>OX422211.1:198792278-200097695 GCA_949130495.1 Sambucus nigra | reverse complement strand
GTCAAAATAAAACACTCTATCCATTCACTATACATCAAACCATATAGCTCGTGCATGAAGTCTTAGGGACTTTCAATTATACCCTTATAATCCCAGCTTACATAGGATGAAAAATAATACCAAAAGAGGACTCACCATGTCCTCAGGCTCACTTTGATCAGGAGGCCAACTCAAATATCAATCTTCTTGGCTCACCACATTTGGTAGATGTCCTACTCTAGTGTAGATATTCACTCATAGCATATGCACGTATTAGCATATACACCCAAGATACTTCTCACTATTCACATGAGAATAAGATAACGTGGTTATTAAAAGTTTGTTACTTATATACATACTAGGGAAGTCAGCACACGATCCATGGCATATTTATTTATCATTTATTAATTATCACGCTAGGTTGGAATTGTGGAGAGAAACTCTAAAAATAAAAGGAAAAATAAGCATAATTGAAACATAATATGTGGAGTGAAATTTTAGTAGTAATAGGAGGATAAATGGAAATGTGGTGAAATTGGAGCGTCAAGAGATACATCGAATTAATTAATTTTGTTTTTTAGGCTCGATTATCCAAAGAGATGGAGATATTAGTGATGATGTTACTCATAAGATTAGAGTAGGCTGGGTTAAATGGAGAAGTGCTACTGTCATTTTGTGTAATAGGCATACATCGTTGAAGTTAAAAGAAATTTTTTATAGGATGACCATTAGACACACCATGTTATATGGAACAGAGTGTTGGGCAATCAAGAAATAAAATGTGCAGAAAATGAGTGTGGCGGAGATGCAAATGCTAAGATAGATTTGTCGTAAAACTCGAAAGGATAAAATTAAAAATGAACAAATTCATGAAACAGTAAAAGTAGATCCTATAGAATATAAATTGAGAGAAGATTGACTTAGAAGGTTTGGACGCATCAAGTGTCGACCAGTGGATGCTCCCATAAGGAAGACTGATTTAGTTAATATTGATAGTAACACAAAGGGTAGAGGTAGGCCTAAATTGACTTGGTGGGACATTATTAAAAAGGACATGATATCATGTGGTTTAACTAAAGATATAGCGCTAGTTAGATTGGAATGGAAAAATAGGATTCATGTAGGCGACCTCAAATAATTGGAAAATGGCTCTATTGAGTTGAGTTGAGTATAGGTGTAAGTACCTGACCTATTAAGGCAGTCCATCTATCCCCTAAATATTCTCTACCAGCCACCTATAAATAGGGAACGAATGCACCTGCAAGGGGGACTCTCATTTTCAATCATTGAGCTGTTAAAACAACACTAATTATACACCTGATAATTAAAAAGAAGAGCTAGTAACCCCATAGATGTAGGTTTTCTTCTTAGGCCGAACCACGTAAATTTTTTCTTATTCTCATTGTCTCCCATTCCCATTCTCTATTATTATTCATCTTTTTACTGATGATTCAATTGTTTACTATCTCCTTTTTCGGACGATAAGAAACGCCGTCGATGTTCAAGTATATTTTGTCCCAATTATTCATTGCTACAAGATAGATAATTAGTAACGAATCTAATCTAAAGAAGTTACAAAAGCGTAAAATATATATATCCCTAAATGTGTCCCTCATAGGAGTAATAAACCATGCAGTCTTAAGTAATAAGCTTTGATACCATATTGTCACGTCCCGAATAATCAGGAGTGATAAGGAATTGGGTTTATAGGTGTAAATGGGGAAATAAATTAAATAGCTGAAGAATAAATCACAATGATAAAAAAAGCTAAATAATAGTAATATTTTTTAACATGTACTGAAATACATTATTCCTCACACTCATCCTAAATAAAGGCACAATCTTATATCACATAGTCCATAAATGAAAATAAAAACAAAAGGAAATTATAAAGTACTACATGTGCCTTGATACAATATTAATTACATCCATTTATATGTAATAGCATGGGAAATTATAATGGGGTCTTCGATGCTGCGACTGATATTCCAGGCATATATAATTGCTAGAGTAACGCTAGGTGATGCATTAGATTTGTACGAGGTCGGGGAGATGTTGACTTCTCTATTGCCCGGATCCATCTACTATTTTAAAAACGTAAGAAAAAATGCCAAGTAGATAATTCTTACTCTATACAGTTCAAAACAAGATTTTGATGAGTCAGTACAAGAAATTCAATATGAAAATGAATTCAACGTTAGGATAAGAAACATGGTTGTTCCAGGGATGGTATAACTAAAAACATATAAATATCTAGATAGACATCGTAGCGGTTGGGAATGGTTTCTAAATAAATAAACCATAATTATTCGTTTAGAGGTGTTGGGGTAATATCCATACATACAACAATGCTAGTCCAAAAATATTGGAGAGAATTAATCCAGATACTGGAGATAAAAGAAACAATTCTAAGTCAATTACAGACGTTCTATATGGTAGCAAGAACTAGGCCATCAATCATTTGAGTCCTATATGCCAAATAATACAATCGTGGGTGTTACAAAATCTTATTCACTAATCATAATGTACACTACACCAAAAAGGCCAAATTGTCACCTTTGAGCCGGTCAGCCTTGTCATGGTCATAGACCGTGACAAAAAAACACGGGTGATTGTATACAATCAATATAAAAATCTGAATCAATCATATATAAAATGTTGAACTACTCAAATGAGTTCATCAATGAGAATATGATATACTAGGTCTATCACATTGTGATATAAAAAAAGTTATAAGTAAGAGCATTTCACAAAAATAGTATTGAATAAGAAATCACCTACTTGTTATTAGGGTTTTTGAAAATTTCCATGGAGTTGGTTTAAGTCAAGGTGGTAGTCCGTATAGGTCTGACAGACAGAAAATGTATTTTGGGGCAAGATTAAAGTTTGTAAAATATTTGAAAGTGTGGAAAAATTACAAAATTGCATAGAAAACAAATGTTCGAGTTTAAAATAAAATAAAGTTTAGTTTTATTTCCCATGTTCCTTAACTTTTTAAGATTGGTGTTAAGAGACCTTTTATTCATAATAATGTAAAAAATCTTTAGAAAAACTTTGGAGTGAAAATACAGAAGTTGAAAAACTTCAGGGGTTTATGTGCAAAAATAATTTTAAAGTTCAAATTTCCATTTTAGGGATTATCTCGAATTAGCTTTCTAGTTACCAAAACAAGGTGTTATAATAGACCATTTCACCCAAAAAAATAAAATAAAATTTTAATTTTTTTTTAGAATTTTCTAATTGGTAACGTGCTCTCACGCGCTTAATCAAAATTATCACGCGCTGAATTTGACCATACTCACGCGCGTGTGTTGCACTTCATCTTCAACCTTTCGAATTTTGACCTAGGGTTCCAATACCACTTGAGGTGATTCCAAAGCCATTCTTCCTAATTTTTCACAAGGATTTCAAAAATATAACTTTTAAAGATTGGAATTGACTGTAGCCTCATATCGAGATACTATAAAATATTGAAAATTTCAATTTGATATTCGTGGATTTATACAAAAATTTTAAGTATGGAAGTGTTGTAGTTTGGTTTCTGTGTGAATTTAGAACAAAATAGTTTTAGTTTGAAGGTTTAATCCATACAATACATGGATAATTTTAATTTTTAAATTTCAACTCTCAAAACTAAAAAACTTAAATTATGAACAGATATGAATACTATATTGAAATTAAACTATATGGTTGTAATCCTACAAGTCTAAGGACAAATATTCCCATTTTAAAACTGGTTTAAAGTCAAAAACTCGGAATTCACCATCGGAGCATAAGCTTTCATGGTGTTTTATGAAATTTGACCCTTAGATGATGATTTCTACGTGAAAGCTCACATGTAACTGCATAAATGGATCCTACTCTACTGCAGAATCATGACTGAATTGAAATAATCAAGCCATAAACATAAAATAATAGTATACCCAGAAATTCCAAAATATAAGCTTGTGTTTTGAGCAACTTATTGTACTGAATTCTCTGCAGTGAGAGAGGCTTTATATAGGGGGAGTTATTTGGTGTCTATTGGTCAAATTTCGGATGGTAATTAAGTTGGTCTAATGAGAGAACTTCGTAAATGAAGTTTGATGTATTAAAGGGTGTATATTTACCCATGTTTTTCATTGATTCCCATGGGTTCTTGTTGGATTTCTTATCAGTCTAGCTAATAAGAAAAGTGATAAAGTTTTAGTTTCAGTCCCTAAGGGTTTTTACTTATGTTTAAAGTCACTTTTCCTTTATTTTGACACTTTTGGTGCTTTTTTTAATTTCCAAAACTTAGGAAAGCATTCAGAGGGGCTGATTGGTAACTTTAAATGGTAGTGAAGTTGTTTGCAAAGAAATTTTGAAATATTCATATCATTTAGAGGGTTTAAAAGTCAATTGAAAACTTTAGGTGGTGTTTTGTAATTATTGAAACTTAAAAGTAACATTATAATTTGTGATTTTCTAAGGTTCATATTGGTAATAATCCAAAAAAATTTACTATAATGATTATATGTAAAGGTAAGTTAAGATAAGTTATTCTTCAAATATATATTTAGAGATAGTTGATCTATAGGCGTAGTTCTATTCGGGTCTTATAGAGTTTATAGGTATGCGGAGATCCTCCTTAATAATATACAAACATAATTTGAAGAAAACACCATTAAAACCATTCATACCTCTAGAACTAGTGGCATCCAGAATAAAAACCACATATTTAATCTCTACCATGTTGAGGCATATGGTTAACATATCATTATCTTCTGCTAAAACTAATTGGGGAATCATAGACACACAAAATGTTGGAAAAATTGGACTTAAAAGCTGTCCATAATTTTCTAGACAGAATTTTGAGCAACTTTGAACTCAAATTTAGGTGGGACCCACATCACGATAATTGTGGGACTATATACGAACACGTTCTCCTTCTCAAGGAGATTAACATAGTGTATTCACATGTCCAATTTCATTAAGTTATGAATGATAAATATGTCTCAAAGTGACTCACAAAGCAATGAAAGTTAATGAATTGGGTATGTTTTAACTCTTGTCTCATATTGAAAGAGTAGTGAAAAAAGGATGAGTTAATAAAACCCAAATGATGGACTAAGGCTTGGATGCCTTGGGGTATCCCAACTCTTTGAAGGGGAGATGGCCTATACTATGCATGTGTTGGGCTTGGGCCAAAATCCCACGTACGCGCCGTCCGGTGTTTCGGCTCGGGCTCGGGCTTGGACTTATAAAAATCTCTTTCCTTTTGGGCCGAGTTTAATTAATTTTATGGGCTTTTATTAATTAATTACGAAATTAATTAATTATTAATTAACTGTTAGTCAGTTAATTGTCAAAGGTCAACAGTTAACGAAATTAACTATTTTTTACAGTTAATTTCACTTTTGACTATTCCCAATAGTCAACACCAAAGCTATAAATACAAATCATTCCCTCAAGTTTTTAACTAATGAATTAATTCATATTTCTGTTTTCCAGAAAATATTTCTCCACTCCATTCATTTGACACTGTCTTTCTGCATTCCAGAAAACCTTGGTCTTCTGTATATTTGTGTCCAATGGTTGAGTACTTAGCAAAGAAATTTGTGTTCGATGGAATTAATTCATTGGTGTGCTACTTGAATTAATTCAGAATTTCGTTCTATATTTGAAGACAATTATTCATTAACCTAAAGCACTAAGGAGGGAATAAAATTATCTTAAGGACATTGTGGTATCACACATGGCTCAGATTTTTTCTTGTTTCTAATAATTCTTTCTACAAATACAAGTAAGTATTATTTCCTGAAATTTCGTTTTTAATTTTTGTAATTATTATTATTCATAATTTTGTGATATTATATTAATTAAATACCAGCAATAACAATCTTAAGGCAATTTTAATTTTTTTCTACTGCTTAATCTATTTCGTACAGATCTTAATTTTTATTATAATCACTTTGTGCCAATGAAATAAAAATTAGTGCCAATTTTTATTAAATCTGTTTTAATTTTTTTTAAATAAATAAAACAGTTTGACACAGATTTTATTAATTTAGACTAGAAAAAACTTGTGTTTTATAGTTTAGTTTAATTCTGTGATATATAATTCTGAATATTTTTTAGAAATTTTGCCTTAATTCTATTTTATTTAATTCTGAAATTATTTAGAATTCTTATTAGAATTCATTTAATATTTATTTTATTTGGGGAAAATTGGTGTACAGAATTTTGGATTCTGTTTGATAATTTCATTACAAATGAATACTATCATTGATAAAAAAAATTGTTTTTGAAATAGAAATGGAATAAGAAAATGAAATCACAATTCCACCACCTACCGTAACCATTCCACCTATCGTGAATGTGGCACATACTCCTATTGCTACTCCCGTAACCATGCGATATGGGGAGAAACCGAAAAAATTTATCGGGGTTGATTTCAAACGTTATGAAGGACAGATGTACTTTTATCTCACAACTTTCCAATTGGTAAGGTTAGTGTATGAGGATTGTCCACCTTTGAGAGAAGGAGATGAGACTGAAAAAGTTATTATTCTTGAAGCATGGAAACATTCTGATCATATGTGCCGTAACTACATCCTGACATACTTGGACAAGACGTTGTATCACGTGTACAACACTATGAAAACCACAAAAGAATCATGGAATTCTTTGGAGAAGAAGTACAAAACAGAAAACGCTAGTATGTAGAAATTTATTGTGGGCCGTTTTCTAGACTTAAAAATGGTTGACTCCAAGCTGGTTATTGTACAAGTTCAATAACTTCAGGTTATTCTTCATGACATTCGTGCTAAGGGAATGTCAGTCAGTGACCATCTTCAAGTGGCGACGATAATTGAAAAATTGCCTCTATCTTGGAATTTGTTCAAAAACTCTCTCAAGCACAAACGCAAGGATATGAATGTTGAAGAATTGGTAGTTCGACTGCCGATTTAAGAAGACAACTGTGAATCTTAAAAGAAAAATGGGAAGAATATCATGGAGTCCAAGGCTCATGGGGTTGAAGGTCCTAAATCCAAACGTAAGCGTGACGGGGAAGGAACATCTAAGAAAAAACAAGAAGTTTAAAGGCAAATGCTATAATTACGGCAAGCCAGGACACCGTTCAAGCGAGTGTCGCAAACCAAAGAATGGTAAAGAGCATAATGCTCAAGAAAATGTCACGGAAGATGAGAGCATTTATGATGGTATCACATAGTTAAATCTTTCTATTGTTGTCTCTGAATGTAACTTGGTAGAAAATACCAAGGAATGGTGGGATGATACTGGGGCTACTCGCCACATTTATGCAAACAAATGGATGTTTATTAATTATAAGGCTTTGGAAAATTAGGAGACTCTCTTTATGGGAAACTCTTCGAGTTCTAAAGTTGTGGGACAAGGAAAGATGATTCTGAAGATGACCTCGTGAAAAGAGATTACCCTAAACAATGTGTTGCATGTGCCTGATATCCAGAAAAATTTGATTTACGGATCACTTCTAAGCAAGAATGGATTTAAGCTTGTGTTTGTTTCTGATAAATTTATATTGTCTAAAAATAATGTGTATGTGGGAAAGGGATACCTGTCCGAGGGGCTCTTTAAAATGAATGTAATGACATTGATGCCTAAGGCATCCCCTATGAATGAAATTCCTAGTTCTACTTATTTGATTGAGTCTTCTAATATTTGCATGCTAGATTAGCACATGTTAATTTTGATACCTTGCGTAGATTAATTAACTTGGAATTTTTGCCGAAATTTAATATTGATAAAAATCATAAATGTGATAATTGTATGGAATCAAAATTAGCTAGATTACCTTTTCATTCTACAGAAAGGATAACCGAACCACTAGATTTAATTCACACGGATATTTGTGATATAAAATTTATACAAACTAGAGGTGGAAAAAATGATTTTATTACTTTTATTGATGAATGCACAAAATATTGCTATGTATATTTATTACATAGTAAAGATGAGGCTATTAATGCATTTAAACAATATGAGAATGATGTTGAGAATCAATTAAGAAAAAAGAAAAAGGCTATTAGGAATGATAGAGGAGATGAATATGAATATCCGTTTGAGTAATTTTGTTCTAAAAATGGGATTATTCATCAAATCACAGCTCCATATTCTCCTCAATCGAATGGCATCAGCGAACGCAAAAATTGTACATTGAAGGAGATGATGAACTCTATGTTAATAAGTTCAGGAGATCCCCAAAACTTGGGGAGGGGGGGGGGGGGGGGGGAGCCTTATTATCTGTAATTATATTCTTAACAAAGTACCACACAAGAAAACTCATAAGACACCTTATGAGTTATGGAAAGGTCGAAGATATTGCTATAAATATTTACGAGTGTGGGGGTGCTTAGCTAACGTAATGGTTACTAAATTTAAAAAGGTAAAAATAGGGCCAAACATCGTTGACTGTGTATTTATTGGTTATGCTACTAATAGCAGTGCATATCGTTTATTAGTTTGTAAATATGAGATTTTGGATATTCATGTAAATACGATTATTGAATCGAGGGACACTTCATTTTTTGAAAATTAATTCATGTATAACATTACCCGAGAATCTGGTCCTTCTAAAGGACAAATCAAGCTACTACAAGTGGTACTCATCAACATATTGAACCAATAGATGATGAACCAAGACGTAGTAAAAGAGTAAGAACCTCGACTTCTTTTGGTTCGAATTTTTTAATATATTTTCTAGAAAATGAACCTCAATCTTACAAAGAAGCAATATCCTTACCCGATGCTTCTAATTGTAAAGAAGCAATTAATAGTGAAATTGAATCCATATTATAAAATCACACATGGGAATTAATGGATCTTCCACCTGGTTTAAAACCATTAGGTTATAAATTGATCTTCAAAAAGAAATTGAAGGAAGATGGATCAATTGATAAATATACAGCTAGACTTGTAGCTGAAGGCTATAGGAAAAAGGAAGGGCTGGGTTGCTTGAACACATACTCACCGGTAACAAGAATTATGTCCATTCTAATGTTACTAGCAATAGTTTCTATTAATGGACTTGAAATACATCAAATGGATGTAAAAACCGCATTCTTAAACGGTGAACTTGATGAGGAAATTTATATAGAGCAAACTGAAGGGTTCAAGGCTCCCGGACAAGAAGGAAAAGTATGTAAGCTTGTTAAATAACTTTACGGATTAAAACAAGCACCCAAGAAATGGCATGAAAAATTTGATAATGCAATGTTATCAAACGGCTTCAAAATTAATGAATGCGATAAATGTGTTTATTTTAAATACATTAAAAATGGATATGTCATTGTGTGGCTACATGTTAATGATATAATTATCATGGGTAGTAACCTGGAAATTGTTAAAACTACAAAACAAATGTTAAGTAGTCGATTTGACATGAAAGATATGGGTATTGCCGATGTTATATTAGGAATTAAAATTTCCAAAACGTCAGATGGACTTATATTATCTCAATCTCATTACATAGAGAAAGTACTTGAAAAATTCAAGAAGTATGATATCAGTCATACCAAAACACCTGTAAATGTAAATTTACATCTCGCAAGAAATAATGGTGAAAGTATATCTCAACTAGAGTACTCTCGTATTATCGGCAATTTAATGTATATAATGAACTGTACACGATCGGACATAGCATACTCAATACGTAATCTAAGTCGATTTACGAGTAATTCAGGGAGAGATCACTAGAAGGAAATATCAAGAGTTTTGGGTTATTTAAAATACACTCAAAACTATAGACTGCACTACTCAAAATATCCAGCTGTTCTTGAAGGACATTGCGATGCAAATTGGATATCTGATAGAAAAGACTCAAAGTCTACGAGTGGGTATGTATTTACCCTTGGAGGTTTAGCCGTATATTAGAAATCCTAAAAATAAACGTGCATTGCTAGATCGATAATGGAATCCGAATTCATTGCATTATGCAAAGTTGGAGAAGAAGATGAATGGCTTCAAAATTTCTTACAGGATGTTCCAAATTGGTCAAAACCTGTGCCCGCAATATGTATACATTGCGATAGTCAATTCTGCAATTATAAGGGCAGAGAATCACATGTATAATAGAAAGTCGCGACATATTCATCGTCGACATAATACTATTGGACAACTTCTCTCAAACAGAATTATCTCAATTGACTATGTAAAGTCAAAAGAAAATATAGCGAATCCACTAACGAAAGGTTTAAATCGAGAGCAAGTTGAAAGATCATCAAGAGGAATGGGTTTAAAGCCTATAAATAAATAAGAATCAATATAGTGTCAACCCAACCTAGCTGACTGGAGATCCCAAGATCTAGGTTTAATGGGCAAACCGAACTACATTGTATTCAGTAAGCACTGAAGGATATTTAATCATATCCATTCCAAAGATGAGACAGTGCACATCTGCCTCAAAATTAGGATAAGTTATGCTTTTAATGACATCCATATCTTAGTATGTCTAAGTGGGGTATTGAAGGATACTCTTTATGAAAGTCACCTACGTGAGTAAGAAGGGAGCCAATTCTATGAGAATACTAAAAGGCATATTCTCTATAATACTCATGGAACCAAGTGGTGTTCATGGCCAACATAAACACAAATGTGAGAACCAACTATGTCGAAGAATTATTGTGTGAATACTGCTGTCTAGGTTTATAAAAATGGTTGACGGTTCAAGGACGTGAAGTATAATGATTAACTAGGTAAATCCGATAGTATATCACTAAGGAAAGTGTAATACCCCATAATTTTATATGATTTTTAATTGGGCTTAATTAGGATTAATTGTTATTTAATTTAAATTAATCTTCAAAATAGATTTTAATCACGAATAAAGAAATATGTGAATAATGAGAATATTACTTAGTGAATTAAAAAGTAATATATGATTATGACTTTACTTAGGATTATAAATTGTCGTAAGAAATGAATACGTAAATTTTGAGCCGCGCGTGTGAGTTGTGTTGTGATTAAAAGTAAAGTATTTATATGTCATCCAAATGATCGTTTTGACTTGGCCAAAGTGTCCGGAAGGGTCTTTATAGTCAAAAAAGTCTACTTGGGTATTTGTTTTAGGTCTCGGGTCACGTTGGGACCCAATAGTCACCTCGGATGAGTATTTCCGTCATTTCATTTGGAATGTGAACAGTACCCACAAAAATAGATGGGTTAGTTATAAGCCTAAGACCTTTAACAATCATCTGCATTCTATCAAAAACATAATAGTGAGAGACTTTAAGAAGAGTGAGAGTTTTCTCTGGAAGAGAAGAGTCACCCTAGAAAGTTAAAGAACAAGGCCATCCACCACCAGCAAGGCCGCCGAAATCTGGCTAGGGAAGGGGAACCCCACCATTAACAATCAACATCAAAGGATCAGACCTACATAGTAGAGGCAAGTGGATAAATTTTGACAATTATAGCATGTATTATGTTCATATTAGGATAGTTGCAGAATCCTGCATTCATACATGATTTGAGAATAAATTGTGGTTTATAAAATCAACCTTTTGAAATAAGAAATATATGTAATTAATCTGGGATGATCATATAGTAATAACCTACGAAATAGAAAGAACTTGATGAAGATAATCTGATCATAATAGTATGTTTTGTGATAGAAATGATAATATTATAAGTTTTCTGGAAATGATGAGAATTGGCATTTTAATTCAATATTCTGGAGAATTTAAGGTTATTTTATTAATGGAAATCATATATATATATATATATATATATATATATATATATATATATATATGTGTGTGTGTGTGTTGCTATATCACGTAGAAAGAATTACAAGAAGTTTGGGACTTTAAAACATATGATTTGAGGATTAAAAATGGTGAAACCCGTAGGCTAGTTTTGTAGAATCACCCATCCCTGCTTGATCGATCGGCTGGATCAATAGATTGACCCCTTCCTTTTGATTGATCGACCTCTCCTGGAATTTGAGAAATTATTTTGTTGTAAGGATTGATTAATCACTGCCTTGTATAATTCGTTTATGATGATTAATTAGATGTTTTGGGACTTAATAGAGATCAGTAGGGTGACAGGTGGTAGCAAAAAAAAATTAGTTTATGGGATAAAGGAATTGGATTAATGAGTTTAAATCGACTTAGTGATTACCAAATATTAAGCACCGGATTGAAATAATTAAATTGGAGATTTTGATTGATATAGACCAGTAGGGTGAAGACTTATAACTACCTAAATATTAAGAGAAATAATTAATATCATGTGAGAATAGAGAGAAAGCTCATAATAAAAGAAAAGTCATAATCTAAGAAATACGTAGGATATTTGTGATATAAATATACTACATGAGAAAGTGTTATGGGTTGAAAGTATATATATATATATATATATATATATATATATATATATATATATATATATATATATATATATATTGGGACAAATGACTATATTATATTATGATTATGTGAATAACATACCTACGCTACTTTCTATCACGGTAGGGGTTTCGCGTTGTGCACAATCTTATCTCGAATGGACCCATTTTGAAGGAATTTAGATTCGTACACTGAGCATAGGAACTTGGCACGTTCTATCATAATCAATGATAGTTTTGACGGTTAAATGGGAGCGTAGGTATGTGCGTGACCCATTTAACTAGGGAATATGCTCACCTGCAATATTTGTATTATGTGATTTATGGTTCGGGAGAGCCGTCGAGCCATTTGTCCATTATGCAGTGATTGATGCGTTAGGACACGATAACAGAGTATGCACGCACCTCAACTGTGTCTTATAGGTGCCGTATTAGTATATATAATAATGTGATATGTATATATACTATGCTGTAATATATTGTGTGAATTAATAGATAAAAAAGAATACTAAAATATAAGTTAAATTAAGTAAGCAAGTACTTAATTTAAACGTCTAGTTTATTGTGAATAATGAATCAAAATAGCAAGGGAAATATGGGAAAATAAGAAGGGACAAGTTAAATATTCATGAACATTAATTAGGAAGTTAGTAAGGTACGTTAGGCGTGTACACTAGATGAGAGGTGAGATTCTCAAGTGAGGACCGAAGAACAAAAAGGAATATAATACCGTCTTATATTGTGAACATTAAGCATTTACTATTTTTTTAACATTTTATACTCGGGCTCTGACCGATTTACTTGCCTATTTTTCTTTTCTACTATATCTATATTACCAGGTGCCCAACATCAGGGACGCATGTATTAGAGGTTGGATATTTGATATGTTCTGGAGATGCATCTTGGATTAGACGTACTCAGTCCCTCGATTCCTATATTCTTAGTCCTCAGTTCTTTTAAGGCATGTTGCCCGAGATTCTGTAATCATTTTCAGTTATGACTATTGTATCGGTTTTATATTAATACTCTTTGGATTATGTTTGGATGATGTGGTGATTTTATATTAAATTGGAACGTTCATTTTAGTCAGTTTATATCCGTGATTTTTATTTAGTGATGCTGTAATATTTAATCCTTGTATTGTGTTGTAATAAAAATAAATAAAAATGAAAGGTTTTCGCCCTTAGCTTAATTAACTACTAGGTGAGTTAATAAAAGAAATTATTTTTCGACAATGATGCTAAGAATGAACCAACTTGATATTCTGATTTAATTTAATAAATGACTGATCACCCGGTATTTAATTAGGCGGGGTGTCACCGAAAGTTCAAGGCCACTAGGCTACTTCTCCCAATGCAATAAATCTTATGTTTTAATCAACCTGTGTCTGCATCTGTATCAGCATCTGTTTGTTTTTATTTATAGCAATATATCATTCATGTGGGGGATTGTTGGAAAAGTTGGACTTAAAAGCTGTCCAAAATTTTCTAGATAGAATTTTGAGCGACTTTGAGCTCAAATTTAGGTGGGACCTACACCACGATAATTGTGGGACCATATACAAACGGGTTCTCCTTCGCAAGGAGATTAACGTAGTATATTCACATGTCCAATTTTATTAAGTTATGAATGATAAATATGTCTCCAAAGTGACTTGCAAAGTAATGAAAGTTAAGGAATTTGATATGTTTTAAGTCTTGTCCCACATTGGAAGAGTAGTGAAAAAATGATGAGTTAATAAAACCCAAATGATAGACTAAACGCTTGGATGCTTTGGGGTATCCCAAAGAAGGGGAGATGGCCTAGACTATGCATGTGTTGGCATGGGCCAAAAGTCCACGTGTGAGCCGTTCGGTGGCTCGACTCGGGCTCGGGCTTATGAAAAATCTCTTCCCTTTTGGACCGATTTTAATTAATTTTATGGGGTTTAATTAATTAATTACGAAATTTATTAATTATTAATTAACTGTTTGTCAGTTAATTGCCAAATGTCAGCAGTTAACGAAAATAACTGTTTTTTGACAGTTAATTTCTGTTTTGACTATTCTCAACAGTCAACACCAAAGCTATAAATACAAATCATTCCCTCAAGTTTTTAACTAATGAAAAAATTCATTTTTCTGTTTTCCAGAAAATATTTCTCCACTCCATTCATTTGAGACTGTCTTTCTGCATTCCAGAAAACCTTGTTCTTTTGCATATTTGTGTCCAATGGTTGACTACTTAACATAAAAATTTGTGTTCGATGGAATTAATTCATTGGTGTGCTACTTGAATTAATTCGAAAATCCGTTCTATCTTGGAAAACAATTATTTATTAACCTAAAGCACTGAGGGAATACAATTGTCTTAAAAACGTTGTGGTATCACACATGATTCGAATTATTTCTTATTTCTAATAATTATTTCTGCAAATACAAGTGAGTATTATTTGTTGAAATTTCATTTTTAATTTTTATAATTATTATCATTCATAATTTTGTGCTATTATATTAATTAAATAGCATCAATAACACAAAAATCATCTACAATAACATCACCAACGTTAAGCAAGTCTTCAAAATGATCCCACCTAAGCATCAGTAAACTAAATGCCAGCCCCATTCCGCAATCTAAAAGGATGGATAGGGTGTTGCGATTTTATTTGGCCAAAGAGTGGAAACTTTTTGTATTGGAATCCTCTTCTCTAATCCATTTCACCCTAGATTTTTGACACCAATAAACTTCTTCTTGTGCGAGCTAATGTTGCATCAAAACCTTAGCTTTTTCCCAATTAGTGTAAGGAGAGTCACGGTAGTCTGACTGTAATGCTAGCCCAGCTTCGGGAATGTTATCTTATTCATGGGTAACTGATTGGAAAATCTCTTTGAAAACATCAATATTCCACCTCCGAAGAGCATTCTTAACTGATTTATGTTTCTGGGAAATACCCCACATGGGATTGCCACCAGCTGCTCTGTCCCAATCTTGACCCACCAAAATAGAAAAAAGAGTGGTGTTTAGCCCACATATTTTTAAATTTAAACTAATGGGGGCTTTGACTAGTTATAAAATACCGCCATAAAATTAACGGGAGTGATCCGAGTTTAGTTTGTCTAAATGGTTCTCTTTCGTTATCTGAAAGAAATTGTGTTAGGAAGCATTGCACAAAACTATGTCGAGCCTTTCCTAAATTATCTCATTTCCCCAAGTATAAGAATAACCTGTGACAGCAACCTCCACAAAACCAGATAAAAGCAAGAGCAGTTCTATTGTGCCTCAAATTTGGACTGAATTTTCTACTGAAATTACACGTGACAACGTGTTATTGGTAGATTCTTTGGTCCCACTGGCGTGGATCCCATAAACCAACCAATAAAAATTCACCACCTAATTCGGTCCATCCACTTTCGGTAAAATATTCAGTCCCAATCGAATTTTTGTAAAAGCAATGGCAACTTTGAAGTCTTCTGTTGCCACTCGATCAATACTATTACCTCTCAAATTCTCAAAATTCTCCATCACAATATTAAAATCTTCCCCAATAAGGAAAGGGACTGAATCAAAGTTAGTAAAATCCGTGATAACATTCCAGATCTCCCGCTTATTATCACTATCACATCTTCCATAGACAGTCATAATGTGTATTTGACAAGGAAGAGAGTCGTGATTAATTAGAATTGAAATAAATTGAGAATGGATGGTTACAGGGATTACCTGCCAGTCCCTTTTCCATAATTTACCAGATGGAAATACAAGAATTGGACAATCCATAATGAAGTTATAATCTCCTACATTGGTCTGGTATTCTAGTTGAATCAATTATTGGTGCCAATAGAACAATTACCTCTGATGGAAATTTTTTGTCAAGTTTTTTTTAATCTTCTGATCATAGCTTTATTCCCTACTTCTCTAGCATTCCAAAAAAGTGTTCTGATCTTTTAGGCAATCTGTTAGAGTGAGTTGTTGGTATCCAAGAAGCGGATCTAGTAAGCATGGCGAGGTTCTAGAATCCATTATGTTCTTTTTTCTTCCCACATTTTTTCATGACAACAATAAACACATCAACATTTTGATTTTGGAGAAAGGTATTCTTTTAGGATAATTTATCTGAAAACTCTAATAAAATTTGTATGGAGATTGATTCTTTTTGGATTCCTACTCAGCATCTAATGCACAAAGAGAATCCCATTCATTTTTTATTTGATCTAGTAAAACACTTGAAATTTTTCATGGAGACAAGCTCCAGATTTTAACACATTCTAATTTATACCATTGGTGTTTAGGGGGGAAGAGGAATAAGAAGTCTGGTAAAAGTCAAATACAAATTCATCACAGTGTTAGCCTCTGTGTTATCCCTTATCATATCACACACCTGGGCAGTAGTCACATGAAGCTGCTTATTTAGAAAATTAGTGCCTAAGTTAAGTTCCTGCTCAATGGCTGGTTAAGTAAACAACTGAGGCTGAGTAGAAAATAAAGACACATCTAGACACTCATGATGCTATTCCGTAACCAATTCAGAGGTGGAATTCTACTCGTTGACTAGATGAGGCTAGATCTCATCAGGAGCCACATGGTGTTGCTAAGTGACAAATGTCATGGACTCATGTTCATTTTCCAAATGGGTTATACGAATATGCTAAACAGAAATTAAATACCCCTTGCGAGCTTTTGGTAGTGTCGATTTTCAGGGTTCTACAATTATATATCTTTTTTTCTTCAAGTCATTCCCAATCACTTGTTCTTTACCCTTATCAAAAGGAATAATAGATTTATGTTTCCCATGTACAAACTTATCTTTCCTCTTGCATTCCAGATAGTCATGTCCATGTCTAGATCATAACCGATGAGAGTGCGCCACAATTCAATGGCCTAAACTTATTTAAATAAATGTCAATCTCACACCCTGTTTTAAATCCTTTAAACCCTAGTTCATGCAACTATGTGATTGAAAGCAATAAATCATGCAGGCATGCAATCAAACAAACAAGAAAAACGAATTTCTGGAAAATTCCCTACGGGGCAAAACCTTTTTCTACTTCATTATTATATGAAAATCGCAACTTACATGTACATAGAGAAATACAGACACGTTTCAGACAAATCTCTCGTAGGCGGCCCTTCCTCCTTCGGCAATGGTTCCCACGAGAACCACAAGATCAGCAGTGGAGACACCTTCTCCACAAGAGAAACTCGAGTATGTAATTGTGTGTGAGAGATTCAAAATGATTCATAAAATATATATGGGAGGAGTAAATCAAAAGGTGGTTTGACCTCTAAAATATGAGACTTTTGTGCAGCAGGTCTGCAGAAATAGTTGAATGAAAAGTCTTTCAAAAAACCTACAGGAAACAAGTTTTTATAGGCAAACATGAAAATCGAGGCAGCATCAGAGTCGTTCGAACGAGATATGCGTCTTCTTAGAAGGATGGTTTGAATGACCTATCTAACGACTTGACAAAACCAAAATAGTATGCCCTCGTTTGAAAGATAAAATTAAATTAAATTTTCCCAGAAATAATTATGAAAAGCAAAGAACTCCAAACATAGAATACACTATAAAGAATGTGGAGTTATAGAGAATGGATAAAGATCTACGTGGAGCACAATGAAGATGAGTGATGCAAGTTGCCAAATATTCAGATTGTTGATGTCGTGGATGATTGTGAAGACGCAACCAATGTAACAGGACATGCCATATCTAAAGTAAATTATAATGCCGCGAACAAGTCCTAGATTCTAGGGGCAGTGTCAGAAAAATTCTTTTACAAATCTCCCCCTATGGCTATGCCGGTATATACATAAAAAATCCGAATTATGCAACGCAAAAAAAAAAAACTAAGACATATATTATTCTAATACCCTCCCAAAACCCATAAATGGAATGATATCAAAATATATAAGTCTTGGAAAATCTTCATATCTTCAAAATCTTCACACCTCCAAATTCCTTTGCCTTCATCAAGTGTGTTATGAATGTAATCTTCAAATGAATTTATCCACATAAGACAAAGAAACAAACACTCATGACGGGCAAAAGTTGGAAATTATATTATAAACATAAACACGGATAAGCACAAATCATCAAATACAAAAACTTCCCCTCCCTCATAATTCGTTCTCCCTCTTTTTATGATATCCAAAATAGACAAGGAAAAGAAATATACGCAATAAACTAGAGTGTGCCACAAACCAATAAATAATTCTTTTTGATTTTTCCAAAAATTTTCTCAACCATAAAAAATATAAAGATAATACACACCATGAAATGACACTAATTAAGACAACTAAGCCGTGAAGGCGTAAATGAATGGGTGTGAACTAAATCGATTGGAAAATCAACTCAAACAATCATAACATATGTTCATGATGAATTTTGGATATTCCTAACGAATAAACTCAAAATCGTCCATAGGTGTAAAAATGTTGAATTTGTATAATATCGACTCAATTTAATCAACAAATCATAGTTTAAAATGATTTTCACACCAATAACGCCCAAAACTATGTAATGCTGTGAAGAGATTTTGTCAGGATGTGCAAACCCATTGATCTTCAACTAAACTCCCTCAAAATTCACATATTATAATATTTCTCTCAACTCTTTTATTTTTTAAGAAATCAATTTTCATATGTAGAGAAGCTTCAATGTTCTTTGTATTTGTCCTGACACTTTTTATTTTTTATTTTTAGTGCCTTTAATCTTTTAGGCTCTTTTCTTTTTGCATATGGTGGCTATTCACACAAAGACATTTTTACTTTAGCAAGCCGAGACATTTCTTTTAAATTAACACATTTACCGGAGATATAAATTTTAATTTTTTCGATCTGGGTAATGCTTCTTACAAGCACTATCTTATATATTTCGTTTTATTGCATTTGGTTATTTTAAAGACAGGATTGAGATGAAAACACTTTGACCAACATGTTACAGACAAGTGAAATGCTCAAATAAATTCATGCATGTGTACATTAAAGGTGACAATGAGCAAAACATGTAGAAGGTAATCACTAATAACATCTCAATGACTCCAATACATTATAAAGCACATGGGTGGAATGAAGTTGTGTCTCAAAACACTATCATAAAGTTGCGTGGATAATGGAATGATATTGTGACCTGGCAATCCTAAATGTCCATCCATATAAGGTGCAAACAAATGACAAAAATCTTTTTGTGTTTTTCAAAAATTTTATAAAAAGAAAATATTTTTGACCTTTTCAATCCCCCCCCCCCCCCCCCCTAAAAAACAAAAATATATTTGAATTTTTCTCTTTTCTTAAAAGCTAATTTTTATTTGTATTCTTCTAAAATACGAAAAAAATACAATACATGAAAAATACAAATAATACAATCTAACAATATGAATCAAGAATATGAACATGAAAAATCATCCTATACTAGATACAGTAACCAATCCTCAGTCACCGCGCAGATACCTAAAGACTTACTAAGACTCTCGAATCTAAGGGCATCTAAAGGTTTTTTGAAAATATCGGCTAACTGGCGGTCAGTGATCACAAAGCTCAAGGAAACGACCTTCTCCTCTACTAGGTCTCAGATAAAATACTCACGTATCCTAATATGATTTGTACGTGAATGCTGGACTAGATTTTGGGATATATGAAATGCACTCGTGTTATCACTGGAAATAGTCATAGTGCCCGGCAAAATCCCATAATCCTACAACATTTTCTTCATCCATAATAGTTGCGTGCAACAAATCCTGGTGGTGATGTAGTCAACCTCCACAATGGACAAAGAGATTAAGTTATTCTTCTTGCTCAACCAAGAGAGAAGAGAACTCTCAAAGTAGAAACACCATTTACATCACTGGCCTAATCGGCATCCAAATAGGTGGATAAATGGGCATTGGTACCAAAGGAATACCAAATGCCATATGACAGAGTCCCACTCATCTATTTGATAATACGTTTAAGAGCAAGTAAGTGTGACTCTTTCGGGGACACCTGATAACGTGCACAGACTCCAACACTAAAGGCAATGTTGGGATGATTGGCAGTCAAGTAGATAAGACTACCTATCATACTCCAATACAAGGTTTAATCTATGTCCTTTCTTAAAGTGTCCTTGCTAAGCTTAGTCGAGGTACTTATAGGGGTACGTGAATGCTTAGCGGAGTCTAACCCAAACTTCTTCACGAGGTCTCTTTCATACTTATATTGGTAGATGAACATCCCATCCTCTAGCTGACAAACCTGGAGACCAAGGAAGAACGTAACCTCACTAATAATGCTCATCTCGAACTCACTCTTCATCTCCTCCTCAAAGTTGTGAGCATGGAGGGATCACGTGGATCTAAATAATATGTCGTCCACATAGACTTGGGCAACCAAAATAAAACATTTTCCTCTCCTCATAAATAATATCTTATATATTCCTCCTGTCTTGAAGCAATGGGCTAAGAGATAGGAAATAATATTATTATACGAAGCACAGGGTTCTTTTCTTCAAACTATAAAAGGCTTTCCTCAGATAATATACGTGTCCAGGGTGATTAGGGTCTTTAAACCTTTTCGATTGTTCCTCGTAAACCTTATCTTGTAGAATGTCATTCAAAAGGCACTCTTGACAACCACCTGTTATAATTTGAAGTGCAGATGACATGCTATAGAGAGTAGTAAGAAGATGGACTCAATACTCACAATAGGAGAAAATGTCTTCTTAAAGTCTACACCCTCAATATGTGCGTAGCCTTAAGAGACCAAACTTTCCTTTTTACGAATAATAGAACCATTCTTATCCATCTTATTCTTAAAGACCCACTTAGTACCAAGTACATTTGTCTCACTAGGTTAGGGGACATGTTCCCAGACATCATTCTTTCTAAACAGAAGCAAATCATCCCTTATAGTGGATATCCAATATTCATTTTTAAGTGCTTATTTAATATTCTTGGGCTCGAATTTTGACGTGTATCACAGATATCTAACAATGTTTTCAAGCTAAGTGTGAGTCTGGACACCTAAAGTAGGATCTCTTAAAATGGCGAAAGGGTCATGAATCTTGCGAACTCAAGAAGGCGTGTCCCCTAACTAAAGAGTGAGGTCCACTCTAGGTGTGTGAGGAACATAGGGATCATCACTATGGGTTGAATCATAATCACACAAAGGATTAGGATTAATAAACTCTAACGGTTCACCATCTTTAATAATGATGTTTATTGATTCCATATTCATAGAGCTATTCAAGTTAGAAAACCCGATAAGATCTGCTCGTTGATGAATATCCTAACAGAATTCCCTCGTTGCTATGAAAGTCGAACTTTCCTAGGTTATATCTATCCCTCGGGATATAACATTTACTCCGAAAGACATAAAAATATAAAATATTTGGATTCTTCCCTATCCACAACTCATATGGCATCTGAAGTGTGTGAGGACGAAGACATACCCTATTCACCGTTGGCATGCGGTAGGCACCGCCTCTGCCTAAAACCATCTAGGCACTCTACGATCGAGAATTATGGATCTAGCCATCTCTTGAATCATCCGATTCTTCCTCTTAATAATCCCATTTTGTTGAGGTGTTTTCATGGCTAAAAAACCGTGGGCTATCACAGTATCTATCCACTTTTGCTTCTTTAAATTAAGTGTCATTGTCACTACGTATCCTATTGATGGTAACTCCATGTTAATTTTGTAGGACACGATACTTAGTTATAATAAACTATACAAATCATATTTCTCTTATAGGAAACCAACTATCGAATAATGATATAAATCATCTACCATCACGAGGATATACCTCTTACCACCCAAACTCTCAATGCAAGTAGGACCCATAAGATCCATATGTATCAACCCAAGCACACGTGTAGTAGTAATGTAATTCAATTTCCAATAGGGACTCTATGCTTATATTCCCTGCTGACAAGGACCATAAACTGTGGTAGTTGGCTTTCCAAGCGACAGTAAGCCACATATTAATTGTTTCTTCGCTAAACGCTCTAACTCTCTAAAATTAACGTGACCTAGATGTTGATGCCACAAATTTATAGAAGACATCATGGAGATGTTACACATAAATGAGGACTTGGGAAAAATCCCATAACAATTATCTTATATCCTCACCCCTTGCAATAAAATTTTAATGTCTTGATAAAAAATGTTACACTCGTTTCGTTCAAACTTTATAGAAAAGTATGTGTCACACAACTAGATAATGCTGATAAGGTTTTGTTTCAAAACTTTTACGTACAAAAAATTATCTAGTTTAGGAATTCGGGTATCTCTACTATACCACATCCTATAATGTTAAATTTTCTTCCATCTCCAAAGGTGAATTTACCACCCTTAAGATCCTCATGGTTGGTAAAAAATGAGATGTCACCAGTTATATGCCTGGAGAAACCAATGTCAAAATAACACTGGGAGTTTTTATGAGCCTTTAGAGAAACTTGAACAACAAGGGATTTCTCATCATGCTTAGACACCTAAGTAGTGGTGACCTTTTATTTAACCTTATCGTTGTTGGTTCTAGTCGGGATGTTGAAAGTACCCACTAACGGAAAATGCATCCGTTGGAACTCTTCCATAAAACTATGAAAAGTGGAAACTAGACACATGACCTTCTCTCTCAGTCTAGCAAAATCGCTAAAGTTGTGTGAAAGAGTATGTGTACATCGATTCTGACCTAAACTATAGAAAAACTTCCCAAGGTGGACTTTTCTCTGGGAATAAGTATATAACTATTAGGCCTACCTTGTTTTAATTTTCTTGGGCGAACTTTTTTTTGGGGTTTTGGTTGAGGACCATAAGGATTCATCGTGAATTCAGATGTCAATTTAGGTACTATATGTGACGAGGAAGAATCGTCAAAACCTATTCCTTGCCTCTCCCCAAACCCTAAAACAAGGTCGAGGAACATATTTCTTATCTTCTTAGACGTGTCCTCAATTTTTACCTTGACCTCCTGGGCTCTCTCGAATCTTTCTCCGATTGGTCTATAAGGGCTTCAAGTTTCTTTCGAGTATCTATATATGCAAGGAGCTGAGTCGTAAGACTGACCACTTGTTTGGTCAAGTTCCCTCTCTCTTTCTAAAACACACACGCACACCCTCTCTCTCCTAAAGACCCGCTACTAGAGGATTTTTTCTCTCTCGTCTCTCCTAACTCTTTCTTTAGCGTAATGATACTAGTTGTTAACCCTTTGTTTTGCTTTTTCGTTTAAAATGACTCTGCGTATAACTCAACGTATGCGCGTAGTAGGTCCTCTCTCTATCACTTGATGCATCCTCACCCTCATTCATATCGATCTCACTGTCGAGGTGTCCCCATGAAGTAGCTTCCTCATTATCGTGAGGTGCACTAGACGTACTCATATGACTAGCCATGAATGCGATAAATTTATGCGATGATTCTGCTCTAAAATCCACTGACTCAACCTCGGTATCATCACTAAGGGTGGCATTTAAGGTAGCTTAGCGACGGCCTTGACGCTTTAACTTAGTCGGGCACTGATACACTTTGTGACCTCTCCCATCACACTCACAATACCCATCTTCCTCCCTCTTTGGGGCGTCCTTTTTATCTTTTTCAAATTTCTTCCTAATTTTATTTTTCTCAAAACTCTTGTTATCTTTAGATGTGACATTATTTTTAAGTTTGAGAAATTTCTTAAATTTCTTGGCAAAAAGGGATAAATCATCTAAGTCTAAATCGTACTCAGAATCGAATGACACCTCCTCCTCTCTCTCTCTAGACGTCTCTTCTCTTTTTCTAGACACCTCCTCACTCTTTCTCGACGGGAAGTGCAATCCATTTCTCTTTTGGTTTTACAATTTTAGGAAACATGTCAATTTTGCAATTTTGAAGGTCTCCTACGAGTTATTCTAACCTAAGGGAGACTAACATTCCCAAAGAATTAAGCATAGTGACTTTTGGGATAAAACGGGCAAGGAATGATCTTAAAATATTTTTGACTACCCTTGTGTCAGGAATTCTTTCACCAAGATTAAAATTTGAATTAATAATATCTGACAGGAGAGAATAAAATTCATCAAAGCTCTCGCACTCAAGCATAGTTATGGTCTCAAACTGCATAGTCAATTTTTGTAATTTATATGCCTTAACAGCATTCGTGCCCTCATGTGTAAGTTACAGAATATCCCATGCCTCTTTTGACATGGCGCACATCATTATACGCCAGAACTCGTTTGGTTTGGCGGCTCTATAAATATTATTAAGACCATGTGAATTAAAATTAATCCATTTAAATTCTTCTTCGGTCCATAAATTTGCAGGTTTAGGATTAATATCATTACAAACCACCATAGTGGGTAGTGTCCACCCTCTTTCACAAGTAATTCAGACTGTTTCTTTAACAACTTTTAATGTGGATCTCATTCTTGCTATCATATAAGAACAATTGAATCCATTAAAATTTGGCATTCTATTATGTCAGTTATCCATTTGAACTCAGCCTTTTCAAAAATAATTTTTTCAAACAATTGATATCAAGAATTTTTTTTTGTAGAAAATCAACACACAGTAAAGTTGTGTAAACGGCTCTGATACCAATTTGATGGTTCTCTATGATTGAATGGCCCAAACTTATTTAAACAAATGTCAACCTCACACCAGTTTTAAATATTTTAAACCCTACTTCATGAGACTATTTGATTAAAAGCAATAAATCATGTAGGCATGCAATCAAACAAACAAGAAAGACAGATTTGAAGAAAAATCCCCTTTAGGGCAAAACCTTCTGCTATTTCACTATTATATGCAAATTGCGACTTACATGTACATAGAGAAATCCACTCATGTATCAGATGAATCTCCCACAAGCGACCATTCATCCTTCTTCAGTAATGGTTTTCATGAGAACCACAAGATCATTAGTGGAGACACCTTCTCCACAAGAGAAACTCAAGTATGGAATTGTGTGTGAGGTTTTCAAAGTGATTCTCAAAATATAAATGGGAGGAGTGAATCAAAAGATATTTTAGACTTTAAAAGATGAGGCTTTTGTGTAGCAGGGTTGTCGAAATTGTAGACTGGAAAGTCTTAAAAAATACCTATAGGAAGTAGGTTTCATAGCAAACATAAAAATCAAAGCGGTGTCAGAGTCATTCGAACGAGTTTGAAGTGTCATTCGAATGAGATGTGAATATTGTTAGAAGGATTCTTCAAATGACCTATACAACGACCTGACTAAACCAAAACAACACGCCTTCATTTGAAAGATAAAAATAAATAAAATTTTCCCAGAAATGTTTATGAAAAACAAATAACTCCAAACATAGAATATGTCATAAAGAACGTGGAATTATGGAGAACGGTTGAAGATACACATAGAGCATAGTGAAGATGAGCGGTGCATATTGATAATAAACATTGACAGATATTCAAAATTTTGACATCGTGGATGATAATGAAGATGTTCCCAATGTAGTGGGATATGCCATGTCTAAAGTAAACTAGAACATTATGGATAAGTCCTAAATTCTAAGGGCAGTGTCAGAAAAATGCCTTTACAACCGATAATAAGGGGGTTTATTTTCATAGTCAACTGCTTAACAGAATCTAGATTCTCCACACACAACCCATATCGATCTAGGGACAAATTTTAATAGATCAACATCTATGCAAACCCTAGAATAGTTAGATCGAGCCAAATAAGTTTTCGATTCATCAAGTTTTATGAGAGAAGGAATAAGAATATACGGAATATACGAAAGACCTACCTAAATTGGTGCGATTATGGGATCTTGGCTAGCTCTAAAATCGATTGTCCTTTGAATATTTTCATGGGAGACTTGTTGATATACCACTGATTGTGTAACCACATTCTGAGATAATCTCATAACAGTTTAATTGAATTAGTATGTGTTTTTGGCCTAGTAACCCAACGGTGAAATAAGCTTTCAACGAAAAGGTGTGGAAAGTTTTTCGAATTATTTCCATAGTTGGTCGATCGAATGTGACTTTATTAACTTGAGCGAAGTTGAGCATTTTGGCTAGGGTTTTAGGTTCTAATTGTGTAAAATTGACTAGTAGTTCACCCTTGTACATAAAAGGGGATTCGATAGTTACTTCACATGTTTGTTCTCCTCCTCCTCCTAGAGTTGAAGAAATTGATTTGATTTGGGTTCTCACTAATTCTTAAATTAGGGGTCATTATGACCTAATGGAATTTGGAATATCCACTATAGACTTTAATATCACACACTCCATATTAAGTAGTTTTGAATCAATCAATTAAGGTTTAAATAAACTTAAGTGTGTTAGTTTATGTTTCAAACCAACATCTCCTTATTTCTGTGTTTTTATAAGACCTTAGAATTGTGATTTGTTGCTTTTGGTTATTAGAGATTGTTAATTGAAAGAATCTTTTTGTGAAATTTAAAATGATATATATGAATTTTTCAAACCTATTCACCCCTTCTAGGTTTGGGGTAGGTTATTCACATATGATTCTGAATTGGTATCGGAGCTGAGTTTGACCCCTGATTTGTGTGTTTTATTGCTCATTTGTGTGTCTTAATGGACTTGTCTCATTTGTATTCTTTAGGAGTGAGTATTGATAATTTGTATACTTCATCACGTGCTTCACGAGCTAGGAAAACTTTATTCATAGCTAGTGCGTCTAGTTATGAGGTTAGTTACAATGATAACGATGAGAGTGATAATGAAAAGTTTAGTAAGATTAATCATGCATATAACAAATTATTTCATTAGTCACTTAAGTTGAAGAAATCTAACGTCAAATAAAACATTTTTGAAGAAGAGGCTTTTTGATAAAAGAAAAATATGAAATTATTTTGCAACTCATGCGTGAGTTAAAGAGACTCAATTAGTATAATTCTTTATTTGAAAAAGGAAAAGGACATTTCCTTTAATTGAAATGTAAACTTGAAAAGGAACGAAAAATGTGTTAACTCATGGAAAGATAATTTAAAAATGAAGTAGTCTCTCTCAAGAATGAATTGGCTAATGCTCTTAAAGTAAAACTACCTTTAGAGGATCATTCGGATAAATTAGACAATAAGCTTTTTAAAAAATCTATCAATCCTAATTGTGATAAATGGATTGGGTTTGATTGTTTGAATCCTCCTACTAATGGTACTATGGATTTTTTTAGTAAAAAAGAAGGTGATGTACAATAGAGTTCTACTCAAGCTAATAAAGAGAAAGTTATTTCAGAAGGAAAATGGCTTAAGGAGAAAGTCTTGTCTGTCAAGAGTATAAATGTGGATGTCGCTAAGGTTAAAACGAATCAAAATGTCAATCAACCTAAATTTGGTGAAAGACTTCAAAAGAAACATTTTGAAAGAAAAGTATTTGAAAAACAAATTCCCAATTTTGTACATTATCCAAACTTTCCTAAGAGAGAGAGAGAGTTTTTCAAAATCAAAGAGTTTAAAATTTTAAAGGAAGAAATGTTAACTTTTTTTCTAAAACTTTTCAAACCTACAAGTGCTTCTATTATTACATGAGGGATCACTTGAGAGAATTTCATTTTGAAATTAGCTAGAGATAAGCAATTTTCATATCCCAAGTTCCAATTGAGAAATGATTTTCTTGTAAATAATGTGAAACTTGAAAATGTCCTTAAGAACTTGAAAAGGAAGTGAGTGAGTTGAAGAAAAGTGCTAGTGCAAAACCAAATTGGCTGAGAAAAGAGAACCATGTATTTAATATTATGATTGTAGATTTCAAAGCCTCAAATTTGTAGAACTGGTATATGGATATTGGTTTCTCTAACCACATGACCAAAATGAAATAGTTCGTCACCATGCTCAAAGATTATAATTGTGTCATTATGAAGGTACGCTGAAGGTTACCAAGAACAAAAATTTATATAATGTCTTGTTTATGGAAGGACTTGTCGCTAATCTAATTATCATAATTCAATTATAACAACTGGCATCATGTAAGTTTTCAAAAGGAGATTGTTTGGTTAGTAAAGAGGATAGTGGATATATAATGATGGGTGTCTATTGGAATGTAAATTGTTGTGTTTTGGTGAGTGAGCCTAGTATAGCTTGTCAAAAGGCCAAGATTGAGTCAATTGATTTATGGCATCAAAGGCTAAGGAACATAATTTTTTTAGATTTAAAAAGGTTGTCTAAGAAATAAAGAGTGAAAGGGTTGTCTAGGTTTGGGAATCCCAACAGTAAAGTGTTTGGTAATTATTAAAAGGGAAAAAAATGAACAATTTCCACAACAATTTAAACAAGACTACTACTTCTCGGTCTCTTGAGTTAGTCCATATTGATTTGTTGGGTTTATGAAAGAAAATAACGTGTCATTTGAAATCATCGTGCTGGTTTGTAACAAGATTCAAAATGAGAAATCACTTTCGATTGATAGTATGAAAAGTGATCACGACACCGAGTTTAAGGAATCGAAGGTAGAGAAATATTGTGATGAGATGGGGATTACCCATGGGCTTTTATTCATTGCATTTCCGTGACAAAATGGAGTTGTTGAGCGAAAGAATCATACTTTTTATGAAATTTCTCGTTGCATACTTGAAGGGAAGAACATGCCTAAAAGGTTTTGTGTTAAGGCATTACAAACAGCTTGTCACACTTATAATATAGTGTTTTTGATATCTTTTACTAAGAAGACCCTGCAAGAGTTTTGGAAAGGCGAAAATCCTACTATCAAATACTTTAAATTGTTTGGTATCAAGTGATAGATTTTGAGATATCAGGAGTACTTTACCAAATTTGACTTAAGAAGTGAAGATGGAATATTTCTTGGTTATTCTCAAAATAGTCGTGCCTATAGATTCTATAATATGGAGAGTAAAAAGATAGTGGAGATGTTTAATGTTGTTGTTGATAATGATGTGTCAAATGTGGTGACAGTAGATAATGAAGTAGAAGGAGAGGTCCTAGATCAAAAGTTGGTTGGAACTAAGAAGTTGAGATATAAGAGTCTTGTTCTATTGGGCGAGACATTGAGGGGACATCTTCCCCAAAAATATCTTATGGTGTTGAAGGTAAGAGAGATAGAGGAGTTACGACTTGGGTTCAATGTGAAAATAACCCATCTAAAATTATTGGTAATATCGAGTGTAGACACACCATTCTAATACCCCCTAACCTCTCCTTAGGTCCCTAGCACCTCCCTTCATCACTACAAACCTAAGTCATACCCCGGGTACTGACCTAGAGGCCATCTGGCACTCCCAGACTCCGATTGACCAAAATTCAAACTCTTTAGCTCGATCGAGACTGAATGAATCTTCAAAGGGCACTAAAACCCTATTCCAACGGTCTGCACCCCATGCACAATTCTAACTTGCGGTGCGGATGAACGACTTATTTTCCCCCGAAACTTGATCAGGGGGCCATCGCACGCTCCCAGGCTCTATTTGACCAAAGTCAACTCTTCATCTCGACTAAGACTGAACGAATCATCTAAGTTAACTAAAACCCCTTTCCAATGATCTGGTCCGGGTCCAATTATGACGTACGGTACGGATAAACGATCCATTTTACTCCGAAAGGTCATCGAGCGCTTCTAGGCCCCAGTTGACCAAAGTAAACTCCCCAAACCGATTCAAACTCTTTGGAATGTCGAAATATATCTCCTAACCTTTCCAACGGTCTGACCCATGCGCGATTATGACTTACCATGCGGACGAACGATCCATTTGCGTCCAATAATTCCCCGTCCAAAGGGCCGACGAGTGCTTTCGAGTCACATTTGACCCAAAGTCAACTCTCGAACCCGAGAGAAGTCCAAAGACTTTCGAAGGTCTCTAAAGTAACTTTCCAGCGGTTCACCCCGTGTGCGATTCAGATCAATACTTTGTGCTCTACGACCGATTTTTCGAAGGAACCTGAAAGAGACTGCCAAATGGAAGGTTCCAAACCCTGCCTATCTACAGTGTGACTAAACACACTTGCCGATTGGAAGGACCAGGGCTATGCCGATCGGCAATGCCCTGGTCCTATAAAAAGGAGGATCTGAGCTCATTGCAAAGGCATAAGATCTGAAACCCATTACTCTTAGCGAGCTCAGAAAACACCTCTCGAAGTCAGCATGATTTCCACATCCAAATCACTTTCTAACCTTCACCTTTCATCACCTTTTTCCACAAAATTGGTGAATTAAGTACCCTCCATCATCACCCAAGTGCAAGGGCTTCTCTCCAACATCCAAGATCAATCTCAAGATCTTCAAGAAGGTCCAACTTTCTCAACTCTCTCTTTAAATTCTCCAAAATTCGCATTAATTTGTTTTATTACTTAATACTTTTATTCTCTCATGTCACAAATCCTAATATACTTTTTATTTAGTATTATTGCACATCTCTTATTTTCATATAAATAAAACCCCAAAAAATAAGAAAAAGAGAGTTTGCTCATAAATTCCAAATGGGAATTCTAACACTTTTCTCACAACTAAAACACTTTTTTACACACACACACACACACACACACACACACACAAGAGAAGTCCCCGATTGGATTTTTGGGATAAATCCCACCCCTCATTTTTCATACGAACTAGGTGGACTTTGATGCCTCTATAGGCTACGTAGGCGTCTCAGGGTAAAACCCGAGACTCGAGTCCTTTTCCCACTTTTTTCTATTTTTCTATATTCTTTAAACTTAACTCTCTTAGACTCCCTATATACATATATTCATTCTTAGTGGAGTATTGTCCTGCATGCGTTATCGTTCCCTTATAATGATCAACGCTAGGATAATCACGTAAATCTTATTTTCATATATTACTTTTAGAAACATTCCTATGGATGACTCTCTTTATCTTTTCCATGATACAAGTTGATGATTCCTATCTCCGTTACATATACACATGCACACATATCACGGGGAAATAAGGGAAAATATCAATCACCCATGATAGACCATAAGGGCGGAATGGGTGCCTAACATATTTTCATTTTGTAACTTAGCCTCTGGACCCTTTTCAAATCATTTTAGTTTCGTATGTGTCAGTATATCTTTGGATGTTGTCCTTCGGGATGGCTCCCTTTTTCTTTTGTCTATTTTGAGTAAAATAGACTAGCGAGTCCATCTCTCTATATTTTTACCTCATCATCGACGTCGGTCGAAGCTCTCCCGAGAGGGATCCGCGAGACCAAGATCCTCTCGAGATGAAGAGACACCCCCTCTTCTTCGTCTCTCCCACTGCGGGGATCGGGGAGATGGCCACAGTGGAGACTCCGCTGGGGACGTTTATTTTGAGGGCTAGACTCTATTTACATGGGTATTATATTTGTTTATATTTTCCCCTATTTTGCATGTTACTCTTTACTATTCAGGTGTACCTCATTCTTATGCTTCTATTCATACACTTGTAGAAGATTCTCCATGTACACTTCACACCACATGCACCTAGGATCACATATATCCACATGTTGCACGCATCACCCATCCATACTTGGTACACCATTGGTACTCATACTTTGCTCCCTGTTGGGCATGATCAAGAAAGATACTCTCATCATAAGATACAAATAAGATAATCATGCATGATTCACACAACATCACCAAAGAGCATTGTGATTGACCAAATTTTGTCCCGTAACTGGAGGGTCACTTCATGATGGGCGCTGGTCTGGCAGGTTGCAGTTAGCCTAAGCGATATGACTCTCACCTTCCATTGGCTAAGTACCTTAGACATATATCGAACGGTTCCCCTACATCGTACTTCTTAACCGAACTCATGACGGGAGGTATATCGCAGGGAGCTCGTTCACGTACGCCGAGTATATCGAATTCGCTCTCACACGTACCGCCCCCACGAGGTATATAGTGAGGCAATTAATGTACACTCAGGTATATCAAATGGCTTATCCACACGTATCGATTGCCCTCAAAAGCAAGACGTATATGTGGAATCCATGCCAAAGGGAAGAATCCTTTCTGATTCACCAAACTAACTGCATACATGCATATAAGTGTCAAGCCTAGAACACACATGTTAGATTGCCGATTTCGACCCGAAACTCTGTTGAAATTCCGGGTCGGCGTCCCACCTAAATTTTGGTGCATTTTTAAATTAGGACCCTACTCGTGAGCCTGCTTACAAGTCCAGCCATAGCTTTGCATATGTTATAAACCCAACTTTTCCAGGCTCAGGTCCCATCCGACATTTCATTTTGCATTTAGGAGAATTTAATACAAGTGAGAACAATATAAAAATAACCATGCTGAGACCTGTCTTCCAAAAATATTTCTCCATTCTTTATCAAAAATCCAAAAATATTTCTCCTTTCTTTATGAAAAATCCAAAAATATTTATCCCTTCTTTATCAAAAATCCAAAAACATTTCTCTTTTTTTTTTTTTATCAAAAATCCAAAAACATTTCTCTTTTCTTTATCAAAAATCCAAAAATATTTTATCTTTCAATCTAAAAAAAAAATATCAAAAATATTTTCATCCTTTTTTGTCAAAAATTAATCCCATTTCATGCCTTCTCTGGGCGATCACACTCCCTTAGTCTGGCTCTTTATTGGCTTCGATCTTTAGTCAAATAACCCCCGAGTTCCATCCATTCACCTGCTACTTCTTTCGATTCCGGTATCCATCCACTTTCTATGGAGAACACAGATAAAGTACCAGTTGTGCAGCCAGATCTGACGGTAGTCTTAGCTCAGCTTTTGTCCAAGATTGACAACCTCCAGACTGAGGTTCGAGAGATGCAACGAAACTAGGTTCCTGTTAATTAAGAGCTCGAGGCCCTATTTCCTAGTGCTATGGGTCCACCCAAGCCTATCTTGGTTCCTAAAGAGTATCAGCACGCTCCATGTGACCCTCCTCTTAATGGGCCGCCGCCTGCCCAGCTTCCTATGCCGAACCTTGCCCAGCCTGGTGCTAACTTGCCAATGGTTATTGATCCAAAGAGGAAGAATTGAACAAGGTCTAAGAAGATATCAAGATGCTAACTAAGAAGTTTGATTAGGTCAGAGTCTCAGGAAATTACATGGACTACACCCACATGTCTACTTATCCTAAGGCGAGGTTACCCGAGAAGTTTAAGATGCCAAATATTTAGAAATTCGGAGGAAGTGGATCCCCAATTCTTCATCTTCGCCGTTATCACCGTTCCATGAATCTACTAGGGGCTTCTGAAGAAGTGATGGCCCAATTATTCCAGTAAACTTTGAAGGATAGCGCCCTCCAATGGTTTTTATCTATCGAGGTGTCCAGAATTCGTAGCTGGGAAGATTAGCCCGAGAATTCATATCGCATTACAAATACAACGAAGATCTTGAGATCACCCACCGTGATTTAGAGCTGCTCAAACAGAACTCTGGGGAATCAGTTAGTAACTTCATAGCCCGATGGAGGGAAAAAGCAACCACTATGACCAATCGGCCATCCTAAGAAGAACAAGTCAACATAGTGAAGAAGAACTTATTGCCCCATGTCCGAGAAACCATGGGAGGACAATACTATCCCCACTTCTGAGCCCTCAGAGAAGCAGGAGTAGAAATTGAGGAAGGTCTTGCTAAAATAGAAGTTGAACTAAAGAAAGTGTCCGGACAGTTCACCCCCAGAAAATATGATAAGCCTGTCAGTGCTGCAGTCTCAACCATTAACAACATCTCTTAATCAACCACCTTATGGGCACCAGAATGTCGCCCTGTCCTAGTCTGAAAGGAATACACCGAGCTCCATGTTCCCCTCTCCAAAGTTTATCAGGACCTATTAAGCCGAAACCTTATCAAACCCTTGGATCCCCGTCCATTACCAAATCCACTCCCATAAAACTTTAAGGAAGATGCCCATTGCGCCTTTTACTAAATCGCTGGTTGTACCACCGACCAATGCTTTCACCTTTGAAACATAATCCAAGGTCTAATTGACCGGGGTAATATTGCCCCACCAGCCAATCCTAAGCCAAACACTACTCACAACCCACTCCCAAATCATACCAATGCCATCTTCTTAGAAGAGAGCCCATAATTTGATCCCTCAACACAAATCACACCCATACACTCTCCCAAACCTCTCCAAACTTGCCCATATTTCCTCCTACACCCTGTTAGCCTTGTTGATCAAGCACTGTCACTCCTCACCATAACATACATCATTGTCCGTAACCATTTTGAAGATGGAAGTATGGAATTATTAAAAGTGTTAAACAAACTCCTAGAGTTCAGGCTGAAATGGCCCTCACAGATGATCATTGATTGCTAGAAGTTCAGTACGCTATTCTTAGAAGCACGAAAATGGGCCCAAGAGTCAGACAGTTGGGTGGTACCAACAAATGAAGTCAGCTTAGATAACGTTGTCTAGATCATGGCAAAATCATTTAGGCAAACCAACTATATTTGTAGCATAACCGAGTTACTTGATACTCTGAAGCTACAAGGACGCCTGGTCCCTTCACACTTACTTCTCCCTGTAGAATGGGAGGACCTGTACGAAGAAGACATTAAAGTTGTGGAATGCATTGACTTTACATAGAAAGACAGAATTGTTGCCACTGGATAGGGGGAAGAATTTGAAGATTCAAATGGAGAGCAAGCTTTAGAGAAAATTGGCTCGGTAGCTGACATGTGTGGGATGATATCATATGAAGAACTCCTTGAAGAAGTAAACAAGGTGGCAGAATAACCCGAGATCGATGAAGAAACAGGGTTCATGTTCTTCCCTTCTTTAGTAAATCACATGACCAGATCAGGGAGGCATTACTATATCTCAAGCTCACTACCAACCAATGACAAAGGGAAGGACGTTGAAAACCTTATTATACCAGAAATGACCCTCGAGGAAAGCAAGAACCTCGATCAATGGAAGAAAACTCAAGATAACATCACTCTATGGGGGCTTTTCATGTCTTCGCAGCTACAGAGAAATGTTTTGATCAAATTTCTCACTGTACCCACAGTTCCTCTTTCCACCAAACTAGAAAAAGCGATAAATTTAGTTGGATCCTTGACCTCTACCCGAATGCTATCCTTTTCTAAACAATAAATCCCCAGAATTGGACCAAACCACAATCATGCACTCAACATCTCCGTCAAAGTTATGTGGAAGATCGTACCATTCTCTCTTTTTGATAATGGATTATCCTTGAATGTCTGCCTATTAAAAACCTTCAAATGCTTAGGACTGAAGGAAAGTGACCTTGCTCCAACTTCCTCTGCTATACACGCCTACGATAATACTCGTCGAGAAGTGATGGGATCTATAAAATTTGTAATAGGGACTGGCCCTATAAACCCTATCGTTGAATTTTAAGTTATTGACACCCCAGCTTGTTTCAGCATGTTTCTCGAACGATGTTAGCTCTACAGTATCAAGGGCGTGTCTTCCTCACTCCATAAGAAATTGAAATTCTTTGTCGACGGACGAGTCATCACCAATTTGGGCAACGACGATAATACTAAGGGCGCAAGAACCAGTAATCCAATCCTTGAGATACAACACGAGTCAAATGATATGATCCTATTAGGATTCTGAGTTGAACCACTTCTACTCCCGACAGGGGATGATTTTAAAGAAAGGGTTTTTCCGAAATACGACCCTCATGGCAACGTCAATGTTATTCAAATATTCAGAAACATGCATTTTATGCCCGGACTAGGGCTAGGACAAAGACAACAAGGGATACTTGAGCCCATTATGCTGAAAAAGGCTTTCCCTCCTTATGGTTTGGGATATCAACCATCAGAACAAGAGCTTAGAATGATCCTCCAATCTTGACCAAAGAGAAGACTAGACTGCATCCAGACTATCTCAGGTGACTCCTTGAATGGATGATTCATCAAAGAGGGCAAAGACTTCCCTTTTTATGGCTTTCCAGAACCCTGGTATGACCATACAGACAAGAAGATAAAACCCTAAATGGAGATCTTTTTCTAGGACAGCTACCTATAGGCCAAAAGTTCCTAACACTATGTACAACCGCTCATCTGAGATACCGAAGATTCTGAGGGAAGTGACTCCTTGACTCGTTCAACTTACAAACACTAGGGCTGACACTCTGAATGGTTCATTGAAGCACTACATGACTGGATCCATCCCACCTGATTCAAGTTGTTGATAAACCTTGCCTCAACTAGCATGCTGCGCCTGTTCTACCTGTTAAAATCCCACCTAACTCCAATGTTTACCCCATTTCTTATTCTGTTATCTATCCTTGCTCAAATGTAATGGATACCTCCTTTGATGAGGTTCTCAATGTTGTTTTTCCTATCAATGAAATAAATGAAGATTTTGAGTATCTTGTTGTGCCTTACATTAATTGTTTAGATTCCAATCAAACTTTTGATGATGATGATTTTGCAAACGAACAATTCTTAATTGATCTAAATAAGGTTAATAACAAATAACATAACCACATTCAAGTTAATGAAGAAGAGACTGTTATTGTTAACCTTAATTTTAGCAGCCAGCTGCCCGAGATTAGGATAGGGGATACCCTCTATGATCATAAGTGCGCACAACTCGAAGAATTACTGAAAGAATTCGTGGATGTCTTCGCATGGCACTACGACGATATGCCCGATATTGATCCTGAAATAGCTCAGCATGAGATCCCCACTCTTCCAGTTTACAAATCGGTTAAACAAAAGCTGAGAAAGCTTCGCACTAAATGGTCTATCAAAGTCAAAGAAGAAGTAGTCAAATAGTTTAATGTGGGCTTTATTCGCGTGATCGAATATCCCACATGGATAGCCAACATAGTGCCTGTGCCGAAATTGGGAGGAATAGTTCGGATGTGTGTAGACTATTGGGACTTGAACAAAGCCTCTCCAAAGGATGATTATCCGTTACCCAATACCCACATGATCGTGGACAATACAACCAGTCATGCTCTCAAATCATTCGTCGATGGGTTTGTCGGATACAACCAAATCAAAATGAACCTGGATCATCAAGAAAAAATCGCGTTCATCACCCCATGGGGAACCTTTTGCTACAATGTTATGCCATTTGGTCTCAAGAATGTTGGGGCTACCTACCTAAGGGTTTCCACGACCATCTTGCATGATCTGATTCACAAAGAAGTCGAGGTTTATGTGGATGATATGATTATCAAATCCAAAACTTGAGAAGGTCATGTTCCCTCTCTTTGAAAGTTCTTCGAAGATTGCGACGATATCAGATGAGAATCAATCCACAGAAATGTGTCTTCGATGTTACAAAAGGAAAACTCTTGAGATTCATGGTCGGTGTGAAGGGGATCGAAGCGAATCCTCCCAACCTGAAAGCCATACTTGAGATGCCACCTCTACGAATGGAGAAAGAAGTCTGTGGTTTCCTTGGAAAATTTGAATACATCAGCTGGTTCATTAGCCATCTAACATCCATCTATGAACCTATTTTCGAATTCCTCCGAAAGGATTAAACTATGGTTTGGACTAAGTCCTGCCAAGAAGCTTTTGACTGAATCAAACAATATCTTACCCAACCTACGATACTCATGCCACCACAGCCTGGTATCCCCTTGCTCCTATACCTAACCATAATTGACACTGTAATTGGGGCTTTGCTAGCCCAATACCTTGAAGATTCCCGCAAAGAAAAAGCCATCTATTACGCCAGTCGCAAATTGGTCGCGTACGAAGTCAATTACACTTATTTGGAAAAGGCATATGTCGCACTTGTTTGGGTCATCCAAAAATTACGACACTATATGCTCGCCTTCCCCATTAAACTTGTATACCAAATGGACCCCATAAAGTACCTGCTTGAGAAACCCACCTTATACAACCGAATGGCTCGATGGTTGATCCCCCTGGCCAAGTTTGATATCGTGTATGTCACACAAAAAGCCATGAAAGGAAGATCCATCTCTGACTACCCTATAGAAGAAGTCGACAACTGGATTTTCAAATTCCCAGATGAAAACATCCTCTACACCATTCAAGATGACTTTCAATGGAAAATGTTCTTTGACGGCGCGACAAAAAAGGGATATAGCATTGGTATACTTCTGATCGCCCCAGATGACTCCCACACTCCCATTGCCATCAAGTTGGATTTCCCCTGCACCAACAACATAACTGAATATGAGGCGTATATGGTAGGCCTCAAAGTCGCTCTCAAGATAGGAATTCAATGCCTAGATGTCTACGGGGACTCTGCCCTCATCATTGGTCCAGTGCTCAGAAAATGGAAAGTCAAGTCGAGAAACTCTAACCCTTCCGTGCCCTCTTAGAAGAACTAGCCTCCCAATTCCAAGACATCACCTTCCATTACCTACCTCGAGCGAAAAATAACCTAGCCGATGCCCTTGCTACCCTAGCCTCCATGGTCGACATGCTCGAAGGAATAATAAGGAACCCCTTCCTAGTCCAAAAGAAAGATAAACCAACCCACTGCTACCATATTGAGATCATCACCACAGAAGATCTCGAGTTAGGCAATTGCTGGTACAATAATATCTGGTACCTCCTCAAGCATGGTAGGTATCCCGAGGGTTCCAACAAGAAAGACCGGGCAACCCTCCGATGACTGGACGTCGAGTACATCATCTGTCATAAAGCACTGTTTAAAATAAACTTCGATGGAACCCATCTACACAGCATCATAGGGGCTGACATTGAAGAGGTAATGTAGAGAACCCACAGCGGGGAATGCGTGCCCCATATAAACTGTCACATGCTTGCTAAGAAGATCATCCGACAAGGCTACTACTGGACCACCACGATCCAGGATTGCACCGCCTATGTCCAAAAATGCCTCAAATGCCAATAGTTTTCCAACCTTCAACACCTGCCTCCGCATGAATTGTACAACATGACTTCTCCCTGGTCGTTCTCCACCTGGGGAATCGACATCATAGGGAAGGTTACACCCAAGGATTCCAACGGGTATGAGTTTATTCTATTTGCCATTGATTACTTCACCAAATGGGTTGAAGCTGAGCCATACGCAGTCCTGAATGCCTAGAAAGTGGACCAATTCATAGAGAAAAACATCATCTGCAGATATGGGGTCCTACATGAGCTAGTGTCAGATAAAGCGTTGCGCTTTGAGGGAGAATTCACAGAAATTATCAAGGAGTATGGGATTCAGAGACACAAATATTCTCCCTACCGACCTCAGACCAATGGTACAGTCGAGGCCGCCAATAAAAATCTTAAAGCCATCATCAGTAAGATGATTAAAAGTTGTCGAGATTGAGCCGATCGAATCCCCTACGCCCTCTGGGGATATCTAACCTCAATTCGAACCTCTACTGGTGCTACCCCTTACTCTCTAGTCTACGACATGGAAACAGTCCTACCTGTGGAGCTGGAAATACCCTCGTTAGACGCCATGCTTGAAAGCAAGGTCAGTGAGGAGGACTGGCATCAAAGCCGTCTCGACGAGCTGTCACTCTTGGGCAAAAGGAGACTAAAGTCACTGTATCACATACAAGGGTACCTTCGTCATATAACGTGTTCATTTAATAAAAGAGTTAAGGATCGTGGTGTCTGAGAAGGGGATTTATCCCTCAAAAAATTAGTAGAGCCGCCCAATTGGAGCGACCCTTACATTGTGAAGAAAATCTTGTCCGGCGATGCCGCCATGTTCACCAACTTAGATAGAGAAGAGATGGCTTGTCCAATTAAACTGGACTGTTTCAAGAAATTCTACTCCCAGTCCAAAATTTTGGCGCGCTACGACTCTTCTCGTATCCCTTCTATTCTAAAAAAAAATCTCTTCATTTTCCTCTACCCTGAACTACGTGGGCCTGATCCTCTGCAAGAAATATTTTTCAGAAAAAATTAAAATCTTTCAAAAACCCCCAGAGGTACGTAGGCAGCTCATACATCTTACGTGAGCATGACCCCTTTCTTTTTCACAAAAAAATATTCTTTTCTTATCTCCGAGAACGACAGTTCATTCTAATATATATTTGAACAAAAGGATTATGCATGCCTTAGCGATCGGTATAAATAATTCAAAAATACAAAAATTCATCAAAAGACATGGCTAGATGATCAAAAACTTGTTTATTTAATTAATAAGAAATTATAGTGCAATTGTATAAGAAAAGGAACGGATAACTCCTTTCCCCCTACCTTCCTAAAAAACAAAATAAATTCCCAAATTTATTCCCCATTACAAAAACAAACTCTCCAAGAGCCCTACCCATAGTTACCAGAGGAGCCCACTCCATCATCATCATCTGCATCTTGGGGTCCCTAAGCTTCCCCTGCTTGAATGGAGTACCGCAGACGCTCCATGGACCGATAAGCTCAAACCAGCCTAAAAAAAACTACCACACCTCCCTCCATGGTATTAGATAAAACTATCCACCTTTGTCCGGTCTCCACTTCCAATATCTTGCTAACTACTCTTCTTCACAACCACTTCATATAATCCACGGGGATGTGCCAAACTCTCCCAACAGACTAAGAAGGAAGGGTCGATGGACGCCGAATCTCCCACAAAGAGCCAAGCCGCATGCGTAAATGCTCTGTCAAATCTTCTACCGGAAAGAAAGGTGGCACGACCTATTCCCAGCCAAATTGGCATATAAGCCGCCAAGGGAAATAGAAAGAGGTTTGTCTGAGACCAACCAGCCGAGCATACGGGTATTCCCCCAACTCCAGAATAAGCAGCAGTTGTCCCCACCAAGGCACTGACCAATACAGATTTAGAGCCCCATGCTCCATAAACCAGTTCTCCTAGCTCTCGATATCTAGACCAACACTGATGAAAGGGCACGAAAAGAAGTTGGGTATAACCGACAAAGGGTATTCCGGAGGAGTCACCAAGCGGAATCTTTCAGACAACCACATGAATATCATCACAAGGCTACCCCTCAGAAAGTCAGAACGACCTTCTCACCAGGCATTCAGGCCATTCAGAGTCTCCACTAATATAAGTGCTATAGGATTGCGATGGTAGGACATCCATGAGGTAATAGATGCAAGTTGTGGGTCCACCAGCACCACCCAGTCACTAGCAGCAATTTTGAAACCAAGCCCAGAACGACTGCTCTGACATATCCAACATCACCAACCTCCTACAAATGCACAGACCGCAGCACTGCCGAAAGAGAAATCATTCCTCTAGTGATCAAGGATCTACCCACCTAGGGCGAGATACAGAGAAGTCCAACCAATAGCTCCCGAGGAGATCAGGAAAAATCAGGCATAGCAGCCGCTACAATAGGATTTATTGCCAATATGGCAGAACATTCCTCATAAGTCGTACAGACTTCTTTCAAGACAAAGCGGAATACATGGTCTTTGGGGTACCAAAATTGTACCGTCGTCATCAGCATGTTCCATTCCATGGGCCTACTACGCCATAAAGAGACTCGACGCATGTTGAAAGCATCATAGTTGATGTTATAGGAGCACATCGCCTCCAAAGTCTCGAGGTAGTTGGCAAACTCAACACTACCAGGGAGAGCCATATCACAAAACAAGAAAGTTAAGATCTGAAGGTGTGATGAAAACCCTCCACCCTTACCCATATCACAGAACAAGAAAGGTAGTTGGAAAACACTCCACCCTTGCCCCTCTTTTATACATGAAAACCCTCACAAAAGACATGACCCCAGCAGAAATTGGAGGAAATCCTTCACCACAAGGTACCAAAGGTTGCAGAGGGTACCAATCAAAGTTTTAAATTGATGGGACTGAACTGACCTGTCGATAGGCAGGACAAGGTGCCTGCCGATCGACAACCCCCTACTTTTGGAAATTTTCCTTTTTCCTCTTTTGTCAAATTCAGAAAACTCAATAAAAATAAATTGATATTCTCAATAGAATTTCAAAAATCCCCTTTTCATCTTTATATAAATCCTCATTATAGATAAAACTTTACTTTAAAATCCCCAAAATATTTCTTTTTACGGTTTCAGCAGCAAAGTAAAAAGTGCACGTGCATGCATTCATTCATTCATCATTAAACAGAAGTTAATAAAAAAATTCCATTGCATTGCATAGATATGTTTTTGTGTTACATTATGTTGCAGGAAAATAAAGAAAAGTAGAAAAACAACGGGACTCAGCCCGAACCCACATTCTCTTTCTCTCTCTCTCTCTCTCTCTCTCACTTACCCTTCCCCCTCTCTTTCCTAAGAGCTTCAATCTCTGCGAAGAGATGACGCACCACCGCTACCTGAACCAGACTCGTCCCCGGATGAGGCAGACGGCACCAAGCAAGAAGGAACGGGAACCGCGTCCCGAATATGTATAGTCGCCGAAGATATCCTGTCCCTAGTGTCCCTCAACCAAGTGTTGGACACCCGAACTTGCTGCAAGAAAAGGCAAAATCAGTATCAAGTAGAAAAGATCAAAAGAAACCAAAAGGAAGGAAAGGAAAAGAGCAGAGGATGATGCATCGGCCTCATCCGGGGGGACGAAGAACTTCCTCTGTTAAGCCCAACTCCTCTGGGTCCATCGCATGAGGATGATGCAATATAGGCAACATCCCTCCATCAGCCCGTCGGATGTTGTATGAAGGAGTATGCCACCGCACAAAGGGGACCTCCAATGTCGCCGCCGCCATAGATGTCGACGAACCTCCACCACTGTGGGAGGACCCCACAAGTTGACTCTAACCTATCGGAGGTAAGGGCAGTGCATCATATATGCTGGGTGCTATAAGCCAACTCATCAAAAAGTCCATATAATCATACGACAAGGCCGTATCAGTGTACAAAAGATAGGATTTTCCAATCATAGCCGCGATCCTCGCATCCTCTGGCAACAGCTGCTCCCGCCTCATAGACATAGGGGGACTCACAGGTGGCACCACCACCTCCTCCTCAGCAATCTGTCGAACCACCCTCTCTCCAAGATAACAAGAGTGGCCAAACACATGCGCTAAAAAATTCCTCATTTGCACATTCACCCCAGTCGATACCATGTCCTGAACAACCGTCCCCCAAGGGTAAAAGGTCACCTGAAAAATCCCCAGCAAATATAAGTTATCACAGAATTAGAGCACACAAAGACCAAGACTAAATAAGGAAAAAACACTTACCCTATCATTGGTCAGGCCATTCAAGACCTGACATACCACCTCGAGAGAAAGAGACCTCCTCGATTGTCGATTGACCTTTCACTACCGATACAATCGAAAAAAATCCCCAACGGTGTCATCCTTCAAAGCGATCAACTGGGTATTAAACCCAATCACCTCATAGAACCACGTCTACCAAAGACAAGAAATCCACAATCAAAAGAGACGCATAAGGAAAGTGCGAATGCATGAAAGGAAAATGCAAAAACTATAAAATACCTCAAGGCGATACATGTCTCCAGTGAAAGTTTGCCGGAAGCACCGGCTGAATGCATCCAGAGAAAAATAAAGGGTCGCCAAAGTCAGGCTCCCCCAATCATAGAGAGGGATGTTTGAAAACATCCTCAAGTATGGTAAAAAAAAAAGTGGACAACGTCGCTGCTCGACGCCACCAGAAATCCCCCCAGCACCAGCAAAATGTTCAGCCGGGACATCTGCCTCACCTGTATCCCGTTCTCCACATCAACCACCCCACTCAATAAAACATCCTTAAGTAGCGACAAACGGATGGAGTCCCCAGATACTATCCTCCCCACATCACCAAGCACTGCCCGCACCGCCTCCGTCCTCACCCGTAAATAATGATCCACCTCTATCTGCTCACCATCGCAATCCAGCCCTAGCAGCTGCTGCACGTCTATGGGAGTCACAGTCATCTCCCCAAAATCAAAATGGAAGGTGTGGGTAGTGTCCCACCACCACTACCCCAGAGTGCATAAGATCACTGTCGAATGAGGCATCTCATCCAGCATAGATGCCAACCTCGCAAAGCCTGTTGATGACACTACCCAACGCACTACAAGTGGAAGATGCTCCCAGACATCGTTAAGCCCCGTCATCTCGCGAGCACGCATCGTCGACAAAGAAATATAAGACTATCAAAAGAAAAACCTTGGAAGAATCCAAGAAAAAAAAGGAAATCACCAAAAAAGGAATGTCAAAAGTCATTTTACTTACATAATCGCCAGGGTTCACCAGCCTTGAAGAGCGATAACGCGACGACTCCCACAGAAAAGTCCGCTCATCCACATATGGATCGAATGCATCAAAAGAGTTCTTGCTCCCCAAAGCAAGAGGCTCCCTGGTCCTCCATTCCATGTTCGCCCAGTCGTCAACAACCAACCACTCCCAGTACACTGCAGTGCTCACAAAGGACACCATTTTTCAGATTATGGATTACTTCGCGAAAGAAAATTGCAAAAATAGATAAGGCAAGAAGCCGTGAAAAATGAGGGGAACCCGCCATTTTTAATAGGATGCCAAGGGTCATGCCGATCGGCACTACACCCCTACATACCGATCAGCACTAACCCTTTACCTTCTCGAGGTAGCCCAAAATTTCGTGCCATTGCCGAATGGCACCCTCTACACCATGCCGACCGACATCTTCCTAAATATTTGTACATAAATTCCCAAAAAATACCAGAAAACCCTAAAAATTCCTCAAAAAATTCCTAAAAATCCCGAAAAGGATTTAGAAAATTTTCACCAAAAGAATTTCACACTCCTTCAAGAGGAACCCCCTTTTCCCTAGCCGAACTCTCAAAAGCCAAGTGAATCTCCTCCCAACAACGTCCCCAGAGGACCCCTAAAGTATCCCCGAGCAAAGTGTCCTAACCATGGACCACCTAATCATGTCCCCATTGGAGTTTATTACATCAAATTGGCTATTACATGATAAAATCTCCAAAACATACAAGGATTTACCCAGTAATTCGCTTCCCATCTCAAATTAAAATCACGAGGTAATTTGACCGATAGAGTTCCCCGAGAACATCTTAATTTAAGCCCTCAAAATTGGCTTCAACCCGCATAATCGATCACCCTCATCTTCAAGACCTCAGAATTGACTTCGACCCGCAGAATTGGTCATCTTAATTTAAGACCTCAGAATTGTCTTCGACCCGCATAATTGGTCATCTCAATTTTATCCCTCAAAATTGGCTTCGACCTGCAGAATCGGTCACCCTCATCTTCAAGCCCTCAGAATTGGCTTCGACCCGCAGAATTGGTTATCTCAACTTAAGCCCTCAGAATTGGATTCGACCCGCAGAATTGGTAATCTCAATTTAATCCCTTAAAATTGGCTTCGACTCCCAGAATCGGTCATCCTCATCCCTAAGCCCTCAGAATTGGCTTCAACCGATAGAATTGGTCATCTCAACTTAAGCCCTCAGAATTGGCTTCGACCCGCAGAATCGGTCACCCTCATCTTCAAGCCCTCAGAATTGGCTTTGACCTATAGAATCGGTCATCCTCATCCCTAAGCCCTCAGAATCGGTCATCCTCATGCCTAAGCCCTCAGAATCGGTCATCCTCATCCTTAGGTCCTCAAAATTGGCCTCGACCCTCTGAATTGGTTATAATATCTCAAAAGGCGTCATGTGTTGTTTATTCGACGAATATCGTTTATTCCAAACTCACCCGTCGAGGGTCTCGATAGACACCCTATTCTAATACCCCCTAACCTCTCCTTAGGTCCCTAGCACCTTCCTTCATCACTACAAACCTAAGTCATATCCCGGGTACTGACCTAGAGGCCATCGGGCACGCCCAGGATCTGATTGACCAAAAGTCAAACTCTTCAGCTCGACCAAAACTTAAAGTATCTTCAAAGGTCATTGAAACTAATTTCCAACGGTCTACCCCATACGCGATTCTGACTTACGTTGCGAAATAACGACCCATTTTCACCCGAAACTTGATCAGGGGGCCATCGGACGCTCCCAGGCTCCGTTTGACCAAATTCAACTCTTCAGCTCGACCAGGACTGAATGAGTCATCGAAAGGAACTAAAACCCCTTTCCAACGGTCCACTCTGGGCCCAATTCTGACTTACGATATGGACAGATGATTTGTTTTACTCTGAAAGGTCACCGAGTGCTTCCAAGCCCTGGTTGACCAAAGTCAACTCCCCAAGCCGAGTCAAACTATTTGGAATGTCGAAGTACATATCCTAACCTATCCAACGATCTGCCCCATGCGCTATTCTGACTTACCATTCGGACGAACAATCCTTTTACATTCGATAATTCCCCGTCCAAAGGGCCGACGAGCGCTTTCGAGCCATATTTGACCAAAAGTCAACTCTCGGACCCGGGAGCAGTCCAAAATACTTTTGAAGGTATCTTAAGTATCTTTCCAATGGTTTTCATCAACGATTTTCTCTCTACGACTGATTTTCAAAAGGAACCTGAAAGAGACTGCCAAACGACATGTTCTAAACCCTGCCTATCAGTAGTGTGCCTATACACACTTGTCGATTAGCAGGACCAGGGCTATGTCGATCGTTAATTCCCTGGTCCAATAAAAAGGAGGGTCTGACCCCACTACAAAGGCACAAGATCTGAAACCCATCACTCTCAGTGAGCTCAGAAAACCCCTCTTGAAGTCAGCGTGATTTCCACATCCAGATACCTTTCCAACCTTTACCTTTCATTACATTTTTCCTCAAACTTGGTGAATTAGGTACCCTCCATCATCACCCAAGTGCAAGGGATGCTCTCCAACATCCAAGATGAATCTCAAGATCTTCAAGAAGGTCCAACTTTCTCAACTCTCTTTAAATTCTCCAAAATTTGCATTAATTTGTTTTATTACTTAGCAGTTTTATTCTCTAATCTCACATAACCTAATATACTTTTTATTTAGTATTATTTCACATCTCTTAATTTCATATAAATAAAACCCAAAAAAATAAGAAAAAGAGGGTTTGCTCATAAATTCCAAACGGGAATTCTCACACTTTTATCACAACTAAAGAACTTTTTTACACACACACACATATAAGAGAAGTCCCTGGTTGGATTTATGGGATAAATCCCGCCCCTTATTTTGCATACGAACTACATGGACTTTGATGCCTCTATAGGGTACGTAGGCATCTCGGGGTAAAACCGGAGACTTGAGTCCTTTTTCCACTTTTTTCTATTTTTTTTCTATTCTTTAATCTTAAATCTCTTAGACTCCCTATATACATATATTCATTCTTAGTGGCGTATTGTCCCACACGCGTTATCGTTCCCTCATAATGATCAATGCTAAAATAATCACGTAAATCCTATTTTCTAATATTACTTTTAGGAATATTCCTACGGATGACTCGCTTTATCTTTTCCATGATACAAGTTGATGATTCCTATCTCCGCTACATATACACATGCACACATATCACGGGGAAATAAAGGAAAATAGCAATAACCCATGAGAGTCTGTAAGGGCGGGATGGGTGCCTAACACCTTCTCATTTCGTAACTTAGCCTCCGGACCCTTTTCAAATCATTTTGGTTTCGTATGTATCAGTATGTCTTTGGATGCTGTCCTTTGGGATAGCTCCCTTTTTCGTTTGTCTGTTTTGAGTAAAATAGACTGGCGATTCCATCTCTCTACATTTTCACCTCATCTTCGACGCCGGCCGAAGCGCTCCCAAAAGGGATGCGCGAGGCCAAGATCCTCTCGAGATGAAGAGGCACCCCCTCTTATTCGTCTCTCCCGCTATGAGGATCGGGGGGATGGACACATCGAGAGTGGGGTTAAGACACATAATCAATTGCTAAAGAAACTCAATTTCCATTTCTTCACATCTAAAATTAAGCCTAAAACATTAAAGAGACATTGTTACATGAAAATTGAATTGGAGTAAAAGAAGAGGAACTTAACCAATTTAAGAGGTTAAAGGTTGGGGAATTAGTTCCACATACTAAAATTTTCAATATCAATAGTACTAAGTGGATATAAAAGAATAAGTTGGATAAAAAAGGAATAATTGTAATAAATATGGAAGGCATTGTAAATCAAGGTTATTCTTGAACTGAGGGGGTAGAGTTTGAAGAACATTTGCACTTGTTGCTAGAATAGAAAGTGTTAGACTTCTACTAGCCATTTCTTTTTATTAGAAATTAAAATTTTACCAAATGGGTGTTAAAAGTTCTTTTCTAATTGGTGTTTTAGATGAAGAGGTTCATGTTGAACAAACCAAGGATTTTCAAGATCCTAAAGAGCCAAATCATATTTTCAAACTTCATAAGGATTTGTATGGTCTCAGATAAACCCTGAGATCTTAGTATGAGAGATTATAGATATAATTATTAAATAGTAGTTTCAAATATGGTGGAGTTAATAAAACACCTTTCGTGAGAAGGGCTAAGGATCAAATCCTTGTGACTCAAGTTTGCATTAGTGATATCCTCTTTGGCTCAACCATAAGGAAGTATGAGTTAAGTTTTTCAAAATAATGACAATTGGGTTTGAGATCAATATGGTTGGTGAACTTAACTTTTTTCTTGGCTTACAAGTGAAGAAAATAAGTAATGGGATTTTTAAATCTCAAATAAAGTACGCTAAGGAATTAGTGAAGAAGTTTGGTTTGGAGTTAACAAAACATGTGAATACTCCAATGGTTTTAGATTCCATGTACAAAATATTAAGGAGAAAAAGATGTGGGGGATAAGCTCTATAATATCATGATTAGGAGTTTGTTGTATTTGATTGTGAGTAGACCAAATATTTTCTATAGCGTACGTGTGTCTACCCATTACCAAGAAAAACTAAAGAGTCATATCTTCAAGTCGTGAAACGAGTGATTAGGTACGTGACTGGAACTCAAAATATTGAGTCATGGTATCCTTTTGATACTAATGGATCATTATATGCCTACTCCGATTCCTATTGAGCATAAGACTCCGTTGATCAAAAGGGTACCTTCGATGGATTTTTTTTCTTTGGGACGGTTACTGTCTCATTGCTGTCCAAGACAAAAAAAATCAATTTCATTATCCACGATCGAAGTCAAACATGTCATGACCAGGAATTATTTTATGAAACTCTTATGGATGACGCAGATGTTGCATGATAACGGGATGGATCATAGGACAATGATACTCTTTTATGACATTTAAAAGAACCTTGTGAAAGAACCAAGAACCAATCATATCGCATCATCATTTCATTAAGGACTTAGTTGAGAAAAACATGATTTCTATAAGGCATGTTCCTAAGGAAAATGAATATACGGTCATCTTTACTAAACCCTTAGGCATCACTAGGTTTTATTATCTTAGGGGTTATTTAGGTTTAGTTGAGATTGAGTGATCTATTTAATTATGAGTGATAAGGTTCATCTCGATTTCAATATTTGCACATTTTTGTGTTTATTTGATTTTTTTCATATTTTTTTTTATACTTGTTAAAAATACAAAAATATTTTGCATTTTTAGTTTTTTAGTTGTTTTTTATAAAATCCCATATAACAAGTGACTTCAATCTATGTGATTGCATAACACGATTTTATTGCGTATGAGATAGATTGATGATCTGAATTGCTGAATATGTTTAGTTAAGTTAAACTTTTCAAATATATCATGTAAACATTGATTTGAAGTTTTATTTTAATGAATTAAATGCTTGCTTACACTTTACACCGCGTGAAGGCACAATTGATTGATTAAAATTCCATTTTTACAAGAATTTGCAAACTTATTTTAAAATAATATTGCATGAGTTTCAAAAAGTTCTCTAAATGTCTACATTTGAGAATTATGAAATTTATATTTTAGAGTTGAATATGGACTAATTTAAAGCGTTAATAAGTGATACCATTAATGTGATAACAATCAAGTTGAATTTTATTATCATTAGGTAAGTGTCAACTAAGTATGTGAAAAACCAATCAACGACAAAAGCCAATGTGTCAAAAAGATCCAAAAGCTAAGATCTTAACGAGCACTAAAAATAAGTTAAGGCTTTATTGTATAAAAAATAAAATTTCTTTTTAGTTTGGCATTCAAAAAATTCAAAATCAACACTTGTCGAGGGAGGTTTATGGATGGAGTTGAACTTTAAGTCTAAACTCATGATCATATTGCTTTTCTTATTAAAGTTTGTCTTGAATGTGTCAAATAATGCAATTTGGTATATTATGTTGTGTTATTCCCATTTTATGCACATTCAAGACTATGATTCTCAACTTAGTTAGTTATGTTTAAAATGTCTTAAATTGCCTAAGGTTTGTAAAAAAAATTGATTTGATTTATCTAAAGTTGTTTTGTATTCAAGCTTATGTGATTTTGTGTAATTTGTATAAAATGTTTGTTCTTTGTAATTTCCATTATTATTTTCATATATATATGCATATTTTTATTTATTCCAATAATCTTTCTTTGGTTATTAGACTTTGAGCATGTTTCCTGGATGCATAAGATTTTTATTTGGTTGCTTAAGGAGTTTTGAGACTTTTTGAGTAGTGTTGCGTTATTTAAGGGAGTGATAAGGTTGGAAACATGTGTGTTTCACAAGTTTTGTAGTTGAGGTAGTCAATTTTTTGAGGGTTTTAGAAGTATTTTCTAGAGGATCCATTTGTGTGACCTCAAATTGTGTGCGCGTGCATATATGTTGTGTTTTATCCCTTATTTTGTCTACTAGAAGTTTTTATGAACACAATTTTTGGCACCTGCGCGTACAGTGTCCCGTTCGCATGACACTAAATTTTAGGCGTACACATGGTCCCTTATTTCAGGGCTTTTTAGTTTGGATTCTTACTGACTCCTAATATCTTTCTTTATTGATATTTGTTTTGATTTTTCGGTTAGAATGTACGTATCCCAGTTTAAATATGTCTCTTGTGCTTGATGTTTGTTTATTTTACTTTGTCTTATTCCGTGAAATAGAGAGGGAGACGGTCTTATCCTATATCAAGCATGTTTCGGATGTTTAGGAGCAAGGGGAGATGTAAGTGAGGGGGATGTTTTGTAATCATTGAAGTTGTAGGAGTATAAGGGATATACGGAGGGTGGTTTAAACAAAAGTTGATTTTTTTTAATTTTTTTAAATTAAATAAAACTTAAACATAATTAACCCACATTAAAATGTTGCACCAATTTTAAATCTATTGTTTTGATGAACGGTTTATCAAATTTTATCTTATCCAAACACATGCATCTCGATGTGAACAAGAATAAAATAAAGCGACAAACCACAACACACCGATGTACTAGAAAAACACACAATAGGAAAAACCTCGAAAAATCCAACCATACGAATTTCATTGTATACGGGACTACAAAGGACATGACTGAAGACTTATAGAACCAACTTGATGCCCTTGCAAGCCTTAATGCTTTTCATTCCTCAACCTTCACTACAGTGACATGCATGAGTCCACCAACGAAGTTACCACAATGTGCGAGTCCACACATTTCTCGGTATCCACTGATCCAGGCTCAGTAATCGTCTATAAATATGAACACATAATCTGCAACTTCTTCACTGCAACACCATACCACAGAGTCCACCATGTGTAAACAACAAAACAGGTATGGAATCCACCACACAAAACTTTTCTCTATCAAGTTGATGAGAGTAACAAACTATAGTACCCCTAAATAAGATCTCAAAGCATATATTATAATAAAACTTGGAAGTTAAAAGGTTTGGGTGAAACAAGGGCTTGCGAGCTTTTGAATATGTATAGGAAAATAATATTTTTCAAAAGTCTCACTAAAAACTGATGACAGGGCACTTTATATAGAAAAAACATTTTTCAAGGCAACACGTTTTTTCGAAACATGTTGCTTGAACAAAAATAAGGATTCGTTCGAACGAAAATGATAACTTGTTCAAACTAATGAGAAAGTCGTTTGAATAAGCATGGTAATCTCGTTCGATTACACTTCGAACGATATTTGTTTTGCTAAAAGAAAAAATCTCGTTTGATATTCGTTGGAAGGTCATTATAACAATATTCACATTTCCTTCGAACGAACAACATAAACTTGTTCGAACGACTTAAAAAATGTTTTTTTTTAAAAACTGCCCCAAATGTTTTATAAAAACAAAAACTACAAAATAAAATTCCAAGGATCAAAATTTATATGTATTCGTACCTCATAGATGCTCAAAAGTACGATAAATGAAACGTGGAATAAAACATGGTATAGTAATGCAATCTCTGAAGCTTTGTTGCTATGTCTTAAATTCATAGGCTTGGAAGGTCAACATACAAAGCCTAACCTATGACTCAAAATGTTTTGTCCTGAATTAAACCAATACTTACAAATTGACTCAATCGGAAAATTGTTCTTAAAATTGTTGATTCATTATTGATATCATTGATTTATTATAAATATATTATTTATGATATGAGAGTTTATTTTTTATACCTTGTCTTGTCTTCATATTATATGCTTCTTTCTTTCATGATTGACATGCTATATCTCAACTATATCATTGATATTTTATCGGAGTATTTCCAAGAAGGGGGATTCCTTTTATATATGTTATTGCGTGCGTAACGTTGTTTCTTATTTTGTGTGGTTTCAAGAATAGTTCATGATTTCATTTCTATGGCCAAACTTTGTATTTGATGTTCATTGTGTTGGTGTCTCATGGATTATATGTATTTTACCTTCTACTATTCTCACTATATGGCCAGTGAGGTCTGAGCCTTATAGGGGTAAAAAGATTTTTTTGGATTTTGGGGTTTTGCCACGGAATATCCAAATCAGGAGATTGAAAATGTAAAAAATTGTAATATATATATACAGATTTTTTTATCTCCTTTGGAAAAACATTTGTGCCGATAAAGTTACATTAACTTGATTCGTTTAAATTAGGCGCGATTTTGAATCTAAATTGAACCTTAGAAGAATCGACGATCTTGGACACCACCTATGGAATATTATTCTTGCCATATTATTCACATTGAGATCAAGATGAAGATGTATACTTTTCATGCAGATATTCAATGAGTTATCATTGGTTGCACACACATGCACCAAAAGAAAATTTTGTGTGAGTTTCCAACTTTCAAGATAAAGATGTTTTGAACTATTTTTAAAAAGTTAGGCGGTAAATGTTTTTGCAAAGATGTCTTGTTTTTAAACATGTTTTGGTTTGTTTAGTGTGTAATCATAACCATTTTCACGGTGGCTTTTTATGCCAGTGCACACGCGGGAATTTGCACTACGACACTTTATGCCCATGTGCACGACTGAACTTTGTGCCCGTGACCAGGGCTCTGGTTTGAATTTCACATTAAGAAAAATTGTGCGAAAGATTAGATCTAACCATGTGCATGGTCTTCCCAAAAACTTTAGACATCCTATTTAAAAGAGTTTTCACCCTCCCTTTTATGAATATCAGGATTTTATACGAGTGAAACCTCCCTTTAAATGATTTTTGATAGTTAAGAGTGTTTGTTCTTCCTTTTTTACTTGTTCCGCACATTTTACCAAAATTTAGATCTATCCATAGATCCTCAAACTTTATGAGTGAATTTTGAGAGTTTATATTGAATTGTCACTAGCCATTGATGTTTCATTCATCTACTTCTAAATCAACATGATCAACCACTCCATAATCTAAAATCGGAGGCATCTCATTATATTGGAAATATTAAGGTGAGACGTGATTACAAGGAAGACCAAAGTTCTACATCCATTTCATGGAGCTTGGAATAGATTTTCATTTTCTATGGGGGATAGTTTAAAGGTTCATAGTTAACTTCACAATAGTTATTGTGAGTGAGGCTCCTTCTTTCCTTTTGTCAAATCTACTTTTCAATTATAAATGGAAATTGAGTGTGTCAAGTTTTTTTTACCCCTAGGTGGGGATTTTCTCATCAATTTAGTCTTGTTATTTGATTGTTTATGTTTGTTATTATCCTTAACACACTTGATCACACACTTCACATTAAGTACTTTTAAATTAATAAATTTAGCTAAAGATTGACTTAGGTTTGATTGTTTATGTTTTTACACTTAGATCTACTTGATCTCCTTATATGTGTGTTTTAACTAGACCTTAGAATTGTAATTTGTTGTTTTCGATATTTAGAGATTGTTAATTGAAAGAAATTTAAAATTGTACACCTAAAGTCTTCTAACCTATTCGCTCGCTCTAGGTTTGGTGTAGGTTATTCATATATAATTCTTATGTACATATCCATGAATTTATAACTGCAAAGGCACCATTATAAAATTTCAAGCATTGCAACTCCCAAGGGAAAATATCATAAGTTGACATCATTCACGAATTCTTTTCAATAATATAAATATACTTACACTCATCTTTATCTAGTGAATGAAATAACATAACCTATCTATATATCATCATAATATCATTTATCTAAATACACAATGTCCTAATCACAATATTTTATTTAACAAATCAAGTCCTATCGATAATAAACACCAAACACAAATCAATCAACCAAATATGTAACGATTCACCCAATCATAATACCCACACTTATCACAACCCAAAATCCTTTAACATTAAATGACACCAAATACCCACTGATTTTACTATTTATGATAAACACCAATATCGTTCAACACCGTATCCTTGATAGTAACAATTAATCAATGTATAATTTCTATCTCCAACAACGTAGGCTTAAAATTCTCAATACAATATTTCCAATAATACAAACCAATCAACACCTAACTTCCAATTCCAATAACGTAGGCCTTGAACAAAAAATTCTACATAATAATTTGTAGTCTCAAAGAATGTACTCCATTATACCTAATATTTATCATTGCAATTTTACATTCATATTAACCCATTTTTAAATAGTATAACACATTGTCTTATATGTATATAAAATGACATTCATACGAATTGCCCAACAACTAAAAATGGCCCCAATAATTTCAATTTATTTGTATTAAAATTTTACGGGACTAATCATAATCATATATCACCCCTCAATTCTCAAAATAATCATAAGGAACATATTTTAAATTCTTGGCTAATGAAAATTATTTTTTATATTAATTTCTTAGGCATTCTTTTTTTCTAATGATTTTAAGTTTCAATGTTAACAACTAACAATACGACGATAATAGTACATCTTTCCACAATTAAATCTCTAATTTATTTTAAATAAATTAACATATAGGTTTAGTCAATATCTAAATCATTTAGGTGCTAAAGGAGAAAAGTAGAGTATTCGTACCTTGATTTAAAATTGTGTAGACTTGATGATGATAATCCTCTTTTTGAATTGGCTGTGTAGTATTCCTTTTTTCTTCTTCTTAAAAAATTTCTCCATTCTTATTATTATTTGATATCATCTAACCTCTCTTATCCTTTGCTTGATAAAATTCTCAAGTGAATTTAACTTTTTTAATATATATTAGTTGGTAGATTTTAAATAACCATAAAACAATTACTAACACGTTGATACTTGGCCTCCACTCTTCCTCACTTCATTTAATCAATTAACCCTTTAAATCACCTCGTAAATACCTTATCAAATGAGACATTATGCCTATATTGAGTATATAACAACAAATATTCTTTCCAATTTTATTTTTATTATTTATAATCAAAATAAGCACAAATTTTTTTATTAAAAAGTCGTCCACATATCAACCTCCTCAGTTCCCTCACTTAATCTCCCACAATTTCACAATCAAGTTCAAATTAAGCACACGAGCCACTATTAATGACCAAATAACTAATATTAATGTAAATTATATTTTTATAATTTTTTATTTAAAAAGAACTCTTAATATTTCATACATATTTAATTTATCATTACCATGCCCAAAAATAAAATGTGCAACCTTGCTAACATGTCACTTACTAGCTAATTTAAAAAGTAGTCAAATAAAAATTCAATAAATTCCACAAATATTTTTATTAATTAAAACATATTCATATAAATAAATTTCATACTTGATTTATTGAATCCATATATTATTCCAATAATTCACTTAAATTTGCAGGATATTATATTTTCCATCACACACACACACACACACACACACACACATAGATGTAAGATTGGATCTAACATGATCCATTAATGAAATGACTCGGGGCATGAATCTAGTTAATTCATGTAATTAACCTAGATTTATTAAAAAAAATTAATTATCTTGGATCCATTAAATCTATCGTATATACACGTGTTAACTAGGTTGAATATAAAAATTGGCAAAGCAAATTTAAAAGTGGTGGAAATTATCGTTAAAAACTCATTTGCCCCTAGGTTTACTTGAGTTGAGCACGATGTTAGAACATACCACCCTCAATTGGTATAAGATCATTTTCTCTTTTAAACATTCATGTGCTAAAATTGATTTTTCTTATTTTTATGTTATTAGTTGTGTTCTTTAATCCTAGATCTAGCTTAGGGATTGTGTTTTGATCTTGCTTTGGAGAATGAATCAATATCAGGATGGTATATATACGAACTATTCATCTTACTTTCATGACTCAAATTATGTCCATTGAAAAGTGAAAATGCACGATCATTTGAAGTATAATCCCGATGGAGTGTGGATGAGTGTACGAGATGGGTGGATGTTCTCAATGATCGAAGAAGATGGAGCCAGGGTTAAGAGACGAAGAGTTATTTAATTGGATGTCGAGTTTGTTGATTGTAACTATAACTCAATTGCGATGAATGATTTATTTGTACATAAGAGTATAAATGTATACTCAATTGTGTAACGGAAAATGAAACTTAGGATATATTAAGAGTCACTCATGAGGGAACTTATAGCGTTAATAGAGCCAAGTTAAACTTACCAAAACATTGCTACTATGTTTAGAATAATGCAAATTAATACAAAAAAAATGATTCAATGGTTACTATACTAAATTGACTGAGGTTGTTATTGCCTCCTTTAAGCTATGAGATAAGATTTTGGGGAAAAAGGTTGTTAAGAAGTTATTGAAAAGTACAGCTTTTATATTCAACACCAAAGTTTCTGTCCTCAATGAGATTAAACACACAGACTCTTGTAATTTAGAAGATCTGGTCGAATCATTTCAATTTTTTTATCAACAAGAACAATTAAGTGTGTTTAAGCCTAATAATATTGAATTTATGATTGAATCTATTGAGAAGGTTATGTATATCAAGAGTGATGATAGACCAAATAGATTATTGAGGTGGATATGGATTAATTTGTGAATTTTTTTAGAAAAGTTTTTAAAATAACAAGAATTTTTTTAAAATGAATTTTTTCTAACCTAAACCATACAAATCCACTAGAAATCTCTTCCAAGGTGGTAATGATAGGAGTGTTCCCAGGAGAGAAAAATAATGAGAGGGAGATAACTATTTTGGCTATTGTGGAGTAGGACATCACATAAATGTATGTGCAACACACACGAAGAATTAAGAGATGGATACGGATTTTACGACAAAGAAGAAAGTCTAAACGAAAAGTTTAAGTTATTCAGAGACCGAGTTTAATGAGATTTGTTCAAGTGATGGAAGTGGAAGTTATATAACCTTCATGGTGAGGTTAGTTAAGGAGAAAAGGTATGTAATGAAATTATGTCATTAAATGATGTTATGAAAAGAAATAAGGTTAAAAAGTCTAGTCGTCAATCTCTTAATAATTCCTCATCATGTAGAAAGGAATGTTCACACATGTTCTATCAGAGGTCACTAAGTAAAAGTGATCACGAGGTTAATGACATATATGAGGCCTTTGATGAACATTATCAAGGGTTTTTGAAATGAAAGAAGTTAAACATGAAAGTATTTATCAAAATGAAATCCTTCTAATTTGAATAAGATGAAAAGCAAGAAAATGGTCAATTGGAGAATTTAAAACACAAAGAAAATATGGAAGAGAATTATACTTTCAAAATAAAAAAAGTGAAACCCTTTGAAAGAAAAAGAATAAGTTGATATCCAAAGAGAAATTATGAAAAGTTAAAAATTGAGCATCAGCATGTCAAAGACTTGCAAATTGACATGATTGACAGAATAAATTTTCTTAATAGAATTTTAATGAACCATTGTCGAATAAACAATTACGAACATGGTATTGGATATGTTGAACTAATGAAAGAGAATATTGTTGTTTCATAATCAAACATTGAAATTTCTTCTTGTAGAGAAAACAAGACCAATGAAAAAACTTTAAAAATGAAAAAAAAAAGAGTCCGTCCTTATGTATTCAACTAGGCTATATGCCTATGGATGTTCATTATATGGAAAGACAATCACAATGCCCTTTTTTTTCTTTACTAGAAAGAATCATGAGAATGTTGAGATAATAGCTCATCAATCAAAACTTAAATTTATGGGAGATAAAAGCTTTGTAAAACCCTTATTTTCCCACATATAGTTCACTAGAGTTACACACTGAATATAGGAGAGTTATGCAATTTATATAATTCTCAGCATGAACGGTAAATAAAAATGACAGTAAAAAAAAAAACCATCCATTATATAATAATAATAATAATAATAATAATAATAATAATAATAATAATAATAATAATAATAATAATAATAATAATAATAATAATAATAATAATAATAATAATAAACGACAACAAACTAAATAACTAAACTAGTGATATAATAAAATTCTCAAATAAAGCTGAATCCATCACTATAATAAATATCCATAGTAAAAGAGTCTCAACTAAAATGTAAATAAACTAGAACCACCTTTGTTCATAAATAAACTCCTAAATATAAAAAACTACTAGAATGCCAATCAAAATGAAATAGCAACTCCTTCTCTAAGGAAGATAGACATGATCTCCAATCACTGTAACTATGACTACTCAACGCTTCCACTCATGTATAACAATAACAACAGTAGCAGTAACAACAACAACAACAAAAACAACAAAAACAACAACAACAACAACAACAACAACAACAACAACAACAATAATAATAATAATAATAATAATAATAATAATAATAATAAAAATACTTGGGAGAAAAGGTTTTATAGTCAAGGGCCAAATTTTTTAAGAAACACACACACACACACACACACACACATATATATATATATATATATATATTACTTAACATTATTAAATGCGACCTATTTACGCTTCCATGCCATCATTTGTTGGCACTCATATAATCCATGCCTCACCTTACCTCTAACACGATATAATTCTAACTAACCATAACGAGTTCACACCTTACCATTGTAATGTTACCTTTCCACATAAGTAAAACATGAACTAAAACCAATAGTCCTAGTACCCCACCATCTCTCTACTCTTAATCCTATGAATCTTTTTGGATGGGACGTCTCATAAATGAAATGCAAAACAAGGAACACTTACTCTAATCTTAGTTGGTCATTAAGATCTGCTGGCCCTAGTCTGAACATATCAAAATAATAATCACATCACAAAATAATGATATATCACCTATTAGATTCTAAAGATCTCATACCTAAAAGATCCTAACTCTCAACGAAACTAGACTCCATGCGTGGGATGTCTCATGTATGAAACACAAATAATGAAACCCCCGATAAAATTTTCTTTAGCCAGATCGTTTGTTCGATACAATGGTAATAGACTCCTAGGCAAATACCAGCAATCCCAAATAACTTAATATATAATACCATAGAGCACTACCCCAACACATATATCATCTAAATATCAAAGGAGCATTAACCCAACTCATAATTACCTTATACAACAGGGTACATATTCTAATATACATGCCATAATACAATACACATATATTAAGTCAGCCTAGAGAAATCAATTATCCCTCAACCGCCCCAATAAAGAGCATTTACCCAACTCATAGCATTTATCATTCGTACAAATAGACCAAACTATAATTGTCCAATGATAGAGTTATAACCAACTGTGACACCCCTACTAATTAAATACTGGGTAGCTACTCCTTTATTAAATTAATACAAAATTCCAAGTTGGTTCAGTTCATAGCATCATTGTCGAAAATATTTTAATATTACTAACCACCTAGTATTTAAAAAGTAGGTTGTCCATTTTAATTAAAACCAATTAACATGCAATAAATAAATTATGAAAAGTTAACATAACCAACAATATAGTCACAATAGAATAACCATCCATTAATAATGAGTCTGGAGGAAAACTCCTCACAACAAACCGAATTCTGAAATAATTAAATACAAAGTCCGCATCACTAAAATTAATTACAACCCAAAGTCTGAAATAACTGAATAAGTAAAATGTCTCTAAAAGTAATAGGCGACATGCCCAACAAATGATAAAAACTGATAATGGAGTCAAGATCAGAAATGGAGGCATCTACTGTCAAGGTCCTGTAACTTTCACAGCAGCTACATCACGTCACCTGAATAGAACTCCTATGCATGGTGTCCTTGTGGCTGGGCACCTAAAAAGGTTTTTACAAAATAGATTTGGAAGCAAACGGGTCAGAGCCCGAATGTGAAAATAATTTTAAAAAAATGCAAGTGTTTAATATCATTAAACACAGAATATAAAGTACATGATAATGTGTGCACTCACATGAGTTCCTCAGCTCTCAACTAATTGTGCACTCCTATCGTACCCGTACCCATTCTAACTCCCATATCTAACTAGTCCAATGCTAAATCTAACATTCCTATATGATATCCAATTCAAATCCCAACATCTTCTATTTAATAGAGTATTGTACCTTATTACACAGTTTTCCCCACTTAAGCCCTACAATTTATTAGAAAACCTACATTTTCACTTTACAAACTGTTGCTATTATATATACTCACAATTATTCATGACAATTCATTTCAATAAATAGTATATTATTCTCACCATAAATATGCAATACTAGCACCCCGAGACAAAGCTGCGGTGCTCACATACTCTTCTATCAAATCCCGGTACATCACGTACGTGAGGACCACGTATTCCAAATCTCTCAGGAAACGTTTCATTAACAACAATCACAAATAGTGGAGGCGAACATAGTTCACATCACATGGTTCATGCACATACCTACGTTCCGATGATCAGCAGACTTATTTACTTCTCAATCAGTCCTTCTCTGACCTATGTCCTCGAGGTACCAATCTAAATCCCCCCGTAGGCACACAAAGATTAGATGGCCCTAAAGGAACGCCAACCTCCCATGATAGCAAGTACGGTAGGTATGTCATACACAGATAACTACATATACTAAGCATTCTCACATCTTAGATATTATAATATTTTATTAGTGGTATACTTCTCGTTCTTATACCAACACTTAGTGTTATAAAAATCACATGTCCCCGGTTTATATGTATTTAATTTATCAATTAATCTAACTTCATGATTAGTTACTCGCTTTCCAATCCACAAATGATATCCGGTTTAAGACTCTATTCTAAGTTTTACTCCTCATTGTACCCCAATCTCCCAACTATACCCACTAGTTAATAAGGAAAGGTTATCTCACCATTTAAATATGTCTATAGGATACTAGAAATCAATTTAGGCCAAAAAGGCCATTCTGTCAACTCGTTAGAAGACTCGTTCGAATGAGTTCGTTCGAACGAAGGGCTTCGAACAAAATACCAACTCGTTAGAAGTCATACTGTCACCTCGTTAGAAGTTCGTTCGAACGACCTGGGCAGGTCTTCTAACGAGATGGCAGTTTCAGCCCGAAAAATCCCAGTTCCGTTTTTCTCAATTCTTCTCTCCTCTAAATCCACCCTAAGGCCATCCAAATTATGTTTTAATGTTTATAAATCATTTCTAATCACCCTAGATCAGTCCTTATCATATTTAAAGGGTCAAATCTTACAATTTTTCATGGAATTAATATGAATCTTCAAATATTTCTCCAAACCCTATGTACATGAACTCCTAATTTTCCTTATGCCCAATACTCATCATAAATCCATTTTTAAATCATCATATATAACTATTCAAGTTTTAAATCAGTCCATTATCATACTACATGCAAATCCTAAACCAAATTCAAAGTTCCTTCAACTAATTTCATGGGTTTTCTTCAAAAAGTTCAATATAAGATAATTCCTACACTAAGCATGGAAGACATATTCAATGCATTAATAATACTAAATCAGTTGCCTTAGATTGTCCTTGAGAATTTTATGTTGAAGGTTGAGAATTGATCTCTCCCCTTTCTCTACAGATTTTCTCCCAAGGTTGAAGATGGTGGTTATGGGTTTTCTTTTGGGAACCTCTTCCAACTCTTCCTATAAGTCCCGTAGCCCTCTAACTTGCCAAATGCTGGTAATGGGCTTAGTGGGTTCTAAATAATGTATAATTAACTCTTAAAATTCGTAGGCTTTAATCCCCAAAATTTCAAAATTACCAAAATACCCTTTTAAGTTGCCGGTATGGCCCAAAAATGCCCTGGGACCCCAACTAAACCCCTGGCTAGTGTTTTCTGACCCTTTCAGACTTGTTGGCGCACTCAAAATGACCATTCGGTTGATAAAAATAAAATTCACTTTTTAATTCAAATAAATTTCATTTCTGACGCGAGTGACACGCGCGTCCCAACTAAATTTCCCAAATTATCGTATTTTAGTCTCGCGACAATTTTAATATTTTCAATATTCATATATTGCCATATATACACCACATAATCAAATACCAACTCACATCTCGTTAGTATCTATATCCAGATTAATTCTCAATTAATTCACATTTAATTTAATTAATCCCTTAAATAAATATCAATTAAATTACGGGGTATTACATACTCCCCCCCAATAACAGAATTTCGTCCCGAAATTCAGAACTAAAAAGTACCTGGTAAAAACAACTTTGGATAACGTTCGCGCATCTCATCCTCGCGCTCCCATGTGGACTCATCAGCATTTTGATGCCGCCACTGACCACGTACCAACGGTACTATCTTTGACGGCAGTTTCCGCTCGCTTCGGTCCAAAATAGCAATCGGCCCCTCCTCGTAGGAACTATCGGGCTGGAGATCGATATCCTCCAAAGCAATATGAGTATGGGCCAAATCATCCCTAAGATATTTCCTTAGCGAGGAAATATGGAACACATCATGAATCCTATGCAAGTGCTCCGGTAACCCAAGTCTATACGCAACTGGCCCAATCCGCTCGATGATAGGAAATGGCCCCTCATACCTCGATGCCAGTTTCCCCTTTTTCCCAAAATGCATAATCTCCTTCATAGAAGATACTCTGAGTAAAACCTGGTCCCCCACTTTGAATTCTCTGAAGAACCTCTTGGCATCAGCATAGCTCTTCTGCCAGTCCTGAGCTACCTGAATGCGAATCCTTATCAATTTTATCCTTGCCGACGTATCCTGAATCACTTCCAGGCCAAGGAGTTTGTTATCCCCCACCTCTAACCAACATGCTGGGGAACAAAAAGGTCTACCGTACAACGCCTCAAATAAAGTCATGCCAATGGTGAACTGGTAGGAGTTATTATAAGCAAACTCCACCAGTGGAAGGTACTGCTCCCATCCACCCACAAAGTCTATGATGGACATACGCAACATGTCCTCCAACATCTGATTTGCACGCTCGGTCTGCCCATCAGTCTTCGGGTGATAAGTCGTACTCAACCGCAATTCAGTGCCCATGGCCTCCTGGAAATTCTCCTTAAAATGTGAAACAAATATCTTGTCTCGGTCAGATACTATATTTAGGGGCACACAATGAAGTCTCACTATTTCTGCAATAAAAATCTGGGCATACTGTCCCGTAGTGTAGTCTGTCCTTAAGGGTAGAAAATGAGCCACTTTGGTCAAACGGTCCATAATTACCCAAATGGAGTCGTGACCCCTCTGTGACGTAGGTAACCCCGTGATAAAGTCCATGGATATGCTCTCCCATATCCACGTCGGTACCTCTAATGGTTGTATAAGTCCTGCTGATCTCTGATGATCCACATTCACCAACTGACAAGGGGCGCATTTAGAAACAAACACAATAATATCTCTCTTCATCCCGCTCCACCAATACTGACGTCTCATGTCTTGGTACATTTATCCCCACTAGGGTGTACCGCGAACCGTGAGCCATGCGATTCTTCCATCACCTCATGTCGTAAGTTTTCCCCTTTCGGAACGACTAGTCTCCCATTGAAGCGTAATCCCCCATCCGAGCTAACGGTATAGGACTCGGCTCCCTCTGCTAGTAATCGAACTATCTGCTCTTGACATAACGAGTCATTTTCCTGGGCCTTTACCACTTTTGTATCAATCTGCAGTGTAACAGTCATCACAGACATGAACGATCGGGCTACTGCATCTTGGTGTCCCAACTCCTTTGATTTAGCTTTCCACACCTCGGCCACCTCATTTACTGGTCTACTGCTCAACGCGTCTGCTACCACGTTAGCCTTCCCCGGGTGATATTGGATATCAAACTGATAATCCTTCATAAACTCAAGCCACCGTCTTTGTTGCATATTCAACTCCTTCTGCGTGAAGAGGTACTGTAGAGACTTGTGATCCGTGAACAATCGAAACTTCTCCCCCAGGAGGTAATGTCTCCAAATCCGAAGGGCAAATACAACTGTCGATAACTCCAAGTCATTGGTGGGGTAATTCTTCTTGTGAGGGTTAAGCTTACGGGATGAATAAGCTATGACCTGACTCTCCTGCTGCAGCACACCTCCGAGTCCTTGTAAGGACGCATCGGTGTAGACTAGATACTTAACTCCCAGTCTCGGTAATGCTAACAAAGGTGCTGAGGTCAACTTGTCCTTCAACTCATCGAATGCCAACTAACAGGCATCTCTCCAGATGAATGGCACACCCTTGCAAGTCAGGTGTGTCAAAGGACCCGTTATTTTTAAGAAACCACGAATATACCTCCTGTAGTATCCTGCTAGGCCCAAGAAACTACTGATTTCAGTCGGCGTCGTGGGCTGTCCCCATTCCCTCACCGCGGATACCTTCCCCGGATCAACAGATATCCCCCAGTCTAAAATGATATGCCCCAAAAACTGAACCTCCTTCAGCCAAAACCCACACTTCTCATACTTTGCATACAACTCGTTCTGACGTAGCGTCTGCAAAACCTGTCTCAAATGCTCGGCATGCTCATCTTCTTTTTGGGAGTAAACCAGAATGTCATCAATAAGGACAATGACGAACTGGTCTAGGAACTCTCTGAACACCCTATTCATCAAGTCCATAAACACGGCTGGAGCGTTGGTCAAGCCAAAAGGCATAACCCGAAACTCAAAGGAACCATATCTCGTTAAGAAAGCAGTTTTTGAGATGTCCTCTTCCCTGATACGCAACTTATGGTATCCTGATCGCAAATCAATCTTTGAGAAGCAAGAACCTCCTCTCAGCTGGTCGAATAAGTCATCAATTCGGGGCAACGGATACTTATTCCGTATTGTGACCTTATTCAACTCTCGGTAATCTACACACAACCTCAACGATCCATCCCTCTTCTTTCCGAACAACACAGGGGTACCCCATGACTAAGTACTCCTCTAGATAAACCCCTGACCCAACAACTGCTCAATCTGATCCCGTAACTCTCTCATCTCTGCTGGAGCCATACGGTAAGGTGCGTGGGAAATAGGCCGAGTGCCCGGTGTCAAATCGATCACAAAATCTATCTCTCTACTTGGAGGTAGTCCCGGTATATCCTGAAATATATCATCAAACTCCCTAACAACTGGAATCGCATCGAGTGGTATCACCACTTCCTTAGAGGTCTCCTCCTCTATATAGTACAAGTGAGTGGACGATCCTCCCTCAGGGCGAGGCATCGCCACTAAAAACATCTCCTATCCGGGAATGGCAAAGATAATACTCCTACTGAAACAGTCAATCATGGCTCGGTACGCAACTAGCCAATCCATACTAATAATGGAATCAAACACAGTCATCTCTATCACTAATATATCCGCGGGTAAAGTAAACCTCTCGATCTCTATGCCCACACCTCTACAAATAAGGGAAATCACGGAACCCCTACTCAATGATGAATCAACATAACTAACCGTGCTCTCAGCGGTGTCTAATAACCCAATAGCGCGTGCAAATCTCATGGCAATGAAACAATGTGTGTCCCCCATGTCAAATAAGATACGCCCCATAGTCCCCTGAATAGAGAACATACCCTCAATGGTAGGTGGATCATGTGGGGCTGCGGCATGCTGAAGCTGATACACTCTCCCATACTGAAGCTGTCCCTGCTGAACTGGGACTGCTGGAATGGGTGGTAATGCTGCCATCTGTGGTGGTGCTGGGAGGCCAGCGGGAAACATAGGCCTCTGTGGCTCGTGTCGAGCACCCTGCTGCTGCTGCGGTGGGGCCCTGCCCCTGTCAGGACAATCCTGGCATTTGTGGACAGTCTTACCACAAACAAAACACTTCCCTGGGAAGTTTCCCCCTCGCTGTCCTTGCTGTCCTCGGCCCTGGTGGCCGTTACCATTCCTCCTTTGGCCATGCTGGCCCTGCTGAAACTGCTGCTACTGACCATTCTGACCCTGCTGGTTCTGATGGCCCTGTCTGAAACCTCCTTGCCCACTTTTGAAACCCCCATATTTGAATCTCTTAGAATCCCCCTGTTGGGAACCCTGGTCACCCTGCCTGTGTTGTCCCTGAGAAGATTGTGCCCCACTAGCACGATTTCCTCCGGTCCTGCCCTGATGGCTGGACTCCCCTGATCTCTTGCTCTCAGACATGTGGAAGCGATGATTCTTGTAGTGAAGTAATGCAGCGTTAACCACATCAGAATAAGTGGCCAACGAGAGATTACCCAATAAGTGTTGACGGATCCTCCAAGTTAATCCATCGGTGAACTTCTAAATTTTCTTCTCCTCAGTCGGTATCTGATCGGGAACAATGTTCAAGAGATTAGTGAATTCGGCCTCTTACTCGGCCACGGTCTTTTCCTCTTGCTTGAGGTTCATCAATTTCCTCCTCATCTCCGTGTGAACAGCTGACGGAAAATATTTACGATCGAACCGCACCCAGAACTCCAGTATAGTGAGGTTGTCCCTCTCCTCTGCGGTGGTAATGGACTCCCACCACTGCAATGCAGATCCTACTAATTTGAAAGTAGCCAGTATCTTCTTCTGAACATCTATGCACTCATACATCCTTAAGTTCCTCTGAATATCCTTCCTCCACTGACTGGATACCACAACATCGGAGCTACCTGCAAACTCCGGAGGGTGTGATTTTTGAAAAGCATTACGAACGCGTTCCCAAGAAGACGGGAGTGCATGAGCCTGAACTGGCATCGCTAACGGCGCCTGTACAAAGGCTAGGGCGACATTTACCGCTTGGGCTACAATAGCTGCAACCTCTGCGGCATTCATAGTGCCCTGAACTGGTGCAGGCTGTGGCTCTGGCTGTGCATCCCTAGGAACTCGCTGCGCACGTCGTGGAGGCATATGAAATAAGAGTAAAGTCTTATAAGTTCGCAATTGTTATCTCAAAATAGCTGAAGAGAGATACATACACACAAGATTACAACAGTCCTAAAATATAGGGCTCTACATCAAAGAAAGCTCAACGGAAACATAACAAGCCGTACAGATCCTAAGGACACTAGAACCTGATGCTCTGATACCACCTGTGACACCCCGACTAATTAAATATGGGGTAGCTACTCCTTTATTAAATTAATACAAAATGCCAAGTTAGTTCAGTTCATAGCATCACTGTCGAAAACATTTTAATATTACTAACCACCTAGTATTTAAAAAGTAGGTTGTCCATTTTAATTAAAACTGATTAACATGCAATAAATGAATTATGAAAAGTTAACATAACCAACAATATATTCATAATAGAATAACCATCCATTAATAATGAGTCTGTAGGAAAACTCCTCACAACAAACCGAATTTCAAAATAATTAAATACAAAGTCCGCATCACTAAAATTAATTACAAGCGAAAGTCTGAAATAACTGAATAAGTAAAATGTCTCTAAAAGGAATGGGCGACATGCCCAACAAATTATAAAAACTGATAATGGAGTCAAGATTATAAATGGAGGCGTCTACTGTCAAGGTCCTGTAACTTCCACAACAGCTACATCACGTCACCTGAATAGAACTCCTATGCATGGTGTCCTTGTGGCTGGGCACCTAAAAAGGTTTTTACAAAAATAGATTTGGAAGCAAACGGGTCAGAGCCCGAATGTGAAAATAATTTAAAAAAATGCAAGTGTTTAATATCATTAAACAGTGAATATAAAGTACATGATAGTGTGTGCACTCACATGAGTTCCTCACCTCTCAACTAATTGTGCACTCCTATCGTACCCGTACCCATTCTAACTCCCATATCTAACTAGTCCAATGCTAAATCTAACATTCCTATATAATATCCAATTCGAATCCCAACATCTTCTATTTAATAGAGTATTGTACCTTATTACACAGTTTTCCCCACTTAAGCCCTACAATTTATTAGAAAACTTACATTTTCACTTTACAAACCGTTGCTATTATATATACTCACAATTATTCATGACAATTCATTTCAATAAACCGTATATTATTCTCACCATAAATATATAATACTAGCACCCCGAGACTAAGCTACGGTGGTCACATACTCTTCTATCAAATCCCGGTACATCACGTACGTGAGGACCACGTATTGCAAATCTCTCAGGAAACGTTTCATTAACAACAATCACAAATAGTGGAGGTGAACATAGTTCACATCACATGGGTCACGCACATACCTATGCTCCCATGATCAACAGACTTATTTACTTCTCAATAAGTCCTTCTCTGACCTATGTCCTCGAGGTACCAATCTAAATCCCCCCCGTAGGCACACAAAGATTATATGGACCTAAACGAACGCCAACCTCCCATGATAGCAAGTACGGTAGGTATGTCATACACAGATAACTACATATACTAAGAATTCTCACATCTTAGATATTACAGTATTTTATTAGTAGTATACTTCTCTTTCTTATACTAACACTTAGTGTTATAAAAATCACATGTCCCCGGTTTATATGTATTTAATTTATCAATTAATGTCACTTAGTGATTAGTTACTCGCTTCCCAATCCACAAATGATATCCGGTTTAAGACTCTATTCTAAGTTTTACTCCTCATTGTACCCCAATCTCCCAACTATACCCACTAGTTAATAAGGAAAGGTTATCTCACCATTTAAATAAGTCTAGAGGATACTAGAAATCAATTCAGGCCAAAAAGGCCATTCTGTCAACTCGTTAGAAGACTCGTTCGAACGAAGGGCTTCAAACGAAATACCAACTCGTTAGAAGTCATACTGTAATCTCGTTAGAAGTTCGTTTAAACGAGGTCGTTCGAACGACCTGGGCAAGTCTTCTAACGAGATGGCAGTTTCAGCCCAGAAAATCCCAATTCCGTTTTTCTCAATTCTTCTCTCCTCTAAATCCACCCTAAGGCCATCCAAATTATGTTTTGATGTTGATAAATCATTTCTAATTACCCTAGATCATTCCTTATCATTTATAAAGGGTCAAATCTTACAATTTTTCATGGAATTAATATGAATCTTCAAATATTTCTCCAAACCCTATGTACATGAACTCCTAATTTTCCTTATGCCCAATACTCATCATAAATCCATTTTTAAATCATCATATATAACTATTCAAGTATTAAATCAGTCCATTATCATACTACATGAAAATCCTTATCCAAATTCAAAGTTCCTTCAACAAATTTCATGGGTTTTCATCAAAAAGTTCAATATAAGATAATTCCTACACTAAGCATGGAAGACATATTCAATGCATTAAGGATACTAAATCACTTGACTTAGATTGTTCTTCAGAATTTGATGTTGAAGGTTGAGGGTTGATCTCTCCCCTTTCTCTACAGATTTTCTCCTAAGGTTGAAGATGGTGGTTATGGGTTTTCTTTTGGGAACCTCTTCCAACTCTTCCTATAACTCCCGTAGCCTTCTAACTTGCCAAATGCTGGTAATGGGCTTAGTGGGTTCTGAATAATGTATAATTGACTCTTAAAATTCGTTGGCTTTAATCCCCAAAATTTCAAAATTACAAAAATACCCATTTAAGTTGCCGGTATGGCCCAAAAATGCCCCGGGACCCAAACTAAACCCCTGGCTAGTGTTTTCTGACCCTTCCGGACTCATTGGCGCACTCAAAATGACCATTCGGTTGATAAAAATAAAATTCACTTTTTAATTCAAATAAATTTCATTTCTGAAACGACTTACACACGCGTCCCAACTAAATTTCCCAAATTGTCGTATTTCAGTCTCGCGACAATTTTAATATTTCCAATATTCATATATTTCCATATATACACCACATAATCAAATACCAACTCACATCTCGTTAGTATCTATATCCGGATTAATTCTCAATTAATTCACATTTAATTTAATTGATCCCTTAAATAAATATCAATAAAATTACGGGGTATTACACCAACTAGTCCCCATATTTAATCCATACAAAGATTACCATTACCTTAATTAAATCTACCATGAATATTATATTATAACCATATGTTGTTAATCATGCCATTCATTATTATTAACCCATCCTTGATGTATTTTAACATTTTTAACTTGTTATATACACCTCCTGATTTACATTTTACATATAATAATGTATTTCCGAATTAGTCTCATAGTAATAATCGAGTTCCATGTATACCTATATCCGTACATAGATAAATATGCCAACCTATCCATAGCCATTGAAGTACATACATCCAAATGTTATATTACCCTTGAACCCAACATATAGGTATTTAACATTATCATGCTTAGATTGTTCTCACAATCGAACTAAATATCCACATATATATATGTGGGTACCATTTTAGCCACCGTGGGCCCAGACAAGTAGCCCGGTAAAGGCCCAAAGCCTGGGAGCCCCGCATCCCTACCGAAGTTTGTTATGACTTAGTCTCTTCCTAAAATCTCGTAGGGAGATATTCTAGGAAGTGATAGACTAATGTGGGGGAGTCCAACATCCCCACTCCCCGAGAACAAGGATGTATATAACAAACCTTAAGCCTGGGGCAAGAGGCATGCGATATATTTCCTGTAAAACACTCCCCCGAGTATAAAGAAATAATACTGAGAGAACCACCGTGGACGTAGGCTTTCTTATTGAACCACGTACATACTGTGTTGTGTGATTGGCATTCTTTACATTCCTTATTTGCTTTGGTGATTGTCTTTTCCTATTAATTTGTGTTGAATTTAATTATCACCACAATTGGCATCGTCTGTGGGAAACGTTTGTCTTCCTTAAAGAAAGCCCTCACCAACAAAGGATTTAGAATGTCTGGACACAACAGCAACGCCCCTCAAGCAGGGGATATCCAAGAGCATCCTTCCCCCCGCAGGATCAGATCTAAAGTTCGATGTTCAAATCAAAGGGCTCACCCAGAGCGGCCAGCCTCAGAGGAGAGCCAGGGACCAGCGAGGTCCACACAAATCTCCAGATTGATCAATGCCTACGAGGCAAGGCTCCAAGAATAAAGGGAGTCCACTCGCAAGAAAGAGGCTAATAATGCTCACCTCAAAAGGAAATTATAAAGGATGGAGAAAGAACTCCATTGCAACACTAGGCGACGTCCATATCGCACTCCTAGCCCTCAGGCGAGCAAGCCTCGCAGTTGAGGAAGGAGCACTAGACATGGATCCCAAAAAATCAAGAAACACGAGTCAGATGATGATTTGCTCGAGCAATAGTGACCAACTCGCCGTTACAGGAGCCCAGCTCGAGGTGATGAGTATATACAAAATTTTGTCCGAAGAGAGATAGACCAGCACCCATCACATTGGGGTGCCAGATCAACCAGAGAACTTGCTCGTCGAGCTCTCAAGACCCAGATGAAATCCCCTTTCTCAAGGGATATAGAAGAAGAAAAAGACCCCAAGAAGTTTGCTATTATGATATTCGAGATCTATGACAGAAAGACTGACCCTATCTACCCCGTTAGGCAATACAGGCAGGCCATGACTCTTTGGAACCACCGGGATGCACTAATGTGTTGGATTTTCCCCTCGAGTCTGCACGATATGGAACAGAAGTGGTTTGAGAAGCTCCCTCATAGGTCCATCAGAAGCTTTGAGTCCCTGGACGATCTCTTCATGACTCGCTTCATTACCAGCAGCTCCCATCCAAAGAGGATGGATGCTTTGCTAACAATGAAGAAGACACCACAGGAGAGCCTTCAAGACTACGCAAAAAGGTACTGGGAGTTATTCAACGAGGTTGAGGACTGCTCAAAATAGGTAGTAGTGACCTCCTTCAAGATTGGCCTACCCAGCTCTTGCCTTCTGCACCAATCCCTGACGGAAAAGGAAACCACAACTATCGATGACCTGATGGCTCGCATCGAGAAGTACGCTAAGGTGGAAGATGAACCCTTCCTCAGTGAAGAGGAGAATGGCTGGGCTAAGCTCGCTGCTAAGGGCAATAATAAGGCCAAAAACTAAAAGAAAGGAGACAAGAATGGGGGCAAGGGTAGATCTAAGAATGTAGGCAAGAACGACATTTCGAAAGCATTTCAGGCAGTAAACACTGTCTTCAAAGAACTAATTTACAAGATCCTGAAAAAGATCAAAGACAACCCATTTGTTAAGTGTCCTAGAAAGATGGGGGGATCCCTCAAAGAGAAATAACGTGATGGGATGAGCTTTTCATAAAGAGGGAGGACATAAGACTGAGCACTGCAAGGTTCTTAAGTCTCACCTTGAAGAATTAGCCCAGACCGGGCATCTGAACGAGTTTGTGGAGAAGAAGGCAGAGAAGGTTGTTGCCAATGGAGAGATGAGGCCCGACAACGTACTCGAGGACGATGCTGGCCATAAATTTTTAGTAATTCATGGGGCATCTGATATGAAGTAGATTCAAGGGAATTCAGCTCGGATGGAAGTAAAAAAGCTTATAGTAGTAATGCAAGCTTTTCAAATAGATTCAGGGAAGATACAGTTAGAAAAGTGTCTGTGAGAAGATGACGTCGACTACAGTAAACACATCGTGTTTACAGATGAAGAACTAGTAGGGGTGAGAACCTCACATCATGACGCTTTGATCATTACACTCAGGATAGCCAACTATGACGTCGATGAGTTTCTCTTCGACCACGGAAGCTCATCCAAGGTAATGTATGTCAACCTATTCAGAAAATTCAAGTTAAGCGTTGCCGACTTGAAGGAAGCCATTGTACCTCTAGTTGGCTTCACTGGAAAAGTAAATATTCCATTGGGAAAGATCGTGCTGTCGGTATGGGTAGGGAGTGTCTCCAAGATGATCAAGTTTCTGGTGGTCGACATTAACTCGCCATACCAAGCAATCCTCGGTATAGGGTGGCTACATGCAATGAAGGCAGTCCCCTCGACCTACCATTTGAAGCTTAAGTACGTGACTGAGCGAGGAGTTATGGAGATTCACGGAGATCGATCGATGGTGAGAAGGTGCTTCATAGAGACTATTCGCCCAAAACTAGAGAAGAAAGCCGATAAGGCCAAAGAAAGGGTCGAGGAGCAAGAAGGTCTGATACTTTCAAAATAGCAATTAAAGTATGGAAGACCCGGAGTGGAGGAGACCAGGCTCCTCCCCTCTGAGTGGGTTGTTGAGAACCTAAAATAAGTCACAACCGATGGTAACAAAAAAGATAGGAGTTTCTTGATTGGAACATCTCTCACGGGATAAAGAGAAGAAAGAATTGATAATGCTACTAAGGAGTAACCTAAATGTTCTCGCATGGGAACCGTACGAGCTACCTGGAATTAATCCTAGTGTGGTTTGTCATCGGTTGCACGTCAACCCCACTTTTAGACCTATCACGTAGAAGGCATGTCGAACTGCTCCAGCAAAGGCCAAGGATGTAGAGAAGGAAGTAGAGAAGCTGCTGGATGCAGGATTCATACGGGAAGTTCAATTCCCTAAATGGATGTCCAACCCCGTAGTGGTTCCAAAGAACAATGGGAAGTGGAGAGTTTGTATCGATTTCACTGACCAAAATAGGGCAAGCCGTAAGGACAGTTTCCCTCTCCCAAAGATCGACCAATTGGTAGACGCTACAGCAGCTTATGAGAGAATGAGTTTTCTAGACACATATTCGGGGTATCACCAAATTCATCTATATACACCAGACCAAGTCAAGACCGCGTTCATTACCACCATCGGTTTATACTGTTATAAAGTTATGCCCTTTGGGCTCAAGAATATAGGAGTAACTTACCAGAGGCTAGTCACCAAGATGTTCAAGGACCAAATAAGAGGTCTACATTGACGATATGCTCATCAAATTAAGCGCAAGGAGGACCATCTATCAGAACTATCAAATACCTTCGAGATCCTCAGGAAATACCGAATGAAACTCAATGCCAACAAGTGTTCTTTCGGTGTCCAGCCAGGAAAATTGTTCGGGTATTTAGTTAGGGAGAGAGGCATTGAGGGACCAGATCGATGCGATCAAAAGAGTACAACCCCCTCTCACGATACGAGACGTACAGAAGCTCACGGGAATGCTCAACTCTTTAAATCGTTTTATCTCGAAGTCCATTAAAAATTGCAAGCCGTTCTTCCAGCTTTTAAAAGGGAAAAAGATAGTAGAGTGGACTCAAGATTTCTCTATAGCATTGGAAGATCTCAAGGCTTATCTCAGCGCACCTCCCTTACTCGTCATACCTCAAGAAAGTGATTCCCTGTACTTATAATTCACCGTCTCCAGCCATGCCGTCAGTTCTGCATTAGTGTACGAAAAAGAAGGAATCCAGCACCTAGTCTACTATACGAGCAAGACCTTATTCGACGCCGAGCAGCGGTACCTACCACTGGAAAAACTTACATTTGCACTAATGACAGCTCTGAGGAAGCTAAAGAAGTACTTCTAAGCACACACTATCATCTTCCTTACATCACACCCCCTTAAAGTAATCCTGCAGAAAGTGGATCTGTTTGGTAGACTATCTAAGTGGTTAGTCGAGCTCGGACGGTTTGACATCCAATTAGAACCCAGGAATGCAATCAAGGGGAAATTCCTCACTAATTTCATTACAGAGTTCACGGGTGAGAAGCCCTGCGACCAGCCTCAGTCCATGAAGAAAGGGAAGATCACTCATCAGAAGGAGTTTGGTGACTGTTTGCTGATGGAGCCTCCAACTTCAAAGGATACAGGAGTAGGCATTACACTTGTTACTCTAGAAGATATAATCCTCGAGCAGGGAATTAGACTTGGATTTGAATCTTCCAACAACGAGGCAGAATATGAGGCTCTAATAGTCGACGTACAGAAGGCACGGGCGTTAGGGGTAAAGCAACTACAGGTGTTCGGCGACTCATAATTAGTCTCCAATCAGATAAGTGGGGACTTCAATGCAAGAGACGAAAGAATGGCAACCTACCTCGCCCTGGCAAAAAAGTTAATGTCCATCTTTGAGGAAGTCAGTATCCAACAGTTTCCCAGGGGATAAAAAACCCATGCTGATGCCCTGGCTGCCCTGAGTTCAACAATCAATTTTGACTCAAAAGGAACAATACCCATCGACTTTCTCGCCAATCTGAGCATCAAACAGAGCGACGAGCTACTAGACGTGAGACATATGCTCCAGATTGAGTCAGCACCTAGTTGGATGAATCCCCTGAGGGACTATTTAAAGGATGGTACACTTCCAGATGATAAGAAGGTCGCTCATCAGATAAGAGTCAAAGCTACTCTCTTTCACTTATCTCCTGAGGGCAGACTGTATAAAAGATGATTCATCGGTGTTCACCTGAAGGACGTCGAATAAGTTCTTCGTGAGCTTCATAAAGGAATTTGTGGAAGCCATATTGGAGGAAGGTCATTAGCTTTTCGAGCAATGAATGAAGGCTACTAGTGGCCATACATGCAGAGAGATTCTGAGATGTACGCTCGCAAGTGCGAGAAATGTCAACTACTTTCTCCTACGATCCACCAACCTGCCAACGATTTAAAATCACTTACTAGCCCCTGGCCTTTCGCCCAGTGCGGAATGGACATCGTAGTCCCTCTTCCTACCAATGTCGGCAATCGAAAGTATCTGTTGGTAGTAAAAGATTACTTCACGAAATGGATCGAAGCAGAGCCACTAGCGAACATCAAAGATTGAGATATGATGAGATTCATATGGAAAAATATAATTACCGATTTGGGATCCCCAAAACCATCATCACTGATAACGGAACACAGTTTGAAAGAGGCCCCTTATAGAGTTTTTACAATGACCATGCGATCAGGCACCATTTTAGATCGGTTGCCTACCCCCAGAGCAACGTTCAAGTTGAAGCTTCCAATAAAATAGTGATCGATGGGTTGAAGAAATAACTTGAGTGAGCTAAAGGCGCATGGACGAGCGAGCTGTCACACATTCTATGGGCTTACCAAACTACCCCACGAAGAGTAACGGGGGAAACCCCATTTGTACTAAGATATGGAATTGAAGCAATCATCCCTCTAGAAGCTGGCCTCCCAACCATAAGATCCACCTTGGTCAACCAATGCCAGAATGATGCAGCATTACTCTCTGAACTTAGCAGACGGACACAGAGAACTAGCCTTTGTGAGATTAGCAAGATATCAGCATCAGCTGGCAAAACACTATAACAGAAAGGTCAATCCAAGGAAATTCCAGGTTGTTAACTACGTCCTAAGGAAAGTTCCTAGCAGTGCAGCAAAACCATCTGATGGCAAGCTGGCTCCAAACTGGGAGGGACCATTCAAGGTGACAAGGGGAAACCTATAAGGAGCCTATCACTTAGAAACGCTGGAGGGCAGAGAGATACCCCGAGATTGGGATGCATCCAATCTGAAAAAAATTACTTTTAGTTTTTTCATTCATCTTTTATCGTGTTTTTGGAATTGGCCACTCATTTTTTATTGCTTGTGATTAATAAAAGATTGTTTGGAAGTGAAGTGTTAATTTTCTATTATGAACTTTATAACTTGCACACCTTTTCCAAGTGACAGGAATATTACTAAGTACGCAAAAGTAGGGAATCACCCTCCTCAGGTCTTCGTTATGAAACACGAATAACCTCTTAGCATTGCCCCTGGAAATATATGAAGCCCTACAGGGGACCCTTAGGTAGTTCGGCTAAATCTTGTTGGTCGCCAAACAATGTTTGGCTTAAAAATCCTGATCGGATAGAACATCCAACAATAGGTGTGCCCTCGCCATTGCCATACTTAGGCCTAAGGGAGTGTGACGACATGACCTAAAAGGTAAAGTAGGGCAAAATGGTATCTCATTAGCATACTGGACTAGGAGGGTACTCACACAACGAAACAACTTTACCTACATCAAATCTAGTTGGCTACGAAGAGCCCAAGATAATAAAACAAAAAATTAATGAAGTAAAAATAGACAACACATGTTTAGTCAAAAAATGACCAAAACATAAATATTTCATTACTTTATTACATTTACAAAAAGTTACGTTGAGGTAAGAAAATTTTAATAGGGGATAGGCCTCTGAGTAAGGTAATCAGCCACTTGCGTTCTCTGGCCATCGTCCAGATGAGGGGCCAATTCTTGCTCGACTTCATTAGCATCTTGCTCTAATAGCTTCCTAGGAATAACATCTATATGGACCCACTGGTCGTACCTCCTGAAAGGATTAGGCCTTAGAGTTGAAGGAGATATCTTGTGACGATACCAGAGTACTGAGTTTCGGGGGACTTGTAGCTCCCTGAGGGCGCTCAACCATCCCCTAATAAAAGTGAGCTCTTCAAACTCTGTCAACCTCGTCAGAGCATCTGTCCAACCTTGGTCATAACCATCAGCCCATACTCACCGAGGACTTTTTTTGAATAGGTGCCTCAGTCGTGTGACAAACCTTTGAAGCCCAGTAGCAATCATGTATGCTCGACGGACATCTTCTCAGAGCTCGTCCATCTCCCTAGCTGAACCCCCTGCATCTAGACTAGCTCGTGGAGCAGCCGATGAGGTAGAACCTCACAAAACTGGGGGAGCACTGCTCGGTCCTGTGTCAACTCGCGGAATAGTCGATGAAGAGGAACCTCGTAAAACATGAGGCAAGACGCTCAGTGCATGCTCCCTGAGTCGCGACACCTCCCTCATCAAAGTCTCATTCTCCGGCTGAAGAACTTCTCCGACTTGATTGATTTTAGAGGCATATAGAACCTTATCTCTCAAAGTGTTCACTTCTTCTTGGACAGAGGCACCAATTTCTTCCATCTCCTAAAGTCTATCCTTCAGCTTGGTGACGAGCTCAGACTAGTCCTTAAAGCTCTTATTTCTCGACTTGAGAGACTTGCAAATCCTAATGAACGCCTGAAGAACTTGGGTGATTGTATTAGGACCAAGGATCCTTTCTAGTTGAGAGGTGGCAGGTATATATTCATCTACATCAATCAACTACAAGCCATAAGAAGTAAAAGAATCAGTGCACAAAAATGAAAGTACTTTTATTTCATTCAAATAAAGGGGTCCAAATACATCAATAATTCAAAAAGAGAAGTATAAATAAAGAAAAAGATACAGAGGAAATCCTAAGAACAGGCTAGCTAGCAACCTTAGTTTGTTCAGAGATCACACGTTGCTTTCCCTTATCAACAGCAGCAAAGATAGCTCCATCGCATGGAACAACTGTTGTTCCCTGAGCAGGAGAATCATCAATAGGAACGATTTGAGAGGGAAGAACTACACATTCAATGGATGGGGAAGGCGCATCATCTACAATAGGCTTTGGGCCTAGATCATGCTCGTCGAATAAGGGCGAGTCAATATCCAACCCGGTATCCATAAGAGCCTTGTTCTATCCCTTCTTGAAGTTCAGACGGCTAATGTAGCCTATCTGAACATCAGCGTCCTCGTATGCGGTAGCCCACCCAAAATTGTACGAACTTTCCTTCTTAATGGCTACCTCAGACTCCATATTTTTCACCTGCTCTACCAGCACCTTATTTTCCTCGACCACGACTAGCTTTCTCGTATAGACCAGATCATAAGACTATTTGAACTCATTTAGCTCATTAATCGTCACATTCTTCGCTTTGTTGGCTTCAGCGAGGGCGAGATCGAAGGAAATTTGTGCCTCGCTGGTGTCCTTCAAACTTGCCTCTAGCTTGACCCCTTTCCCCTTCAGTTCAAGGTTCTTCTTCTCCAAATCTGCATTCCTACTCATCAGTTCATCGCAAGTACGGTAAAGAACAACGAATTCAGTCATGAACTGCAAGTAAAAAGAGAGCATTAGAAGAAAGAATTGAACATAATATTAAAAGTATTGAAAAATGGAAATAGACTTACCAACTCTAGCCTCTGACTCGCTTGCAGGGATAACTGGTCAGTCCCCATTGCCCTCTATCGATCAGTAGGTAAAATAGCTCTCTCGAGCAGCGCAGGAGCCAGTTGGGGAGAGGTGGGATAGAGGCCCCCTCGGGCAATGTGGACACGGGCACCAAGGCTTTCTCGGCCTTCGTCCTCTATTCCACTCTCCTTCTCTCCTCTTCCTTCTCTTTCTCCCTCTTAGATCTCCTCCCCTCTTCCATCTTCTTCTTCTCTTCAACCTTTTTCCTATCCTCTTCATTCTTTCTCTCTCTCTCTCTCTCTCAAATATTCTTCCTCCCTCCTCTTCTTCTCCTACTCATTAGCGGTAGACTAAGAACCAGGGGTAACTTATCCACTGCCATAATTTTTCTTCTTCACCCGCCTAAAAAGGAGCACATCATCCTCATCATCATTATCCTTGATCAGGTTCTTCTTGGGAGGAACCATACCTTCCTCGCTGGAAGTACTTGGCTCAATGAAGGACTCTAGATCTTCTGAATCCTCTTCTGAGCTGGAAGATACTCCACCGCTAGAACTCGTCTCACTGGCACCACCTTCAGCATCGCCCCTAGTATCACCTTCAATGTCCTCATCAGAGCTGCTCTCTTCCTCATCCAACTGGATGGGGTTTACAACAACTTCCTCAGTAATGTCCAACTCAGGGATGCTATCTACAGGTCATGCGATGAAACTAGACCCAATATTCTTATACTCTAGAAGAAAATAAGCTGACTGAGGATGTTCACCATCAACCAAGGGTTCTGTGATATTCCAAGCTTTAATCAGCTCGACAACTCGAACCTCACTAAGAGCAGGTTCCAAATTCTTTATCCTCGCTGAAAAGAAAAAGAGAGAAATATCAGAAATCATACATAAATAGGAAGATCGAAAAGAAGAGCAAAAATTAAGCCTACCTATGAACTCCTCCCCAAAGAAGGGAGCCATGAACCTATCAGACCTCGACCCCTCAGTATAGGGAGGAAATTACCAATTTCTAGCAAGAAAACCCTCTTGCCAGTAATCCTTATAGGAATCAGGTAGATTTACTACCAATAACCTATCAGGACTCCTAGCTTTGAGGTAAAGAAGACCAAAGCTTGTTCGCGAGAAAGAGTAGCAGAAGCATATCTCAGCAAGCCCTAGATTGGTGCCATATAGCTGATTTATTCTATGGACACCATTAACTATCTTCCAAACATTTGGCGAACGCTGTGCGGGGATAATATTGATGTAACCAAAGAAGTGAAAAAACAAATTACTTGGGGGGAAAGTGAGCCCCCCTTGAGACAGCAAAAGAACGTGAATCTAGTGAGCACCTTCTATTTCTCTAACATTTTTAGGGAGAGGGGCACATTCAATGTCTACCCAATCTGGGATGTTGTAATATTTCCTAAATTCAGTTATCGACCTATTACCTATTTTCACCATTTGTAAAACCCTAACTACAAATGCGAGGAGATTGCAAAAGAAAAAAGCACAAAAAGAGAACAATAAGAACTTACGAAATAAAAACTTGGCTTAAGATGATGCGAAGTCACAAGCGAAGACGATAGAGGAGATTGAGATTGAAAGATGATGGCCTGGGAATGAGGGCGCAACGGTAGGATCTTAGAGAATATGAGAAAATTTGAAGAAGTTTGAAACGACAACTACAAACTGCTGTTCCAAAGGACTTTTAAGTGCTTCCAATCATTGCGCACAGGACACGAAGCAAGCTGCTGCCTAAATAAGTTTTCAATACTATGGAGAGCTTCACAATTTACAAGGAAGCCATTATGATAAATCATTTAAATTTATTGAGCCCAAATTGTGGCCCAACAACTTTAGGGGCAATTGTGAGTACCATTTTAGCCACCGCGGGCCCACACAAGTAGCTCGGTAAAGGCCCCAAGCCTGGGAACTTTGCATCCCTATCGAAGTTAGTTATGACTTAGTCTCTTACTAAAATCTCATAAGGAGATATTCTAGGAAGTGATATACTAACATGGGGGAGTCTAATATCCCCACTCCCCGAGCACAAGTATGTATATAAAAACCCTAAGCCTGGGGCAAGAGGCACGTGATATATTTCCTGTAAAAAACTCCCCGGAGTACAACGAAATAATACTGAGAGCACCACCATGGACGTATGCATTCTTTCTGAACCACGTACATACTGTGTTGTGTGCTTGGCATTCTTTACATTCCTTATTTGCTTAGGTGATTGTCTTTTCCTATTAATTTGTGTTGAACTTAATTGTCACCACAATATACAATGTCCCGAGAAAACTAGGTGGACTCAGGTTTATATTGAATCACATATTATTTTCTTAGGATAGGCCCCTTCTGTAGAAGTAGTTCGCCCACTTCCACCAGTTCTTACTTCCTATGGAATTGTAGCCATACTTTCTTTCTTGGAAAGAGACCCCCGTTGTCAACCACGCTTTCTTTGAGATCTGTTATATATATATATAATAAAGCAGGAGGGATTTTTTGTCTCCTCCAACTAACGGCTAAGATTAAAAATTGGTGAATTTGGTGTTTATCAAATGGCGATTGAGATCAAATCCTGGTGGCTCGGATTAACTCTGGAAGGATTGAATCTAATGGTTTGAAAGTTTGACACGTGGAAGATTTATGTGCGTCTTGGAAAGCTCTCTACTCGGGCCTCTAAAAAATCTTACCTCGAGCCTCACAAAATGTCCGGACTCCTCGCATGACCATTCCCCCATCTGATCCCTCTCTCTCTCTCCACCCTCACACAAAACCCTATCATATCATCTTCTCTTAATGAAGGTCTCTCTCTCTCTTTATATCTATTTACTCTTTCTAAACTATTACATGGTAAGTAACCTCTGAAAGTATTGCGATGGTCTCCTATTTTACAGACAACAGTTCCAATACATTTGGCGTTGTGAAAAGTGTTAGGCGAAGATGGAGTAGGATTCGCTGATTAATGGGAGTAATTTCAGTTTATTTTTTTCCAGATCTAACATATTTTTTCCAGATCTATGAGCTTCACCAACGCTTGTTCTTCTGTCTCACTATTTCAGACCTTATTTTCTACGAGCTCCACCAAGTTAGACATCTTTATATTTTTTAGAATATTTTCAGTCATAAATTTATTTTCTAACTCTAATATAGTTCTTTGTTTGATTTTGCAGACCCTATTTTCTCTTTACATTTTTTTGGAATATTTTCAGTCATAATTTTTTTTTCTAACTCTAATATTGTTCTTTGTTTAATTTTGCATACCTTATTTTCTACAAACTTTTTTTTGCCTTCTCTACATTTCGAGTTCTTGATTTGACAGCGTGAATGGGTTTTGTTTGATTTGTCAGTGAGTTCTTGATTTGTCAGCGTGTATGGGTTTTGTTTGATTGTAAAAAACTGAACGCATATGGGTATACATTTTATGGGTTTTGAATTTTTGTATCCAGCAGCTACTCAGTTATGGGTTTATGGTAGGGTTTATAAAACCGAACGCACATTTCTTCGTTCATAACAAAATTATTATATTGTTTTAAATCTTCCTGTTGACATACAGCGGTGGTATTACATTGTTGATGATATACTCATTCTATCTCAGATTTAAATCTTTGATTTTTAGATATAATTTTTAGGTATTCCAAATGCTACTGAATGAATTTTGTATATTTGTATTTATATATCCCTCAAGTGGATGAATTTTTGGGTTTTGTCTATGCTTATTAGTAACCGATTTCAGCAGCAGCGATTCTTGGTCGCTACGGTCGATTTGAGTGGATCTCTGTCTGTTTGATGATTTCTCAAATGAAACCCTTTTGGGTTTGGGTTGAGTTTATTTGGAAGTAAGATCATTACTTTTCCCGAGATGGATGGAGTTTCCATTATAAATAAGAATGTCTTCAAGAGAATCTTCAATACTTATATGGTACGAATCACTTTAGAACCTTATTATATTTTTGCAACACAATTGTACATTTTTTCTTTATTTTTTTTGTTCTAGGCTCATTTTAACCCATCTCCGCTGTGTTAGGTTGTCGGAGTTTGAAGAGACAAAAAAATCCGGAGCATCCGAATGGAGATATATAAGAGACGGAATAGTTTTTTTCTCTTTTCTTAGATTTTGGTTTTAGGTTTTGTAAAATACATAGTTGCATATATTTTTTTAGTTTCACTATTGCTAGACTTAGTCTTCGTAGTTGTTGGGTTCAACTGTAGTTGCTGAATTTTTTCCCAATATGTATACTAATATTAGTTGTTGGGTTCATGTCTCTCTCTCACTCTCTCTCTCTATCTCTCCCCCCGCCCCTCCCCCGAACTCTTCTTCTCACAATTTTTGCAGCAAAATTTTCGATCTTTCTTTAGTTTTCGTGTATTTGTTGGAAAGCAGATATAATCTTATATTATTTTCTTGAAATTTTTGTGTGCATTGATTTATTGTACAGATTCTTTTAGTTTTGTATATATGGAAAGAGACGTTTATATCCTGTTTTCCCAATTTTTCCATTTGTCCGTATGTAATATCCCTACAAAAAAGTAGTTTTTGAGATGGTGGCTTAACAGTCCCAAAAGATGATTTATCCCTCTCAAATACTTTTTGGGATGGTATTTGGGACGGCTATGGGGTCTTTTTGACAGGGGGTTATAAATACCTTTTGAGATGCCATAGCCGTCTCAAAAGAGTTATTTGAGACGGGAACTAATCTGTCTCAAAAGCTCATCATTTTATATGACCCTTTTGAGACGGCAAGAGAACTATCCGAAAAGAGTGCTTTTAAGATGGGCATTAATCCGTGTCAAAAGGTTACTATTTTACAAGACTTTTTTGAGACGGGAAGAAAGTCGTCTTTAATATATTTTTTCGACAGTTTTAACCATCCCAAAAGAGGTGAAGAGATCTTAATATTTTTGCGCCAATATATTAGGGAGAATAAAATCTATCACTAAAGTTTAATATATAATTGAATTACATTTGAAAAAATTATTAACGCGTCACCAAATGATCAAAAAATATAATACATAAGATGATTTTCAACCAACAGAATGAATCATTTTCATTAAACAATAGTTAGAGTTCTTACAAGCATCTCTAAATATTCATCAAAAAAAAAATTATAACACTAAGTTCAAATATTCGGCTTACTTGACAACAAAAATACATTAAATTCTTATACTCCAAAATACGGAATGCTTTTATCAAAGTAAACCCGCAATCTTAAAGTGTACGACCTCCAAAATCACTGATAAGCATTGCATGTTCTACAAGAGTTGCCACCTACAAAAAAAATGTCAATTACGTCAAAATTAGTATCTCACTCATCAATAATAGAAAGTGCAATGAATCAATAACGTATATTCTCATCACAAACAACATAAATTTTAAACTACAATATCTTTTTAATAAATATCTAACTATTATTATTATTTTTTTAAATCGGTAAAATCTCATTTGTTTATTCATGAAAACCACAAGTAGCCAACATGCTTTAAACATTAAAATTGATTCTAAGAATATTATACAACAACCAATAGAAAATTCTCACCACCACCATAACAAATTCTCAACCCCGCCATTGGAAATTTAATTTTAAAAGAGAGAATTTTCCGCCTACTACTAAACAACTACGGCAAACCTACAACAACCAACAACTGCAATTTCAAAAAAAATTGACAAAGTCTCTTATGTTTATTCATGAATACCAATGTGTTTATAGGTTATAATTCACCCAAACAACTCAGCAGTCAATTGCCACAACACAATAACGTGTAACTTTAAAATGGAAAAATTCCCATTTTAAATAGTATGAGCTACATCAATCTCATAATAATAACGATGTATTATACCTATTCGGTACGAGTCGTTGAGATTCTGGAAGCACGGTGTGGGACAATAATAAGAAAAAAAATTTGCATTTCTCTCCTCATGCCAGTCTCCATCTGTAGTAGAACTTATTGGTTGATAATTTTTAATTCTTTGAGCTCTGGTCGATGTCGAGCATCTCGATCTTCAATGTCTTGCCGATGTCGAACATCCCGTTCATCAGCGTCTTTCAAGAATTGCCTATCAAATAAAAATACATCAAAGTTAATGAATCTAACCAATTAAACATAAAACTTTGACGAGAAACGGTAGTTTTAGTTGGTATGCATACCGCTCTATTTCATTTAAGAGAGATTGTTGACAAATTTATCAAAACAAAAGCAAATTTTGTGGTATTTCACAAATTTAGGATTTACACCTAGATTTTCGACAAAAGATTTTCGATAAACTTTAATTTTGAAGTAAATTTAAGATAATTCCTTGACTACACATTGTAGCTAATAAGGATAAGAGTAGTTTTCAGTTTTAGAATATAGTTTTTCTCATACAAAATTCAGTTAAATTTGACTAAAAGTTGTGATAGTCTAAAGCTAAGCTACGAACAAAAGTATGGAACACAATGATTCCAAAATGGGAAGATGATAACAATATTGCATACATACCGTTTGAATGTCATCTGAATTTGGATATTGGTGGCCAAATACTCTGAGAACCTCCTATCTTGCCTTCTCTGGACATTCTGTATGAATTGAGAATAGAAGGGTAGTGAATGTGCAAATTTGGAAACGAGAGAGGAGATGGGTGTAATATATGGCAGATGTAATATTTAAAATAGGAGGGGATTTATCTGTAACTATGAAAAATGATTCATTTAGTGCATGCGAGTAATAGCTACTACTAAACCATATGGACCTTTAACTTTTGTTCTGGTTTGGTTCGCATTTTGTGGTTTCTAGGATCCCTGATTGGTAAATTTTTATGAACTCTTAAGAAAAGGAAATGAAAATATGAAATTTAAACTCTTAACATGTTTTCCTGTTAAGTATTAGTACATGGTGAGCAATGGAAAACCAAAACAACTCTGAACTCCAAAGTCCTTACAATATAACTTGATATTTCTGGGGTCAAAATATGCATTGGCATTAGGAAAATTGTGTTAACTTTGAGGTCTTCTAGTAAAGTACTTAATATACTCTAATTTTTAGCAATTTCAGAACTGTTATCATATCATATACAAAACTCAGAAAGAAAATTTTCAAAATTAAGGATGAAAATGCTAATTAGTCTGCTGCCCTCCATGAGTTGTGAATGAACTTGAGTAAACCTTAATAATGTCAGTTTTATTGACTGTTGTTGACAAAGTGCCCGACATTTTATAATCTCAGTTTTCTTGACTGTGCTCGACAAAGTGCTCGACATCTTGAGAAAACTGACATCGTATAATCTTTTTGTTTTAGCCTAATAAACACATCTTTTCCAAACATTATAAAAGGTGGAAAATGATGAAAGAGGCATTTCCATTTAATTATCTTCAAATAAAACAATTTCATAGAAATCAATTATTTTCCATGGATGCACTCAACTGTACCCTAAGTCTGATTATAGTAGAAACATATATCTGACTCAATTTATTTCCTCTATATTCTTGTAATGAGACATGAGTCATGACACAGTATGAAAACAAGCTGTTATAAAATGTAGATCTTAAGGTAATAATGTATATATAAAACTAAAAAATGATGATTATATTTTATTTAAATTTCTTTTGACGTAAGAGAGCAAGTGCATAACTTTCTGGCCTCATATGTTCGGATTTTCGTAAGTCGATAATATGGTTAGCTACTTGATTTTCCAATGAGGTGAGCCTTCACATATGTGAGGCCTTGTTATCTTAGCTCCACCCATTGGTGCCAGTTGCTCCTGTTGCTCCAACTCCCTCCAGATGTCCTCTTGGTTGACCTCAGCTGCTTGGAGTTCAAATAAAGGAGGAACAGGCTATCCTTCTCATTTATAAGAGTTTTGCCAAAATTTAATGGTTATTATTAGTCAATTCATATGGGATTGACTCATTTTTCCTTTTTTGTTTATTGTCAGGTCACCGGACACATCAAAAGTAAGAATGAAGATGGTGTACGCAAGCTCTAAGGATAGATTTAAGCAGGCATTGGATGTAATCCAAGTCGAGTTACAAGCAACAAGACCTAGTGAGATGAGCATCGACATTATAAATAGCTGAGCACTTTGAACATCGTATAATCTTTTTTAATCTTCGGAAGGCAGTAGACTAAATAGGAGACAAGTGAGATGAGCATCGACATTATAATCTTCTTTTTCTCCCTCAATTACATGCCATTTTCCCACCTTTTCCTATTCTCCAGGACGAGAATACTTCCTTTGAAATTACCTGTTTTGTTTTCATTTTATTTTCTGATTTACCTTTTTTTCTCTAATGAATACCTCAAAACATTTGCGTTTCAATTATGCATTTATATATGGATGAGATGCACTATACATTGACAACTGAACCATAATTTCAGAGATGTAATACAATTCAGTCTTACTCTCATAATTCAGTAAGATGTAACTGTACTAGTACCTTAGGATGGGAGAATTGGAATGAACACTTCACACATGCTAAAGTCTTTTGGCTTCAATTTCCTCCAAAGTGAGGCCCTTTGTTTCTGGTACAATGAAGAATATGAAAATGAGAGATAGAACAACTATCACTCCAAATATAAAAAACAATATTCCAGCTCCAAGTAGTGCCTCAAGAGGAGAAAATGCAAATGTCACCTAGGCATTTGCACCAAACTTTACAAGAACTGCTATACTCAATCCTTTCCCTCTTAACGCATAATGGGAAAATCTATGAAATCATCAGCCAACCAATGGGACCAAATGATTACTGATAACATCCAACATACAACAGTAACATAACTACAGCCATAGCCGATACATTATCTAGGAAAGTGTAATATGGCCCCAGAAGGAATAACGAGATTACCTTACTAGAGATTACCATACTAAAGATACCACGAAGTAGTAAAGGTATTCTCCTAAGTCTATCAAAAATTAGAACGGCGACTCCGATCATAATCAACTTCAACACCCCAAGAAGAATGGAGACCCTTATAGCATCGGATGCTACAGAGAACCCTGCAGTCTAAAAAATTATTGCAGCATAATATAATACACTAGGTTGCCCTGTAATTTTATGAAATGAGACTAATACTGCCCCAATAATAAGGGCTTTCAATAATTTCCCCTGGAATATGTCCCATAGTGTAGCTTAATTTTCTCGAGGAATAGAAGAGAGCTCGGCCAAAATTTCTTCTACTTTTTCACAAGCTAACTCACTCATAGCTTCACCTCTAAGGCGGCACAAGCAAGATATGGCAATCTCCTTTATACCTGAATATTTCCTTTTCCTTGAACATAGCGTAGAAGAATCCATCTAGCTAAAGCGAGTAACCACCACATCACGATTCCCATAATCATTGCTATAGGGACACTAGCTCCATACATATAACACCAACCAACAATCGCACAACCAAAATGCTACCAACTGTATAACCTACAACCATTCTGAAAACTATAAAGAACTCTTTGAGTGAATTAGTTGACCTCGTATCCAACTTGAGTTGTCTCGACAATGTACATTGGAGCAGCATGCATTTTCGGGACAATTCCTATATAAAATAACAAATCACCATAACAACAAGACAGGTGCCAGTGCTGTTACCACAGCTCCAACAAGATACGTTATAACCAACACAATCAACTCCCTTCTTCTTCCTAGGAAGTAGGAAACATTAAAAGCAAAGACAGAGACAATCAAATGCCCATATAATGATCCATTAGTTATGAGACCAACTTCCACGAAATATAAGTCATAGCTTATAATCCCGCTTAATGTGGCTGACTCTATGAAAATAATTGCACAAGATGTGGCACCAATATCATAGCCATATAATAATCCGCCAAGAGCTGGGAAACGAAATGGAAGAATGGCGTCTAATACAGAATATTTGTCCGAGTGTCTCTCAATTACAGGCTCTTGCACTCCAGATGATTTCCCCAACTGTTGAACCATTTTGGAGTACTGAAATTGATATTTACATAGAGAAAAGAGTAGCCAAGTATTTAAAAGGAAGCGTTGATTATGTGAAGTCCCTCTAACAGAGGGACTTAATCAGAAGCAAGTGGTTGAAACGTCGAGAGGGGTGGGACTAAATCCTAAAACATGTTCTTCATATCCCATTATCCAATGTTGAGAATTTAAAAAGTAAAAGTATCAAGGAAAAATAGATGTGAATGTGGAGTTAGAGAAAAAATCCTCTACCAGCTCAGGTGTGCGTTTGTAGGGGAATATTACAGGAAGAATAGACGTTACCAAACCTCCTAAATATAAGAGAAAAGAGAAAAGTGAACAAGGAGCTAAGGATATCTGAGACCAGAAAACTAGAATCTGGTGGCATCGAGAAGTGAGCAGTTTTAACTTCTATCAAAGATATGATGGAATTGGGCCTTTGAATAACAAGTCCGATAAAGGGCCTTCTACATAACAGATTAGATGCTCCATTTATAGGGCTTTTTGAGTGGCTTCGTAAGATAAATGCCAGTGCATATGCCCATAGTTTGGTGTCCATTGGACCTTTGCACATAGATGATGAGCCCCTCCCAGGCATACAGGATAACAAAATGGCCTTTTGGACAGAACCGCTAAAGCGATCCAATATAATGTAGATGATATACTACGTGTATGTGTATATGCCATGTCAGATTTGGCACCCGATGCTCGTGCAAGAAGGATTCAAATGCAAAAATGTGGATTTTGAAAAAATAATGTTCGTTGATGGTTGTTTCAGACTTAAATTTCTATGAAGGTCAGTGATGCGTGAGCATAATGTTACACACCCGATATTCATTAAGGATTTGGATCACCATATAATGAAACACGAATTGCTACTACTAGAGAACCAAGTTCCTTTTTATCCAGGAAATTATACTGGAATGTATTACACTACAACGAATCTTTACAGGGCAGACATCAAATTCAAAGCGAGCGAGGGCCCAGACTTTCTACTTGTGAAATTTCAAACTTCTTGTTTGATGAATATTAAACAAAACACAACTTATTTGATGGTATATCCTTACCAAATCGTATTTTAAACGTTGCGAGACCCTGATAATACATTTCATGTGAATGTGAGAGAGGAGACGACTCCAACTTTACCTATGGTCGTGGCAGAGGAGACGACTCCAACATTATATATGGTTTGGGCAGAGGAGATGATGTAACACCCCGCGATTTTTGGAGAATGAGAAATTAAATTTTGGGAAAATAAAATTTAATTGAATTGGAGAATTTTAAAATTTGGTAATTGAGGCCCAAAAATAGAGAATATTTCACAGTATTCCGGATGATGATTTCGAGAGTACCATCGATCCCGGAAGGGTCAAGATAGTCTAAATGACTGTCATTGAGTTTTATTGCGGCTCCGGAATATTTTTACATCAGTTTGACTCGAATTTGTGTAAACGAGTCATTTAAAGTTTGTATTAACATTTAAAATTGGGTTTATTATTTTAAGGTATTTAAAGGCTTACGTATGAAGCCTTCTCATTTGAGAGAGAGAAATAGAAAGAAAAGAGAAAGGAAGAAGGAAAGAAAAGAGAATAGACAGAGAGAGGAAGAAAAGCTTGGAGATTTCCGGCCAAAACGCGACATCGAGGACGATCCAACCTCTACAAAATCGAGGCAAGTGTTTAATCTTGCTAAATAAGTCATTTGCGTATTTCATTTCATAATTTGTGGGATAAAAAAAAGAATTTTTGGATATAAATATGAAAACCTATATTTTTGGGTTTAAATCTTGAAATCAATGTTTATATATGGTTTGATGATATATAAATGGTTGGGATGAGATGTAGGATGGGTTTTCTTGTTAATAATATTATTGGGTTAAAGATTTGGGGGGCTTGGTGATGATATTTGGGTGTTTGTGGATTTAGGGTCTGCAAAAAATGGAAAATCGGCCAAGAGAACTGGTATGGCCGATCGATCGCGCCCTGGGGACCAGTCGACCGCGCCTTAAGGGAAAAGCCTACTGCATTTCTTCATAGGCAAAATTTGCACCCGCGGTCGACCGGGGGTTAGGGACCGGTCGACCGGTCCCCTGTTTTTATCCCAAGAATGGGAATTTCTTTTACCCTTTTTCTTTTGGAGTTTATTCTTAGGGGCTTCCTTAATGGGCTGTTTTATGGAGTTTTTCTAGGATGATCTCTAACCCTTTTTTGGTTGGGTTTATTGATTTGGGGGCCTTCTATTATGATGTAAAAGATATGTTCTTGGAGACATACAAGGAGTTTCTCACATATTAGGATTTTGGGGACTCCTTAGGTTAATTTGGGCGAAATGTATCCATGTATGTATTGCAGTTGCATATGGAGATTGAGGGGAAACCTCATTGAGGTTGGGAATACCAATTATAGATAAAAATGTATAAATATGATGTGAAGTTGAGAACTCTTAAAGAGTGAGGGGTCTCATGTCCTTAGAAATGTTTAGACTAAGGAACCATTGATAACTCAATATGAGTAAGGGTTCATAAGATTAATTGAACCATAGTTGAAATTGGGAACGCTTTGGATCGTACTATCGACTAGAATAAGTGGTGGCATAAATTCTAGTTAGGATAGTTTACATGTAATTGTGGGGGAAATAATTATTGAGATTCCAACACTTGAAACGAGGTGGGAATAATTTGAGGTTTTAGACTATTAAGTCATGTATGTGCCTATGGCTAAAGAGTACTGAAGGTGATTATGTACTTTTAAATATGGATGCAATATGTAGTGATGGATTCCTACACAAAACTTTGGGTGATAACCCTAATGTTGGACAAGCATGTATAAATATGTACATATGATTTTGGGAGACTATTCATCATAGGAAAAATGATTGAATATGTCTCAAGTGAGGGATTGTATTCACATATCGAGGTAAATTAAAAGGAAGTTGTGGTGACGGCTTGTATATTGAGGATTATGTATACTTATATTCGGGTTTATATATCTTATACATATGAACGAGAATGGGTTTTTATATATAATGATATAGCGATGTGTGAATATATGTACGTATATCTATATATAAATATGAATATATGGATTTTTTATATGATGTGGACATACATGGTATGGATATTTAAACCGCATATGATGGTTTACTATTTGATCATATGATGGGATCATATGGATGTATGTATATTGAGCATGTGAGCTATATATATACTTATGTGGTTAAGCATACCCCTCTCATGCTATCATTGGGAAGTTTCCACGCAGAGGGTGAGCATCCTGGCATATAGAGCAAGGTGTGGATATTCCCCAGGTCATAGTCATCCCGTGTGTTATTATACGATATATATATTTTTGGGATGAGACGTGGTGGGTATGTTTCGTCTCATTGCCAGTTGGAGCTATGAACTCTTCCCAGGACGTCGTGTGTGTGAGTTATCACGAGGTGGGTGTCGTTGATCCCCACCAAATAGTCCTCAGTTTCTACGTGAGTCGGGTACTGGGAAGATGACAGCATTGATGCAGTTTTATCGGTGATATATATAGCCGGGTGGATTATGTGCATGTCCATTGTACATCAGATATGATATGTACACTTGGTCATGGGTATGGATGATTGGTATATGTATATATATGGTGAGAATAAAATACCTATATATATATTTATATATCCTATAGATGAAAGGGTATAGAATCTTTGTGGAGTACATCTTGGATGATTATGGTGTACTAGATTGATGGGGGTTGATGTATCGGATTTAAGGAATATTTCGGTTACATCATCCCAAGGATATTATTGGATATGTTAGTTGTAGTAGTAGTATAATATTGTATACATGGAATTATGGATATCTAGGATCGACATTGTCCAGGAGTAGTGTAACGGGGTGGTTCCTTGTTTGGATTTCACTTTGTGAGACACCCCACGCACGAAACGCAGTGCAACATTGAAATTGGAGGGAAGTTGTGTCAATAATAATTTTGCATATTGAAATTAGAAATTAAATCATATGTTTAAACACCAAATGCATATTGGGTAACTTATTAAATTTATAAATGGTTAAATTATAAATCGGAATCCACTAAGCCTAATAAGGCACATATGATTGAAAATAAATACTTAACTGCGTTTAGAAAAGGGGTGGATTCTTGGGTTATGACAGGAAGGTAGATCTCGTGGGTATAGGTTAGGCCTATGATAAGTTTGGTTGTCCTAATAAATGGGGGTAATTTAACTAAAAGTTGAGGACGCGAATAGGTGCGTGCCTTTAGATGAGAGGTGAGTTGGGGTTCCACGAGAGTGCGATTCCACTTTTAATTATGAAATAAGTGCACCGATATTTATTATGCACGGTTAACACACTTGCTAAATATTTTTCACAACTCGGGCTCTGAACCGTTTACTTTTCTCTCCTGCTTGTATATATATATATATGATACTACAGGTATCCTACCGCATGGATGCCGGATGACCTCCTATCCAGAGTCTTGGGGAGCCGTGACAGGTGCAGACTGTTGCGGGATGTTGAATGTAGTCGTTTCCTCCTTGAAAAATTCTAGGTAGGAAACATGTTGTATATCGGGTTTGTACCCAAGGGAAATTTATATACATGTTTATATTTATTTCATTCCAGTTATTGTGTTGGCTGTGACCCGACAGCTTATTCGGGTCTACATTTTGTAGTACATTTTGTTGTAGTTATTTATTTTGGTTTATTCTAGCATTTCATTTATCTTAGTTCTTTCATGCATCTTTCTTTTCTTTATTAGTAGTGTTATAGTGTTGGTTTATTGTCTGGTGCATATTTTATTTAATTCTCTCTTATATGATACAGGGTAGTTAGTTCAATTTATATTGTACCGACAGGTGATATTGAGACTGGACCATCTGAAATTCCTGATTTAATGTAGTATAGGGTTGGCCACCCGTTATTATTTTAAGCGGGGTGTTACAGATGGTATCAGAGCATCAGGTTCTAGAGTCCTTAGGATCTGTGCGAGTTTTCGGCATTCCTTCGTTAACGCTCTTGACATAAATCCCTACAATTAGGACTGTTGTGTTCACTGCATTGTTTTTTTCTGTGAAGTATATTCACTTTATTATCGTTCTGATAACGGTTGCTCTTGTTTCATTTTAAACATCGCCTAGATTTTGTCGTCTAGGAAAGGATATGATTAGAAGTACAATACCCATAGCATATTTTGGGTACGCTTTAATCGGTGGTATTTGTTTTCCCCGATTCCGGAGGAGATATTGAGGAGATTTCTTGCAGTGGTTCGAGTTGATTTATCGGCAGTTGAGTAAGAAAGGAAAATTTACTCGAATGGAGAATCTTGGGCTTATTAAGGAAAGTCTGAGGAGAGGTTAGTGTAGTCCTTGGGAGGTTTAGGTTGAGAGACCCGTTAACCTTTGTTAGGAAACCTGATGTTGGTGACTCGTACCAATGTGAGGAAGGTGTAGTTATCCCAAAATCAGGAGTATTGCCTTCTGGAATGAGGGAGAAAATTTGAAGATTCAGTTTCGTTGTGTAGGACAGAGGGAGTTTTTGGTAATCACCATCGCGTTTTGTCCTTCAAAATGGTTAGGAAGGATTTTTGAGGAAGAAAATTCTTTGAGGAGAATTAGGCCTCGGAAAGGAGTGGGCAAATGTGGTCTTTATGCGACATCTTCTGGAATAGTGAAACGTCTTATAAGGAACTAGTAGAGAGTGGCTCTATTGATTTTGAAGGAATGTAAATTGTAAAAGTTATTGGTTCATTGAGGGGAAAAGCTTAGTTGATGCAAAGGTGTTGATGTGATGTAGAGGAATTTCATAACTGAGCGGTTCAGAGTTTAGTGGATTTATTTTGAGCGGAAAATTTCGCTCCTAGTTGTGTTAGTTTTGAGAACTAGGTAGTGGTTAGCAGTATTGTATGTGTTGAGGCCATGTGTTCTAAACATAAGGTGTTTGTTTGGCATGTCGAAAGACGTGGGATTTATTTATATTGTATTGTTGTATAGGCCCTCGGGCAATATCTAAAATATGGAAATCCTTCTTTTTATAAAACGTTAACCCTAGTTTAACTAATCTCAATTCCCGACCTAGCTACACAGTAGTGTATTGGGAGGTTTCCTTATTTGGATTTCGCTTGTGAGACCTCCCCCGCACGAAGGTAGCTAGCATCAGGAATGGAGGAGAGTTTAACCGTTGGGAATTTTCAAAATTTTATATATACGTAGTAGCTTGTTATAGATTATTATGCCGAGGGTTATGTTATGATTTTAGGCTAATGGAGCCTGATTATAATTATACGAGTGGAAACTCGGATACAGGGTGTATGGGTGCCCTGGGTAGCTAGTTGATTTTAAAATTTATATGGTTCGACATGAGAACCAGGAAGGATCGGTATAGTGATCCTAAGAGTTGATGTTAGGACTAGATGATATTGAGGTCCTATGTGTATTTTAAATTTCGCGGGAAAAATTTTTGTAAGGGGGGAAGATTGTAACACCCCACGATTTTTGGAGACTGAGAAATTAAATTTTGGGAAAATAAAATTTAATTGAATTGGAGAATTTTAAAATTTGGGATTGAGGCCCAAAAATAGAGAACATTTCAAAGTATTTCGGATGATGATTTCGAGAGTACCATCGATCCCGAAAGGGTCGAGATAGACAAAATGATTGTCATTGAGTTTTATTTCGGCTCCGAAATATTTTTACGTCAGTTTGACTCGAATTTGTGTAAACGAGTCATTTAAAGTGTGTATTAACATTTAAAACTGGGTTTATTGTTTTAAGGGATTTAAATGCTTACGGATGAAGCCTTCTCATTTAAGAGAGAGAAATAGAAAGAAAAGAAAAAGGAATAAGGAAAGAAGAAGAAAAGAGAGAGAGAGGAAGAAAATCTTGGAGATTTCCGGCCCAAACGCGACATCGACGACGATCCAACCTCTACAAAATCGAGGTAAGTTTTTAATCTTGCTAAATAAGTCATTTGTGTATTTCATTTCATAATTTGTGGGATAAATAAATGGATTTTTGGGTATAAATATGAAAACCTAGATTTTTGGGTTTAAATCTTGAAATCAATGTTTATATATGGTTTGATGATATATAAATGGTTGGGATGAGATGTAGGATGGGTTTTCTTCTTAATAATATTATTGGGTTAAAGATTTGGGGGGCTTGGTGATGATATTTGGGTGTTTGAGGATTTAGGGTCTGCAAAAAATGAAAAATTAGCCAAGAGAACTGGTATGGCCGATCGACCGCGCCCTGGGGACCGGTCGACCGCGCCTTAAGGGAAAAGCCTACTGCATTTCTTCATAGGCAAAATTTGGATCCGCGGTCGACCGGGGGTTAGGGACCGGTTAGGGACCGGTCAACCGGTCCCCTGTTTTTATCCCAAGAATGGGAATTTCTTTTACCCTTTTTCTTTTGGAGTTTATTCTTAGGGGCTTCCTTAATGGGCTATTTTATGGGGTTTTTCTAGGATGATCTCTAACCCTTTTTTGGTTGGGTTTTTTGATTTGGGGGCCTTCTATTATGATGTAAAAGATATGTTCTTGGAGACATATAAGGAGTTTCTCACATATTAGGATTTTGGGGACTCCTTAGGTTAATTTGGGCGAAATGTATCCATGTATGTATTGGAGTTGCGTATGGAGATTGAGGGGAAACCTCATTGAGGTTGGGAATACCAATTATAGATAAAAAGGTATAAATATGATGTGACGTTGAGAACTCTGTGACACCCCGCCTAATTAGATACCGGGCGATCACTCCTTTATTAAATTAAAATCAAGGTGAACAGTTGGTTCATTCTTAGCATCACTGTCGTAAAAATAAACTTTTTCAAATTAACACCCTAATTAATTAAACTAAGTGTCAAAACCATTTTTAACCTTTCTAACCAAATTGTATTTTTAAAGAAAAACTTATTTATTTAATTATTTACAACATTTTCAATAAGTAAGAATCATACAACAATTATCCTGGAACGTAATCCAATTACTTTAAACATTCAACATCCAAAATCCCAACATTTAAAACTAAATGTAAAACATACATGCTGAATAAATCCCAAAGTAACAGTACTAGAAATAACTGAAATAAAAACGTCCCAACAGAACAGATAAATTGTGGAAAGGGCGACACATGCCCCAATAACTGAGAATCATAGGAGTGGAATCAAGTAAATGAAATCGTCTAAGCAAGTGGCCTACAACTCCCATCTAAGTTGCAGCACGCTCCTACCAAGGGATCCTAAGAAAGACGCCCCTGTGGCTGGGCACCTGTAGTACATACATATATATACAAGAGAGAGAGAGAGAGAGAGAGAAACGGGTCAGAGCCCGATAGTGTATATGATTTAAAAATTGTTTAGCAAGTATTTAAATTGATACAGGCCAGTGCAACAACATATTAGTACGACACTCTCTTGAGAAATTCTCACCTCTCTTCTAATGTGCACACCTATCGCACTAACCTTCCCAGTGGTCCAACTCATCATATATCACGCTATCCTTTCCCAATGATTGACTTATCTTAGGTTATTCGCAGGATTCAAAATTTAACGATTCAATTGTTTGAAAAGAATATTTCAATAGTAACCAAAGTTCTCATTTTAACTTTAATAATCAATACAGTTTTCCAGTGTCATATTATACTTTCTCAAAACAAGTATTTACAATTTGAGTCATCAACCATGCCCTACATATCAAGTCACAGTAGGCAGTTCCAGATTTCAGAATTTCATATATATATTAACTACTCGTAAAATATATATATATATATATATATATCATAACAACACCCCAAATAAAAACTATGGTGCGGGCATACTCTATTATCCAATCCCCGTATCACTCGTACTAAGAGAATACAAATTCAAAATCACTCTCGAACTGTATTAACACATACTCAAACAATATTGAGGCGAAGCATAGATTCCAAGTCTCTAAGAGGATGTCATATGTCTACGTCTCTTAGGACCGTCTGAACTATCACTGCGATAGCTTGTACCAAGGATATCTATACACAAACAATATGAGGCGAAGCATATATTCCAAGTCTCTAAGAGGATGGCACATGCCTGCGTCTCTTAGGACCGTCTAAACTATTACATCGATAGCCTGTACCAAGGATATCTATCTTCTAGGGTACAAGTCAATATCCCCCATAAAGGTCCCATCGAGATAAGACTGTCCCAGGGCGGAAACCTCAGGGATAGCAAGTAGTGTGGGCATGATTTTCATACATAGATAGTATATGAATAAATAATCATATAATTATACTAATATTACCATATCAATAATGGGTATATTCTCAAATCCCATACTTACGACTTTTATTTATCATTATTTAGTTATCACGTATAACCGTTCACATCTTACTTTAATTTGAGGAACCTTTCCACTTACTACATAACGCTCATGGATTCTATCCTCCCAAGTATAAAATTCAGTAGGTATATACATTTGTCCAAAAGTAACTCTCTTACGTGTCTCTCCCTTTAAATCATAAATTCACCGACCCTTATGTAATTATCCCAAAATACAATCTTTTCCCGACATCAAGGGTCCAAAAATCTATTCACATGTCCTACTGGTCTTCCCTATCTCCCAAAACATTTCATTAAGGATGCCCAAGAATTATCTCACAATAAATTAAATTTAACTCATTTAAAAAGGAAATAGGAGTCTTCCAGGAGGGGTCGATCGATCGAGGTCTGGGGCTGGATTGATCGAACCTTCGATCGATCGAAGCTCTGGGATCGATCGATCGATCAAGCAGGTATTGCGATTTCTGCAGAATTGCAGTTACGGGTTCTAACACATTTCTTCATCCAAATCCATATTTTTCAAGCCCAAACGTATCAAAAATTATACTACCAACATTATACCATCCTACTAGGTATTTCCAACCTGAAGCATGAGGAATTCTATCATTATACATGGATTAACCAACAAAAATTATTTTAATTATCAAGAACCCTAGAATTCTCTTAAACATGGTTCTAACAAGTATTTCCATAAATTTCCTTCTTGTAAACATCATAATTTTGTGGGTAATTCCTCTACATGGCAAGGGTTTCCAGAATTATCAATTTATTCATCACTACATGCAATTTCCTATCTCATATCTTAGGTTTCTTCCATAAAAACTCATTCTAATTACTCCTACACTAATATGAAAGATGCACCAACGAAATAAGCAAGATAAACACTTGCCTGGGATTTTTGGTGTTCTGATTTGCAGATGATTTTGGTGTGGTTGCGTAGCCCGTCGTGCGATCTACGCGTTGGTGGTGGTGGCGGTGCAAACGGATGGATTTTGGGCCTTGAATTTTCCTTGAGAGCTCTCTCCTTCCTCTCCTATGGCCGTTCTTGTGTTTGTGTTTTCTAACCCTAGCTGACTAACCTAAATGGCTGATATAGATTACTGATTTTCATGGGTTTAATTACCCATAATTGCGAAATGTCCAAAACGCCCACCCGGGGTACTAATTAGGCCTAAAAACGGCCCGAGACCCAATCTAAACCCCCGGGTACACTTTTCTAACTATCTCGACCCTTTCGGACGCGTTGGCGCACTCAAAACGACCATATGAACGACTTATAAAATATTCACTTTTATTTATCAATGTTTAGTCCCGATGCGACACGGGCGCGTCCCGACTCAAATTTCCAAAATTGTCATTTTATTCACTCGTGACATTCAATATAACCAATATTACATATTACTTTGCTCATTAGTAATATTAAACAAATTTTCCATATTTACTAACTCTCGTCACGTTAATAATTATAACATAATTAATTTCCGATAATTACTAACTCTCGTCACGTTAATAATTATAACATAATTAATTTCCGTATTTTTATTAAATAATTAACTCACATTAAATTTAATAAATCCCCAAATTAATATAGCATAAAAATACGGGGTATTACATACTTCCCCCCTAATAACGGAATTTCGTCCCGAAATTCAGAAAACAAGGCATACCTGGTAAGAACAAATCTGGATATCTTTCGCGCATATCGGCCTCGCGCTCCCATGTGGATTCCTACATATTATGATGCTCCCACTGGACTCGCACAAGTGGAACTATCTTCGACCTCAATCTCCTCTCACTATAGTCTAGGATAGCCACCGGTCTCTCCTCGTAAGAGCTGTCAGGCTGTAAGTCTATCTCATCTATCGCGATGTGAGTATGGGCCATATCATCCCGAAGATATCGTCTCAACGACGAGATGTGGAATACATCGTGAATGCGATGTAAATGCTCTGGTAGTCCCAATCTGTATGCTACCGGCCCAATCCTCTCGATAATGGGAAATGGTCCCACGTAGCTCGGGGCCAATTTCCCTTTCTTCCCGAACCTCATCACTCCTTTCATAGGACATACACGCAGTAACACTTGGTCCCCCTCATTAAACTCCCGGAAGAATCGTTTCGCATCGGCGTAGCTCTTCTGCCTATCCTAGGCTACTCGAATGCGACTCCTAATCATCTCAATCCTCTCAGAGGTTTCCTGAATCACCTCTAGTCCTAGCAACTTGTTATCCCCCACCTCGAGCCAACAAGTTGGATAACGACAAGGCCTGCCATATAAATCCTCAAATGGATCCATACCAATCGTAAACTGATTAGAGTTATTATAAGCAAACTGTACCAGTGGAAGATGTGGCTCCCAACCTCCTCCAAAATCAAGAACACACATGCGTAGCATATCTTTCAGCATCTGATTAGTACGTTCTGTCTGTCCATCTGTCTGTGGATGATAAGCTGAACTCAACCTCAACTCAGTACCCATAGCCTCCTGAAAGCTTTCCCAAAAATGTGAGATGAAAATCTTATCTCTATCTGACACAATATTCAGGGGCACCCCATGTAATCTGACAACCTCAGTAATGAACAACTGAGCATACTGACCCGTGGTATAGTGTGTTCGCACCGGCTGAAAATGAGCCACCTTGGTCAAACAGTCTACAATCACCCAGATAGAATCGTGGCCCCGCTGTGATGAAGGCAACCCTGTAATAAAATCCATGGAAATACTCTCCCACTTCCGCGCTGGTACTTCCAAAGGCTGAAGCAATCCTAACGGTTTATGATGGTCCACCTTCACCAGCTGGCAGTTAGAACATTTGGACACGAACTCAGCAATGTCCTTCTTCATCCCATTCCACTAGTACTGCCTCCTAATATCCTGGTACATCTTATCTCCTCCAGGATGTACCGCAAATCGGGACCCATGAGATTGGGTCATCACTGCATGAAGTAGTTCTGCCCCTTCTGGAACCACTAATCTTCCATTAAACCTCAAACCCCCATCAGAACTAACAAAGTAGGACTCAGTACCCTCAGCTAAAAGTCGTACAATCTGCTCCTGGAAAAACGGGTTTATGGTTTGGGCCTGTATTACCCTCATAACAATCTCGGGTGTGACTGTCATAACAGATATGAAGGAATGGTCTACTGCGTCCTGGTGGCCTAACTCCTTCCACTTCGCTTTCTAGACGTCCGCTACCTCGTTTACCGGTCTACGGCTCAACGCATCAGCAACTACGTTGGCCTTCCCCGGATGATACTGTATGTCAAACTGATAGTCCTTCACAAACTCTAACCATCTGCGCTGTCGCATATTCAGCTCTCGCTGAGTGAATAGGTACTGCAGTGACTTGTGGTCTGTGAACAAGCGGAATTTCTCCCCCAATAAGTAGTGCCTCCATATCCTCAATGCAAAAATGACCGCTGCTAACTCCAGGTCATGGGTGGGGTAATTCTTCTCATGCGGCTTAATCTTGCGGGAGGCGAAAGCTATAGCCTTCTCCTCCTGCTGAAGTACTCCCCCAAGTCCCCGTAAAGAGGCATCGGTGTAAACCAGGTACTCCGCACCCGGCTTCGGTAAAGCAAGGACTGGCGCTCAAGTAAGCTTGTCTTTCAGCTCGTCGAAAGCCAACTGAAAAACGTCATCCCAAACATATGGTACCCCTTTGCGAGTCAGGTTCGTCAATGGACCCACTATTTTGGAGAATCCCCGAATGAATCTCTTGTAGTATCCGGCTAACCCCAAGAAACTACGCACTTCCGTCGGTGTCGTGGGCTGTCCCCATTCCCTCATCGCTGCCACTCTACTCGGGTCAACTGCAATCCCCTTCTCAGAAACAACATGGCCTAATAACTTTACTTCTCGCAACCAGAATCCACACTTCTCGTACTTAGCATACAACTGATGCTCTCGTAAAGTCTGAAGAACCTGCCTCAAGTGCTCAGCATGCTCCTCCTTGGAGTGTGAATATATCAAATTGTCATCAATGAAGACGATGACAAACCTTTTTAAGAACTCTCTGAATACTCGGTTCATTAAGTCCATGAATACGGCTGGAGCATTTTTTAGACCAAATGGCATCACTCTGAACTCGTAAAACCCATATCTCGTCAAGAAGGCAGTCTTTGAAACATCCTGCTCTCTAATACGTAGCTGACGGTACCCCGACCTCAGATCTATCATCGAAAAGAAAGTTTCTCCCCTCAGTTGGTCGAACAGATCATCGATTCGAGGCAACGGATACTTATTCCGTATCGTGACCTTGTTCAACTCCTGGTAGTCCACACACAACCTCAGTGAACCATCTCTCTTCTTCACAAATAGAACTAGAGCCCCCCAAGGTGAGGTACTCCTGCGAATGAAGCCCTGACCTAACAGCTGCTCTATCTAATCTCATAACTCTCGCATCTCCGTCGGAGCCATACGGTTGGAGCGCGTGCTATAGGTCTAGTATCTGGCAATAAATCTATAACAAAGTCTATCTCTCGACTGGGGGGTAGGCCTGGTATTTCCTGAAACACATCGGAATACTCACGAACAACTGGAATCGAGTCTAACGGAATCACAACCTCCTTAGAGGTATCCTCCTCTATATAATACAACTGATCGGTCGAACCTCCCTCTGGGCGAGGCATCGCCACTATAAACATCTCTTGCCCCGGAATGGCAAAAACAATGCTCCCACCGAAGCAATCAATCATGGCTCTATAAGCTGCGAGCCAATCCATACCAATAATAACATCATGCTCATGAATATCTAAGACTAACATGTCCGTAGGTAATACCAAACTACCAATCTCTACCCCCACTCCTCGGCATATAAAGAAGATAAGTGACCCACTCCCCAGTGGTGAGTCTACACACGTCACTGTGCTCTCTGCTATGGCTAACAACCCTAAGGCCTTCGCAAAATGCGTAGCTATAAAACAATGAGTCGCCCCAGTATTAAACAAAACTCGACCTATAGTACCATGGATAGTAAACATACCCTCAATCGTGGGTGGTGCCTGTGGAGCTACTACCTGGTGGACGTTATAGACACGTCCGTACTGTAACTGCCCCTACTGCACTGGAGCTGCTGGAACGGCTGGTAGGGCTAGCACCTGGGCTGGAGCTGGGAGGGAAGTCGAAAAAACTGGTCTCTGAGGCTCATTACGGGCACCCTGCTGCTGTGGGGCCCTATCTCCCTCCGGACAATCCTGGTGCCTATGGCCGTGTCTACCACACCCAAAACATCGGCCTTTGAAGTTGCCTCCCCTCTGACCCGGTTGACCACGGCCCTGCTGGCCATTACCTCCCCGCCACTGGCCCTGCTGGCCCTAATGAACACGCTGTTGGCCCTGTTGGCCCTGCTGCTGACCCTGCTGTCGGTGTTGGCCTTGCGGACCCTGATGATTAGGCTGGCCCTGCTGACCCTGCCTATAACCCCCAAATCCCTGCCTAATATCACCTGAACGGAATCGCTTACCAGGGTCCCTCTGATGGGAACTCTGTTCGTGCTGACGAGCCTGTCCATGAGATGGTGCCCCATTAGCACTATTACCCCCGGCCCTGCCCTGCTGGCTGGACTCTCTTGCTCTCTTGCTTCCCTGCAGATGGAAGCGGTGATCCTGGCAATGTAGTAACACAGCATTGAGTACATCAGTAAAAGTACTCAGAGATAAATTCCAAATGAGATGCTGACGGATCCTCCAAGCTAACCTGTCCGCAAACAACATAATCTTCTTGCCCTCAGTGGGTGCCTCATCTGGCACGATGGTGAGAAGTCTCGTGAATTCCTCCTCATATTCAGCTACGGTAGAATTCTCCTGATTCAAATTCAGTAATTTCTGCCTCATCTCAGTCTGCACGGCGGGTGGAAAATACTTGCGGTCAAACCGCTCCCAGAACAACTGAATAGGGATCGTGTCCCTCTCCTCCAATGTGGTAGTGGACTCCCACCACTGTAAAGCGGCCCCCACCAGCTTAAAGGAAGCCAACAACTGCTTTTGCACGTCGGTGCACTCATACATACGAAGATTCCGCTGGATGTCTTTCTTCCATTGGCTGACTGTGACGATATCTGAGCTACCAGAGAACTCAGGGGGATGTGCTCTCCCATGCAGATGGAAGCTGTGATGGTACTGGCGCCACTGCCTGAATCTGGGGTGGAGCCTGTTGAACCACCGCTAGTGTGTCATTCACCGCCTGAGCAACAATGGCAGCTACTTCATTAGCATTCATAGTGCCTGGTGCCGGAGCTGCTGGTTGCTCGGCCTAGGCACGCCTATCCTTCGGTGCACGTCTCGGAGGCATCTGAAACGTGAAGGAGTTTATTAGTCTACAGTCATTAACAAATCTCAAATAGCTGAAGACATAAACTTGAAAGCAAGAATATAACCATCCTATAATAGGGCTCTATAGCAAAAACGTTAGGCTGAAAGAGAAATAAGCCGTATAGATCCTATGGACACTAGAACCTGATGCTCTGATACCACCTGTGACATCCCGCCTAATTAAATACCGGGCGATCACTCCTTTATTAAATTAAAATCAAGGTGAACAGTTGGTTCATTCTTAGCATCACTGTCGTAAAAATAAACTTTTCCAAATTAACACCCTAATTAATTAAGCTAAGTGTCTAAACCATTTTTAACCTTTCTAACCAAATTGTATTTTTAAAGAAAAACTTATTTATTTAATTATTAACCACATTTTCAATATATAAGAATCATACAACAATTATCCTGGAACATAATCCAATTACTTTAAACATTCAACATCCAAAATCCCAACATTTAAAACTAAATGTAAAACATACATGATGAATAAATCCCAAAGTAACAGTACTAGAAATAACTGAAATAAAAATGTCCCAACAGAACAGATAAATAGTGGAAAGGACGACACATGCCCGAATAACTGAGAATCATAGGAGTGGAATCAAGTAAATGAAATCGTCTAAGCAAGTGGCTTGCAACTCCCACCTAAGCCGCAGCACGCTCCTTCCAAGGGATCTTAAGCAAGACGCCCCTGTGGCTGGGCACCTGTAGTACATACATATATATACAGGAGAGAGAGAGAGAGAGAGAGAGAGAGAGAGAGAGAGAGAGAGAGAAACGGGTCAGAGCCCGATAGTGTATATGATTTAAAAATTGTTTAGCAAGTATTTAAATTGATACAGGCCAATGCAACAACATATTAGTGCGACACTCTCTTGAGAAATTCTCACCTCTCTTCTAATGTGAACACCTATCGCACTAACCTTCCCAGTGGTCCAACTCATCATATATCACGCTATCCTTTCCCAATGATTGACTTATCTTAGGTTATTCGCAGGATTCAAAATTTAACGATTCAATTGTTTGAAAAGAATATTTCAATAGTAACCAAAGTTCTCATTTTAACTTTAATAATCAATACAGTTTTCCAGTGTCATATTATACTTTCTCAAAACAAGTATTTACAATTTGAGTCATCAACCATGTCCTACATATCAAGTCACAGTAGGCAGTTCCAGATTTCAGAATTTCATATATATATTAACTACTCGTAAAATATATATATATATATATATATCATAACAACACCCCAAATAAAAAAAATGGTGCGGGCATACTCTACTATCCAATCCCCGTATCACTCGTACTAAGGGAATAAACATTCGGAATCACTCTCGAACTGTATTAACACATACTTAAACAATATTAAGGCGAAGCATATATTCCAAGTCTCTAAGAGGATGGCATATGTCTGTGTCTCTTAGGACCGTCTGAACTATCACTGCGATAGCCTGTACCAAGGATATTTATACACAAAAAATATGAGGCGAATCATAGATTCCAAGTCTCTAAGAGGATGGCACATGCCTGCGTCTCTTAGGACCGTCTGAACTATTACATCGATAGCCTGTACCAAGGATATCTAACTTCTAGGGAATAGGTCACTATCCCCCATAAAGGTCCCATCGAGATAAGACTGTCCCAGCGCGGAAACCTCAGGGATAGCAAGTAGCGTGGGCATGATTTTCACACATAGATAGTATATGCATACACAATCATATAACTATACTAATATTACCATATCAATAATGGGTATATTCTCAAATCCCATAGTTACGACTTTTATTTATCATTATTTAGTTATCACGTATAACCGTTCACATCTTACGTTAATATGAGGAACCTTTCAACTTACTACATAACGCTCATGGATTCTATCCTCCTAAGTATAAAATTCAGTAGGTATACACATTTGTCCCAAAGTAACTCTCTTACGTGTCTCTCTCTTTAAATCATAAATTCACCGACCCTTATGTAATTATCCCAAAATACAATCTTTGCCCGACATCAAGGGTCCCAAAATCTATTCACATATCCTAATGGTCTTCCCTATCTCCCAAAACATTTTATTAAGGATGCCCAAGAATTATCTCACAATAAATTGAATTTAACTCATTTAAAAAGGAAATAGGAGTCTGCCAGGAGGGGTTGATCGATCTAGGTCTGGGGCTCGATCGAGCGAACCTTCGATCGATCGAAGCTCTGGGCTCGATCGATCGATCAAGCAGGTATTTCGATTTCTGCCGAATTGCACTTACGGGTTCTAACACATTTCTTCATCCAAATCCATATTTTCCAATCCTAAACATCTCAAAAATTGTACTACCAACATTATATCATCCTACTAGGTATTTCCAACGTGAAGCATGAGGAATTCTATCATTATACATGGATTAACCAACCAAAATTATTATAATTATCAAGAACCCTAGAATTCTCTTAAACATGGTTCTAACAAGTATTTCCATAAATTTCCTTCTTGTAAACATCATAATTTCGTGGGTAATTCCTCTACATGGCAAGGGTTTCCAGAATTATCAATTTATTCATCACTACATGCAATTTCCTATCTCATATCTTAGGTTTCTTCCATAAAAACTCATTCTAATTACTCCTACACTAATATGAAAGATGCACCAACGAAATAAGCAAGATAAACACTTGCCTGGGATTTTTGGTGTTCTTATTTGCAGATGATTTTGGTGTGGTTATGTAGCCCGTCGTGCGATCTACGCGTTGGTGGTGGCGGCGGTGCAAACGGATGGATTTTGGGCCTTGAATTTTCCTTGAGAGCTCTCTCCTTCCTCTCCTATGGCCGTTCTTGTGTTTGTGTTTTCTAACCCTAGCTGACTAACCTAAATGGCTGATATAGATTACTGATTTTCATGGGTTTAATTACCCATAATTGCGAAATGTCCAAAACGCCCACCCGGGGTACTAATTAGGCCTAAAAACGGCCCGAGACCCAATCTAAACCCCCGGGTACACTTTTCTGACTATCTCGACCCTTTTAGACGCGTTGGCGCACTCAAAATGACCATACGAATGACTTATAAAATATTCACTTTTATTTATCAAAGTTTAGTCCCAACGCGACACGGGCGCGTCCCGACTCAAATTTCCAAAATTGTCATTTTATTCACTCGTGACATTCAATATAACCAATATTACATATTACTTTGCTCATTAGTAATATTCAACAAATTTCCCATAATTACTAACTCTCATCATGTTAATAATTATAACATAATTAATTTCCGATAATTACTAACTCTCGTCACGTTAATAATTATAACATAATTAATTTCCGGATTTTTATTAAATAATTAACTCACATTAAATTTAATAAATCCTCAAATTAATATAGCATAAAAATACGGGGTATTACAAACTCTTAAAGAGTGAGGGGTCTCATATCCTTAGAAATGTTTAGACTAAGGAATAATTGATAACTCAATAGGGGTAAGGGTTCATAAGATTAATTGAACCATAGTTGAAATTGGGAACGCTTTGGATCGTACTATCGACTAGAATAAGCGGTGGCATAAATTCTAGTTAGGATAGTTTACACGTAATTGTGGGGGAAATAATTATTGATATTCCAACACTTGAAACGAGGTTGGAATAATTTGAGGTTTTAGAATATTAAGTCATGTATGTGCCTATGGTTAAAGAGTATTGAAGGTTATTATGTACTTTTAAATATGGATGCAATGTGTAGTGATGGATTCCTACACAAAACTTTGGGTGATAACCCTAATGTTGGACATGCATGTATAAATATATATGATTTTGGGATACAATTCATCATAGGAAAAATGATTGAATATGTCTCAAGTCAAGGATTTTATTCACATATCAAGGTAAATTTAAAGGAAGTTGTGGTGACGACTTGTATATTGAGGATTATGTATACTTATAGCCGTGTTTATATATCTTATACATATGAACGAGAATGGGTTTTTATATATAATGATATAACGATGTGTGAATATATGTACGTAAATTTATATATAAATATGAATATATGGATATATTTATGATGTAGACATACATGGTATGGATATTTAAACCGATATGATGGTTTACTATTTGATCATATGATGGGATCATATGGGTGTATGTATATTGCGCATGTGAGCGATATATATACTTATGTGGTTAAGCATACCCTGCTCATACTATCATTGGGAAGTTTTCGCGCAGAGGGTGAGCATCCTGGCCTATAGAGCAGGGTGTGGATATTCCCCAGGTCGTAGTCGTCCCGTGTTTTATTATACGATAGATATATTTTTGGGATGAGACGTGATGGGTATGTTTCGTCTCATTGCCAGTTGGAGCTATGACCTCTTCCCGGGACGTCGTGTGTGTGAGTTATCACGAGGTGGGTGTCGTTGATCCCCACCAAGTGGTCCTCACTTGCTACATGAGCCGGGTACTGGGAAGATGATAACATTGATACAGTTTTATCGGCGATATATATAGCCGGGTGGATTATGTGCATGTCCATTGTACATCAGATATGATATGTACACTTGGTCATGGGTATGGATGATTGGTATATGTATATATATGGTGAGAATAAAATATCTATATATATATTTATATATCCTATAGATGAAAGGGTATAGAATCTTTGTGGAGTACATCTTGGATGATTATGGTGTACTAGATTGATGGGGGTTGATGTATCGCATTTAAGGAATATTTCGGTTACATCATCCCAAGGATATTATTGGAGATGTTAGTTGTAGTAGTAGTAGTATAATATTGAATACATGGCATTATGGATCTCTAGGATCGACAGTGTCCAGGAGTAGTGTAACGGGGTGGTTCCTTGTTTGGATTTCGCTTTGTGAGACACCCCACACACGAAACGCAGTGCAACGTTGAAATTGGAGGGAAGTTATGTCGATATTTATGTGTGGCATAATGGATCTTCGGGATCGACGTTGACAAGGAGTAGTGTAACGGGGCGGTTCCTTGTTTGGATTTCGCTTTGCGAGACACCCCACGCACGAAACGCAGCGCAGCGTTGAAATTAGAGGGAAGTTGTGTCAATAATAATTTTGCATGCTTATTAATTAGAAATTAAATCATATGTTTCAACCCCAAATGCATATTGAGTAACTTATTAAATTTATAAATGGTTAAATTATAAACCGGAATCCACTAAACCTAATAAGGCACATATGATTGAAAATAAATACTTAACTGTGTTTAGAAAAGGGGTGGATTCTTGGGTTATGACAGGAAGGTAGATCTCGTGGGTATAGGCTATGACTATGATAAGTTAGGTTGTCCAAATAAATGGGTGTAATTTAACTAAAAGTAGAGGACGCGAATAGGTGTGCGCCTTTAGATGAGAGGTGATTTGGGGTTCCACGAGAGTGTGATTCCACTTTTAATTATGAAATAAGTGCACCGAGATTTATTATGCACGGTTAACACACTTGCTAAATATTTTTCACAACTCGGGCTCTGACCCATTTACTTTTCTCTCCTGCTTATATATATATATATATATATATATATATATATATATATGATACTACAGGAATCCTACCGCTTGGATGCCGGATGACCTCCTATCCAGAGTCTTGGGGAGCCGTGACAGGTGCGGACTGTTGCGGGATGTTGAATGTAGTCGCTTCCTCCTTGAAAAATTCTAGGTAGGAAATATGTTGTATATCAGGTTTGTACCCAAGGAATATTTATATACATGTTTATATTTATTCCATTCCAGTTATTGTATTGGCTGTGACCCGATAGCTTATTCGGGTCTACTTTAAGTAGTACATTCTGTTGTAGTTATTTATTTTGTTTTATTCTAGCATTTCATTTATCTTAGTTCTTTCATGCATCTTTATTTTCTTTATTAGTAGTGTTATAGTGTTGGTTTATTGTCTGTTGCATATTTTATTTAATTTTAACATCTCGCTTGTATGATACCGGGTAGTTAGTTCTATATTATATTGTACTGGCAGTTGATGTTGAGACTGGACCATCTGAAATTCTTGATTTAATGTAGTATAGGGCTGGCCACCCGTTATTATTTTAAGCGGGGTGTTACAGATGACTCCATCATTACCTATGGAGGAGGAGATTGATTCATTTTTCTTTTTTTGTTTATTGTCAGGTCACCGGACACATCAAAAGTAAGAATGAAGATGGTGTACGCAAGCTCTAAGGATAGATTTAAGCAGGCATTGGATGGAATCCAAGTCGAGTTGCAAGCAACAAGACCTAGTGAGATGAGCATCGACATTATAAATAGCCGAGCACTTCGAACATCGTATAATCTTTTTTAATCTTCGGAGGGCAATAGACTAAATAGCAGACAAGTGAGACGAGCATCGACATTATAATCTTATTTTTCTCCCTCAATTACATGCCATTTTCCCACCTTTTCCTATTCTCCAGGACGAGAATACTTCCTTTGAAATTACCTGTTCTCTTTTCATTTTATTTTCTGATTTACCTTTTTTTTCTCTAATGAATACCTCAAAACCTCTGCGTTTCAATTATGCATTTATATATGGATGAGATGCACTATACCTTAACAACTGAACCATAATTTCAGAGATGTAATACAATTCAGTCTTACTCTCACAATTCAGTAAGATTTAACTGTGCTAGTACCTTAGGATGGGAGAATTGGAATGAACACTTCACACATGCTAAAGTCGTTTGGCTTCAATTTCCTCCAAAATGAGGCCCTTTGTTTCTGGTACAATGAAGAATATGAAAATGAGAGATAGATTAACTATCACTCCAAATATGAAAAATAATATTCCAGCTCCAAGTAGTGCCTTAAGAGGAGAAAATGCAAATATCACCTAGGCATTTGCACCGAACTTTACAAGAACTGCTATACTCAATCCTTTCCCTCTTAACGCATAATGGGAAAATCTATGAAATCATCAGCCAACCAATGGGACCAAATGATTACTGATAACATTCAACATACAACAGTAACATAACTACAGCCATAGCCGATACATTATATAGGAAAGTGTAATATGACCCCAGAAGGAATAACGAGATTACCTTACTAGAGATTACCATACAAAAGATACCACGAAGTAGTAAAGGTCTTCTCCCAAGTCTATCAAAAATTAGAACGACGACTCCGATCATAATCAACTTCAACACCCCAAGAAGAATGGAGACCCTTATAGCATCGGATGCTACAGAGAACCCTGCAGTCTAAAAAATTATTGCAGCATAATATAATACACTAGGTTGCCTTGTAATTTGCTGAAATGAGACTAATACTACCCTAATAATAAGGGCTTTCAATAATTTCCCCTGGAATATCTCCCCTAGTGTAGCTTCGTTTTCTCGAGGAATAGAAGAGAGCTCGGCTAAAATTTCTTCTACTTTTTCACGAGCTAACTCACTCATAGCTTCACCTCTAAGGCGGCACAAGCAAGATATGGAAATCTCCCTTATACCTGAATATTTCCATTTCCTTGAACATAACGTAGAAGAATCCATCTAGGTAAAGCAAGTAACCACCACATCACGATTCCCATAATCACTGCTATAGGGACACTAGCTCCATACATATAACACCAACCAACAATCGCACAACCAAAATGCTACCAACTGTATAACCTACAACCATTCTGAAAACAATAAAGAACTCTTTGAGTGAATTAGTTGACCTCGTATTCAGCTTGAGTTGTCTCGACAATGTACATTGGAGCAGCATGCATTTCCGGGACAATTCCTATATAAAATAACCAATCACCATAACAACAAGACAGGTGCCAGTGTTGTTACCACAGCTCCAACAAGATACGTTATAACCAACACAATCAACTCCCTTCTTCTTCCAAGGAAGTAGGCAACATTAAAAGCAAAGACAGAGACAATTAAATTCCCATATAATGATCCAGTAGTTATGAGACCAACTTCCACGAAAGATAAGTCATAGCTTATAATCCCGCTTAATGTGGCTGACTCTATGAAAATTGTTGCACAAGATGTGGCACCAATATCATAGCCATATAATAATCCGCCAAGAGATGGGAAAAGAAATGGAAGAATGGCGTCTAATACAGAATATTTGTCCTAGTGTCTCTCAATTACAGGCTCTTGCACTCCAGATGATTTCCCCAACTGTTGAACCATTTTGGAGTACCAAAATTGATATTTACACAGAGAAAAGAGTATCCAAGTATTTAAAAGGAAGCGTTGATTATGTGAAGTCCCTCTAACAGAGGGACTTAATCGGAAGCAAGTGGTTGAAACGTCGAGAGGGGTGGGACTAAAGCCTAAAACATGTTCTTCATATCCCATTATCCAATGTTGAGAATTTAAAAAGTAAAAGTATCAAGGAAAAATAGATGTGAATGTGGAGTTAGAAAAAAAATCCTCTACCAGCTCAGGTGTGCGTTGTAGGGGAATATTACAGGAAGAATAGACGTTACCAAACCTCCTAAATATAAGAGAAAAGAGAAAATTCAATGAGGAGCTAAGGATATCTGAGACCAGAAAACTAGAATCTGGTGGCATCGAGAAGTGAGCAGTTTTAACTTCTATCAAAGATATGATGGAATTGGGCCTTTGAATAACAAGTCCGATAAAGGGCCTTCTACATAACAGATTAGATGCTCCATTTATAGGGCTTTTTGAGTGGCTTCGTAAGATAAATGCCAGTGCATATGCCCATAGTGTGGTGTCCATTGGGCCTTTTCACATAGATGATGAGCCCCTCCCAGGTATACAGGATAACAAAATGGCCTCTTAGACAGAACCGCTAAAGCGATCCAATATAATGTAGATGATATACTACGTGTATGTGTATATGCCATGTCAGATTTGGAACCCGATGCTCGTGCAAGAAGGATTCAAATGCAAAAATGTGGAGTTTGAAAAAATAATGTTCGTTGATGGTTGTTTCAGACTTGAATTTCTATGAAGGTCAGTGATGCATGAGCATAATGTTACACACTCGATATTCATTAAGGATTTGGATCACCATATAATGAAACACGAATTGCTACTACTAGAGAACCAAGTTCCTTTTTATCCGGGAAATTATACTGGAATGTATTACACTACAACGAAGCTTTATAGGGCAGACATCAAATTCAAAGCGAGCGAGGGCCCAGACTTTCTACTTGTGAAATTTCAAACTTCTTGTTTGATGAATATTTAACAAAACACAACTTATTTGATGGTATATCCTTACCAAATCGTATTTTCAACGTTGCGAGACCCTGATAATACATTTCATGTGAATGTGAGAGTGGAGACGACTCCAACTTTACCTATGGCCGTGGCAGAGGAGACGACTCCAACATTACCTATGGTTTGGGTAGAGGAGATGATGTAACACCCCACGATTTTTGGAGAATGAGAAATTAAATTTTGGGAAAAAAAAATTTAATTGAGTTGGAGAATTTTAAAATTTGGGAATTGAGGCCCAAAAATAGAGAAAATTTCAAAGTATTCTGGATGATGATTTCGAGAGTACCATTGATCCCGGAAGGGTCGAGATAGTCAAAATGACTGTCATTGAGTTTTATTGCGACTCCGGAATATTTTTACATCAGTTTGACTCGAATTTGTGTAAACGAGTCATTTAAAGTGTGTATTAACATTTAAAATTGGGTTTATTATTTTAAGGTATTTAAAGGCTTACAGATGAAGCCTTCTCATTTGAGAGAGAGAAATAGAAAGAAAAGAGAAAGGAAGAAGGAAAGAAGAAGAGAAGAGAGAGAGAGGAAGAAAAGCTTGGAGATTTCCGGCCCAAACGCGACATCGAGGACGATCCAACCTCTACAAAATAGAGGCAAGTGTTTAATCTTGCTAAATAAGTCATTTGCGTATTTCATTTCATAATTTGTGGGATAAACAAATGAATTTTTGGGTATAAATATGAAAACCTATATTTTTGGGTTTAAATCTTGAAATCAATGTTTATATATGGTTTGATGATATATAAATGGTTGGGATGAGATGTAGGATGGGTTTTCTTGTTAATAATATTATTGGGTTAAAGATTTGGGGGGCTTGGTGATGATATTTGGGTGTTTGAGGATTTAGGGTCTGCAAAAAATGGAAAATCGGCCAAGAGAGCTGGTATGGCCGATCGATCGCGCCCTGGGGACCAGTCAACCGCGCCTTAAGGGAAAAGCCTACTGCATTGCTTCATAGGCAAAATTTGGACCCGCGGTCGACCGGGGGTTAGGGACCGGTCGACCGGTCCCCTGTTTTTATCCCAAGAATGGGAATTTCTTTTACCCTTTTTCTTTTGGAGTTTATTCTTAGGGGCTTCCTTAATGGGCTGTTTTATGGGGTTTTTCTAGGATAATCTCTAACCCTTTTTTGGTTGGGTTTATTGATTTGGGGGACTTCTATTATGATGTAAAAGATATGTTCTTGGAGACATACAAGGAGTTTCTCACATATTAGGATTTGGGGGACTCCTTAGGTTAATTTGGGCGAAACGTATCCATGTATGTATTAGAGTTGCATATGGAGATTGAGGGGAAACCTCATTGAGGTTGGGAATACCAATTATAGATAAAAAGGTTTAAATATGATGTGAAGTTGAGAACTCTTAAAGAGTGAGAGGTCTCATATCCTTAGAAATGTTTAGACTAAGGAACAATTGATAACTCAATAGGAGTAAGGGTTCATAAGATTAATTGAACCACAGTTGAAATTGGGAACGCTTTGGATCGTACTATCGACTAGAATAAGCGGTGGCATAAATTCTAGTTAGGGTAGTTTACATGTAATTGTGGGGGAAATAATTATTGAGATTCCAACACTTGAAACTAGGTTGGAATAATTTGAGGTTTTAGACTATTAAGTCATGTATGTGCCTGTGGCTAAAGAGTACTGAAGGTGATTATGTACTTTTAAATATGGATGCAATGTGTAGTGATGGATTCCTACACAAAACTTTGGGTGATAACCCTAATGTTAGACAAGCATGTATAAATATATACATATGATTTTGGGAGACTATTCATCATAGGAAAAATGATTGAATATGTCTCAAGTGAGGGATTGTATTCACATATCGAGGTAAATTAAAAGGAAGTTGTGGTGACGGCTTGTATATTGAGGATTATGTATACTTATATCCGGGTTTATATATCTTATACATATGAACGAGAATGGGTTTTTATATATAATGATATAGTGATGTGTGAATATATGTACGTATATTTATATATAAATGAATATATGGATATATTTATGATGTGGACATACGTGGTATGGATATTTAAACCGTATATGATGGTTTACTGTTTGATCATATGATGGGATCATATGGATGTATGCATATTGCGCATGTGAGCGATATATATACTTATGTGGTTAAGCATACCCCTCTCATGATATCATTGGGAATTTTCCGCGTAGAGGGTGAGCATCCTGGCATATAGAGCAGGGTGTGGATATTCCCCAGGTCATAGTCATCCTGTGTGTTATTATACGATAGATATATTTTTGGGATGAGACGTGGTGGGTATGTTTCGTCTCATTTCCAGTTGGAGCTATGACCTCTTCCCGGGACGTCGTGTGTGTGAGTTATCATGAGGTGGGTGTCGTTGATCCCCACCAGGTAGTCCTCAGTTGCTACGTGAGTCGGGTACTGGGAAGATGACAGCATTGATGCAGTTTTATCAAGGATATATATAGCCGGGTGGATTATGTGCATGTCCATTGTACATCAGATATGATATGTACACTTGGTCATGGGTACGGATGATTGGTATATGTATATATATGGTGAGAATAAAATACCGATATATATATTTATATATCCTATAGATGAAAGGGTATAGAATCTTTGTGGAGTACATCTTGGATGATTATGGTGTACTATATTGATGGGGGTTTATGTATCGCATTTAAGGAATATTTCGGTTACATCATCCCAAGGATATTATTGGAGATGTTAGTTATAGTAGTAGTATAATATTGTATACATGGCATTATGGATCTCTAGGATCGACATTGTCCAGGAGTAGTGTAACGGGGTGGTTCCTTGTTTGGATTTCGCTTTGCGAGACACCCCACGCACGAAACGCAGTGCATCGTTGAAATTGGAGGGAAGTTGTGTCAATAATAATTTTGCATGCTTAGTAATTAGAAATTAAATCATATGTTTCAACACCAAAAGCATATTGGGTAACTTATTAAATTTATAAATGGTTAAATTATAAATCGGAATCCACTAAGCCTAATAAGGCACATATGATTGAAAGTAAATACTTAACTGTGTTTAGAAAAGGGGTGGATTCTTGGGTTATGACAGGAAGGTAGATCTCCTGGGTATAGGTTAGGCCTATGATAAGTTAGGTTGTCCTAATAAATGGGGGTAATTTAACTAAAAGTTGAGGACGCGAATAGGTGTGTGCCTTTAGATGAGAGGTGAGTTGGGGTTCCACGAGAGTGCGATTCCACATTTAATTATGAAATAAGTGCACCGATATTTATTATGCACGGTTAACACACTTGCTAAATATTTTTCACAACTCGGGCTCTGAACCGTTTACTTTTCTCTCCTGCTTGTATATATATGATACTACAGGTATCCTACCGCATGGATGCCGGATGACCTCCTATCCAGAGTCTTGGGGAGCCGTGACAGGTGCAGACTGTTGCAGGATGTTGAATGTAGTCGTTTCCTCCTTGAAAAATTCTAGGTAGGAAACATGTTGTATATCGGGTTTGTACCCAAGGGAAATTTATATACATGTTTATATTTATTCCATTCCAGTTATTGTGTTGGTTGTGACCGGACAACTTATTCGGGTCTACTTTCTGTAGTACATTTTGTTGTAGTTATTTATTTTGTTTTATTCTAGCATTTCATTTATCTTAGTTCTTTCATGCATCTTTCTTTTCTTTATTAGTAGTGTTATAGTGTTGGTTTATTGTCTGTTGAATATTTTATTTAATTTTAACATCTCGGTTGTATGATACCGGGTAGTTAGTTCTATATTATATTGTACCGACAGTTGATGTTGAGACTGGACCATCTGAAATTCCTGATTTAATGTAGTATAGGGATGGACACCCGTTATTATTTTAAGCGGGGTGTTACAGATGACTCCATCATTACCTATGGAAGAGGAGATGACTCTAATATCATGTAGTCGTTGTTTGTTGTTAGGGTTGCTCAACCTTCTACGTTATATATCAAAGTTTATTTTTGTTTGTTTAGTTGGTTGTCTCAGATGCGTGGTACGCATTGTTTAGAATTACCACCATTGTGCATTAATGACTTCATCAAAATATTCTTGAGGAACATGATTTCTTACAAGAAGTGTTCCCCCACATTTCATCACATTTTATGCTATGCTCATAAACACACTCGTTGATTCTAAGGAAAAATTTGAATTGTGTGTAAAGGAAATAGTGCGGGGAACTCTTTTCTACATTACCCCTAAATATCTTATTTTTGGAGTATAAACACGTTTTCCCCATAAATACACCTTAAAAGGAAAACAAACTTGCAATTTTGGTTAGTCAACCAAATGTCAGAAAATCAAATTCGTCCACCCGCACTAAAGAACTTTGAATACGAACTTATATTAGATACTAGTGGTAACCCGTGGGATGCGCGAGAAAGTATGATTGAAAAAGTTACTATTTTTTTAATCGAATACGGTCATTCAAATATCACTCCCCATAAATTGTAGAACTAATAAAAGTTTTGGGGGAAAACTAAGTAAGTTTAGTTAAATACCACGTGAAAGTAGACCACACAAATATTTAAGTTTCATATACAGTTAATAAGACTTGTTCAGATTGATAATCAATATTCACTATTTGTCTTGAATTAAAAACATGCATGAGTCGCCACATAATTATCAGTAATAACTTCACCCTTATAAATTCTAGTATTTTTTAATCTCCCAATAAACTGTCCATTACAGACATTAGACTTCCTTCACAAAATAAAGAACTTCATTAAACATACTTATTTGTTTATTTTTTCCTCTCATTGTGAAAGTTTAAACTTCTTCGTCATGAAGACAACATTTATGAATGTTTGACCTTCTGATTGGTCTATGATTCAGCATTAAAAATCAATCAAAGAACATTAAAAATCAATAAGTGATCCATGCGATCAATGGATGAAAATAACATTAAATTGTATCAAATCCCTAAAAATCACAACCATTATTAAATCAAATCAAATCCAGATATAATTTCACAAACAAATTACCCATCTGACGGAACCATCCACGAATGAAAAATGACTTGAGATCTGAGATTAATCCAAAAATGATAAGGTACCATACTTTGGTACCTGTTAGGGTGTCCGCGCCTCTTTTTAGGCAATTCGATAACTATTTTGAGTTTTCGACTCCTAAATTCTATTTTTTATTAAAAAACAATCGTATAGTAGTCAATTACGGATCGGGATTCCACTGAGGACACAATCACTTTCATTAGATTACTTTTGTGCATCTTGGGGTGTTCGTGTCACTCAGATCGTGATATATCAAGTTTATCTTTTTAGATTGTTTAAAGATCGTGACACTACTTTTTTGTGTTTACTAATTTTTTGTTTAAACTAGAATTTTAACTAACGCTTGTCTTTTTATTTATTGCTTTCGGTTACCACCTCATATGTTGGAGTTTGTGTCCCAACGCTTAATGATTTGAATGTTAAGATTTAGCATTTGATATGGTGTTGGATAACATTGATGATTTTTTTCAATGGTGATGCATATTTGAATTAATTAGGTCCATCACGCGTATCACAAAATAAAATCATAATCGAATAGTAAATCAAATTAATGGCATAAACTACTTGCAAATTACATGAATTAATTAACATAAACAAACATATTAATAAGTCTAACTAAAATTCACACAAACAAGTATACAAATATTATCATATATTAATCTTAAAACTATACTACAACAACCAATTGACAATTCGGGTTTTCAATTGTCTCACCCTCAACCTCCTACCATTGCAAATCAATCTAGTAAAAAAAATTAATGATATTAAGTAATAACCAAGAGTTAAAATTACCTTTTATTCGTATCATTTCGACGATATTATAACTTGAATTCCCGGGATTAGATCAAATATTTAAACGTCCATACGAAAATGTGTAACGCAATCAGTAATCCCCCGATTAAATATCCATAAATAAAAAAACATATGATTGACATTGAAAAATCATAATTATGATATAATGCAAAAACATTACTATTCTATTATTATAAGTAATTTTTACTATAACAAAAACTCTAAATATCCCAATAACCAACCAATTACATCAACAAATAAATCAAATTACATTTCCATTACCTTTACTTTCATTTTAATAGCAACAAAATAAGGAAATTGACAATCAATTTATAACAAAACTAGTTTGATATCTTGGACCATAAAATCTCACTCTTATAATTTTCAATTACACTTCACCCCAATTTTTGAGACCCTAACTAGCTAGCAACCTACACCGCCAGAATCTCACTACAACCAAAAGAAATGAGAACACGACTTACCAGGGGTGAGGGGAGGGGAGAGATCTAGGCGAGCAACGCTGGCAAGGGAGAAGTCCAGGGCGAGCGAAGGTGGTAAGGGAGAGTGGGGTGGGTGACTTTTTGTCCGGGTAGAGAAACGAGATCTTAGGTTTTGTTTTACCTTTTCTTTTCTTTTTTGATATCTATGTTGAAGGTTCCAGTTCTATGCACAAGACGAGAGTTAAAATTGCCTAAGGCGGGAAACAAAATTATTTGAGCCGTCTCATAAAATACTATTTGAGACGACTCTTAATATGTGGTCTCACTAGCGTCACTTTATAACACGGGTAACACAAGGGATCTCAAATAATATTAGTTTTTGAAATGGATGCTTTTACCCGTCTCAAAATGTATGTTTTAGGGATTAAATTTAAGCCGTCTCGAAAGCCTTAGTCTAAAAAACTACTTTTTTTGTAGTGTATATTTCCTTATACTCTTCCTCAATCAACTATCGCAAAGAAAAAGCAATTTTTTTGTTTTTTAGGGGTAAAAAATTGGATTTTAATTTTTGAATTACGTGTGTTATTTATGTATATACAAAAACACCACTTTTTTTCTTTTTTCATGCAACCACCTTTTCCCAATACAAAAACGTGATGAAATTATTTGATGTTTTGGGGGTGGTTTGAATTTATTCTGGAACTAAAGGATTGTCAAAATATTCAATTGGAAGGCGTGGTACGGGGAGTGAGGACTATCAGGTGATGATAATGTTAAAGTTTAGCCATGGAATGTGTGAAGATGAAATGTTAAAAGAAAATAATGATCTTAGAACTCTTGGTTGGGTTCTACACCCATATTTTAACTCACAATGCTAGTAAAGTTAATAAAATTTGGTTTCGTAAATTTTGAAATGTTTTGAATAAAATACTAATTGCAAATTTAAACTAGATGTTCCAAAGACACAAATGCACCGTATTAAAATCGTAATCATGCCTCAAGCATTGGATGAATATGCTAATAGTACTATTGGATGACCAACTCTATTTATATTTGTACTATTGGTGACACGTTTAAAATACAAAGTATAATGGGAAAAAATTTATTATATATATATATATATATATATATATAAGGAGAGGTTCAAAAGTGAACATAAAAGATGAACACTTTAATGAGCCTTAACAAAAACAAATACTAACACCCACTCAATTTTAATTCTTATATTGTAATTGGTCCGCACCAGCAGCAACGGACACGCATGTGATATGCTTTTTTTTTAATAAACCCATATGACTTATGTGTGACATGTGTGGCCGTTGCTGTTGATGCGTGTCACACGCGCATCTGTTGCCACTGTCCCATATCACTTACAACAGAGGAATTAAAATTGATTAGGTGTTAGGTGTTAGGTGTTTTTTTGTTAAGGTTCATTAAAATGATCATCTTTTATGTCCACTTCTGAACCTCTCCATATATATATATATATCCAACACTAAACCCATAGTCTACTAATTATACCCCAATATCTAGGTATACGAAAATAAGCCATCACATGTGGTAGTCTACCCCAATACAATTAACATCACTCGAACTAACCCCACATCCGTAGTGTGGTCTCACTGAGTGAATAATCCTAAAACATATAACCCATAATTATACATAACATAAAGCACACATAGGATATAACATACCACTAGTATACCCCAGGCTCGTCCAAATTCCCAAACCGAATTATACAGATAATTATAGGTTTAATACACCTAAACCGTAATTATAATACCCTAGGATTTCCCATATCCTAATTACACTTAATAGTAGTTTAAATTTGGGTATAGTAATTAAATCACTTACAAAATATACCCAAAGAACTTCCTAAATCTAACAAAAGAAAAATCAATTAGAACATCATAAAACAAGATATCCTATATATCAGCCAACCGACATGATTGGGTCGATCCTCCCCCTAGGATGAATCGATTCACCGTTCGAATCGATTTGATGGATCCAAATATTGAGTTTATCTTGAATGTATTTCAATGGAGGCCCTAAACACCCTAAACTCATCATAAGCCTCAAACACCAACCACAACCCTTTAACCATACATATAAGTTACAGATTAATGATTGTAACAAATGTTTACAAGACATAACATAAATCTAACATAATTAAGTGTTCAAATTCAAATAATGACATTCTAACCCTAACTTCATCTTCCTCATTAAATTCTTCCAAATTAACATTCAACTAATGATAAGCACACTAAAGTGTTTTAATAAAACCCCAAATTGATAATTTGTAATTACTAATTCTCGATAAAATGGGTCTTATGTGCATATATGTTTATTTTGTAGGTTAATTTCCTGTTGCGGAGTTTATAGAATCAAATCAAGGTAAAATGCGATTAAAAGAGGGCAAACATAATCCCCATACCTATTAACCAGTCCCTAAACTCATAGCCTAAACCAAATCCAAACCGAGCCCAAATCTCCCTAATCTGTCCTTAGCCTCATGTGCGTTTAATTTGCACCTTTTATATTTTTTTATATTTTTATTTGAGTCATTTATAATTTTTATAATTTATTTTATATTTTGTCTAGAGTCTTGTATATTTTTAGCATTTATTTTTGCGTCAGCTATTTTTATACAAGTGTGAGTTTTATTTTTATTTGATTCGATTTTTTATTGTTTTAGTTTTATTAATATTTTGTTAGGATAAGGTTTATTTTTATCTTTTATTAGGAATTTAATTTTCTAGTTTTAATAGATTTTATATTTTCTTTAATTTTATTTTATTAGCTGGGATTTTAATTTTTTAATTTTAGTATTTTAATAGATTTTATTTTTTAATTTTAGTTTTATTTTTTTAAGGGGGTTTTGAGGAAATTTCCAATCTAACTCAAAGTGTATAATAATAGGACACTCCACATATTTTTATAAATTTAATCCCTGTATTAAAAGGACCATGAAAAATGATCAATATGCCATTTGACAACTCATACAAAAAAACATCAAATTTTTAAAGGTCCATAACTTCAAATCTACAAATCCCAAATTCACAAAATTTATATATTTGAAATCTACTCATTTAGATCTATCCAACGACACCCACATTTAATATTTTTTGACAAAAAAAAATCCAAATCGATAAATTTACTATTTCATTAAAACCTATATTTTTTTCGACGAAAACTCCATTTTTTTTGGGCGAACACTATATATTTTTCGTCAAAACCCTTCTTCTCCGACGCTGGAAAAGGTGCCGTTGGTGTGAACCAAAAAAATGAAAGCAATAGACGAAGGGAGAGTAAAACGAGGAGAGAGAAACAATTCGACGAGAATTCTAGTAGTCTCCGGTGAGGATTTTGGCATTCGACGAGGATTCCTGTGGGTGGGTGCGTGGGTGAGTGGGTGGGTGGGTGGGGTGAGGGGTAGAGTGAGGTGGAGGTGGGGTTATGTGTTTATTTTTATACTGAGTTTTAAATGAGTATGACTAAGGGTACAAATATAAATACCTCTTTTACTAAAACAAATGAAATTATCTGTTTTGTGTACTCCTAGCTCTAAAGGGATCGCACAAATAAATATTATTGTACTACAGAGACTAGATTTATAAACCTTACAACCATTGTCCTAAAAATCCAAATATATTAGGGAACATGACTTTGACCTAAGGTTGCATTTGTTTTTTTATCTGAATTGGAACTCTGAATCTAAAATCTGAAGACTGAATCTGAAGTCTGAAATCAGAATCTAAAAAATATGTTTGTTTTTATATCTGGATGGATGTATTTAGACTGATTTAGACTTCAGATATAACTCTACCTCTTAATCATTAACACCCAAATATATCCTTTATCATCTTAATCATTTAAAAAAATAAACACTATTTGGTACCTCTTAAGTCTATATGGTTCAGATTCAGACTTAAGAGGTAAAAAAAACAATACCGAAAGTTTTTGGTGCACATATTACACACACACACACCAAACTACCGAACGCCTTGCCTATACCTATTCTAAGCCCAATCTTCCTCACACATCTCACCCCTCCTTTCTCTTTCCTCCATGGCTAAACTAACCAACACCAATCCTCAAAACCTCCTTATAACCCTTGCTTCGGTGGCTTTGCCTCTTTCCACCTCCATGGCTCGGATCCAAAACAACCCAGTTTAAACCCGATCCAAAACTCCGACGTAATAAACCATAACTTGAACCGCATCCATACTTGGTTTAAACCAACTCCAATCCATATAGCATCTCCGAAATAAAACCTGTAAATTCGCAAACCATGATCTGCCCAAACCCATCTCTCCTCCCAGACCCATTTCGACCTCTACCTTCGGCGAATTAAACCAAACTTGCAAAATTGATGAACGGACCCGCCCCATGATTGTACCTCTTGTTGGGGTACATACTCGATCCACCTTGGCTCCGATCCAAGCCTCAACAACTCACCAAACCCCAATACCCATTTCCGAAACTTCTAAACCATAGCCAACCCGATCCTGCTTCAACCCGATGTTCCCATCAAAACACACGAACCCACTGCCCCACATGAATCCTACCATTAACCCCTATTCCAAACCCATTTCCATTTCAACAAAACCAATACCCATTTCTACCAAACCCTTACATGATTCTGCATAAAATCCAAACCAAACTAAAGAACCCACATGTTTTAAAGCTCTATTTACCACCAAAAATTATCTCCAAAACACCACATAAAAATTAAATACACATTTTACTAATCACACTCAAAAGAATTGTACCCTTTTTTCCTTTAAAATATCTAATATACCCCCAAATAAACAAAAAAATTACACACATACAAATACTACAAACTAAACACCACATAATAGAAAATCTCAAAAATTCTTCAACTCTTAACTATTTTACCTTGTTCAATTGTCCCCTAAAATCACAAAATACACTACAACAAGGTGGCAATTTGGCTTAGTCGTGTCATTTTCGGGTCGCATTGATTTTGATTTGAGTATATGTTTTGGGTACTCTTAAATCTATAAACTCTAATCGTGTTATGTTTGGATCATTTCGGGTTATTACCATAAACAGGTTACTGTGTAAAAAATTGTCATCCATAATCCTCAAAACACCTCTACAAAGTATATAATGTTTAAAACTATTTATAAAACAAAAATCAGATTAAAAAAATGGGTTTGTTGTACTTACCGGCCACTGTCGTCGTAAGTGATGAGTAGTTTTTGTGAAATGTAATCGTGACCTATTTTTCCACGATTGGAAGTGCCCATGAAAATAGTTGTTATGGTAACAAGTGGCCGTGGTAAGTGGATTATAGTGGATAATCAACCGAAACAAATAAACCACAGTGGGGTGCAACTAAAATGAATCCACATGCAGTGAACTTGGACCGAGTTACACCAACACTTACGGTGACATGCAACCGTAGGTGAAGGATTCACATATTTTTATTTTTATTTTAAAACCCTAGTTTGTCCATTTCCTTTTTTAAATATATTACCATAGTGATGCATTGCGCCTGCCACCGGGTGTCTCAAAACATAGGCAATGGGCGTTACGCCTTCCATCGGGTGTGTCAAAAAATAGGCAAGGGGCATCGCATCGGCGCCTGGATGTGACGAAAAATACGCAAGGGTTCCTGCAACAAGCTGGATGTGTGCGGGTAAAGAAGCTAGTCCAAGATACTAGACTTAGGTTAATGACTTGGAACATAGGGACTATGACAGGAAAAGGGATGGAGTTAGTAGATACCATGATAAGAAGAAAAGTTAACATAGATTGTTTATAAGAAACTAAATGGGTCGGTGCTAGAGAAATAGAAAATACAGGATTTAAAATATATTATACAGGCAAAGATAGAAATAAGAACGGAGTTAGAATAATAGTAGATAAGAACTTTAAGGACGATATTGTAACTGTTATTAGGAAAGGTGATAGACTTATACTTGTAAAATTGGTATTAGGTGAAAATATAATTAATATTGTTAGTGCTTATGCACCCCAAGTAGGATTAGATGAGCACACTAAAGTACAATTTTGAGAACAAATTCATGAACTAATTCAAGAAATACTCGTAGGTGAGAAAATCTATATATGGGAAGATTTTAATGGCCATGTAGGAGATGATCGTGTAGGATATGAGATAGTGCATGGGGGATATGGTTTTGGAGATGAGAACGACGGGGGAGAGTCTATCTTAGATTTTGCGATGGCTTATGATTTTATACTAGTAAATACATATTTTAAAAGAGGCTTGAACACATAATAACTTATAAAAGTGGAACGCATAAGAGTCAAATAGATTTTTTCATTACTAGGAAAGGATACCAATTAATGTGCAAAGATTGTAAGGTTATCCCGGGAGAGAGCTTAACCTCACAACATAGGATAATGGTGTTGGATATAAATATTAAAAATCAATCACGAGTGTGAAAAGTGAAGATTAACCCACGAACTATGTGGTGGAACTTAAAAGGAGAGAAATTAGAACTATTTAAAGATAAAGTATTAAATGAAGCAACATGGAATACTGAAGAAGAGACTAACATAATGTGGAATAAGATGGCCACATGCATTAGGAGAATATCAAAAGAAATTCTTGGAGAATCAAAAGCTAAGGGGCCACATTCTAAAGAAACTTGGTGGTGGAATGAAGAATTACAAAACAAAGTAAAAATTAAAAGGGAGTGCTTTAAAACATGGCAAACAAATATAAATGAAGAAAATTTTTGAGAAATATAAATGGGCTAAAAAGGAAGTTAAGAAAGTGGTAAGTGATTCTAAGTTAAAAGCGTATGATGATCTTTATACAAAATTAGGAACACAAGAAGGGAAAAAAAAGTATTTATAAGCTTGCTAAACTTAGGGACAGGAAAACAAAAGATTTTAATAACGTTAAGTGTATCAAAAGTAATGATTCGATAGTCCTAGTCAGAGATGATCAAATTATTGAAAGATGGAAAAACTACTTTGAGAGGTTATTAAATGGAGATAATGGGAGTAGATTAGATATAGAGGAACTTAGGGAGACTCGAGAAAATATATTTTTCCGCAGAATTAGGACAACAGAGGTTAGGACTTCTTTAAAAAAGATGAAAACAGGGAAGGCTTTAGGACCAGATTGTATCCTCATTGAGGTTTGGAAGTTCTTAGGGGACAAAATTATTTACTAGAATTTTAATGAATAATAGGATGCCCGATGAATGGAGAAAAAGTGTTTTAGTTCCTACTTATAAAAATAAAAGCGAACATACAAAGTTGTTCAAATTATCGTGGTATTAAGTTAATGAGGCATACAATGAAAATTTGGGAGAGAGTGATTGAATATAGATTGAGGTTGAAGACAACAGTATCTGAGAATCAATTTGGGTTTATGCCTGGTCGGTCAATAATGGAAGCAATCTATTTGTTGAGGAGATTAATGGAGAGGTATAGGGAGAAAAAGAAGGATCTTCATATGATTTTTTTAGATTTAGCGATCGCGTATGATAGGATACCCAGAGATATAATATGGTGGGTTCTATATAAAAGAGGAGTGACTCGCAGATATATTGATGTGATGATGGTGTGATGACTACAGTAAGAACATCACCCAAAGAAAGTAGTGAATTTTTAATTATGGTAGGTCTACACCAAGGATCAACATTAAATCCTTATCTCTTTGCTCTTATTATAGATGAGGTGACTCTACAAATACAAGATGAGGTGCCATGGTGTATGCTATTTACAGATGATATTATTTTAGTGGATGAGACTAAGACGGGGTTTAATACTAGGTTAGAATTATGGAGAGAAACTTTAGAAATAAGAGGATTTAAAATGAGTAGATCTAAAACAGAATATGTGGAATACAATTTTAGTATTAATAGGAGGACAAATGGAGATGTGGTGAAATTGGAGGATCAAGAGATACCTAGAAATTATCATTTTCGTTATTTAGGACCGATTATCCGAAAAGATGGAGATATTAGTGATGATGTTACTCATAGGATTAGAGCAGGCTAGGTTAAGTGGAGAAGTGCTACCGACGTTTTGTGTGATAGGCATATACCTTTGAAGTTAAAAGAAAATTTTTATAGGACATCCATTAGACCCGCCATGTTATATGGGACAGAGTGTTGGGCAACCAAGAAATAAAATGTGCAAAAAATGAGTGTGACGGAGATGCGAATGCTAAGATGGATTTGTGGTAAAACTAAAAAGGATAAAATTAAAAATGAACAAATTCATGAAATGATAAAAGTAGCTACTATAGAAGATAAATTGAGAGAAAATCGACATAGATGGTTTGGACACGTCAAGCGTAGACCAATGGATGCTCTTGTAAGGAAGAGTGATTGCGTTAGTATTGATGGTAACACAAGGGGTAGAGGTAAGCATAAATTGACTTCGTGGGATATTATAAAAAAGGACATGATGTTATGTGGTTTAACCGAAGATATTGCACTGGACAGAATGGAATGGAAAAATAGGAATCATGTATCCAACCCTAAATAATTGGGAAAAGTCTTTGTTGAGATGAGTTCAGTTGAGTATATTACCATAGTTGGATTTGTTAAATGGGTATATATTTGGGTTTGTGTGTTTGAGATAGAGGTTTAGTAGGGAAGAGAGAGAGAGAGAGAGAGAGAGAGAGAGAGAGAGAGAGAGAGAGAGAGGAAATAGAAAAATGAGGTTTAATTTTTTTTGAGTTATTATATGGGACAAGGTACATGTGGTTTTGTGTGTTTTGGTATTTTGGACAAATATTGAGTACTTATGTGGTGTTTTGAACAAATTGGTGTTTTGGAGATATTTTTTTAGTGTATTTATGAGGACCGTTTAAAAAATGCCCCTTATCACTTCTCCCACATGCACATCTACCCACTCCTAAACTACCCTCCTTAACTCACTCCCCACATGCACCTTCATTCTTCCGTTTTTGCCCCTAGATCCATTTTTATCATGTATAAATGAAGACCACGCCCATTTCAAAAAATAAAGAGGAAAACCTAAAAGAGAAGAATAGAGAAAAAACACCTTTGTAAATATTTTTCATTTCTTTTGTTTAGAGATTTTGTGAGAAATAATTATTAAGGGATTTAATTGTATTGATGATGATAGAGTTTAATTTGACAAATTCAAGGACACTTTTTTGAAGATTTGTTCTCTCTCTATCTACTCTTATATTTTTAATGTCTTTGATTATTTGTTCATCATATTAGGGTTAAACGGTGGGATGAACTCTTAATTAATGCTATTTTAATTAATTAGGTTGTTTATTCGAAATTCCCTTTAAATGTTAATTTTGATCCTTCACCCTTTAATTTACGCCTCAAGACAGGGTAAATGATTTTCGAGAGAAAATCAAAATTCGAGATATAATACCCATTCTAGAATCCAACTAAAGATATAGGTTTCTCAAGTGTGGTATTATTACTTGAACTTCTACTCTAACTTTTATTTTTTATGATTTATATGAATTTTGATGAATCGATCCTAACAGGTGATTTATTAAAAGGAGTGTAAATTTATTTTCTAGAGTTGTGGGGGTTTGTACTTAATTTTCTAAATGGGTTAGTGTTAAAATTTCATTTGTGACGAGAGTTTACTTGTAATTTCAATAATAATTTGAGAGATTTCAAATGAGTGGATTAATTAATTAGAATAACTAGAATATGTGGTGTACTCCCATTCATTGATTATTCTCGCATTTAATTACCTAACTTTATCTCTAATACTAGTGTTTGATTTTGTTTATCATCTTTCGTCACTTAGTTTAGTTATTTCACCACCCCTTGAAAATTGTTTTAATATGATAAATCCATAAAAAATAGAAAACAAAGAAAAAAAAAGGAAAATTAACTACATGACTTTTCTTACGTTTCACTCCTTAGAGTTGGATTGACACCCTTGCTTACCTCTATACAAGTTTATATTATGTTTGTATGTTTTCAAGGATTTTGATTGGAAATGATATACTACAACGGCACACGTCATACAAAATGCCTTTTCGTCAATTAGAATCAATACTTTCATTAAGCACGTGACTACTCATTGTTCAACTATTTAACCTATAAGATCAGCCAGATTTACAACATCTAATGATTCAAAATATATTAATCAAGGGATTTTAATAAGATAATCCATATAGTTCTAAGTTAAACATGATTTTTAACATAAACATGGGTTTAATTGACTAATCAAACTACAATCACAATAAATATGTTTAAAGATAATATTTTACAATTTAAAAATTGATTTAAAACACTACTAGCATGATCCTATTCAATTAATTCATACACAATGATGAAAGTTGTAAATTGATTGCATTAAAATGATAAGAAATATAGTATTTCTTGTCTCAAATGAAACTTAATCTTTTATTAACCGCTTTTGAGTGTTCTTCCTCTTCTTACAAAGTTTGTCCACTACTACTAGTTTTAATTACCATGTATTATGAGGGTTATTAACCTATTTAAAACCCATAGGTCCACTATGGGACCACTTTTGGACCCCCAAATTAGCATAAAACACTAATCGAATACTCCTAAAACTTTCCCAAATGTGTATCTATCTCCGGGCACAATTTATCACATTGAAATTACTATTTCATGTCATTGTAATACCATAAAGTCTAGTCCAACCAAACTAGCCCGCAATATCAAATTAATTGCAATCATGTTAATTTAATTTTTGAGTCGTTCATTTATTATTTATATTTCTCATTTTAAATTTTGATTAATAATCCAAACCAATTAGACCCAATAGATTACCCACTAATTCACCCAAGTCAATATTAGTTAATAATTAATGAAAAATTTATTGAATTCCCCAAAATACGGGGCATTTCACCTTTTTGTACCTATTATATGTTGCGTGGTCATTCTAACCAAACTTATAGGTATTATAAAAGGGTGAAATGATAAGTTCATTCAAATTACGAAAAAGTTTGTGAAAAGAGGTACAATTAGTGAGCTAATAGATGAGATTGATATGTTAATGATACGGGTTGACGTTATGTTCACTAAGAAAAGATAGGTCATGAGACTGTTTCCAAGATCAAGATCTTATGACAATGTTCCTAGGAACAATAATCATATAAGAATATTGAGATGGAAACCTAATGATGGTAAAGGTATGCCAAGGAATGATCCAAATAAGAAGATTGAGGTTGGCTTACCTCAAAGAATGTTTTCTAATAAAGAAGTGGTATTTGTGCCTACAAAAGATCTAAGAGAGGCATCACACCTCTGTACCTATCTTGATTACTTTCTTAGGATAATTAGGGCTTTTCTTGCGTAGGTCCCCTTCCCAAGTACTCCTTGATTCGATTGGGATTGAATCATTCAGGTGAGTGATTTCATTCTCACAATTGAATCATTTTCATACTTATATGAGGATTTTCGTACATTTTCTTATATGTGTTATTCCTTACATAATTGGTATGTACATATTTTATCATTCATATGTCAAAATTCTAAAAATATTTTTATTTTATTCTTTTTTTGATATGTTATTAAGTTCTATGTTCACATTTATTTAATGTACGAATTTAACTTGAATGATGGTTAAAACATATTCTTAATTATTTTGTTCTAATAATGATTAGCTCAATGATATGTTAAAAGTCACATGAGAAATCATGATAGTTAAATTTTATTGAAATCTTTTGTTATGATTTCACTTTATGCATGGAATTTCTTATCACTTAAATTATATGATTTTGGTTATGTGTCTTGCATTAGTGCTGATTTTAAATCCTCGTTAAATCCATATATTTGATATTGGTTATCCTAAAGTGTTTCTATGGACCATTTGATAGTTGTGTGTGAAAAATGCTTTAACTTAATGGAGTTGATTAATGATAAGTTCTTTACAAAAAAAGGAATATAATTAGTGAGATAACATTGATTTAAATTTAAGTATCATTAATAGGTGTCAACCAAAGTGTGTGTGAAAGTCACCGTTGAAAAAACCATATTATGATGAAAAAATCCAAAATACAAGTGTTAGAAAGTTCAACGAATGGAAAAGAATATAGGAATTTAAAATTTCTTACCGTACTACACTATTAGTTACTAAGTTCGGCATATACATCAATTGATGTAGATTATATCGTGAAATTCTACCATTCAGAAGATCTTGAAACTATATTAATAAAATTATAAACTTAAGCATGAATTGTAATTCTTATAACTTGGTTATGTGCACTGACTTGATTTTTTTTTTACTTATATGTGTTCACAATCATGACATGATTCATACAAAAGTAAATTGATTTAATTTGATTGTAATTTTAAATATGTTTGTTGAGTGATTAATGTTTGTGTTAAATGTATTCTCGAACCATGTCATTAATTAAAATTCAAGGGAAATTCATATAATGAATCATGTTTATGATAAATATCCTGATCATGTTCACACCATATATATTTTTGGGTGATGTATACATATGTGCATGTGAGATGTTGAATTTTGCATATATCTGAGATGTGTGCTTCACATGTCAAAATGAGAATTTTCACATTTTTTAGTGTTTAGGATTTTGGTTCTATTATCTAAGTCTTTTCTAGAAGTTTTCCCTGATTGTATATCATGGATAGAACTATCCGCACAACTCTATTTGGTATCCGTATGCACATTAAAATTTGTATTCGTATGCATGGCATTTGCAGTCATATCAGAAATGGGTTTTAAACGGATTTTTAGAGTTCATTTTGAATAATTTAAAATCCTTTCACACTAGAACAAACCCTAGGTTGTTTATGAAAGAAAAAGAAATTTTTATACTTAAATGTGAAGTTTGATTCCACATTTGGTAGCTTTTTCTTCAATTGGGAGTTAACAAGTCTTAGTTTATGCTATTCTTGGTAAGTCTAGATTTGACTTAAGTAAGTGTTTCTCTTGAAAATCATTTGCTTAATTTGATGGGTTTTAGAGTTATTGTAGTATATTCCATTATATTTACGTGTTTTCGTTTGCTTGTAGGTTGGATTTAGTTACTATTGATCGATTTCTCATATCACCGCAAAAAACTCTCTTTGGATTTCTATCCATTTCTTTGTTTGTGTGCATTTTTTTTATTTTACCTATCAGTATAGTTTGTGATAGGATAAATGCATAAAAGTGAGTCATTTCTCAATCTCGAGTAGCCTTAGTTACACATCTCGTTTGAGAGATATCCATATCACACCTCAGAGTTCACCAAGCACTTCTAAACAAACAGCGTACTCAGGTCCCGAGAGCCTCCATATCCAATCTATATATATGAAAGATTCATCTTCCATTTCACTAGAGATGGTTTTCTCCCTTAGGAGTGGATTTAGTTCAGGACCTATTCGAGATGAGAGATGTGGTTCTAACACATCTTTAACGAACCAAATAGGGCTTATTTTTCGAGAAAGGATTCAACACCTCTCATCTTCATTTCTTCTTATCCAACATTTTTTGACTAATGCCACATTTGTTTGCAAGTTCTATGCAAAAATTATTCTACATTCTAGGGATACTTTGATCCTAATATCTTTTTTCTATGGCATGGTTATCATACAAATTGAGGATGTCATAACTTCTCATCTGATTTTGCTAAGAGAGGATAAGGAGTCTCGTGTACACCCCTCACACAGCGAGTAATATGACACATCAGTAGTAATTATTAATTCTATTATGAAGAGAGGTGGATTGGGTAGGTAATATGTTCCTCTAGGATATTACACTTTGTGGTTATTTGTAACCTTGTGCCCAAGAGACGATCATAGGATTTCCTGTACTATAATGGTTATCTTATTTATGCCTTGGCAATGCATTAGGCCATTGACTTCCCATCGCTAATTCTTAAGGTCAGTCGTAATGGTTGCTCAGATAAGACTCGATATGCTTTGACCTTTACTCGTACGATCACTGGATACCTATATTCTTAAGGTGTTCTATATTTTTTCTCCGATCAGTCTACGACTATTCTAGGTCTGATCACTAGTTCTAGTAGTGAAGGTTTTGAGATTCATACATTGAGATAGATTACCATAACTTCAGTCAACCCTAAGGCTAAGGATATATCACATGGCCACGAATCTCCACATACTCCAGCTCCAGCTCTAACTCTATCTTTAGTTGTTGATGCTTTGAGAGCTCATCATCCCACTAGAGAGCACCTTCGCAGCCAGTTTACCTACATGAATGATGCATTTTCCCTCATGGATATGAGGATGATGTCAATGACCAAGCACTTTGATTATCGACACACATAACTTGAATAGACTAGCTAGCATATTTAGTCATGAATTATAGCGATTAAGAACTGAGGCATGTCTTTTTTGAGCTCATTGATCACTACGTAAACTTTGTATGTATGTAAAATATGTCTTTGGGTGTTTACATCCTATACAAACAAATTCCAAAACTTAGCGCTTTAAATATGGACTGTATTGGCAAGTAAGGATCAAATCCACAGGGAATTAGTTTCAAAATTTTATTAATTTATTACTTATCAAATAAAAGTGTAAAATACGATGAGTGAGCAAAACATTAAACAAGAAGAGTAATTAAACTAGATTAACAAAATGAATAAGAACTGAAATTGGCATTACAAATGGTTTTCAATTTTCTTTTATTCACAATGAAGTATTCGAGCCACTTAAAGCCCAAATTTCTCTTCAGGAACCCCCTCCTCCCTACCCACCTGGCCTCTCCAAGACGGTAAAGATTCTTCCATGTCCCTTATTTTAAAAAAAAAATTAAACTACAGATTGAGAATTGTACCACTCACATGGACAAAATAGCATAAATAGTTACATGGAAAGAAAAATGTTAACAAGATTAATATGATTTGAACAATTAATAAAACTTATAGTTATCACCCTTTAAATTCTCATAAAAACTTAATTATAGTTTCCCATCGAAGAATATTCTCAAAATTACACATGAAAGGTCTTAAATATGGCACATACGTGATATACACCATTAAATCTCCTAGGCACAATACTAAGAACAATTAACCTATTAAAACTATCCCAAACCATCATACCATAACAAATTAACTAATTTATCCATGTGAGTTCAACCATCTCAACCTAAATTAAATTACCTAAAAAGCATGGTAAATAACACGTATTTAACAAAAACAATTTAGAAATCAAGGAACCTAATTAATTAAAGAACTAATCTAATTATCAAAGAAAGAAATAACAAGAATAAAGCTTAAATTAATTGGAGAACAAGATGAATAATAACATACAACGGCTAAAAAATGTCAAACCATTGAGGGGGAGGAGAAGCTCCCAAAATCCTACTCCGATTCCGAAATATAAAATGAAATCTAATAGAAAAGCAAGATATCTACCAAAACCCAATCCTCTTGCAATTTATAGCAAGTGGAGAAAAGCCAAGGCAAATGAACAACCAAATAAATTTCTACATAAATCCCGAGATCACTAATCGATCAATCGATAAAACTAAACAACTGCATTCCTATCACGACAAAATAGGAATGGTTGATATGTCTATGCTTTTTGGTCAATTGATCGATGTTCTGTTTTCTTCAATAATTCCCTTCATTTCAAATTCTAGTAGGACTTTAGAAAAATGCCATAACTTGATTATTTATACTCGAATTGACACACCATAAGCGGTCACATGAAAATAATTAGGAGAGCTACAACATCCGTGAAGGGTTAGGGAAGGAAACTCAAACTCTAAAATCACTAAAATGCCCCTAAAATTGCATATTTCGTTAAAAATTGCTTGAAAAGATGCTTAAGCATTTCAATACAGAAAAGCTCAAATAAACCTTGAAAAGCATATATACATGCATATATATATATATATATATATATATATATATATTGAAAACGAATGTTATACATTATATAAGCTTAAATACGAGAATTAACAGACACATTTGTGCTAGAATGAATAAGTATATAATAGGTGATAATATAAAATATTCCTCAATAATCACCCCCAACTTAGACATTTCTAGTCCCTAGTGATGAACCAAAACAAGGACCAACAAAATAGAAAGATAATAACAAATTAAATAAGTACAACGGATAAATTCCACTTTCGTGGCACGCGGTTGCATTTAAAAATTGCAATAAAGTATGAAACTCCTAAATTATCCTAGTGGACGAGTTTTATCTAGTGAGAATTTTCAGGGATAAAAACCAAAAACGTTAAATTTCCCCAAGACATTCTCAAACACCCAATATTCCAAACTCAACAACAACACTAAAAAAAGATTTCAATATATTATTAACAAAGCAAATGAGAATTTTTCCTAATAATCCCAAATTATCAACATTAAGAGAATAACTTTATATAATTTAAACCTTAAATGTGAGTGGTGTGTGGGAACATGTAAAATTTTTGATTCTCTAAAAATGCCTACAAGTCGGATAAAAGTTAAAGTATACTTTCATTCAAACCTCTCCGGAAATTACACTCAACAAATAAAAGTAAGAAAAATGGGGTGTGACACATGGGACATGCGGGTATAATGCGTAAATATAAATGGAAGCATGGTCACACACATGTCATCAATAAAGAATGATATATATAAAATGTAAAATTGCAATCGCATGAAAGGATACTGCTCATTAAGGGAGGTATAGAATAATTTAATAGATTATCGACTATTAATACTTTTGAAATAAATTATTCTTAAGATCACAACCCTTTAATGGATTGTAACACTGGTTTGGGGTTAAGATTATGAAAGAAAGGAAATATTTTACGAACTCAAAAGTGTTAGGAGACAAACATTAGGGAATATGAAAATTCGCCATCAATTTTAAAATTGAATTATAAATTCCATAAAAAGCAATGGATTTAATAATGCAGTAAGACTTTCATTATTGTTCTCTAACTAACAACGGGGTTCTTACTTATTTCAATCCATTTTTTTCTTCTTTTTCTTTATTTTTCCATTTATTTTTCCTTAGATTCTCTTTCTTTTCTTTTTATTGAGAATAAAGATAAAGTAATATGCTTAATTTCAACCACGAAACAAAAATGTCCTTAAATCTCAAGTATCATTCCAAACAAAGATACGTAAGGTATAAATATGGTTTAGAACTCCAATGTGGAGTTAGTTATGGGATTGTAGATTTTGAAACGAAAGGTTAATAATAAATCTCGAAGGGATTGACTAGGGGACTAATTAGGGTGAGGTGAAGGTCAATATAGGTAATAGACAAAGAGGGCCAATGATAATTTCCTAAAATTTATGCGATTCTCAAGTCAAAATAACTTTAAAACCCATGCTCAAGTGATAAATTTCATAATGAATTCAAGTAATGAACAATCCAACAAAGGATAATCAGATTACCGATGACTTTAACGTTTTCAGGGACAAACGGGTAATTTATAAACACTCACAAACAACAAAAGCATAAATCTAGCTTGGTTTTAGTGTTTTACAAAGCAATAAAAGAATACCAAGTTATAATTGTCCTGTCGAATCATTTATAAGATATGCTCAAGTGCTCATGATTTTCAAGGTCTAATTCATGCATTTAATATTGAATAATTTGAGGAATAAAGTTTAATAACATGAAAGAAAAAAATAGAAAATATATCATTCAAATAGTGATTGGACAGGAAAATTATTAAATGCATCATAGGAAATTAGGACAAGAGGCCCAATAAAGAGAAAAGGAAGAAAGAGAAATATTTTTTTGTTTTTTATAGAGATAAAATATATACATGGCTTACATTAAATAAAAAAAATGAAAAAAAGATCACAACACCAACTAACTTGAATGATAGATGTTCCTCAATGTATTTGAAGACATTATAAAAAAGATAAGGATATAAATATATCACCCCAATTTCAATGTGATCCCTATACAAAATAGGAAAAAGGAAAAATATATAAAACATGATTAATCTAGAGAAATTATGTCTAAGTTATAATAATATATAGGGTTTGAAGTGAATATACGAGATAAATTGATGTTAAACATTTTATTTGTAAAAATTGAAGTTCTCGCACATTAAAATCTAATAGTTCAACCACAAAATATATCACCATATCAAATTTCATAATTCCACAAAAAAACATAAAGAGTTAATACAACCTCCAAACCATCCTAAAAAATAATAAAAAATAAATACAAAAAAATCCCAATAAAAAAAGAAATAATTCATAAATTAGAACAACTAGAGGGCCCTAATGCATAAGGATCGATCGCATATTGGTCCTGAAAGTATGATAGTATATGTGCATCATGGCTCCACTAAAATGAATAGAGGTCCCGCATCATAGTGTGCATCATTCTGAAATCCCGATGGTACTTGGCATAGTCCTGGTGATACTCAACTTAATCCTACTCAAGCCACTACTCAAGTGCTACCCATCTCAAGTCATTCCGTGCCTCATAGGATGTTAAACGTGCATAAAAGGGAAAACGAAACTTCTACTTTACACTCTCCCCATGCATGGGTACCTATTCAGCCCATCCAATATTGGTCTCCTTATCTGAGTCATCCCCCACATTCACCCTTTTCTATTGTTCCAGTTGCCCCAACTCATGACCCAATGATCTCTTAATATTGTTTTTGGTTAAAAGATTTATTGGGGTGCACTTACAGTCGGATTAAAACTCCAATTATCCATGTTCTGAACATATCTTTGTTATAATGATAGGGAATGGGAGGAAATACCTCATGGACCTCTCTTTGGAGGTAGCATGCATTATATCCAAAAACATGTTGAGTAAACTAAAATTTACCTGAGTTGTTTAATAGAGCGTAAATGAAAGTTAATTTCTTATGATGAACTTCAAACTGATTCCCTGTGACCATAAATGAGTGTACATTGATATAATAACACTAAGGGAAAATCTACCATATAGATAGCCCTGAGTGCTTTCTTGTCTCTCCAAACATATTTGGGTGATAGAGCTTGGATCAGTGTATCTAAACAAATTTTTTTCCTATCACTAAACTTTACCGAAGGCTCTGGATCCGCCAGACCACCTATAAAATGAGCCAAGTCTGAATGGGTGAATGAAATTTTCACACTCCTTACCATTTTCTCATAAGAATTCCTCTTTCATTTTACCACCAAAAACGTTGCATAAAAAAATCCGCACTAGTTGCTCATTGATATGACCATTTATGGTGAGGAAATATTCCTAATTGTGACATCAAAGGATAACTCATGACTCTTAAGGTATGCCATTAAGAGTCCATGCACAATGGTATGGCAAAGGCCTCCGTTGGACTTAAAAATGCGCTCTAAATCAATCTCGTTCTTGATGACATCTAAAACCTGTGAAACACCTTGAGGGCACACACATAATTGAATCATATTTTTCATCTCATCCATTTCAACATACAAAATAATAATTAGTGAAAACAATATTAATTGTAAAGAAAAATTAAGAATCATGAGGTAAAGAAGGTGAAATGGTGTGTGTCGGTTGACCGAGTGGTAAAAGTTTGTGAAACAAGTGAAAAAATATTATGTTACGCAAATAATGTATCAAATTATGGCATTCAAATGTATTCTAAAGTATTGTGTAAAAATCTTGTAAGGCATTTTTAGCAAACACTTAGTGCGCATAATGTGATAAAAGGGATGTGGTAAATTTTTAACCAAGAGCCAAATCTCATCCATGAACAACTCAAGAATATAGCAACAATGTGTTCATGGATGAGTGCTTACAAATAATATAGCGTTTAAGAATTGTAAAACAGGTTGGACAAAATTTCAGCATGTATGGTGGTTCAAACACCCCATAAACGGGTGAAAATAGTCCCAAATAATCAATAAAATAATGAAAATCAAACAAAAAAACAACTCATCATCCAACATAATAACAAATGAAAATTTTCTAATTGATGAGATAAAAATATCATTTGAATGCTCAAATTGGAAATTTATGACGAAAATTTCAATGTACTCCTCAAATTGTTATCAACATGCATCGAGTAAACGCAAATGTAGAGTGGCATCAACCAAGAACACAATATAACAACACAATCAAGCTTAACAAAAGTAATCATTGTGATAAAAAGGATAAATTGCTAAACATTCATGGGTGGCATGCATTTTGAACAAGTCTAACCATAATAATGCAACAAGCCCTAGAAATGATAAATACCCAAAAAAATCACCAAATAATAAATGTATAACATGATAATGATTTATACCTTAGATAATGGAATGATTAAATGAAGTAATTTTGGGTGGAAATGTAGGTATGGAAACTCGATTTCAAATATGATTTTCGGATAGTGGAGAAATGACAGGAAGTAAGGGAAATGAGGAGTTTAAAACGGAGCAAAAAGTGGTGAATAATCAAATGATCGATAGATCAATCAAATCGATCGATCGATGAATATAAAAATTGCCTACTAATCTGAATTCAAAGCAAAAACTGATGGATGGATCGATCAATGATCTGGTACTTTGGACAATTGTGTTCTTTTGAAATGGGGAGAGACTGGGGGATAAAGTTTAATAAAAGGGATGGTAAAAACAAAAATATATATAACTAAGGGTATATACAACAAACACATAAATATAAAAGAAATATATATATAAAAGGAGGGTGTTTTACTCTTCCAAAATATTAATGGTTAATATCTGATTTTTTGATCCAATCTAAAGGTGTTAGAGCGTGCCATGTCATAACTCATGCATTATGTCATGGAAAATTAGAGAAAAAAAACACCTTCCAACCCTCTCCCATTTTTCACTTTCCCCACATCCCAAATCCCCCATATCACAGATCCTCCAACACAAATCCCCGCCTCTATCCCCTCTCGGCATATGCCTCTGCTGCTCGGCGCCCTCAATAATATTCAGTGACTCCCTCATCTCTTTGCTTGCCACCCGCCTCCTACCGCCCACCACCCGCCTCTGCCGACCTCTTCGTCATCCAACAGGTAATCATCTTATGACTTTGTGTGTTTCATAATCATCTCAGATCTAAACCCAAGATACCTCATTTTTATATGACCACCTTCATAATTTGGTTCTCTTTGACGTTAAAGCATTTATGTGAATGTGGGTGAGTATCGAAATCAATTCTCCATAAGCTACCCTATTAAATTGTGTCTGTATAGGATTTTGAGGTTTGATTTCACTAATTCTATTATGATTTTTTTTTAGTAGTTCATTTTTTAAACCTTATATATAAACCCTAAAATTATTACTTTTATTGCTAGATTTTAGGCATCTAACCCATGGATTGAGCTACATGAGTGATTATGCAGGTACATGTATAAACTATGTAAGATGCCTAATCAAGCATTATTTTCACATTTCTTATTATGTAGGTAACTATGTAAGATACCTAATCGGCACACCTTAGTCAACCTAAATGTTATTGCTTTATTATCACCATATTTTGATGAGAAGGTTTTGATTCTTTGTATCAATTATACTCCCACATGGTATAATATTGATTTTCTAATTGTTTCAGGTTGTTAGTTTTCATATAATTCTTGGAAATTATTTGAGGTTTGCTTCTCCTTTTCTTTTTTCTTTTCTACATATTTTGCTTCATTACTCTGTTTGGATTTTATATTGATAATTGGAGTTTATAAATGACTAATTCTTAATATATGGACTAAATTTGTTTGGACCTGAAGTTGGTAACTTGAGAACGATTATATTTTAGAAAACACCTTTTGTAGAGGTATCTTTTAATTGTTTGAGATTGCATCTAATAAATTACTACATTTTATTGGGTATTTGAATTGTTCGTGTATGGAGTTTTTTATTAGAAGATTATGGGAGTTAATTTTGATTCAGGGTTATGTGGAGTTCATTGGAAGTATATGTATTGTTGTAAATATGAGTAGTCATAAAATAATTAAACTAAGTAGCATTATACACGACAATGCGCTAACAGACAAAGTTAAAGAAACTAATATTTGTTGGTTTCTATTTATTGATCAGCTAAACAGTGGTGATTTGGATGGATGTATTGCTTTATAATACCTAAGAATTACCTACCAACTTTAGCAGTACCTTTTCTATGTGATGGAATTACTGTTTACTCCCCCCATGATGAGCCATAATATTAACAAGTCAGGTAAGTCTCTAGGAGTGATGGGCCTAGGTGGCCTTGGTCACTTGGCAGTGAAGTTTGGAAAGGCCTTTGGATTGAATGTATCGATTTTCATCACAATTATATCTAAGAAGGACGAAGCCATAAATCTTCTTGGAGTGGATAATTTTATGGTCTCATCGAACGATGAATAGATGATGGTGAGATTCCATAAATTTGGTGCAAACAAATTTATGCTATCATAAGTAACACTAAAAAGTCTTGGCCCCATTTAGTTCAAGCTAAAAATTATTTTAGTTACAATTTCCATAATTATATTGAGTACACCTTTATATGAACATAAGTTAACTTTAAACAGGTGAATATGTTCTTCATCTAGTTGAAATACGTCACACTGAATCAAACAAAGCCTTAGGATTCTGTAAAACATAATTTATTCTATCTAGGTGTAAGCAATGGATAAATCATTGGAATTTATAATTAATACAATATCAGGGGATATCCCATTATAATACCCCATAATTTTCACGATTTTTAAAATATAGGATTAATTAAAAATTTAATCTGGAAAATTAATTGATAATTAATCTGAATTAAAATAATATTAACTAGCGAGATAAGGGTTAGTATTTATTGGTGTGCATATATTGAATATTACCGAGTTCATAAATTAATATGTTGTGATGAAAATATTAAAGTTATCGCGAGTGATAAATACGACAGTTATGATAATTAAGTCGAGATGCGTGTGTCAGTCGTGTCGGGATGCAATTTAATGAGATAAAAAGTAATTAATTTTTAAGTCATCCAAATGGTCCTTTTGAGTGTAAAATTGTGTCCGAAAGGTTCTAGAAAGTCAAAAAAGTCTACTCGGGGGTTTAGTTTGGGTCTCGGGGCACTTTAAGACCGTACCGACATCCCGGGTGGGCATTTCGATAATTTTAAAGTTATTATATCTGATTTGGAAAATTGGATTAGGGTAAGTTACGTAAGGAATATAAGAAAGCCACAAAGAGGCCATAGGAGGAAGAAGAGGGAGTTCTAAGGCTAGAATCACCACTACCGCCACCGGATTATAGATCGGAGGAGGAGAAACCCCAATCAATTATCTTCTTCAGCGGTCAAACCTACATACAAGAGGTAAGTGTTTAAACTTGGGCACTTTTAGCAATAATGGAATTCATCTTAGTGTAGTTTGAATTGAACATGTATTGTATACAAATTGGATAAAAATTGGGAGCCTTATATCATAACTAGGGACTGAAATTGGTATAGGTTTGATTCCCCGTGATTGTAGATTATAACCCACCAAATTTGATTAATGTTTATAAATAAATATGATCTTTCATGATAGTTCTTGAATAAGATGATAAACTAGGTCCTTTAATGTTGTATCTTTAACCCCAATAATTGATGCCCCTTTTATGAATTGATGATTCTCAGGACGTTTCAACTTATGTAATTATATTGGTATAACATCTAGTATGATTGTTTAGTAGTTTGGGTTGACTAAATTGAGGATATGGTGTTGAAAATTAGAGAAACCCGTGAGAACACTTATGCAAATTTTCCATACCTGTACGAGCGAATCGATTCGCCAAGGTGAATTGATTCCCACCAGGCCGAATTGATTCGGTTGCCCAAAATTTGGTTTCTCCCCCTCTTTCTCTAAAATTTTTGGGAGATGTTCGGGATTTAATCGTGGACTTTAATTGTAAGCATATTGAGGAATATTTGGGGAATACCAGAAGTCTTGGATTGTAATTTCGGTTTAGTTCCTTGAGAACGGATTTATGGTTAAACGAAATTGGATTTACGTGAGAGAAATTTACTAATTAAGCGAAGAAATTCAAACTTCGAGAATTCAAGGGTTAAGATGAGTTAGATCAGTAGGGTGTGGAAAAATTACCTAATGCTACTATGATGGTATATTGATTTCATTTCGAGTGGTGAAAAATACTCGGGAGCTTATGATCAGGAGTAAATTATAAATATAAATACGTAGAATAATCGGGATTCATTTACTACGTATTGAACATACGATGATATACCCAGGTGTCACTCACCTAACTGATCATACACGCATCTCATTTACAACACTATCCCTCATCCATCTCAACAGCACCTATGGCTAAGGGCTGGGGGTGATTGATATACCCGTTTATATCCTCGGCCTCGCTGAGGATTACCTCCAAACGGACGACCCCTCAGGGGCTGACCCTTCATCAGGCTCAAGACGACTATTCAGAGGAGACGACCCTTCATCAGTCTTCGGACGACCCTACGAGGGGCCGACCCCTCCAACGGGCTCCATACGACCCCTCAGAGGGGCCGACCCTTCGCCAGACTCTAGCAGACCCTACGAGGGGCCTACCCTTCACCACTCTCCAGACGACCCTACGAGGGGTCGACAGTACGAGGCTAAAATTGGGCCAGGCTCACTACTGGAAGGAACTTTGCCCTCGGCCTCGGCTCATAGGCCGAGGGTGACATCATCGCAGCGCGTGGTTTGGGAGACGCGTGGAACAATGCGCGTGAGGCTGACATGGCACAGGGGAGACTATTATAACAAAATCACACCCTCACGTGAGGGAATATTATGTCATCATTTGACATCTACAGGTGTCCACAGGGGACTGGCTAGATCATGAATCACATGCACCATGCATACTTGGGGGGTACACTACACCCCCCAAGACCTATATATACTTGTCACCTATAACCCTACAAGGGATCGATCCATTAACTGTAGCCCTGGCTAAAACTCTGCTTGTACACACAGTAGAGAGAGAGAGAGGGTTATGTGCATTGTATCCAAGGCCATTAGTGCCCATACTTAGTGGATCACGCACTCACAGTGGATGTAGGCCAAATTGGCTGAACCACTATACATCATTGTCTTATTTCCTCTTATACTCATCCCCTTCTACATACTTATACACTTATACATCTCAATGGCTGCCATGGCTGCTCCTGTTTGAGCTCACTATCACTTATCCGGTGGTGCTAAATCTTAGCATCATCAGTTTGGCGCCGTCTGTGGGAACGAGAAGACATCTCTTCCTTTGTACAGCTTAACCTCACCGGGCACTCTGGTGGTGAACCAATGCTCCCCCTCAGAGGAGGTGTTTCACCATTGAAAGAGACCCACTAAGGTTTCCAAGCTCACCAGTATTTTCTTCAGTTCAACTTTTCATAGCTCAAGCACATGGCACCTGAGATGCCACCACCACCGATTCCCCCGCCTGATGGGGGGGGGGGGGGGAGACCCAGTTCCAGTCAGCCACCGCCTCAGTCTGAGATGGCTGATGTGGCGGCAGCCCTAAAGTCTCTGGCAGTAAGCCAGCGGATGATGCAGGAGAAGTTCACAGCTCTAAGCCAGAACATACTAAGGGCACCAGGAGTTTCACCTGAGATGATTACTCCGGCAGCAGCTCCAGGACAGCATGAGGCCAGGGGACCATCCCAGGCACCACGCAAAGACCTGCCACCCCCTCAGTGGCGTAGGGATGTTGCTGACCCCCGGCGTCTGCGCCTGGGGAGGCAAGGAAACCCTTGCCCCGAGGACAGGTATGACGATCCGGAGGGAGAGGAGGACCCTATAGAGTGCTGGGAACCCTATGAGGTCTCCAATAATACTGTACGACCTCTCCAGGACAGTAGAGGATAGTGCGGGAGACCAAACCCTGATGATCGCCCGAGGGGCTCCACTTTTGATCGCTTGAGCAGGGGGTCGGCCTTTGAGAGGCTAGGCCTAGTAAATGACCTGCGAGAACAATTATCCAGGCCAAGTAGTGCTGCGAGATCCTGGAAGGAGGCAGCAGATGGCCGACCCAGAGGACGAGACAACGACCAAAGGGAAGTGAACAGCCGACACAGGCCTGCTGCAGCATAACCCTCCATCCACCTCGGAGAGGCGGCAGGGGATAACATCGGCCATGACGACCCTGTGAGGCCCTGGAATGACTCAATCCAGCGGTTAGAGGATAAGATCGGAGATATACTGAAGAGCCGAGACCCTCTTCATAAGGGGTACACCATAGGCTCACCCTTTGTGGTAAAGATAGTCAACTTCCCCACGCCGTCAAAATTCAAGCCACCCGTGGTCACCCCAAGGTATGACGGGAGCACCAACCCCGTCCACCACATGGAGATGTATCAGTGAGCAGCAGACATATACTCTATCTCAGATGAGATGAGGTGTCGTGCCTTCTCGGGTACCTTGACAGGGGCTGCGCATGTCTGGTACACGTCTCTTCCAAAAAATTCCATTGAAAACTTCAAGCAGTTGGCAGACCTGTTCATCCATAACTTCTGCTTTGGGGTGAGGCCATAGAAGAAGACCACCCACCTGCTCTATGTTATGCAGGGGAAGAATGAGAGTCTGAGAGACTACATAGCCAGATTCAATAAGGAGAAGCTGGAGGTGGAAGACTATGAGGAAAGCATAGCTATGACAGCCCTTATTGGAGGACTCCAAAAGGGGAAGCTGTTATGGAAGCTTGCTGAAGACCCTCCGAGGACGATGGATGAGCTGCTGTTGACAGCAGGAAAGGTGATGAACGCCGAAGAGGCGATGGCCGCAAAATATGAAGACGAAAAGGGAGGTGCTAGTGGGGGTAAATACCCTAAGAAGAATAAGGAGGGGAAGAAGAGGTCCGTGGATGACAAGTTCGTTGGTTACACCCCTCTAACGGTCAGCTGTGAACAGATCCTCAATGAGATAAAGAGTGACCGGTCCCTGAAGTGGTCTGAGAAGCTGAGAGCAGCCCCCGACAAGAGGAATAAGAACCTGTGGTGTGAATTTCACCAAGACCACGGCCACGTAACAAACAAATGCTTTGCTCTGAAAGATGAGATTGAGAAGATGCTAAAGGAAGGGAAGATCAGAAAGTACGTCGACAAAGGCGCCTTCAAGAGGGGCCGAGGGGACGACCCCAGAAAGAAGCGAGGCGATGCATGCAGAGAAGGTCCTCAAAAAATAGGGGACGACCCTTCTGATGATGAGGACGACCCTGACTTCCCACCGAGAGACGACCACGACCCTGTCAAAAGCCTTAATATGATCTCGCTCGAAGTGGGAATGATCTTCGGGGGTCTTGCAGGAGGAGGATCTGAGGTCGCCGATAGGAAGGACCATGTGGCTGAGTCCAAGGCAGTGACGAAGACGCTACACGCGACCTCCCTGGAGGTCAAGTCAGAAAAAAGGAAGAAGGTTGATATGGACACACTGATAGTGGGATTTTCAAGAATGGACTTCAAAGGCCTCTTAGCCCCACACGATGACCCTCTCGTCATCACTACCAGGGTGCACGGATGCGAGGTGCCAAGGATCTTGGTAGATGGTGGTAATTCTGCAGATGTGATGTTTTGGCCATGCTTCAAAGCCTTGGGTCTTAGTCATGCTAGACTCGTCCCCTACCATCATCCATTGATTGGGTTTAGTGGGGAAAAGGTTCATCCCCTTGGGGTATATGAGGCCGATGTGAGGATGGGGGACGAGTGGCCGAGATGGCTCACCAAGAAGGTCAGTTTCTTTATGATGGACGAGCAGGTGTTTTCTGCCTACAACATCATACTGGGGCGTGTGTCCCTCAAGGGGTTTGAAGCTGTGCCGTCTACGGTCCATCAGATGATCAAATTTCCTACCCCTTACGGGGTGGAGGAAGTTTAGGGAGACCAGACGACAGCGCGAGAATGTTACTACAACTCCGCTGAAGAAAAGGAGACACTCAAGAGGGGTACTACCACTTACAATATTGATACCTTAGACCCTAGGGATGAGACGAAGCTAAAGAAAGGAGAGGCTGCGGAAGAGGTAGAATCCATCATCCTCGATGAGGATGACCTAGAAAAAATCGTCCAAGTCGGCAAGTCTCTGAGGCCCAATATCAAGGAAGACCTCATTAAACTGTTGAGGAGAAGGCGAAGAGTCTTCGCATGGAGTCATGTAGATATTCCAGGGATTGACCCTGAAATCATGTGCCATAAGCTCAATGTGGTAGAGGGAGTAAAGCGGGTAAAGTAGAAGAGGATAATTTACTCTAGAGAAAAGTATGAGGTCATTAGGGACGAGGTCAGGAAGTTAGAAGACGCTGAATTTATCAGAGATGTCATCTACCCTGAATGGCTGTCCAATGCAGTCATTGTCCCAAAGGACAACGACAAGTGGAGAATGTGTGTGGACTTTACAGACCTCAATAAGCACTGTCCCAAAGACAGCTTCCCTCTCCCCCGCATCGACCAGATGGTAGACGCTACCGCAGGCCATGAGCTCATGAGTTTTATGGATGCCTATTCAGGGTACAACCAGATCTTCATGAACCCTGAAGACTCGGAGATGACATCCTTCATCACTGATAAGGGGACATACTGTTACAGGGTCATGCCCTTTGGCCTCAAAAATGTGGGGGCAACGTACCAGCGCCTCGTAAATAAAATGTTTGAAGAACAAATTGGGAAGTCTATGGAGGTCTACGTAGATGACATGCTGACTAAGAGTCTGAAGGCAGAGGATCATGTAGCAGACCTGGAGAGGACATTTAATACGATGGATAAATACCAGATGAAGCTTAATCCGGCCAAGTGTGTCTTCGGGGTCGAAGCAGGGAAGTTCTTGGGGTTAATTGTCAACCAAAGAGGCATTGAGGCCAATCCTGAGAAGATAAAAGCCCTTATTGAAATGAAGACCCCGAAGTCCATTAAAGACGTTCAGAGACTCACAGGGAGAGTTGCTGCCTTGAACAGGTTCGTGTCTAAAGCCACAGACAAGTGTTTGCCATTCTTCAAGATCCTTAGGAAGGCCTTCGAATGGAGCGAAGAGTGTGACGAGGCTTTTAAGGATCTAAAGTCATACTTAGGGTCTCCATTGCTGCTGTCACGACCCGTGCAAGGTGAACGACTTAATGTGTACCTCGCCGTCTCAGAGTCGGCCATCACTGCAACCATTGTGAGAGACGAAGACAGGATACAGAAGCCTGTGTATTTTAATAGCAAGGCACTCCAGGAGGCAGAGCAAAGATACCCAAGGATGGAGAAGCTGGCTTACGCCTTATCCATGCCTCAAGGAAGATGAACCCGTACTTTTAGTCCCATGCAATGGTCATCCTCACCGACTCTCGTCTTAGGCAGGTCCTGCACAAGCCAGAAAAATCAGGTAGGTTGATGGCATGGGCTATAGAGCTGGGGGAGTTTGACATTGTGTATCAGCCTAGGACGGCCATTAAAGGGTAGGCATTGGCAGACTTCGTGGCTGAGTTCACTTGGGAAGATGATGAGGCCGAGGGTGAGACCCTCGGGAAGACGGATACAGAAGACAGACCCGCTGACACACCCGCAGATAGGGCTGAGACAAGCACTGCTAGAAGGAAAGCGACTGAAAACGAAGAGGTAAGATACATCTTTAGACAGGGGTCTCTCTCTGAGGGAAATTTTTCCGAGGGAAAGACTCTGTGGAACCTCATCGTTGACGGGTCCTCCTGTGACAGCGGAAGTGGAGATGGACTGATACTATCAGCACCCGATGGCACAAACATTGAATACGCCCTGAGGTTCAACTTCAAAGCCTCCAACAACGAGGCTGAATATGAGGCCTTAGTAGTAGGCCTCTCCTTGGACAAGTCTCTTAGTGTCGACCAGATTTTGGTCCATAGTGATTCAAGGCTAGTAGTGAATCAGATACTAGGAGCCTACGAGGCTAAGGATGAGAGTATGGCTAGGTACCTTGAGAAGGTGAGGTCATTACTGAAGGGCTTCAGAGAAGTGAAATTGAGGAGGGTACCTAGGCTCGATAATGGTCGTGATGATGACCTGGCTAGGTTGGCCTCGGCAACAAGAACAGATATCAGGAGAACGGTCCCAGTAGAAATTTTTCTTCGGCCAACTATTGAAGACGCAGAGGGAACACTTAGCAATTGCCTAAATGTTTCTCAGGAAGCTTCGTGGATGGACCCTCTGATCAGATACATTAAGGAGGGTGAGATGCCAGAAGCAAGGCAAGAAAGGAAGAAGCTGAGGTACAGGGCTGCAAAATTCACTGTCATCGGAGACACCTTGTACAAAAAGGGGTTTTTGCTCCCCTTACTTAGGTGTGTGCATCCCTCAGAAGTCTCTGCCATTTTGCAAGATGTGCACGAAGGATCGTGCTCAAGCCACATCGGGGGCAGATCCTTAGCGAAGAGGGTGATCACCCAGGGGTACTGGTGGCCGACCTTGTGGAAAGACGCCGCGGCATATGTAAAAAAGTGTGACAAATGTCAAAGATTTTCCACCATCCCTCACCAGCCCCACCAGCCTCTTACTTCCATTACATCCCCATGGCCATTTGCAGTATGGGGAATTGATCTAGTAGGAACCTTGCCTAGGGCCATCAATAACTATCGATTCCTCATCGTAGCCATTGACTATTTTTCAAAATGGGTGGAAGCGGAGCCGATGGTGACGATCACCGAGCAGAAGACCTTCCAGTTCATCTGGAAAAATATTATATGCAGATATGGTCTCCCCAACACCCTCATCTCGGATAACGGGACTCAGTTCAAGAATGCCTCTCTACAAAAGTACTGTGAAAGGGTGAGTATCAAACAATTTTTCTCCACCCCTGGCCGACCTCAGGCCAATGGGGAAACAGAAGTCACAAACAGGACAATCCTAGATGGAATCAAGAAGAGGCTTGAGGAGGAAAAAGGAAGATGGGTCGAGGAGTTACATGCCGTGCTATGGGCATACAGGACGACAGTGAAGACCTCTACCGGAGAGACCCCATTCATGCTAACTTATGGATCAGAAGACGTCATCCCCACCGAGATTTAGTTTCCTATGCATAGAGTCCAGGTGTATGACCCCCAGAAAAATGCGGAAGAGAGAAGACTCGACATGGACCTGATTGAGGAAAGAAGGGAGGACGCTGAGATAAGGCAGGCCGCTTACCAGCAGAGGACGGAAAGGTTCTACAATCAGAGGGTGAAACAGAGGCCTATCGCAATGGGGGACTTGGTCCTCAAGAAGAGTTGGAAAAAGCCCAACAAGCTTCATCCTAATTGGCATGGCCCATATAGGGTCATCGATGAAGTCGTCCCTGGGACCTACAGACTAAAAAACCTAGAGGGGGAACCATTTTCCAACCCCTGGAATGCAGATCATTTGAAGAAATACTATCAGTAGTGTTGAAAGGTCTTGAAATACCATAATTGTAATGAGAGTTGCTCCAACAGAACACTTTGGAAAATTAATGAGAAATATCGGTGTTTCCCTCATCCAGTGGTTGTCAGTTCTAGCACGTATGGAAACATCTACAGAGAACCACCCTCGGCTATAATGAGGACCAGTGGAGGGGACGACCCCACTACTGTTCTAAAAAAAGACGAGGGTAGACTTTGTTAAAAATCATTAATTTGGTAAGTTGAACCCTCAGCTATAATGAGGACTAGTGGAGGGGACGACCCCACTACTGTTCTCAAAAAAGACGAGGGTAGACTTTGTTAAAAACCATTAATTTGGTAAGTTTAACCCTCGGCTATAATGAGGGCCAGTGGAGGGGATGACCCCACCACTGTCCTCAAGAAAGATGAGAGTAGACTTTATTAAAAACCATTAATTTGGTAAGTTGAACCCTCGGCTATAATGAGGGCCAGTGGAGGGGACAACCCAACCACTGTCCTCAAGAAAGACGAGGGTAGACATTGTTAAAAACCATTAATTTGGTAAGTTGAACCCTCGGCTATAATGAGAACCAGTGGAGGGGACGACCCCACTACTGTTCTAAAAAAAGACGAGGGTAAACTTTGTTAAAAACCATTAATTTGGTAAGTTGAACCCTCGGATATAATGAGGGCCAGTGGAGGGGACGACCCCACCACTATCCTCAAGAAAGACGAGGGTAGACTTTGTTAAAAAGCGTTAATTTGGTAAGTTGAACCCTCGGCTATAATGAGGGTCAGTGGAGGGGACGACCCCACCACTGTCCTCAAGAAAGACGAGGGTAGACATTGTTAAAAACCATTAATTTGGTAAGTTGAACCCTCGGCTATAATGAGGGCCAGTGGAGGGGACGACCCCACCACTGTCCTCAAGAAAGACGAGGGTAGACTTTGTTAAAAACCATTAATTTGGTAAGTTGAACCCTCGCCTATAATGAGGGCCAGTGGAGGGGACGACCCCACCACTATCCTCAAGAAAGACGAGGGTAGACATTGTTAAAAACCATTAATTTTGTAACTTGAACTCTCGGCTATAATGAGGGCCAGTGGAGGGGACGACCCCACCACTGTCCTCAAGAAAGACGAGGGTAGACTTTGTTAAAAACCATTAATTTGGTAAGTTGAACCCTCGGCTATAATGAGGGCCAGTGGAGGGGACGACCCCACCACTGTCCTCAAGAAAGACGAGGGTAGACTTTATTAAAATCATGTTTGGTAATTTAATCCCTCGGCTATAATGAGGGCCAGTGGAGGGGACGACCCCACCACTGTCCTAAAAAAAGACGAGGGAAAGGTTAATGGCTAACAAAAAATAGCAAATCATGCAAGAAGCTGATATAGAAGACAGTAAAGGAGATGATATGATATTAATGAAAGTGAGATACAAGATATCCAAGTGTTTTACAAAAAAGAGTACAAAAATAATAGGTACATTATGAGGGTGTGGGCTACAGACAGCAACCCTAAGGGACAATGTCAGAGGGCAGAGCCTCAACATCCACCAAAGGGGTCTCTTCAACAACCATAACCGGTCGATCCTCAGATGTGCCGACCCCCTCAACCTGCACTTGGGATTCTACTTGGGACAGAGCCTCGGCGATCAGAGGGTCGTCCAATCCGACTGCCTCAATCGAAGGGCGGACCGAGGAGACGACGTCGCCAAATCTGAGGACGACCCATCGACAGGCCGTCCTGATCCCTCTCTCCAGATATTCAAGGTCGAAGCCCTGAAACTCGTCAGAAACCTTATAAGCCTCAACAGCATTGACCTCGGCTTTTCTGACAGCTTCTGAGAGATTAGTCTTGTGCTTGACCTCCATGTTGAGTAAAGCCTCATCCTTCTCCTTTATTAGCAAGTCCTTGGCCTGATGGTCGGCATCATGCTGCCTCGTCAGCTCATCTAGGACCCTGGCATGCTCAGTCCTAGCACTCTCCAGTTCAGCCCTCGCAGTCTCGAGCTCTATCTGCAAGTCAGCCTCATGCTGAATGGACCTCTCAGCTTCATGAAACTTTTGTTGGTTCTCAGCCATCCACTTGGTGGCTGAGGTGAAGGCACAAACAGACTGCGCAAAAAAAAAATAGATGTCAAGAGGGGCCGAGGGAATAGTTAGTGAAAGAATGAAATTTAAGATGTGGGTCAGAACTAATACCTGTGCAAGGGAGTGCAGACCATAGTCGTAGACTTTGGTAGGGGACATTTTGGACAGGAACTCATAATCAGCTGCTGAAGGTGCAGAGAACATTGAGGCCTTGGCTGCCCTCAAATTTGCAATGAGCGACGAGGGCTCGGCCCTCAGATGCGCCAGGTTTTGAGACCAGAAGGCCCCCATACTGGACGAAGAGGTCGTCCCCTCAGAGGCTTCGACCCTGGCACTCGTCCGAGAATCTGGCCGAGGGTCAATAGGGGCTTCAGGCTCCTTTTTTTTATGACTATCGGTGGTCGGATCCACCACCGTCGGCCCACCGGCCCTTGTCTTCCTCGGAGCCTGCTGAGGCTCCTTCCCTTTCTTCTTGTCTAATCCAGATAATAAGCTGGGAGAAGTCATTTCCCAAAGATAGTCTGACGTACTTGCAGGACGACCTGATAAGAGGACGACACGTTAGAAAAATGTAGATCTAAAGAGAAAACACTTCAAAAATAAGTGAAGAATGGAAAATGTTCAGTATAACTCACATAGTTTTGTCAGAGGGCCGACCCTCAGACCAGCTTCTTTGAGGAATCGAGGGGTCAGCAGGTCTTCGAATTTTACAAGTTCACCCTCTTTCCTTCGTCCTCTCAAGTAATAAACAATATCCTTCTCCTCCAGGCTAAGTCCAGGGTCTGTTCTGGCCTTCATGGAGGGGTTAGACCATTTCCTGGGGACCCTCGGACCATCGGCGACAGGCTCCCACTCCCCAGAGATAAAGAAAAACCTCTTTTTCCAATCATGGTTGGAAGTTTGTGCCACATGGAGGAGTTTCTTCTCAGACCTCCTTGCCCCCAGGTGATAATATCCAGGCTGTTTGGATGAGGAGGTGATGTTGTAGCAGCCCAAAAATAGGTCAGCCGAGGGCTCGTCGGTGAAGGCATTCTTCCACAAGGAAATATAGCCCAGGATCGTCCTCCAAGAGTTGGGGGGAAGTTGAGAGGGAGCAACACCAAGGGCAGATAGGATATCTATGATGGCAGTATGCAAAGGGAATCTCACTCCAACTTTGAACATCTGTTCATAAACTGCAACCTCTCCCTCGCCACAATCAAAAACCCTCTCATCCTCAGAGGGAACCCTCATAGTCACGTTGGGGGGGCACTCCATAGGCATGCCTCCATATCAGGAGGTCGCGATCCCTAACATAGGAGATAAAGTACGAGGCATGGGAGGTATCAACTTCGTCATCTGTATCATCGTCCTCGTCCTCAGTCCCCTCCCCCTCGGCCTCGTCATCTACCGGAGGGCCCTGGGGGAAAGCCACTTGAAAGGCATAGGGAGAAAGGGTTGTTACAGGAACAGCCTCGGAGGGGACCGTACCGTCGGCCTCTCGGCCTGGGCTTAGATCGGGTGTCTCCCTCCTGTCAGAGGTTCCAGCACCAGTTGGCGAGGATGCTCTCTCGTCCATCTCACTTGGTTTGGGAGTCTCGGCTGGACGAGCGGACGACCCACAAGACTCAAACGGTTCAAAGGGTTTTATTTTGGCAAGAGGAATGGGAAAGATGGGTCGTACCAAGTTAGGGTCGGCCCCTCGTCTCCTCTCTTCCTCTTCCTCTATTCGTCTGATCTCTGCAAAGAGCTTCTCTCTCAAAGATGGGAATTCAAATACTAAGATATAAAGCCTCCTAAGCATTAAAGGGAAGACTCTACACTTGGAGAAATTACACCAAACTTAGCTAACTTAGCTACAAACAAGTGGGAAATTGACCAGGTTGGACTTTTGGATCGAAACAAAGGAACTCAATGGTTTTGGTCAAGAACATCCAAGAACCAGTTACCGGAGAAGACACCGGAAAAGGTTATGGCACAATCTAAAGAAAATGCAATCCTACGAGCCAAAAAAAGCAAATAAAAATGAAGGCAAATGAGAGCGCTGGGAAGAAAAAGATTACCTGATGAAGAGAGAGAAAGAACGTTGCTAAGCTTGAAGAATTGAAGGCTGCAGAAAATGGCGATGAAAACTGATAAAATTCTAGAGAGAGAAGGCTTGGGCGCGAAGGAGAAGAAGAAGAGAGAGAGTTCAAAAATTTCTTAAATACCTTAGTAATGAGTGGGCCCATTGACCAAGGCAGGACACAGCCCACGAGGAAGGCATCATTAGGGCACAAAGCCCCAAGAAAAGTGTGCAGTCGCCATGCCTTGGAAACTGGAATAGCAATGAGTATCTGCCCAGGTGTCACTCACCTAACAGATCATACACGCATCTCATTTACAACACTATCCCTCAACCATATAAATATAACCTATGGATAAGGGCTGGGGGGTGATTGATCGACCCGTTTATATCCTCGGCCTGGCTGAGGATTACCTCTAAACGGACGACCCCTCAGGGGCCGACCCTTCATCAGGCTCAAGACGACCCCTCAGAGGAGCCGACCCTTCATCAGTCTCTGAACGACCCTACGAGGGGCCGACCCCACCAACGGGCTCCATACGACCCCTCAGAGGGGCCGACCCTTCGCCAGACTCTAACCGACCCTACCAGGGGCTGACCCTTCACCACTCTCCAGACGACCCTACGAGGGGCCGACAGGCCAGGCTCACTACTGGAAGGAACTTTGCCCTCGGCCTCGGCTCATAGGCCGAGGGTGACATCATCGCAGCGCGTGGTTTAGGAGACACGTGGAACAGTGCGCGTGAGGCTGACATGGCACAGGGGAGACCGTTATAACAAAATCACACCCTCACGTGAGGGAATATTATGTCATCATTTGGCATCTACAGGTGTCCACAGGGGACTGGCTAGATCATGATTCACATGCACCATGCATACTTGGGGGGTACACTACACCCCCCAAGACCTATATATACTTGTCACCTACAACCCTACAGGGGATCAATCCATTAACTGTAGCCCTAGCTAAAACTCTACTTGTACACACAGTAGAGAGAGAGAGAGAGGGTTATGTGCATTGTATCCAAGGCCATTAGTGCCCATACTTAGTGGATCACACACTCACGATGGATGTAGGCCAAATTGGCTACACCACTATACATTATTATCTTATTTCCTCTTATACTCATCCCCTTCTACATACTTATACACTTATACATCTCAATGGCTGCCATGGCTACTCCTGTTTGAGATCACTATCACTTATCCGGTGGTGCTAAATCTTAGCATCATCATACGATATGGGATGTGATTATGCCTATACCGATGATACAAATACATAAGTGGTATGAATACTTATAGTGTGACTTATTATGTGTATGACATACCTACGCTGCTTGCTATCGTGAGAGTTTCAAAAGGGGACAATCTCATCCCAATGAGCCCACTAGGGGGATTTTAGATTGGTCCCTCAGAATATAGAACCTAGGAATGACTTATTTTTTAGTTGATAAGTTGGCGGTCATATGGGTGCATAGATATGTGCGTAGCCCATAGGCTTAGAACTATGTTCGCCTCCAATATGTGTGACTTGTATTTATATGGTTCACGAGTGATTTCGAATTGGTAGTCCTTATTTTGTACATGATGAATCGAGGCTTGATAGGAGAGTACGCACGCACCTCAGGATAGCCTTTGGGGTGCTATATGAGTATATATATGTACGATAGTATAATGGGTATATATATATACTTGTGACGTGTTCTACTGTGTGAACTTAGTAAATAAGTAGGATAGTGATATCTGAAATAACTTAAGTATGAGAACACTTTAACTTGATTTACGAAAACTCCTATTTGAATTCAAGGAGGTAGAATTATTTGATATGGTATTGCGGGGGAAAGTACGAGTGGGTATGTAGAGTGATAATAGGAGGTCATTACATTCATAATAATTTTTAGGTTAATATTAACTATAATGGTTTAGAGGTACATTAGGTGTGCACAGTAGTTGAGAGGTGAGAATCTCAAGAAAGAGCTCAAAAACTAACATTTGTATTACATTTTCTTTACCGCATTTTAAATACTAGATAAACTATTTTAAAATATTTTACACTTGGGCTATGGCCCGTAGTCTTGCTAAATCTCCTTTCTCTTGTGAAAATATTTTTTAGATGTCCACCCACAGGGATGCCCGGCTTAGAATATCGAACCTTTCGACGTGCTGCCGCTATTGTGGGAGTTGCAGCTATTGTGGGAATATCGAATCTCGGACAGGATTGAGATGATTCAGAGTCTCATACAGATATCCCAGGATAGATAAAAAAAGCTACACCGATGCTAAATGGTTCTTTCGGGAGTTTAGTGTGGGGGGCCAAGTGCTACTACGAGTATCTCCTATGAAGGAAATTATAAGGTTTGGGAAGAAAGGGAGATTGGCATCGAGATACGTGGTGCCATTTTATATCATCGAGAGGATTGGATCGATAGCGTGTAGGCTTGGGTTACTGGATCACTTGCATCGTATAAATGATGTGTTCTATGTTTCTTCGCTTAGATGGTATCTTCGGGATGAGTTGGCCCACACCCACATTGCGCTGGAGGAGGTCGATATAGAGTCAAATAGTTCATATGAGGATAGATCGGTGTCGATCTTAGACTATGGAGAGAGTAGAATGAGGTCGAAGATAGTTCCACTTGTGCATGTTTAGAGGGAGCAGCATAATGCCAAGGAGTCTACTTGGGAGCGCGAGGATGAGATGCGCGAGAAATATCCAAAGTTATTTTTACCGATTATACTTTTATTTCTAAATTTTGGGAAGAAATTATTTTATTGGGGGTAAGTATGTAATACCCCATAATTTTTATGATTTTTAAAATATAAGATTGATTCAAAATCAATTATGAGAAATTAATTGATAATTAATCAGAATTAAAACAAATAATAACTAGCGAGATAAGGGTTAGTATTTATTGGTGTGAATTATATTGAATATTATCGAGTGCATAAATTAATGTGTGATTATGAAAATATTAAAGTTGTGGCGAGTGATAAATACAACAGTTATGATAATTAAGTTGAGACGGACGTGTTAGTCGTGTCGAGACACAATTTAATGGGATAAAAAGTAATTAATATTTGAGTTATCCAAATGGTCATTTTGATGTGACATTGTGTCCGAAAGGTTCGAGATAGTCAGAAAAGTCTACCCGAAAGTTTAGTTTGGGTCCCGAGGCGCTTTTAGGCCGTATCAGCATCCCAAGATGGCATTTTGGTTAATCATATTATTGGGTGAATAGTGCCTACCAAATTTTAATGGTATTATATACGATTTGGAAAATGGGATTAGAGTAATTTACACAAGGAATAGAAGAAATCCACAGAGAGGCCATATGAGGAAGAGGAGGGAGATTCTAAGGCTAGAACCACCACCTTGCACCACTACCACAGCCGAATTATAGATCAGAGGAGGAGAAAACCCAATCCATTATCTTCTTCAATGAATCATACCTACATACAAGAGGCAAGTGTTTAAAATTGGGCACTTTTAGCAATAATTGTACTTATGTTAGTCTAGGCTGAATTGAGTATGTATTGTATACAAATTGGATTAAAATTGGGAGATTTATATCATAACTTGGGACTAAAATTGGTATAGGTTTCATTTCCTAAGATTGTAAACTATAAGCCAAGAAATTTGATTAAATTTGACAAATAAATATGGGCTTTCATGATAGTTATTGAATTAGATGATGAACTAGGGCTTTTAATGTTTCATCTTGAATTAACCCCAATAATTGATGCCCCTTTTATGAATTGATGATTCTTAGATGTTTGAAATTATATAAATATAATGGTATAACATCTAGTATGATTATTTGGGGGTTTGGGGTGATTAAGTTGAGGGTTTGGTGTCGAAAATTGGAGAAACACGTAAGAGCACTTATGTAGATTTTCCATACCTGTACGAGCAAATCGATTTGGTCCTAGCCGAATCAATTCGCCAAGATGAATCGATTAGGACCAGGCTGAATTGATTCGGGTTCCCAAAATTTGGTCCTTCCCCCTTTTTGTCAAAAATTTTTGGGAGATGTTCGGGATTTAATCATGGGCTTTAATTGTAATCATATTAATGAATATTTGGGGAATACCAGAAAACTAGATTGTAATTTGGGTTTAGTTCCTTGGAAATGAATTTAGGGTTAAATGAAATTCAGTTTAAATGAGAGATATTTACTAATTAAGTGAAGAAATTCAAACATCGAGAATTCAAGGGTTAAGATGAATTACACTACACCAACACACGCTATTAGTAACAGAATTTTACCATTACTAAATATATTAGTAACACAATTTTTCTGTTAGAAAAAAGGCGTGGGGCACGAAGATAGCAACGGTAAAATTCTGTTACTAATAGTAACGGAAAAAAATAGAATTAGTAACGGTAAATTCTGTTACTAATAGTAACGAAAAAATAAGAATTTGTAACGGTAAAATTCGGTTACTAATAGTAACAGTAAAATTCAGAATTAGTAACGAAAAATTATGTTACTAATAGTAACGATAAATTCAGAATTAGTAACGGTAGTTCTGTTACTAATAGTAACGGTAGAGTTCTGTTACTAATATTAATACATATTTAAAAAAATAATTATTCAAGATCCAATATCCTGAATTTAAACAAAATCAATTATTCTTATCACATTATTTAAATCCTTAGAAGATATACAAAATTAGTCCACAAAAACAAGGGCATTATATTCAATATTTAGATTTATATAAGCCTCCACTCTTTATTTACAAAAGAAACTTAAACCAAGCAAATGAAACATCATAATACAATCGCCCCGAAAGTTACATTATTTTAAGAAAAGCATCCAATATAACATCCTGATACAATCATCCCCAAATGAGACATTTTTATATTATAACCAATCAAATGAAATACAAAAAATAAGTTTGTTATTGTTAACTATCAACCTTCGTTCTATTATCATCATCATCATCATCATCATCATCCACCTCAACCCACAACGCTGGAAACTTGATGAGGATCCATAAATGACATTTTGTGAAACAAAGTGAAATTATCATATTAGTTATACCGTCAACATTTAGCGTACAAACTAACAATATCACAACACTAAAAAAAAAGGGTGAAATAAGACAAAAAATGCCAATTCTTAACATTTCAATTCGACCCCTACTTGATTCCGGATTGAGCTTCATTTACACCAAATACAAGCATCAGCGTCATAGTACATATGTGCGAATTAAAGAGAGGCGATGAAATTAAATATAATAATGGATTTATGGGTTTACTAGATACAAAGCATTGGATGGTGGTACGATTCCTTCGATAGCACTTCTAACTATTATTGCACATGATGTACTCCCCATAGATTGCGAAGAAATCCATTAAATGAACCTGCATGATTCCTTCAATAGCACTTCTAACTATTCATTCTTTTCTTTATATATAGTTTCATTAATTTTTTTCCATAATTGAAGCATTTGTAATTGTATCTCCAATTCCAATGCTAAAACCTGCTGCAAAAGCCAATAGTCAACAAGCCACTCGGTATGCCCCAAAAAATTGCAAGCAGCATCCAGACCAACCTCCTCCCTATACATACAAACATATAATATAGCCGATGTACTTTAATATGAAGTCAAAATTAAAAGGAATAACCACCCAAGTATAATTCTCTATTTTATGTATTCTTAAAAACATACCAGATGCCATGGATAAGACTTTCCTTCGATGTACGCAGTGTTTTTTTGCAAAGAGTATTAGTAATAACTTTTCCCTTCTCTATCCGAACTTGGGTGTCTCCCGGTGTTATATTTCCACTTTCAGTCTCTGCATGCCAAGCTGATGTTCTCATGAGATTAATCTGTTTTGGCACAATAAGATTAAACACTTGTTTTCTCGTCCAGAGGGGTCTAGGCTTCAAAATTGTTAGTCCCGGTATTTATCCATCAAAATCTTCCCACCACATCAAGATGTTCATGAAAACATTGTACAAAAATAGAACAGATGTTAAGGCCATATATCAATTGAAGGTGTATTAGTGTGACACATTCAAGTCGGATTAGTTTAAAGTCATTTTATGCAATCCTAAAATGGATTGGGTTAAAGGTGACTAACACTAGACATGATGTGAACATGACTCGATACAAAACAGTTGTCACAATCAAGTCTAATGACTGCCAAACACCACCCAAGTCTAATGATTGCTTTGTGACTCAGAATTAGTAGGCCACACCATTTCAATTAAATAGTTATATACTAATAAAAAGATCAACTGAAATGGAATTGAGGCAACCCAAGACCACACCATTTATGTCTCGATCGAACACTAGTCACATCCTGTAATCAAAATCAACCGATTATTATTTGAATCTAATCGAAGTGCAAGTATAATGAGGAAGTACATAAGAAAATTATAACTCCTCCATCGATTATTAGAAGCTTATGTATATTACCTGCGTACACTGACATGTCCACCAGTAAAATCTGATGTTGCGTGCCATAAGGTATGCTTCCTGGGTTGGGGGTTAGTCTCCCTAATGAAAAGAGGTTGTCTTCCCAGCTGCACCAAGAAAGTAATTATAATAACAACATTACTCACTGTAGTTATAATACGATTACTAATTTGCAAATGATAATATTATATAAGTAATGGAAAGGGATGATAATTGGAGTAGAAAGAAGGAAAGTACCACTACATCCAATGTTCTGGGGCCATCTTCAGGGTAAGTTTCCTTCAATGGGACAATGCCGGACCACTGAATTTCGACCTTATTCTTAAGAATGCCATCAAGAACTTCCCACACAAGCTTATGCTTTGCAAAGTAACACTTAGCCACCAAGTCGCCTTCGTATCTCGATTTATACTAAAAAAATGAATAAATGTCAATTGAAATCAGAGAAAGAGTATGGTTGAATTACAATTTATTCGAAAAGAAATTGGAATTATTTTATACCTCCCATCTCCCAATCCTGAGAATGGAAGCAGGAAAGTTTGAGGCCTTGAGCTTATCCATGGTGCAAGACGCAGAAGCACCCTTGTGGTCTTTTTTTCCAAGCTTAGAAGAATTTCCCTGGGAAAGCTTCATTTGGATCAAATCCAAAAGGGATGGGATCTTTTTGAGACTAAGACCCAGTCGACTTGTCTCATCAAGTGGATTGTATTGCGATGGGGGTACTAGAAATGAACCAGATTCCAAAGTATGTTCCTGTTATCAAACAACTATAATCAATATCAACTTAATCAAAAGTGGTAGTTGAGTTGAAATCCAAATTATCTTGAAATCAAATTTAATAAAAATTCAGTACGTATTAAATATAAAAGCATAAGCCCACATAAAACTCTCTTGAATTCACAAACAAAGGAATAAACTTACTATCCTTCCTCTTGTTCCAAAGACATTCGTTACTTCCCGTTCGTTACTGAAAATGTGGACGAAATGCAGTACTTTGAATTCACATGTCCGATGTAAGTCTTTAGAAATTTACCAGTAGAGAAGTTCCAAAGCCGCAGCACACACATTGTCACATATAACAAGATCAAAATTCATTACACATTTATCTTGTTTTGACTGATATAGTGCCTCTAAGTTCAATGGTTCTTTATTACTTTTTAGCAGGGCTCAATAAAGATCAAAACATTTAAAAAAACATGTTATTACCTAAAATCAAATAGTGAAATTGAATAGAGATATGGGCAACAAATAGTGGAGAATATGTTTTCTAATCACGTACCGTTTCTATGAAACCTATGATGCTAACTGCTGACATATACAAACATGCAATGTAAAACAACTCCATTTTTTGCATATTTTTGCATATATTACTAGAAGACAAAAATAACATTGTTCCAAAAATTTAAAGTATTATACATTCATCCCTTTAGTTACAAAGAATACATCCATTTTTTTAGATAAATATATATTGCAGTCCTCAAAATATGTTTGAAATGTCCTCTAGAATGTCCTAATGTGTCTAAGCATGTTAAAAAACAAAAGAAAATCTGAACACTTTCTAGGCGTGTTTGAAATGTGTTCCGGAGTGTCAATGTCCAGCACGTGACCAACATGACAGTGTGGGTTCTTCATAGACAACATTATTAACATTTCAGAATGTACAAGAAATAAATTTAAAATACTAATAATAATTTAGCCGGCATTTGTCAAAATGTATATGCACCTATTTGTCAGTCAGTCATTCACATACGATCTTGGTGTCAAAGCTGCTAAGACAGATGGCAAATGCCTAGAACGCTGAGATTAGATATTTATAATCAACAGTGAGCGTATCATTCCCCTCTTTCCCAAAATGGGGTATAACATTCTCATGCTCACATCCATTCTCGAGAGAGGCAACAAGCTGAAATTTCTTTACAGAAGTGAGTGTCACGCGTCCATTGAAGTTAAGACATCATCACTGGAGTTGCTCGTGCCACCGAGGAGTCTTGTTCTTTAAGACCAACATCCCATGGGTAGACAAACATCCACAAATTCAGCACCATCAGATGTGAATCTTTGAATACCATGAACCACCTGAGAACACCATATTAAAAATGCACAAACAATAAACATATTCTCTTGTTCATTTTATCACAATTGCTGGCAATATAAAAGGTTTACAAGTATAATAATTAGGATACATTGTTAATAACTGATACAATAATCAGAATACACTATTAATAACTGATCAAAATATGATGTAATCTTTACAATGAAAGTTGAAATGTTTTTCATTTTTGTAGGTTTATGTAATGAATAATGGCATAAAAGATCAATAGCATGGAATCAAGTACCAAAACAATCGGAAGAGAAATACAATAGTCAGTCATTCACATGTGAATTGTAGTTTGTTTAATCCGACCCCGTCGTTCTCGGACATGATTGTTAATAAGTATAAGTTGAGGGGTAATATTAGGAGTTATAATTTGGGGGGATGGGCTGTAGTGCGGGGGTCATAGCGGTGGATCTTGCCAAGGATTTTTTGCAGGTTCATAGGAATACGTACGCGGTGGTCGTGAGTATAGAAAATATTACACATAATGTGACAACCCGCTCACCAAAATAAGGGGTGGCCAGCCCAGTACTCCAATACAACGGAATCATGGATGGAATCATTCTCAGCATCATAACAAAAATATAGAGTATCTAGGATAACCACACAATATTTCAGAAAACGGGTTGCCAAAAATTTTGATTTGAAAGTAAATAAATGAAAACAAACAACCCAATTCCTGAAAGATAAGGGAAACCCCAAGACATATATAAATAATACAACAAGAATACGATAAAAAGACCGAATAGGTAACCGGTCACTAACTGATACACCAAATATACACAAGAACAATAAGTTACTTATTACATTTCATTAGACATTTACAAAAGCTTGGGCCTCTTGCCCGAATAAAAGACTTGATCTTAACTAGAATAAAAAGAAAACGTCTATACCAAATGTATCCCGTAATACCCGCAATGCATCATGGCTCGTCGATAACATCGAAATAGGAATTCAAATCAGGCATCCTTGCGGCGGAGTACCTGAGCAGAGACAAGATGAATATGCAACAAGAAAGGTAACCAGGTCAGGTCCCGGTTCTATATGATTACCAGATGAATAAAGAGGATGACAGTTATGTATAATAAATCGTGAAGAAAGAGAAATAAGAAGCAACCTATACTATTTAAAACATAAGCTAAGCAGGAATAAAAATAAGAAGCATTAAACTAAAAACTTCACCAAAGGTGCCAATTATTTCATATATCTATTCCTTAGCAGGAAGTATATATATAATCACAATCTTTTGCCCTTTAAGACAATTATATCTCAATTTTACCCTTTGTAAAAATCCTTTCCTTATCAGGAAAATAATCATTTTCAAATGCTCTTTGTGGCATTTACATGTGCTCTTTGTGGCACTCCATCATGCTCTTATGGCATATCAAATACATCAAGTCCCACTTGATTATGAGCTGTTATAATTATATACATATAACGAATTCTAAGACCGCCCGTCCGGGTTTCCCCACTGTGCGCGCCCCTAAATGACCATCATCTTCCAGGGCCTATCATTAGACAACCTGGGCACCTATATCGCAAGACGTCGGGAAGCGGCCATGTGCCTGCGAGGTAGTCAAGACCACACCCGGAATCTCCTACCCATCGCAGAAAAATATACAACAATAAGCGCTCCCATGGCCTAGGACTATATCCACCCTGCATTCATTAGCCAGGGGGCTTCACCTCGCGTGCGGACTTCCCTTATGATGTCATTTAGAGAGGTGTGTTTAAGCCATTTTATTTATCATTTCAAAATCAAGTAAATCATTATTTACCGGTTTCATGATTAAGTAAATTATCATTTACAAATATCAATACCATTTCCATTTCATTTCCATCCCACGTATATGTTTCATTTTATTCGAAACCATTTCTATTTATTTTGCAATTAATCTAACTTACCATCCATAGTCATACGATAGCTTATATCAACACTACAACCTCAAAGGAGTAAATAAACTCTTCATTATCTCCAAGCATTCTAGGAGGTTATTTTAGAACCCCAAGGTTATCATCTTTCGAAGGAATGAAATGACTTTCAATTTATTCTCCAAACTCCCCTTTATGGCGTTATTATGAACCACCAAGGTTAACATAGTTCAACCGAACTTTTAAAATCTCCCAACATTCTTTTGGGGTAGTAATATAAACCATCGAAACTAGTATAGCTTAATTAAGCTTCTAAAGTCTCCCGGACATGACACTACATCTCCTAGTTTCATAATAATTAACTAGAAGAAAAGAATGCCTTATCATTAATAGGCCTAACCCCGAAAAAATCCCCACATAACCCATTCCTAATCTAGGGTAGACATCTAACTCATCTCACACTCTAGGACTCTATGTTTACTTCATTAAAGAACGTTCCTAGTCCCTATATTTAAAGAAAAGGATTGAAATTGAGTTATAAAAGTAACTCAAAAACAGCAGGAAAACGAATCGATTCGCCCAAGGGCCGAATCGATTCGCCCAAGTGAATCGATTCGCCCAAAAAGCGAATCGGTTCGGACTACTAAACCAACATTCTGCAATTGGCCGAATCGATTCGGTCTTAACCCGAATCGATTCGGGTTATGCAGACCTGCCAATCTCCCTTAGCGAATCGATTCGCCCAAGGGGCCGAATCGATTCGGACCTGCAAATCTGCCAAAAATGGCTACGAAGGGTTATGAACCCTAATTTCTCCAAACTCCAACTCTCTCCCTTTATACACATCCAGCAACAATAATCTACCCCAAAACATCCTACATGGTTAATAACAACTATAACCCAAGATTTCATCATCAAAAACTAGGATTAGGGCTTAAATCCCAGAAATTCCATTTTCAAACCATAAATATAAATACACAATTATCATACAATTTATGCATCTTAAATCACATATTAGCAAGTAGAAAACTTGCCTTAGGGTTGATATCTCAGATTTGTTTGGAGAAGAAGCAATCCCGAATCCTCCATCTTCAATCTCTCTCTCATTTCTCCATTTCTCTTCCTCTTTCTTTCTCTCCTTTCTCTCTATGTTCAACACATAAAATGAGGGAATGAAATAAGGGGTAAGACCAAAAATCATGGCTTAACATAATTCTCCCAACTTAAATGGTTAATACCACATTAAAATGACTCGCATATACGCATATAAGCTAAAACCAGGTAAAAGTGCCCGAAACACAAAAATACAATATGGCACTTATTTTGACTGTCTCGCACCTTCCGAGACTAACTACACCCTCTAAACTGGCATCCGTAAATTTTATAAATTATTTCGAGTTCCAAAATCATTTAAACCAAAAGGCCATTTAAAATACATGACACCACAGACATGCAACCTGATGTTATTTACTTTCACATGCGGTAAATATGCATCAATCTAGTAAATATTAACTTTCAATTCATTAAATTAATATTTACTCCAGTCCCCACATTTTATATAATTACCTTATGCGGTAAAATTAGTATAAAATGAGCCTCCCAGAATCGAGGGTTGTTACATACTCCCCCCCTTAAGAGGGAATTTTGCCCCCAAAATTCGGGCATACCCAATTCTATTAAGGGTATACTACTCTAAACTAAGATTCTACTATCCTAAACAAACTCCTCGTTATTGCAACGCCCCAAATGGACCCAGACTAAGATCGACCCTATCGATCTCAATCTACATCATTTGTGCTCTAGCATAGCACAAAGCGTTCCTCACCAACTACGGATCCTATCTTCCTACGGCGAAAGGTGATGTCCTCGCGATTCGGCAAAATTAGCCGAATTTCTAGCATCATGTTACATCACACCTTGGGGCATCCATACCGGCTCTAAGTGGCTTAGCCCCAACGCTACTCAGCTATCCCCCGCATCGACGTATCTCATTAAGGAGTATGGCTTAAAAGCCAAATCTCTAAAGAAATGTTCTGAGACCACTCCAAGTCCAAGGAACATATTACCCATTGGTTCCATCCAACGAGTATACGAATTGCTCAACTGACCTCGCTAGGCCACTCACGATACCATGCCTCTGGAAATGATTTGTAAGACCACTCCAAAACCTAATGGTTGCACGAAAACCTCCATCCATACCATTACTGCTCCCATCTACTAGGTATACTAAGGCGCACGTTCGTAATATGCCTTTCGGCATAAGTAAATTTCCTCCATTTCATCCATCCACTTTAGGGTGGTAGGATATATGCCATTTCCATACGGTTCCCATTACTTCGCGGAAACTTTTTCTAAACCTTCGACACGAATATCTAGTCTCGGTCCACCCTATTATAATAGGCACCCCCCACGGATGTACTATTCCTCCATCGAGAACGGGGCATACTCTTCTACAAGTAGTCCGTCCATAATGGCCGGGAATGCAACAGTCTGATCAAACGATTAACCATTTTCTCAAATGGGATCATGACCAGTTCGATGCCGGTAGTTCCATGCAGACGTCTATGAATACCCTTCTTCGTTCCACTACTACTCTCTTTACACGAGTAGGTGAAATGGTCAATCACAGACATAAACGCTCTTACTACCGAGTCTTCCTATTCATGCTCATTCTACTTGGCCTTCCATGCCATTACCATCATCTCTGACGAGTTCTCTACTCGACACGTCCACTAGCCCAATCGCATTTCCTTAGCGAATGAGAAAATATCCAACCACTAGTTCTCCTGAACTCCAAGCACCAACTCGATTCCTCCCACAACATATTGCAACAACCTGTTGCCAACGAGAAGGACCAAATTTCCTGCCCAGGAAGTAGTGCCTTATCTATTTAAGGTGATCACTACCACGATGAATCTTAATTCAAGCACAGGATATTACTTTCCACAAGTTTAAGCTTGTGAGACGCATAAACAATAGGTCTATGCTCCATTATTATTACTCCCCAATCCTGGCAGAAACTTACTCATTAAACTCACTCTCGAGCTTACAATAATGGGTTAGGAGTGAGGATCCACCCGTCCTTATTAACTCCCCGGAAATGAAGTTACCAACGTAACATTATTTCTAAGAAATGCCTCATCTCCTTCGGCCGAACCCACCAAACCTCTCGAGACCCCATAATCTCGCTCCTAAGGGATCTAATCTCTTATAGAGTTAACCCACAACTTATTCGTGGTCAACTCCCTATCGCTTTCCTAAACTAACACCACCTACCCTCAAGGTCTAACATCCTAAAATCCTAAGGTCTATCTATATATATCCTACCTAAATCGTAAGCATATAATACCAAATACATCCCTAGTTCCCAATATCTTACTCAACTTCCGACATTCGCTCGGGTTCATGCGTGGGACGTCTCGCCGAAGCGAAATCCAGACAAGGAACCCTCCCGTTACACTACTACCTCGCATTGTCGGTCATTAAGATGTGACGGTCTAAGACACATGATCGAGATCGGTACAATTCTAATTTACAATTCTACTAATAAGATTCTACTTCTAGACTTTACCTTAGCATTCTATATATGAAATACGAGAAAGAAAATATGGCATCTCTCCACTCCCAACGTCGTTAAGGTTCACGCGTGGAGCGTCCCGCAAAAGCGGAATCCAAATAAGGAACCCCTCCTATGCATTACTACTTAACTTTGTTGGTCGTGGAGATAAGTCATAACATCCACATACAATGCAAACAAGCGATAAAACACTCAAACCAGGTAACACATATGACACATATACATAAAATATCATCACTCGCTTCATAACGAGTGAAGAAAAGATAGAACTTCCATACCACGGAAGTCATATAATTACCCTTCTATAATAGCGTAAATACTACTACAAGCCCAATATACACACCCGAGTCTATCGTAGACACAATACTACTAAATCTTATCCTAAGGAATATACACTACCCACCTATAAGGTAGAATTCCCTCCACAACTTGCCAAGCACTCTGGATCAATACTAATGGTTCTTAGACTCCATATTCGAGCCTTACACATACCAACATTATCTCCACCAACTCCCCAACCAGGCACTTTACTCTTGCCCTTGCTCTCCACTCAACGAAGTTTAAAATGAGTGGTTCTACACTCCACATCATAGCCGTTATTCCGACTCTGGCTGATAATAATTGCCCATGCAGTCCCTCTTACTTTCTCAGTAAAAGAGGACACGCTTTTGGCCTCCTCTTCCTCAGTTTAATGAAACTTCCCAAGGTGGGTGTCCACCAATGGGGTTTCACGATTCTCACTCCATCAGAAGTGTTAACAACACCTATTTTGGAGCCTATCACTTCATGGTGCATGGTCTCGACTCCCTAACCGTACAACACCTTATTCGCCATTGGTCTTTAACCGAACATTTTGTGAACATTCGGGAATCCACCTTCTCCTCAGTCCAGTTATCCCAGAGAAACTTGCCATTGCAAGTATCCACCAGGCTTCTGTATGGTCCAAACTTCTGGCACCCACTAATATAGTGACCACATTTTTCACCACATCAACACTTCTTCTACGGGTGAAGGATTTTCCTCCATTCTACTACAGGGCACTTCTCCACTTCAATATAACATCGCGTGAATTCTCAAGTTTAGTACCACTTCCTACTTCTAGCGGTACTTGGGAAACTACATCAACTGAAATTTGCAGTCGTAATAGCAAGACAAGAAAGCGTTATAAAAAGGGAGCGGCCTCTAAAGCGGTCCTCATCCCAGACCACAACTTACAGTTCTCCACAAACCTTCCCATAACTCCCTTCTTCAATCGACCTATTATTCTCACACGAATACGCAAAAGATTTTATAGATTCTACCTCATGGTAGAAGAACGAAATCTCACAAGAGAAATCAACGATCTTAATCCTAAGGCTTTACATCAAATCAAGAGCAACGCTGAAAACTTAAGGCGTCCACACAGATTCCTAAGGACTCTAGAACCTGATGCTCTGATACCATCTGTGGCAACCCGCTCACCAAAATAAGGGGTGGCCAGCCCAATACTCTAATACAACGAAATCATGGATGGAATCATTCTCAGCATCATAACAAAAATATAGAGTATCTAGGATAACCACCCAATATTTCAGAAAACGGGTTGCCAAAAATTTTGATTTGAAAGTAAATAAATGAAAACAAACAACCCAATTCCTGAAAAATAAGGGAAACCCCAAGACATATATAAATAATACAACAAGAATACGATAAAAAGACCGAATAGGTAACCGGTCACTAACTGATACACGAAATATACACAAGAACAATAAGTTACTTATTACATTTCATTAGAAATTTACAAAAGCTTGGGCCTCTTGCCCGAATAAAAGACTTGATCTTAACTAGAATAAAAAGAAAACGTCTATACCAAATGTATCCCGTAATACCCGCAATGCATCACGGCTCGTCGATAACATCGAAATAGGAATTCAAATCAGGCATCCTTGCGGCGGAGTACCAGAGCAGAGACAAGATGAATATGCAACAAGAAAGGTAACCAGGTCAGGGCCCGGTTCTATATGATTACCAGATGAATAAAGAGTATGACAGTTATGTATAATAAATCGTGAAGAAAGAGAAATAAGAAGCAACCTATACTATTTAAAACATAAGCTAAGCAGGAATAAAAATAAGAAGCATTAAACTAAAAACTTCACCAAAGGTGCCAATTATTTCATATATCTTTTCCTTAGCAGGAAGTATATATATAATCACAATCTTTTGCTCTTTAAGACAATTATATCTCAATTTTACCCTTTGTAAAAATCCTTTCCTTATCAGGAAAATAATCATTTTCAAATGCTCTTTGTGGCATTTACATGTGCTCTTTGTGGCACTCCATCATGCTCTTATGGCATATCAAATACATCAAGTCCCACTTGATTATGAGCTGTTATAATTATATACATATAATGAATTCTAAGACCGCCCGTCCGGGTTTCCCCACTGTGCGTGCCCCTAAATGACCATCATCTTCCAGGGCCTATCATTAGACAACCTGGGCACCTATATCGCAAGACGTCGGGAAGCGGCCATGAGCCTGCGGGGTAGTCAAGACCACACCCGGAATCTCCTACCCATCGCAGAAAAATATACAACAATAAGCGCTCCCATGGCCTAGGACTATATCCACCCTGCATTCATTAGCCAGGGGGCTTCACCTCGCGTGCGGACTTCCCTTATGATGTCATTTAGAGAGGTGTGTTTAAGCCATTTTATTTATCATTTCAAAATCAAGTAAATCATTATTTACTGGTTTCATGATTAAGTAAATTATCATTTACAAATATCAATACCATTTCCATTTCATTTCCATCCCACGTATATGTTTCATTTTATTCGAAACCATTTCTATTTATTTTGCAATTAATCTAACTTACCATCCATAGTCATACGATAGCTTATATCAACACTACAACCTCAAAGGAGTAAATAAACTCTTCATTATCTCCAAGCATTCTAGGAGGTTATTTTAGAACCCCAAGGTTATCATCTTTCGAAGGAATGAAATGACTTTCAATTTATTCTCCAAACTCACCTTTATGGCGTTATTATGAACCACCAAGGTTAACATAGTTCAACCGAACTTTTAAAATCTCCCAACATTCTTTTGGGGTGGTAATATAAACCATCAACACTAGTATAGCTTAATTAAACTTCTAAAGTCTCCCGGACATGACACTACATCTCCTAGTTTTATAATAATTAACTAGAAGAAAAGAATGCCTTATCATTAATAGGCCTAACCCCAGAAAAATCCCCACATAACCCATTCCTAATGTAGGGTAGACATCTAACTCATCTCACACTCTAGGACTCTAAGTTTACTTCATTAAAGAAGGTTCCTAGTCCCTATATTTAAAGAAAAGGATTGAAATTGAGTTATAAAAGTAACTCAAAAACAGCAGGAAAACGAATCGATTCGCCCAAGGGCCGAATCGATTCGCCCTAGCGAATCGATTCGCCCAAAAAGCGAATCGGTTCGGACTACTAAACCAACATTCTGCAATTGGCCGAATCGATTCGGTCTTAACCCGAATCGATTCGGGTTATGCAGACCTGCCAATCTCCCTTAGCGAATCGATTCGCCCAAGGGGACGAATCGATTCGGACCTGCAAATCTGCCAAAAATGGCTACGAAGGGTTATGAACCCTAATTTCTCCAAACTCCAACTCTCTCCCTTTATACACATCCAGCAACAATAATCTACCCCAAAACATCCTACATGGTTAATAACAACTATAACCCAAGATTTCATCATCAAAAACTAAGATTAGGGCTTAAATCCCATAAATTCCATTTTCAAACCATAAATATAAATACACAATTATCATACAATTTATGCATCTTAAATCACATATTAGCAAGTAGAAAACTTGCCTTAGGGTTGATATCTCAGATTTGTTTGGAGAAGAAGCAATCCCAAATCCTCCATCTTCAATCTCTCTCTCATTTCTCCATTTCTCTTCCTCTTTCTTTCTCTCCTTTCTCTCTATGTTCAAGACATAAAATGAGGGAATGAAATAAGGGGTAAGACCAAAAATCGTGGCTTAACATAATTCTCCCAACTTAAATGGTTAATACCACATTAAAATGACTCGCAAATACGCATATAAGCTAAAACCAGGTAAAAGTGCCCGAAACACAAAAATACAATATGGCACTTATTTTGACTGTCTCGCACCTTCCGAGACTAACTACACCCTCTAAACTGGCATCCGGAAATTTTATAAATTATTTCGAGTTCCAAAATCATTTAAACTAAAAGGCCATTTAAAATACATGACACCACAGACATGCAACCTGATGTTATTTACTTTCACATGCGGTAAATATGCATCAATCTAGTAAATATTAACTTTCAATTCATTAAATTAATATTTACTCCAATCCCCACATTTTATATAATTACCTTATGCAGTAAAATTAGTATAAAATGAGCCTCCCAGAATCGAGGGTTGTTACACATAATTGGTATTTTGGGAATAAGAAGTCTATCTTGATACCTAATTGTTTGTTTCGAGTTGGGGGTTCAGCTGTGTTGCTATTGAATAAGTCTGCAGATAGGAGGAGGGCTAAGTATAAGCTTGTTCATGTTGTGAGGACCCATCGTGGGGACGATGAAAAGGCTTTTTACAATATATAAAAATAATTTTTATTTCAACTACCCAAAAGTAAGAATCCCCTCCCCCCCAACCCCCCACCCCCACCACAGTTTTTTGACATTAAAAATTTGACGAATCGGACCCTAAACTTTCCCAAAAGCCCAACTTCATTACCCGACACATTCTCCTCATGATTGGAGGATTTCCACCAACTCCTGATTAAGTCCTATGAGTAACTTATTCAGATATAAACGTTGTGTGATCTGTGGGTGCGTGAACGGGAGACGCACTTGGCTAGATGTTTTTACTAGTTGTCCTCTGGCACGACAGCTACTTAATTCCGGATTGAGCTTCATACACACCAAATACAAACATCAGCATCATAGTATAGATGTGTGAATTAAAGAGAGGAGCAGAAATTAAAATGATTTATATTTACCTACCTTAGGTATCTAAACATGACACGAACCCACCATATTTCATATTCAAAATCGCGAAATGTGATTTTTCTTTGCTATTCAGATATATATAAACTACTTACAAAATATAGTAGGCTTAACAACAAAAAAGGGAAGGAATGCTTCCAAGGCAAAAAAAAAATAGGTGTATACATAATAAAACAGGTCTTTGAATGCCAAGAGTTTGCTTATAAAAAATAGAAAAATAAAAAATAAAAAAGGTTGAGCAGGTACAAAAATTTAGGAAGTAGGCATAATAAGAGCAGGTCTATGCTTTAAAAAAAGGCTTTGTCAACTTAAAACAAAATGTTACAAGCATGTAGGATTAAAAAAAAGGGGGGGAGTTGGTCTTGGCTAAAACCAGAAGGAGCAGGTGTATGCCAAAAACAAGTAGGACTTTGGTCGCAAATGCGTCTTTCCCATTAAAAGTAGTAGCATGTCTTTGTGGCAAAACACAGAGAAGCAAGTATATAACTGCAGAATTGTTGGAAGAAAAAAGAGTCCTGATCGACCGACTTGTTGTTCATAGCAGGTCTGTCTCATATCCACGATGGAGGAATTGTTGAAAATATATCACGTTTTCTAAAAGAGTCTTCTTACCAAACCTAGTTCAGGCCCTATGTTAATGCATATATTCCAAACTCTATACCACAAAAACTGCTATGAAGCACGGATATGTGAAAAACCATCACCCAAGCAAGGTACTCAATGCATACATCAGTGGCAACTTTTAACAAATTAAACCTTTTATCTTGTCTCGTTGATTTAATTAGGTTAACTATTTAAAAGAAAAGGAAAGTAAAAAAGATTAGAAACTAAAAGTATTGACATGTCTGACCTTAACAACAGGGTCAAGACGAACTCGTGCATCCCATAATATTAGGTAAGAATCACCGCCAACACTACAAAACTCATGCGCACTTCATCAAAGTTACAGCTAAGTTAGAGTAAAAAGCGCAACAAAAAATCGAAGAAAACATTAACATACATGTATTTCATTAAAATATATATATATATATATAACTTCTAAGAAAACATTAACAATTATATCCAGACATCTAATTTTGAACATTAATATTTATAACAACTCTTCTACCAATTTTTTGTGCTTATCTAAACAAATAAATAGGAACATATATAAGATCTATTTGTTTCTCGCACTATGTCGTTGGTTATACCTTCAAAAGCCCCTTCATCTTCATCACTCAAATTTAGCTCTTCATTAGCCCGTTGTATGTCTGTCTACCACGGTTTTCCTCCATAACTTTCAACAAAAACCTTTCCATGCTTTCAATGTAAAACTCTCACACTTCAAAGAAAATAAATTCCCTTGACATCAATCAAAACTGAAAAGCCCCGGATTTTAATAATGTCAAATTAAAATAATAATTTCCTTTTAAATAAATGCGGAAGCGTTTAAAAAATAAGTGATGGTTCAACAAATAAACAAGGAACAAAATTCAAGTCCAAGAAATTTGCCTAAGTCATCATTAACAATTATTCAAAGTTAGGCGAAACCAATTTTAGCAAAAGACTTGAATAAACCAATTTTACCCAATATTTAATTTAAGTCCCAAATTAAATGAGTGTGATAATTAAACCGAATTTTATCTTGAAATTATCCTAAGCATGCGTTCTAAATTTTGTGCAAGATAAAAATAAACAATGTCACACTACACCGCGATGTATGAGGAAAAACCCACTAACGGGAAAAAACCTCGGGACGGCCCTAGCCTCAAATCCACTAAAAATGGTATTACAAAATACAAGACAAAAGACTTACTTCCTAAACTCGAACCCTCTCAAGCCGTGATGCTCCTTCTTGTATCAACCTCCAATTAGCGGATAACCAACGGAGCTCCACCGTGGTCTCGGAATTCACCGATGGGACTTTGTATGGTCACCGTCACCCAAGCATGGAGCCTTTCTCCTTGTGGGTAGAATCTCAACAAAAGTCTTCTTTGTGATGGGGTGTAGAAGCAAACCCGAAACGTCTCTTGAATTCGGTAGAGAAAACCGGTGCCAAAAACTCCAAGCAATTGATATAAATATGGAAACTTGGATAAACGATTATTGGGTGTAAACTAGAGTGTGTATGAATTTTTCATTGAAAATTAAAACTCAAAACTTGAACATTTTCCTAAACTAATTTTGCTCTCAAACTCCCTTTTGGAGATAAACAAATGTTGGAAAGGTTGTCTTGGAAAATGTGTTTCCCGCACATAATAAAGTATGAAAAAAGTTGGTTGAAAACCAAGTGGATGAGTGGGGAAAAACTGCAAAAAAGTGCCAAATAACTGTTCCCGCTGGAAGTTCGTTCGAACGAACGTGATTCTCGTTCGAACGAGACATCTAACGAGTGACCAGCCTGGGCTCGTTAGAAGTTCGTTAGATACCTCGTTAGAACGAACATTCGTTCGAACGACATATCGAACGACTGACTAGTTAGGGTCGTTGGCAAAACTCGTTCGAACGAACCTGGTTCGAACGAAAAAACTCGTTCGAACGAAACTGGTTCGAACGACAAAACTCGTTCGAACGACATTTCTAACGAACGACCAGAAAGATTAAAAAATTCGATTTTGGCCCAGAAACTTTTATATACTTATTTTAAAGTTCTAATTGATTCTTTCTGAAAATAAAATGCAGTTTTTATTTCACCTAACACCCAATACATATTGTTCCAAGCTCCTATATACATATAATTACATTCATACCTTGGGAGCATGGAACCTTAGTTGATGACGTAGAAACGAGGCACACAAACCGGCATTTTGATGAAGCTTTAAGTTCTTTGCCGCTACGTCTTCAACATACACTTCATAGGCTTGAGAATATTACAATAAATACTATCCTATGAATAAATGTTTTTGTCCGGAATTGAGCCAAAACTATATATGGACTCAATTGGAAATTTGTGTCCTTACAAATCTCCCCATTTGGCTATTCCGGGACAAAAACCAAACAAAAATCCTAAAGGGCCGTCAAGCTCTACTAGACTCAAAACATAACCCGTCCAATCTTGACTCAACCCAAGGATCCAACGCTTTGCCATAGAAAGATGCCGCTTTAGAATAATTCCTGCACACTTAAGCAAACTCATCAAATGCATAGGGAATATCAAGAAATTAAATGCAATTAATTAATTACTCCCCCTAAATTAATTCTCCCTTTTAAACACATGACCTACTTAGAAAGACGTCTCCCCCTAAGATAAACCGCCCCCAAACGAAGATACGATAATAAGAGGATTAGATACCATTTATCCCCCTATCATCATTCTCCCCCTTTTTGTTCGGGAATAGGCAAAGGATAAAGAACTAATAAACAGCATGTGAAAGTTTAAAGTGATAAGACATGAAAGCATATGAGCAATTAAAGCAAGGCAAAGACAAACAGATATCATATATATATATACTTTAAATATACCAATAAGTACATGCATATATAGATAGATATAAACACACGCATGACACAAAATACAATAAGTTTGCACACTCGTATGGCAAAAATGTGTCATATGGAAACGGAAGTGTAGGGGTGTGTACTAGTAACAGATAAATTTAGACCCAAACACTTAATAAACGTTCACGGAGTTCTCATTTGATTGCAAACTTCATCACATTGAAATATAACCTCATGTGACAATATAGATTGAACTCAATGAACAAACATACACAATGCATACAAGCCTAGCATGATGATGATTCTACAAACCAAATAGAGTCATGACATTAAAGACAACTAGGATAAATGGACATTGTGCAAACCGTTGACATACCATCCAATTCTCCCTCAATGAGCATATATATTCTTATGTTTTTGAATGAATATATCATACAAACATAGGCCTTGGCAATTGCTTTCTGTTTAATGCCAAATATTCTGTTTTTAGGCCTTTGGATCACGTATTTCTTTTAGATCCAATCAACGGTGGCTTACTATCGCAAAGGATTTAATTCATCCTTTCGGAGCCCTTCCCCGTGCATATATTAATTTATCATGTTTTCATTTTTCACACAAATCTCACATGCAACGGATTTTGACATGCACTAGTCCTCCTAGGTCATCGATATGTAGATGACTAGATTGATAGGAGAACACCTCAAAAATCTCAAATATAACATGTGACATTAAGATTTCAAAAGAGCTCGTGCATGTGTGAATAGAGGCATATAGAAATAGAATCCATTTAAACGATACAAAATCCAACTACTCCATATAAAACATGGTAAAGAACATTTTAAGGATTGAAAATCTAAACCAAAAGTTCTAGCCACATGGGAGCATAAATGATGGGATTCAAACACAAATATATGCCACATAAAGTGTGTCAAACAAAAATACACACAAAACAAAATCTTTTTGAGTTTTTAACATTTTTAATCAAAAATAAATATTTACTCAAAAGGACAAACAAAAATTATTTGTATTTTTCATTAAGCTTAAATGAAATAAATAAAACACAAATGGTAAACAAAAATCTTTTTATATTATGCAGTCAAATCAAACACAAAGAATAATACAAAAAGATAAACAAGTCATAATTTCTAGCATGTGATATGAAATAAGGCAATGACTAGAAAATGACTAAACAAGCATACATTTAGCATATGAATATAGCATGATGTACAAACGCTAAAGTATGCAAACACTAACACATTCATCCATTAGATTTAGCAAGGGAGGAATCGTGTGAAAGTAAATGAGAATCAAAATCCCTATTTTGTAAGGCAACCAAGTTGGATTTCCTAACCCAAATAAATGAAGAATTACTATCTTGGGGTGTAGGAACGTTAGCTATCGTGGTTACTTTACTATGGGATTTTCTAGGAATTCTTTTAAGATCTAAACAAAATTGCCTAAGATGACCTTTTCGACCACAATGTGTACAAGTAAGAACATGTCGAAAAGATTTATCTAAGGAGTGATCATTAAATGCATTCCTAGAAGATTCTCCTAAAACATTGGTTTTGACTTTAGGGTTAAATTCATTACAAGAATTGAAGCCTAAACCAAAAGTGTCATTTTTAATTTGGACCGTTCCTAACATTTTATCTAGTTTTTCCGAACGACACTCCAAAACAAATTTGACAATACTAGAATCTTCTAATTTATTTTCCAATTCAACAATTTTAGATTCTAGTAAAACATTTCGCTCTTCAAAAACAAGAAGCTCCTTTTTCAAGGATTCCATTAAACCCCTAAGGCTATCTCTCTCGCCTTCTACATAGTTAAGCTTCTCTTGAAGAGTCCTCTCATGTGTCCTAAGGTCTTCTATTAAGGCACTTTCATCAATGACCTTGACACTCTCTCTTAAACTCGCTTCTAACTTCAAATTAGCTCTTTTCAATTTAATAGATTCTTTATATAATTCATGAAAAGCATTTTGAAGTTCACTCTCATCAACATCTTCTTCATTTTCACTCTCTCTTTCTTCTTCACTCTCACTATCATAAAAAATAAGAGAATTATGTACAATGACCTTGAAGTGGCATGTGCTATAATTTCATCATTCGATGAGTTCTCACTATCACTCACATGTTTAGTCATAAAAGCCACAAAATTTTTCTTAGTGGGGGACTCGGGCTTCTCTTCCTTATCACTATCACTAAGGGTCGCATTGTATGCAGTGGGTCGTTTACCCTCTTTCCTTAGTTTAGTGGGGCACTCATAAGCCCTATGTCCATAACCTTCACAACCAAAACATTTATTAGACTCGTCCCTATCAATATTTTCATTACTAGGTTTAGGGATCTTATCGGCTTTAGAAATCTTCTCGTTTTTATCATGTTTAGAAGATTCAAATTTCTTAAAATCATTTTTAACTTTATCTTTGTTAAATTTAAGAAATTTTCTAAATTTACGAACAAACAAAGCCATGTCTTCCGAGTCACTATCACTATCGCTCTCTACTACTTATTTGACCTCTTTTCGGGCTTTTAAAGCAACGCCCTTTTCAATTTTCTTTTCAGTTTTAGAGGGAAACATATCTAGTTCATAGGTTTGTAAATCACCTACAAGCTCTTCTAATATCGTAGAGGCTAAAGTGGGTAAAGAATTTAAAACGGTCACCTTTGGAATAAATCTATCGGGTAGGGACCTTAAAATTTTCTTTACAACACGGTCGTCAGGTATTTTCTCTCCCAAGTTAAAGGATGAATTAACAATATCTGAAAGTCTAGCATAAAATTTATCAAAAGTTTCTTTTTCATCCATTTTGATAGTTTCAAATTGAGTGGTGAGGTTTTGGAGTTTTGAAGCTTTAACGACACTCGTTCCTTCATGAGGTAATTGTAAAATATCCCAAGCTTATTTAGCGGTTTCACACGTCATAATACGTCGGAATTCATCCGGTGCGACAACGCTAAATAATGCATTTAAACCACGGGAATTAAAATTTGCAAGTTTAAACTCATTTTCGGTCCATCTATCGATGGGTTTGGGAACACGTTCATTTTCAATTAAATGAGTTGGTGGGGAGTACCCGGTAACAACAGACATCCAAACATGTTCATCGATAGATTTAAGTGCCGATTTCATTCGCACTTTCCAATACGCGTAGTTAGAACCATCAAAAATAGGAAATTTTGAAAATGGGGAAAAATCCATTTTAGCCAAAAATTAAAGGATCTTAACGAAATAAATTATCATTTTTGGCTCTGATGCCAATTTGTAAGACCCCGGATTTTAATAATGTCAAATTAAAATAATAATTTCCTTTTAAATAAATGCGGAAGCGTTTAAAACATAAGTGATGGTTCAACAAATAAACAAGGAACAAAATTCAAGTCCAAGAAATTTGCCTAAGTCATCATTAACAATTATTCAAAGTTAGGCGAAACCAATTTTAGCAAAAGACTTGAATAAACCAATTTTACCCAATATTTAATTTAAGTCCCAAATTAAATGAGTGTGATAATTTAACCGAATTTTATCTTGAAATTATCCTAAGCATGCATTCTAAATTTTGTGCAAGATAAAAATAAACAATGTCACACTACACCGCGATGTACGAGGAAAAACCCACTAACGGAAAAAACCTCGGGACGGCCCTAGCCTCAAATCCACTAAAAACGGTATTACAAAATACAAGACAAAAGACTTACTTCCTAAACTCGAACCCTCTCAAGCCGTGATGCTCCTTCTTGTATCAACCTCCAATTAGCGGATAACCAACGGAGCTCCACCGTGGTCTCGGAATTCACCGATGGGACTTTGTATGGTCACCGTCACCCAAGCATGGAGCCTTTCTCCTTGTGGGTAGAATCTCAACAAAAGTCTTCTTTGTGATGGGGTGTAGAAGCAAACCCGAAACGTCTCTTGAATTCGGTAGAGAAAACCGGTGCCAAAAACTCCAAGCAATTGATATAAATATGGAAACTTGGATAAACGATTATTGGGTGTAAACTAGAGTGTGTATTAATTTTTCATTGAAAATTAACACTCAAAACTTGAACATTTTCCTAAACTAATTTTGCTCTCAAACTCCCTTTTGGAGATAAACAAATGTTGGAAAGGTTGTCTTGGAAAATGTGTTTCCCGCACATAATAAAGTATGAAAAAAGTTGGTTGAAAACCAAGTGGATGAGTGGGGAAAAACTGCAAAAAAGTGCCAAATAACTGTTCCCGCTGGAAGTTCGTTCGAACGAACGTGATTCTCGTTCGAACGAGACATCTAACGAGTGACCAGCCTGGGCTCGTTAGAAGTTCGTTAGATACCTCGTTAGAACGAACATTCGTTCGAACGACATATCGAACGACATATCGAACGACTGACCAGTTAGGGTCGTTGGCAAAACTCGTTCGAACGAACCTGGTTTGAATGACAAAACTCGTTCGAACGAAACTGGTTCGAACGACAAAACTCGTTCGAACGACATTTCTAACGAACGACCAGAAAGATTAAAAAATTCGATTTTGGCCCAGAAACTTTTATATACTTATTTTAAAGTTCTAATTGATTCTTTCTGAAAATAAAATGCAGTTTTTATTTCACCTAACACCCAATACATATTGTTCCAAGCTCTTATATACATATAATTACATTCATACCTTGGGAGCATGGAACCTTAGTTGATGACGTAGAAACGAGGCACACAAACCGGCATTTTGATGAACCTTTAAGTTCTTTGCCACTACGTCTTCAACATACACTTCATAGGCTTGAGAATATTACAATAAATACTATCCTATGAATAAATGTTTTTGTCCGGAATTGAGCCAAAACTATATATGGACTCAATTGGAAATTTGTGTCCTTACAAATCTCCCCATTTGGCTATTCCGGGACAAAAACCAAACAAAAATCCTAAAGGGCCGTCAAGCTCTACTAGACTCAAAACATAACCCGTCCAATCTTGACTCAACCCAAGGATCCAACGCTTTGCCATAGAAAGATGCCGCTTTAGAATAATTCCTGCACACTTAAGCAAACTCATCAAATGCATAGGGAATATCAAGAAATTAAATGCAATTAATTAATTACTCCCCCTAAATTAATTCTCCCTTTTAAACACATGACCTACTTAGAAAGACGTCTCCCCCTAAGATAAACCGCCCCCAAACGAAGATACGATAATAAGAGGATTAGATACCATTTATCCCCCTATCATCATTCTCCCCCTTTTTGTTCGGGAATAGGCAAAGGATAAAGAACTAATAAACAGCATGTGAAAGTTTAAAGTGATAAGACATGAAAGCATATGAGCAATTAAAGCAAGGCAAAGACAAACAGATATCATATATATATATACTTTAAATATACCAATAAGTACATGCATATATAGATAGATATAAACACACGCATGACACAAAATACAATAAGTTTGCACACTCGTATGGCAAAAATGTGTCATATGGAAACGGAAGTGTAGGGGTGTGTACTAGTAACAGATAAATTTAGACCCAAACACTTAATAAACGTTCACGGAGTTCTCATTTGATTGCAAACTTCATCACATTGAAATATAACCTCATGTGACAATATAGATTGAACTCAATGAACAAACATACACAATGCATACAAGCCTAGCATGATGATGATTCTACAAACCAAATAGAGTCATGACATTAAAGACAACTAGGATAAACGGACATTGTGCAAACCGTTGATATACCATCCAATTCTCCCTCAATGAGCATATATATTCTTATGTTTTTGAATGAATATATCATACAAACATAGACCTTGGCAATTGCTTTCTGTTTAATGCCAAATATTCTGTTTTTAGGCCTTTGGATCACGTATTTATTTTAGATCCAAATATTCTGGTTGGTTGGACCACTTTTTCAAAATTAGTCAGTGATGGTACATCATTACATTCTAAAATATAACATATTTACAATGTTAGAAATTAGCAAGAAGACAATCAGATAAAAACTTAATAATCATCTACTGAAGCCTTATACAGTATCTCTCACTATACTAGCTTTTGCAAATCAGTATTAAGAGATTTTACGTTTTGATAAAAACAAGCAGTATACTTGAGAAAGACTTCTAAAATATGTCTCTTGGGCAAATAAAATCTTCCACTCTCATTATACTAGGGACTAGAGGTGAAATGGAAATGTTACTAGTCCTCTCTATGTGGAATGGAAACGTTGAGGAGTCTTAAATTCATAAAATCCCCAAATAATACGATTATATATTTTACCTTCGATCCTACTAACCCCCGAGAGTACATGTAGATCCTGTATATATGCGCATCGCATGAATTCGAACTAGTAAGGAAGGAGACTCTATAGAGGTCTTTGAGTCAGTGGAGGTCGTGTGTTAAGCACAAGCATGCCCCTGTCATGTTGGGATAGTAAATATTTGACACTTCAAAAAATTCAACTTTGTCTTCTGTCACCTCGTACCGTTTTAATTAAGTTTCCATATAGTGCGAGGCCAAATGAAATGCAAAGGCTGATATCCAATAGACACCACAAAATCTATGCATGTGGACAAAGTAAAAAACTAAAAAAGATGTTGCTTGGGTCGGGTGGATGTATATCTCTGAAGTTGAAGAGGAAATTTTATAAGAGACTTAAAGAATTGTCAAGTAGCAAAGAAACACTGTAGATAGTAATAATGCAAATTAAAACGAATGACTTAATTTAATATTGATCAAAATGCACGACGAATGGCAAAACCAAAATTGGCATGGATAGAGAAATTAAGGTATGACATTATTGCTTGAGCATAACGACAATATATAGTGGAGTACGTGTCAATTTCAAGTAGTTAGGATAAATCTTGGTACAGAAAATTTACTAGATTAATCATTAACATCACAAGCAGATAATACATAATCCATAATAACACTAAAAATACCACTGTCCAAATGAAAACTTAACAATTATTATGCATGATAGATATTTGAGATAATACCTGGTCTATGATGAGGACAATAGTTTCAAATGATAATCTCTGCATTCCATTACACCAATACTTTCTTTCACACAAAAAAGTCTTCCAACGTACAGCCCATGCCATCCCGAGATGGTAAATATCTGTAAAACGATTCCAAAAAAAAATTGGACACTAATCACCAACAAGAGTTTTAATTTTTTGGATTAATAACTAAAGTTCTTTATTCAAGTTGTTTAATGTCTTCCACGAGATTTTCTACTGTTTGTATTTGAACTTCTCAAATAATATGCCAAATTAACATAAGTTCAAATATTTTCTTTCTTTGTTTGTTTGTTTTTAATAAACTACCCCCACTAGCCTAGCAAGAAAACCCAAAAATAGTAACAAAAAATAGAAAAAGGTCGAATGATAATGCAATAGATTGAAGGGAAACATGAAAACTTGGCCTAGCATAATTATGGTCAAAACTAACATAACAATATATGTAAGGTCAAGTTCCATACCTTAGATAGTTAGGGAAGTCATCAAATGAAAATTTTATGTCTCATTCATCAAGAACGCCAGCATAAATGTCTTATTTGAATGCGTCACATCTCAAAGACATCCCAGATATCGATGGTGGCAGGGTTTACCTATTACACTCACTTTCTTCCAATATCTATTAACCGGATTTGTTTCTCCATTTTAAGTTACATCAAGTTGATGAAGCTTTAATAAATCCTAAGAAATCATTCAGACTAGATGCCTTCTGAAATGATTACCAAATATATTATACAGTTTATTCATACTTATTTTACTTGGTGTAAAAAGCAAGGCCGATCATTCATTGGTAAGCCACATTATTAGGCAACAACATAGTTTTCAATACAATGTTGAATAAAATCAAGGACATGATGATTAACTGCCTTCTTAAATTCAAACTAAAAAGATAGGAATGTCACATGTTCTAATTATAAAAACAAATAAGGTTACTCCAGTTTAGTTTAGTGTTGATAGAGTATATAAACACCATATATACCCAAAAAATTATTTTTCATTAGACAATCAATAAAATGCAAATGAATAAATAAATAAATAAATATATTTCATGTCCCAACTAAAATACACCTAAATCATTCACTTCCATCTTATCCAAACCTTCATAACCGAAGAAATCAGTCAATGAAAACCTAAATATATGGTTGGAAACAAATCAATACTCATAACACACAAACATAGCATAACTGTACAAAACGCAAAAAAAATTATATGGCTAAATCAGAGAATATAAACACCTTTGGTTGTAACCATCTACATCTTCAAACACACAAAAAAAATTAAATATACACAACCCATAAATCACAAAAAATATTTCAATAACTTCAAACCTATAATTCCAAATCTCTGAAATCGCAATAAAGGAAAGTATATAGGAAGATGAATCCAACTAAGTCTGCAAACCCCAAAAAATAATTTTTCGTCAAAACCCCAAATCTCATAATGAAATCAAAAGAAAGGAGGAGGAGAGAAAGAATGATGAGAGAGAGAAAAGTTTAGAGAGATACCATTCATTCGTGTTAAGATCTACTACATGTGAGCGAGAGTTTAGAGATACTGTATATTCAAAGAGTAAACATCAAGATACATCTGCAACAAAATAAAACAATTAATCAAACCCAGAACAAAAAAAATTATGCTTTAAACCTAAAATGTTACGCCAAGAGAAGATAGATAAGAGGATTGATGGAGAAACCTTATGCGTTATGGCAGGGGGAAGAAAAATAAGATTTGGAGATAATTGTGTTTAGGACTGAGGGCGAAATATGGCTGAGCGGGGATGTTTTGAGGGTTTTCCTTTTTCCTTTTATTTTTAAAATACTAAATATGTATTAGTAACACTTATAAGTTATTACTAACACTATAAGAATGTTACACATAGTATTGGTATAATAGTGTTAGTAATCATAAAATAAGTATGTTACTAATAGCTCGTTTTGGTGTAGTGTTAGACCAGTATGGTGGGGAGAAATTACCAACTGCTATTAGGTTGGTACATTGATTTCATTTCGAGTGGTGACAAATACTCGGGAGCATACGATCAGGAGTAAATTATAAATATAAATACATAGAATAATCTGGAATCATTTACTACGTATGGAATATACGGTATAGGATGTGATTTTTCCTATACTGATGAAACAAATACATAAGTGGTGTGAATACTTATAGTGTGACTTATTATGGGTATGACACACCAACGTTGCTTGCTATCGTGGGAGGTTTAAAAGGGGACAATCTCATCTTGATGATCCCATAGGGGGGATTTTAGATTGGTGCCTCAGAATAAAGAACCTAGGAACGACTTATTAGTGTGTTAATAAGTTGACAGTCATATGAGTGCATAGATATGTGCATAGCCCATAGGCTTGTAACTATGTTCGCCTATAATATGTGTGACTTGTATTTATATTGTTTTTGAGTGATTTCGAATTGGCAATCCATATTTTGTACGTGATGTACCGAGACTTGAGAGCAGAGTATGCAAGCACCTTAGGATAGCCTCTGGGGTGCTATATTAGTGTGTGTGTGTGTATATATATATATATATATATATGTGTGTGTGTGTGTGTGTGATGTGTTCCACTGTGTGAACTTAGTAAATAAGTTGGATAGTGATATCTGAAATTACTTTAGTATGAGAACACTTTACTTGATTTACGAAAACTCCTATTTGAATTCAAGGAGGTAGAATTATTTGATATGGTATTGTGGGGGAAAGTACGAGTGGGTAAGTAGAGTTATAATAGGAGGTCATTACATTTGTATTATCTTGGTGTGGTAACATTAACTAGAACGGTTTAGAGGTACGTTAGCTGTGCACAGTAGTTGAGAGGTGAGAATCTCAAGAGAGAGCTTGAAAAACTAACATGTGTATTATATTTGCTTTACCAAATTTTAAATACTTGTTATACTATTTTAAAATATTTCATACTCGGGCTCTGACTCGTCTCTTTCAAAATATCCTTTCTCATGTGAAATTATTTTTAGGTGTTCAACCACAAGGACGCCAGTCTTAGACTATCGGACCGTTCGACGTGTTGCAGCTATTATGGGAGTTGCATGTCCAATTTATTAAACGCCTCCACACTTATTTCATTTATTTCCTATTTTATTTATCTCAGTTAGGGCATGTGTCGCCCCCTTCCAGATATTATTGTGTCAGAGATATATTATACTTATTTTATTTCAGTATTCAGTTTGTATTTGGATTCAGTTTTATATTGGTTGTTGGATTTGAGATTTTGAACTGGGGTGTTTATTCTAGTCTTATTTATTTCAGCAGTTGGTTTTATATTCAATATTATTTTATTCATGAGTATAATGAATGTGTTAATGTTTCAAATTAATTGAATTTAAAATAAGATGGGTTATATGTTTTGACACTAGACTAATTAAATATTACTGAAAGGACCAATGAAGCACAAAATGACTACATGCAGAAGTAAACGATTGTCGAGTAAACACAATTTACCTACGAGTTTTATAGGTTATTCAAGTGGGGACCAATTTAAACTTTTCTTGAAATTGTAAACTCTACTAAAACTGATTAAGATTTGTAAAGTCAATTTAAGTCCTAATTATTATCTTTAGTTAATCTAGGTGATTTAACGGATAATAAACAATTCAGTTTTTAGACAGGTATCTAATTATTTAACCTACTTTTTCGTGTGAGGTGATATGCAAAAAATATAAAGCACACGGTATTTATTTAACGTCACAAAAACACTTCCCCGGGAAAAACGACGGACTCTCCTAAGAGTCAACCTAGTTTACTTCCACTAAAATAATAGCGAATTAAGAACGAGTGACAACAATTAAACGACAACAAAAGAAGATAAATATAGCTATTACCTCACCTAGACAAAGCTCCCTCTTGGTTGCTTCTTTTTATCTCTCTTTAGTCTGTCCTCTTGACTTTGTATTCTTCACGTCACATCTTCTCCCTCTCGCATTCTCTAGGTCAGGTTTTGCTCAATGACTAACGTGTCCTAGTTCTTAGTGAAGTATTTGTGTATTGTGTGCTATCCTAAATGACACACACACACACACACACATACACACACACACACACTTAATGATACAACTAAATGCAATGCAACAATTTATCTTTCTCCTAGATATCAGCAACAACTCATATGTTTTATTCTCTTGTTTAAATCAAACTTTCTTGATTTAACACAATGTTTGCAAACTTCACTTTTTTCTTTTCTTAAAAATTAAAAAAATGAGAGTTGATCTAATATATACACATCAATAAGTGTCTAAGTAAATAAGTGGTGTATAGTGAGTGATTTCAAAGTGATATGCACATGAAGAATCCTGAAATCACTTTATTGATCAAGCAATTGTATACCCAGAACTAATACGACTGAAAATATATATAATCAAATTTATGTTAAGTTTCAGTCCAAATTCAAATATAAGGACAATGAAGATTGTTTCAGAAAAAAATTCAGTCCTTAAACAAAACAGGCTCAAGTTTCTAAACCTCTTATAGACTGAACTTTATTTTTAAGAAAAACTTTCTTGAATGCTTTTAAAACATAATGTTTTAAAACAAGGTTGAATACTAGAACAATAAATCAATCAATATAACTAAAATACACCAAACATATTTTGTGTGTGTAGTATAATATTTATTGAGTATATTATCAACAATACTACACAAGAATATATCTACAAGAAAATAGATCTAAAATCATATATACACCAAGAAAGGAATATTTACAACGTTTTTACCCCTTAATAAAAATAGAAACGAGAAGCGAAGTTCTGAAAAAATCACCACGAACATGACCCTCTAGAGCCTTTTAACTATATTGAAATGAACCAATACTTATTCACGAAAAAAACACTTTGAAAATGCATCTTGAAAACTCAAAGTGTATAGACTCTCTCTCCCTTTAAAACAATTTTAGCAGAATTTGGGTGCAAGAATATTTTTTCCCGGATATTAAAATAGAGACCCTAATTGATTGTATTTATAGAGTTGTTGGGTGTGCTGTCATTGGTTACTAAATTGATCACTTGTATTGTGAAAAAACACAGACAACCATCGATAGGATATCAATCATATGACCCACAAAGAAACACAAAGTACCCCTTTAAAATATTGACACGTCGCATAACAGCTGTAACCAATAATAAAAATGTGTATTTCCATTTTATAAAATCGTGTCGTTTAATAACCTTTGATGCCAGCTGGAATCAGTCAATAATATTATTTTTGTAGCAAAATAACACCACGACAACGTTTTGACAGAAGAACAAAACAAGTTTTAGTTTAAGAATTAAAACCATGGGCGGTAAAGTCATAGGGCACTACATCGTCATTTTTAAAATAGGGAGCCAGCTTATCAAAATCTCTTGGTTAAATCAAATCTTCAAAAATCACACACGCCGACTGTTCTGGTAAATAGGTAATAGACTTACATAAGGCCAATAACTTTTGTAACTATATTTTGACAGGAAACATAACTGAGGATAACTGTTATACAGTAATGCCAAGGTTTGAATCTTGCAAAGTTCCTAGATTAGATGATGCTGATTTATGGAACAATCGATTGAGATATACAAATTTTGATAATCTTCGTAGGCTAAGCTCCCAAGAAATAGTTAGAGGTTTGCCTAAAATAAATTATCCTTTTAACCCTGTCTCTGGTCCCTGCCAAGAGGGATTGATGAGTAAATCTTCTCATAAGAAAGTTAAAGATATCTTAACTTCAAAACCTTTGGAACTAATCCACATGAACCTCATGGGTCCCTCTATAACTGCTATCTTCTGTGGAAACAACTATATTTTAGTTATTGTGGATGACTACACGTGATATACCTGGGTTGCTATCATGAAAAATAAATCTGATACCTTCCGTGAGCTGTTAAAAATTCTTTTAAAAATAAAAAACGAGAAGGATACCCAAGTATGTCACATTAGAAGTAACAGAGGTGGAGAGTTAAAAACTTAGTGTTACATGATATTTAATTAGCAATGTATACAAACATGAGTTTAGTGCTCCTAAGATACCTCAACAGAATAAAATTACTGAATGTAAGAATAGGACCTTACAGGAGACGGACAGGGTGGTGTTGCACATAAAAAATCTGCCAAAATACTTTTGGGTTGAGGTTGTACATAATACGTATCATATCATTAATTGTGTATACCTAAGAAAAAATTCCAAACAAACCTCTAATTAACACTATTACTATGCAAAGCCTAATTTGAAATATTTTAAAACCTTCGGTACTATATGTTATGTCTATAAGGACAGAGAAAAACTTTCAACATTTGACACCCCAGGAGAAAAAGCAATCTTTCTTGGTTATTCACAAACAAGTAGGGCTTACCGTGTTTGTAATCTACATACCAAAGTCATTTTAAAGTCTTTTAACGAATTATAAATGATACTTAGGGGTGGAAATTCGGGTTAGTCGTGTCATTTTCGAGTCGCGTTGATTTTTATTTTAGTATAAGTTGTGTGTACTCTTAAATCTATACAAACTAATCGGGTCATTTCGGATTATTACCATAAACGGGTTATCGGGTAAAAAATTTCCAGCTCTAATGATACTAGTACAGAGAGTAGTTTCAGTTAAACAGTAGTCCTAGATAAGTCTAAAATCGATTTTAATCTTAAATCTCTAGAGATAATTGATTCACTCCCACCTGAGAGTCTTGTTGTACCAAATTGGGTTTCTAAAGACCGCCCCCTCAAAAAAGTGATTGGTAACCCTTCTGATTCATTTAGAATAAGATCCCAACTTCAAAAAGTGGCTAAATTTTCATGATTTGTTTCTCTTCTAGAATTAAAAAATGTAAATGATGCCCTTTGTGACTCATTATGGACCAATGCTATGTAAGAAGATCTTCTCCAGCTTCAAAGACACAATGTTTGGTATTTTATTCCACGGCTAAAAGATAAAAAGGTTATCGGCACACATTGGATCTTTAAAAACAAAACTGGTGAGAATGGGGAAGTAAGTAGGTTAGTAGCACAAGGTTACTCCAGATTGAGGGAATTGATTTTGGCAAAATTTTTGCACTTTTTACTCGTCTTGAGTAAGTTTGTCTCCTCCTTTCCATATCATGTCATTTACAATTAAAACCTTTTCAAATGAATGTTAAGTCCATATTTTTTAAATGGGATTTTTATTGAGAAGCTATACGTAGAGAAACCTATTGGATTTATAGATCCTTCACACCCTAATCACGTCTTAAGGCTTAAGACAGCTTTATATAGCTTGAAACATGCTCCTAGATCTTGGTATGAACGTCTGTCTACATTTTTGGTCGCGAAACGCATTTTTTTGTGGAGGAAATGATCAGACCTTATTTGTTAGGAAAACGGACAACCATGTCTTGATTGCCCAAGTGTACGTTGGCGATATTATATTCGGATCAACCTGTTTTAATCAAGTAAATTACTTTTTCGATATTATGCATTCTGAATTTCATATGTCCCTAATAGGAGAATTATAGTATTTCTTAGGACTACAAGTAAAACAGCTTAGTGATGGCATATTTATCTCACAATCAAAATACGCTATTGATATAATTAAAAAGTTTGGGCTAAAGAATTCAAAACTAGCACGTACACACGTCCATGAAATTATCTAAGGAAGAAAATGGGAAAGACGTCGACCTAATTTTAAATAGAAGTATGATAGGCAGTCTATTATATCTTACTACCTCTAGACTAGCCATTTCCTTTGTTGTGTTTATCTATGCAAGATACCAATATTTCCTAACGAAACCCATATGTTATGCGTTAAATGAATTATAAAATACATTAAGGGTACATTAAATTTTGGTATTTGGTACACCTAGGACACCACTAGTTCCATTGTTAGTTACCCTGATGCTGATTGGGCAGGGTGTTCAGACAATAGTAAAAGAACGTTTGGATCTTGTTACTATGTACATCCATTTCAACAACCGAGTCTGATTACATAGATGTGGGTAGTTGTTGTGCCCAACTTTTATGGATCAATCAAAGGCTTAGTGGCTATGGTATCATTGAAGATAAATTCACTATGTATTGCGATAATCAGAGTGTGATAAATATATCTAAGAATCATGTCCAGCATTCATGCACTAAGCATATAAAGAAAAGGCATCATTTTATTCGTGAGCTTTTAGAATCCAAAGAGCTTGATATTGAGTACTTAAACACGAAAAAACAATTAGCTGATCTATTCACAAAACCTTTGGACAATATTAGATTTGGGTTCCTTAGAACAACCATGGGATGATAGTTATCACATAATAGCGTATGCGTAATTGTCATAACCTCGGTAGTTTCACTATAATTATTGGTTTCTGAGGATTTAGGGCACAGAAGTTTCAGAAATGACAAAAGACGCCTCCTTAATCTGTTTGACGTAGGAGACCTTTGAATCTGCCCGTATTTTTTATTATGTTTATGTAGAATACATTCTTTATATATCCCTATTTCTCTATATCTTACCCTATTATATATTTGAGAAAAATTGGGGGAGAAGAACTTGAGTAACGGGCTTTAGATTTCCCTATCTTATCTCATATTAACTCAACTAATATGCCCAATGAGTGTTTATCTTTCAGGCATTTTTCATACACAATTGTACAATTTTTTATATTTTTTAGGGTAATAGTCAGTATGATAGTTGGGTTATGTATTTGTTTTTCTCTTATTTTCGGTTCTAGGATGGGAAAGGGTAGACAGCTCTTTTGCATAGGAATATAGGATTTCATTTTTTTACCCACAAGTAGAGGTTACTCAAGGGAATTTTATCTCCAATATCAAAAGGGGGAGATTGATTACACACTATAGGGTTGACTTACTTGAGTCTGTACTATATAGGAGTTCCAACTAGTTGGATATGGTGATAAAATATGTCAGAATTTTTTAGCAATCTTCTCCAGGGTTTGCAAAGATTCATCAACATTTAATCCTGTCGAAGAACATCATCTCTACAAAAAGGAAAATACAATATTTCACTAAACAAACTATAGGAAACAAATCATGCATATATGTGTTTGAGTGTGTGCACAAGTGTTTAAATATTTTTAGGAATTTCTAAACATTTAGTAAACATTTAAAATGATTTTTTAAAAATTTAAAATATTTCTTTTAAAATGTTTTGGGTCGAATTAGAAATAGTATTATTCCTTAAAAAGTTCCCAGGGTAGAATATAAAATCGACACAAACTTTTGTGGATGGAAGTTATATTATTAAAACATCAAAAACACACATTTTACATTGATTAGAATTGTCTCACGTGTCTGTTTCTAAATGACTCATTGTGTGCTTCTTTACTCTCTCATATTAGTGATCATTTTGTAACTGTTAGATCAAAGATAATCAGTGATCTCCATGTTATCCTTGGTAATCCTTGTCACACTATAATGGACCAATAGGAGTGTTAGTTTGTGACATATGTTTACAACCTTTAGATTAAAGAGCCAAACTGTTAAACTAATCTCAGTTGTCCAAAGTCCTCGAACATCAAGATCTTTCAACTCTTAGTATAAATATAGCCTTAGGTCGAGGCATTACAGAACTTTGGTAGTTCGTCATTTTGAGAGAAAAAAAAAGATAAGGGAGAGTAGAGAAATAAAAGAGAAAGGTTAGAGAGAGAGAGAGGGAGAGAGAGGGAGAGAGAGAGGGAGAGAGAGAGAGAGAGAGAGAACTAGCGCTCCAAATTTATAATTCCTTAAGTTATCTCTAAAAACCAAACACATACTTTATCGTTCTACTTACACTAGAAAACCTCCATTATTGAGAGTTAGAAAAAATAGGTTTTCATAAGGGTTTGGTGTTTGGATACTTTTGAAGAATCTCTTCAATCTTAATCCCTCTTGGGAACCTAGTCTTAGTGTAGACCTTACGTTTCTTTTTAGAATTGTGAGATTTACTAAGAGATACATATCAGTTAGTATATTAGGGTTTCAGTTACCTTTTTTATGTTGGATCATGTTTTGTATTTCTAGATTTTTAGATCCACTCTTTGTTTCGAGTTTTCTTGAATAAGAGACTTTTAAAATCACTAATATTTCATATATAAGTTTTTGCTTCGAAAAAATCAATTTCACAGTTTGTGGAATTAGTGTATGCATAAATAAGAGTTTTGAAACATCTGATCTATTTTTTAGAAAGATTTATTTCAGATTTGAGATATTACATTTAATAAGTTTAATTTTTAAAGAAAAACTAAACTCTCTGCATATCATATAGATTATTTGTAATTCATTAGGATTTATTTTTATAAATCTCTTGAGAGACGTGAGAAGCATTTTTGCATGTAGTTCACATCATAATCATTACACTCTCACACGAACACCTAGTCAAAGTGTCGTTCTTTGAGAGATTTTGTATTTATTGAGCCACTGTTACAAGGATCAAGGTCAAAAGCAAGGAAACTGCTAGGATTGTCAAAGCCAGATAAAAAATACCTTGGATAGGAAAGCTCGTGTAAGTATATATATTTTCTTTAGCTTAGGATCTTGAATGCATGATTAGGTCTTGTAATATTGTATCTATTATTTGATTATAGTGGATTTTTATTGTGTGGCATAGAGCTCACCGTGGATGTTTTCCCTAATTTGAGATTTACCACGTTAAAAAATAGTGTATTAAACTTGCTTGACTTGTTCTTAATACTTATATCTATGGTTTCACATTTAAGAATTAGTATAGGTTTATTTTGAAAAACATAAGGTAAACTATCTACCAAATCTAACATCTAAATTGAAATATATTTTTCACATCTTATTTAGTGTTTTAAAAAGAGTTTCATCCAACGAGTTTGTTATTTGGGGTTTGCGTAAAATTTAACTTTCAGTTAAATATCTAGTAAACAGTTCATTCATCAAGTACATTTAAGAAATGGAAATACTGAAACCAAGTAATATTTAAACAAAGAAAATACATACTATATAGGATCGAGTTTAAAGCAATCATAATTAGACGTTTTCACATAAGCATAGGGAAAAAACAACACTAAATTATTATATAACTTTGGATAAGTTAGATTTACAAATACTTATAGGAAAATCATATTTGATTGAAATGATTAAACCATTTTGGGTTTTATGTAAAACTAATGTTATTTAGAGGGGTGACATTTTAGGTAATCAGTTTTTTATATCTTTACTGTAGTATTGTGAGAATGCTAAGATTCATATTCAAATAAGTGTGCAATTATCAGCAATCTTATTAAAAAAATTTGTAACTATAAGACTTATATGTATGACCTTGAGACATGCACTGAACTTAGTATTAATGAAATCTTGAAACGGTTTCCACGATGGAACCCTTTAGAGAATAACCATTTAAGTTTTCAATAGCAACGAACCTTTGGTGCACATATCATTCATGTCATAAAATATTTTCCAGCCTATCAATGGCAACTACTTACTTTCCATGATATTCTTGAATGTTTCCTACAACAACAAGTTTCCCATAATACAAATATATTAGTTGAAAGAAATAAAAATTAAATTATAAAAACAGAACATAATAAAGTACTTCCGGATTAAACAATAATTTTTTTGATACATACTTATAATCACCTCATCTTTTATCAGGCGAGGATTGTCGAAAACTTCACTAAACCACCTCTATACCACATGGTATCTTGAATATTCTATCAAACACATTCTTCAAAGCCCATCGAGCAATAAAAATACACAATAGATAATACGGTACAAAATAGAGAACACGTTAAATAATAAAAATCACCGTTGTACACCATAAAACCCATTGATCAATAAAAATTGATACGATGCAAATATTGCGTATTTCACCCGTTAACCTACGCCTTATTAGCCCCCTCGGGTATCTTAATCCCTATATTTATGCTCGGTAACCAGACAACCTCGGATTTCTATGTTAACATGTTTTGCAGGGGTTAATTGAGCTTTTGTAGGTATTTGGATGCTTAGTATGAAGTTCGGACGCTTTCCGGAATTGTTTCGTCGACTTTTGCATCTTCGGGGGCATTTTAGTAATTCCAGCATTCGGGTTTGAATCCCGAGCTCTTCACGGAAGTTGAAGCCCTTTGATTTCTCTTCGCGTAGCCGCCGACGGTGCATGATTCCGAGTTGTATCGATGGAGTTATGGCATTTTTAGGATGGTTTTGACATGGAAAGTACACTCAAGGTCACATTCAAGGGCATTTTAGTCATTTCATATTTTGGCTTTTTGGCCCAATGTCTTCTTGGATGTTGTAGTCCTCTGAGTTATCTTCGCGTAGCCTCCGACCGTGCCTCATTCCGAGCTATAACGAAGAAATGGCGGCATTTTCCGTAAAACGGGACAAAGCTGCAGAATTCAGACCTGTAGGGGGCGAATCGATTCGCCCCAAAGCCAAATCGATTCGGCCCTGCTGATATTTGGCAATTTTCCTTTTATTTACAATTTTGCCATGGGATATTTTGTATTTAACCCTTATCTCTTCATTTTGAAAAAAAGACATCTTCATATCTTCATTTTTGATAGATTTAGGGCCTTTATAATTGGGAGCTAAACCCTATCCCTCTTGCTTTGGATGCTTGTACTCTTTGCTTTGTAAGTTGTACATTAGTTTTAATTACATTAATTTAGTTGTTTTCCTTAATTCCTATGCTTTCATTTACTTGATTTCTCTACTTTCTTGCCTAGATTAAGTTATTTATTGTTGTAATTAGTTTAATATTAGTGTAAATTAGTTTATTTCCATGATTTGTCCGTAGATAAATAGGTTCGGGATTGTGTTCCGCCATTTATGGGTTTAGAACCTCGAAAGTTAGGTTTTCGTGTGAAATTGCATTTAATTGAAACCGTGTGTATTAAAGTTGGATTATTATGCGTTTAACTTTATTTGTCATGCAACTTTAGTGTTTATAGCGATATTCCGAATTTAATCAGCGTGTGACCATTTTCAGTTAAATGTTTTATCTCGCAACTTTGGGTTAAATTCCTTCTTGTGTGATGTTTATGCTTAATTGTAAATGCTCAATTAAATGTTTTCGAGCCGAAATCTTGATTAGTAGTTGTTTCGATCCGTTTGGTAGGATGCGATCCCGATCCTCGCTTTACTTTATTTTAGCATTAACTTCTCTTTTCTTTTGTTACCACAACCAACCTATCATCTTTTCATTTATTTATTCTACATTTTTATTCCTGAAGTAATTAAACAATTAAAATCTAAAATTCAATCACTCCCTGTGGATTTCTTACGATACCCGACTTACCGCTGTGCTTGCTTGTCAAGTGTAGTAGTAGCTTAGGTTTTTGCATTGAGTAGGCGAAACGAAAACAACGATTAGCGTACCTACGCGATGCTACTTTTCGCGCTCGATCAAAAATCTCTAAAACTTCATAAGGCATCATATTCACATGCATATATTGTATGCATACATGTATGTATAGATGTTGCCTTTATGCAGCTAAACTAAGCATATATGTTGAATCGTGTGTTCCTAAACTACCTCTTGAAGCTAAACTCAAATCAAACGAATCAATGGTTCTAAGAGAAAATCGGAGACATAGTTGAAGACAAACATCAAGCATGAATCTATATACTGAAATGTCCAAATGTTAGTTGCTTACTCTCATGAAATGAACCAAATATTGCCTTGGAATTGGATTAATGTGAGAGTGTGGATTAATATGAAATGAACTAAATAAAAAATTCATAGTTATCAAATAAATGGGTAAATAAATAATTCAAAGTTATTATTGTCCTCGTACGGCTATGGGCACTCCGCTGATGAGATATCAACAGGTTCAATTTTGGACTTAGATCTGCTCACCAGACATTTATTGTGGTTACCTTGCATGGCCAGTTGTTTGTGCATATACCATTCGAGCGGTCAGATCTGTAGATTTTCATAAATGCAGCGCATGCATGAAGCGTAGGGTTCACTTGTGCATTCAAAGCTTAAATTCTGCTATTTGCAGTCATAAATTAAATCTGACAACAATTAAATGGATATAAAATATTCACCCCTATTTAACCTTAACCAAAAAGCAAACAATATTTAATTGGATATAAAATAGTGCACATTAATTTAATGATAGAAAACAAAGATATTTGGAAGAATAATGCAGAGATTTGGCACCAAAATTGAGTTGTTTGGAAAGAATTTCATGATCGTGGTTCATAGGAAATATATATACAAAAACCAATGACAAAATAGGAAACTTAAAATCAATGCTAATAAGAGGCAACTGGTAAATATAACAAAAAAGGAGATAATAAGCAACAAGTAACGTGAAATGTTGTAGTAGCCAATAGGCACAACATCCCATAAGCCTTGCTTATTGGTGGGAGTGAATTATAAAGCATGAAACAAAGTAAAAAAGGAGTGCAAATGCTAAATAAAAGTAATGGGATTCATGTCATAAGGATTAATTGTATACTAATTAATGAAATCAAAAATCATATTGCAATCAACATAAATTTAATATATTAGAGAATCAATGTGAAACTAATAACGGTGAGGAGTTTATCCAACTACAAAAGTGAAACCAAATAAGATATTAATAAATTCAAAACAAAAAAACAACAAGTATTCAAAAAGAAATAAATGTTCATTTAAAATCTGAAGGCACATGGCTCTAATCATTAATACCCATTGCCGAAGACATAAAGTAAAAATCATTAGCGTTAGTGCATTGACAATAAAGAACATAACATATGACCTCTCATTAATAATCCCTTAATTTAAGACTGGTAATTAAAGTAACAATTGATTAACCAAAATACATAAATATACTTAATAATTCATAACATATCATTGAGATGAAAAAGGAATGTATCTCTTCACTATTTAAAATAACAAATACCTTGAACCTACAAAATGTATTTTCAAATACTTAAATATTACCAAATGACCACACCCAAAATAAAAGAAATAAGTTTAATTCAGAACACTAAAATATGTCACGTAAGAACCAAAATCAAATGAGGATGACGATGAAGAAGAAAAATCATAACGTGAAATTTTTCATACACCGAAAACCCTAATTAAACCTAATCACTTTTTATTGAAACCCAACCCACCACCGCATTTAAGTGAACCATTGTCAGATAAACTTTTCCCCCAATTTTTGAACTGTCAAAACCTAAAACGTGCATTTTAGTACCTAAAAATATTACCCTAAAAGCTATAAATAGACACATAATAAAGAGAAGAAAGGAGTCGACCTGTTTAGGATGTTCCAAGTATAATCATTAACCTGCAAAAGAAAAAATAAACAACAAAACAAAAATAAACAATTAGATCCCAACACAAAACCATACATGTAAACAAATATAAAACAAAGTGAATAAAATCAAAATAGATCTTAATCAAAATAAAAATGAACAAAGCCCTAAAATGACTGAAATCAACTTGTAAGTGTGTGTGTGTGTGCGCGCGCACGCGCATGCACGTGTGTGATGGAGATTACATTTAGGAAGAGTCTTTGTGATAGAGAGAGGCAAAGAAAACAGATGAGAAAGTCATAAGAGTATATCACACGAAACACACAAATGCCTAAAAATCATAAATAAAATCCAAATGTTCAAACACACAAAGCCCTAAGAGTATACATGCGGGATAAGGCAGGGTCGGCAAAGGCTGGAGGCAGGAGGCAGTTAAGGGCATAAGCATGTGAGCGTTTGGAAGAGGGTGCTGTGAGGTATTTTTGATGTTGGGGAAGTGAAAAACGAAAGAGGGTTTGGAAGAGGGTTGTGTCTTCTCTCATTTGCCAAGTCATATGTCTCCCCTTATGACATGGCATAATGTGACACCATTAGATCGCATCGGGATAACAATTGATACCCGTTAGATCGTTTTACTATTCAAACACCCATATACCATATATCTATATATATATATGCAGTCAGGCTCTCCAACATACCTTCTGAACAAACCCATTTTTTTAAAATAGAAAAAAAAAATGTATTTTTTTAACAAAACTTGGTATATTTGATCTACATAGTAAGGAGATAATCTTAAAAAATAATCATAAAAAAATCAACCTCAAAATGGGTGAAATGAAAAGTGGGTATATATGAGCATTTTTTTACCATTCAAATTTTTTCCATCATCTCACCCACTTTCGGATTAATTTTTTCTATGATTTTCTTTTGTAGATGATCTTTTGTGGGTATGATATTTTGGTTAATCATATATGATCTTTTGGTTAAAAACATACATTTTTCCCTATTTAAAAAAATGGGTATGTGTTCGTAGGTAAGTTAAGTGAGGTATGTTGGAGAGACTGACTATATATATATATATATATATATATATACATAATGATCTTTTGTGGACTATTTTGCATTTTAACAGTGCGGACTGGACATGTATCACTTAGCGGTGAGCCCAAAAAAGAGAGAGAGATTATAATTTAGCCTATAATTTCTAGCTTCACTGTCAAGCGATACATGTAAAGTCCGCACTGTTAAAATGTAGGAAAGTCCGCACAAGAGCATTATTATATATAGATATATGATTAACTGCGAAAAGTAGCTTGTAATCAGCACGTCGATCGTTGTTTTCGATTCACCTCCTCAATACAAAAACCTAAACTTATGAGTACACTCTTTTAAGGGAGTATGGCGGACAAGTCCGGGTATCGAAAATCCACAGAGACGAGTTGCTAAAGTTTAATTGATTTATTACTTCTTAAATAAAAGTGTAAAAGATAATTAATAACAAAATAAAAGATAAATAAAGGAAAATGTTATACTAGGCGAGAGTGTATTTAAACTAAATTAACAAAGAGAATAAAAACTATAGGTTGCATCGGATATCCCTCACCTAGAGATAATTAGTATAAAATGGTTACATGGGCTCACGAATTATTAAGATTAAGTCTCGTTTCGACAGTTAATTAAATCAAGAGTTGTCATACCTATAAATTCGCATAAAAGTCTAATAAGATTTTGGCGTCAACAAATACCCCAAAAATTAAGCATGCAAAGTCGTAAATATGGAGCATACATGATATACCCTGTTAAATCTTCTTGGTGTAATAACAAGGACAACTCACTCAAAATAGACCCGTAAAACTCCATCACCAAAGCAAAGCAACCCGTTAACCCATAGGTGAGTTCAATCCGACACAACTTAGACTAAATTAGCTAGAAAGCATGGTAAATGACATGAATTAAAAGCAACAAAGTAAACCTAATTATGAAAGCAATAAATAGCAAGAAACGAATATTAACTAGGCATGGAAATGAAAGGAAGCAAGCAAAGAAAGCAATGAACAAATGAAAGAGACAATGGAAATTAAACTTACATACATAAAAATGGGCAAATCCCAAAGGAAAATGGAGAAGGTACAAATCTCCTTACAAACCCTAAACCTAATGTAAAATGTAAGATATCTACAAAAGAGAACAAAGGTTCTCTTATATAGTAAGTTGGGAATAAAAATTAGAAAAGGAAAGGAAAAAGAAAAGAAAAGGACAAGTTGCCAAATATTTGCGATACTCGGTCTATCGCGAGGTCATGACCGATCGACCGGTCCTCTAGGAAAAAGCCCACTATCTTCAACCTAAGGAAAAATCACAAGATGAAGTCGACCGGACTGGGCGCGATCGATCGATACTCTGTTTTCTGGTGCTCTTTGGTCTTCACATGGGAGGAAAGTTTCATATCGGAAATGGCCATAACTTCCTCGTTCGAACTCGAAACGACGCGCCGTTTGTGGCCACCCGATGCTAATTCAATGAACTATGCATCCGTGAAATTCCATGAGATGGAAATAAAGCATGAATTAACTAAAATGCCCTTGAAGTAGCATCCAGTGACGGAACTTCTCCGAAATGCAACCAATCCTCACTTTTAGCGTTCCAATACCTACAAAGAACAATTAACCCCTACAAAACATATATATGTCCAAATCTGAGGTTGTATGGTTAACGAGCATAAATATATAAATTAAGAATGTAAAAGTGCTAGAATGCACAAAGATAAGGGGCGCAAATATGCAATATTCGTGACGTATCACACACCCTAACTAAGACATTTCTAGTCCCTAGTGATGAAATAAAAAAAAAACCATAGAAGGCGATACAAAATGTATATATGCATCAAAATATAAAAGCCACTTTCGTAGGTAACACGATTGCATTTAGCATATGCAATAAGCCGTTGAACCCCCCAGGTTATCCTAATGGACGAGTGTCGTCTCGTGAGGGTTTTTCGAGATGAAACGCATAAACATCATATGGTTTCCTCAAAATATGACCAATCAACATGCGACAAGCCAAACAATACGAACAAGATTTTATACACATTATTAGAAGAGTGAATGAATTCACACAAAAGTCCGTATTATTAACATTATAGAATGAACTCCGTTAAATTGAAACCTTAAAATGTGGGAGGGGAGCGAGCACATGTAAAGTATGATTTGTCAAAAACTTATATAAAATGGATAAAAGTTAAACCAAACATATATTCAATCCTCACGGGAATTACACTCATTATGTTAATTCACTCGAAATAGGGAGTTAACACATGAAACATGCGGGCATAAAGAGTAAATGTAAATGGAAACTAGGTCGTACACGTGTCACAAATGAAGAACGCTATATATAAAATGAAAAATTGTTATCTCAATGAAAGAACCCGCTCATTAAAAGAGGCAAAATGCATTTTCACAGATTATCAAAACTATTTAAACTTCTAAATTAAATTCACCGTTGGATCACATTGGACTTTATAGGGTTCTAATGTAGGTTAGGCTAGGGTACGAAACAAAGGATATGTATGTACGGATTCAAAGTGTTCGGAGATGAAAACTCGGGATAATGGGAAAATGCGGGCAATAATAAAAATTGGTAAACAAGTTCCATAAAAGGCATTGAATATAACAATCGGGAGAGTAAACGAAGCTTATTCAAACACTATGTACACAATATACAACTTTCTCTTTCTTTTCTTTTCTTCTTTTTCTTACTTTTTCTTTTATTTTCTTTTGTTTTCTACTTTCTCTTTTCTTCACTTATCTCACTCTCGCATGGCTAAATTTCAACCATAAAATGCTAACATCATTCAATCCCAAGTATCATTCCAAACAAAGGTATGGAAGTTAATATGTATGGTTTATAACTCCAATGTCGATTTGGTTATGAGATTTTGGGTTATGAAACGAAGGCCTATATTTAGGCTCAAAGTGGTTAACGAGGGAAAACATTTAAGGTGAGGTCAAGGTCAATATGGGTGATATAACAAAGATGGCCTATGATCATTTGCTAAAGTTTATTCAATTCTTGAGTTAAAACAAACTTTGAAAATCATGCTCAAGTAACACATTTCAAGATATAAACTCAATTAATGAATGATCTAATGAAAGAATAGTGAGATTACCAACGATTGTAACATTTTCAAAGAGGAAAGAGAAGCGTATAAAACTCACAAATGAAGAAAATCCCAAAGCTCACTCGGTGGAAGTATATACAACGCAACAAAAGATTACCAAGTTATAAAAAATCTTAAACCAAATCAATAAAGCAAGAAAAGTGCATGTGCTCGTTGGATTAAAGTTTAATTCATGTTCTTCATAATATCAATAATTGAGGACTAAAGTCTAATAACTTCTAAAATCGAGAACTTGCATCATTGAGTTGTCTATTGGACAGGGAATTTATTAAAATTTATCAACAAAAACAAAGGCAAAATGCCCAAAAAAGGAGGGGAAAAAAAGAAAATCTTTTCAAAAAATTTCAAAATTTTCTAAAAAAGCATACTTAGTAACTAACATGCAATCAAATCAAAGAAACTATTAATGAATGGATAAAATATCCCACACCCCCTAACTAAAACCTGATATTGTCCTCAATGTGAATTAAAAACCAAGTTAAAGAGAGGAAAAAAGTGATATTACCCAAAAAGGAGCGAGCTCGTGAAAGTACAAGTCCAACGATTCTAGAAAACATGTTAGTATAAAGCATAACTATAATAAATAACAAAAAATTAACTAATTACACTATACAAAATTCAAAAGGAAAGAAAAGAAAGAAAGAAAGAATAAAATGCTAACTATATACAACCTACTATTTAGGCTTCACACTAACTATAAACTAGAAGTCTAAATAGTTGAGGGTCCACACAAACTATGATTTGACTTTGGAGGATAACCTGTGTACCCTCACTTTCATGCATACCTCCCAAAAAATAATAATTCCGTTTGAACAACGAAAGGCATGTGTATTGCAGGAGAAATGAACCATCCCTAGTTAACATTTTTGGAGGGTGGGTGGGGGATTTGGAAAAGACGGGTGACAAATACACATGGGGGCCAAGAAAAAATAAATTATCTCCCAAATATTGTGAAGATGGAATGGGAGGGGGGCGCACATGAGGGAAAAGATGCCTTCGTGGAAGGCGACTCGAGAAAGTATTCTTCATCGATGAAAAGGTTTAACACTTTAAAGTTTAAAACCAAATCATCAGGTACTTGTGACGGTGTGATAATGGAGAATGAAAAGGGGGAGGAAAGAAATTCAAACTCAAGAGATGAGTCATCATCACTTGAAGATTGAGTTTCGAAGGAAATAAGATCATTTTCAATGAAACATTCTTCTTTGGGGGCCAAAGCAGAAATAATTTCATTCCAAATGGATATTACTTCCATTTCATCCTCACTTTCATTATCTATTATGCAATGGGAAAATTCAGTAATGGTCTGTTCCAAAGTTGGCACAAAAACCTCATTTGGTTCAAAACATTCCTCGACTTCAAAAGTGTCGGAAGAAAAATCATCATCAGATTCAACTAATAAATCCAACTCATGCTCCCAACAATTATTTTCTTCCCGACAACGATTTTTAATTTTTTTCATTTTCAAGCATGCGCAAACCCTTGCCGAAAGTCATAGGCCGAGGTGCGAATTCTTGAAAATGAGAACTTTGAAAATTACCATCGGGACTATACTTAAACTCATTATTATAAGAATTTTGAAAGATATTGCAATTTGTTTCAAAATTTCTATTATAAGGAATTAGAGGCCCAAAATCGTTATCGTCCTCCTCAAGATACAAGCACTCCAAAGCTTGACTTTTGTAATACTCACCCAAAGTCATTTTCTAATTTGCAATTTTTTGGGATTATAAGTATTGACCAAATGTCATAAGAGTACGGGGATTTTGATGATTATCATAATGATTACCGAAAGGATTGGAATAAGACATGCTTACCCCAAAGATGGCTCGAAGTGGCGAATTCAACAAAGTGATGTGCGCGAAAAATTCAAGCGTTTCTTAGCGCTCAAATGTGGAAGTCCTGCAAAAATGTTCGGCAGAAAATATAAATAGGAAAAAAAATACTATGAAATACTAAATCAAATAAATTCTAAAACAAACTGATCCCCTGGAACGGAGCCATTTTGATTAAGGTAGTTGTCGGGATCAAATCACTAAACCAATTAAGATTCAAAGAAAATCATTCCCGGCAGTGGTGCCATTTTAATTAAGGGCGAAAAGTAGCGCGTAGTGAGCACGCCGATCGTTGTTTTCGATTCACCTCCTCAATATAGAAAACATAAACTTATGACTACACTCTTTTAAGGGAGTATAATGGCCAAGTTTGGGTATAAAAAATCCACAGATATGAGTTGCTAGAGTTTAATTGGTTTATTACTTCTTAAATAAAATGTAATACCCCAGACTTTCATGGATATTTAAATTACATAAATGGGTGTATTTTTGAGATTTCAGGAATTTCTTTGAAAAATAATTTTTGGAGTTTATGAGGGTTAGATGATTTTTGATGTGTGGTACATTTACTTTTTGGATTAACTAAATCAGTTGGATCATTTTAATTTCATGTCGCAGTTGGGTAAAGCAACAAAGGATAATATTTAAATTGGAAAACTCGTATCGAGATGTGTTGGGTTTAATTAGTGAATTGCAATTAAGTGACTCGACTGGAGATTTTGAGTGCGCGGTTAGTTTCAAAATTGCTGAGATAGTCAAAATAGAGTATTCAGGAGTAGTGTTTGGGTTACGAGAATTTTTGGACCAGTAAGGACTCGTAATTGAGTAAATGAGTCATTTTTGGGTTTATAAGGGATAAACCATTATTTCCATCTATATCATACACGAGAGAGCAGGAGAAAGAAAGAAACGAGAGAAAATAAGAAGTGAATAGAGGAAGAGAAGAAAGGAAGAAAGAAAAGGGGATTTCGGCCAAACTTCGTGGGATTCGACTCGAGGTTGTCGGATTTAATCCACGAGGCAAATGGTTACTTGCTTTATTTTATATAGTGTCTGTATCTCATATTATACTTGGTATACTGTATAATTTTGGGTTAGAACCCTTAAAAAAAATTTGGGAAATCTGATTTTAAGTTTACAATTTTATGTATTGTAAACTCTCAATGATTTCTAGTGTTAAATCCATAATAATGAAGTGTGGAAATGGTTAGAAATGGTAAAACTAGGTCTTAAAGTATTTTTGAGTTTAAATCTAAGAAAATTGGTTTAATCCCCCAAAATATTGATGTGTTAGTTTAAAAATATAGACTAGAAGTTTATAGTGTTGATAAGAATGGAGATTGGGATGAAAATTGGTGTTTTGGAGGTTTAGGTTTTGTAAGAAATGGAGAGATGGCCGACCTATCTCGTGTGATCGATCGACTGCGGTCCTATGGATGGTCGAACACGCCAGGGGAAAAAGGCCTACTGGTTTCTTAGCAATGCAAAATCCCAACTCGCGGTCGACCGAGGGTCAGGGGCAGGTCGACCGGCACTCTGTTTTCTGCCCAAGAATTGGATTTTCCTATTCCTTTCCTCTTTGTGTTTAAAAACTTAGGGGCCTTCTAAATTAGTGTATTATAGATGGTTGTGACCTACAGGACTTGAGGAGTTGCGTATTAACCTTGGGTTAATTCAGAGGATAATTCGGGGTGTGGACCTAACGAACGTTTAGGACGAGAGACATTCGGCAAGTGTATGTAAGTATATCTATGCAGTTAGGATAAATATGGGTCGATTGTAATTGAGTATAATCTTTGGACGTGATTAGGATGCTATTAAGGATATGGGCTAAAAGATAATTGAGCAGTTGTTGTACTTCTATTGACAACTATTACTAGGTAAATGCGATATCTATGGGACTAAAATATGTTGAGAGTATACTTATTTAATTATTATGATTAGTATATTCGGAGAGTATATAAATCCTTAAAAGTGATTAAGGTATGGGTTATATTCAAGTGAGAAAATACTTATAAGTTTAGTATTGTAAGTGTGCGAATACTTAGTTACTATTACGAATGGGAATAGTCGAGGTTGTTGGCGATCATTATGAGAGTTTGACAATTATAAACATATATATATATATATATATATATATATATATATATAATAAGTTACAATGGTGTTTTTACTATTCATAAGTTTGGGAGACACTTCACGGTTCAGATCGAAGCCAACAAGGCATCGATCCAATGATTGAGATTAAAATACTCCTCTTACCATTTTTTCCCCTTAAATATTTCAATTCCCCCTCTTTTTTATCCCTTCGTTTCTTTTCCCACTCTTACTTAAAATTCAAATACAGGGATAAAATAGAAAATTACATCTATTAACTCTAATTACTGCTCGACAGCCAACTCGGGTTGTATTCAACTCTCATTTCCCCATGAAATATCAAGAACCAATGCACTCTCCCTCTATCAAGCCCTCTCTCTCTATCACTATATCTCACGATACCCTCTTCTATGAAACCCCTCTCTATCTAACTAGGTTTTTTTTTGCTGATTTCCTAACCAACGCCCCCTTTTGTTGTCTCAATCTCACTGACCTTTCTTTTTCCATGAGCTCATACAAGGTTAGATCTATCTACATTTGTTCTTGAATTTTTTCAGTTATAAAGGTATATTGTAACTCTAATATGGTTCCCAACAAAATAATTTGTACTCTCTCACTCTGTTAAAGACTTTTTTTGCCTTTTCTTTCAGGTAATCAAGAGGTAAATGTGACTGCGTGTGTGGTTCTTCCATCAATGGATCTCGACATTCTGTTACGGTAAGACTTTGGTTTCTTTTGATCGAGTCATTTTGTTACTATTTTGACGGATCTTGACATTCTGTTACTATTTTGACCGAGTCAAAATGGGTTTGCAAAGAAGGTTTTGGGGTTGTTGACAACCTTTCGTTATCTACAGCGTACTTTCGTTTCTCTACAGGGTACTTCCATTTTCTACAGGGTACTTCCATGTTTCTTGGTGGACGAGAGATGTAGATAGAAAAAGTAATGATTAAATATCTTATAGAAAAAAGGTATCAAGAAAACAGAGACTGAATCTTATAGGTAATTAAAGTTTTTGATTCTTAAGGACAAAAACGAAAAAATTCAAATTCAAAATTCAAATTTTTTTTTGGTTTTACCAAATAGCTTGCGATTTTGGTTACATTTGTAATAAATTACTTGAATGTTGCTTTAGTTTTACCAAATAGCTTGCTATTTTTTGTTATATTCATATTATAAGTTGTCTAATTTTTCTTTTACCCTGTATGATTAGTATTTAACTACATCCTTTGTTCCATTTTTTGACACCCTGTTAAATTAACCTGTGTATCTCTGTATACAAGCACTCACAGCATCTCTTTATTTTTTGACACAATTTTTTGACACCATTGGTTGTTTGTCTGCACTACAATATGTTGTAAGTATAGTGTGTGTATGTGTGTGTGTGTGTGTGTGTGTGTGTGTTGATTATACATTGTGTGCGGTTATCTACTAGATAGAATGTGTGGTTGTGCATGTATAGTGTCTCTAAATCCTCCACTCTGCTCTTTCTTGCCTCCGGCTCACTATACGAAGAAGTTGTTTTCCTTTTAATATGATTTGGAAAGTCTCCTAAATAATGTGTTTGTTCGTCTTTAGAATTTGTAATTGTCTCTATTTAGTTCCATCCCTGTCTCCAGCGTAGTATATATGTTTGTTTGGCGGCTGATTGTGTAGAAAGAGAGTGAAGCACGACAGTTATCTTTTTAATTTTCTTTTTCTCAGCTTGAACTTTCTGCAGGACATATTCTTTATCTTGGGTCTTCATCAACATAAGTTCTTCTTGCGTGTATTTGTTTGCCGGACTCCAGTCTATGAACTCCATCGACAGTTTTTGAATTGATCATCTTGAAGTAAAACTCATCAGAGTTCCTGAATGCCGTCTATTCCTTGAGTTGGGAGCCATTTTTTATTTAGATCGTCCTCGATGTCCAGCTGATCTGCGAAGGTTTGTCCTAGATGGAGATACATTATTCAACAGTTGAATTGAAGTTGGAGAAGGAATGTGTACTCCTAAACAATAGCGTTGGCGGCACTAGTTATTCTTTGCCACAGATCAGCACATTCTTTTCCGATTGGTCCAGTTATGGCGGATCCTACAAACCAAAGCAGGAAAATAAAAAAGGATGACAAAGAAAATAATTGATAAACACTGAATTACAACCAAATTAGTTTGAAGTCAGTTTCTGTGTGACATATGAGGGATTTATGGGAAAAATGTGAAGTGCAACCCATGTGAGTTATGTATTTTTCGAGGGCAGAAAAGATATGTTTGGTACGCCGTTATTCATACTCAACCACCACTGATGATAGCATTATAAAAGAACTTGGAACTTTTTATTAACTGATTTTTTGTTTTTTCCCTTTAATTTTGATCTATGATATTTAATTGAAATTGAAGAAAAATGATAATCATACTTAAAGTTGTTTTCTTTATATGATCAACAACAACACGGCAGCAGTGGCAGAGGTGTTCTCTTTATATGCAATAAGGTATATTTTCTCTTTATATGAAAATTACTTATTTTTTAATTTGGGTTTTAAGAATGAGCTTTTATCTCTGTTGCCTTTTGGTTTATTTTTCTGCTCATGTGTCAATTTCAATCTTTGAGTATGAATTAATTAAAGCATTATTTTTAAGAGTCGGAATTTTTTGAATTTATAGTTTTGTTCAGATATGAGTATTGAATTAGGTTTCTACCAGTTAGTTAGAGTTTTGGAAAGGGTTTAAAAAATTCTCCAGATACAATTATAGAACTTTTAGCTTCCATAATAATTCTGTATGATATATTATTGGTTAAGGGTATAAGATTTAGGATGTACAGTTTTATACTTTTTATAATATTTTTTTAGTGGCTCTGGGCTTTACATTCCTCAACAATTTGTTCTTATGGTGTTTGATGTGCAGGTAATTAGATTAAATGATGGCTTCCTATGAATTTATACAACACCACGAGTTGCATCTTTGGAAACTTAACAATAACAATGTTAAGGTGAAATGGTTAGTAGTGTTTTTAGACTTAGTCTATTTATGCGTTTAAATTAATTCAATATCAATTTTTTTTGCACATTTTCAATTCAATATTACGAGTTTCTGTTCATTTTGCAGGCATGTTTAATCTACCCTTGAATTTTTTTATTATTGGGAACTCTCTCTTTGAATTAGCTTTTGAAGGTTGTGCGAAGGTAATTAAGTTTTGAAGGTTGTGCGGAGGTAATTAACTTTGTCTTTGAACCCTATATTTAATTTGTATGTTTATGTTGCTTCATAGGCTTGAAATTAAGTTTGAGGATGAATAAACCTTTATGGCACGTTGCACATAAGATTTACATGAGTTTTTGTAATTTGTATGGACAAAAGGAAGTCAGGGGCGTTAGCAACCATAAGCCATGTGGATATGTTAAGTGAGGTTAATATTAATAGCAGGTTTGTTGAATCAGCAGTAATGGTTTTTAAATTATCAATCTTTTGCCTACTATTGTGTATTTTAAATTATCAATCTTTTTAAATTATCGATCATTTTAGCTAGGAGCCTTAGTGCTCTGTATTGATCCAAAGCCCCAATCTGCATAACACCTTCCAACTGTTGCCTACTGTTGATTCAAAATTTCTTAAATTATGCATCTTTTTCCTACTGTTGTGTATTTCTTAAATCAGTTTAGCTAGGAGCCTTAGTGCTTTGTATTTTAATGATTTGAAACCATGATTCAAATAATCTTTTTGCCAATTTGAAACCATAATTCCACTACTCGATGTGTGTTTCCCATTGATATAGTTAGTTTGACATGAAATGTGGTGCTTAATTCATAGCCATGTAGCTCATTTTTAGGACTAAGACGGTGGTTTAGAAACATTAAGATGTTGGTGTAGGTACACAGTCAGGTATCTTTGTAATTATCTTCTATATTCTTGATTTTTTTCATTTTATAATACTTCAACCCTCATCATATATAATGTGCTTTGAATTTTCCACATCTTCTATAGGTATGTAATAAGGTTCGATCACCATATGAAGTACCATCACCATATGTAGGTTCCACGTCATTGAAGGACTTGGATTTCAAGCAAAGTTTCAAAGAGAGATGGGCACAATATCAATTGGATTTCGAAGTTGCGTGAAGTTCACTCTGATATCTGTTATGCACAAACAAGAGGTGCATGTGAGGTATATTACATACCAGTTGATTCTATATTTAATCCCACTTTTACAGGATGATAATCCAAGCCAAACATTAATCCGCTTTTTGATTTTAAATCGTAAAACCTTATTACTTTTTGCATTTTTAATTTTTTGCCGTTTTCTTAAAGTTTTGTTTCGTTGCCTCTGTCCATCTTACTCCTTAAGAGTTTATTCTGGCATCAGAGGCTTCTGTCAAATTTTGTTATTCAATATTCTCATTATCTTTCTTCCTTTTTTCTTACTTCTTTATAATGTTGAATACACAAACTCAGTTGTTGAATACCATAAGAGTTAAAATGTTTTATAACATGATATATTTTTGAATTGGTTTGTTACATGGCGAGTTCTCCAAATTTTAAGAAGAAAAGCTTAGGTTTTCAATGAATAGATACGTGAGGTCATTAGGGATTATTTGATAAAGAAAAGTAGCAGTGTATTAGTTTCAGTGCATTAGGCTCTCCTCTGTGTTGCAACATCAGCAGTGTATTAGTTTCAGTTGTAATCTCTTCTCTGTGTTGCAACCAAACATCTAATGTTATTAGTTTCAGAAGTGTATTAGTTTCACAGCAGCAGTGTATTTCTCTCCTCTATATTTTTAGTGTACATGAGTCCCATGTTGTACACCTGAAATGTACATGAGTTAAATCAGGTGTCAAGAGAGCAACTCTGATATAATGCCCACACATGATATAATGCGGCTCAGAGTTGCCTGGTATAACTAAGATGTTCTCGAGTGAGATGACATTATCTTCACCGTGGATTCACTTAATGGCCATAGATCTCTTTGCTTTAAGGCAGATATTTTATGACGGGCTAGAGAACAACATCAAGAGCTTTTGTCTGCCTGCCTGCTCTTTTCTCTTTGCCTGCCTGCACTCTTTTTTTTAATTGGAATAGTTTCTGAAGCATGGGAAGCATAAAATGTGTTTTTGCATAAAATATTTCTGAAACATGGGAAGCATAAAATGTGTTTTTGCATAGTGTTTTGGGTTGACATGACAACATTTTGGTGACATTGATGGTGCAATGCGAAAGTGGTTAATATTGATGCTCCTAAGCTAAATAGTGTATGTTTATATGATTTTGAGAACAATTTGGTAACTAATAAGGATTATACAATTGGTGACCTTTGGGAAGATGAAAGGAAAAGAATTTGTGTAATAAAGATTCATTCTTTGAGTGTCACAAGTGTAGACTATTCTAGTTATCCAGGTGTAGACTATTCTCCTGATACTCTGTCATTGTCACCCATGCAACTATTGATCTGTGGTTGAATTATGATTGGACCACGAAAGATAATATGTATTCTCTTATGCGTACACTTCTTGAAGAGCTCTTAAGTCTGAAATATCTAAAATTGTCTGAGGACACCATTGAGGTATGTTTCCTTCATTTCTCCTCCGTCTCAAATTAAGAGTTGAACTTTCTTTATTATATGTCTCACATTGAAAGCCATATTTTGAGCATCATGTAACAAATTTCTTGATAGTTGACTAATTTTTGTTACCGACTATTATTTACAATAAATTATTAAAATCTGATTTTTATAAAATGACTCCTAATTTGAGACGAGGGGAGTAACTTTCAATATTTATTGGTGTAAATCATTGATCAAATTTATGCGTGTATGGTTCTGATTATGTGGTGTTAAATATATCTGCGGGTCCTCATTGAATTCAATTATTTTGTTCATTGTTACCTAGAAAAAAAATAAAAATAAATGAAAGGGACTACTCTACTAAGGCTTAGCTTCGTTATTAGAACTAACCTAAAAACACTTACTATGTACTATGCTTATAAACAGATGAAACTCACTACAATAGTTGTTTTAGTTTCATTGTTGTAAACTGAGTTTATATTAATACAATAGTTGCACTGTTGACATGAAATGAATCATTGTGACTTTAATTTGTTTGTATTAATTTGTTTATATAAGGTGTAGTCACTGCCCTGTTTTGTTTTGGGAAAAATATTATTATGGAATAAGATTATTTGAATAAGAAACTGTAATTTTTTTTGCAGGGCTATATGTATTTAATGAATCCACAACCGTACATTGGAACTAATAATTGGAGCGAAGGACACTATAACGGCTAAATCAACTCATAATAGCATGCCATTGGCAATCGAAAACCATCAGAACCACCATGAAGAATGCAACAAACCAGTGTGAGAAATGTACACTTACCAGCATTCACCGGGAAAAACATGAGAACAATGGCTCAAACAAAATTATAGAACGAAATTCCAGATAATTCACCGTTGAAATCATTGCCCAAATCACCAAAAAGCCAAAGAAAATTGAGGAAACAACGGACACCCCTAAAGCAGATCTATGTGGTCAAAGTGCTTGACCATCGAATCAGCGTCAATAAACCACCGAACAACGAAGAAGACCACACCGACAAAGCATCTAAATCAAATCTTAAATCAACACAAGTCTGAACAGATGGATGAGTTTAAATACAATCCAAAGGCTTGGCAAAATGTGCAACATATTTGTATATGTCGATATATGATAAGATATACGGTACACGATTTGACAACTATGTTTTTGTTACTTTTTTCATCTATAACCTAAAAGTTTATATTTTAGGAAAAGCTTTATATAAATGGTAGCAGGAGTATATCCTGTGTTAACCCACATTGATTGGGGGTACTAGGAATTGTGTGGCTGTCATTCCCGCTATTGACGTGGCCTTTATTTTGTACGTTCTAGAATAAATGTTCGTATTGATGTTGAGTACAGTAGAATTTGCAAATTACGAAATTACTGTTCTCGGATTTAATTATGGTGAGATTATTGAGGTACATTAATATAAAGAGGGCTTACATTTTAGCATTTGGGGTTGATGCCAAGTAAAACTGATTGACAAAACTCAGAACTCTTTTTTATTTACTTATCATATCTTCATGGACCATGGGATTCTCTACACCAATATGTTTCATTATGCTTTAATTTGTTTACAATTATAATCAAGGAATTCTTATGTTTATTTCAAGGTGAATATAGATTGGTCAATGGTCATGTTTATTTAGAGGATCCAATCTGCTGAAATAAACTTATATAGCCCCCACCCCATATTTTCTTTTATCTTGATTGATGTGTAAGAATAAATATGATTTGGTATTGTATAAAGCTGATCTATAATTTTTTCCCGTCATTATTATTCAAATATGCTTATGCCCTTACCATGTGTTTTTGTCATTTTGCGATTATCAGCGTGCCTTCAGGCACGGGCATACCCTAGTATATATATATGTATATATATATATATATATATATTCGAGAAGTGATGTAGATTATATATACGATGTGATTACAGTATATATACTATGACACGAATAAATATATCTGAGTGTGATTGGTATATTTGAACTTTAGAGGCTGGATCCACAGGATTTCCTTTGGCGTAGGGTTGGAACAGCCAGATTATATATTTTCTCTAGTGTGATCTAAGGAGTTTGCGCAATGTGGGTGAATCCCCTGGCTTGAGGAACAGGGAGAGTATATCCCCAGGTCATACCATCCTGCATTCGAGTGCGATATGTGTACTCCACTTGCAGAGGGAACATAACCGCCTCCACCGTTGTTTGTTTTTACCATGACAATGAGTAAGTCTGGCTTGGTACCGTGGTACAGTGAGTAAACCCAGATTTGGATAGACACTATGAGATTGCATCTTCGAGTTATAGCTCGGAGGGATGGTTATTATACTTATGATTGTGATAGGTATAATTATACTTGTTGTGTATAGTATATTATGTGTGTATGAAGATGAATAATTATATAAATTAAACTTGTGTAAAGTGAAAAGATTTAATAAGAGTGATTCCCCTTTTGGTAAATTTATATCCCAATTTATATGAATATGAACTGTAGGTTCTATTGAGAACTATATATATATATATATATATATATATATATATATATAAAATAAAGTAGCAAACTTATGTATGTCATAAGTTTGCTTGATGATGTCATCAATATAAATTTTTCCTACACTACCTAATTTACCCCTCTATCATTTGAGTTCCCCCTTTTTTCTACACTCAATTTTATTTCCTACTCTTCCTCAAAATTCAAAAAAAGGCTAAAAGTGTAATTGACCTTATTCTGTCATTTCACACATACCTTGGGTTACTCCCTCTCTCTCTCTGCGATTTTTCATTCCGATGTGGTTCACTAGTAGTGTGGTTCACTGGTAGTGTGGTTCACATGTATGCCTCTCTTTGTTTCCAACGCCAGAGATTAGGTAATATCTCTTTATTTCACCCTCTCTCTCACACACACATACGCATACACATACACATACACATACACATACACATACACATACACATACACATACACATACACAGGTAATCTCTCTATCTCACCCTCTCACGCACACACACGCGCATATAAAGATTTGAAGGGTTATATAAATATTTGGGGTTGATGATAAATATTTGGGGTTTTAGGATTTGGGGTTATTCTTATATTTTTCGATTTCTATTTGGGGTTGTAAGATTTGGGGTTATATAAATATTTGGGGTTGATGATAAATCTTTTTCGATTTGGAGTTATATAAATATTTGGGGTTGATGATAAACAGATCTGATCGTTCTTTTTGAGATTTGGGGTTGATGATAAACACACATATCTAATGTGTTTTATTGTTCTTTGCAGATATGATCGTTCTTCACCATATCACGTTCATATAGGGTATACCCTCTCTTCTTTTTTACCTTTTTTTTGTTTACATTTGGTTTAATTTTTGTTTAGAGAGATGTTCAAAGAACTGATCTTCATCCTTAAAAATTAGTGGATTATATTTCTATGTTCTTTACTGTGTTCATACCTTCAAATTATGGGTTTTATTGTGTTTAAATCAAAGGTTATGGTACTGTAGGGTGTTGAAATTGAATGATGAAGGCTGGGTTCAAATTATCTATCTAAACTTGAAAGTTGTGGAGTTTTGATGGAAGGTTTCATTCAAAATCCTAGGTCTGTTTATGGATCCGTATGTGTATATTTTTCTAATTTCATCACAGTTATAACCTAGCTTTATCCTATTACAAATTTGTATCAATCGTGACCTGATTTCAATTTAATTTCAGTTAAGAATTTTATCTTATTGAATGATTTTATGTATATAAAATTCATATTTCTCTTCTCAATTTAATTTCTGCTCAATTTAATTTCAAGTATTTTTCCTTTTGCAGATTAATAGTTTGTATGTATTACTTCTGTATTACTTCCTTACGAAATTCTGATTCAGACCTCTAATCAAAGAACTGATATTGATTAAACACTTCAGTATTCTATCATTAATATGGTGTTTAATGATTGCCTTTTTTTAATCTTTGTTCTGTAGAAAAGAAATAATGGTTGGTTGTACAATTTTCAGTAGGGGATTTTTTTAATCTATGTTGCATTGATTGTTGACATAGTTGTTCTTATGGTTTTATGTTATATTTAGATTTATTCAGAAATTTTATTTGACCATCCAATATTTTGAATGTATAGTCCACTGTCATTGTACAATTTATCTATTTATTTATAAAATATTGACGGGTTTTGAAGCAATTTTGAAATTGTGTTGTCATTGTAAAATATTGAGGGGTTTTGACGTTTGAAGTATTTTCTAATGTGTATCATTTTATTTATAATAAAATCTATAACTTGCTTTTGATCAATGGTTTTTGTTATTCTGTCAATTGATGTGTCCTTAATTTGTCCTACTATAGTGAATGTTGAGGGGACGTGATAAGTGAAGTTGGATTGAAGGCATGGTAGGCCTCTTTTATGCAAGGTAAATATCTTTTTTTTCTTTATTAGTTTTGGTCACATTGTTACTGAAATTACATTACCGCTATATTTGTTTTGTTAGTTACTTAAAATGAATTGTCTTTTGTTGTTAGTCACCTACTTTCCTCACTAAATAATTAAAAGAATGTATTTTGTTGTCGCTGCTAAGTGTTTTGGATGGGTATGTGTTCTTGGGGCAAGGATTAGCAGCAGTTCATTGCAGTGTCCTTCTTCTTATTTTGTGGTCCCATATTGTTGAGAGCATAGGACGTGCCTTGGTCCCTGAACTAGATATGACACAAACACATGGGGCAGACTTTATGCCCAACACTAGACATGTTGTAGACACATGATGCATGCCTTTGAGCTAACATTGGATATGGTAATACTGTAGAGGCCTTTTTTAGGGTACAAGTTCATGTGATGGGTTGTGTTAGAAGGATTGAGCTTTGGGATGACCTCTAGACAACTCAAACAAAAGAATGAGTAATTTTATGTTACCTTCTTATATTGGAAGTTTGGTTATTCATAAATCTTAATACGTTGGGGGTGATCATTTCTGATCCCAAGTCACCTTATATCTGTGAAGTGTTGTGAGCATTATTAGTTTCTGAAGTGTCTATTTGTCAAATGGCACATTTTCTTTTCCTCGCGTGACTACTTCTGATATCCAATCAAATTTAATAAGGGAATACTCTGATTATTTTGGTAATAAATTAAAACTGTTGGAATATTTCCAAATGGTAAATGATTTTGGATCAAAATTGATCAAATCTCAAGTTAGTGGGAAATACGCTTTGTTTGACCTCCTTGCCCCTACCTCAACCTTGATTTGAGTGGTTTTTAAGTTTCTTATTAAAAATTGTACACGGCACAACAACAAAAAAGTATGCCACAATAGTATCACCACCTGTGTAATATGAAATGTCTTGACAATTTTTCCTCATGAAAGAAGTCATAACATCTACATCCCACAATAGTATCACCACCTGTGTCATAACATCTACATCCCACAATTTTTCCTCATGAAAGAAGTCAGCCCTGAGCTTGAATTAACAGAAAATGAACTTCACATATTTATTACTACTATTTCCTCATCAAAGCAGTCAGCCCTGCGAAGTTTCTATTACTGTCCAATTTATGTGAAGTTTCTACAAATGAATGTATATTTCGTACTTCCACTCAAACGTCATCTTTTATATGCCCAAAACTAATTTAATATATATTTCGTACTTCCAAACATTTGATATATATTGAGAACCAGTACTTCCTTGGTTCATCCTATAGTTGGACTAATAAAAAAAATTAGCTTCCTACTGTGTGTATGTGAAAGACAATGAGAGATTTTGTGAGACATTAATTTTGAACACTGATAGTTTTTCCCAAATTCTTTGGTTCGTTCTGCAGAACATTGACAGCCCATTTCGACATGTACAGTTGATTGGTTGCACTCAAACTTCCTATTTGTTAGTGTCCTAGAACACATCTATGAGTTGATAACTATATTTTACGTTGATGTTGTGTTGACACGGTGTTTAGGTAGCCCTCTAATTCTGCTTGTACTATTTTATTTTTGACTTTCAATTTGGTTAATAAAGGATCATATGCTTATTGATCAGCTATTCTTTCAATTTTAGTTTCGTTTAGTAGCAGCTTTAGATGTCCCAACTGAAAGCTATAGCCCTCCATTATAGAAAGGGCTGGGTGCAATTGCATCATCCCTTAATTTTATTGGCAATACCATTGGCAATGCTCTTGAGGAGGGCCTTACAATTTTGGAGAATCGGATTGCAGACATTATTCAAGAAACTCGCAAGCTGCAAGTAAGAAAAAAGGGTAGCAGGTCTGAGGCACAAAATCAGGCTTCGACTGTTGGCAATACATAGTAACGACCCCCATTGGAAAACCCATATTCAACCCTCAACACAAACTAATTTGTAAATCCAACTGAAGGCATCTCCGTCCATAAGGTTGCAATGGAAATGGTTGCCAAAGCAAAGCTTCTTCTGCGGGAGATGAAGACAGTTAAAGAAGATCTGGCTTTTGCAAAAGAGCATTGTGCTCAGATCAAAGAGGAAAATATAATCCTTAGAGAGAGTCGTGACAAAGGAGACAATCTGGAAGATGATTATTTGATAAGGCTTCAACTAGATGTTTGCGCGGGAGAATTGTTTTCTAAGGGAGATAGTCGAATACCACCAGCTCACGATGCAAGATGTTGTATACTTGGATGAGGGTAGTGAAGAGGTCACTGAAGTTTACCCTATTAAGGTACCACCTACAGTAACTAATCTTCCATCACTCACCACAAATCCCCACTTGGCCCAACATTCTGTCTTTCCCCTCTCCCCAAATCCACAAGTGACCCAGAATCGATCTCCTCTTCACATTCCATCTTCTGAGTCTGTGGAGCTTTCCCAAACTATTACACCTTCAAGCCCCTATATAAACATCCCAGTGGTGGAAGAACATCAAGAAAGACATTAATTTCCTTTTTCATGGATGCTCTGCCTTGGTTAAACCCCTTTTTGACATACCATCCATTTTCCTCTTCTTTTCAATATTTGTTTGTTATATGTTGTTGTATCATTGCTTGGCAAATATATAATTAATATTTATCATCAATTTATGTATCATAAATTGTTTAAATTTAAGCCTCCATGAGGTTGTTAGTTCCACAAAAAAAATGTAATTTTAATTTTTGATGGGGAAGCTGAAATATTGGAATTAAAATTTCAAAACCACTGAAATATTTGAATTAAAATTTTTACTCAATATTTGAATTACAATGGTGTGCATCCCATCCAAAAATGTTGTTTCACAGTTGAGCAGAAGTTTTTAGCTTTACTATGAGTACATTGCTCTGATTAGCTTTGCATTTCTATGTAATAGCATCTGGGTTTGGGATTAACAATATTCTTAGTCATTCGTGACTTGATTAGTTTGATTTTTATAATATACCGTTCAGGTCAATCTGTGACTGAATTTTTTGTTCCATTGTTCGCAACTTAATATTAAGATTTGAAAGTATATGTGGCTATGTTCAGTTGTTAAAAAAATGTAATAAATCCATTTTGCCATCCTGTTTATGTACAGGAGGTTCGGAGTGGAAAATTACACGTAAAGGGACCCAGACTCTTTATGTTTCTGCCCAGGGGACTACTGTGATCTCACTCCTCCAGCCCGCATCCGATTTGAGCCTAGGTATTATTATTATTATTATTATTATTATTATTATTATTATTATTATTATTATTATTATTATTATTATTATTATTATTATTATTATTATTATTATTATTATTATTATTATTATTATGTATCTCATTTTATGCGCATGGACAATTTACGTGTTCAATAGTATGTATATTACAGGAGGTTTGCCTTGAAATGGACTTTTGTATGTCGATGAAGATGGAGATGGAAATCAAGATTGATATAAAAAAGAGTAAAAAAGAATTGGTAGGTATACTTAGAACTTTTGTGAGCTGCTTTAATAAGGTGTTGTTTGTATATTTATTATGGATGTGAATTAACACGTCTATTTTTTGTTGTTTGGTCTTCAGATTATGACAAATATGAGAACGTGTCAATTATAAGCTTGAGTTTGGGATCACGTTCAACATTAAGCCCCATCCCACCCCATTACAAATGTGCCACGAGTTATTTGATTGATCCACCATTTATGTTTTTTATTAGATTGAAAATTTATTATTGTGTTTAAGTATTATTTTTATCATCATTTTGTTAAAATTGCCAATAATGATTTTTTTGTGTAATCATATCTGAAGTTTATTGTTGTCATAAATTGATGATTTGGTTTATATAATGTTTAGGAAGGACTATTTGTATACTTGAATAGTTTTGGTTTCTTAAACAAGTAGATAGTCCTATAAAAAGAGTAAATTTTACCCATTTTTTAAAAATCGTGAACACATTTGTGTTTTATAATAAATTATATGATTACAAGTCTTAGTCGACGCAGTTTTTTGGAAGCATTTGTCATTGCTTTAAGCACGATCATACTATTTGAATTTTATTGAACTATTTGTTATTTGTTAAGAAGGGTAGATAGTATTATAAACAAAAGATATTTTGGTTAATTTTTTTTAAATTAAACTTTGTTTTACTGGGGAATGAAATTTTTTTCATTATGCAATTACGTACTTTGACTTTTTTGTCGTTTTGCAATTATTAGCGTGCCTTCAGGCACGGGCATACCCTAGTGTATATATATGTGTGTGTGTGTGTATATATATATATATATATATATATATATATATATATATATATATATATATATATATATATATATATGTATATATACGAGTTATATATATACGTGTTATGTGCTGAGGGCTTAATGAATCCCGACGATCAACATTGTCAGGTAGTAGTGTATCGGGGGGTTCCTTATTTTGATTTCACTTTGCGAGACACCCCACGCACGAACGTGGGACAATGTTGGGAATGGGGAAAAGTTTAGCCCTTAGTACTCGGGTATGAGGATTTTTAAAGGATGGCTGATAGCGTTTAGTTAGGTAGGGTAGCTCAACTAGTGGGTTAAAAGGTACGCGATAGGTGTACACTATTAGAAGAGGGTTGAGAGGTATCTCATGGGAGTGCGATACCAATTTAAATATGAGATGTTTCATATTTTAAAAATATAGCATTTATGCACTTGCTAAATTATTTTCAAAACTCGGGCTTTGACCCGTTTCCTCTCTCTCTCTCTCTCTCTCTCTATATATATATATATATATATATATATATATATAGGTGTCCAGACTCAGGGACACTTGAATGATGATTCTTTCGAGTCAGACGTTTTCTGTAGCAGCTGTGGATGCATGCGGGTTTATTTTAGATGCTTCTATCCTTGAGATCTAGATAGGAGGTATTGTAAAAACATTCGGGCCGAAAGACCAATTGTATTTATTCATTCTTTCACCGCCTTTTTGTGAGGCGTTCGATTTGGTTGTATTATGTTAAATTGAGTGTTCGGTTAGTTGATTTCTTTTCAGTTTTTATACAAATTGTGTGATTGTTTTATTTAGTTGGTTTTCATAAAAAGATTAGTTAAGTAAAATTTTGACGCCAGCCAAATAGGTTATTAGTAATTAAATTGGTTTTCGACAGTGATGCTGAGAATGAACCATATGAGACTCCTGTTTTAATTTGGTATAGGATTGATCACCCGGTATTTTATTAGGGAGGGTGTCATAGATAGTATCACAACATCAGGTTCTAGTGTCCTTAGCAATTTGTACATACGTACTACGCTTTCAACGTTGCTTTTGATTTGACATAGAGCCTTATGATTAGGATTATTGAATTACTCTTGTGAGATTTCGTTCTCCCACTATTTTATAAGATTATAGTAAATTTATTTCGCACTCGTTAGAGACTCGTGTGTTGATCGATGAAAGGAGACCAGGGATGGTTGTTGCGAGGGTAGCGGGAGGCGGGGCTTATTAGGAGCTGTAAGTTGAAGTTGGGAATGAGGGCCACAGTCGAGGACACTCCCTTTGTGTCCTTTTTATGGATTGCTACAACAACTACTAAAGTATAGTAGTTATAATTATTCAAGTACCGCTGTAGTAGAGAGTGGTACTAAAGTTGAATTACCCAATGAAGTTAAATTAGGAAAAAGGTTCGAAAGGTATTTGATAAGGACCATATGTTGAAGTTAAGTTATATGAAGGTAGTGTAGTTATATTCAGTGGAAGTATTGGGCTCAGAAGCTTTGGCTTAGAGCAGGGTATGGAAATGCCGAGATGTGAAAAATTGGGGAATCACTCGTGGGAGAAATATTGAAATAGTGGAAATGATAGTCACCATGTTTAAGGGAGCAGGATGTTTTTTCTCATAGAGGGATCTTATGAATGATTATAACCGTGAGTTCCTTTGATTTATCAAGAATGAAGAGGAATGCAATTTCTCAATTATTCACATAAGGATCGGTCAGGGGTCGAAAGTGAATATAGAGGTACATGAATAAGTAAACTTTGTACCGAATTAAGGTAATTACAATGAAGAGAGAGTCCTTTAGTAGAATGATAGGCTCACAGAAAGTGTTCCTAACACTTATGGAGAATGTGTGTTGGTGGAACCCCATTGGTGGACATACACCCGGGGAATTCTTTGAAACAGGGATGTTGAGGACAGTATTGGAATTTCCTTGGGACAAAGAAGTTAAGGGAATTATAAAGGAGATTGTCAGGATCGAGGCTATAGAGTCCAAGATACTGATAACCTCAACATGGTCAGGGTGGACAGAGATGGGGAATGTTGTGATGTGGCATGTAGAACCACGTGGTTAGTCCTTGCCAGTTGGAATTAAAGGACAAGAGTAGGGTGCCTAGATAGGGCATTGATTAAAGTAGTTTTTGGTTCAGTTAGGACATGTGTACCATGTCCGGGAACCATTTGGAGTAGCCAGGGTAATTGGCAAGAATGTTGTTATAAATTTCACCTCGGTTGAAGAAGGTACACTTTAAGTGGCAAGATTGAGTCACGGTGTTTTATTAGCCCTACATTCATGTGTGATTAGAGTATATTGGTAGTATCGGTAACATTATATAGTGTATATCTATATGTTTTTTCGTGCTAGCAGGGTCCTATTTTCTTCATTCATTATGAAAATGGGTGTTGGCATTTCGAGCTTATATTTGGTTTGCACTACTCGTTTTGTGTGTGTTATATGAGTATAGTAATATTATAAGAGAAATGTATTTGTGGATTATCAGAGCGATAGAAGGCTAGTGATTGCAAGACTATCGTATCCGCAGTTCTAGGGTGGAACAGGTTGTTATTGCGATATCTCATCTGGATACAGATTAAGCCCGCCTTTATTATATGTTTAGATGAAACTTCGGTGAGAAGATGTTTCAGTATCATGATTCGAGTGCGCGGAGACCTTATATATATGATTTAAGGTATGCAGAATTTACTGATAAGATGTGAGTTTAAGCTTGTTGTTGTTTGTGCTAAGGACTTAGTGTTCGTACAAGCACCTTATGGTATGGCTCCTGAAAAGAAGTAGGAGTTCTGACCACATTTTGTTGATAGGTGGGATAGGATTTTTCCAGTGGAATATTTAAAACTAACGGACCTCTACGATCGACAAAGTTAAGCAGTAGTGTATAAGAGGGGTTCCTTGTTTGGATTTCTCTTGCGAGACACTCCACGCATGAACCTTAACATCGTCGGTATTGGAGAGATGTTACGGGATGCAACGATGTTGGTTTTGATGGCAAGTCACCGAGTGTGGAGAAAACACTATAGATTGAGAGCCGTGTGATGATTGCATGCTTATGGAGATAGAACTTCTATGGAAAAGCATTGAAATGTTTCCCTTGCCGTAAGTATGTGGGTGAGGTAACATAAAGGAAATTGATTTGAGGCTTATGGCCAGGTCTTGTACAAAAGGAAAATTCATTGGAAATATGTTTTGAGTAGAATGATTGTAACACTTTTGTAGAAAGTAGGCGCCCCGATTAGTTAGACTTTCCATTTCGCTAAAATGGAAGGACATAGTAGTAGAAGAACATTAATAGGTTAGAGAGGTAGGACTTTAGAACGTCCCAATGGTGTACCTTAGGACGTTATATCTCAACCACCGACGATGCGAGGAAGTAGTGTAACGGGAGGGTTCCTTATCTGGTTTTCGCTTTGCGAGACATCCCACTCGTGAAACCGAGCGAATGTGAGAAGTTGAGAAATTTCTTGGGGACTAGGGACATAGTTAGTATAGTATTCATCTTACGTGTGTAGTAAACACATTGATCGTAGGGTTATTAGGAAGTAAGGCCAGTAGGACTAGTGGCGCTGATATAGGAAGATTGTTGTGAGTTAACCACAAGAAGATTAGTGGGTGAACCTTGAGAAGGATCGGATTTCCAAGTATATGAAGAATTTAATTTTGAATATTTTCAGGTTAGGAAAACTCATGTGTTAGTACTAGGCCGAGGAGATGAGGCCCATTATTTAGAGAGATTGTTACGCGTCGAACGTTTACAATGGTTGTGCAGATAAGCGCGGGTTAAAAGGTGTATGGGCACCTTGGTAAGTTTGTTTTATATACCATCTGTAATACAAGGGGTGTAGTATATAAAGTTGAAGAATATGCTATGAGGCAGCTATAAGTGAGATTGAAGTTTTTTGGATGGAACGTCGTAGGAGGCACGCGACAACCTAATGGTGTAGGTGCAACAAGAGTTAGTACACCTAAGATAAGCAATCAGATGACGCGAGTAATCGAGCATTAAAGTAACTTCCTTTTGGAAAGTGTTAGATGTCCTGATGTAGATGAGTGGACGCATGGAGTAGTGAATCACCGATAGGACAATAAGTTAGAACATCGGTTATGGGATCGTTATGTGCAATTATAAAAGCACTTATTAAGCTAGTGCGTTAGAGTATAATCCTTGAGACAGTTGGTACCGAGAACGAGTATATGGTAGGGTACCATTTGGATTAGTACCTTCGACTTGTGTCTACAGGATGAAGTGTGAGTAGCAATCCGAGGTTGTTAGTACGAGTCGTATCCAAATTTTGGGGATGAAATTCCGTTGTAGGGGGGGGATAATGTAATACCCCGCACTTTCAAGGATTTTAATTTTATATAAATGGGTGTAATTAGGAGATTTGAGGAATTTCTCTAAAAAATAATTTTTGGAGTTTATGAGGGTTAGATGATTTTCGATGTGTGTTACATTTACTTTTGGGATTAAGTAAATAATTTGGACGATTTTAATTTGATGTCGCAATTGGGTAAATCGACAAAGGATAATATTTTAATTGGAAAACCCGTATCGAGATGTGTTGAGTTTAATTAGTGAATTGCGTTTAAGTGACTCGGATGGAGATTCCAAGTGCGCGGTTCATTTTGGAATGGCCGAGATAGTCAGAATAGAGTATCCGGGATTAGTGTTTGGATTTCGGGAATTTTTGGACCAGTAGGGACTCGTAATTGAGTAGACGAGTCATTTTTGGGTTTATAAGCGATAAACCTTTATTTCTCTCTATATAAGACATGAAAGAGTGGGATAATGAAATACAAGTGAGAAAAGATGAAGAAAAGAGAGGACGAGAGGAAAGGAAGAAAGAAAAAGCGAATTTCATCCAAACTCCGCGGAATTCAACTCGAGGTCGTCGGATTTTATCAATGAGTCAAGTGGTTACTTGCTATATTTTATATAGTGTGTGTATCTCATATTATACTTGGTAAACTATATAATTTTGGGTTATAACCCTTAAAATAAATTCGGTAAATCTAAGTTTAAGTTTACAATTTGATATATTGTAAACTTTCAATGATTTCTAGTGTTAAATCCATAATAATGGAGTGTGGAAATGGGGGAAATTATTAAACTAGGGTTTAAAGGATTTTTGGGTTTAAATATAAGAAAATTGGTTTAGTCCCCCAAATAATTGATGTGTTAGTTGAAAAATAATAGACTAGAAGTTTATAGTGTTGTTGGTTGAGATTAAAAACCATAAGAATGGAGATCGGGATAAAAATTGGTGTTTTAGAGGTTTAGGTTTTGTAAGAAATGGAGAGATGGCCGACCTATCTGGTGTGACCGGTCGACTGGGTTAGGGGAAAAAGGCCAACTGGTTTCTTAGCAAGGCAAAATCCCAACTCGCGGTCGACCGGGGGTTAGGGGTCGGTCGACCAGCACTCTGTTTTCTGCCCAAGAATTGAATTTTCCTATTCCTTTCGTCTTTGTGCTTAAAAACTTAAGAGCCTTCTAAATTAGTCTATTATATATGGTTGTGACCTACATGACTTGAGGAGTTGCGCATTAACCTTGGGTTAATTAAGAGGATAATCCGGGGTGTGGACTTGACAAATGTTTAGGACAAGAGACATTCGAGGAAATCATTCGTCAAGCGTATATAAGTATATATATCCAGTTAGGATAAATATGGGTCGATTGTAATTGAGTATAATCTTTGGACGTGATTAGGATGGAATTTAGGATATGGGATAAAAGAGAATTGAGTAGTTGTTCTACGTCTATTGACGACTATTATTAGGTAAATGCGATACCTATGGGACTAAAATAAGTTGAGAGTATACTTATTTAATTATTGTGTTTGGTATATTCGAAGAGTATATAAATCCTGAAAAGTGATTAAGGTATGGGTTATATTCAAGTGAGAAAATACTTATAAGTTTAATATTGTTAGTGTGCGAATACTTAGTTACTATTACGAATGGGAACAGTCGAGGTTGTTGGCGATCGCTATGAGAGTTTGACAATTATAGCCATTTATATATATTCGAGAAGTGATGTAGATTATATATACGATGTGATTAAAGTAAATATAATATGATACGAATAAATATATCTTGAGTGTGATTATTATATTTGTAATTTAGAGTCTGGTTACACAGGCTTTCCTTTGGCGTAGGGTTGGAACAGCCAGATATAATATTTTCTCTAGTGTGATCCAGGGAGGTTGCGCGATGTGAGTGAATCCTCTAACTTGAGGAGCAGGGAGAGTATATCCCCAGGTTATACCGTCTCGCGTTCGAGTGCGATGTGTGTACTCCACTTGCAATGAGAACATGATCTCCTTCACTATAGTGTATTTTTACCATAACCATGAGTAAGTATGGCTTGGTACCGTGGTATAGTGAGTAAACCCAATTTGGATAGGCACTATGAGACTGAATCCTCGAGTTATAGATCTGAGGGATGGTTATTATACTTATGATTGTGATAGGTATAATTATACTTGTTGTGTATAGTATATTGTTTGTGTATAAAGATGAATAATTATATAAAGTAAACTTGTGTAAAGTGAAAATATTTAATAAGAGTGATTCCCCTTCCGGTAAATTTATATCCATATTTATATAAATATGAATCATAGGTTCGATTGAGAACTATATAATTTTCTATATATATGAGTTATATATATACGCGTTATGTGCTGAGGGATTAATGAATCCCGACGATCAACATTTCTAGGTAGTAGTATATCGAGGGGGTCCTTGTTTGGATTTCGCTTCGCGAGATACCCCACGCATGAACGTAGAGAAATATAGGTAATGGGGAGAAGTTTATCCCTTAGTACTAGGGTATGACAATTTTTAGAGGATGGGTGATAGCATTTAGTTAGGCAGGGTAGCTTAACTAGTAGGTTAAAAGGTAAGCGCTAGGTGTGCACTATTCGAAGACGGGTGAGGGGTATTTCATGGGAGTGCGATACCAATTTAAATATGAGATGTTTCATATTTTAAAAATATATCATTTATGCACTTGCAAAATTATTTTCAAAACTCGGCCTTTGACCCGTTTTCTCTATTTTCCTCTCTTGCTATATATATATATATAGGGGTCCAGACACAAGGATGCCTGGATGATGATTCCATCGAGTCAGACGTCTGCTGTAACAGTTGTGGATGCATGTAGGTTTATTTTAGACGCTTCTATCCTTGATATCTAGATAGGAGGTATTGTAGAAACATTCGAGCCGAAAACCCAATTGCATTTATTTACTCTTTCACCGCCTTTTTGCGCGGCATTCGACTTGGTTGTATTATGTTAAACCGAGTGTTAGGTTATTTTATTTCTTTTCAGTTTTTATACAAATTGTATGATTATTTTATTTAGTTAGTTTGATTAAAAATATTAGTTAAGTAAAATTTTAACGCCAACCTAATAGGTTATTAGTAATTAATTTGGTTTTCGACATTGATGCTGAGAATGAACCATATGAGACTCCTGTTTTAATTTGGTATAGGATTGATCACCCAGTATTTTTATTAGGCGGGGTGTCACATAAAAGTGTAAACGATAATTGCTAACAAAATAGATAAATAAAGTAAAAGATTATACTAGGCGAGAGTGTATTTAAACTAAATTAATAAAGAGAATAAAAACTATAGGTTGTGTCAGATATCCCTCACCTAGAGTTAATTGGTATAAAATGGTCATGGGCTCACGAATTATTAAGATTGAGTCTTGTTTCGACAGTTCATTAAATCAAGAGTTGTCACACTCCTAAATTCGCATAAAATTCTAATAAGATTTTGGTGTTAACAAATACCCTGGAAATTATGCACGCAAGGTCGTAAATACGGAGCATACATGATATACCCTGTTAAATCTTCTAGGCATAATAACAAGGACAACACACTCGATATAGTCCCGTAAAACTCCATCACTAAAGCAAAGCAACCCATCAACCCATAGGTGAGTTCAATCCGACACAACCGAGACTAAATTAGCTAGAAAGCGTGGTAAATGGCATGAATTAAAAGAAAGAAAGTATACCTAATTATGAAAGTAATAAATAGCAAGAATTGAATATTAACTAGGCATGGAAATTAAAGGAAACAAGTAAAGAAATAAATAAACAAATGAAAGAGACAATGGAAATTAAACTTAAATAAAAATGGGCAAATCCCAAAGGAAGATGGAAAAGGGCCAAATCTCCTTAGAAACCCTAAACCTAATGTAAAATGTAAGGTCTCTACAAAAGAGAACAAAGGTTATCTTATGTAGTAAGTTGTGAATAAAAATAGAAAAGAAAAGCAAAAAGAAAAGAAAAGGAACAGGTTGCCAAATATTTGCGATACCCGGTCGACCGCGAGGTCATGACCGGTCGATCGGTCCTCTAAGCGAAAGCCCAATGTCTTCGACCAAAGGAAAAATCACAAGACAAGGTCGACCACCCCCCTGGGCGTGGTCGATTGGTACTCTTTTTTCTGGTGCTCTTTGGTCTTCACATGGGAGGAAAGCTTCATAACGGAAATGGCCATAACTTCCTCGTCCGAACTCGAAACGATGCGCCGTTTGCGATCACGCGATGCTAAATCAACAAAATACGCATCCGTGGAAATTCCATAAGTCAGAGTTGAAGCATGAATTGAATAAAATTTCCTTGAAGTAGCGTCCGGTGAATAAACTTCTCCGAAATGCAACCGATCCTCACTTTTAGCATTCCAATACCTATAAAAGCACAATTAACCCATGCAATCAAAATCTGAGGTATTCTAGTTAATGAGCATAAATATAGGAATTAAGAATGTAAAAGTGCTAGAATGCACAAAGATAAGGGGCGCAAATATGCAATATTCATGACATATCAATATATATACTAGAGAATGCCCATGCCTGAAGGACCAGATTTTTTTTTAAAGTACTTAATCTCAAAATGGTAAAAATTGCCAAATTACATAATTGTAAAATGAGAAAAATATTGTTCCCCAACAAAAAAAGTGTAATTTAAAAAAATTTGGACATAATCTCCTTTATTTCTAGGACTAACAAATAACAAATTGTCCAACAACATACAAATACTCTAAATTCATCAAACAAAATGATGTTCTATAATTAGTAAATATTTCAATATCAAGTTGAATTCACCATCTATTAGACATGATCCAAATAAAAGAATGGATTCCATCATATTCTCAATTGAAATAACTGACTACCATGATTGAAATTAATATAACATTGAAAATGATACTATAAAAAGAGGCAGAAGCATACCAAGTAGCAACATTACCCTACTATGATCAGTATTCCGAGTGAATTGAACATATGCACTTACAAACTGAATTGAAATAATTTCTACATTTGGGTATATTTTGAGGGCAGAACAAAATTCCATCATTTCTTGTATCTTTTTGGTGCCACCAATTGAACTCCCAGAAATGGTTTTCATACTTGCCAAAAGTCAAACTCATTGAAATACTTCTCACCGAGAACCCATGGTCTTGGCAACAGAGTGAGATGAAACTATAAATTAAAATAAACTCAATTAATTTCATAAACTTTCAGAATAATACCCAAAAGAATGCTTGTTAGATCGAATTTCACTTCACTTAGGACCCCCACAAAGACTAATACACCAGTCATCTTCAACAATGACTGGCATGGGTCATATGGGTGTGACACCCCGCCAAATTAAATACCGGGTGATCAGTCCATTATAAAATTTAAAACAGAGTCTTCGGTTGGTTCATTCTTAGCAACACTGTCGAAAATATTTACTTAATTAATCACCTAATTAAAGGTACCTATATAGAGCACACATAGGGTTTATTTTTCGTGCTTTAGCTATATAGACCTTCATCTGGTTAGACTTGAATTTTGACAAAATATTTTTGTAATTAGGATTGTGTCTCGCCTACCGACGCCAAGATCTCTATGGCCGTCTACATGAAATCAGCTCTTGATGCTCTCTACTCAGGCCGACAACAAATGCAGAGTTCAAAATTCAACTGGTCACAAAAAAGGTTGTCTCTCACACGCTAAAACTATGGCTCATAGGATTTGTTCTTGCACCACATAGGACACTACTGTACTACACTGCATTTGCATTATATGTTGTCTATTGATTGATTATGTGTGTGTTTAAAAGAATTTTAAAAATTATTTAAAAACTAATCTTGGAATTTATTAATTTTTTAAAATATCTTCAGAATTAAAATTTGAAACACTAATTGATTTTTGAGTTAATTCATGCGAGTTGTTATATATTATACACATCCTTTTATATGTTATATAGTATATGCATGCGTGGCTTATTATATTTGTAATTCACATATGGCTATATATTTCGTCTGTTGCCATGTACCTAGACATGTTCATGATTGGACTATAGCAGGTCATGTATTATATAGCTTTAGTAGGTCTAGTCCCTCATTACTCGTTTCCTGCTAGCGATTTGACATTAGGTATAGCCAAAAGCTGTTGGCCTTATGTAGGTCTATTACATATTTACTGGAACTGCTGGTGTGTGTGATTTTTGAAGATTTGATTTGACCAAAAGATTTTGATAAGCTGGCTCCCTATTTTAAAAATGATGTTGTAGCCCCCATGACTTTACCGCCCACGGTTTTAATTCTTAAACCAAAACTTTTTTTGTTCTTCTCTCAAAACATCGTCTTGTTGACATTTTGTTACAACGATAATATTATTGATTGATTCCCGCTGGCAATGAAGTGTTATTAAAAGACACAATTTTACAAAACGAAAATACACATTTCTATTGTCGGTTACAGCTGTTATGCGATGTGTCAATATTTCAGAGGGGTAGTTTGTGTTTCTTTTTGGGTCACACAATTGATATCTTATCTACAGCTGTGTGTCTGTTTTCACAATCCAAGTGATCAGTTTAATAAAAAATCACAACACACCAAACGACTCTATAAATACAATCACTTGGGTTCTTTATTTTAATATCCGAGAAAAAATATTTTTTCACCTAAATTCTGCCAAAAAAAATTTAGAGAGAGAGTCTATACACTTTGAATTTTCAAGATACATTTTCTAAGTGTGTTTTTAGTGAATAGTATTGATTCATTTCAATATAGTTAAAAGGCTCTAAAGGTTCATGTTTGTGGTGATTTTTTCAAAACCCCCCTCTTCGCGCTTCTATTTTTATTAACGGATAAAATGGTTGTAAGTATTCCTTTCTTGGTGTATATGTTCTGTTAGATCTGTTTTCTTGTAGATCTATTCTTGTGTAGTATTATTGATATTATACTCAATAAATATTATGCTACACACACAAAATTTGTTTTGTATATTTTGATAATATTGATTGATTTATTGTTCTAGTATTCAGCCTTGTTTTAAAATATTCTATTTTAAAATCATTCAAGAAAGTTTTTCTTAAAAATAAGGTTAAGCCTATAAGAGGTTTAGAAACTTGAACCTGTTTTTTTTTTAATGACTGAATTTCTCTTAGAAATTATCTTGATTGTCCTTATATTCGAATTTGGACTGAAACTAGACATAAATTTGATTATATATATTTTTAGTCATATAATTTTTTTGTGTCTATGATTGCTTGATCTGTAAAGTGATTTCAGGATTTTTCATGTACATATCACTTAGAAATCACTCACTCTACACCACTTATTCACTTAGACACTTACTGATGTGTATATATTAGATCAACTCTGATTGTTCTAATTTTTTAGAAAAGATAAAAGCGAAGTTTTCGAACACTGTGTTAAATTTAGAAAGTTTGATTTAAACAAGAGAACCTAACATAAGAGTTGTTACTGATAACTAGGAGAAAAATCAATTGTTGTGTTGCATTCGGTTGTATCATTAAGTGTGTGTGTGTGTGTGTGTGTGTGTGTCATCTAGGATAGCACACATAACACAAATATTTCACTAAGAACTAAAACACATTAGACACTGAGCCAAACCTGAGCTAGAGAAAGCAGGAGGGAGAAGTTGTGACTTGAAGAACGCAAACTCAAGCGGATAGAATAAAGATAGATCAGAAGAATCAACCAAGAGGGAGCTTGGTCTAGGTGAGGTAATAGCTATATCTATCTTCTTTTGTTGTCGTTTGATTCGTGTAACTCGTTTCTAATTCGTTATTGTTTTAGTGGAAGTAGACTATGTTGACTCTTAAGAGAGTCCGTCATTTTCCTGGGGTAGGATTTTTGCGATGTTAAATAAATACAGTGTGCTTTACATTTTTCGCATATCACCTCACACGAAAAAGTAGGTTAAATAATTAGAAACCCGCCTAAAAATTGAATTGTTTATTATCCTGTAAATCACCTAGATTAACTAAAGATAATAATTAGGACTTAAATTGACTTTAAAAATCTTAATCAGTTTTAGTAGAGTTAACAATTTCAAGAAAAGCTTGAATTGATCCCTACTTGAATAACCTATAAAACTCGTAGGTAAATTGCATTTACTCGACAATTATTGACTTCCGCACGCAGTCTTTTTGTGCTTCATTAGTTCTTTCAAGTGGTATTAGAGCTAGACTTTAAAAATATCTACTTTCAAAACTTTTGTCAAACTCTTTTTACCATATTTTTAATGGATGATTCAAGTCAGTTTCTTAGGCTAGGAAACTTTAGTAGACCACCTATTTTTTATGGAACTAATTTTCCATACTGGAAAATTCGAATGGTTGCTTTATTTAGGGGACGTTAGGAGATGATGCTTGGGATTTAATTGAAAATGGTTATAATCACCCCACTGTCCCTATAGCAAAAGGTAGCATTATATTGAGAAAGTTGAGAACAACTAAACTAAACCCTGAGCAGAAAAAGATAAGCAATTTTAATAATAAAGGGAAAAATGAGATTTTCATGAGTGTGAGCGAAAACGAGTTGAAAGGTATGTCACTGCACTACTAGTAAAGATGCCTAGTATACTTTAGTAATACCACACAAAGGCGATACTAGGGTGAAGGAGTGTAAAACTCATATGTTAGTCGGACAATACAATATGCTAGTTATGAAAGATAACTAACCGTTTGATGATTTATACATCCGATTACATGATATAATTACCCAATTCCATGCTAATGGCATTGAATATTCTAATAAGGAAGTGTGTGCTAAGATTTTAAGATCCGTTGCACCAATATTTGATCATAAGCGTTACATCATTGAAGAAATTAATGATCCATCTTTCACACCTGAATTGCTTAGCTCTGAATTGAGAACTATGGAACTTGAATCAGCCTTTAGGAAGACTCTTACTTCTTATTCTAAGAATGAGTTGACAAACTCATCTAAAGTTGCTTTTAAAATTGCCTATCCTAATAAAAATATGCATAAGGTTGTTAAACAACAATTTTAGTCAGACCATGAATCTAATGTGGATTCAGATGAAATTGATAAGATCGACAATCAACTTGATCTCATGTCTTCTCAATTTAAGAAACTTTTGAAGCATAAAAATTATATTGCTAAGATACTTATGCAAGAGCATAGTCATTCAATTCAGTTCAATCGACCACATAATAGAATTTTGAAACAAATTTCCAATAATGATAGTAGAAGTAGTAAGATTGATAAATCAAAATTGGCTTGTCACAAATGTGGGAAACTCGATCACTTTATTGATGAGTGTAGGTCTAAGCCACAGTCCAGGCATTCTAAACAACACAAGGCTCTTATTTCTAAAACATGGGATGAATCTTCTGATTTTGAATCAGAAGATGACCAAGGCAATTCTGATTCAAATTACCTTACGTTTTAGGAGAAGTCTATGACTATTGCAGAGATGTATATATAGCAGGGATGACTGATTCTGAAGATTAATATGAATCTGATGATGTACTTGATTTTATTAATGCTGCTAAATATCTATTATCCAGGCAACCTTCTATGCTTGAATTAACTGCTCCATTTAATGCAAAATGTGTTGTGTATGATACTAAATCTGATGATAGCAATAATTCACAAACGGATACTAATGAAAATGAAATTTTTGTTAGATATAATGATTATTTAGAATTATATGTCAGAACCTTGAAAAATAGACAAGAATTATCTAATTTGGTAAAGAATTATCTAATTTGGTTAAACTTCTTAGTGAGTACATATAGAGTCAATCTAAGATCGTTCAAAAAAATTCTATTAAAATGAGAAATGTCCAAAATGATTTTAAAAAACAATCACTTGATTTTAAATATCACATTACGACCTTGGATGAGAATTTGACTTATTTAGAAGAAAAATATAAGGCAACGATTTTACAAGTTAAAAAATCTAAAGAAGTTTGTGAAACGGCTTTCAAAATGTGTCGTAGTTGTGATATTGAATGTTTTGACCTTGACAAATTGCTTGCTGAACAACGTTATAGTGGTGATACTAGAGGGTTTGGATATGAGGGTCCTCTTGAAAAATTTAATCCGAATAGGCTAATCCTCTTCCTAAAATCCCAAGAAAAAATGGATCTTTCGTTGGATCGTAAGTTATCTGAAAAGGCTAAAGGAAAATAAGTTTTAATTGAAAGTGATTATGAAAGTGGCATTGATATTTTTATTGAGAACTTTGTAGGACCTTGTACGTATACATATTTTCCCCCTCCGAAGAGATTTTATAAACCTCCAAAACCTATAATTCTTACTGATTATGTTAGGTGTATAGATAAAAAACTTCACCATTCAAACCTGCCTTCATGTAATAAATTATGTTCTAAGTGTGATGCTTTTGGACACCAAAACTATGAGTGCCTAAGCTTTAGTAAGAGAAATTCTTGTATTTACTTTAACTCAAAAGTTAGGAGATTTGGTAATAAAACCTAAACTATTTTGGATCATTTCATTTGTTTTATAATCTAGACCCAAGACTAATGACAATCCAAAACCAATAGGAAAAACTTCTTCTTGATCTCAAATTAAGGCACAAAATAATTTCAAAATCATGCCTATATGGATCCGGAATGATGATCTAAGACCCTCACTATATATTTTTCATTTAAAATCTTTTGTGGACTTCACAACCCTACGCTATGAGATGCAAAATATTGGTTGGTGCTTGGATATTCGTTTCTCGCGCCATATGATGGGGGATGTCACCAAACTAAATGATATTGTCCATTATAAAGGTGGCCATGCTACCTTTGGAGATGATAAGACCTCCCAAATCATTGGCAAAGGCATCCTTAACGAAGAGGGTTTATCTAATGTCCGTAACATGTTCTTAGTTCAAGGGATGAGAGTCAATTTGCATTATATCTGTCAGTTTTGTAATAATGGTTACCAAGTCAAATTTACAAAAGTCTCTTGTGATGTGTTGACCGAAACACGTGAGGATTATATAAATGGGTAATCATACCATAGATAACTTATATAAATAAACTGGTGCTCTGTCATGTAATATGACACTTTTAGATGATTCTGATCGATGGCATAATAGGTTGGGTCAAATCGATTGTTCTCACAAGATCTTATTAGAGGCTTGCCAAAAATTAAGAAATGACCCACTACTATTTGTGGTCCATATTAAGTGGGTAAAGTTACCAACTCGCCTCATAAGAATGTTAAAGATGTTAACACTAACACTCCTCTAGAACTACTCCACGTGGATTTAATGAGCTCAACAAGGACTGTCAGTTTAAATGGAAATTCATACATTTTAGTTATTGTGGATGATTACTCTCGTTTTACACAAGTTACTTTCATGAAAAATAAGTCATAAACTTTTAGTCACTTTCTCAAAATTCTGACTAAACTAGAAAATGAGAAAGACACACAAGTAACACGAATTCGAAGTGATGGAGGTGGTGAGTTTAATAAAACTGAGTTCATTGAATATTGTGATGCCCAAGGTTACTCTCATGAGTTTAGTGCTCCAAAAACTCCTTAACAAAACGGGGTAGTTGAACGAAAAAATAGAGTCCTGTAAGAAATGGCTAGACTCCTTATTCATGCTAAGAATTTATCGCTATATTTTTTAGAAGAAGCATGCATGATTGCCGTTTATAATATTAACCGGGTTTAACTCAGAAAGAATACCAAATTTACCCCTTATGAGTTTTTGTTCAACAAAAATACTAATGTAAAATATTTTCAAACCTTTGGCTCAATTTGTTATGTTGGAAATGATCATGAAAATATTTCTAAATTTGAAGCCAAAGGGGTTTAATCAATTTTTCTTGGCTATTATCAGAATAGTAAGGCATATATAGTTTTCAATCTAACAAATAAATCCATTGTTGAGTCCATTAATGTTGTAGTAATTGACAGCTCAATTGAGCCTGTTAGTAAGGATCCCCCTATTGAAACTTATTTAGATACAATTATTTTAAATATACCAGATTCAGTATAAGATTAATTATTTCCAACTCCAGCCCCTATCGTTCCTGACGGGGTTTCAAAAGATCTTCCCTCTTCTGAAATTATTGGTGATATCTCTGAACATTTACGCACTTGGAACCAATTATGTAAAGTATCCCATTTGACTACTTTCGTATCCCTCGAGGAACTAAAAATAGTTGATAAGGCCCTTCGTGATTCTTATTGGGTTGATGCGACGTAAGAGGAGCTAGCTCAATTCAAGGATCATGACGTATGGTATCTAGTTCCGAGGCATAAGGATATCAAAGTAATCTATACAAAATGGATTTTTAAAAATAAGACCAGTGAAAGTGGGATAGTCATTCAAAATAAAACTAGGCTTGTTACACAAGGTTACTCTTGAATAGAAGGAATAGATTGTGATGAGATGTTTGCTCCGGTAACGCATCTTGAATCAGTGAGATTAATTCTAGCTGTTGCGTGTCACTTACCATTTTAATTATTTTAAATGGACGTAAAATCTTCTTTTCTTAATCGTATTCTATCTGAAGAAGTTTAGGTTGAGCAGCCTAAAGGATTTCAAGATCCTAAACACCCTGATCATGTTTACAGACTAAAAAAGGCCTTATATGATTTGAAACAAGCTCCTCGATCATGGTATGAATGCTTAACAACTTTTTTATCTTCACATGACTTTGTTTGAGGAGGTGCTGATCAGACTTTGTTTGTTAAGAAGTCTAATAAAAATGATGTTTTAATTGCTCAAATTTATGTAAATGATATTGTTTTGGGATCAGCCTCTCAAAATGATGTTAAACAGTTTTCAAAAGACATGAGAAGTGAATTTTAAAATGTCACTTATGGGGGAGTTACAGTATTTCCTAGGTCTCCAAATAAGACAACGTAGTGATGGTTTGTTTATATCACTGTCCAAATATGCTAAGGATTTAATTGGTATATTTGAACTTGAGCATGCTAAATTAGCATCTACACCAATGGCCTTAAAAACCAAGCTATCAAAATTTAAAAATTTCTTTGATGTAGATCCAACATTATACTGCAGTATTATTGATAGTTTGTTATCCTTGACTGCTTTTAGGCTGGATATTTAATATGCTATCAGTATTTGTGGACGATTTCAATCCATTCCAAAGGAGTTTCATCTTGCTTGTTCTAAAAATATTATAAAATACGTTAAAGGCACAATTGAGTATGGACTTTGGTATTCCAATGACTCATCGAGTGAGATAGTTGGGTACTCGGATGCGGATTAGGGTGGTAGAACAGACGGTTGTCATTCCGCTTCGGGTGGTTGTTATTATTTAGGACAGAATCTTCTAGGTTGGTCTAGTCAAAAGCACACTAGTGTTACAATACACCCCGTGTTTTTATTAGTTAATTTAACTAATTAATTGGAATATTTTAAAAAAATAAAATTTTGGATTTAATAGTCTTTAATAATTAAACATGTTGATTTTTTTTTTATATTTGAGTAGTAAATTTTCAATTGAAGTTATAATAAAATGATTAGAATGCTTTTTAATATGTTTTAACAAGTAAGTACATTTTTGTTAATTTAAAGAATATTTTTAAGTGTAAAGGAGAATTTTTAGATCGGGTGTTAGGGTCATTCAAACAACAGTGTATGTCGTTCGAATGACGCAGCATGTCATTTTAACAACAGGTGGCAGTCGTTCGAGCTACAGGAGGCGGTGAGTGGATTAGAGTCTTAATTGTATTCTAACTCTTAAACCCTTTAAATACCAAACTGATTCGTGGCTGGGACTTTTAAAATAATTTTCCCTCAAACTTCCCTCCAATAAGGTTCTCCAAACATATTTCTCTCATCTTCAATCCTGAGCCCCAACTTGTAACAAGTTTTAACTCGAGAATTGAAGACTCAATTGGTGTTTTCTCAAGAAGAGTCCAACCATATTTTTATCCAATAAATTCCAAGCATTAATACTCTATTCTTTTCCTTTAGTATTATGTGTTTTAAGTGTCGCCTAAACCCTTGATAATGAATTTTTGATTAAAATTAATTAGTAACTTAATTAGAGAAAGTGGACACCCAATTATGGGACTTTTTTTTTGAAAATTTTAAATATGATTTAATCTTTGAAACCCTTAAGTGTGTAGGTTAGATTTTTGGGTTTTTATGGTTTTGGGTGTAGATTCTCGTGTAGACATTTTATGGGATTATTTATATGGTTAATAGGACGTGCTCACACTTACAAAAACTAGATGACTTATAAAAGAGTATGATTATGCCGAATTGAATATTGTTGCATGTTGATAAAATTGAACATTTTTTAACATAATTAATTATGTTGAAAACGACGACGGTGTTATTCATTGAATTAAATTGAATTGGGGTTTTTATGATTACGTGTTATGTTAGTCTTATGAATTGTGTATTGTGTGATTTATTATTATTCATTTTTTTCATCGCGGGGACAAGGGGCTTTTGGGTAGTATTTTTGCTCACCTCTATTATAGGATGCTTACTAGGTATGGGATTAGGGGGTAGGCCTTGGTTATAATTTATGCTTGCTAGGTATGGGACTAGTTAGTGTAAATTTGTGGGGATTTTATATTCCGGGGGTGGGCTGATTTTTGTGTTTTATAGTTGTCACACTAGCCTAGGCATGAGACCAGGATGGTTAAATGTTAGAAATTCATCTTATATGTAGGATATGACGTATATGTACTTTGTGGACCCTTGGGTATGGGACTAAAGGTAGTTTGAGGATCTCATATCGATTAAAAGGGTGGGGTAACTTGTTAATTGTGAAATTGAGGATATGAGAATTAATGCCTAAGATAAAAATGGGTATTAAAATTGGTGGCGACATAATGTGTCAGGGACCGACAGTTTAAACGGGTCAGCTTGGGCGATTTATGTCGTGTCTTGTGTGGAACCTTGTCATATTGCGGTGGATCGACAGTTTAAATGGATTTGACTGGCTATTGACTAGGTGAAGTGTGACACTTTAGTGGATTATCACCCGGGGCGGGAGGACAACCATAATAAAACGTGAGAACAATAATAAATTTGGGTTAATTTAATTAAATTAACGCTTTGGGGTTGTGGGATGGTTAAAATGATATTGATGTGTTTTTATCAGAATCTTTGGGGGTGATTAGTAATTTATCTTTCCCGTATTTAATTATATTCGTAATTAAAATACTCTATTGTGATATTTATTGTGTATAATGCTTTGTTTGAGTTCACAGACCCTATTTGAGGGGAGTAGTGTGTATTCATGCTCGGGGCTCTAACCTTGTGCGTTGACTAACATTTTCAGTTATTAGTGCTGGAGTGGCTGCATAGGATTTATTGGCTATTGTTTGGAGGTGCAGTTGGAGTTTATTAATGTTATCACGTTATTTAGTTAGACTTTCTTTCCAGTCATATTTCATTATGATACTTCATTTGGGTTTTGTTGTGCCATTCGGTTCCAAAGTTGTTAGAGCATTTCAGTTGGATTATTCACCAATGATTATTACTCAGTTTTAATTAAATCATTTTTGAAAATTGGATTTATTCGAATTTTTAGCATGTGATTGATCTTTTATCATTCAGTTGTTATTATTATTTGGGATTTATTCGAATGTTTTTTTATGGATTGATTTTATTATGTCTCATATTTGTCTCATGCTAAGAATGATATTTTATTTAGTTCATGCCCGACATAGTTTTGGTGTCGTCCGACGCCAGAATTACGCGGGGTGTTACATTTACTTTATCAACTACTGAATCTAAATACATTACTGTTGGTGCATGTTGTGCTCATCTAATATGGATTAAACAGATGTTATCTAATTATGGTATAATGGAGTCCAAAGTTCATTTATATTGTGATAATGAGAGCATTATTTGCATAGCCAAAAATCTTGTCCAGCATAGTAAGACTAAACACATTAATATAAGACATCACTTTATTCGTGAGTTGGTAGAATCGAAAGAGATGATTATCGAACATATTTTCACCGATAAACCACTCGCTGGTCTTTTTACAAAACCGTTTGAAAAACCCAGATTCAAAAGATTGAGACATATGATAGGAATGACAATACTTGATAATTAATTTTTGTTTATTCTGCATCTTTATTACTAGATCTCTGAGGTTTTAGGATAAAGATATCTACTAATAATGGTATCTCTTAAAGCTATGTTTAATGTAGGAGACGTTTATTTTATAGTTTATAAACATTCATTATTTTCTTTTACCATTGCCTGATTTAGACAAAATGGGGGAGTGTCGAGTACATATTTCTGATTAGTGTGTTGATATTATTTCATGCATAGTATCTGGTCTTACTTTATTCTTCACATTTAATTCTGCATTTTGATAATTTGGTAGAGCAAGTGCTACTAACTTGATTTCTCGGCAGAAAGGTATTTATGTTTTGCAGGTATTTTTGTCGATCGCCAAGAGTTTAGTCTTTTCTTTGGGTAGTTAGGTACACTTTTGTATAGGAAAATATAAGAATTATTTTACCTTAGTATATCATTTTATGTACTCGGGGGTTTCGTCAAAATTAGTCCAATGGGGGAGTTTAAAGGTACCTATATAGAGCACACCTAGGGTTCACTTTTCATGCTTTAGCTATATAAACCTTCAGCTAGTTGGACTTGAATTTTGACAAAAAAAAAATTGTAATTAGGATTGTGTCTCGCCTACCTACGTCAAGCTCTCCATGGCCGTCTATATGAAATCAACTCTCGATGCTCTCTACTCAAGCCAACATCAAATTCAGAATTTCAAATTCAGCCAGTCACGAAAAAGGTTGTCTCTCACACCCTAAAATTATGGCTCACAGGATTTTATTCTTGCACCACATAAGACACTAATGTACTACACTGCATTTTCATTATATCGTGCCTATTGATTGATTGTGTGGGTAATTAAAAGATTTTTAAAAATTGTTTAAAAATTAATCTTGGAATTTATTAATTTGATTAAATATCTTCGGAATTAAAATTTGAAACATTGATTTTTTTAGAGTTAATTCATGTGAGTTATTATATATTGTACACATATTCTTTTATATGTTATATAGTATATGCATGCGTGGCCTAGACATGTTCGTGATTGGACCATGGCAGGTCATGTATTATATAGCTTTAGCAGGTCTAGTCTTTGATTTCTTATTTTCGGCTAGTGATTTTACAGTGAATATTTCTAACGAAATGTCATTAGTAATTTATATTCAACTTTACATCCATTAAAAGTTAGATAGATGAAAAAAAATGTACATTGTTTTTTGAGTTAAAAATAATTCAGATAGTAATATCTTCCTAATCTGGACTAATTATTTCTCGTGACCATGGTTTTGTCTATCATTTTTGCACGATATTTTCGCATCATCCCTCATGACAGAGAATGTGTTATCCCCTCCCCCATGTATATTTTCTCCATAAAGTAGCATATTTCTACACCACAATCAAATCTACAATAATTCAAAGAAACTTCACAATTAATAACAATTTATTTACATATGAATTTTTCATAAATGAAAAAAAATCAAAACATAGGAGTTGAAATCCTGTTTAGGACAATCTTCTACATTAATTATAGGAATCTTGTATTGTTGGGTTTCAGGGAGGGCATTGATTGTATCTTGCCCCTCATTTCTCATTTTCGCATGATGTTCATCGTGTCAGCATACACGAAGTTACACAATGTAATCCCTTTAGTACAGAATAATATATTTAACCTATTAAAACATTAATTATTTTTATAAATTTTAATTTTTTCCTAACGAAATACTTCATAAAGGACATAGTATGTAAATTTTTACATATGTAGTAGTTATGTAAGAGTTTTATGTTTTATATAGGGAGTAAATTTGTTACCATCTTTGATGCATCTATAACGTAGCGATGTTCGGAAATATGGTATGGTATATATGAATTATAGTGCAACATACCCCCTTCACGTGTGTCGTACACAATTAGGTGGAAATGAAATCCACCTCTCATATGTTCTTCGACACTTGAATTCATTGAAAAAATAACCATATATTGTTATGGGCCGTGATAAATAAATGATCTTCAATCCAAAAAAAAATTGAGGGTGGTATGATTGTCGCGTACAATTGTCTTAGACATATTTGAAAGTTTTGAAATTTACATTAAAGTTTATAAAAACAATCTTGATATGGAAACTCATGTATTTATATGATAATTGCCTAGCTCAAGCTTGTAAAGAAATATGTTGTCATGGAGTTCATCTTCTGGGTGACCAATTAGATACGCTTCATCCTCCTTTTTTTAACATCCCAATATATGCGTCCATGACCTTTAATTGTAATGATTTTAAAATTGAAAATTATCATAATAATAAATCAATATACAGCATTAATAAAAAAAATTATAACAATTTCTTAGATTTGATGCAATACTTTTATCATCGAGCACTTCCAGTAAATCCCTCACGAAGACTGTCTCACCAGTTATTGGTCCTTCTCATATCATTGCTTTATAAATATTAAATAGAAAGATTTGTTATAACTAGGGTATACACTAAATATTCACTACTTGATATTAACTGCATTCAATGAATATTCTTTTCTTGATATGCAATAGTATAATCTACATTTAGTGAATATTCACCATATCTACTTATCTGCAATGTTAAAGAGTAAATATTATGTATGTAATACAAATAATTAAGTGAATATTCACTATATGTAATATTCCCTGTTGTATTACATTTGGTAATTATTCAACACATTAAGTGATTATTCTCTGTCGTATTACATTTAGTGAATATTTTCTACGTTAAATACATTGCATATTCCATTTGTTCACATTCATAATTCAACTCTACATATGGTGAATATTCATTGTTCACTTGAATATCACTATAAAGTGAATTTTAACTTTATGCGCATATACTACTACACTACACATTTAATGAACATTCACTATGTAATATTCAATACAATTAATATTCCATGTGTACTATTCATGTATATAGTGAATATAATAACTACGTAGTGAATATTTACTAAAGTCATGTCAATGAATATAGTGAATAATCATTGTGTTTATTTCAAAAAAGTATATATGATGAAGTGTGTATACCCCAATCCTTAACTACTGTAAATTGACTGCAAATTTTGCAAGTTTGAATCCTCCATATATTTTCCCACATCGCCTCTTTTGGTGAGCCCATTTTTTCATTTATGTTTTTTGAATTTTTGACTCAATTGGAGTGGTTGATTTTTTCTATGATCGCATAGCTATTCTCTTACGTTTGCACTTTGTGATAAGATCATACTTATATGCACTCTATTATTTCACCTTCATGTCCCCTTTATCTTTTATTCCTTTGACCATTAAATTCATTGCATTTTCAAGTTGTTTCAAATGGGAAAGGGTGCGATAAGATGTTTCATCAATAACTAATTGTGTCTTGATAACTTTTACTTCCTTTCCAATCAGAGCTGAAGTATTTTTTTTATTTGCATCAGAAATTCGGTTCTCTTTTTATTCATTTGTTCAATGTGGTGCTCAACCTGCTACGCCATTAATTTATCAAGCAAGTCTTGAGCCTTTTTCTTAGCACCATTGGCTTCATAAAATCTTCTATGCAAATTTTTAATCAAATCATTTTGTAATTCAATATCATTTGCATAAAATGTTTTCATCTTTACTACCTCTGAAATCATGTCTCATGGGAGGGTTAACTCATATTCAATGCCAATTGCTTCAGGTACGCTCAACTCAACAACAATAACATTTAACCTTTCATTATCACTTAGTTTTTCTTGTATTTGTTTACACTTATATTCATCCGTCTTCAACTTATCACGCTTCAAAATTTTTAATCCATAACATATATCCATATAATCCGTATCTGATAGAAATAACTCATCCGAAAGTTTTTTAATATTTATTGTTAAAATTTAATTTTCTTCCTCATGTGTATGAGTTGAATGTCCATTATCGACCCTCTCAACAATTTCGTTATTAAGATAGCCATCATTTTCTTCAATGACATTGCTTGCATAAATGTCAACAACATCAATATCTCTCTAATCATCATTCGCTTGATCAATTATTTATGGGAGTTTTTAAATTGCATTCCTCATATCAATTTCATCCACACCAATATCTCTTCCTTCAGCACTAGTCATTAATAGCATCCCATAATTTACCTACCATGTAATTATAATATTCCGTAATTTGTAATTTTACATGGATTTTATAATTTATAAAATATTTATACAATACATTTTGCACTGAATATTCACTATGTATTTTTCATTGTACCCATTGAATATTCACTGTGTGCATTGTATATTCGATGTAATGAATATGCATTGTATGTAATATTCAATTCAAAATTTTCATTCACTTTATATAATTAACCAAATGCTACAAAGTGAATATTTAATGTGCAATGAGTACACAATTGTGTAATGAATCAATGCATATATGGAGTATTCACAGTGTAATGGCATTTAGTCTTAAATCACTATAATCACTAACTTGGTGAAAATCACATTATGAATATTACATTGGGAATATTCACCTGTCAATATTCATTGTGTAATGAATCAAATCATATAATGAATGCTAAGATAATGTGTTAAGACATTGCATATTATGCTTACCAAGTATTAAACAGTGCATATTATTCTTAACAAGTGTTCAAACAATAAATATTCACTGTATTATGATTAAGTCAAATCATTGAATAACAATATGAAAATTAATGTTTAATGAGTTAATGAATACCGTGAATATTCTCCACATGGTGAATCTACACTATTAAACATTCACAATATAATAAAGAGTGAAATTCAATACATAATACTTCAAATTCAAACATTAAACATCAATACTCGAACAAACCTGACCTTGGAGCAGGAAATCAGAACTCCAAATAATCTTGGCATCCGAGGAGCCTGGGCCGCCGTAAGTGTCTCAGAGGGACCTCGCCCGATGAACCACGAAACACGATCAGTTAAACCTCCGAATAGGTTGATCCCAGAGATACCTTGGAAACATGAGCGACCTCATATGGATCTCTGAACAACCATCTCCAATTTAGTGTGCTGAGTTCCGAGAAATCATCTCCGAATAACCATTGTTGCAGAAACATATTAAATAAAACAAGTTCAGTGAATTTCATCTGGATCCATGCTTGGATTCGTCTCCTATTTTGAGATTAATGTAAAAATTTAGAGAGGATATAAAAAAACCTATGTGCATCTAGTTGTCTTACATAAACATATGGAGGGTTTTCCCAGTAAATAAAATATTATTTTAAAATGTGTCAATTACATATCTGAAAAAAGGGAGAAAAGGCGGAGATTATATAAATGCGTTTTCTATTTATATATATATACAAAGAGGAGTTGTTTTTTCCGAGATACCTGCTTTTAAAATGATATTTTGGAAAATCTCATCAATATTAAATTCGGTCGAACCACCTCCTATGTTTAGTCATAAATTTGCTCATAAGGTTAAAATCATGGGATAATTGATCTTACATTGAGATAACATATTCATACAATATTTTATCATAATTTAAGTTCAATTAATATTTTATTTTTTCATGATTGAGAAAATAAATTTGGAAAAATCATGCACCCCCTCCGAAATCACATAATTACTTTATGTTGTCTCAAATGAGACCATTAAAAAAATTGAGCACAAATAAATACACGCATCCTTCGAGCAACCTCGTCAAAAGAAAATAATTCGAGCATAAATCTTTGGTATTTGCTTATTGTGTACATCGGAGGTTGTTAGCTGGGATCACACAAACATTTCTTTATTGGCACGAGAGAATCCACTTAAAGGTTTAAGCTCAAATAAATGCAAGTCGGGATTGGAGCAACTTTTATTTTGAGCCACATTATTGTTTAAATTTATTCCCAAGGAACCTTATTTTGTCCGAGGCACCTAATTTTGCCTAAGTCACCTTATTTCTTAAAATTGTTCTCGAGGCACCTTATTGCTTAAATTTTCATGCGAAGCACCACATTGCTTAAATTTTGCCACCGAGAAACCACATATTCCTTGAAGTTTCGAAAACTATCTTATTTTGTCTAAAAAGGCCATTTAAATAATTAGTACGTGCATATTCGAGCAACTTTGTTAAAATGATGCTTTCGAGCAACCTTAACAAAATAATAATTTCAAGCGACAATGTCAGAATGACATCCTTCGAGGAACCTTATCAAAAAGGATATTTTAGCTTGACCTTAGCAAAAAAATATCTTTTGTTGAAAACATAGCAAATTTTCTTAAACTTGGAACCTTGAGCAGTCTCAGTCATGGTATCTCGAGCAGCCTCAGTCATGGTCAATTTATATTGAAGTATGATCTATGCACATTGTGATATTAATTACGTGGAAATTCAAAATTACAATTTATTATTCACCTGAAGGTGACTCAACATGCTTATTGACTGCATCATCTTATATATGATTTAATAAACCACTTCTTAGTTTTCTCAGCTTTGATAAAATAATGGGGGCATGAGATCAATAGCTTACCACATGATATATCTGCACTTTGTCATTTTGTGTTATAAAAATAAGATAGAAAAAGAATGAACTACATATTGTATCCTATCGAACTGGCATCATGAAATTGCACAAAATAATATGCTTTATGATTCCTCTAGGCATGATTCTGAGTTTATTTGATTCTACTGACATAAAATAAAATAAAGGGGGGGAGATGTACCACACATGATTATCTATGGCATTATGATATGCCTCACAAGTTACTAATGGGTTTTTATGCCAGAATCAGAGATGATTTTTTATCCATGCAGATATTGAACACATATGATCAAATCAATCTCGAGCAATTACTACAGGCCATATAGATGTCAAAGTCAAATACTCAAGAGTTTTTTTTAATTTGGGGATATCACCCAGTGAAATGTTTTTAATTGTATTCATACGGTGTTCTAACCGATGTATGAATGTTTCTTTACTTTCTTTCGTCTTGATATCAAAGACAAAATAAAGTAAAGAGGGGTAAAGTATTATTTGATGTAATATTGAGTTACATAGGAGCTCGAGCGATAAGCGTGCTCAAATCTAGTCGTAAAATGACCATCATTGTCAAGGCATCACCAAAACAGACTCCATACTTTCTCAGCATAGCCATCGGTTGGCTCACATATGACACTGACTACATGACATTATTTCCAGCGAAGCGACAGGGTAAAAGCTTATCGATATTGTGGTAAGTCTCCCACTGTGGTGCATAATAGCTTCGAGAAACCTTCTTGATATTGTGGTAAGTCTCCCATAGTGGTGCATTATAGCTTCGAGAAACCTTATCAGTATTTTTGGTAAGCCACCCATGGTGGTGCATTATATCTTTGAAAAACCTTACCAATATTGTGGTAAGTCGCCCAAAGTGGTGCATTGTAGCTTCGAGAAACCGTATTGATATTGTGGTAAGTCGCCCAAAGTGGTGCATTATTGCTTAGAGAAACCTTATCGATGGTAGTCCCAGTGTACTTAAAGGCCCTATATGGAACCTCGACTAAGTATATTAGGCATTCCTCAAGACACAGTGCGCCTAAAGCACCTATATGGTTGCTTGATTATAAATTATTGTCATTTTAAAAGTCCCAGATTACTTAAAGGGGCTATATGGAACCTCGACTAAGTAAATTGCGCATTCATCAGGCCGTAGTGTGCTTAAAGCACTTATATGGTTGCTCGACTAGGTAAACTCTTATCGATTCAAAAGTCCCAGCTTACTTAAAGGGCCTATATGGAACATCGACTAATAAAATTGGGCATTCTAGAAGCCCCATTTTGCCTAAATCACCTTTATGGTTGCTCGACTAGGTACACTGAGGATGCTTACAAAATCTTAACAAGTGGTTTTCATTGTTAAGTCGCCAATTTTTGGCGGAGGTTGCAAAAAATCTTAACAAATGGTTTTTATTATTAAGTCACCTCTTTTGGTGGAGGTTGCGAAAAATATTAACAAGTGGTTTTCACAGTTAAGTCACCTATTTTGGTGGAGGCTGCAAAAACTCTTAACAAATTGGTTTTTATTGTCAAGTCACATATTTTGGTAGAGTTTGCGAGAAAAACTTAACAAGTGGTTTTCATTGTTAAGTCACATATTTTGGTGGAGTTTGCAAAAAATATTAACAAGTGGTTTTCATTGTTAAGTCAACATTTTCGGTAGAGTTTCCAAATATCTTAACAAGTGGTTTTCATTGTTAAGTCATATATTTTGGTGGAGTTTGCGAAAAATCTTAACAAAGTGGTTTTTATTGTTAAGTCACGTATTTTGGTAGAGTTTGTGAAAAATCTTAACAAATGATTTTTATTGTTAAGTCACATATTTTGATGGAGTTTGCGAAAAATCTTAATAAGTTGTTTTCATTATAAAGTCACATATTTGGGTGGAGTTTGCGAAAAATCTTAACAAGTGATTTTCATTGTTAAGTCATCTATTTTTGGGTGGAGTTTGCAAAAATCTTAAAAAGCGTGTTTTCATTGATAAAGTCACCTCGTAGGTGTGAATTTGCGAAAAATCCCTAACAAGTGATTTTCATTGTTAAGGAGTTATATTTTCCTTCTTATTCTTCGTTTCAGCTCATAGTGTTTCATTTGCATGAAAAGAATGATCACGAGGTTTTTTGGAAATAACCCATGAGATCAAAGACTAAAATATGAGATAGAAGTATATCATCAAAATAAAATGAGATATGAGATTATTACCAACAATCCACATATTGATCAAACATATCAAAATCGACTAAAGGAATGGGAGAAACCCCCAAAATACTCCTCCAAAATGAAAAATAGAGGCGACCATGATAGCCCTTAAAATTATGTGTACATATACGCATGGTATAGATCAAACGTGATCACACGATGGCTTAGGCAAATTTAAAACATAGTGAAAGATATTTCGTATGCATAGTTGATATGTCTCAGCCAAAGAATCACCACACCAACTATGCGTACAAGGGGGAAAATGTAGAGTTGTGTTAAAGAAATTAACCCCGCACAATTGATAAAATGAGGCTAAGTGATTTATAAAAACCCTACAGATATTCGGGAACTACATTGACTGCTATATTATTACGCACGATTTGATATATCGCGTATACCGCGGGTTTGACGAATTAAACTAGATAATACTCTAATAGTGATTTAAATTAATTATTTGAGATACCACTACATCTATTGTGACAAGTGGAACCATAAATATTGGACACTTGATTCCACAGAAAACATGACATGTGTTAAGCCCTCTTGGGCGCTTTTGGCTATAAAAAGAGGGTTTTCCTTCATTTAGTAGGATCATGGTCTTGGGGGCAAGGTAAGGAGAGAAATTTTAACTCTTCTCCCCCACAAACCTCTTAAGCTCCATCATGGGTTTGAGGGTGATGAGCGAATTTTCATGGTTTTATCATGAGTTTCATGTATTTTACACGATATATACGTGTTTGGAGGAGGATGGACGATTTTTGCACCCCCCGCACCAAAACCACCCGAAAATTGAGTTTTCCAGTGTATCGTATGAACCCAAGAACTACGCAGACTTTGATTCCGTGAAGAGATAGATACATAGGTGTGACACCCCGACTAATTAAATACCGGGTAGCTACTCCTTTAATAAATCAATACAAACTGCCAAGTTGGTTTAGTTAATAGCATCACTGTCGAAAACATTTTAATGATTACTAACCACCTAGTATTTAAAAAGTAAGTTGCCAAATTTTAAGTTAAGTCTGATTAACATGCAATAAAAGAATAATGGAAGAACAACATGAATCCAATCACCATAACGAAGTAATGAAATAACCACAAATAGTAATAAGTCTGGAGGAAAACTCCTCACAACAATCCCACAACTGAAAATAATAAGACAAGTCTGAATCCTGAATAAATACAAACCAAGGTCTGAATAACTGAAATAAATGAAATGTCCCTAAAAGAAATGGGCGACATGCCCTACAACTGATAAATGCTGAATATAGAGTCAAGATAGATGAAGCGTCTACAAGCAAAGTCATGTAACTTCCACAAACAGCTACAGCTCGTCACCTGAATAAGGATCCTAAGCATGGTGTCCTTGTGGCTGGGCACCTAAAATGGTTTTTACAAAAATAGATTTGAAAGCAAACGGGTCAGAGCCCGAAAGTGGAGAGTATTTTAAAAACAGCAAGTGCTTTAATAACAATTAAAACAATAAATGCAAAATACATGTTAGGACGTGCTCTCACATGAAATACTCACCTCTCGTCTAACTATGCACTCCTAACGTTCCAGTACCCATTCTTATGTTTTCTCATAACTATCTAGTTCAAAAGAGTTTCTAACACTCCTACTCGGTTCACGTTTTAATTCTAACCTTGACATTTAAAATGGAGAGTTCTACTTTAAATCTCAGATTCCCAATTACTAACAAAGCCATTTTATGATAACAGTCCCCTTTTATCTTTTCATAATGCTACCATAACTATATTCACAATTTAACATAGTAAATTCCTTTTCATTTAACCGTATATTTTCACATCATAAATATACAATACAAGCACCCCGAGGCTAAGCTGCGGTGCACACATACTCTGCTATCCATCCCGGTACATCACGTACATAAGGATTACAAATTCCGAATCTCTCAGGAATTGTTGAAATAAACACCACACACATAAATGGAGGCGAACATAATTCAACATATCCATGGTCACGTACATACCTACGCTCCATAGTCATCTGGCTTATTAACTCACAAATAAGTCGTTCTCTTGAACTATGTCCTCGAGGTACCAATCTAAATCCGGGCAACACAAGGATAAGAAGGCCCTAAGCGAACGTAACCTCCCGTGATAGCAAGTATGGTAGGTATGTCATACATATAAAAATCATATACTAAGCATTCACACATCTTAGATAATTCAATATTAATAAAGGTATACTCTACATCTTTATACCATTATTCCAAATTTGTATATCTTACGTCTCCCGATAATATAAAAGTTAAACTGTCGACACATCTCACGTCGTAGTTTCTTATACTAAAAACCTATCTAAAATAGATTATTAAGTTCCTATTATTCCCACGTATGACATCTTTATTCCTAAGGTCCTTACTTCTGCCCCAAACCTCATTTCATCCAATTATTCAAATTTAGACTATTAACCCAAATATTAACTCACTTATCGAATTTCATTAGTTTAGAATAATTCCTCAAATTGAATTCTAATTAAGGTCCAAGTTTCATAATCATGCCTACTGGTCTTCCTTAAGTTTAAGGTATTCATAAGGTGTCCAATAATATTTTCCACGGGTTACCACCATTAAAATTTAAATACGGAAAAACTTTACTCATTCAGGGAAGGTCGATCAATCGACCTTTACCTTCGATCGATCGATGGTGGTCGATCGATCGACTGAAGAACATCGATCGATCGAACGCACCAGGTATGGTTACGGACTGCTTCGTTTTGCAGTTTTCAAATCATCCCAAAACATACTTTTAATGCATGAAACTATAATGTAACGTTATAGTATCATCATACAACCATCCTACAACATTATTAACGTTCTAAAACCAATAATTCATCAACCAAGGACTATATATGGATCAATCTTCATCAAGAACCCTAGTTTTCAAATTCTTTCAAGAACATTCATAAACCTCTTCTTAAATCCGTTTTTGAATCATCAAGGGTCATAATTTTGAATTCATAATTCGTCCAGATTGTTACTACATGCAGTCCCTAACATAATTCATAGTTTTTAACTTCCAATCATGGGTCTATATCATCTTCCAAGATCAATTTCGATAATTCCTAAACATGGAAAAGCATAGCATTAAATCAATTGTAATTAAACCACTTGCCTCTAATATTTATCTGGATTTGAGGTTGAATCTTGAAGGCTGAATTGTCTTCTCTCTCTCTCTGCAGAATTCTTCTCTTCCTCTCTCTCTCTACAAGTTCTTCTCAAGGTGTTAATGGAGGTGGGGTTGGTTTTTGCCAATCTTTATGGTTTCTAACTTCTCTCGTAGCCCACTACCTAAATTGGGGTTGGAACATGGCTTAGTGGGTTAATACTAAGTCAGATTTTAACTCTAATTTTCGTGGGTTTTAATTACCCAATTTCCGAAATTACCAAAATGCCCTTATAAGTTACCGGTATGGCCCAATAATGCCCCGGGACCCAAACTTAACCCCCGGCTAGTGTTTTCTGACTATTTCGACCCTTCCGAACGTGTTGGCGCACTCAAAATGACCATACGGGTGATAAAAATAAAATTCACTTTTTTAATTCAAATAATTAAATTTCTGACGCGACTGTCACGCGCGTCCCAAATTTTTTTTCCAAATTGCCGTATTTCAATCTCGCGACAATTTCAATGTTTTCAATATTCATATATAGCCATATATACACATTATAATCAAATACCAACTCACATCTCGTTAGTATTTTATCCGGATTAATTCTCAATTAATTCACATTTAATTCAATAAATCCCATAAATAGATATCCATAAAAATACGGGGTATTACATACTTCCCCCCTAATAATAGAATTTCGTCCCGAAATTCGGAAAAGTAAGACACGCCTGGAAAGATTTGGTATTCTCCAGTATTCAAAACAATTATTAAGAAAAGCCCAAATCAGTAAAACCCTCGCTTCACAATAAGCTTGTTTAACATACTTGATACCTTATCAGAATAATCTTCGATAAATGCACGTCGCGTTGTGCTCTTATTAAAAAACATTCGAATAAAAATACCTTATACTTCATTGGTTATATTATCTCAATATCATTATGAGTCCGCACCTCACTACGCATTAACTCCCGCGTTTATCAAAACATGAAACACCCATTCTAGAAGGAATCAATAACACATCTGACTACTCTTGCCCACTCTTTTAATCTCTATTCCCGACGTTGTGACCTTTACATAAGGGAAACTACTACAGCTGGTTGGTGTTGCACAAAATAATTGTAGGCACCTTATTCACTATAAAATAGATATGGGTGCTTTTCCGTCAACTCTACCATTAGGTAATATCTGCTCCTCATGACTTCAATATACCTCACTAGTTATACTCGGTTTGGAATTTAACAATATCGCAATGAATCTAAAATTTCTTTCATACAATCCATCAGTCGTTAGTCACCTTGCGCCTGTACCTCGGGTTATAGGTGATACAACCCTCAGTTTGGATCATTATTTACCACTACTTATTGTCACCCCACCTAAATGTGGGTTTCATTGCATTTCATCCCAGTTCTATATAATACTACGTCGAACCACGTACCGGCGTGTTCACTATCTACTAGTGTAAATCACACCAAGTATATAACAATTTCTCTCTTTCTGGACAAAATGTCCCACATAATCGAAGGAACTCATTACTTATCAATAAGTTGGCTACCTCTCGAGAAAATTCTCCAACTTGACCCTCCCATCTTTGGAGTCGTCGTCTTGATACAAAATTATCTGGTTAATCATCTAACCCCAACTGTTCTCACTGTTCTAAAAAACCCGCCTAGGCTTAAGGCTTGGGAGAAACGCCTCGCTTTACGCTTTTCACGCCTTATTCTTGGTAAAACCCTTAAGGCGCACTTTTGTCAAAAAACAACAATGATTTAGTGAAACGATGTCACCTTTTAAATAATTTGTTTACAAACCGGACCCTTATCTCATCCAAAATAATCAAATAGTATTTTAATTTGCATATATTCAGACATATTTTTTATGAGCTGTGCAATTTTTATATTTTAATAGCCTTGTTATGGTTAAAAAATATTAAAATATATTAAAAAGGCCTAAACGCCTTTTCACGCCTTTTTACGCCTAGGCCCGCCTAGGCTTCTAAGGCTTAAGGCTTGGCCTCCACGCCTCAATCACGCCCCGCGTTTTTTAGAACCTTGACTGTTATACTACTTACTATACCTCTTTCAATGCCGAGATTTACATAAAACTTTCCCCCGTTAAATGATACTTAATGATCTTATTCTCCCGACGAATACCAAAAGTTTGGACCTTTACACTTTTCACCACTTTGTGCATATCTGGAATTTATACCCGATTGACATCCTCATTCTATTTATTTGAGTTACCATCAGCATTCGATTGATCGGAATTCTATTGCTCATAATAATTTATTCGCCTTCTCAAGAGATATCCTTTTATTAAATGGCTTTCTACTACCTTTTTTCCAAATTTTACATGATATACTGACTACACATGATATTCACTTACACCTTTTATTATGACGTTTAATCTCATAAGTAATAGCCTTACCCGTCTATGTTCCCTCTTCCTTCGATTTACACTTTAGCAAATCAAGATGTCTACACCCCTTATAACCCAACCATACAGTTTTTAAACATTATATACGCTTCATCCAAATTCCAAACTCTTTATTGTCACTAAGAATACAAGAGTGCTATACCACTTGGGCGTTCTCAATCGCCTCTGAATTAGAAATCATAAATCCTCCTTATCCTCAATGCGTCCTTCCACACGCCGTGACAAAACCAACATTATTAGTACTTATCGTAATTTACTAACAACTGGCTCTAATGGCCTTACTACATAATTTCCTCCTTGTAACTTCCCGTTATAACTACGTACTCCCATATCGATAGAGGTATCCAATTCATGAACGAATGGCCACACTTCTCCTTACTACCAATCTTACGCTAAGTTTCATGTGTGGGGTGTCTCGCAAAGCGAAATCCAAATAAGGAACCCCCTCGATACACTACTACCTAACATTGTTGGTCATCGGAATCCGTTAAGCCATGTCTATAATATGTACCCCTACACTCTCGTTTCTCAACAAAGTTACATTCTGTCACAATGACACTTAAACAAGGAACTCCTTTCGAATGACACTTTCTCTTGACACTGATGGTAATCACATTCCATATACACCATGTAACTAAAATCGGGGTTCTCAAAATCCCGTCCCCAGACACACAACTATGAGTATAAACTCCCAAATCTCTAACGGGGAATAAAACAATGCACTCTTTTTGTTACTACCTATCTATCGTTAATTATAAAAACCAACTAACTCTTTGTTGACCAGTAGATCAACTACATACGACTCATAATAATGAAATCCCTACGCATACTGGGATTAAATATCCAAGACCATTATACCTTTTTGAAATCACAACATATTCATATATATGTATATATACCTATATACAAAAGTACAATTGTGAGTCTGGCCCTCTCATAGATGGGGCCTCGCCAGAACAAAACATGCTACCCCAAGGTGGCAATCCCAATAAACTTGTAATACCAGCACACTATCGGTATACTCATATATAAAACCATAAATAATATCATAACATACTCATGTAATATAGCACTAAAACGAGTAATTTCAATAAATTATAATCCGCTATTAATATACCCATTCATCCTCCGCGGATGACAATAAAAGTAACCCCCACACTATCATGGAAAATGTTCTTAAAAATAATAAAATTACTGATATACTCACTAAACTCGAATCTTAAGTGAAAGTAACAATTTTGACAAATGTAGCAACTCATTCATGCCACAATTGACATGCATCATCATCTGAGAATGTAACTCATACTTCTATCTTATCAATCGTTGCGGCTACTCAAATGGTTTCTGGACTTACCACACATGTTGTCCCAAACCGAATATATCAATAACTGTTGCCCTCGCCAAGCATAATACCTTGATCCCTACTCTCGTATCGAAAAAAAAAAATCTATAACGCCCGGGTTTTACTTCCCACAGAAATACCTATACACATACTCAACTTATCTTTTGTTTCACAAATCATGTTAAGGTGGTCCATCTCTCGGACGTTGGTAGTCTCAACTCAGACGACTATCTCTGTTGTTCCCTTAGTTTTGACAGCCCTAAAGGACATGCTACTAATTTTCCACCTCTCTTACTGAAATTACTATCGATCGGTAGTAATTACGCTATCGAATTATTTTAACGGTTTCTCCATTGGGTCTTCCCATTGTGGTGCTTCTCCAACACCAGTTTTTCCCCAGTCTTATTTTATATAAAGTTCTCGATCCTGGTATATCCCCACCCGGGGTTGTTTACCTCCAAACTAACATTGCGACCATACTATATGCTTTAACCGTCCAAGCAGGATCTTGCCAGAAGGACTAGCAATTCTTCTATGTAAATTCTCCCTTTAATATCCCCTTCTCCGTTTCACCTACTTTACCCGGTGTAGGGTTCACTAAATAATTTTTATTTCTTCTCACAGAGCGACCTCTGTCCGGACCTCTCGTGTGAGTTCAGAACGACATTCGATTTTCATCCTAAACCTTTGATCAAGGAACTTATAGTCAAATCATTCGTGTACGCCTTCTCTCGATGTCACATTCCACTTATAAGTGTGGGGATTGTTTCTCCCCATTAAACTCCGTTCTCACGAGACAAGAAAAATTTTCCTCAAATTTTCACTCTCGATTGGCCATACTCCGACACAAGTCCAAGCCTTTGGATACATTGCGTTCGTTTGGCTAGCACATGCCGTCTTCGCCCTTCGAGTATTGCTACTGCTGGTTCTCTTCAATATTACATTTAATTCTTTCTCTCCCGTTCCAACCTTGTTGGATGTGTCTAATTTGACCCCATTCCTACTATAGTCGTACCCGAAAGTCTCAAGTCGCGCCTTAGCCTTCTTATCTTCCAGGACTTTCGTGCCATAATATCAGTGACTTCAACTACGGTCGTCCTTCTTTAAATAAATCAATTAACCTCAATATATGTTTGCCTCCTGATGTTCACCCAACTGTCTTCGCCTGACGTACCGCATTGTTCGGCACACGAATACACCCGATCACAAATAAGATTCACTACCATATGTATTAAAGCAGGAGAACGAAATCTCACCAAAGATATCAACAATCCTAAACATACGGCTCTATATCAAAGAAAGCTCGGCGGAAACATAATAAGTCGTACAGATCCTAAAGGACACTTGAACCTGATGCTCTGATACCACCTGTGACACCCCGACTAATTAAATACCGGGTAGCTACTCCTTTATTAAATTAATACAAACTGCCAAGTTGGTTTAGTTAATAGCATCACTGTCGAAAACATTTTAATGATTACTAACCACCTAGTATTTAAAAAGTAAGTTGCCAAATTATAAGTTAAGGCTGATTAACATGCAATAAAAGAATAATGGAAGAACAACATGAATCCAATCACCATAACGAAGTAATGAAATAACCACAAATAGTAATAAGTCCGGAGGAAAATTCCTCACAACAATCCCACAGCTGAAAATAATAAGACAAGTCTGAATCCTGAATAAATACAAACCAAGGTCTGAATAACTGAAATAAATGAAATGTCCCTAAAAGAAATGGGCGACATGCCCTACAACTAATAAATGCGGAATATAGAGTCAAGATAGATGAAGCGTTTACAAGCAAAGTCCTATAACTTTCACAAACAACTACAGCTCGTCACCTGAATAAGGATCCTAAGCATGGTGTCCTTGTGGCTGGGCACCTAAAATGGTTTTTACAAAAATAGATTTGAAAGCAAACGGGTCAGAGCCCGAAAGTGGAGAGTATTTTAAAAATAGCAAGTGCTTTAATAACAATCAAAACAATAAATGCAAAATACATGTTAGGATGTGCTCTCACATGAAATACTCACCTCTCGTCTAACTGTGCACTCCTAACGTTCCTGTACCCATTCTTATGTTTTCTCATAACTATCTAGTTCAAAAGAGTTTCTAACACTCCTACTCGGTTCACGTTTTAATTCTAACCTTGACATTTAAAATAGAGAGTTCTACTTTAAATCTCGAATTCCCAATTATTAACAAAGCCATTTTATGATAACAGTCCCCTTTTATCTTTTCATAATGCTACCACAACTATATTCACAATTTAACATAGTAAATTCCTTTTCATTTAACCGTATATTTTCACATCATAAATATAAAATACAAGCACCCCGAGGCTAAGCTGCGGTGCACACATACTCTGTTATCCATCCCGGAACATCACGTACATAAGGATTACAAATTCCGAATCTCTCAGGAATTGTTGGAATAAACACCACACACATAAATGGAGGCGAACATAATTCAACATATCCATGGTCACGTACATACCTACGCTCTATAGTCAGCTGGCTTATTAACTCATAAATAAGTCGTTCTCTTGAACTATGTCCTCGAGGTACCAATTTAAATCCGGGTAACACAAGGATAAAAAGGCCCTAAGAGAACGTAACCTCCCGTGATAGCAAGTATGGTAGGTATGTCATACATATAAAAATCATATACTAAGCATTCACACATCTTAGATAATTCAATATTAATAAAGGTATACTCTACATCCTTATACCATTATTCCAAATTTGTATATTTTACGTCTCCCGATAATATAAAAGTTAAACTGTCGACACGTCTCACGTCGTAGTTTCTTATACTAAAAACCTATCTAAAATAGATTATTAAGTTCCTATTATTCCCACGTATAACATCTTTATTCCTAAGGTCCTTACTTCTGCCCCAAACCTCATTTCATCAAATTATTCAAATTTACACTATTAACCCAAATATTAACTCACTTATCGAATTTCATTAGTTTAGAATAATTCCTCAAATTGAATTCTAATTAAGGTCCAAGTTTCATAATCATGCCTACTGGTCTTCCTTAAGTTTAAGGTATTCATAAGGTCTCCAATAATATTTTCTAAGGGTTACCACCATTAAAATTTAAATACGGAAAAACTTTACTCATTCTGGGAAGGTCGATCGATCGACCTTTACCTTCGATTGATCGATGGTGGTTGATCGATCGACTGAAGAACATCGATCGATCGAACGCACCAGGTATAGTTACGGACTGCTTCGTTTTGCAGTTTTCAAATCATCCCAAAACATACTTTTAATGCATGAAACTCTAATGTAACGTTATAGTATCATCATACAACCATCCTACAACATTATTAACGTTCTAAAACCAATAATTCATCAACCAAGGACTATATATGGATCAATATTCATCAAGAACCCTAGTTTTTAAATTCTTTCAAGAACATTCATAAACCTCTTCTTAAATCCGTTTTTGAATCATCAAGGGTCATAATTTTGAATTCATAATTCGTCCAGATTGTTACTACATGCAGTCCCTAACATAATTCATAATTTTTAACTTCCAATTCATGGGTCTATATCATCTTCCAAGATCAATTTCGATAATTCCTAAACATGGAAAAGCATAGCATTAAATCAATTGTAATTAAACCACTTGACTCTAATATTTCTCTGGATTTGAGGTTGAATCTTGAAGGCTGAATTTTCTTCTCTCTCTCTCTGCAGAATTCTTCTCTTCCTCTCTCTCTCTACAAGTTCTTCTCAAGGTGTTAATGGAGGTGGGGTTGGTTTTTGCCAATCTTTATGGTTTCTAACTTCTACCGTAGTCCACTAGCTAAATTGGGGTTGGAACATGGCTTAGTGGGTTAATACTAAGTCAGATTTTGACTCTAATATTCGTGGGTTTTAATTACCCAATTTCCGAAATTACCAAAATGCCCTTATAAGTTACCGGTATGGCCCAATAATGCCCCGGGACCCAAACTTAACCCCCGGCTAGTGTTTTCTGACTATTTCGACCCTTCCGGACGTGTTGGCGCACTCAAAATGACCATACGGGTGATAAAAATAAAATTCACTTTTTTAATTCAAATAATTAAATTTCTGACGCGACTGTCACGCGCGTCCCAACAAAATTTCCCAAATTATCGTATTTCAATCTCGCGACAATTTCAATGTTTCCAATATTCATATATAGCCATATATACACATTATAATCAAATACAAACTCACATCTCGTTAGTATTTTATCCGGATTAATTCTCAATTAATTCACATTTAAATCAATAAATCCCATAAATAGATATCCATAAAAATACGGGGTATTACAATAGGCCCAACAACATTGCTCAAGTCTAAAATACGCTCAATGCAATGCTTTCCCAAATCTAGACTCACATCTTTCACACTATATGATGAATATATACTATTAAACATTAAGACTATAATAAAGAATGAAAGTAAATATATAATACTTCAAATTCCACATCATTCTCTTGATTCTCTTGATTAATGTTTTGTGGAAATTTTTCACTAATCTTGGTATGATTCCATTTCTGGTATCTTAGGAATGATCCACGACATTAATCAAGTCGGATGATTGTTGTGTACACACAATATTATTATGAACAAAAAATAAGATAAATAAAATATGTGAGATACTGTAAATAACCCAATAATAAGGGGTATGATATTCTTATTTATATAAATGTTTAAAGTACTGACGAAGAGACTAATGACACATCCAATAACTGATATGGGCTTAATGTACGAGGAATGAATGGAGTCAACCAATGTGCGACAAATGCAAGTAAACCATTTTTACTTTCCCATACATTCAAAATATTCAACGTAGTTGAAGAATGCTCATTTGATTGTTACACCTCGAGTGGGGAAGAATAGAGCACCAATTGTGTAAGGCATATCAGTCTACAAATATCCATATCACTCACTACACCAAATTATTCAAATGGTCACCGTAAAGGGGTCACGGCTCACAGTCGTGACCATCTGGTCACTGCCCAAAACCGCGACCATAACCAAAATGAGCATGACCAAATCCATGACTCAGTGTGGTCATGGGTCGTCTTGTAGGTGGTCATGGCTGTAGACCATGACTTCTTCAGGTCACGACTCTAAGTCGTGACCCAACTGTGACCATTATGGAACCAAGTTTCCCTTTAATTTTGGTCAGGGATGAGTCACGGCCCTTAGCCGTGACCACAGACCCAATACACAAGGAGATGGTCATGGCTTAAGTCCATGACCATTAATATGAGTAACAACTTTGGGTCATGACCATGGCCTTATTTCCACGCTGACATCTTAAAAATAAAGGGTCCATGACATATGATCATGACCCTAAGCCGTGACCATGGTCTTTATTCTTAAAAAATGTAGAACAAATTTTCATTTCCCTCGAAAATTTCTAAATCCACATTTTACCTCCCTCCCTCCGACAATTTTGGCTCTCTCCTTCTCTCAATCTCAAGCTCTCTCTCAATCTCAATCTCAATCTCAATCTCAAAGGTAATCTCAATCTTCTCCTTGTTATGTATTTTTGTGCATGTCTAATTCTTTATGTGTGTGTATTTCTGTCTGTATGTATTTCTCCATGTATGTATATGTGTGTGTGCATGTGTGTGTATACGTGTGTGTGTACGTGTGTGTATTGTGTATATGTATGTAGGTATGTATACATTGTCATTGTGTATATTGTGTGTATGTGCGTATACTGTAATGTGTGTGTGTGGGTATTCTAGAAAAAATACATATATATGGCTAATGTTGGTTTAAGTTTCAAACTAGGGAAAATTCTAATTTAATGGATATTGTTGGCTTAAGTTTCAAACTAGGGCAAATTCTAATTTAATGGATATTGTTGGTTTAAGTTTCGAACTAGGACACGTTTTAATTTAATGAATTTTGTTGGTTTAAGTTTGGGGATGAAATATAAAAATATACATCTCCATTAATATTGATGCTAAATTCGGGATTAATTTTAGGGGCTTTGTAAAATTAAGTCCCAAAAATGCATAATCTATTAATTATAGGGGTAATGTTTGTAAGGGATTAATTTTATGACTAATGTTAGTAAGGGTTGATTTTAGGGTTGATTTTAGGGATTGTTGACTTAAATAACAAAAGTAGGTGTTCAAAACCTAATAAATTAAGAGTTGATGATTCATTAGAGCCATAATTTATAGGAATCTTATTCATGCCCTCATACATAATAACTCGTTAATGATTCATTAGAGCCATTACTTATAGGAATTATAATCACGCCCTCGTTCATTTTTCTAAAAAACATGAGTCGCGATGCTAATAAATGGCAACAAGAGTTGGACAGGTTGAAATTGGACCGCACGCGTACATTTTTCATTAATGAGACTCATAAAGTGGAACTTCCTTTTAAACCGTGGTGTTCATCTCCAGCAGGAGTATTTGTTCGATCGTATTCTGTTTTCCCTGCCAGAATGTTGGGATGAAGCTGTACAATATATATTTCACGTACATAATCATGTTAAAACAATGACCTTTCTTATGCTATTAGAGAAGGTAGAAAAAAATCACCCATTATGGATAAAATTACATACAAAGAGCACTGACGAAGACTGTGATGTCTCACGACATATACACGTAAAACTCAATCTTGCCAATAAGATGAAGAGGATGAGATTTCAAGTTCATGTCACGAACATCTATGCATCAATTATAGATACGCTTCCTCCTAATTGGCCACGTGTAAAAATCCATAGGTTTTTAAAAGTAAATCCCAACTGGATGGAGATCAGACACATTGAACTTTTGTTAAATTCTTACCATGAGAAGGTAGATTATAATATATGATCAAAAAATTTATTTTGTTAGTTACAATTTCATATTGAACTTTGAAATTATGCATCTATTATTATAGATACACATTAAACTTTTATTACTTTTTTAGATAATGTCGGGCATTAATGTAAGCAACGCTACACAACCTCAAGGAGAATTCTCATCACCAATTGGTGAGCAGTACTCAACTCCACAAACTGTTCACTCCCCTACTCCACAAATAGTTCACTCTCTTACTCCGGCTTGCAGTAGGCAAGGTACTCCCACTAATCTAATATAAACACGCCCAACACTCCTGAAATTTCCGAGTCAGTTAAGAAGAAGCCCATTGGGTTATCTTTATTGGGAAATAACCCCATGGGGGATAAGAATCATGTTCAACATTTTAAATCCTAGTTTTTGTCCCTGGCAAGAATGAATATGGGAGTGGGATGATCTCACAATTGGAACCTCATAGATAAAGTTATTAAAGATGACATCTGAGAAACTCAGCAAATGGCTTTGGTATTCCCCGAACTCAAAAAATATGGTCTTTCTAGGGTTGATGAACAACTTCAAACATAACAGAGAAACCTTAGGTAAAAGCATTTCCCTAAGGGAGTATCGAGCTCCGACATTTTTGTGCTCAAAGACAAAGTCCCTTCGAACGTTGAGATGTCAATCGATCAATGGAATGATTTTCTGGAGAATGAGCCGAACGACTCCAAAATACTGCAAAAGGAGAAAAACTAGTAGAATAGGGCCAAAAAACTGGTGTCCACTGGCTTGCTCAAAATCTTATGAAGATTTTAGGAATGAGTGGTTGACTGTTACGGTAGGCAGCCCGGATGAAGGAAAGACACCGAATAGGTCCAACTTGTACGTGCTTGCTAGACGAGACAAAGATGATAAATTTCCTCCTCACTTAGCCAAGACGCTAGAATCAATAGAATCTATCGGTATTCAATCAGATTCAACCCCATTAGACGACATTGATAATGATACCATCGTACAAACCTTTGGGAAGGACCATAGAGTGAGGATGAGAGGTTTGGGGTTGCATATGTTAAAAACAAGATTCAAACACACCACACCTCTCGTGGATGACGTTTCTTGTGTTAATAAACGTTTCGCGTCCAACAATGAACGTCAATCTAGGACTGAAGAGGACATAATGTGGATTCAAAATGAATTGGGAGGTTTGAATGATAAACTTGTACATATTGTGTCCCTTTTAACCTATCATATGCCCCTACAGCCCCTAATGGAGAAGGGAATTTTTTGAAAAATTATGTAGACTCTATTACCACTTGGCTAGTTTATCTCTTGATGAAGATGTAGTAATATTTTTCTTATGTTGTAATAATATCAGTAGAAAAATTTATTTATTTTGAGATTAAGTAGTTGTGTAGTATCTTTGATTGGCGTGTTCTTGTATTTAAGTAATTGCATAGTATGATTAATTGGTGAGTTGTTGACTATATTAATTCTTTACTTTGATACTATATTAATGATTTACTATGCAACATGATATTTATTTTATCATGTTAACACGGGACTGTAATTTCAAGATTATTAAATGGATTTTCCACAATACAAAGAGTGGATGAGGGAGACTGACCGAATAGCTAATAGTTATGTTAAAGGCGTTCAAGAATTTATTAGATACGCTTTTAAGAACCTTAAAAGTGAGAAGATTCTATGTACGTGCACCCACTGTATAAACGAAAAATATGAATCTTTAGAAGATGTTGAGTTACATTTAATAATGTGGGAAATTTATAATTCGTACGAACCGACTGCACGGTCACAGGACTCTCAGTTTGAGACCACAACCCAAAACAGAGAATATCTACACTTATTCTTAAAAACGTGTCGTCGAGGGGCAAAACCCTTAGCGCCCCCCACACGGCCCCATGAGCGGCACCAACACCTCGTATGGGTCTAATGTAACTCATAGGAACCTATTGCGTGGTCACAAGACCCTCGGTTTTAGAACATAGCCCAAAACAGAGAAAATCCATAGTTAGGCTTGAAAACGTGTCGTCGGGGGGGTGAAACCTCTTAGCGCCCCCACACGGCCTCGTGAGTGGGGCCAACACCTCGCGCGACCCTCGGTTTGAGAGCACGACCCAAATTTCAAAATGCATACACTTAGGCTTGAAAACGTGTTGTTAGAGGGTGAAACCCCTCAACGCCCCCCAAATGGTCACATGGGCGGCGCCAACACCTCACTCGGGATTAACATAGCCCGCACAAACCAACCGCATGGTCACAGGACCCCCGATTTGAGAGAACAACCTATATTTCAGAATGCCTAGATGAGTACCGTAACCGCATTATCATGGGACCCCCGATTTGAGAGCACGGAACCCCTGCAAGGTAACCCAACAATCACTTGTAGCAACTGACCGATTAGCCTCCTGATTCATGGATTTTTTTATTATTAAAGTTGGTCATAACCTAAAGTCATGACTAAGTTGACATCTACAGAAAACATAGTCACGACTTAAAGCCGTAATGAAGATTAATCATAAGAAAAATGGTCACGGCTTAAATCCGTGACCAACTTTAATTGTACACAAAATATGGTCATGGCTTTGGACCATTACTAGATGGTTTTTAAATTAGGTGATGGTCACGGATTTGGGTCGTGACCATGCTTATAAATCGGGTCAGGGCTATTGGTCGTGACCATATCCGTGACTATCAAAATTCCATGACCAAGGCAGTGGGTCAGTGATTTGGATCATGACCACTGACATTGGTCACGCCTAATTTGGTCATGGACCAAATCCCCGACCCCCAATGCCTGGTCAGGGATAAAGTCCGTGACCAATCACCTCATTTGGTGTAGTGACTACTAAGGGAATCCTTCGATGCAGCTTGAATGGCCTCTTTCCTAATTATGTTTTTGGAAACCATTCATGTCACATCTCTAGACCTCCTATTAATGAATGATGTTCTTGGATTAATGGCGTAATAAGGAAACTTGACATCTTCTTCACCTAAAGGTATACTAAATATAATCGTAACATCTATCAGGGTAAATGTAAAAATTTTAACCTAATTTTGAGTTTCCTTATCATTGAGTCATACGATCTTATGATGGTCTCGACATTATTCTCGTACTTTTTGACAAATATACTATCAAAATAATTTGCGATTAATGATATAAGTAATGCCAAAAAAAGATTCTTATTTGGAAAATTGTCTGCCCTAAAACTCTTCTGATAGTAGGATCTATTAGGAAGATACATGGTTAAGGAACTTATTAGGGCAAAAAAAGTGTAAATAGTACATATTAGTCACTCCCTCATGACAAAAGCAAAAAAAAATATTCCACATGAGTCTATACAGAAGATAAATTCCAAGCAAAATAAATCGTTGTGTGTATTGTTTTACGTTGTCAAACCACCAAGTCAAAGAATTTGACGTTGCATCAAAAATTATCTCGGCAACAAAACAGATTAAAATGGTAGAGGAGTGGAGATTAAAAAGAGAGGGAGAAAGAAATGTACTTTTATGTAGCTTGTGAGAGATTGGAAGGTTTGATTAAAATTGGGAGTCTAGTGGTTTCGAGATATTTGTTGTAACAAGTTTGATTATGTTATTAATGGTGAGGGAGTGAAAGGGTGAGGAGATAAAAAGGAGAAGAACTCACAAAAATCTGCAAATGGGTTCTATTATAGTGCCACGTGGAGCTCTAATTGGCATTAATTAACATGGAAAAGTAGATTAATAAAATGTTACTCTCAATCTAATAGTATCATGTGTGGAGGGAGGGCACTACGTATTCGTGCTCAACACAAGACATATTTATTATATGTGTCTCATGTGTTTCTTATTATACAAATAAGAATCTTAATTGTTTATACATGTTATGTCATTATTTGCATTCAATCCACACATGGTATTATTTCTCATCTTTAAAAGAGGACCATATTGACCCTTACCCCTATTGGTTGAATCATTATAAAATGTCCAAACCATAAAACATGTGTGATAATGATTTTAATCTTTCAACCAACGAGATTGAGAGGGTCATAATGAACTTGTTTAAATTGGTATAACAAATTTGAACCAGAAGAAATGTCCCTATACCAAAACTCTGGTCATGCAATATATCGATAAGTTTGTGTGTGGATGGATTTTTCCTACCATGTGAGGGGTAAAAGGCAACAAAAGAAAAATTATTTCACATTTTACATGCTCCAAAGACCATTCATAATATGACATGAGCCATTTTGTGTGATATGATTGAGATGCTCTAATTGAATGGAAGAGCACACGTAATCTCATAGACCGCGAAAATGACCAAGAAAGGTAACCATATATCAAATGTCTAATTTGAGCTGAGTTAGTAGAAGTCTCAGATTAAAATACAGAAAAGCCATCTTTAGGAATAGGAAGGATAGAACATTCAAGAAAAGTGACACGTATTTGCCTTTTCACGCCATAAATTTTTCAAGATATGGCCGTAGAATAGAATGTGGATCATTTGATTTATAATATGTGTGCGTGCGCACGTAAAATCTATAGTTTATTACAAGATATTTGAAGGATTGAAAGATACTTCGAACCTGCAAGTATATTGCAAGATAAAGAAAGGAAAAGCAGGCTCAATCAACCTGATAACCAGAAAGTAAAGACTTATTGTGCACTAATATGTAAAATACAAACGAGCAACTTTCATGGACTATAGTGTTATGTGTTTTGTATATGTAATGTCAAGAACAATATACCAACATACAGATAGGTTATGGAGATAACAAGACTTGAACCCACAACCTTCAAAAGTCAGTTTGATACCATGTCAAGTTAGCATCTAACCTAAAAAAGGTTAAACTGTTACCAAAAGTGCCATTAGCTTTGGCTAACACTTTATCATGAATTTGGCGCTTTAAATGGGTTTACATTTATGTTCACACCTACAAAGAAAAAAGAAACAACCATATTGTTTTGGCTGGTTTTAAGCTACTACTTTTCTACACTCGAATTCTATAACTAACCAGAATTGTATAATATGCAAAGATAACAGAAAAGAGAAAATACATCATAATATAATGCCAAATTACTTAGCAACTGACATTGTCAGTGGTAGTTGTTGAAGTTCTCCACAGTTCCGGCAGCTGCACTTTCTGCAATTGTTGAATTGAATTGCGAATTCCTGCCAAGCTTATTCAAGGCAAAGCCAATAATTTATTTAATTTCTAGGAGCTTCTGGTCTAATTATAGGGCTCTACATCATTTTTTGCTGATTTTTTACCCGATCTCCCTCCTTTGCTGCTCTCTAGACTCCTATGTTATAAGTTGAGCATCATGACTTGTATAATTTTGGAATTTTAAGTAGTTTTTTTTTGTAAAGATGTATTTGTGATCAATTCTATGTTTTTATTATTTTAATTTTTCATCATATTATAATAAATATGGAACACGTGTTATTCTTTGTAAAAAGAAAAATGGGTGGTTATAAAAAAAGTTACAGGTGATTTTGAGTGGTTATGGATATTTTATAATTTTAAAAACACATGAAAGTGAAGCCTAAAAAATCTTTATAGATGAGACTAAAGTAAAACAATTATATAATTTTTCTCTCGCACCCTCTCTCTCTGTGCTTTAGTTTCAACCTCGCTACCATCCTGATTATTCAACAAACCATCATCTTCAATACCATTGTTCGATTCTTCAATCTCACCACGTACCTCCTTCATTTGCTTGTAGTCTTCATCAATTATATCTTCTATTGCTCTGGGTCGGCCTCTTCTAACTTCACTTGACCATGGCCATCAATCTCGCCATCTCCATCCCCTCCTCATTCTCTTTGAACTTTCTCTCTTCGTCCTCCACTTCCAGTTTTTCATCTCCGTGACTCCCAAATTTCCCATCTATTTCATCTAGTTGATGATTGAGGTCTTCCCTAGTTTCATTATATCATGCCCATTTCATATTTGAAATTAATATTTTTAAGTTGAAATTTAATTTTTAATTTTAATTATATTAAAATTCAAAATTATGTATTTTTCATTAATGTGCCCTTGATAAGTAGGATATTCAATTAGGCTTCTGATAAATACAAAAATTAATAGATTTTGTTGATTCCTATTTCTAAGTATGGGTATTCAAAAAATTGATCCGAAACACCCTGACAATACGAAAATCACAATCTAAATGATAAAATCGTTTTGTACCAATTTACTGGTCGATACATCAAAATAAAAACCAAAACCAAACCGACTGACTTTTCGGTATTTTTTGTTTCAAAAATTTTGGTTTTTTCTCGGTAAATACCAAAATTTCAAATTGGTTTATACATTCGATAAATCTGGTATATACCATTGTTGGTTAAAACCTACAAATTAAAAAAAAGACTATAAAACCAAACTGTAAAAATTAATTTATATGGGAAGTAACAATCAAAAGCTAATTTCAAGTCTGAAATTAATATACTCTATGGTACAATAAAACAATCAAAATCTGAAAGCTAATTTCAAATATACTGTATGGCACAATAATCAAAATCAAAATTTCAAATATACTGAAAGTTAATTACAATTTACAAGGCTTAAGGAAGGTGTATTAAACGGAATCTATTTGATAAAGAGGTTTTAATATCTAATTAAAACAAAAACATATTTTCGTAACAGGTATATGTTTTCTTCAATATTTGTATGTGAATGAACCCATCGGGTAAGATTGTGCATTTCGACCAGGTGGAATACACGATTTCGAAAGATTTGGTATTCCGGCCAAATAATTTGGGAAAAATGCAATTGATTTGGAAAAAACGCAACACACGATTTGGGAAAAACGCACAAGTGGTATTCCAAATGATTCGGAACTATATAACGGAGGGCAACAGGGAAAAATGCACAAATGGTATTTATTTTTTTCCCAAACGCAAAAATCATTTTTTTGGCTTTGGTGTTGATTTAGGGAAAACATAATACAGATACCCAATGGAAAAAACGCAACAGGAACATCGCAACCCGAACAAACTTGCATAAGGAAAAAATATATATACATAGCTTGTTGCAATGATTTGGAAAAAAGAAGAAGAGTTAACTTGTGCTTTTGAAGATAGAGATTTTTGGTTTGCTGTGTGTGGTGTGCGGTTGATTTGTTATGATTCGTTGTGTTTAAGTTTAGGGTTTCGTTGCTTTTACAGTAAGGAAAATGAATGGATGAGGTTAGTTTAAAAAAATGAAGGGTCTTGATAATTGGGTAGATATATATTTTTTTAAATATAGTTTTTATTTGGTAATATGCGGTAAGTTTTGTGCGATATTTTGGTATGGTTCGGTACGATAAGTCGGTACGGTAAATCTCTTTTTATATCTAAAAATCAAAACCAACCAAATTTTGTGTGGTATTTTCGATTTCGATAAAATCGGTTTTTGGTATTTCATAATATGAAACCAAAACCATTTTTGTCGGACCAAAACAGTACAGTATGGTAAAAATCCGTACCGGTTGCACCCTTAAGCCGAGCCGACTCTTTTTTTTCTATCTTTTTTCTTAATCGGTTCGGTCTCGATTTATTTTTTTGGCGGACCGATTTAGTTGGTCCGGTCCATGGTTTATAGTTTCAAAAACCCTAATAGGACCGACTCGGACCGACTCTATATTAAATAATATATTTTTACATATATATGTCTATATATAAGATAAATAAATAGTGAAAATATATATTTTAATATTTGATTAGTTTAGAATATAGTTTAACCCAATACTAGGTTTGTTTTAATTGCAAATTTTGATATTTTTTAGTTGCTAATGTTTGGAAAAATAGTGTCGGGTATATATTTATTATTATAAATTATGTAATTCATTAATGTGAGGACCGACGGGTTAGACCGGATCGATCCTATAAAAAATCGAACCGACTAGGGTCGGTTAACTGACATTATTGGTCCGATCTCGATCCATTTTCTAGAGGACTGACTAAGTCGGTCCGGTAAAAAAAAACCTCAAAACACAACTGAACTAGACCGCGAACACCCTATTTCTAAGCCACTTGATGAATGGTGGCACTTAGAAAATAGGGCATTTTTTACTAGGAATTTTGTCTCTCTTTTCCTTATATATTGGGTCACCTTACACCATCTCGTATTATTTCATAAAACATAAATATCCAAGTTAGAAGAGAAAATCCGATATTCACCTTTTCATATTTTTTCAAAATTCTGGACACATACAAGTGAGAATTCTGGATTGTTTGAAAGAGATTTTAAGGAGCAACATGTAACACCCCGCCCGCCTGGGGAGAGCGAACGGAGCGCTACTATCGATAAAACTAAACTAATCCACAATATAACAAGGCATAGAGCATCTAAAACCCACAATAAAAATAAGAAAATCTACTAATCTGAAATATCTTCAAATTACATACAACCACAAAAATTTCGAAATCAAACATCTAACTATCTCGAAAGAAAATAAATCTCCAATGCTCTATACATAAAAAATAAACACAAATCTTCTCATGTACTCTCGAATATTCTTCCCAAAAATAATCCTCGCTAAAATCCAATCTCCATAGCGCTCCAAAATCCGCGCTAACCTGTCACTAAAAGAAAATATGGGGAAGTACACAATACGACAGGAAAGATGCTCAACAAATATTAGCGATGAATAAAGCGTAACAATACGAGTACGAATATTCAAATCAACGTGAATCTCATAAGCAATAATATCAATATAATTTCTCAACAACACATTAATCGGGTCACCAGGCCTCACCACCATACCGCGCCTATGCATTTTTTTAGCATATCCGGAAAAAGAAATATTGGGGGTTGCCCAACCTCAGTGCCATGTTAAAATCTCATGACAACATGCTCAACACCAAATATAATACCACATGAATCGAAATCAGATTCTAACAAATATTTTCAGATTTCCAAAAGAATTTAACAATTCAAATATGAGTCAATAATCACAAGAAAACAACGAGAATAATACTCGCGAGATTTAGGAGCATATTGTGTAAAATCCCATACCTCAAAATCATCACATGAATCATCACATAATTTCATCCTCAAAATCTAATCACACCATCACGTTCTTCTCGCGAAAATAATCAAATCTCGTTCTAGCCCAAACTCGAGAAAACACCAAATAAGCCTTCTAATCTAAGGTTGAAATCTTGAATAAGTTTGAGGCTATGGTTTGTATATGAAAGGGAGTAATTTTAAAGATCTCTTCTGGTTGAAAAGTTTGAGAAAAAGTAATTTGAAAAGCCAAGCCACGAATTTGTTGATATATAAAGGATTAAGAGTTTGATTAAGAAAAGAGTTCTAATTAGATACAAACACTAAAAATTTTATTCCGGATGATCGGACCGTTGAAATTGGATGAAATTTTACAGAGAATTAGTTGAAGACGAGAGGAAGCTGATTTCAGCTCGATCAGGCCGTTCAATATTTTTAAATATTTTTTTCTAGAGAGTTTTATGTTTTGAGGACTCTTAGAGAGTTTTATGTTTTGAGGACTCTTCTATATAATAAAAATTCAATTAAAGCTCCATTTTAATTCCAATTCCGAAACCGTTTGAAATTCTCATCTTTAAAAATAAAATCCAAAATATTTGAGCAATAAAAATAATTTTACCAAAAACTTTATTTTTCCTCTTAATTTCGAAAATACCCCAAAAAATTACGCGGGTTGTTACACTTCCTCACTAACAATGGAATTTCGCCCTCGAAATTCGCCGAATGCCTAACTCTAAAAAATCTGGCCAACAATCTCCAAAAATAATCTCGTCGCCAAAAAAATAATTTCCTCACATCTAATATAGATGCCTAGCGCAAAACGATTCTCTAAAAATTTCTATCTCCGAATTCGCGTCACAAAAACGCAACAGACCCAAAACCCAAGACCCGAGGGTTGTCGTATACCTAAGCTCTGATACCATTCTGTAACACCCCGCCCGTCAGGGGAGAGCGAGCGACGCGCTACTCATCGATAAAACTAATTCAAATCCAAAATATAACAAGGCATAGAGCATCTAAATCCCATAATAGAAAAGAAGCCACTAATCTCAAATCTCTTCAAATAAATACAACAATTCTCTCGAATAAATTACAACATCTAATTCGAAAATAAATACAAATCTCCAATGTTCTATACATCAAAATAATACAATATTCTCATTGTATTCTCGAATATTCTTTCCAAAATAATTCAAGCTAAAAATCATCCCAATTGGTCCATAGGGCTCAAATCTGGGCTAACCTGCCAACTAAAAGAAAATATGGGAAAGTACACAATACGACAGGAAAGATGCTCAACAAATATTAGCGATGAATAAAGAGTAACAATACGAGTACGAATATTCAAATCAACGTGAATCTCATAAGCAATTATATCAATATAATTTCTCAACAACACATTAATCGGGTCACCAGGCCTCACCACCATACCGTGCCTATGCATTTTTTTAGCATATCCGTAAAAAGGAATATTGGCGGGTGCCCAACCTCAGTGCCATATTAAAATCTCATGACAACATGCTCAACGCCAAATATAATACCACATGAATCGAAATCAGATTCCAACAAATATTTTCAGATTTCGAAAAGAATTTAACAATTCAAATACGAGTCAATAATCACAAGAAAACAACGAGAATAATACTCGCGAGATTTAGGAGCATATTGTGTAAAACTCCATACCTCAAAATCATCACATGAATCATCACACAATTTCAGCCTCAAAATCTAATCACACCATCACGTTCTTCTCGCGAAAATAATCAAATCTCGTTCTAGCCCAAATTCGAGAAAATACCAAATAAGCCTTCTAATCTAAGGTTGAAATCTTGAATAAGTTTGAGGCTATGGTTTGTATATGAAAGGGAGTAATTTTAAAGAGCTCTTCTGGTTGAAAAGTTTGAGAAAAAGTGGTTTGAAAAGCCAAGCCACGAATTTGTTGATATATAAAGGATTAAGAGTTTGATTAATAAAAGAGTTCTAATTAGATACAAATACTAAAAATTTTATTCCGGACGATCGGACCGTTGAAATTGGATGAAATTTTACAAAGAATTAGCTGAAGACGAGAGGAAGCTGTCAAACTTTTTTAGCTCGATCGGACCGTTCGATATTTTTAAATATTTTTTTTTCTAGAGAGTTTTATGTTTTGAGGACTCTTAGAGAGTTTTATGTTTTGAGGACTCTTCTATATAATAAAAATTCAATTAAACCTCCATTTTAATTCCAATTCCAAAACCGTTTGAAATTCTCATCTTTAAAAATAAAATCCAACATATTTGAGCAATAAAAATAATTTTACCAAAAACTTTATTTTTCCTCTTAATTTCGAAAATACCCCAAAAAATTACGCGGGTTGTTACACAACATATTGGAGCATTCAAGTCGAGATTTTAGATATATTCAAGCACTATAATTAGTATTAACATTGGACAAAGGTTGGTCTTGGAATTATAGTTATACAACATATTAATTTAGTAATTGCATAAAGAATAAACATCATGGAAATCGTATTAAAAACTATTTTAAACCTTGATATAACATGTTGATTTATATCTTATTTATAAATACAAAACCGTCTTAAATAACATGTGGAATCAGATCTTAAGGTTTATAATCTCATGCTATTCATATATGAATTTTTCTTATAACAGCACGAATTAATGTATGCTAAAAAATATGAAATCTGAAATTCTAAAATTACATATTAAAACTCATAAAAATTTCAGAATTTGAAACTCATGAATGATAGCCTTTTAGAACTTGTATAAGACTAATATTTTTAAGACTGTTATGAAACTAATATATTAGTCCCTTAAGTATAGCCCTTTTTTATTATCACAACCCTAATTTGTCCCATGAATGATTCATATGCTTCATGTCTCTAAAGCATTCTGAAGGACACTTATATGGAAATAGATTTGTTTTTAAAACTAACTGGGTGGAAACTGAGATTTAGTGCAAAATTGTTTTGGCATAGAATTTTTTTTATATCCACAGTTAATAGTTTTTCAAAATTTTAGTGTCAGATTGACTTGAAACTTGGTGGGTTGACTGGAAATGTGTCAACGATCAAATTTCATAACCTTCTGTTGCTATTTAACGTATTTTTCGATAATCCAAGACTATTAAGGCCCCAAAATCCAGTTTTTGTTAATAATCTAAAGGCTTATAACTTCTGATATAGAATTAATTTTAATGTTCGATAATGAGTTTTGGTTTTTGGGCATAGTTTACTTCGATTCTTAGGTGAAAATTCAAAATTTTCATTTTTGGCAAAAATCAAGAATTCTTGTATTTTACGTAGTTTTCATCATCATGTGGGTTGTTTAATTTTGTTAGTAATGTTCATGCATGATTATGTTAATTATGAACACGGAATACAATTGACATTAATGAATATTAAATGTATTTTGTTGAGACTTATAAGTAAATATTCATTTAAGTTGAGTCAAAAGTTCAATGCAGGCTGAGACTGTATGTGAGAATATTATACTTATGGTCATTTAGTTAATTCTAATATATGTTATGAAATTGGATGGAGGCGAAATGCGTGCTGAAATTTGGATTAAACAACATTAGACCGGTTTTGAGAATATTGAATTTTTTAAATTAAGTCCATTAATCATGGTATAAAATCATGAGGTAACAAATACAAATGGCAAAATCATGGGACCATGGTTAATGAAATTAAAAGGTAGTATAGCTTTGTAATCTCAATATTATGTAATGACAAATACAGATTCCATAATATTGGGATTGTTTAAGCAATCTACCAAATTATATTAAGTCAACAATTCAATATTCAACCCTTGCAAATTATTATTATGTGTAAACATTTGAATAAGTGAGCACTGTTATTATATTGCAGTTCCCCTCAATCGTTATTTGCATGCTTAATCTTATTTAAAATTTGATGGAATAAACGTTTTTGAGTGGAATGAGCAATTTGTGTTCAGTTTGGGGGTTCTTGACCTGGACATGGCAATTATGTGTGATGAACCCACTGTTATAACTAAAAACAACTGCGAGGATTAAATTGTTCTCCATGAAGCATAGTCTACGTCCAAATAGGCTGGCCCTTATATTTATGCGAATATACGTGGCTGCTAACATAAACACCTCCCTACCTAAAATGACGAAAGCTAAACAGTATTTGAACAACATAAAAGAACACTCTCACACTATTGATAAATCCCTAAACGAGAAATTAATGACTAACCTATCAACCACGAGGTCGATGACACTCGAACGATGGATGAGCACATTACTGAAATGACCAATTTGGCTATTAGACTTCGTGTTTTGGGAATGACTCTCGATGAGTCTTTTCTCGTCCAATTCGTCTTAAACTCACTACCTCCTAAGTATCGACCTTTTAAAATTAAGTACAACACTATTAAAACCTAGTGGAATGTAAATGATTTGTAAAGCACGTTGGTATAAGAGGAAGGTAGACTTAAGCAACAGAATGGTCATGTGTCTAAAAGGTAGGTGGCTAATTTGATGGTCAAGTGAGATAGTTTTAGGAAGAAGATTGGAAATGGCACTAATAAAGGTCTTGGGCTATCTCATCAAGATGAACCTTAATCATCCGCTGGGCAGAAGAAAAATAATGATAAGTGTCACTTCTATAAAAAAAAAAAAAAAAAGGTAGGGCAATTTTTAGAAAGATTGTCATAAATGCAAGGTTTGGTTCGAGGAAAATGGCAAGCCTTTTATTTTTGTATATTTAGAATCAAACCTTATTAATGTTCCTCCTAATACAAGGTGGATTGACTCTAGTTCTACATGTCATGTTTCTAATTCGATGCAGAGATTTATTACGATCCACAAAACAAACTCAAGTGATCATTTTCTTTTCATGGGCAATCAAGCAAAGGTTAAAATAGAAACTGTTAGAGTCCATCACTTGATTTTAAGTTATGGTTTTCAATTTAAAGAAATTCTTCATATTCCCACTATTTCTAGGAATTTAGTTTCAGTTTCCAAACTTGCTCTTGATAATTTTGTAGTTGAATTTGAGAATAATTTCTTTCTACTGATTAAAAATTATGTTAATTTTATTTTTTATCTTTAATGGATGGTTTATATCAATTTAATCTTGAAAATAATTTTTCTGAATCCTTAGTAATCGTGCATCCAAATGTTGGTACGAAACGCACAATAAATAATGAAAAATCTTCTTATTTGTGGCATAAATAATTAGGGCATGACCAGACCAAGAATTCAAAGGCTTGTTAAAGATGTAACTCTCTGTAACCTGGATTGGGCCGATTATGATGTATGTGTGGATTGTATTAGAGGCAAATGATAGAAAAGGCTTTTTTATGTGTCGTTGTTGGAAAGCCTCTCTAATCAAACTCATTGAATACCTATAAAAATAAAATAAAATTAATATAATGGTAAGTAAGGATGTCAATCCGTCTCTAATGAGTGAAACAAATGAAGAGTAATGTAATCCATTTTTTTATATAATTTCTTTTTAGATTTTTACTTTTTCTAGTTTCTAACTTTTTATATTAAAATAATTTTCATGAGATGATGAGATGACTAAACTAATGGAAGAAATATACTAAACTAGGAGTAAAGTTTAATGAAATAACTAAAAAGTGCGATGAAAAATGAGTGAAATATAACTAAATAAAATATTAAATATGAGATGAGTGAGGACTAAAATAACATTTTAAAAAATTAAATTCAACACTCCTACAACTCTTGAAGAGTAGATCCAAACTTCATTTAAAGAATCACCTGCTATGATCGATTCATCAAAATTTATATAGATCGTAGAAAATAAAATTTAGAGTAGAAATTCAAGGTATAATACCACACTTAAGAAACCCCTATCTCTAGTTCGATTCCAAAATGGGAATTATATCTTGAATTTTGATTTTCTCTCGAAAAATCATTTGCCCTCTCTCTAGTTGTAAATCAAAATGTAAGAGTGCAAAGTTAATTATCAAGGGGACATTTAATATAAATAAACTAATTAAAATGCGATTAACATCAAATAATAGGATCACCCCGCCCCTTGAAAGGGGATTTAGCGTTACATGATATTAAACATGATGAACAAATATTAAAAGGTATTTAAAAGAAAATAGTAGAGAAAGAGAAGAAATATTCAAAGAAGTCTCCTTGAATTTGACAAATTGAACTCTATCTTCTTCAATACAGCTCAATCACTCATAATTACATCTCACAAAATCTCTAAATAAAATAAAACTATTTACAAGGTGTTTCTCTCTCTTGGATTTTTTTTAGGTTTTCTCTTTAGGGTTTTCTCTACATCTTTTCAAATGGGCCTTTAAATGCTCTTTTAGGAAGATGCAAGTGGCTACGGGTAAAGTTGGAAGGATTAATAGTACATGAGGTATGGAAGGTATTTGGGTGATGGTAGTTTTGGGTATGAATATAAGTGCATGTGGAAGGTGAGGTAATGAGAGAGTGGGGAGAAGTTGGGGGTATTTTTGGAAAAAGAGGATTATGTGGCTTTTTTTGTTTTTGGAGGTTTTGGGTGTTAAGCAGAATCAGGAGATGGGTTAAAATGGGTTGATGTCTAGTTTGGATAAATGGGTCAAAGATGGGCAAATGTGTATTGTTATGGGATGTGTGGCTACCAAGGGGAGGTTCGAACTAGGTTTGGGTGTCATTTTTCCCGGGTTGAAATGGGTTACGAGGGTAGATGGACAAAATTCGGGTTGAGGTCGATGTGTATGGAAAGGCTCCAGGCAAGGGATGGTCGAACTGGGTTGACACTAGGGTGTATCCGGGTATGAACTGGGGCAGGACGAATAGGAGCTCGGGTCAACTGAAAATGGGTTGCGATTGGAAGGATGGTTTATTGGTGGGTTTAGGTTTCAGGATGGTTGAAGTGGGAGAGTGTTTCGGTTTTGAGAAGGCCGGAGGGATAAGGATAGTGGAGCAGGTGCATTCGGGTAAGGGGTAAGGGTCGCGGGTTGACAGGGGCTCCAATTTTAGAGTTGGGCACACATGGTAGTGGGCTGCCTTGGGTTTGGTTATGGAGGTTTGTGTTAATGGAGGGAGGTGAGAGAAGGTGTCGGGGAAGAAGATGGATTGGGGGTTAATTGGGTGTAGTGGGGTGTATGGTAGAAGAGTGTGGGCGAGTATAGGATTATGTGTGTGTGTCTAGATTGCACCTAACTAAAAAAAATAAAAATGACACTATCTAACTAAAAATAAATAAAATAAATAAAATAAACAAAATTAAAAATTAAATCTATAAAAACTAAAAATTAAAATTCTCATAAAATAAAACTAAAGAAAATACAAAATCCATTTAAACTAAAAGATTAAATTTCTAATTTAAATGGAATAATTTCTAATTTAAAGACTAAAATAAAGTATCACTAACAAACCTAACCTAACAAATGTTAATAAAACTAAACTAATAAATAAATTATAAATAAATAAAATCAAATAACAAAATAAACTTCACACCTAAATATATAAGACACACATGAATAAATTCTAAAAATATACAAGACTCAAAACAAAATATAAAATAAATTCAAAAAATTAAAAACAACTCAAATAAAAACTCTAAAAAATCAAAATCTAAAAGGTGCAAACTAAACACACACAAGGCTCATAACAGATCTGGACTCGGTTTAGTCTAGGTTCGAGTTTGAGGATAGGGTAATAGGCACGGAGATTGGGGTTTTAGCTCCTTTTAACCACATTTTGGCTTGAATTGATTCTTTAAACTCCGTAAGAGTTATTTGACCTACAAAATAAACATGAACAAGCATAAGACCCATTTTACCGAGAATTAGCAATTAAAAATTGTCTATTTGGGGTTTTATTTAAACACTTTTGGGTGCTTATCAGCAAACATACAAATAAAGGAGCCACAAGAAGAACCCAGTTACTTGAAATAATATACATAAATATATGTACACCTTTTGATGTTCCATCTATTGGTGGAGAATTTTTTTTATTACTTTTATTAATGATTTTCACATTATTGCATGTTGTACTTATTGCATGATAAATTTGGGAATGTTAATGAAATATACATACTTGAAGTTGAGAGACAACTAGGTAAAAATGTGAAAATGATTAGGTCTGATAGAGGTGGTGAATTTTATGGAAGATATGATGAGTCAGGCAACACCTTGGCTCTTTTGCTAACCTCAAAGAAAAATTAGGTATTTGCACCCAATACATAATTTCAGGACCACCTTGGCATAATGGTGTAGCTGAAAAGCGTAATTGTACCCTTATAGAATTGGTTAGAAATATGATAAGTATGACTGAATTGCCTATATTTTTGTGGACACTTGCTCTTGTGACCGTTGTACACGTCTTAAATTCGGTTCCTAGTAAGTCGATTTCAAAGACTAAAAGAAATCGGATTAATTATCATTGGAAAGCTACAAAGAAAGTGTTGAGGAACCAACTAGGGACAAAGGATTACATGCTCACATAGAGGAAGGTTGATCACCTTAAAGTGGTTAGTTACTCAGACTCGGATTTTGAAGGATGCCTTGACAGTAGGAGGAGCACCTTGGGTTATGTGTTCCTCTTTGCTGGAAGAGTCATCTCATGGAAAAGTTCTAAGCAGAGTGTCATTGCATCGTCTAATATGGAGGCTGAATTCATAGCTTTCTTCGAAGCTACAAATCATATATTGTGGCTATGAAACTTTCTTTTAGGACTTAGAATCATAGCGTCAATATCTAAACCGCTAAAAATTTATCGTGATAATGTTGCAGCAGTCTTATTTTTTAAGAACGATAAATATACTTAAGGCGACTAAGCATATCGAGATGAAGTACCTATCATTGAAAAAAGTTCAAAAACAACGAGTGTCAATTGATCACATTACTACGAGTGATAACATAATAGATCCTCTTACTAAATGAATATTTCCAAATACCTTCATGGAATATGTCGACGAAATGGGTCTCAATTAGTTTGACTATGATGTAATACCCCGTAATTTTATTGATATTTATTTAAGGGATTAATTAAATTAAATGTGAATTAATTGAGAATTAATCCGGATATAGATACTAACGAGATGTGAGTTGGTATTTGATTATGTTGTGTATATATGTCAATATATGAATATTGGAAATATTAAAATTATCGCGAGACTGAAATACGACAATTTGGGAAATTTAGTTGGGACATGCATGTCAGTCGCGTCATAAATGTAATTTATTTGAATTAAAAAGTAAATTTTATTTTTATCAACCTAATGGTCATTTTGAGTGCACCAACGAGTCCGAAAGGGTCGAAATAGTCAGAAAACACTAGCCGGGGGTTTAGTTTGGGTCCCGGGGCATTTTTGGGCCATACCGGCAACTTAAAAGGGTATTTTGGTAATTTTGAAATTTTGGGAATTAAAGCCTACGAATTTTAAGAGTTAATTATACATTATTAGTAACCCACTAAGCCCATTACCATCATTTGACAAGTTAGAGGGCTACGGCAGTTATAGGAAGAGTTGGAAGAGGTTCCCAAAAAGAAAACCCATAACCACCATCTTCAACCTTGGGAGAAAATCTGTAGAGAAAGGGGAGAGATCAACCCTCAACCTTCAACATCAAATTCTGAAGAACAATCTAAGGCAAGTGATTTAGTATTTTTAATGCATTGAATATGTCTTCCATGCTTAGTGTAGGAATTATCTTTTATTGAAATTTTTGGAAGAAAACTCATGAAAATTGTTGGAGAAACTTTGAATTTGGGTTAGGATTTTCATGTAGTATGATAATGGAATGATCTAATGCTTGAATAGTTACATATGATGATTTAAAAACGGATTTATGATGAGTAATTAGACATAAGAAAATTAGGAGTTCATGTTCGTAGGGTTTGGAGATATATTTGAAGATTCATAGTAACTCCATGATTTTTTGTAAAGATTTAACACCTTAAATATGTTAAGGAATGATCTAGGGTGATTAGAAATGGTTTATATACGTTAAAACATAATTTGGATGGTCTTAGGGTGGATTTGGAGGGGAGAAGAATTGAGAAAAATGGAATTGGGATTTTCTGGGCTGAAACTGCCATCTCGTTAGAAGACCTGCCCAGGTCGTTCGAACGACCTCGTTCGAACGAACTTCTAAAGAGATGACAATATGACTTCTAAGGAGTTGGTATTTCGTTCGAAGTCCTTCATTCGAACGAACTCGTTCGAACGAGATTTCTAACGAGCTGACAGAATGGCTTTTTTGGCCTGAATTGATTTCTAGTATCCCGTAGACTTATTTAACTAGTGGGTATAGTTGGGAGATTGGGGTACATTGAGGAGTAAAACTTAGAATAAAGTCTTAAACCGGATGTCATTTGTGGATTGGGAAGCGAGTAATTAATCACGAAGTGAGATTAATCGATAAATTAAATACATATAAACCGGGGACATGTGATTTGTATAATACTAAGTGTGGGAATAAGAACGAGAAGTATACCACTAACAATATATTTTAATATATAATATGTGAGAATGCTTCGTATATGTAGTTATATGTATATGACATACCTACCATACTTGCTATCATGGGAGGTTGGCATTCGTTTAGGGCCATCTAATCTTTGTGTACCTACGGGGGGGATTTAGATTGGTACCTCGAGGACATAGGTCAGAGAAGGTCTTATTGAGAAGTTAATAAGTCTGATGATCATGGGAGCGTAGGTATGTGCGTGCCCCATGTAATGTGAACTATGTTCGCCTCCACTATTTGTGATTGTTGTTAATGAAACGTTTCCTAAGAGATTCGAAATACGATGTCCTCATGTATGTGATGTACCGGGTTTTGATAGCAGAGTATGTGAGCACCGCAGCTTAGCCTCGGGGTGCTAGTATTGTATATTTATGGTGAGAATAATATACTGTTGATTGAAATGAATAGTCGTGAATAATTGTGGGTATAAGTAATAGTAACGGTTTGTAAAGTGAAAATGTAAGATTTATAATATTGAAATACTAAAGTGGGGAAACTGTGTAATAAGGTACAATACTCTATTAAATAGATGATGTTGGGATTTGAGTTGGATATCATATAGAAATGTGAGATTTAGCATTGGACTAGATAGATATGGGAGCAACTAGAAATGGGTAAGGGTACGATAGGAGTGCACAATTAGTTGAGAGGTGAGGAACTTATGTGAGTGCACACACTATCATGTACTTTATATTCACTGTTTAATGATATTAAACACTTGCATTTTTAAAATTTATTTTCACATTCGGGCTCTGACCCGTTTTCTTTCAAATCTATTTTTGTAAAAACCTTTTTAGGTGCCCAGCCACAAGGACACCATGCATATAGGAGTTTTATTCAGGTGACGTGCTGTAGCTGCTGTGGAAGTTACAGGACCTTGACAGTAGACGCCTCCATTTCTGATCTTGACTCCATTATCAGTTTTTATCATTTGTTGGGCATGTCCCCCATTCCTTTTAGAGACATTTTACTTATTCAGTTATTTCAGACTTTGGGTTGTAATTAATTTTAGTGATGCGGACTTTGTATTTAATTATTTCGGAATTCGGATTGTTGTGAGGACTTTTCCTCCAGACTCATTATTTAATGGATGGTTATTCTATTGTGACTATATTGTTGGTTATGTTAACTTTTCATAATTCATTTATTGCATGTTAATCGGTTTTAATTAAAATGGACAACCTACTTTTTAAATACTAGGTGGTTAGTAATATTAAAATATTTTCGACAGTGATGCTATGAACTGAACCAACTTGGCATTTTGTATTAATTTAATAAAGGAGTAGCTACCCAGTATTTAATTAGTCGGGGTGTCACATATGATTACTTCATAGGTTATTAGTTTGACAGTATTACTTGAATTCAATAAAATTGTATCTGATTTCTAGTATTTCTATCTTTAATGAATGCATGCATATAATTATGACTTATTATATGATAGAATTAGTTCTTTATTCAAAAGAACATTATGAGACCATTATGACACCTAACATTAGAGGCCTAATGAAATGAAACATTAATGTTATAGTACATGAAAGGAACCATGCTCTTGGATAGAATGGAACCTCCATAATTCACATCCGTGAATACTTTAATTATGGCAAATTATATTTATCACTTATTCTGCACCTAATATTACCTAATCAAATTATGAAGATATACTTATTAAGACCAAATAAGAGACTATTGAAAATTAATAATCTAAGTTGGAAATTAATTTTTAATTCCAATTATATTAAAATCCAAAATTTTGTGTTTTTCATTAATGTGGTCTTAATAAGTGAGATATTTAATTAGACATGTGATAAATGCAAAAATTAAAAGATTGGGATGGTTCCTACTTTTAAGTTACTTGATGAAAGGTGGAGCCGAGAAAATAAGACTTTTTTTACTAGAAATTTTGTTCTTCTTCCCCTTATATATTGAGTTGCATTGTACTATCGAAGATTATCTCATAATACACAAATATCTAAGGTGAAAGAAAAAATTTGAAATTCAACTTTTCATATTTTCTCAAAATTCTGGATATATACGAGTGCGGATTCTAGGCTCTTTCAGAGAGGTTTTAAGGAGTAACATATTGGAGCATTCAATTCACGATTTTAGATATATTGAAGCGCTATATTTAATTCTAGAAATGGGCAAAGGTCGGTATTCGAATTATAATTATATAGTATATTAATTTAATAATTACATGAAGAATAAACATCCTTGAAATTATGTTAAAAATTGTTTTAAACCTTGATATAACCTACCGATTTATATCTTATTCATGAATATAAAAAATTCTTGAATAACATTTGGCACTTATTTAGATAATCGTCGAGATCTCTTCTAAGGCCACCTTCTTATCATGGGATTTCTCGACATGGTAAAGCAGCCATATGCAAATGGAAAAAATTAGATATATCTGAAGAGTATGTTTTACCTCGAACCTTTTTGGCCCTGGTACGACTGGATGATTGCTTCAACATGATATACTTCCCACTACCAAACTTGTATATACATCACCTATGTATCACCAACAGTTGGTGAGTTCACTCTGAATTAAGAAAGACAGTAATTATTAGAATACTCGATGTTGGTAAGTCTTTATGGTAAGTTTGGACTTTCACAAAGTATAAGAAAAAACTAAGAAAAAGTAAAATTTATATACATTGAGGTGCGCGGAAGCCACGAACCGTTATAATGCTTGGTCAGCGGAAGTCACGGACCGCGAATGAGGATTAGTCGAGGTGCGCGTAATCTGGTTCGGACACCTCATGGTATGCTACCCAAAAAAAATAATATATATATATATATATATATATATATATATATATATATATATATATATATATATATATATATATATATATATATATATATATATATATATATATATATATATATATATATATATATAAAATAATGCTCATGTGCGGACTAGTCCGCATTTTAAGAATGCGGACCGGACATGTGTCACCTAACGGTGCTCCTAGAAATTATCACCTAAATTATAGGAATACTCTCTCTCTTTTCTGGGCTCACCGTCAGGTGACACATGTCCAGTCCGCATTTTTAAAATGCGGACTACTCCGCACAAGAGCAGGACTATATATATACACATTGAGGTACAATAAATTATAATATAATTATTTTTTGTAAGTTTTTCATTGCATTATTCACATATCGAATAGCTTTATGGTTTTAGAAATGGTGTAAATATTACCCCCAAAACATATAATTACATACCCCAACCTCTTCCTTATTGATCTAAATGGAATTGTCACCCATAGTTCGTTCGCATCCCCTTTTATTATGGGTGACACAAATAACATGTATCACCCTTGTAGCATAAATTCTTAAACCCTGGAATTTCGCTCCCCAACCAGGGGAGATACTTTACTTGGGCTCAAAATCTAATGGATACTCCAACACGGCAACTTTGTTATTGCTCCTCAAGCCTCTTCTTTTCTCACTACTTTTGTAATTCTCCCTCCAATACCGTTAATTTGTGGAGATCATTTTGTTGTTGGTATCATGTTCGTGTTGGAGTGGAAAGACCACTAAAGAAATTCATGATAGGTAATTCTTAACTATATTATTTAACAAATTAAAACCTTTTTATAATCTTTGGCATGGTAGGTAATCAATAATTGTATACGAGTACATATAATATACATGCTTTCGGGTGAAGGGAATATGATTTACATTAATTAATCATTAATCATATTCCATGTTTTGTAGACCGGGGGCCGTTTTCTTAAACCCACGACACCATTTTCATTTTAATGCTAAAGGAGTTTTTTATACGAGTTCCATTTTAACTACTCCAAATGTTAGCGATTTGGCAATTCAGATGGAGCAAAATATTTAATTGTACGTGTTTATTTTACATCCCCTGGTTACGGAGAATTCAAACTGCTGTCAAACTTTTTTGTCCTTTTATAATTCTATATTTTTTAATTGTGAAAAAAATAATTGTTCATACATGATATAATTGTAAAACCATTCCTAAGAACACCTAATATTAATCACGAGCACATTAATATGATTAAACTTTAACATACAAAGGATCTTGGATCTTCATGTTTTTACAAAATACGTTTAAAAGATAGAAAATAAGACTTACCTTGGTCCAATGCATTGATCAATCTTGATTAATTGCGTCATCAATCTCCTAAACATGGAAAATTACACTCAATTGGAATCTCAAAATTTCTCTCCCACCTCAGAAATAGTGTGTTATGAGATAACCCCAGATGGTGTAGGGCTCCTCTATTTATAAGGTGAAGAGTGCCGGAATCCTAGTCAAGGTGAAACTCTATTTCAAATCTCCCATTAATGCCACTAACCATCATGTGACTAACGGATAAGATTGACCCAATCTTCTAATATTCGTATTTATCACGTTCCTGATTAATTATGTGATATTTATCAAGACCACATAATTGGGAAATTCATAAATTCGGAATTTAATATAATTGAAATTAAATAATTAATTTTGACACTTAATATTAATTTCCAACAGTCTCTCACTTAGTCTTAATAATCCTCATAATTAAATTAGGTACCATAAGGTGCACAATAACTGATAAATATAGTTTACTTATTAAATCAAACAATTCACGGATGCGAGTCATGGCGATTCCATGCTATTCAAGAGCATGATTCCTTTCATGTACTACAACACCAATGCTTCATTCAACTAAGCCTTTAATATTGGGTATCATAATAGCCTCATTATGTCATTTTGAATAAGGACTATTTCTGTCAACAATAATTCATAATCATATGCATGCATTCACAAAAGACAGAAATAATTGAAATCAGAAACACTTTTATTGAATTCAAGTAATAGTGTCAAATAATTAAGCCAAATAGCAATCATAATTTTACTAATCGAGACCCATCTCTTTGACACGTTCCATAAGGTCTTTGAAGATAGTCCTTTCGTAAGAGGATCTGTTATGTTATGACTCGTACTGATGTAATCAATTGACCCTCTTTGTTTCTGAATTTCTTCTTTCACTGATAGGTATTTCATTCAACGTGCTTAGTTGCTTTATAAATACCTAACATTTCTTCATAAAGAAGATTGCAGCGACATTATCATAATATTTCAGTGGCCTGATAATAGTGTCGACAACTTCAAGTCCCGAAATGAAGTCACGTTGCCAAAATACATAAGTTGTAGCATCAAGAATGCTACAAACTCAGCTTTCACAATAGTTAATGGATGGATTGTGTTGCACTCCTTCATTATACTGGTTAATAAACCAAAAAAAATATACTTAAGCAAGAGTGAACTTCATATCATCCGTACAACTAGTAAATCTGAGTCACAATAATTGTTCATATTTAAATGAACACATACACCATAAATATGAGCATATAGTCCTTTAAGTATCTCATTACTTCATACACAACTTTTAAACCCATAAAATTATTTCGATTCTCTACTTTCTAAATCTGTGCTTGTATATAGAGAGAATATATAAACTTACTCCAACTGATCTTAAGGTGTATACAAATATACAACGATTAAAAAAAATAATGATATTATTTCTTAAAATGCGTCATTTGGGAAACTTATGTTTATAAAATGATCTCCTAAACATATATGCATGGTTTATAAGACTCCAAAAAGTAATTTTCACATCCACTTCATATAACTCTTAATGATAATGAGCTACTAATGTCAAAAGAATTCCATGTCCTTACATATAATTGAGAAGGTTCATTTATAATCTTTTCTTCATTAATGGTGAAATATTTTACTACAATTTAGTTTTATCTCGTTTAACTACCGTTAATGTCGCGTTTGGTCTTGATGACCCCCTCATACCCGACATTAGTGCATCAATTATGTAATTCAACGAGATTTTAAACTTAGTTGTAGTCTATTAGTTTCACTTCTTATGACTTTTGAAAATAAAACATGTCATTATTTATTACTACGCCAAATTCATGTTCATGCAGATACACCATATAATCATCCAGGATAGTAGACCTTTTAGGATCTTCTAAATACCACTCCTTATGATTTTATCTACATTTCTCTCACGGTGACAATACTATCATTTAGTGGTTGATCGTTTATTTGTTCTTTGTTGTTTAAACAATCTAACAACTAAAAGAACAACTATTCAAGAAGGTTATCAGTAATGGGATAAGTACCCTACCTTCCTTTATAACCATATTTCATGATTTTCTACTACCACTAATTTCACCTTTCATAATGAATCGATTTTAATGCAATAAATACGTGTCAATGACAATTATATGATCTACGTAGGTCCACTTTAAGGGAAGTTTCTCATAATCTCCCACTTGGGCCACATAGGTCATCCTTATATTAGACATCGTAATACCTTAATAGCACAACTCGACTATCAAAATTTGTAAGAGACATTACAAAAATCTTCTCCACGAAAATTATGAAAAGAAGTTTAGATTTAATTTAGCACAAGATTAAAAGAGTTTCATCAGTAACGCTACGATTATGATGTGGGATCAAAAAATCTTTAAAGAACTATGTCCAAACTTTATTTTGTAAAAAACATCAAAAGGAATACCATAACCCTTGAAAAAAAATATACATCAAAAGATTCTTTAGAACATATCCCTCACGATCAAGTCTAGACAAATATTTTCCAAAAAAAATTGAGGGATTTGATTTCCCAAGAACAAAAGAAAAAGAATCTTATTAGCATTTCTAGTTTGTTTTGTAAGAAAACCTTGGATCAAAAGTAAATACTTTCTATAACACAGTAAGTACAACTTGCAATCTCTACTAAGATGAAAAACTCGTTTCAAATCATAAAAGATACATATTATCTTTATCATTATTAACCCGAGTGTGCAACATGTAAACAAACTTAATTTGTTTAACCAAATTAAATATGAAATTTTTAGAGAAAAAAAATGGGATACAATAATATGTGATAAGATAATGAGATAAATTGCTCACTTTATTAATGTTTTGATTTAATAACACACACATCGATTACATGATAATAAATTGAGTGCATAACCGTGAGTTTTCTTCAGTAGTAACCGTGAAATATCAGTAATATGATGCTTGTAAATTACTATATTGGGTATAATGTTATTTCATGATATTGTACACGATATTTGTGCACAACTTGTTTTCACATACTATGATAATGTATGTGATCTATGATGTTCATTCAATCACTCAAAATCGATTCTCTGTAAGGAATAACCTTGCTTGAAGAAATAAACTCAATATACCCCATTAATATCTTTACAATTATAAGCATCATGAGTTACTACTACCATCATCTTTACATTTAATATTCATTGCCATTCTAGTTGGGCCACTGTAGTGACTACCAAACATTTCATAATATGAATATTACATTACGTAAAGACTTACATACACAAGTCAATAAATTTTCACTTATTTTCATTAAATATCGCATGATCATTAAACTAAATTATTCATGTTTATGGCTTTTATAAACTTAATTGATGATATGATAGTGAAAGAAACTATGGCATCTGCGTTTGACGACCATTATTACCTTCCCAAAATATATATCACCACTTACATTTTTTTCAATTATTGTAATCACGATAAATGAATAAATAATAATATGTATGCAACATCATAAAGTATCATCATCATAGCATTCAATATCATATATGGACCTGTAGGCAATCAAAATATGCATGATATTAATGCAATAGTCCAATATTTATATCTTCTAGAATGGAGAACTTTAATGAACACCAAACCTTATATTATATAAATATTAGAGATACGCATACATGTTTAAATACCCGTAATACATGAATAATTATATTATTGTCTATTCCTTAATTTGAACCTCACGAGAAATTAGACATAAATGTGAAAATCAAATAGACAAAGAGCTTATATGAGATATTGCACAAATAATAGTAAATGGAAGACATAAATCATTTACTTTCGCGTCATCACTTATGTATGAGTAACAAATCAGAAATATTGATCCAAATCATTCATGGTCATACTAATGCACAATACGGTTATAATCACAATTATCATACTAGTGGCATATCTAAATATGAATTTTTAACATTGATGCCAATTATTTAACATTTACGAAAATTTCAATGTTTATTTGATTCAAATTTCAGCATGTGTTGCGCTTCAATTTAACCTTATAACAAATATTAGGATAATCTGAAATGACTACAAGTATAATATCTTCACATGTAATCTTAGCCTGTATTTGGCATTTGATTAAACTGAATGAATACCTACTTATGAGTCTCAAAATTTGCAAGTCATGCATTCAAATATGCATGTATGCAACGAATAAATCTAGTATCCGCACATATGAATTGTAGTCTGTGTTTGGCATTTAATTCAACTTAATGTGAGTACTAGCCTTAGAATAAACAATAATTCTCATTTTCAACCACATGAATCGTTGGCCTATGCTTGGCACGAGACTCATTAAAACACGAATATCATAATATTCAACAATATGAATCATTGTCATGTGTTTGGCACGAGACTCATCAAAATATGAATATTAGCAATAACGTAAATCTAATATCCTACCATATGAAATATGTTGGCCTGTGTTTGGCACGAATATTCAACTAAAAAGGATCATTAGAGCAAAGTTTTATCACAGTTCTAGATAAAACATATATGAAATATGGAAAAACTTAAATTTTTTCCCAAAAAAAATAAAAAAGAGTTAGCATCATTGAACTGTAGAAAATTACTCCAGAATCTCAAATATTCGACAGAATTCAAAAATATTTTTCTGGAAGTCATAAACATTATTTATGTAAAATCGATGCCCCAAAAAATATTATACTCAAAACTTAATGTATAATTAATGGTTGAAATATAGATGCATACACAATAATCTAATATTTACAATTATAGACTAAGACACTTTCATGTCTTCCCCATCCAACATCATATAAATATTATTGTCGAAACGTCAATTCATAATTACATTAGGACCTTTGGACTACCAAATATATATTATGCACAATAACCTAATATATCGAAATGTTGTTGTCAAACACATAATCATACATCTAATATTCAAAATTTTATATTGAACCCTTTCATCAATACCAAATAATACATAACATGAATATTAGAACAACTATGAACATAAAAAACAGCCTCCGTGGTGAAAAAAATACATAATATTTGGAAAAAATCGTAATTTTTACCAAAAATAGAAGATTTGAGTTAACACCACAGGGATGTAGATAATTACTCCAGGATCTCAAAACAATTTGCGGAATTCAAAAATCAATTTTCTGGAGTGAGATATTGGCGTCAACATTATTACCAAAAATGACAAAAACGCAATTTTAAGGGTCTAAACGACGTCAAAACACAAAAGTAGGGTGGTGCCCATTGTATACAATGGGTTTTGTTTATTTCGAAGTTTCAAGTCAACCATGTCAGTTTCATAAAATTCCAAGTGAGTTTTGACCTTTCATTCTAACTGGTGAGTATTGGCGACAGAAGAAAAACGTCACAGAGAGTCTCCGACATACCTTAAGAACAAATTCAATGACATAAATTAAAATGTCGAAGAAAATCTCAAGCATAAACAAATTTAATGACATAAATAAAAATGTCGCAGGAAGCCTCAGGCACATATTTCATTATTGACGAACAACAATAAGGAAAATCATGAGATCTTAAACTTTAGCGCTGATACCACATGTAAAAACATTCTTAAGAACACCTAATATTAATCACGAACACATTAATATGATTAAACTTAAACATACAATTATTCTTAATAAAAGGATCTTGGATCTTCATATTTTCACAAAATACGTCTAAAAGATAGAAAATAAGACTTACCTTGGTCCAATGCATTGATCAATCTTGATTAATTGCTCCATCAATCTCCTCAACATGGAAAATTACACTCAATTGGAATCAAAATTTCTCTCTTACTTCAGAAATAGTGTGTTATGAGATAACCCCAGATGGTGTAGGGGTCCTCTATTTATAAGGGAAAGAGGGCCGAAATCCTAGTCAATGTGGGACTCTATTTCAAGTCTCTCACTAATGCAACTAACCATCATGTGTAACGGATAAGATTGACCAATCTTCTAATATTCGTATTTATCACGTTCCTGATTAAATATCTGATATTTATCAAGACCACGTAATTGGGAAATTCATAAATTCGGAATTTAATATAATTGAAATTAAATAATTAATTTCGACACTTAATATTAATTTCCAACAATAATTTCACTTGAACTCTCTTATTTTATAGTAACTTACTCGATTCACTCTTGTTATTATTCACCTTTTTCGAATACATTTAGGGTGTGTTTGATAACACTAATTTTTCATGAAAAATATAATATATGGAGTCATTTTCCATCTTTTGGATGTTTGATAAACAAAATTTTCCATTAAATTGATTTCCTTAAAACAAGTCACGTATCCACTTTTTCCACAAAAATGTGGAATTAAAAAACCTCATCTCACCTTGTTATTCATTTTCAAGGAAAAACAATTGCCACACGAAAAAATTGATAAAAAATCCAGAAAATGAAAAAAAAAACTAAAGTAATGAAAAAATCCAGAAAGTGAATGAAAACCCAAAAATAATAAAAAAAATACACAAAAGATTTAAAAAAACACCAGAATTAATTTCAAAAGTTTTAATTAAATACTTTTTTTAATTTAAAAAAACACCCAAAAATTTATTAAAAAGTCAAACTTTTTAATTAACACCATGGATTTGAAAAAAACCCAAAAATTTATTAAAAAACGCATAATTTTTTTAAAATTAATTCTGGGGTTAATATTTATTTTCTTCTTTTATCCACTTTATGTATTTTTTTCATTATTTGGGGGGTTTATTCTTTTTTGGGATTTTATTCACTTTTTGTATTTTTTCCCATTATTTTTGGGTATTTATTCACTTTCAGTATTTTTTAATATTTTTGGATTTTATTCACTTTCTGGAGTTTTTTCATTATTTTTGGGGTTTAATTAATTTTCTGCATTTTTTTTCCATTTTTTTGGGTTTTTATTCACTTTTTTCATTTTTTTTCAGTTTTGGGGGATTTTATTCACTTTATGTATTTTTTTAATTAGTTTTGGGTTTTTTATTCACTTTCTGGATTTTTTTCATTATTTTTAGTTTTTTATTCACTTTATGGATATTTATTCATCATTTTTGAATTTTTATTCATTTCCTGATTTTTTTTCTTTTTTTTTTTGGGGGGGGGGGGGGGGGGGGGGGTATTCACTTTCTGTATTTTTTTCATTATTTTTGGGTTTTTATTCACTTTCTGGATTTTTTTTCATTATTTTTGGATTTTTTTCATTTTCTGGGATTTTTATTCACTTTTTTTTTCATTATCTTTGGGGTTTTATTCACTTTTTGGATTTTTTTTTGTTATTTTTGGATTTTTATTAATTTTCTGAATTTTTTTCATTATTTTTGGAGTTTTATTCACTTTATGTATTTTTTTCATTATTTTTGGGGTTTTATTCACATTCTATATTTTTTTCATTATATTTTTGGGTTTTTATTCATATTCTGATATTTTTTTTATTATATTTGGGTTTCATTCACTTTCTGTATTTTTTTTCATTTTTTGGGGGGTTTTTTATTTACTTTCTTTATTTTTTTCATTATTTTTTGGCTTTTATTCATTTATGGAATTTTTTCATTATTTTGGGGGTTTTATTCACTTTCTATATTTTTTTCATTATCTTTGGGTTTTTATTCACTTTCCGGATTTTTTTCATTACTTTTTTTTTCATTTTCTGGATTTTTTATCAATTTTTTCGGTGTGACAATTCTTTTCCCTAGTGAATGAATAACAAGGTGGGAGTAGGTTTTTTAATTTCACCTGTTTGTCGAAAAAGTGGGTACGTGACTTGTTTTAAGGAAATCAATTTAATGAAAATTTTTGTTTATCAAACATCCAAAAATGAAAAATGACTCCATATATTATATTTTCTATGTAAAATTAGAGTTATCAAACACACCCTTAATGTTTAAGTTTATTTTAGAGGGATATATGAGATGTGGAAGAAACCTAGTAGTAAAGAAGATGGTATTTGAAAAATAGGAATCTCTTAGATTTCACAATTATAATTGAGAAAAATATGTGTATATATTAAAAAAGAGATTGGTCCCGAGTGATTGATGAGTTGGTTATGGGGTTCAAATTTGTATTTATGATGGCATAGTTTCTCTCAGGCAGAGCAGCCCTTCTGTGTACCTCATTCACATTTTCTCCTAAAGGACAATAGAGAGACGGGAGAGTACAATTAATACTTCAAAAATGATATTCGAACCGAATTTTTTTGCGAACGTGAAAATATCGAATTAGGTGAAAGGTTTTTATTGATTGGTTTGTGGGGTTCATCCCAGTGGAATCAAAGAATCTATCAATACCACGTTGCCACGTGTGATTTCAGTCAAAATTTATGTCCAAATTTCAATTCCAATAGAAGAACTCTTAATACTTAGGTGATGGGGTAAGGGTTACAGGTGCACAAACTTCGAGTTATTCGATTTCATTATGACATCAAGAATCCGAATTGGGATTGATTGGACCAAAATCGAAATAAAAAAGATTATGTTTAAAATCAAATCAATCCGAACTAACGGTTCTTAGTTTGGTACAGATCGATTATCGGTTCCAAAAACATATTTAAAATATATAAAACAATATATTTTGTTTAAATATTATATAAAAAAAAAGAGATAATCAAAGTTTATAAATGTAATTGAAGTCCCAAAAGTCCAAATTAATACACGACCTTTAAATTAAAGCGAAAACGTGACATTTTTCATATATATAAAGCTTAAACAACATGCTAAGATCGGATCAATTTTAGTTTTGTTCCGGTTCTTGGTTTGATTCCGAATCAAATCGATTTACGGTTTGATTCAGTTTGGGTTTGTGTTGGAACCGAGAACCAAAACCAATAAAATTAGTTTTCTATTTCTTAGAACTGGAACCGAACCAACAGGGGGAAAACCGAATCAACCCAACCCAACCCAACCCAACCCAACCCAACCCAATACACTCGATTTAGTTTGATTTATCAATTTTTCCAATTCTAATGCACTCCCCATGGAAGGCCATCAATTTTTTATATGATAATTAGTTTTTCACTCCAAGCTATATGGGGACATTATTTAGTTTTTGTATTAAGATATATGTACGAATATAACAATTTTTTTTAATAATTACCCTGTAGATGTGAAATTAAAAACATGAATAAGTTTTTGTTTTCGATAACATGCGTATGAGTTTTTGTTGTCAATACATGTAATAAGATTAAAAAAATGGTAGTCATCGTCAGAATAAAATTTTACTTACATTTGATCTCACTATGACTTTTATATTAAGAAAAGATAAGCATTTTCACTATTCAGAAAAATATGTCGTTTGGGTTCATGTACATATATCAAATTAAAACTTTTGTCATATTGCCTTTACAAAATTTTTGGTGTCTTGATAACTTTTATTATGCATATGGAGATAGGAAAGAAAAAAATTTATTTTATCATACATATTGTTATATTTTCTTAGATTCCCATAGTTTTTTAGTTTTTAATATTACAGATTGATAGTATTGGAAAAAAAATACTTGTAACATTACATCAACTAAAAGATATAATACAAGTAAAACACAATAAAAAATCACGAACAATGTGCATTTGAACGACCATTTGTTGAATAAATAAACTTGTATTCCCGCAAAGTGTAATGGTCTATGCATGAAAAGGTTCCACACCTTGATAAATAAAACATCATAATCCCTTCAATTTCTCAAACTAATTTAAGAATGACATCTAAGAATTTCAAGGCTATCCTCTAAAAAACGTAAATACAATTTTATTTAAAGTGATAGACATCTGTGAGAAGCTCATTGCAAGATAGCATTATATAGTTATTATACATGATTCATTTGTAATTATAATCAGATACAACTCTAAGATGACACGAGCTAAAAAAATAGGGGTTGAATATAATTTTTGGAAGTGAAAGGCATGTATACATGGACTTTTAAAAATTGAGGGGAAAAACATAATATATGCTGTTAATACATCACACACAACGCATGCGTACACATCACTCAATGCTCTCAGTCTCAGTTTCAATTAAGAAAAAGAAAGAACAAAAAATTTATGTGATTCTTCTTGGTGTTGAGCATATGCAACAATCACCATAAGCGTAAAACATTCTTAGTGAAAACCCGTAATCAATTCAAACCGTATTTTTCGAAACAAATTTGTCCTTGATCCTTTTTTTTTTTTTTTTTGTGCAAACTTTAAAATTAAATATCTTTCAAACTATAAGTTCGTTTGAGATAAAATTTATATATTTTGAAAATCTTGACGAGATTTATCAAAAGAGATCACGAAGGGTATTTAATTTTGAGTTTTAAAATTTAAAACTTCGTAGTGCAATTTTTAGGGTGTATTTTGGTGGTAAAATTTTGCAATATAAAATTTCACTGCAAAATCGTAGTGTGAAATTACGCACAGCCTAAGTATGTTGTCTCTTGAAAGTTAATTTTTTTATATCTTAACAACTTATTTTAGTTATATGAATAGGATTAGCCTAATTCCATCCCTTTTACAGTGTAAAATAAGGAGCCACCATTAATTATTGACACGTCAATTAGTGGGAAGTTGTCATCCCTCTCTAAGAGCAACCTTTACGGGTAGTTCAAATTAAGCCTCAACTAGTGTAAAACTATACACAGAAAGTTAAGGTATTTGCTGTGGGTAGGCTAAAAATAGAATTATGAGTTGAAAAAGGTAATGAAACGACGTCGTTTTGGGCTTAAGACTTGGACCCTTGGGCGGAACATGATGTTCCGCTTAAGGGTCTTGGAATTTTAATTTTTCACCCCAAAAGATTTACCCTATTTACGTTTTCCCCCAAATTTATTACCTCAACCATTCCACCTACATTCCAACCACAAAATTAAATTCAACAACCCTATTTAAATCATCCGACCGTAAATCATTTTTATCCCCAGAAAAAAACAACAACAACATCTAACATCTATCAGGTAAATCCTCTCCTTTTATGTTTTCTTGTAAATTATTTATTTGTTAATTTTAATGTTCTATTTAATTACTTATTACTTAATATTTTATTTATTTAGTTAGAGCAATCCTTATGAAGAGAATATCAACAATTATTTTGTTTATATAATTTGTTATTATAATTAGTAAATGTTTAATTATCTATTATGTTTTTGTTTGATTCTGTTTATAAGAAGTTATTTAAGTGAATGTTTATAAAAAACTAAGTAGTAAATGTTTAATTATCTGTTATGTTTTTGTTCGGTTCTGTTTATAAAAAAATATTTAAGTGAATATTTAAAATAAATTAATTAGTAAATGTTTTATTATCTGTTATGCTTTTGTTCGCTTATGTTTATAAGAAAGTATTTAAGTGAATGTTTATAATAAATTAGTGAATGTTTATAAGAAATTATTTATTTTGTTATGTTTTTAAAATAATTATATGTTCTATTTTTCTAAGTGATATATTTAGTAGGTAATTAGTAATTATCATGTAAATCAAATTTTAGTCAATATATATAGACAGAAAAATTCTAATTATATCGACGTGATATTGTATAGCCAAAGTGCCTAAAAATTTATTGATTGGCCAAAAATGAATATACTTTAATTTTTTTACCAAATAAAATATTACATAATATTTATATATTCATTACCCAATATGCTAAAAAATTAATAACTTTTTTGTTGACATTGCAGTGTTGATAATGGAACAAATTGAAAAAAAAATTTAGACGGGCTATTGGCGCTAGAAAGTCTCGAAAAATTGGAGAAGGAAGGCGAGAGCCCGAAATTACTACTGTCGAGCGACCTATAGTTTTTAAAAACTATAGGCGTGTAGTGGACCACGGAAATCACATTAAACCTTCTTCGGACACGGTCACAAACGACAACTCAATAAAGATGCGTGGCAATTGGCATAGTCTTAGAGCCACGTACAAATATTTAAAGACATCTTCCGAGGTCATACATTTTATACACCGTAGCGGTTGGGGAGAATTGTTGGACGTTCAAATTCCCAAGACAAGTTGGGGGTTGGTACAAGCGCTCGGTGAACGTTGGTGGGACACAATCAACACGTTCCAACTACCTACTAGGGAGCTGACCATTACTCCTTATGATTTTACGGTTTTGACTCGTTAGTTTTTGTATATAAAAAATTACTTCATTAATAACATTGACTAGTACAATAATTAAATTTACTATTGATTGTTATCCTTCCCATCTTGCAGGTATTCCCATCGGAAGCGGTCCTATGGTACCGATGGATGATAGAAAATACTTGATCGTACTTGACGGGAAAACTCAAATCCGGGGTGACATTATACATAGATACTTTTCCAGCATTGAACCAAATTGCAGTGATTCTTGTGGGGTGAAAGTGTCGAGCTTAAATAAGTGGTTTGCGGCCATAAAGTTAAATACTGTGATTGTTGGCCCTGAGGACACTGCTAGGGCATTTTTATTTTTTTGTGTGGGACATATTTTTTTCTCGACCGCAAGAGACAGTGTTCCTATTGGTTGGTTGGCTGCTTTGGAGAATTTGGAAATTGTGGGATCATACGATTGGGGTTCGATAATTCTAGCTCGCATATACTACTCTCTCCATCTCTTGTCAAGATGTCGTGTAGACTCTATGAATTATTTTTGGCAACTCATTTTGGTAAGTGTTAAAAAGTGAAATTATATGTATTTAATATATAATTAATAAAAAATTTATGGTTTAATAATATTCATTTTTGTATTGCAGTTTTTCGGGTTTGAATACATGCAACGGGCGTATCCCTTATTGAGGTAAGATACTGGTGACTCTTGGCCTAGGATTAATTGATGGAAGAAAGAAAATCAGTTAAATCGTCCGAGATATTCCTCCCAGTATGATCCGAGCTACATCTTCCGCCCTAGATTATTCGCTCTATATATTTCCATACCAAAATGACAAAATTGTCACCTTTCAGCCAGCCACCCTTGTCAAAGTCATTGACCGTGAAAAAAAAACACGCGTTTTGTGTCACGATCATTGACCTTGACACGACCGTGATAAAGAATTATCACGATCATTGACCGTGACAATTCTTTAAATAATTGTCACGATCAAGGACCTTGACACGACCGTGACAACTTATTAAGCAAAAACCCTTTCCCCTTCTCCCCCCCCCCCCTCCTCGTCGTTCCCTCCTTTTTACAACTCTCTCTCTCTCTCTACATTGATCTCTCTCTCTCTCTCTCTCTCTCTCTCTCTCTTCCATTTATATATATATTTGTGAATATATATATATATATATATATATATGTGTGTGTGTGTGTGTGTGTGTGTGGTGGGTGAGTATGTAGAAAATAGAGGGTTATTATATTAGAGGCAAAATATTGATGATAATGTATATAATATTAGCCTTGTATGGGTATAAGCTAATTTAGATTAATATTGATGATTATGTATATAAAGGTTAACTCATTTTCATTCGAATTAGACAATTCACATGTTAATATGTTGTTTCTAATTTAGATTAATTTGTGTCTAATTTTAATTTCAAAGGGAAGATTACGATATTTTGACTATGGTTAAAGATAAAAAATAATTCGTTGTGATTTTATTTCTAAGTGATTCTAGAATTTTTATTCCTGGTTAAAGAAATCAATGCATTCTTTCTGTTGAAAGATATTTATTTTTTAATAATGCAGGTTATTTTGAACTTTCTTTCACCATTAAAACATTAAATTGGTAGCATTTTTCTCATACCAATTTTTTTCATCGTGGATGTCGCCAAATTCTTAGTAGATTAGTATTTAACAAACAAAAGCGAAAGAAACCATTATTGTTCACTAAATGTTGGCAAAAGTCTTACTGAAAATGTAAACATTTGTATTATATATAAATTGGCTCTCTCATGTATCAAAACATTTGAGTCTATCAAGTTAAATAGACTTGGTTCGTTATGAGTGAGACACAATCTATAGTTTAGGTCAGATGAACCTTAAGGACTAAAGATTGATATATCCTTTCGAGAAGTTTGATATAATATTGGCTAATTGCACACACTAAGATATTTTTTAAATTGAGAGAATTTTTTCATAAAATGTGTTTTAAAAACCTTTTGAAGTATTGAAGAATTTTTTTGAGTTGTGTATTTACCTTTTAAAGTATTGGGATCTAGGAACAAGTTTTAAAAATAATTTTGGAATTTTTTATTTTGAGGCATTCGAACCGACATAATATATAACGTCTATTCCATGCTTTACATCTATTCCGGCATATATAATATATATAATAATAATTCCATGCTTTACATCAATTTCACGTTAGATGTTTTCAACTAATTTAGACATATTTATGTGTGTATGTGTATATGTGTGTGGTGGGGGAGGGGGGCAGGGGGTGTGGTGGTGGTGGTGGTGGGGAGGGGGGTTGTACGTGTACGTGTGCGTGTGTGTGGTGGGGTTGGGGGGAGGGGTGGGGGCAGGGGTGGTGGGGGGGGGGGGGGGTGTACGTGTACGTGTATGTGTGCTTGTGTGTGGTGTGGGTGGGGTGAGGGGGTGGGGGAAGGGATGGGGGGTGGGGTAGGGGTGTGTGTCTATGTGTACTAATAATTCCATGCTTTACATCTATTCCTTGCATATATAATATATATAATAATAATTCCATGCTTTACATCTATTCCACATTATATATGTGTGTGGTGGTGTGTGGTGGGGGAGGGGGGCAGGGGGTGTGGTGGGGGGGAGGGGGGTGGGGGGGTGTACGTGTACGTGTACGTGTACGTGTACGTGTGCGTGTGTGTGGTGGGGGTGGGGTAGGGGTGTGTGTCTATGTGTACTAATAACATTTTTTTTATCTGTGCTAATAACATTTTTTTACAGCTTATGTCTCCTTCAGGTATTATGGCGAAGATGATGATGCTGTTTATGATGATGTCGTTTGGGCTCGGTGGTAGCGGAGGCGACGAGGGCTCCTCGGCCCTTAGGCTCCCCAAATATGGAAAATTTGGGATTATTGTCGAGAACAAATCGTAGCTATTTGGTCATCGATCCGGGGTTTATGAGTTGGAAGGAGGTTCCATATGAGCTCAAGTTAGCTGTTTGGGCGACACTACAGGTAATATATTTCAATTTCAATTTTAATTTCAATTTCAATTTCAATTTCAATTTCAATTTCAATTTCAATTTCAATTTCAATTTCAATTTCAATTTCAATTTCAATTTCAATTTCAATTTCAATTTCAATTTCAATTTCATTTTATATTTATATTTATATTTATATTTATTCGCAACTAACATTGTATTTGTTGGACATGAACAATTCAACTTGAATTCAAAGCTACCCGATTCCGTCTTGGAGCAGTTGAGGGAGGAACACAAGATGTGGAAGAAAAATATGCGGACACGGTACTTTGGGAAAACACGAGAGTCCATTATCCAATGGCGTAAATCCGTCCCGTCCAAGGAGCCGATCTCATTGGCACAATGGCAAAAGTTCATTGACAATGAGATCGAGGATCGACAATTGGCATCTCTCCAATCGAGGAGGGAAAATCGGCAAAAAAAAACGGACGTGCACTACTCCGTCCGGACGTCTTACGCCGAGGTGGAGCATAGGATGAAGGTAAGATTTAATTTTTCTATAACTACAGAAATATATTATTCTTCATTATTTTACTTTGCGGGGCCGATACTAATTTTACTTTATTTTATTTTAGGGGGTAGGGAGTGGCCCAGGGGGTAAGCCACATAGGCTCGATACTTATGTGGCTCTTCGGACGAAGAAAGGGAAGGACAAGGAGGTGTCCCCGAGCGTCGCGGCCATGATTGTAAGTAATCCGACAGTTTAAATTTTGTTAATTACGTTATAATTTTTTAGTTTACTTATTTTACTAATCATGTGATTTTTGTCATTTCAGGCAAAGCTTAAGGAAGTGCATGAGTCGCAGTCTGATGCCGACAAGGCGTCTTTGTCCACAGACGCACTCAGCCGAGTGATTGGCTCTGATCGCAAGGGGAGGACAAGAGGGGTGAGCTCATGGGCGGCCAAATCTAGGATCATCGGATTGGAGACGAGCGACACCACATTTGCTCGAACGATGGATTCACATGACACGAAGTTGTCCCGTTTGGAGGCGAAGGTCCAAGATATGTACTCATTCATGAAGCGTACGTTGGGAGGAGACCATAAGGGGAAAGGGAAGGAGAAGGCGATGGAGGAGGAGGAGGAGGTGTGGGAGAACGAGGCGCAGGATGACGAGGATGTGGACCTCACTGCTTCATCACCGACACGTGCATACTTCGATGATCCACTTCCTTATTTGGCTCCCTTCCCCAGACCGATGTCGACAATTGGTTGGCCGAGCGTGTTCATATTGGACGTATTTGATGGCCAGCGAATCGGGAGGGGGTTGTGGGACCCAAATATCGTCTAGGGTGGAATAGTTCATGGACGTGCGCTTCAAGAGATCGAGTCCAAAGTGCTCGTCACGCATTTGATACCCGGGAAGGAGAACTCCCTATTGTGGTTGCGCGAGCAATGTGACACGATGTATATTAGTGGGTGTGTCAATTCGTATATCGTGTGGCCTACTCACCTCCTCACATTTACCCCAGACATGTAGTGACATTATTTTTAAGTTGGTACATTTTAATTATATTTGGATTTTATCGTCATGTATATTGTTTCTATTTTGAATATATATTTGAATTATCTTTAGTTTGTTTGGATATATGATGTTTGAACAGGTATAACGTTGCTATAACAGGTACAAATATACTGCTGGGCAATGGCAGTGGCCATACTGCCGAGCTTATTTTTTTTAAAATTCTGCCCAGAATTATCACGGTCATTGACCCTAACAAGTCCGTGACAAATAAAGTTGTCACGGACTTGTCATGGTCAATGGCTGTGACAATTTTTTTAAAAAGGGTCAAGGCTTTGTCATGGTTAATAATCGTGACTAAACTTGTCACGGTCATAGCCCGTGACACGACCGTGACAATTCTAACGAACTTGTCACGGTCAATGACCGTGACACGTCCGTGATAAAAAAATTTATCTCGCCCCGAATTTTCACGGTCATTGACCTTGACAAGACCGTGACAATAGTGCAGATTTGGTGTAGTGTTCGCTATCTTAATTCCGCCTAATGTGATCCGAGTTACATCTTCCGCTCTAGATATTCCGCCCTAGATCTTCCACCGCAAACCTTATAAAACCTAAAATAGATGATACTTTAAGTTCATCAACATATTACAACCTTTTAAAAATGGAAGAGCACCAAATTCTCTTTGCTGGTCAAATGTCATACCACAGTAAGATGGAAGAATACGAAAAAATACAAGCCACGCAAACCGCCCAGTCAAATATAGCCAAAAAGAAAAAGAAAATAGCTATGGGCCATATGCAACAAATTCAAAATATGGCCCTTCATAACATAGTATGCGATTCCCAGGAGGATCAAACTAGGAGGACGATATGTCGGACCAGAGAGGTGGGCCATGATAGACTAATCGCCGACTACTTTAGTGAAGCATCGGTATACGAGAGGCGTGATTGTGATTGGAGAGAGGAATAAGAATTCCCGCCTGACCTGGTCCCTATGTTTCGAAACTCTCTCGAGCAACATTATGCGATCGAGGCTAGGACAATGCACATGCACGACAAGAGGAAGCATTTACAACTACATGAAGACCTCGTTGAACATGTTGGGGAAACGTTTGCGAATAACAGTGTGTAATTTTACCCAATTTATGTTTCTTTTGTAATGTTGTTATCTTTATTATTAATGTTGTATCGCTAATATTGTACCCGACTAATGTTTATGTATGGAAATTTGAAGAAAATTCATTTCCCAATTTTTATAATCATATTACAAAGTAGATCAAATGATAAAAATAAATAACAGGTTACATACTCATAAGCATAGAAATTTTAAAATCCAGAATGACCTCCATATGGTTGATAATTTGGAAAGTTTGATTCCCCATATTGGCCCTGTGCTTTGTTGAGTATATTAAGCACGAGGTATTCATGGTACTCCTTCTGGGATGAATTCATATTTGAGGTGTCAGTGCTCAGAATTTGTTGATCAAGCAATATTTGTTCACGCATATATTTCCTCTCCATAGCCAATATACTGCGTTCGTTGAGCTCCAAACTTCGCTCCTTAAGTTGCAGTGAACGTTTAAGCCCCTTACGGGCTTCTTCGTCACGTACACGATCAGCCTGACATGATCGCTCGAATGATTCATTGAACGAAGAGCAACTACCGAGTATTTCTCGGTTCACCTCAATGTTTTTAGCCTTCGATTTTCCTTTAGCCCGTTGCTTCGTCTCTTTACTTCCAGGTGGCCTCGGATAAGGCCTTTCTATATCAACTTCTGCTCCATCTTTGGAATTTCCTGGGGGAAACCCAATATTCGAACTTCCTTCACTTTCTGTCGCACTCGTCATTGGTGAATCAAAATGATACCGAGGGGAGTCTAAAATTGTTTGGGAAATTTGAAATTTGTGGAGTTCTTTTAAAATTTGGTAACAAGATTCAAAATTAAATGATTTTCCCTTGTTCTCTCGCTGGAATGCTAGATTAGCTGCAGTAACCTGAATAAAACGACAATGTAATTTTATTAACTCGTTAGCAACAGATTTACGAGAAATAATATTTTAAAAAAAATTACAAAAGATATAAGTGATTTTACCCAATCTGTGTTCACTGTCCCACTACCACGATTTGTCATCGATGCATCTTTCAATTTAGAAACATATAACATTACGTGCCTCGAAATTTTACTGTAGCGGGTTTGTAGGCTGGCTACCGTTCGACGTTCAGTGATACCTCGAAATTTTCTATTTACTCTAATTTTCATATCACGTGGACACATCCTTTGTTATTCTCACTCGGTTCAAACTCTGCCATCGTCAATTAGATTTTGCCATTTTTCTTTTAGCTTTCTGAATTTTTTTAATCATCAGATTAAAGTATCTTTATCTCTCATAGTTATTTAATTATTGTTCTTCAATGCTGACACACTAATGCATCGTCGTTGCATTGGCTTATGTTCAGGCCAATAACAGTTAAGTCTAAACACAAGTCAATACGTGTGCAACACATCACTATGTCTCATCAAAATGTGTCAATTTTATGTGTCACTCAAGAATAATCATTATATTATCTTATGATACTGAAGGTGACTTATCATTATGCAAGCTTTATAAAGATGATACAAAATTTTAAAACTCATCATGTAATAAAATTCACTTTATCACTCATGGATGATTATTAAGACACACATAGTAAAAAAATCATCTAGTTCACTAATAATAAACCTCATCAATCATTGTGTAGGTTCTTAAGTCATCAACATAAAATTAATGATCACTATTAGGTTAGTAGTATTCCACTAGAGATCTTTGAGTATTTTGTTAAATATATGTGGTTTGGTGTTATTTCATTTTAGTATCGTTCTTAAAATTAATTATCGTATTTATCGATGTTGGTTAATTGTTTCAATTCAACTATAAAGACAAGAATTTGTAGGGACTATATTTTTATATTTATTTGGGAAAGTGGTAATGCTTTACTTTAAATTTTTGTTAACACCCAAGTTTTGAGTATATATAATTCATCTTCTACAATTTTGTTGATTTTATATTAACCATGTAATTTTAAATGGTTCCAATGTATTTCATATTTACATTTCGACTAGAAAATGTTGGAAAATACTATTGAAAATTTTAGGAATCAAAGTTCCTTAATTAATTTCAAATTTGGGACCTAGAGTTTCTTATTTGTTATTATAACTTAAAATTTCCAATTATAATTAAAATTCTGGAGCCTAAAATTCCTAATTGCTAATTAAATTTTGTACTAGAAGTTTCAATAAAATATTTTATAAATCAAAATTTGAAGTTTTGATTATTTGTATTATAGATGAGGAACACTAAATGTCCCCTAATAATTATTTATAATTTGGATCTAAAGCTTCAAATAGTTTTATTTTTACCCCTAATCAAACCAAAAGTTCTGATACATTAGGAAGGGACTTCAAATAAAAGTCATTATTCGTATGCAAAAACTAAACCCAAAGTTTAATTATTTTATGTGCAGAATTGATTTTGTCACAAAAAATACAAGATCTTAAAGTTCCTTTCCTTTGAATATTGGTATCCTGATCACGGGAGACTGAATTCGATTCTAGTACAATTGTTATGTTGGACGGAGGGTTCTTGAACTGTCCAAATAACATAATTGAAAGATGAATTTTTTTTATAGCTCACGGTGAGGTTATTTAAGCTCCCAACGAAAATCTCACTTCATAAGGGAATTAATGTAACACCCTTTATCTTTTTCACTTACAGTTGATCAAGCTAACATGACAGAAACAGGGCATGTTATACAATCTATACCATTATTTGCATTAGCGATAAATGAAAGGGGCGGTAAATAAAAACCAATATAATAAAAAATAAATAAACAGTAATATGAATAATTGAACAGAGATAAAAATAAAACTCTACAATAAAATTTAATCCATCATAATAAGTCTACATTATGCAATAGTCTCAACTAACATCTAAAAGAATTGGAATCACCTTGGTTCAAAACAATCTCCTGGACACAAGTAGCTATTAGAATACCAATTGAGATGAAATAATAACTCACTCTCTAAGGATGATGAATTAGATCTCCAATCGTTGAAACTCTAACTACTCAGACATGATGCTCAAGTATAATAATGATAATACTTGGGGAAAATGGTTTATAAATTGGGGCCAGGGCCCAAATTTGTAAGTGATATTTTATTATATTGATGCAGTATTAATATGGTGGCTCATTTACGATAAACATGTCAATCCATCGACACTCACATATAATAAATACCTCGCCACTCATCATAAGTGAAATACTATATGGGTGTCCTAGTCAAAGGCATAAGCAATACTAGTAAGTTTCCTTCACTAGGCTAATAAGTAAACACCACATACACTACATCGAGATGAAAGTAACTACATATGTACAAAATACAACCCAGTTCTATCCCCACTTATGTCATCCGAGCAATAAGATACACACGATATCGCAACATAACATATTAATGTGAGAAAGGTCTTTAATCAAGTGTCTATCACCGGACTAATTTCACACATTATTATATATCTCATAACAACTACACCAAGGTATTTACATTCGAGGGAACTTCTTGTGCCTCTACCATTAAATTTGTAGGAGACCATCACCTAAAGGATTCACACACATAAGAATGGGGGATCACTACACAATAACACAAATGGATAGTCCCATGCTAAAACTCACCATGGATCGAGTAATCCAAGTCTCACATTGCGAGGCGGTGATCGACTGAACATATGATCAAACATGTCAAAATGAAATTACACCATCGGATATACAAAACTCGTTGCATGGATCAGATCATCCGCATATCACATCGTGAGGCATTGATCGACTGAACATGTGATCAAAACATATCAACCTCCACAAAATCATGCATCATCATCCATGAGTGAGGTACCCGATCATAAACTATTTAAATCAAATCCCAACCAATGAATTCCCCACGAATCTAATAAATTATGTTCACATTAACTAACAATATGTGTGTGTGTGTGTGTGTGTGTGTGTACATATACACATAACACAATATATATATATATATATATATATATATATATATATTAGTGTTCTAAAAGGCGCACCTAGGATTGAGGCTTGGGAGAAACACTTCGCCTTAAGCCTTTTACGCATTATTCTTGGTAAAAGGCTTAAGGGGCACTTTTTTTAAAAACGAAATTTCTTTAGTGAAACGATATCGCCTTTAACATATTTTTTTAAAAAACTAATCAATATCTCATTCAAAACAATCAAAAGACAAATGGTATCCCAAATCTCTGTGCCTCTCATCCAAAAAATGTCATTTTTTCCTTTTTTTTTTCTTAGTATTTAAAAAAATGTATTTTAGTTTGCATATATTCAGACATATTTTAAGGTATGTACCATTTTAGTATTTTTAATAGGCTTGTTATAGTTAAAAATATTAAAATATATTAAAAAATAATTAAACAACTTTTCATGACTTTTTATGCCTAAAGCCCGCCTAAGCTTCTAAGGCTTGACCCCCACGCCTCGGTCACACCCCACATCTTTTAGAACCTTGATATATATATATATATATATATATATATATATGCATCTTGAAATCCTAATTAAACCCTATATTTATGTTTTTTAGTCTAACTTCTTATAACCATAATATTTAAGATATACATATCGTCTCATAAATATATATCCCCCAGACTAGGAAACTACCTAAATATCCCAAAAATAAAATACACCAAAGTTTCCGAAAAACCATAATGGCGCATGGCCGAATCGACCCAGGCCTAACTGGTGCGGGTACTTCTTTCCAAAATCACCCATCGCGTCTTGAAACCTAAAAATCCATCCTAAGTTCTCGATACAACACCCAAAACTCAAATTACAACCATATAAGATAGGTATTAAATATCATAACATATTTTTATGAAGATTAACATCATCTAAACATGATTAAAGGTTAAAATCCAAAAAATCCCAATTTAATCCAAGTTCATTTTCAATATCAATTGAGTTAAATTAACATATGATTTTCACGTCCCTTTATCAAATGAACACATGGATTTAATTAACACAAGTAACTCAATCCTACAAATGAGTTCTAACATCAGGATTATTAACCAAAACTAGTAAACTAAAGGTACTCTATAAAATATCTAATTTTGAATTGAACCTATAAACCCATTAATAATCTAAAAAATTAACTTGTATAAACCCAATATCTAAATGGTTAAAATAAGATATTGAACTCTGAAACATGCCTTTAATCTCGAATCAGTTTAATAAAAATTAAATCATAAACAAGTTATATATTACGTGATGATAAAGCAAGATATTTCTTACTTGAACAATGAAGAATGAATAGTTCCCTCTTTTTGATCCATTGTTCTTCCTCTCCAAATATTTTGTGAAGTTCTCCCAAATCTCTTAGGAAACCAGGGTTATGTTTTGTGTGAAATTTTTTTAAATGATGAGGTTTAACAACCCTTAAATAACTCTAAACCTGCGTGTCTCTAAGAGTCTGATTTTAGATCTCCAATTGAGCCCAATATACTACTCGAACTAATCTAAAACTTAACCTAAGAGTGTACCTACCCTCGGGGCCCAATCCAAAGCACTAAAAATACATATTCGATCTTCCATGTCAGTCTAGAGGCCAATCCAAATGGTAATATCTCACCACATAGAGTAAACTACAAAACATAAAATAAAATACACATTCACTTACGTCTAACCTTATATAATCAATACCACCGATTAGTTATTTATAACAAGCGGCACAAAAATCATATAACATGCAAAATTTAATTATCATTTAATTTATACATTTTATTATAACCATATCACACAAGTAGTAATTTATCCCATTTATTAATTTATTCTCAATTAATAAATAATAAATAAAAACCACAAAATAGAGTAAATTGCAATTATGAAGCTCGACAGGATTAATTCTAATTGACCGTAAAGGAAAGTCAAATTAAAATGTAATTAAAATTTAATTCTCACATATTTAATTTATAATTATTATTTATCTAGTTGGTTCTGAAATTTCAATATGGCCTCAACATTCAACCCACTTGCTTCAATCTTAAAGGAAAATAAATTTCATTGACTAGAAAAGAAGTCTATATATTTTCCTCCGTGTTGAGGATTACAAATTTATTTTAGCTGAATCATGCCCTGCCTAGTCTAACGAGAAGGAATCCGAGTCAGATGTACTGGCTTACGAAAGGTGGAAGAAAGTGGATCAAATTTCCCATTGTTATTTATTGGACTCTATGACTAATGCATTGTTGCACCAATATTATAATATGTCAAGTGCTTACAATGTGATTATTAACCTCATGGACATGTTTGAAAATCATAATCTTATCGCAAGGATGGATGTTATGGAAAGATTGGTAAACATAAATGTGGCTAATGGTACTCACATCTTTGGCCATGTTCTAGATATGATGTCCGTCTTAGGGGAATTGACAATACTTGGATCAAAAATTGATGGGGAAACCTAGATTAATTTTGTGCTCCAATCAATCCCAGAGTCCTCTAAGAAGTTTTACCTAAACTATCCTTTGAGTATATTTTATTATTCCTTTACATAACTACTTAAAGAAAACTAGATTGCGGAGAATGTCATTAAGCAACAGGGAGTTGTTCAGGTTGTCAAGAGGGGGCAATCTTCTTTCGTCCCAAAATATAAGAGCAAGAAAGGAAAGTCTTATGTACAATCGATGGCAGTTAAAACAGTGGTTAAGCCTCCGGGAGTAGGGTAAAATTTGAAAGGCTAGTGTACATCTATAAATGGTCAGGACATTGGAAAATGAATTGCCTAATTTAGTTAGCTAAATAAAGGAATGAATATGATAATTTAACCCCAGTCATTAAGACAAGTTTTATGGTGCAATCTACTCAGACCTGGTGTGTAGATTTTGGAGACACTAATGATGTTTGAAATTCTTTGTAGGGGTTACCTCACTGAAGAAGAAATATTTTTATTCATGGGCGACAACAATAAGGTATTGGTATAAGCAGTAGAGCATCGAATTTTAGATTTGGGTAGAGACAAAAGGATAATTTTAGAATGTTATTTTTATGTATCCAGTATTAAAAGAAATTTTATTTTAGTTTCTAAATTAGTGATGAATGAATATTTATTTTATATTAACGAAGATGTTTTTTTTTAAAAAATATAAAATATTTTATATGTTATGATACATTACAAAATGATGTTTATGTTATGTAGTCTATGTCACCAACATTGCTAAATACTAACAAGAATAATTCAAATGGCAATACCCTAAAGAGAAAAAAAACTTCTAAATTGAACCAAACATACCTTTAGCGCTTAGGCTTATGTCATATTAACCTAAAATGAATTCAAAGACTAGTTTCAAATGGGTAATTAAGATCATTGGAAATTGAGGAAGTTATAATCTATGAATCCTATTTAGAAAGTAAAATGGCCAAGATGCCTTTGATGACCAAAGGCTATAGAGCCAAAGATTTCTTGGAAATAGTTCATCATGATCTATTCGGTCTTATAACTATTCGAAAAAGAGGTGTTTAGAAGTATTTAATCATATATTATGATTACTTAAGATATGGATATGTTTCCCTTATGTAACATAAGTACGAAACTTTGATAAGTTCAAAGAGTACAAGGCTAAGGTAGATCATAGGCATGGTAAACAAATCCAAATCCGACAATATAATCATGGGGTGAGAACTTATTAAGAGAGATTATTAATCAGTTATAATAGGGGAGAATTACATCCTAATCTTCTACACTGGGTATTCCATAGCAATATGGTCTAGCAAAAGAAAGAACATGAATATTTTAGATACGGTAAGATATATGATGAGAATTAGAATTCATATAATTCTTTTAGGGATTATGCATTAGAAATGGCTACTTATTAATTGAAGTTGGTTCTTTATAAATAGGCCTCAATGACTCCCACAAGACTGTAGAGTGGATAGTAGCCTAGTTTAGGATATGTTTAGACTTGGGGTTATTAAGTACACATCCTGAGAAGGATATGTGACACCCCGACTAATTAAATACCGGGTAGCTACTCCTTTATTAAATTAATTCAAAATGCCAAGTTGGTCCAGTTAATAGCATCACTGTCAAAACATTTTAATGATTACTAACCACCTAGTATTTAAAAAGTAAGTTGCCAAATTTTAATTTAAGTCTGATTAACATGCAACAAGTGTAATGAAGAATAATAATACCATTCACCATACTGAAGTAAAAAGAATAACCATCACATAATGTAAATAAAGTCTGGAGGAAAACTCCTCACTACAATACAACAACTGAAAAAAACTAAACTGGATACTGAAATAATACATGCCAAAGTTTGAAAAACTAAAATGGAAAGATGTCTCTAATAGAAATGGGCAACATGCCCTACAACTGATAGATAACGAATCTGGAATCCAAATGATAGAAGCGTCTATAAGAAAATCCCTGTAGCTTCCACAAACAGCTACAGCTCGTCACCTGAATGAGTATCCTATGCATGGTGTCCTTGTGGCTGGGCACCTAAAATTGTTTTACAGAAAATAGATTTGAAAGCAAACGGGTCAGAGCCCGAATGTGGAGATATTTGAAAAACATGCAAGTGCTTTAAAAACATTTAAAACATTAAATGTAGAGTACATGTTAGGACGTGCACTCACATGATATTCTCACCTCTCGTCTAACTGTGCACTCCTAACGTAAGTACCCATCTAAAATGACACAACTACTAGCTAAGTGACATCATATCTAGCTAGACTGCCATAGGTTCTACCCTTATTACTCGGTTCTCATTAACATAATAACGATCTCAGTTTAAATAGGTGCTTAACGTAAATTCAGGTTCTCATACAAGACTAATACAGCTCGTTATAAATTAACCATCTATGTTATTTCATAGTTACACACAATACTATATGAAAGTTCCCAGTTTATTAAGCGTATATTTCCACAACATAAATATACAATATAAGCACCCCGAGCCTAAGCTGCGGTGCACACATACTCTGCTATCCATCCCGGTACATAACGTACATAAGGATCACATATTCCGAATCTCTCAGGAATAGTTTAGATAACACAAATCACAAATAGTGGAGGCGAACACAGTCACATCACATGGGTCACGCACATACCTGCGCTCCCACGATCAGCGGACTTATTAACATACCAATAAGTCTTTCTCTGACCTATGTTCATCGAGGTAACCAGTCTAAATCCGGGCAACACAAGGATTAGAGGGCCCTAAGCGAACGCAAACCTCCCGTGATAGCAAGTATGGTAGGTATGTCATACACACAATTCATATATCAATACTAAGTAAACACACATCTTAGTAATCCCGTAGTTTAATTGAAGTACTATTCTCATTCTAGTACCAATATATATTTATACACTTTATACGATTACGGTTTATAATCATACGCGCCTTAATTTATTCTCACGTCGTAGTAGACACTCACGTCTCAACCAACTATCCCTTTAATTTAAACCGCTCATATATAATTTGCTCCTCAAAATAACACAAACGTCCCAAACCTATCAATACATCATCAGAGGAAGGTTATCTATATCCTCGAACAAGATCACGGGACTCCCAAAATCAAAACAGGCCAAAAAGGCCTAAACTGCCAGCTCGTTAGAAGTCTCGTTCGAACGAGGCTGTTCGAACGAGATTCCAGTTCGTTCGAACGAACTGTACCTTCTAACGACATATCGTTCGAACGAATGTATCAAACGAAATACAGTTCGTTCGAACGAAGGTATCGAACGAAGTCTCCCCTCGTTAGAAGCGACTGGTCAACTCGTTAGAAGCTCGTTCGAACGACCTGGGAAGGTCTTCTAACGAGGGACCAGTTTCGGCCCAGAATTTCTTAGTTACGATTTTCATCAATTTTTACTCCTCAAATCTCCTCTAAACTTCGTCCCAACAACGTTTAAAGGTCTCTAATCACTCCTAAACACAACAAGGTTATAAACTAACGTATTTTACTGAGTTAATTCATCCCAATCATCATTAAATCATCAAGTCTCATCACTTTCCCCCAATTATTTAAGAACACAAACCCTAAAATTTTAATTCATGAATTAACCCAATAAAATCCGTTTTAATTTCACCCAATCACTAATATTCTCAGTATAATCATCTACCTATCATTCTACATGCAATTCTCCTCAAGATTTCAAGTTATAAGTTCCAAAATACACGGGTTTTCATATTACACCAAGAACAAATCAATTTTATTAAATTCCTATACATGGAAAGAGCATTCTCTGAAATTAAATGATATTAAACCACCTGCCTCGATTGTCTCTGAATTTGGTGTTGATTTTGTAAAGGTTTTCTGCAGAATTCCTTCTCCTTCTCTCCCTCTCTAAGCTTTCTTCTCTAAAGGTGGCTATGGTGGCTAGGGTTTTCTTTGGGAAAGTTGGAAACCTAAATGATAACCTCCGTAGCTTATTGGGTCATTAAGGGTTGGTTAGTGGGTTTAGTGGGTCTATTTCCAATCAGATTTACTTCTCTAATTTTCGTCATTTTTAATTCCTAAAAATACGAAATTACCAAAATACCCTTTATATTGCCGGTATGGCCTAAAAATACCCCGGAACCCAAACTACACCCCCGGCTAGTGTTTTCTTACTATCTCGACCCTTCCGGACGCGTTGGCGCACTCAAAACGACCATACGGTTTATAGAATTTAAATTCACTTTTATAAATAAAATAATTATATCCTGACGCGACTGTCACACGCGTCGCCGTATATCAATCTCACGACAAATTTCATAATTCAATATTCATATAACATCATATATACTCAATATAGTCAAATACCAACTCACAACTCACTAGTATTTTACCCGGATTAATTTCCAAATAATTCACATTTAATTAATTAATCCCAAAAATAAATGTAGCCAAAAGTACGGGGTATTACATACTTCCCCCCTAATAACTGAATTTCGTCCCGAAATTCGAAACTAGAAAGTACCTGCTAAAAAAACTCTGGATAACGTTCGCGCATCTCATCCTCACGCTCCCATGTGGAATCCTCGACATTGTGATGTCGCCACTAAACACGCACTAACGGGACTATCTTTGACCGCAGTTTCCTTTCGCTTCGGTCCAAAATAACGATCGGCCCCTCCTCGTAGGAGCTATCCGACTGGAGATCGATGTCCTCCACAGCAATGTGAGAATGAGCCAAATTATCTCTAAGGTATTTCCTCAGCGAGGAAATATGGAACACATCGTGAATCCGATGCAAATGCTCCGGTAACCCAAGTCTATACGCAACCGGTCCGATCCGCTCAATAATAGGAAACGGCCCCACATACCTTGGTGCCAACTTCCCCTTCTTCCCGAAATGCATAATCCCCTTCATAGGAGATACTCTGAGCAAAACCTGGTCCCCCACTTGGAACTCCCTGAAAAATCTCTTCGCATCAGCATAACTTTTCTGCCTGTCTTGAGCTACCCGAATGTGGCTCCGAATCAACTCAATCCTTGCCGAAGTATCCTGAATTACTTCCGGTCCAAGTAGTTTGTTGTCCCCCACCTCTAACCAACATGCTGGGGAACGACAAGGCCTACCGTACAATGCCTCAAACGGAGCCATGCCAATAGTGAACTGATAGGAGTTGTTGTAAGCAAACTCCACCAGTGGAAGGTACTGCTCCCATCCACCCCCCAAGTCAATAATGCACATGCACAGCATGTCCTCCAACATCTGATTTGTGCGCTCGGTCTGCCCATCGGTCTGCGGATGATAAGCCGTACTCAACCGCAGTTCCGTGCCCATGGCCTCTTGGAAACTCTCCCAAAACCTCGAAACAAATATCTTGTCTCTGTCAGACACGATATTTAGGGGCACACCGTGAAGTCTCACAACCTCTGAAATGAAGAGCTGGGCATACTGTCCCGTAGTGTAGTCAGTCCTTACGGGTAAAAAGTGAGCGACTTTAGACAACCTGTCCACAATTACCCAAACGGAGTCGTGACCCCTCTGCAACGTAGGCAACCCCGTGATAAAGTCCATGGATATACTCTCCCACATCCACACCGGAACCTCCAACGGCTGTAGCAGTCCTGCCGGTCTCTGATGATCCACTTTTACAAGCTGACAAGTGGCGCATTTCGAAACAAATTCTGCGATATCTCTCTTCATACCGCTCCACCAATACTGGCGTCTCATGTCTTGGTACATTTTGCCCCTCCGGGATGTACCGCAAACCGTGAGTCGTGCGACTCTGCCATCACCTCGTGTCGTAATTCCTCCCCTTCCGGAACCACCAATCTCCCATTGAAGCATAATCCTCCGTCTGAGCTAACGGTATAGGACTCGGCTCCCTCTGCTAGTAATCAAACTATCTATTCCTGACAGAACGAGTCATTAGCCTGTGCCCGTACTACCTTCGTGACAATCTGCGGTGTAACGGTCATCACAGACATGAAAGATCGGGCCACTGCATCCTGGTGTCCCAATTCCTTCCACTTTGCCTTCCACGCCTCTGCCACTTCATCTGCTGGCTTACGGCTCAATGCCTCTGCCACCACGTTAGCCTTACCCGGGTGATACTGGATATCGAACTGGTAGTTCTTCACAAACTCAAGCCACCTACGCTGCCGCATATTCAACTCCTTCTGCGTGAACAGGTACTGTAGGGACTGGTGGTCCGTGAACAGTTGAAACTTATCCCCCAAAAGATAGTGCCTCCAAATCCGTAGGGAAAATACCACTGCCGCCAACTCCAAATCATGCGTGGGGTAATTCTTCTCATGAGTCTTAAGCTTACAGGAAGCATAAGCTATGGCCTGTCTCTCCTGCTGCAATACACCTCCAAGTCCTTGCAAAGACGCGTCGGTGTAAACCAAATACTCAACTCCCGATCTTGGCAATGCTAACACAGGTGCTGAGGTCAATTTGTCCTTTAACTCATCAAATGCCAATTGATAGGCATCACTCCAGATGAATGGCACACCCTTACGAGTCAGATGTGTCAAAGGACCTGCTATCTTCGAGAAACCCCAAATAAACCTCCTGTAGTATCCTTCTAGGCCCAAGAAACTACGAATCTCAGTCGGTGTCGTGGGCTATCCCCACTCCCTCACCGCGAATACCTTCCCCGGATCAACATATATTCCCCGATGGGAAATAATGTGTCCCAAAAACTGGACCTCCTTCAGCCAAAACCCGCATTTCTCATATTTTGCATACAACTCGTTCTGACGAAGTGTCTGCAAAACCTGCCTCAAATGCTCGGCGTGCTCCTCCTCTGTCTGGGAGTAAACCAGAATATCATCAATGAAAACAATGACAAACTGGTCTAGGAAATCCCTGAACACTCTGTTCATCAAGTCCATAAACACTGCTGGAGCGTTGGTCAAACCGAAAGGCATAACCCGAGACTCGTAAGAACCATATCTCGACAAGAACGCAGTCTTCGAGACATCCTCCTCCCTGATACGCAACTGATGGTATCCCGATCTCAAATCAATCTTCGAGAAGAAAGAAGCTCCCCTCAACTGGTCAAATAGGTCATCGATTCGAGGCAACAGATACTTATTCCGTATCGTGACCTTATTCAACTCTCGGTAGTCCACACACAATCTCAGTGAACCGTCTCTCTTCTTCAAAAACAAAACTGGAGCGCCCCAAGGTGAGGTACTCCTGCGAATAAATCCCTGACCTAACAGCTTCTCTATCTGATCTCGTAGCTCTCGCATCTCTGCCGGAGCCATACGGTACGGTGCGCGTGCTATAGGCCTCGTATCTGGCAATAGGTCTATAACAAAATCTATCTCTCGACTGGGGGGTAGGCCTGGTATCTCCTGAAACACATCCGAATACTCCCTGACTACTGGGATAGAATCTAAAGGAATCACTACCTCCTTAGAGGTATCCTCCTCAATGTAATACAGATGAGCGGTCGATCCTCCCTCTGGGTGAGGCATCGCCACTACAAACATCTCTTGCCTCGGAATGGCAAAAATAATGTTCCCGCTGAAGCAATCAATCATGGCCCTATAAGCTACGAGCCAATCTATACCGATAATCACATCGTGAACATGCATATCTAATACCAACATGTCTGCAGGTAATACCAAACCACCAATCTCTACCCCCACTCCCCGGCATATAAAGAATATAAGTGACCCACTCCCCAATGGTGAGTCGACACACGTCACTGTGCTCTCTGCCGTAGCTAACAATCCTAAAGCTTTCGTGAAGTGTGTAGCTATAAAACAATGTGTAGCCCCCGTATCAAATAATACCCGACCCATAGTGCCATGGATAGGAAACGTACCCTCAATCGTGGGTGGTGCCTGTGGAACTGCAGCCCGGTGAACGTTATAGACACGTCCATACTGTAGTTGTCCCTGCTGAACTGGGGCTGCTGGAATGGGTGGCAATGCTGCCATCTGTGGCGGTGCGGGGAGAGCGATGGGAAACATAGGCCTTTGTGGCTCCTGGCGAGCACCCTGCTGCTGCTGTGGGGCCCTGCCCCTATCAGGACAATCCTGTCGCTTATGGCCAGTCTTGCCATAAACAAAACACTTCCCTGGGAAGTTCCCTCCTCTCTTCCCCTACGGTCCCCGGCCCTGGTGGCCGTTACCGTTCCTCCCTTGGCCCTGCTGGCCCTGGTGAAACTGCTGCCCATTCTGCCCCTGTTGGCCCTGATGGCCGTTTGGACCCTGATGGCCCTGACGGAAACCTCCCTATCCCTTTCTGTAGTTCCCTGATCGAAACCTCTTCTGATCCCCCTACTAGGTACCCTGCTCACCCTGTCTCTGCCCCTGAACAGATTGTGCCCCACCGGCACCATGTCCTCCTGTCCTGCCCTGATGGCTAGACTCTCCCGACCTCTTTCTCTCAGCCATATGAAAGCGGTGGTCCTGGCAGTGTAACAAAGCAGCATTAACCACATCGGAATACGTGGCCAATGAAAGGTTCCCTAACAGATGCTGACGGATCCTCCATGTCAACCCCTCCGTGAACTTCTAAATCTTCTTCTTCTCTGTTGGTATCTCATCTGGAATGATATTCAACAGATTCTTGAACTCGGCCTCATACTCGGCCACGGTCTTACCCTCTTTCCTCAGATTCATCAGTTTTCTCCTCATTTCCGTGTGAACAGCCGACGGAAAGTACTTGCAGTCAAACCGCACCCAGAAGTCCTGAATAGTGAGATTATCCCTCTCCTCCACGGTGGTTATAGACTCCCACCACTGCAGTGCAGATCCAACTAGCTTGAAAGTAGCTAGCACCTGCTTCTGAACGTCCGTTCACTCATACATCCTCAAGTTCCTCTGCATATCCTTCCTCCATTGGCTCGAGACTACCACATCTGAGCTACCTGCAAACTCTGGCGGATGCGCTTTCAGAAAAAGCGTCACGTACACGCTCCCAAGTAGACGGGAATGCATTTGCCTGTACTGGCGCGACAACCGGTGCCTGAGGTGGTACCTGCTGAACAACGGCAATTGCGGCATTTACCGCTTAGGCTACTATAGCTGCAACCTCAGCGGCATTCATCATGCCCTGAACTGGAGCGGGCTGGGGTTCGGGCGTTGCATCCCTGGGAACTCGTCGTGCACGTCGTGGAGGCATCTGAAATAAGAATGAAGTTTATAAGTTCGCAGTTATAAACTTAATATAGCTGAAGAACGTAGCATACACAAAACGAGTACAACAGTCCTATAATATAGGGCTCTATATCAAAGAAACTTAGCGGAAACATAATAAGCCGTCAGATCCTAAAGGACACTAGAACCTGATGCTCTGATACCACCTGTGACACCCCGACTAATTAAATACCGGGTAGCTACTCCTTTATTAAATTAATTCAAAATGCCAAGTTGGTCCGGTTAATATCATCACTGTCGAAACATTTTAATGATTACTAACCACCTAGTATTTAAAAAGTAAGTTGCCAAATTTTAATTTAAGTCTGATTAACATGCAACAAGTGTAATGAAGAATAATAATACCATTCACCATACTGAAGTAAAAAGAATAACCATCACATAATGTAAATAAAGTCTGGAGGAAAACTCCTCACTACAATACCACAACTGAAAAAAACTAAACTGGATACTGAAACAATACATGCCAAAGTTTGAAAAACTGAAATGGAAAGATGTCTCTAATAGAAATGGGCAACATGCCCTACAACTGATAGATAACGAATCTGGAATCCAAATGATAGAAGCGTCTACAAGCAAATCCCTGTAGGTTCCACAAACAGCTACAACTCGTCACCTGAATGAGTATCCTATGCATGGTGTCCTTGTGGCTGGGCACCTAAAATGGTTTTACAAAAAATAGATTTGAAAGCAAACGGGTCAGAGCCCGAATGTGGAGATATTTTAAAAACATACAAGTGCTTTAAAAACATTTAAAACATTAAATATAGAGTACATGTTAGGACGTGCACTCACATGATATTCTCACCTCTCGTCTAACTGTGCACTCCTAACGTAAGTACCCATCTAAAATGACACAACTACTAGCTAAGTGACATCATATCTAGCTAGACTGCCATAGGTTCTACCCTTATTACTCGGTTCTCATTAACATAATAACGATCTCAGTTTAAATAGGTGCTTAACATAAATTCAGGTTCTCGTACAAGAGTAATACAACTCGTTATAAATTAACCCTTTATGTTATTCCATAGTTACACACAATACTATATGAAAGTTCCCAGTTTATTAAGCGTATATTTCCACAACATAAATATACAATATAAGCACTCCGAGCCTAAGCTGCGGTGCACACATACTCTGCTATCCATCCCGGTACATCACGTACATAAGGATCACATATTCCGAATCTCTCAGGAATAGTTCAGATAACACAAATCACAAATAGTGGAGGCGAACACAGTCACATCACATGGGTCACGCACATACCTGCGCTCCCACGATCAGCGGACTTATTAACATACCAATAAGTCTTTCTCTGACCTATGTTCATCGAGGTAACCAGTCTAAATCCGGGCAACACAAGGATTAGAGGGCCCTAAGAGAACACAAACCTCCCGTGATAGCAAGTATGGTAGGTATGTCATACACACAATTCATATATCAATACTAAGTAAACACACATCTTAGTAATCCCGTAGTTTAATTGAAGTACTATTCTCATTCTAGTACCAATATATAATTTATACACTTTATACGATTCCGGTTTATAATCATACGCGCCTTAATTTATTCTCACGTCGTAGTAGACACTCACGTCTCAACTAACTATCCCTTTAATTTAAACAGCTCATATATAATTTGCTCCTCAAAATAACACAAACGTCCCAAACCTATCAATACATCATCAAAGGAAGGTTATCTATATCCTCGAACAAGATCACGGGACTCCCAAAATCAAAACAGGCCAAAAAGGCCTAAACTGCCAGCTCGTTAGAAGTCTCGTTCGAACGAGGCTGTTCGAACGAGATTCCAGTTCGTTCGAACGAACTGTACCTTCTAACGACATCTCGTTCGAATGAATGTATCAAACGAAATACATTTCGTTCGAACGAAGGTATCGAACGAAGTCTCCCCTCATTAGAAGCGAGTAGTCAACTCGTTAGAAGCTCGTTCGAACGAGCTCGTTCGAACGACCTGGGAAGGTCTTCTAACGAGGGACCAGTTTCGGCCCATAATTTCTTAGTTACGATTTTCATCAATTTTTACTCCTCAAATCTCCTCTAAACTTCATCCCAACAACGTTTAAAGGTCTCTAATCACTCCTAAACATAACAAGGTTATAAACTAACATATTTTACTGAGTTAATTCATCCCAATCATCATTAAATCATCAAGTCTCATCACTTTCCCCCAATTATTCAAGAACACAAATCCTAAAATTTTAATTCATGAATTAACCCAATAAAAATCCGTTTTAATTTCACCCAATCACTAATATTCTCAGTATAATCATCTACTTATCATTCTACATGCAATTCCCCTTAAGATTTCAAGTTCTAAGTTCCAAAATACATGGGTTTTCATATTACACCAAGAACAAATCAATTTTATTAAATTCCTATACATGGAAAGAGCATTCTCTGAAATTAAATGATATTAAACCACTTGCCTCGATTGTATCTGAATTTGGTGTTGATTTTGTAAAGGTTTTCTGCAGAATTCCTTCTCCTTCTCTCCCTCTCTAAGCTTTCTTCTCCAAAGGTGGCTATGGTGGCTAGGGTTTTCTTTGGGAATGTTGGAAACCTAAATGATAACCTCCGTAGCTTATTGGGTCATTAAGGGTTGGTTAGTGGGTTTAGTGGGTCTATTCCCAATCAGATTTACTTCTCTAATTTTCGTCATTTTTAATTCCTAAAAATACGAAATTACCAAAATACCCTTTATATTGCCGGTATGGCCTAAAAATACCCCGGAACCCAAACTACACCCCCGGCTAGTGTTTTCTGACTATCTCGGCCCTTCCGGACGCGTTGGCGCACTCAAAATGACCATACGGTTTATAGAATTTAAATTCACTTTTATAAATAAAATAATTATATCCTGACGCGACTGTCACACACGTCCCAATAAAATGACCAAATTGTCGTATATCAATCTCACGACAAATTTCATAATTTAATATTCATATGACATCATATATACTCAATATAGTCAAATACCAACTCACAACTCGCTAGTATTTTACCCGGATTAATTTCCAAATAATTCACATTTAATTAATTAATCCCAAAAATAAATGTAGCCAAAAGTACGGGGTATTACAGGATAAAGGAAAGTTGGAATTAATGATAGAAGTACATCTCTATATAGGTTACCCAAAAGAAACTGAAGGTGATAAATTACATAATCCTAAAGTGTAAAGGGTATTTGTTAGTATAAATTCCACATACTTAGAGAATGATTATATAATAGATAAAAAATTGAGGAGTAAGTTGATCTTACAAGAGTTAAAAGTGCAAGACTAAGTAATTACTTTTGAACCATCTACATAGGATAATAAATAATCTAATATTCATAATACACTTGCTAATGGTAATGGGAGTATCACCGATGATTAAGATACATGTGCCACTTATACTATACCATAAGTAGACACAAGTCATAGTGGTAGGAACACGCATTAACCTAACAGGTTAGTGTATTTGGGTGAACACTTCAGTAATATCCAAGGGGGAACACGAAACGGATATGAGGAACTACAATGAGACACTCCAAGACAAGGACTTTGGGCTTTGGCTTAAGGTTATGAATACCGATATGTATTCTATATATTCTTATCAAATTCAGGAGCTTTTAGACTTACCAAATGGGAAACCCAATGGTTACAAGTGTTTATCAGAAGAAAATAAGGGTATATGGGAATGTAGATACCTTAATGCAAGGATTGTTGAGAAACGGTTTTCTGAAAAAGGGGGGATTGACTCTGAAGAAACCTTCTCATTAGTATCCATGTTAAAGTATATTCAATTTTTTTTATCCATTTCAGCTCATCTTGATTATGAGATTTGGCAAATGGATGCCAAGACTTCTTTATTAAAAGTTAGTCTCGACAAGTCAATTTTCACGATGAAACCCAAGGGATTCATAGAAACTAACTAAGAAAGCTAGATATAAAATCTTAAAAGATACATTTAGGGACTCAAGAAAGCATCAAGATATTGGAACATCCGATTTGATCTCCTAATCAAATATTTTGATTTTGATAATAACTTTAATGAAACTTGCGTGTATAAAAAACGTGACAAAAATGTGGGGGTATTTACTGTACTTTATGTGGATGATATTCCCTTAATCGGTAACAGTGTGGGTAATCTATCTAATTTAAGAGTGTGAATATCTAGTCAATTTGATATGAAAGACTAAAAGACGTTAATTGGGATCAAGCTTTTGCGTGATTGGAGAGTATAGGATGTTAGTCTTATGCCAAGCCACTTATATCGATATTGTGCTTATAGAATTTAGCAAGAAGTAGTCTAAGAAAAGGATTTCTTCCTTTCAAGAATGGAATAGCTCAGTCTAACGATCATGGTATCCACACATAATCAAATAATGAGGATGAGGAATATACATTATGCTTTGGTGATGTGTAGCATCATGTATGTTATACTATGCACAATACTAGATATTTGTTTTGCCTCTAGCATGATCAAAAAATTATAGTATAACCTAGGTAAGGAGCACTGGACTGTAATAAAGCACATTCTTAAGTACATTAAAGGGACTAGATATTATGTGCTCCTCTACTCAGTGGAAAATATTGTACTATTTGGGTACACAGACTCAGACTTTCATTCGGATAAGGAATCCAAGAAATCATGTATTATTGATTTGACAATAAAAATCGAATATGTTTTTTCTTTGGAGGAAACAAAGGGGATTATTTGGATCCAAAACTTCCTAAGTGATTTGGGTGTAGTTCCTTCATTGAAGTCGGCTATTACACTTTACTATTATAATAACGATGTGGTTGATAATTTAAAGAACCAAGGACTCATAACAGGGCTAAACACATTAATAGTAAGTATCATTTGACATGGGAGATCATGCGAAGAGGTGAATTTATCATTAACAAGATTGCATCTAAAGACAATCACACATATATTTTTACAAAGATCTTATTCTCTAAGGCTATTGATAGTGATGTGGAGGGAATCGTTGTCAGATGCATCAGTAGATGGGTTTAAGACAGTAAGAGATTGTTTGGGTTTTATTCCTAAAACCATGTATGATTTTTATTTATCAATGAATACGGGTCATGTTCATTTAAATTAAGAATCATGTGTTCTGAGAATGACCTCTATTTGTTTCAAATATATTTTATTTAGTCTAGGTGTTAACTAAATTAGACTTTCACAATATCATAATATTTGCAAATGGTGCATAGATTCTCAATTCCAAAGATTATAGATTAGATTGTACACCAAACATTTATTTTATTATTATGGGTGCGATTAAATTTAGAGCAAAGTGATCTTAGGTTCCTCACAAACAAATTATAAACACTCAGGTCCACTAATTCTCTTCTTGTAGAAGTTCGCGCTAGTGACATAACAAGTGGACCTAATAGTAAATTATCTTTAAATGTTTAAAAATTGTTACCAAGGGACCTAATTGTAAATTGCCCTGAAATTTATTGGGTCTAAATATCCACAAGTTGGGAAATCATTATGTGTATATAGCTGTTGATACCAAATTTAACCTGCTGACATGGACCAATTATGTGAAGACATGTGTTAATCTACATGGCACCTGAGAACATTTTTGACAACACTTTGACTTCGAGGAACTCAACCTCCCTGACCAACTCAGGCGCTCTGAGCAGCAAGTGTTCTCCGAGGAACTTTATTATACCGAGCTACTTAGGCGGTCCGAGCTGCACCTCGTACAAAGCATTTATAATCGAATAATTAAGAGGATTGAATGCGCATTAAATGCTGATTATTATCATACATATGTATACACCGATTGGACAACTATGTAATATTCTCTCACATGTACAACACCAAGGCTATAAATACATTGTAACCTCCTCATTAGCAGGGGACTCGACATTTCTTGGTAAAATCTGTAATCGAGAATTCCCAAACAGTCAACAATAACAAAATAGTGGACGTAGGCCCTTCTTTCAAGGCTGAACCACTTTAAAATTCTTTTGTCTTATTTATTTTATATGTGATTGAATAATTAGAAGAGATAGTCTAATTTTTTACATCAACAGATTGGCGCCGTCTGTGGGAAACGACTATAATTATCGTTTTTCACTAAAAAAATTTATCACCAATGGCTGATAATCCTGAATCCAGTAATCGAAACACTAGAAACCCCCCCGAATCCATCCGCTCCTCCAAATGTCCAAGATCTGGCTGGAATTATGGCCAATTTGGCTCAAGGACAGACGACCATGCAAGAGACTATGCGACAACTCATGCAAACTATCAAGGGTGGAGCGCCAACCCATTCAGGACAATGAAGTGTTCAAAGAAATACCCGTTTACTTTCTTCGCGTATTAGGCAGAGCGATTCATATCGCACTGAGAGATCTGATGATTTTTCTTATCAACCGGGTCGAACTTCGTTAGTACGAGACACAGATACTGAACAACACATCACTCTCTCTCCAGAAAGGACTAGTGCATTAGAGAGATTAAGTAGGGTCTCTCCTTTTGATCGATTGGGCCCTAGGAAGAATAAAAGTCCTCTTAAGGATGTGTTGAGAAACTTTCAACGACCATCTGATCTAAGAGAGGGTTCTGCCCAATCACAACCAGTTGCTCGACATGATAGATCCCGGGAAGCGACTTCAACACGATCAATTGCTCAAACCAATAGGCCCGAGGAGGGAAAGGATGCATGGAAAGGCTCTATTCAAAGGTTGGAGGATAGACTAGGGGAAATGTCTAAGGCCAAGAATCCTCTACAAAGAAATTTTGTCCAAGGGACGCCTTTTATACAGGCAATTGTGGATTTTCCCACACCATCGAAGTTCAAAGCACCTGTTGTGACCCCTAAATATGATGGAAAAACTGACCCTGTCCTTAATATAGAAAAATACCAAGCTACTGCTGACATCTATGTCGTGCCAGACGAGATGAGATGCAGGGTATTTTCGGGAACTCTTACCGGATCTGCACAAATATGGTACAATTATCTTCCTCTGGGGAAGATTTCAACTTTCTTTCAACTGGCCGAGCTCTTCATTGGAAATTTCTATTTTGGAGAAAAACCAGTTAAACGATTGGCACATTTGTTAAGTGTTAGACAAAAAACAGGTGAGAGCACCAGGGATTACATAACTCATTTTAATAACGAGAAGCTCGAAGTTATTGATTACGAGGAAAAGACAACAATTACTGCTTTGATGAGTGGACTGTTGCCCAATAAATTGTACTATACTTTGGCCAAAGATCCACCCAGAACCATGTCAGAACTAATGGCAAAAGCGGGCAAGATCATGAATGCCGAGGAGGGTATGGTTGCGAAGAAGAACATGGACACCAAAGAGACCAAGGTGGAGGTTGATAAGGCTAAAAAGAAAGAACATAAGAAAAATGGTGGTGACAAGCAGTCAAAAGCAAAGCCATCATGGGAAATATTGAAGAAATTTAAAAATTATACTCCTTTGAAAGTAGACATAAACCATGTCCTGGAAGAGATCAAGAACAACGAGGAACTAAACTGGCCTGAGAAAATGAAGACAGATCCTGACAAGAGGAATAAGGCCAAATATTGCAAGTTCCATAAAGACCATGGTCACACGAACAAAAATTACATATCTCTCCAGAATGAAATCGAAGCACTCATCAGACGAGGAAAGCTGGACAAGTATGTTGATCAAAGAAATGAAAGAAAAAGCAATGACCAAGCAAGATAGAGGTCTAGATCTCCTCGTCGAGCGGAAGAAAATAAGAAAAGAGATCATGAAGATGATCCAGAAGACGAACCCGATCTCCCCAAGAGACCAAGACAGCCAGAGCGTGAGTTATTTTCAATTCGTTTTGGATCATTTGTTTGTAATGTTATTACATGTGGAGATGCATGAGGTGGGGACCTAACTGCGGAAAGGAAAGCTTACCTCAATGAGGCTCAAGCTTGTTCATACATTCAGCGAATAAATCTAGCTAAGGATGATCACCCGAGGAAGGTGAACAAAGAAAAATTGGTCATCGATTTCCCCAAGAACGACCTCGCAGGTATACTATATCCTCATGATGATCCACTGGTGATCAAAATGAGGATGCATGAAGTAATAATCTCAAGAGTACTGGTGCATAATGGTAGCTCGGAAGATATCATGTTTTACTCATGCTTCGATAGTTTAAATCTAAAGTTGTCTCAGTTGGAACCTTATCACAGGCCCCTCCTCGGGTTTGCTGGCGAGAAAGTCTTTCCACTTGGGACGATTAAGTTGGATATGTTCATCGGTACATGGCCTGCTTGTCGAACAAAAATAATACGTTTCTTTGTGATGGATAAGAATATCCAGTCAGCTTACAATATCATCATGGGAAGGGTAGGTTTAAAGAAGTTTGAAGCAGTACCATCTACTGTACATCAATGTCTTAAGTTTCCAACCAATTTTGGAGTAAGAGTTATAAAGGGTGACCTAAAGGTAGCTCGGGAATGCTACTACTCATCTGCCGAGCAGGAAGAACTGGAGGAATCTAGGAAGAAAGCTTCTACCTATCAAGTGGATGGGGGTGCAGAGATTGAAACCTTAGATCCCAGAGACGAGTCGCAACTCGTGCAAGGTCAGGTGGTGGAAGCTACTGAAAATGTCATTCTGGACGACGAGCACTCAGAATGAACAACTCAAATAGGTTCGTCGTTGGATGTGTCACTAAAACAGGAATTGATAGCTTTTCTAAAAGGTAGAAAATAAACTTTTTCTTGGAGTCACGAAGATATGCCAGGAATAGACCCAAATTTCTTGTGTCATGAACTTAATGTGAATAGGGAAATCAAGCCAGTGAAGCAGAGAAGAAGAGTGTTCAGTCCCGAGAAGAACCAAGCTATATAAGAGGAGGTCGAGAAGCTCCAAAAAGCTTGCTTTATTGAAGATGTCAAATATCCAGACTGGTTGGCTAATGTGGTGATAGTGAAGAAGAAAAACAATAAGTGGAGGATGTGTGTAGACTTCACCGACCTTAACAAGGCTTGCCCAAAGGATCATTTTCCTTTACCCTGAATTGATCAATTAGTGGATGCTACCTCGGGACACAAGTTATTGAGCTTCATGGATGCTTATTCTGGTTACAACCAAATTAAAATGAAACCTGAAGACAGGGAGAGTACCTCTTTCATTTCCCCTAGGGGAACTTATTGTTATAATGTTATGACTTTTGGTTTGAAAAATGCAGGTGCAACATATCAGCGGATGATGAACAAGGTGTTTGCAGAACAAATTAGTTGCAATATGGAAGTTTATGTTGATGATATGCTGACGAAAAGCAAGAGAGCTGCTGACCATTTAATCGACTTAGGTCAGACCTTTGATCAACTAGATAAATATCAAATGAAGTTGAATCCCACCAAGTGCATATTCGGAGTACGAGAAGGCATGTTCCTCGGGTATATTGTCAACCAAAGAGGAATCAAAGCAAACCCAGAGAAGATTAAGGCTATATTGGGACTACAATCTCCAACGACGAAGAAGGAAGTGCAAAGTCTCACTGGGCAAGTTACAGCACTTAATAGATTTGTATCACAAGCAACAGATAGATGCCTCCCATTCTTCAAAACACTCCAAAAAATGTTTGAATGGAATGACGAATGCGAGAAGGCTTTTCCAGAGTTAAAGAAATATCTAGGAGCACCCCCACTGTTATCCAGGCCAGTGATGGGGGAAAGATTGTACTTGTATCTGGCAGTTTCGGAGAATGCAGTTAGCTAGACATTGATAAGAATGGAGGATGGACTGTAAAAACCAATTTATTACACTAGCAAGGCCTTTCGAGGAGTAGAGATCAGATATCCAAGACTGGAAAAGTTGGCACTAGCATTGATCGAGGCGAGTAAGAGAATGAGGTCGTACTTCCAAGCTCATACCATAGTTGTGTATATCGATATGCCGTTGAGGCAGGCTCTTCATAAATTAGAAAAGTCAGGACGATTGATGTATTGGGCAGTAGAACTTGGTGAATATGACATAATTTGTGAGCCTAGATCGTCACTTAAAGGGCAAGCAGTAGCAGATTTTATAGCAGAGTTCACCTATCCTGACATGCACGAGGAGGAAAAGCTGAATACCGACCAACCTATGGATGTTACAGGATCATCGAATTTAAACCCCGATCAACTTAAGTTATCGACGATCAAGAGAAGATGGTCGACGAGCAGCAAAAAGTACTAGAGGAAGATATAAGGAAGCCACAAATATTTCTGCCAAGGAACTTTGTCTAACCAAGAGTTTGATAATGATATACTTATATGGAATCTATATGTGGATGGATCATCTTGCACTACATGCTGTGGAGCAGGGATTGTTTTGAACAGCTCGGACGAGGTCGATGTGGAGTATGCTTTGCGCTTCCAATTCAAGGCTTACAATAATAAGGATGAGTATGAAGCTATGATTACAGGTCTTAGTTTAGTAAAAACTATGGGGGCAGAGCAGGTCGTCGTATTCAGTGATTCACAACTAATCGTGAATCAAATATTGGAGGTATATGCAGCCAAAGGAGAATTAATGATCAAGTATCATGAAAAAGCAATGGAGATCTTATCAAGTCTGATGGCAGTACAAATAATTAGAATACCAAGATTGGAGAATGCCAGAGCAGATGCCTTAGTTCGGTTAGCCTCAGCAACGCGCACTGAGCTACGAAGAACAATCCCAATAGAAATCTTGGCTAGTCGGAGTATAGATGAAAATCTGATGATGAACTTTATTACCCTTGATTTAGGACCATATTGGATGGATCCCATCAGGGCATATATTGAAGAAGGGTATTTGCCAACTGATAAACTCGCAGCCAAGAAACTAAAGTTTAAAGCTGCTCGTTATGTGTTGACCAATGGTGTTCTATATAGACGAGGAATTATAGCTGGCTTACAGAGATGTGTACATCCCATCGAGGTGAAAGACTTGATCGAAGAAGTCCATGAAGGGTCTTGTGGAGCCCATGTAGCAAGTCGAACACTTCTGCAAAGTATAATGACGCAGGGATACTATTAGCCGACAGTGAGGGATGATTGCATAGCCTATGCCAAAAAATGTGACAAATGTCAGCGCTTCTCCACTATTCGAAGGACTCCCCAAGCATTATTGACACCCATTACTTCCCCTTGTCCATTTTCCATGTGGGGAATTGACTAGGTCGGGCCACTTCCAACAACCAAAGGAAGGTTTAAATATCTCGTCGTCGCAGTGGATTACTTTACTAAGTGGGTGGAAGCCAAGCCCCTTATCGATATGACATATGACAAAGTGTATCAATTTATATGGAAGAACATCATTTATAGATATGGTCTTCCTCATGCATTCATCACAGACCATGGAACCCAATTCGACAATGAGGAGTTTGTTGCGTATTGTCATCAGTCGAACATATTGAAAACCCACTCTGCACCAGGCCACCCTCAAAGTAATGGACAAACTGAAGTGACAAACATAACGCTGCTGAATGGCTTGAAGAAAAGATTAAATGATGCAAAGGAAAATTGGATAACCGAGTTGCATTATGTACTATGGGCTTATCGAACTACTCCACGAGAAGCCACATGAGAATCTCCATATATGCTGGCATTTGGAAGTGAAACTGTTATACCTGCCGAACTGAGTCTCCCCACACACAGAGTGCTGAATTTTAACTCTCCTATCAGTGACTTAATGAGAAGATTAGATTTGGATATGCTCGAGGAAGTTAGAGAAGAAGCAGCAATCAGAAACGCTGCATACCAGCAACGGACAACTCTGTTCTACAACAAGAGAGTAAAGAAATGCGACCTGAAAGAAGGAGACTATGTGCTAAAGAAAGAAATTCAAAAGCACAACAAACTGGAAGCTAACTGGCATGGGCCCTACAGAGTAACAGAGGTTGTTCGACCAGGGACGAATATAATCGAAACGTTAGAAGGAGAGGAGTTTAAGAATGCATGGAACGCAGAGCATCTGCGCAAATATTATCAGTAATTTAATCTCTATGTAATTCAGTTTTCTTCGATATGAATAAAGTTTTAGATATTTCGCCCAATTCTCTCCTTTTGTTGAAATTTTTTCAGAGTACTAGTGCTACACACTACGCATCAAGCCCAGAAACACCAACTACGGTTGGTTGGGAAGAAAATCCACCAGCTAAGGCTGGTCGGGAATAAACATTTCCTAGAAAAACAAACTACGGTTGGTTGGGACGAAAATCCACCAGCTCCAAAACACCAACTACGGTTTGTTGGGAAGAAAATCCACCAGCTAAGGCTGGTCGGGAATAAAAATTTCCCCAAAACACCAACTACGATTGGTTGGGAAGAAAATCCATCAGCTAAGGCTGGTCGGGAATAAAAATTTCCCAAAAACACCAACTACGGCTGGTTGGGAAGAAAATCCGCCAGCTAAGGCTGGTCGGGAATAAAAATTTCCCAAAAACACCAACTATGGTTGGTTGGGAAGAAAATCCATCAGCTAAGGCTGGTCGGGAATACAAATTTCCCAAAAACACCAACTACGGTTGGTTGGGAAGAAAATCCATCAGCTAAGGCTGGTCGGGAATGAAAAATTTCCCAGAAACACCAACTACGATTGGTTGGGAAGAAAATCCACCATCTAAGGCTGGTCGGGAATGAAAAATTTCCCAGAAACACCAACTACGGTTGGTTGGGAAAAAAATCCACCAGCTAAGGTTGGTCGGGAATAAAAAATCCACCAAATATAATTGGTCGGGAATAAAAAAAAGCCCAGAATCACCAACTACGGTTGGTTGGGAAGAAAATCCACCAACTACGGTTGGTCGGGAACATTTGGTTAAACAAAGAAGAATCATGTGATGAAAGTCGTTTAATGGTTTAGAACTAAAATTGATAAGTCATTACAATAAAAAACAAAACATAAATTTTTGATACTTATGACATTTTAAATTACCACCAAAGTTGGTCGAGAAATAAAATATCACCAACTCTGCTTTGTCGTCAGATAATTATCATCAATTCAGATAGTCAACAATAAATTTTCACCAACTCTAGTTGGTCGACAATTTAAAATAGCACAAAATATCTTTATCTTTTCAACAAATGTACATGCACATTCATTAGAAATGTCTTACAAAATATTTCCAAAGACAATGACAATTAAGATTGCAAAGAAAACTAGAAGTTTTTCATTAAATCGAGAACAAAATGCATTGAGAAATGAAATACATATTATATGAGAAATTATTACATCAAGAATCCTATTCTATTGGCTTCTTCCCCTCTACTTTTGAAATAGGTTCTTCACCAGTAGGAGGATCGTCTAAAGCATAGGGGGAATTTATAAAATTCAGATCTTTGAGCATCCTGACATTCATTACTGATGGCCGAGCAAGTAAGTGCTCGGGGTGAGATATCTCGAAGTTAGAATGAAGACTGTAGTCATCGAGATACTTTGAAATCAGGCATCGAGGAATGGCCCGAGCAGGAATCCAGCTCATATCCAGTTTGAAAGGTGGCACTAGCAACTCAAGCAACCCAAGGTCATAGTAATCCCATAAAAAGTGACCCTATTCCAACTGCAGCACACCCAAGGCATTCAGCCATCCTTGTTTGTAACCCTCATTATTTGCATTTTGGATCTGGTCATCTAGATGGTAGAGGGCTTCATTATAACCAGCCATCCAGAACTCTCTGGGCTACCTGTGGAATTGATAGGTTAACCTCTCCACTTGCTCGTGGAGGTTCTTCATTAAAAGTTCTTTACTCTCCAAGGCAGACTTTTGTGCAGAGAGCTACTCGTCCAGATTCAGAATCTTCTTAGACATCTCAGCTAATGCTTGATTCTTTGCCATCAACTGAAAGGCCAGATTCTCCAAAGACGATTGAGTTCTTTGTTCCTTAATTGAAATACGAGCATCCCTTACTCATCTCCGAGAAGCTCTTACTCGCCCGCGAGCAGAGGTAGAAGGTCCAATTGTTTTTAAGGTTTCCAGTTCATCTCTCAAGTTGGCATTTTTGACCTCCAAGAAATAGAAACCCTCGTCGTTGATAGGGACCAAAGAACTCGAGGTAGATGCTGTAGATTTTAGCTGAGATATCTATCCTCGCAGGTCATTATTTTCCTGTTCCAGCAACTTCGCAATCTACCTATGCTCTTCGACCGCGGTCTTCAAAGTCCTCTCCTTAAAATCATAAGAAATGACCAACCTATCATATCATTTGTCAGCATTTAGTTGCTGATACTTCTTCTCATATCCCTGATGTAGAGGGATAGTAGACTCCTTGTACTGTTGTTGAAGTTCCTCGAGGGTACCCTGGAGATCTTCAATCATCTCATAGTATGCCACATTATTAGCAACTGCACGGTCGAGCAGACATTTCAAATACTGGTAGGCTTCAACAGCTCATTCTGAAGCATCTGGACTGAGGATATCGACGATTTGAGATTCATTCAAGTCAGCATGGGCAGCCTTGAAGTAGTCGTTATATTTTTTCATCAGTTCTGTATCATGGGCTGACAAGAGTTCCATTCTAGCCATAAATTAGTAAAGAAAAGAGATAGAAATAATCAATAAAATGAAGACAGAGTAAGAAGAATAAAAGCAGAGCAAGAAAAAGGGAGTTAATTTGCACAACCAAAAAATTTAAAGTTTATTACATCATAAAAGAAGTACATAGCCCAGATACATTTAACAAAAAAGCAAAGAAAAACGTTCGAACAAATCTACACCTTATCCTTGTCTCCTAAAACTTTCTCTGGAGGCTGGGACGAAGAGGTAGGTTGCTCGGATGGCATAGAAGGTTGCTCGGAGGGTGTTGGAAATTTCTCAGTTGAAATGCTGGTTGGTTGAAGTTGCTCGCAGGAGGTCTGGATAACCGAGGGATGAGAAATCTGATCTCCTATCACCATAGAGGATTCTTCGGAAGCAGCTTCGTTTTCTTCTTCTTCCCCGGGAGAAGGAGGGGGGCCAGGAATGTGTTGCTGAAATAGGTCTGAATTCTCATCGACATTCATCTCCCTCAGAGTAGCCACCCAACCATCCCTGAAATATTTAAGGCTACCATACTCCATTTGTGAGATCATGGCATCCAAACCCTTATTCCAACCCTTGTCCCAACCAGTACTAAAGGACTTCTTAATAGCAAGTTTCCTCATCGCCTTCTCTGAGGAAACCCTCTCAGTCATGAGTTCCTCGGCAACTTTTAATTTCTTTTTCGCCTCTTCCCTCTGGCGATCCGCTTCACGTAGTTTGCCTAACTCCTCTTAAACAGCTTTGAATTTGGTCTCAAGCTCTCCAGCATTTTGGAGCTTCCCTCGAGCTCTTTATTCTTGCTTTCCAAGTATTTTATCTTCTTCTCCAAACCCTTGGAGACTTCAACAACTTTATCTCTCTCTTGCTCGGTGGTTGTTAGTTGCTTCCCCCAAGCAACTTTGTCTTCGTCATACTTCCGATGAGAATCCTTTAAGGACTGTGACAGACCTATAATAGCCTCCTCCAAACCTGACGAGGAGCTTGATGCTTTAATAGCTTCATCCTTTTTTAGAATGGTGTTGAAACAAGTTACCAACTGGAAAAAGAAAATAATTGTAAGTCAGTGCAAGGACATAATATTGAAAAATGAAAGTTTAAAATAGTAATACTTACAGAGGCAATATGTTGAGCTGCCAAGGTAGTAACCCTCTCCCAAGAAAGATTTTCTTCAACACCTTGGATCTCGGGGATAATCCAAGACTTCCCCGAGCTCATGGCAGAGCTCGAATCAACAAAAGTGGGAACACCACTTCCAGTAGTTAGAGGCTGAGAGATGGATTCAAACAAATTGTCCGAGGAATTTTTCTTTAACTTCCTCGTGGGAGCAGGAACATTCTTGACCAAGGATGCCGTCTTGGTCGGTGATATAACTATAACCTCGCTTGGAGGAGAAACAGCTGCAATCTTGCGTGGAGCCACAGGGGGCTTCTCGGCAGCCTTCTTAGTAGAAGTTGGAGGAGGTGCATCAATTTGTCTTATCCCTTCTGGGACATCCTGCTTAATTTTCTTGGCCTCTCTAGTAGTAGAGGCAGACTTATCGAAGAGGGTAGGAGATCTTCTTCTTTTCATTCTATCACTGAGAGGAATATGCGATTCAGGAGAAGAACCTTCAGAAACTGGTGCTGATTCTATGTTACTTATCACTGGACGAGCAGTGAAAGACAAGGTGTAACTCTTGTACTGCAACAAGTACGAGGCTGATCTAATATGTTCATCAGCAACAGTTTGATGCAAACCCCAGATAAGTTTCAGATGATTTAAATTAACTTCTGTCTCCTTTGGAGACCTTCTTTTGTTGTCAACTGCAAATAAATAAAAATCAAAATATCAGTGACGCATTTTATCGAATATAAAGAAAACATGATTTTAAAAACTAAATAAAATAAAAACAACATATCCCATTGCCATATGAGGGCATCTGGGACCCTGATATATGTCATTTTCAGTTAATGGAGCATGTTGCCAATTTTTCATAACAACCCCATGCTCGAAGTAATCCCTGTTGGCATCTCAGAGATTGACAACTAAAGCCCTATTTAAAAACCTAGTTTTCAAATAAAAAGTACTATCACTGACAACCCATCTATAGCAAAACATAATCTCTGGAATTCCTAAATGGGTTCCATGAATCTGATTTAACCTATGGACTCCATTAACTATTCTCCATATATTGGGGGCTATTTTTGCAGGTACTACGTCAAAATATTGACAGAATTCCAAACACAAGGGGTTTGGAGGAAAAGAAAAGCCACATTCAGCTACAAGGAGACTGGGGAACCAATGTCCCTCAGCCAAACGAAAATAGTCAGAAGGCTCAGAAAGCTCTTCCAATATAACCCAGGAAGGAATTGAAAAATCAGAGCAAAATTTGTCAAGAGATTCAACGACGTAAACCATGATGAAAAAAAGAAATAAAAGAGAAGGAAAAAGATCTTACAGGAAAAAGATGAATCAGGTGACAACGAACAATGGAAGAAACGAACGCACAAGACAGAGAAGAAGTGAAGAAAATTCTAAAGATGCAGATTTGAAAAAGTAAAAGACGATCGAGTTTTTTGAAGCGTTTAAATACTTTACCTCGAGAATGGAGAAAAGCAATGATTACCAAGATGGACGATTGCGTATTCGGCGGCTAAAAAGAAGAAAAAAGGCACGAAACACGAAGCGATTATTGAAATTCGAAACACTTTAAAAGCCTAGTACTATGTACTGAGAAAGGGAGTTATGTACAACGAACGATTGTCTAAATTTCATAAAGTTTAGGTAGCATAAATGTTCCATACTTTTCTTCAACATCAAACCACAAAATATTGGGGGCTTCTGTTGATACCAAATTTAACCTGCTGACATAAACCAATTATGTGAATACACGTGTCAATCTACATGGCACCTGAGAACATTTTTGACAACACTTTGACTCCAAGGAACTCAACCTCCCCGACCAACTCAGGCGCTCAGAGCAGCAAGTGTTCTTCGAGGAACTTTATTGTACCGAGCTACTTAGGCGGTATGAGCAACTTAGGGGGTCCAAGATGCACCTCGTACAGAGAATTTATAACCGAATAATTAAGAGGATTGAATGCGCATTAAATGCTGATTATTATCATACAGATGTATACACCGATTGGACATCTATGTAATATTCTCTCACATGTACATCCCCAAGGCTATAAATACATTGTAACCTCCTCATTAGCAGAGGACTCCGAATTTCTTGGTAAAATCTATAATCGAGAATTCCCAAACAGTCAGCAATAACAAAATAGTGGACGTAGGCCCTTCTTTCAAGGCTGAACCACTTTAAAATTGTTTTGCCTTATTTATTTTATCTGTGATTGAATAATTAGAAGAGATAGTCTAATTTTTTACATCAACAATAACTAAGATCATAATCTGGAGTAATCAGCATCTCGAAGATATCCTGGATTGAATTTCACTGAGCAACTATTGGATGATTTACGCGTGGAATCAAATTATGAGCTATCTAACTTTACAAACAAAGTCTCTTTATTCAAGTAATTCTAAGATAATTAAATTAGAGTTAATTAATTAGTGGAAATAATTACAATTAAACAAAAAGAAAATAAATTATGGGGTTATAGTTTGGAATTTCCATAATCTTTTCAAAAGTCAATTTAATTATTTAGCCTTTCGTACCCAGTATAGCCCTTGTGAAAGACGTAAGGTTTTAAGTCTCTAATTATTCTAAATAAGTTTTAGTCAGTTTCGATTTGGAAATAGAAATACGATTTCTTAGAGTTAGGATCTCATTTAAATTTAAGGGTTATCTCATTTGATACTATATCACATGAGGGAATAACTTTCCAGACAAAAGTCCTTGATAGATGTCAAGCTTTTCATAAGGTATCCTTGCGAGAACTTCTCTTTAAAAAAGTTCATCTATTTGGGAAAACGTATTTTACTTGGAGTGTTTTATGATGGAAAGTATAAGTAACTTCCAGGTCATATTTTATAAGTATCAAATCAGTATAAATAACTTTTCCCAATCCCCCCCCCCCCCCACCACACACAGAGGGGAGAGATAAAAGGTAAGGTGAGGAAATGGAGAGTTACATACTTAGGAAAAATAAGAGAATAAAGAGAAGTTCCTTCTCAAGAGTTTATAGCTCTTAGTATTAAGTGGTGACCATGCACTGTTATTACTTCATATGATTATATACTGGAAGATCTACGTAACCTATACAACTTCATCACATATTAGTGTTTGTATCAAATAACTTATACGATCCACAAAGGTATGATGATCTAAACCCTAAATTTATACTAATCTAGTTCTTTCTTCTTCTTTACAATCCTATTCAATTGAAAATTTTAATAATGCATAATCGATTGAAGATTTTAGGCAAGAAAAGTCCTATCTCTAATAAGGGAACCTTAGTTTTAATGATGACCTATTTTCCAAGAAAATGTGTTTGAGTTAGTTACTTATCTGGCAAAGTTTTGTGAAATCAACTTTTTTTGTCAAAATCGTAAAACGTTTGAGTTATTTACTTACGATTTTGACGTTATATAATTATCTCAATGCAAGTCTAGGTGTGTAGAAGTTGATTTCTAGTACGGGACAAAGGAATTATATCAGAACACAAGGGAGAGACTATGTGATGGTATCATGTATGTCGATTGTAAAACCTAGACTTTATAGTACCAGTGGACTATTTAGGTTGGAGAGATAGTTTTTTTTCCCATGAGAGTCTCTACTTAATTCCTTTTGCATTATGTGTAATTGTTTTCATATCTTTGTAAATTGTATTCATAATCACCCACATGAAATTTGAACTAATTAAATTTATTCAGTAAAATTAAATTTTTTGTCCTTATAAAAAGGATTTAATTTTGACTCAACGTGGTAATTAATTATGTAATAAATTAATTGTACTATTCCTTAGGGCACATACTTTTTGAACTGATATCAGAGTCGTTCGTTATGGTTAATCCTAAGGGTATTTCTGTTAAGGTTCATTCGATCACGCATCCGCCTATTTTTTTTAGTAGAAACTACGTGTATTAGAAAATGAAATTATGAAAACAAAAGTATTTTCAAATATAATTATTTTTTATGAAAACAATCCAATTTATATATGACAATGCTCATTATTTTCTTTCTAATGTCCATGAGATAAGAACAAGAACTTAATACATGAAGAGACCTATTGCCAGGATTGTACCAACCAATCAACTAAGTTCAAAAGAGAATAATCACATCAAGAAGAAAACATGTAGCAAAGTAGGTAATATCATTTGCCATGAGTTAATAATATCCAAAATACCCATAAAAGTCACAAGTTCATTACCTTGAAGAAACTCAAAAACCCAAAAGGACGATCAAGATCTATGTGAACCAAATGCAAACACAACTTAGTCAGAAGTTTACAAATGCGAGACAAGCACAACTAATCAATTTATTTTATATCCATTTAAGAATATCATTTACCAAAGAAAAATGAATTGAAAACATGCGTGACAAATCCAATCAGGACTTATGATTATCAAAATCAAATAGATGAAAAACCACAAGAACTATAATTCAAAAGAAGTTACCAACCTCCAAAAGACACTCTCAGAGTCTTTAGTGAATAAAGGATGATTGTAATGATGTAAATGAACTTGTATGATAAAAAAATTAATCAAACCAACAAACCAAACCTTACTAAAACAAGGACAAAAAAAATAGGCAAAACATCAAGTTAGTTACTTTGAATCAACTTAAAGTTGACTTTAAGTCTACTCAAACTACAACAATTGACTTGCCTCACTTTTAGATAAAGAAAGTGTTGCTTAAAGTGAAATAAAAAATGAGTTTGGGAATTTGATTCGACTCATAGTGCCAGGTGGCCCAAATGTCCAGTGACTAGTTTTTAAAATTAAAATTCCAAAATACCTAAAATTTACTTGAGTACCCTCCAACTTCTATTTTTGGAAAATATCTTAAAAGAACCCTTTCGATTCATTCGACAAATATAAAATATTTATACAATATTATCCAAAGATAAAATTTCTAATTCATAGCTTGTGTCCCTAAACTTGAGTATTCTAAAGAGAGCAACTAAGTCTTAAACCCATTACTTGGTTTTAAATCCAAAACTCTATCGAATCAAATATCCAATCAAAAACCCATTTAAGCCAAAGATTCATCCTGAAACCCTTTTTAAACGAGGATCGAATACCAATGCCCACTTGTTAGGATAAAAACCCTCTAATACCAATTTGAAGATGGGATGGTTAAACAATATACCAACTCTTAAAAATTACTCAAATTTTAATTTCTTCAAAATTAAAATTATTTAAACGACGTTAATTCAACTCAAGTCCCACAATAGTCCAACAAATAATAAATCAAGTTTTAATATTGGCCAAACAAGATTTACATAAATTTTCCCAAATTAAATTTGTTGACTTGAATTAAAATAAAATTAACATTACCCAATATTAAAATTAGCACCAAATTAAATAAGTGTTGGGTTTAAACCAATTTTTATCTTGATTAAACTTATACATGCATCTATGTGAATATTGCAAGATAAAATATACACAACCACACGAAGGCACGACGTTCGAGAAAAACCCACAAAGAAAAAACCTCGGACGACCCAACCTGTAAATCCAATTAGTACGATATTTTTACAAAGGCACGATAAGAGAACTTACAACAATGACTCGACTCCCTTTAAGCCTTGACGCTCCTTCTCTCTTTAGCCTCCGCCTAGTAGATAACTCCGGAATCCACCACAGTCTTGGAATCCCCCGATGGGGCTCATCTACTATCAAACAGACGATGGCCTATCCATCGTATGCATACTGCAAATCTTCATAAAGAATGGACTCCTCCGTAGGGAAACTTCTCTTTTATGGGATGAGAAAAATACTCAGTGCCAAAATAAAGATCTCAAAGCAAGTATGTATATATATATATATATATATATATGAACTTGGATCAAACAAACTACGGGTGTAAATTTGGGTTTTGAAAGAAATTAATCCATGAAAAAATCAACACACAAATGGGACTTTTTGGTAGTAAGTTTTTTTTCTCTTAAAGTGTTGGAAACTCTCTAAAAAATTCTCTTAGAAAAGTTAGTTTCTGCACTAATTAAAGCTGGTAAAAAGAGAGTGGAAAGTGGGAGGTTAAAATTTGAAAACTAATCAAAACTTACAAAATCGCCCAGGTCTTTGAATCTTGTTCAAACGGGGTCATTCGAACAACTTCGTTTGAATAAAACTTGTAACAAAAAATAGGAAAAAATCACTGAAACTCGTTAGAAAACTCGTTAGAAATCTACTTCGAACATTGTCGTTCTAACGACCTATCTAACAAAAAAAATGAGAAACCATGAGCGATTCTCGTTAGATATCTCATCCGAATGAATTGGAAAAGTCGTTCGAACGAGGTAGTTAAAATGACTTCCGAACAAAGAGTCAAAAAAATTATTTTCCTTAAAAAAATAATAAAATTCATCTGCAATAAATTTTTTTGTAAACATAACACCCAAAATAAATTTTCCAAGTCTTTACATATTAAGGTTGTAAAAAACGCGGGATACGACTGAGGCGTGGAGTCCAAGACTTAAGCCTTAGAAGCCTAGGCGGGCTATAGGAGTGAAAAGGCGTTTTGGCCTTTTTTAATTATATTTTAATATTTTTTAACCATGACAACGCTATTAAAAATACTAAAATGGTACATACTTTAAAAATATGTCTGAATAATTGTAAATTAAAATATTAAAAAACTCGCATTTTTTCATGCCTTACTTCTAAAAAACTCGCTTTTTTCACGCCTTACTCCCCAAAAACACATGTTTTATCACGCCTTACCCAAACAAATGTGCGTTTTTTCACGCCTTATCCAAAAAAACGTTGGCCATGCCTTAATCTATGCCTAGGGCCAAAACTTTGCGTATCTAAAAAGCCTCACGCCTAGGCGCACCTTGGAGCCACCTATGCTATATGTATATATTAAAGCATTCGTACCTTTAAAGACCTTGGAAATGTTGAAGACGAGAAACATGGAACGAAAAATCGACAATGGTGAACTTCAATATAACTTGGCCACTACGTCTTCAACACAAACGTCATAGGCTGAAAGACACAACATACGTCTATCCTTTGACTCAAATAGTTTTGTTCAAAATTAAGCCAACACAACAAAGTGACTCAATTGAAAATTTGCCCTAACAAATCTCCCCCTTTAGCTATTACAGGACAAAACCCAAAATAAAAATCCTATGGGCTGTCAAGCTCTTATAAAAGGACAAAAACCCTTCTAAAATAAAAAACATATAGACACTTGACTTGATTAATAGGTTAGAAGCCTTGCCTCTTTAAAGTACTGTCGCTTAAGATAATAACTTGCACACTTAAACACACACCATTAAATGCATTGGAAATATCAAAAGAATAAATGCGAAATAAATTATCCCCCTTAATACATTCTCTCCTTTTATCTAAACATGATCTACCTAAGAAGGCCGCATCTCCCCCTAAGTTAAATCACTCAAACTAAAAGGTTTAAATACCATTTCTTCCCTTTTTTGTTTCGGAATAGACAAAGATTGAAATGCATATATACATTTATTTCTCCCCAATTAAATCAAATACTTTCCGTAAATGAAATAAGGGTAATAAATAATGGAAGAACTAGTATAAAATGTAATGGTGAATAAAGTGCCAAGAATAATAAAGCACATGGAATGAGAAGCAACTAATCCAACACAAAGCTTAATAAATACCAACTATGATATGATAAACAAACGATATAAAATAAGATAAATTAAAATAAGCACGAGATATCAATCACAACAAGGTGAATAACTATTTCAACATAAATCATACACGGACTAGATAACAAGGCAAAGACTTAGAAAACAAATGAAATACCATATACATATATACACATAAGATATCAATAACATGCATGCACATATACATATGTATAAACACCACACACGACACAATATACATTAAGCTTTCCACACTCATATGACAAAAATGTGTCTAAATAACATGTGGTAAACGGAAGTGAAGGGGTGTGAACTAGAGACTAAAGGAATATCGACCCAATCACTAAAATATGTTCACAGAGTTCTTCTTTGATTGCAAAATATTATCATACTTAAATATAACCTCATGTGTCAATATAAAATGAACTCAATGAATAAACATACACAATGCACGCAAGCCTAGAATTTTGATAATTCTACAAGCCAATAGAGTCATGACAAAAATAACATAACTAGGATACATTGTCATTGTGCAAAACTGTTGATATATCCATGAAAACTTCCTCATACATAATATTCTTTTATTTTATTTTCTTTTGAAGGATCATATAAAACTCAACTACTTTGGCCTCGGCTAATTTTAACAATGCCACATTTTTTAGGCCATATTTCAATAGTGGCTTTTCACGCAAAGTAATTTTGTCATTCGTAGCCCGATTTTATTGATAAGCAACCACACCATATAAATATTTTTCTATTTTTTAAAAATTCGGTCAATGGTTCTTACATGCAAAAATCCTCTATAGTCATAGCAACATATAGATGACTAAATTGATAGGAGAGCTTCTCACTTAGCTCAAAAATACATGTGGAGTTAAAGATCCAATGAGCTCGTGCATGTGTGAATAAAGGCATATATAAAAAGAGAATCCATTAAGCAAGTCAAAGTCAAACTACTCAATGCAATCATGATAAAGAACACTTTAAAGATTGAAAATATTAATAAAAATTTCTATCCACATGGAAGAAGGGAATGATATTTGATTCAAACACAAGTATATGTCACATAAAATATGTAAAACTAAAGTACACAAAAATAAAAAATCTTTTTGAGTATTTCAAAAATTTAACAAAACACAAAGATAATCCAAAAGACAAAACATAAAAAATCTTTTTGTATTTTTCAACTAAGATGCAATAAATAAAGTTAATACAAAAGATACACAAGTTATATTTCTAGAAACACATTTATGATGAAGCACGGAATAGAAAATGACAAACAAGCATACAACTAGCAAGAATATATCATGTAGCACAAAAGCTAGTGTATGAAAACTAAACTAACACAATCAACCTTTAGATTTTGCAAGTGAGTAATCATGTGCAAGTAAATGAGAGTCATAAAGTCTATCATGTAAAGTCTCCAAATCAGATCTCCTAACCCACATGAGTGAAACAAGAAGCTCTCGGGATTTGGTGACCTTGGGGACTCTACTCTTTGGATTTCTAGGAACATTTCTAATATCAAAACAAAACTTCTTAAGGTGACCCTTTTGACCACAATGTGTGCATGTAAAGACTTGGCGAAACGTATTACCTAAGGATTGACCTTTTAAAGTGTTCCTAGAATATGCTCTCAAAATCGTGGTTTTGGCGTTATTAGCGGAAGAATTTTGAGTATCAAAGCCAATAACACCCATTTCATCTTTGATTTGGACGGTTCCTAAGATTTTATCTAATTTCTTCGACCTACACTCCAAATCAAATTTTACTCGACTTAAATCTTTTAATTTTTCTTCGAGTTCCACTATTCGAGACTCAAGTAAACTCCTACTATCTTCAAACTCAAGAATCTCTTTCTTTATAGACTCCATTGAACCTCTAAGGCTATCTCTATCACCTTTCACATACTCAAGCTTCTCACAAAGTGTCCTATCACATGACTTAAGATCTTTAACTGAAATACTCTCATCAGTATCTACGACATGTTCTCTCATTTTATTGACGTCTCATATAACTCACGAAAGGCTACTTGAACTTCACTCTTCTCATCCTCTTCTTCACTCTCATTCTCTTCTCCACTCTCTTTACCATTAAACTCTTGGGAAGTGTCATGTAAAGGAATGTCTTAATGGGAAGATTCATTGTCAATGCTCACATGACTTTCCACGAATGTGGTGAAGTTTCACTCAATGGGGAAATTGGGTCCCTTCCGGTTCACTATCGATAAGGGTGGCATTGTATGACATTGGTCTCTTGACCTCCTTCCTTAGTTTATTAGTACATTCGGATTCCCTATGGCCATAACCCTCATAACCATAACACCTATTTGACTCGTCCCTATTAATATCCTCATTATGATTTCTAGGGAATTTCTCGAGTTTACTATGCTTACACTTATCAAATATCTTACAATCATTATTAAGTTTCTTTTTATTAGTCTTAAAAAATGTTCTAAACTTCCTAGAAACAAATCCATATCCTCGGAGTCGATGTCACTCTCATCATTCGAAACTTATTGTTCCTCCTTCCAGGCTTTCAAATCAATGCCCTTATCTTTCTTCTTCTCATCCATGGAGGTAGCCAAGTTAAGTTCATAGGTTTTTAAGTCACCTACAAGCTCTTTAAGTTTCATAGATGTTAAAGTGGGTAAAGAATTTAAAATGGTACTTTGAGAATAAATCTATTAGGTGATGACCTCAAATTTTTCTTTACTACATGGTAGTTGGGTATCTTTTCACCCAAATTAAAAGATGAATTAATAATGTAAAAAATTCTAGCATAGAATTCATTAAAAGTCTCACTTTCAGGCATTTTAATGGTTTCAAATTGAGTGGTGAGGTTTTGGAGTTTGGAATCTTTGACGACCTTAGTACCTTCATGGATGATTTGGAGAAAATCCCATGCCTCCTTAGATGTTTCACACGTCATACTCCAATGAGACTCATCCGATTTGACCGAACTAAAAAGGAAATTTAAACCACGGGAATTAAAATTTGCAAGTTTAAGTTCATCCTCACACCATGATTCTATGGGTTTAGGAACACTAACACCTCCTTCCAAGCACATTGGTGGAGACCACCCTTTAACTACCGATTGCCAAACCCATTCCTCTAAAGACTTAAGTGCCAACCTCATTTTCACTTTCCAATACACGTAATTTGAACCATCAAAAGCAAGAAATTTTGTATAAGGAATATTTTCCATTATAAAACTAAAAACACAAGATATTAACACAATAAATTAGCGTTCCTACTCTGAAACCACTTTTTAGGATAAAAACGCTCTGATACCAATTTGAATATGGGATGGTTCAAAGATATACCAACTTTTAAAAATTTCATTTAAACATTACTCATATTTTAATTTCTTCAAAATTAAAATTATTTAAACATAGATGATTCAACTCAAGTCCCACAATAGTCCAACAAATATTAGTTCAAGTTTTAATCTAGGACAAACAAGATTTACATAAATTTTCCCAAATTAAATTTGTTGACTAGAATTAAAATAAAACTAAAATTACCCAATATTAAAATTACCACCAAATTAAACAAGTGTTGTGTTTAAACTAATTTTTATCTTGATTAAACCTATACATGCATCTATGTGAATATTTCAAGATAAAATAAACACAACCACATGAAGGTGCGATATATGAGGAAAACCCACAGTAGGAAAAACCTCAGATGACCCATCGTACAAATACGTTAAGTATAGTATTTTTACAAAGACACGACAAGAGAACTTATAACAAAGACTCGACTCCCTTCAACCTATGCCAAGTAGATAACTCCAGAATCCACCGATGGGGCTCAACTACCGTCAAACACACGATGGCCTATCTACCGTATCCATACAATAAATCTTCACAAAAAACGTAATCCTCCATAGGGAAACTTCTCTTTAATGGGATGAGAAAAATACCCGGTGCCAAAATAAAGATCTCAAAGAAAGTATATATATATATATATATATAAAATTGGATCAAACAAACTATGGGTGTAAATTTTTTTTTTTGGAAGAAATTAATCCATGAAAAAATCAACACACAAATGGGACTTTTTCGTTGAAAGTTTGTTTTTTCTCTCAAAGTGTTTGAAACTCTCTAAAAAAGTCTCTTAGAAAAGTTTATTCATCCACAAATTAAAGATGGTAAAAATATAGTGGGAAGTGGGAGGTTAAAATTTGAAAACTTCTCAAAACTAACAAAATCGCCCTGGTCATTCGAATCTCGTCCGAACGAAACTTCTAACAAAAAATAGAAAAAATCGCCAAAACTCGTTAGAAATATCGTTCGAACGTTGTCATTTTAATAACCTATTTGACGAAAAATAGAGAAAACATGAGCGATTACCGTTAGATATCTCAGTCGAACGAGTTAGTTCAAATGACTTTCGAACAAAAAGTCAGAAAAATATTTTTCTTAAAAAAATAATGAAATTTATCTTCAACATAAAGTTTTGTAAAAATAACACCCAAAATAAATTTTCCAAGTCTCTCTATATATTAAAGCATTCATACCTTTAGAGACCATGTAAATGTTGAAATGTTGAATATGAGAAACATGGCAGAAAAATTGGCAATGATGAACTTCAATTTAACTTGGCCGCTACATCTTCAACACAAACGTCATAGGCTTGAAATACACGACATACTTCTATTATATGACTCAAATAGTGTTGTCCGAAATCAAGCAAACACAACAAATCGACTCCATTAGAAAATTTCCCTTACACTACTTGTGATAAAGATTCTACTCCAAACCCATCTGAATAATATACTTTTTGTGGCCAACCAAATCAACTGGGAATAACAAAGATTCATCTATAAAGACTATATTAGGAGGATCTGTAGCAATTAGGTATGTAGGTGGGAACCCATGAATGAATATTGATTACCTAACACATTTCTAAATAATGGAATTAAATCCATTTCAGCATTGATATTTTTCGAAAATGTTATTTTCCATTTTGTTCATACAACTTGCTCTTAACACTTACAGTTGAACTTCATTGCATCTTCACAACTAATAGTGACATTGTTGTGGGGAGTTAACATTTTATAAGGCCTTGGGATATTTATTATTCTTTTTGGGTAAGGATAGTTATGGTTCCTTCCTTTGTTAGTTTCACTTCCAAGGTGTAATAATTTCTTCTGAGGTTTTGTTCCACCTTAGATAATTGGAGATAGTGAAATTTACCAGGTACAATCTCGAGCATGGACATAAGCAGAGCCAAACCACGTAAAAACCTTAGTTTGAAAAGTTTCTATAAGTTGTCTATCTTTGAACTATTTATGTTTATTATTTGATTAATTTCTTATACTTAAGTTGATTTATCATATTGAAATTACTCTATAAAAACTGAAGAAAATTTTGAAGTGCCAGTAATATATAAATACCCAATCCCCCCCTCCCCGCTTAGGTATTTCTCGGTCAACAATTGGTATTATAGACTAGCTCATAGATACTTATTTTTAAATATATATTTTGAGTTTAAAGATTTTAATGGGATTTTTCCAAATGTCTACATTCCCAAAGATTAATCAACAAATCAACCTTATTTTTTTATGAATATAACTGCAGTTTTTTGGGAAAATAGAATGCAATAGTTTATTCAAGATCATGACTATGAAACATGGACATCTATAGTTAATGTTCTATATATCTATGAAAATAATATTTAATGCTTAAGTACCGAAAAGTGAAAATGATATTGATGAAAACGATATTAGAAAAATACAAGTTGATGTTAAAGCCACGAACACCCTGGTTTTGTCAACATTATATATGAGTTTAATCAAGTTTAATTTTTTTCTCTTATGCTAAAAAGATGTGGGACACTTGTGAGATCAAACATAAAATGCATGTTACAAGTTAGATAAGATAAAATTAGAATACTTATACATAGTTATGAATTGTTTCCAATGAAAAGAAGAATTAATCACTAAAATGTATGATATATTTGACACTACTACCAAATAACTTCATAATCTATGAAGAACAATATCTAACAATGAAAAATAGAAAGCTTCTCAGTTCTATACCAAATAAGTTGGATTCCAAGAAAATATTTCTTCAAGAAAAAAATAAAAACGGGAGACATATGCTTGGAAGAATTAATTGGATCTCGTATAACATATAAAATGGAGATCAAAGAAAGAGAAAAAAGATAAATAAGTGATCAAATTAAAACCTTAGGTTCCTTGGAAATACAGAGATATGCGATATCTTCTCCATTGAAATGATGCCCTTATTCACTAAACAATTTCAAAGCTTTCTGAAATATCAGTAAAGAGGTGAACACAAATGATCCATAAAACTATGAAAGGCAATCTCCCGATGAACACTAACTCAAAGGAGAATACATATTTAGCTGGTGTAATGAATTTGGGAACTTTGCTACGGATTTACCCAGGTGCAAAAAGGAAAGAAGAAATGGAAGAAGAGAATGACATGGGTAAACTGAAAGAAGGATATGAAAGCCTTGTGGAATGACTCAGAAGAATCCTACTCTAGAGATGGATAAAGTGGATCCGATGAAGAAAATATATGTTTATTAGGATAAACGATGAGTAAAACTATTGTGAAATTCAAATATTATATATGAATCTATTAAATGATTTAAAAACCCTCCTCAAAAAACAAAAAGCATTGGAAAATAAATATAAGAAAGTTCAATTAGGACATAATCATTCCTTTATCGATCATGGAATAACCTTAAAATTATTATAAAAAGTTAAAAGAGAAAATAATATTTTTAACAAAAAATCACACACTTCTAGAAACAAAAGGAAAGAAATTTCCCCTAGAAAAAAAAAAAGAAATTAAGTGAAAAAATAATATCCTTCACAAATTCTTTTGAATATACTTTTAGTCAAAGATTCTCATGTGACAAAACTGGTCTTGATTTTAACAAAGAATGACATGAATGTCATGGAAATCGTAAGACAAGATACGAACCTCATTATTCTTATCATGACATAAAATGTCCACCTTTAAACAAATACATAAGTCATCTCTATGACAAAATATCATCATGGGATCATAATAGTTCAACACCACATGTTAACCCGTATGGAACAAACATCTATTGGGTACAAAAAGCATGTGACACCCCAACTAATTAAATACCGGGTAGCTACTCCTTTATTAAATTAATACAAAATGTTAAGTTGGTTCAATTCATAACACCACTGTCGAAATACATTTTAACAATTACTAGCCACCTAATATTTAAAAGTGAGTTGTCAATTTTAATTAAATCCGATTAACATTCAATAAGTAGATTATGAAATGCTAACATAACCACCACAACATAGCCACAATAGAATAACCATAAAATAATAATGAATCTGGAGGAATACTCCTCACAATAATCCGAGTACTGAAATAAACAAATACCAAGCCCGCATCACAACATTAATTACAACCCAAAATTTGAAATAATTGAATAGATAAAGTATATCTAAAAGGAAATAGGGCGACATGCCCAACAGATGAGAGAGTCTGATAATATAGAGTCAAGATCGAAAATGGAGGCGTCTACTGTCAAGGTCCTGTAACTTCCACAGCAGCTACAGTACGTCACCTGAATGGAACTCCTATGCTTGGTGTCCTTGTGGCTGGGCACCTAAAAAGTTTTACAAAAATAGATTTGAAAGCAAACGTGTCAGAGCCCGATTGTGAAAACAGTTTAAAAATAGCAAGTGTTTAATATCATTAAACAGTGAATATAAAGTACTTGATAGTGTGTGCACTCACATGAGTTCCTCACCTCTCAACTAATTGTGCACTCCTATCGTACCCGTACCCATCTTAGTTATTCCCATACTTAACTAGTTTAATATAAAATCTAACATTACTATACAATTCACGATTTAATTCCAGCATCTTCATTTAAACATAGTGTCTTAAATTTCTTCTCGGTTTCCCATATTAGTAATACTACTTACTAGAGGATTTCCATTTTTATCTTTACGAAAACGTTACTATTATTTATACTCACATTTATACATGACAGTGCATTTCAATTTACTGTTTATTATTCTCATCATAAATATACAATACTAGCACCCCGAGGCTAAGCTGCGGTGCACACATACTCTGCCATCCAATCCCGGTACATCACATACATTAGGACCACGCATTCCGAATCTCTCAGGAATCGTTCTCAAATGACAACAATCACACATAATGGAGGCGAACATAGTTTACATCACATGGGTCACGCACATACCTACCCTCCCATGATCAGCAGACTTATTAACTTCTCAATAAGTCCTTTTCTTACCTATGTCCTCGAGGTACCAATCTAAATCCCCCCGTAGGCACACAAAGATTAGATGGCCCTGATCGAACGCCGATCTCCCATGATAGCAAGTACGGTAGGTATGTTATACACAGATAACTACATATACTAAGCATTCGCACATCTTAGATATCTCAATATATTAATAGAGTCATACTTCTCGTTCTTGTATCATCATTTAATATCATACACTTATAAGTCCCCAGTTTATATACATTAAAGTTGTCAACTCTTCTCACGTCGTAATTAGGTACTCGTTTCCTAATTCATAAAGGTCATACGATTCACTACAAGATTCTAAGTTTTACTCCTCAACGTAATCAAATCTCCCAAATATACCCACTAGTCAATAAGGGAAGGTTATTACTCCATTAAATAAGTCTACGGGACATTTGAAATAAAATCAGGCCCAAAAAGGCCATTCTGTCAACTCGTTAGAAGTCTCGTTCCAACGAGGCCGTTCGAACGAGGTCGTTCGAACGAGTGCCGTTTGAACAAAAGGCTTTGAATGAACTACCAACTCGTTAGAAGGGGTACTGTCATCTCGTTCGAACGAGGTCGTTCGAACGACCTGGGTAGGTCTTCTAACGAGATGGCAGTTTGCACCCAGAAATTTCCCAATTAGTTTTTCTCAATTTTTTTCTTCTGTAAATTCACCCTAAGATCATCCCAATTCTTAAACTTCTCTAAATCCTCTTAGGTCGTTTCTTAACATATTTTTTTTGGGGTCAAATCCTCCAAATCAATATGTAATTAACATAAATCCCCCAATATTATCCCAAGCCATATGAACATGAATCCAGAATTTGATTGTGCCCAATTACTCATCATAAATCCATTTTTAAATCATCATATTTAAGTCTTCGAATACTAAATTCGTCCATAGTCATTCTACATGCAAATCTTATCCCAAATTTAGAGTTTCTCCAACAAATTTTATTAGTTTTCCTCAAAACTTTCAAGACAAAATAGTTCTTACACTAAACATGGAAGAAATATTCAATGCACTTAAAAATATTAAATCACTTGCCTCAGATTTTTTCTTCAGATGTGTTGTCGATGGTTCAAGGTTGATTTTCTCCTCTTTTTCGGTCACAAATCCTTTCCAAAACTCATGGTGTGGAGATGGTTTGGCTTGGGAACCCTTTACCCTTTTTCTAACTTTCTCAAAAACTACCGTAGCCCACTCTCTCCCTTTTTGACTGATAATGGCCTTAGTGGTTCTTTTAAAATATCTTAATTAACACTTAAATTCGTGGGTCTAAATTCTCTAATTTATAAAATTACCAAAATACCCTTCTAGGTTGCCGGTTTGGCCTAAAAGTGCCCTGGGACCCAAACTAAACCACCGACTAGTGTTTTCTGACTATTTCGACCCTTCCGAACACGTTGGTGCACTCAAAATGACCATTTGGTTGATAAAAATATAATTCACTTTTTAATTTAAATAATTTCGTTCCTGACGCGACTGACACGCACGTCCCAACTAAATTTCCAAATTGCCGTATTTCAGTCTCGTGATAACTTTAATATTTTCAATACTCCTGTATTACCATACATACTCAGAAATATTAAATTTTGACATCATAATCAAATATCAACTCACATCTCGCTAGTATTTATACCAGGATTAATTGCCAATTAATTCTCATTTAATTCAATTAATCCCTTAAATAAAATCAATAAAATTACGGGGTATTACAAAATAGAACTATCTTTTTGAAATGTGTAGATGTGAATGAAGTCATTCAAAAGATAAGGAAAATGGTACTTAGATAGCGGATGGTCTCGACACATGACAAGGGTTTAAAAAATTTACCAACCTTATTAATACAAAAGGAGGAAATGTCACATTAAAAAATGATTAAAAAAGGTAGAATCCTTGATAAAGGTGAGAGTGCAGCTACAGCGGAAATAATGCGACTTCTCAAATAAAAAACCAATTTTAATTAAACCCAAATTTTAGTTAAAACCCTAAGACATGCATCTAGATGATTTATCAAATAAAATATAGCATGCAGGATAAAAACAAACAATTTCAGGAAAAATCCCCCAAAGGGGCAAAACCTTTTATTTTCACTATAATTTGTAAGAAAACGGCTTACAATTGGATTACAATGAAAATACAGTGACTAAGAATTATCCTCAGGTATCGGATTCTGTAGTCGGCGGCTGGAAATATCCCTTTCCAGGAGGGCAGCAATGAATCCACACGCAGCGAACCCACATGAACCTCAGTCCAATCAACAAAGGAAGAACCGCAGCACTCCTCAATGACACGCAGCCATGAAACTTTGTAGAGACTCCCTCAGCAATGACACGCAGCCCTCGGTTGCCAAGATCTCCCCACAAAGATGAACAGTAGCAAAGTTTTTGTTCTAGGGTTCCAAAAGATTCACAAAAGTAATTGGGATTTTTGGTGTGAATCAAAAAGATGTTTTGCACATCAAAAAGGTGAAGACTTAGAGTATTTAGGACACTGAAAATCGTCTTGAAAAGTCTTAGAAATAACTCCCCGAAGTTGGCTTTAAATAGGAAAACTTTGAGCCTAAAAAATCTCGAACAGATCTGGCCGAATTTATCCCAGGCGGACCGGTCCGGCTTGGGGGCGGATCGGTCCGACCTCGGATCGGTTCTTTTAAATTTTGGCTTCTTCGGTTCGCAATCGGTCTGAGGTATACTAAATCTGCAGCAAGCGGATCGGTTCAGTTGAGGGGCAGACCGGTCCGGTTGCGGATCGGTCCGGTAGGGGACGGACCGGTCCGGTTTTCCCAGAAAAATAAAATCCTTTTAAAAGCCTCAATTTGCTTTAAAAAACTTACTTCTTATTTATATAAAAACCATTTTATAAAAATTTCCCAATACTAAATATGAACTTTAAGGAACGTAAAAACAGAATTTTACCAAGTTGATTCTCGCAGAGGCTATGATGTTGAAGATGCTTTGATATTCGGATCAGTTGATGTAGATGCGATCTTGAGTTTCTTCAATGGTGTAACGGCGTAAGACATACAAATTGATAATGGACAAAAATGTCCTTACAAATCTCCCCCTATGTCTATGTCGGTACATACATAAAAAATATCCGAATTATCAACTAATGACCTATACAAATCTACCCTCCCATGAACCCTAAAGATGGAAAGATACAAAGGTGTAAATCTTCATCGTTTGTTCTTCAATATTCAACAATCATCAAATCTCAAAGATTTTCTCATCAGGGTGTGCAACATATTGATCTTCAATCTTTATACCTACACACATGAGACAAAGCAAATACCACGTGACATATCGAGCTTGAAATGAGATAAACATGGATACCAATATATGATAAAAACATAAGCTATATCTCAAAAACTCCCCCAAACTTCAAACTCCCCCATAATATGATAATTCTTTCTCCCCCTTTTTATGATGTCCCCAAAATAGACAAAAGAGAATAATGAATCAAATAGGCAAAATTGGGGTGTCACGGTATACAAAACAGGGCATCAAACAATATGGTAAACGTGCTCTTGCAAGGAGATGCTCAAACAAATCTTCACAAACTTTTTTTGAATTTTTTTAAATTTTTCGTACAAAAATAAGATACCAATTTGAACAAATATGATACAAAAATCACACCATGGATTTAGACTCAAACAACCAAGTCATGGAAACGGAATGAATGGGTGTGAACACATTCGATAGGTAAATCAACTCAATCAATCATATGTGCACGATGCATATGTGTACCCCTAATGAATGAACATCAAAGGTATCCTTAGGTGTAAAAGAAATTTGTTGAATTTAGATGACATCGTCTTATGCAAATCAACAAATCAAAGTCAAAGTGATTTCCACACCAATAACGTCCAAAACTATGTAGCCCATTTTCAAGCATTTCAAGGACGTGCAAACCCATTTTAAATTCTCCAACCAAACTCCCTCATATATATATATTCTTTTAGAGGTGTTAAACTAAATTCTCAAACTTTGGAGAATTGGTGCAAAAACCTATATGGCCCATAATTGGCATGAATTTTTTTTTATTGCCTTGCAATTTTTTCGGGCTCTTTTAACCTCTTTGGACCCCGGATAATAAAATTCCTCCATTTTTTAGGTCCTTTGGAATGGTGGCTTTTGCGCAAAGAAGAGATAATTACCTTTCGCAGCCCCTCCCCATTCTTAAACAAAGCACACAATCTCACAAAACGGTTCTTATATGCACAATTTCCTTATCAAAATTTTATCGCGCTTGGTTTGTTTTAAGGACAGGATTGAAGTGAAAACACCCAACCAACATGTGATAAGACAAGCACAATAATCAAATAAATTCGTGCATGTGTGCAATAAAGGAAACATGAGTCAAACATGTAGGAAGTAACACTTAATTACATCTTAATGACTCCAAACATTATAAAGCACAAGGATGAATTGACCTATTGTCTCAAAACACTATCAAACAGTCACATGAAAAAAAATGGAATGATGTTGTGACTTGGTCATCCATAAACGGTGTAAACAAAAAAACAAAAATCTTTTTGGATTTTTCAAAATTTTATCAAAATAAAATCTTTTTTTTATTTTTCAAAAAAAATTCAAAAACAAGAATTTATACAAAAAGTACAAGTCAACACACTAGTAAAAATATATCATGAAACCACAACTAGTGTATGACAAACATGCAACCACAATCAACCAAAAGATTTCACATGGGGTGAATCACGTGCAAGCAAACGGGAATCGTGGACAAATAAACCATAAGCCTCTAAATCCGATTTTCTAACCCAAATTGATGTGTAACGGAGTGTGGGGGTTTTGGGAATCGAATTTATTCTTTCATTCACCTTCCTAGGTCCATTTAAAAGCTTGTAACAAAATCGCCTAAGATGACCTTGCCTACCGCAATGTGTGCAAGTGTAAATCGGGCGGTGTGTGTTACCTAAAGGTGGCCCTCTCCTCAAATTTATCGGTTGCTCTCTCCGGATTTGCCTAGGTGGGTCTCTCCTAAGGATCCTAGGAGGTTCTCTCATGATGTTCCTATGGGGCACTTTTTTAACAATCTTAGGTGCCTCTTTCTTAACAATCCTAGGAGGCTCTCTCACACGTGTGGGAATGGGTGCAACATATTTTTCAAGACCAATCCCACCCCTATCAGTTTTGATCTCGACTGTGCCTAAAATCTTATCAAGTTTTTCAGACCTAGACTCCAAATCAAATTTCACTTTACTTGAATCTTTCAATTTCACCTCAAGTTCACCTATCCTAGATTCAAGTACTCGTTTAGAATCCTCAAACTCTAAAAGCTCCTTTTTCATAGTCTCCATCAACCCTCTAAGACTATCTCTCTCACCCTCGACGTACTCAAGCTTCTCTTTCAAAATTTTCACATGATCCCTAAGTTCTTTAACTAAAAAATCATTATTTTTTATGGCACACTCTTTCAACTGAGCTTTCAATTTCAAATTTTCTTTCTTTGTTTTCAAAGTTTCAGCATAAAGTTCATTGAAAGCATTTTGCAAGTCATGCTCATCTACACTTTCCTCCTTACTTTCATCCACACTCCTATCACCTTCACTATCATCACTAATCACATGGATGGGAAACTCTCGCCTAGAAGCATAAAAAACTTCTTCTTCCGAATCACAATCACTAAGGGTAGAAACATGTGAAATCGGTTTATTCAATTTCTTCTTTAAATTTGTGGTACACTCATGAAACGTGTGACCAACACCCTCACAACAAGGACACCTCTCAGATTCGTTTTCAACAGAAGATTTAAAACAAGAGTTCGTGTAAATTTTCCAATTAATTTTTTCAAAAATTTGACGTCGAAGATCATCAAAACCATCAAAAGCCATATTTGCAAAATCAGGATCAAAACACAATAACTTAGTGCAACCTTCTCTGATACCAATTTGAAAACGTGAGTAGACAAATTGTATCAGAAAGTAAATCCTCGAAAAATCAGGATCACGCGATAAATTAGCGTAACCCGCTCTGATACCAATTTGAGAGTGCAGCTACAGCGGAAATAATGCGACTTCTCAAATAAAAAAAACCAATTTTAATTAAACCCAAATTTTAGTTAAAACCCTAAGACATGCATCTAGATGATTTATCAAATAAAAGATAGCATGCAGGATAAAAATAAACAATTTCAGGAAAAATCCCCCAAAGGGGAAAAACCTTTTATTTTCACTATAATTTGTAAGAAAACGGCTTACAATCGAATTACAATGAAAATACAGTGACTAAGAATTACCCTCAGGTATCGGATTCTGTAGTTGGCGGCTGGAAATATCCCTTTCTAGGAGGGAAGCAATGAATCCACACGCAGCGAACCCACATGAACCTCAGTCCAATCAACAAAGGAAGAACAGAAGCACTCCTCAATGACACGCAGCCATGAAACTTTGTAGAGACTCCCTCAGCAATGACACGCAGCCCTCGGTTGCCAAGATATCCCCACAAAGATGAACAGTAGCAAAGTTTGTGTTCTAGGGTTCCAAAAGATTCACAAAAGTAATTGGGATTTTTGGTGTGAATCAAAAAGATGTTTTGCACATCAAAAAGGTGAAGACTTAGAGTATTTAGGACTCTGAAAATCGTCTTGAAAAGTCTTAGAAATAACTCCCCGAAGTTGGCTTTAAATAGGAAAACTTTGAGCCTAAAAAATCTCGAACAGATCTGGCCGAATTTATCCCAGGCGGACCGGTCCGGCTTGGGGGCGGATCGGTCCGACCTCGGATCGGTTCTTTTAAATTTTGGCTTCTTCGGTTCGCAATCGGTCTAGGGTATACTAGATCTGCAGCAAGCGGATCGGTTCGGTTGAGGGGCAGACCGGTCCGGTAGGGGGCGGACCGGTCCGGTTTTCCCAGAAAAATAAAATCCTTTTAAAAGCCTCAATTTGCTTTAAAAAACTTTCTTCTTATTTATATAAAAAACATTTTATAAAAATTTCCCAATACTAAATACGAACTTTAAGGAACGTAAAAACAAAATTTTACCAAGTTGATTCTCGCAGAGGCTATGATGTTGAAGATGCTTTCATATTCGGATCAGTTGATGTAGATGCGATCTTGAGTTTCTTCAATGGTGTAACGGCGTACGACAAACAAATTGATAATGGAAAAAAATGTCCTTACAAAAGGACAAATTGGTATAACATCGTATGCTTGCAATGATAATGTTCTATTGGTTTATGGTATAAAATATAATTTAATTAGAATTATCCAACTATGAGATAAGGGATGTAACGTAATTTATACTCAAAACATTGTTTAGTAAAAAGTTTCGTAATTTGTTTCATCGAATACTCAAATATTTATACATTAAATAAATGACCTAATTCATCAACGGCTAAACATCCTCACTACCATGGATGATAGTTCATGGATATGTAATAGTAGACTCGGTTATGTCCATATGAAACTCATTAATTACTTATTTAATAAAGACCTTGTTCGGGTCCCATAAAAGCCAGGTATGTAATAGATAGAATATGTGATGCATGCCAATGTGATGAAAACATAAAACATCTTTTGAAAGGAAAAAAGGGATATAACTTCCACTAGACCTTTAGAACTAATATACATATATTTATTTTGTCTGAACCCTGTTGCTATCATAATTAGTAAAGTATATGCATTTGTCATTGTTGATGATTTCTCCCGATATTGTGGGTATTCTTATAGACTAAGAAAATTAAAACGTATAACTGTAATACCCCGTATTTTTATGATATTTATTTATGGGATTAATTGAATTAAATGTGTATTAATTGGAAATTAATACGGATAAAAATACTAGCGATATGCGAGTTGGTATTTGATTTTAATGAGTATATATGGCTATATATGAATACTGAATTATGAAATTTGTCGTGAGATTGAAATACGGCAATTCAGAAATTTTATTGGGACGCGTGTGACAGTCGCGTCAGGAATATAATTATTTTAATTAAAAAGTGAATTTTATTTCTATTAACCGTATGGTCGTTTTGAGTGCGCCAATGCATCCGGAAGGGTCGAAATAGTCAGAAAACACTAGCCGGGGGTTTAGTTTGGGTCCTAGGGCAATTTTTGGCCATACCGGCAACGTAAAAGGGTAGTTTGGTAATTTTGGAATTTTGGGAATTAAAACCCACGAAAATTAGAAATTAATATCCGATTTAACCTTTACCCACTAAACCCACTAACTACACTTAATGACTAAATGGGCTACAAGGGTTATTGGAATTAGTTTCAAGAGCTTCCTAGGGCAACCTTTACCACCATTGTCACTTTGGAGAAAAAAAGAACTTGTAGAGAGAGAGAGAGAGGAGAATTCTGCAGAGAGAGAGAACAATTCATCAATTCGACATCAAAATTAGAGCAAGACATAAGGCAAGTGGTTTAATTTCGATAATTGCAAAGAATGCTTTTTCCATGAGTAGGAAATTTATGAAATTGTATTGTTCTTGGAGAATGATAAAAACCCATTGAATTGGATTTAGAGATTTATAATTTTATGAGGAGATTGCATGTAGAACAATGTTAGGGTGATTATTCAGATGAAAATACATCTTTTATATCATAAAAACGGATTTAGTTATGTCTATGGATGAATTTAATTTTCTAGGGTTCATGTTCATGGGATTTGGGGAAAACTGAGGGGATTTGATGATTTGATGATGTTTAGGAAGATTTGGCCCTATATAAATGTTTAATTACGACCTACGAATGTTTAGTGTGTATTAGAAACCTTAAAATGCTGTTGGGACGAATTGTATATGGGATTAGAGGTGAAGAAAGTTGGAAAAACGAAAAAAAGGAAATTCTGGGCTCGAAACTGGCCTCTCGTTAGAAGACCTGCCCAGGTCGTTCGAATGAGCTCGTTCGAATGAGCTTCTAACGAGTTGATAGTTTGCCTTCTAACGAGAGGAATGTTCATTCGATGCCTTTCGTTCGAACGAGATCTCGTTAGATGCCCACTTCGTTCGAACGAACTCTCGTTTTAACAGCTTCGTTCGAACGAGACTTCTAACAAGTTGACAGTTTGGTCTTTTTGAACCGATTTGACTTCTAGTGTTCCGTAACCTTTTTTAATTGTAGAGATGAAAATTCCTTAATGACTAATCGATATAGTTGGGACATTTAGAATAATTTTCGGAGTAAAACATAGAAGGGTGGCTTGAACCAAATGATATTTATGGGTTAGAACGTGAGTAACAAATTACGTCGTGAGGATAATGGATGATGTATATATATATATAAACCGGGGATACGTGTATTGGTATAAGAATGAGAAGTATACCGCTAATAAAATATGTTAAGTACTAATATGTGTGCATGCTTAGTATACGTATATGATTTTATGTGTATGACATACCTACCATACTTGCTATCACGGGAGGTTTACGTTCGCTTAGGGCCATCTACTCCTTGTGTGCCCGGATTTAGAGTGGTACCTAGAGGACATAGTTCAAGAGAATGACTTATTTGTGAGTTATAAGTCAGCTGACTATGGAGCATAGGTATGTACGTGACCCATGGATATGTTGAATTATGTTCGCCTCCATTTTCGTGTGTTGTGCTTATTCTAACAATTCCTGAGAGATTCGGAATTTGTGATCCTTATGTACGTGATGTACCGGGATGGATAGCAGAGTATGTGTGCACCGCAGCTTAGCCTCGAGGTGCTTGTATTTAATATTTATGATGTGAAAAATATACGGTTAAATGAAAAGAATTGTTATGTTTGAATGTGAGAATCATTATAGTGACGCATTGAGAATATAAAATGGGAGATAACTTTTGGTAAATTATATTACTAATACTTTGAAATTTGAAATTCAAGTAAAGCTCTCTATTAAATTGATAACGTTGGGACTTATAGTACTAATCGAGTAGAAAGGACAATATTTGTTTTGGTCTAGTTAGATATGAGAAACACTTGTATTGGTATGGTACGTTAGGAGTGCACAAATAGCCGAGAGGTGAGTATTTCATGTGAGAGCACGTCCTAACATGTACTTTGCATTCATTATTTTAATGTTATTAAAACAATTGCTGTTTTTAAAATACTCTCCACTTTCGGTCTCTGACCCGTTTGCTTTCAAATCTACTTTTTGTAAAAACCTTTTTAGGTGCCCAGCCACAAGGACACCATGCATAGTATTTCTAGTCAGGTGACGAGCTGTAGCTGTTGTGGAAGTTACATGACCTTGCTAGTAGATGCTTCATCTACCTTGAATCTATATTCAGATTTCTTCAGTTGTAGGGCATGTCGCCCATTTCTTTTAGAGACATTTCATTTATTCAGACTTTTGGGTTGTAATTAATTCAGGATGCAGACTTGATTTATTTTCTCTCCATATTGGGATTGTTGTGAGGAGTATTTCCTCTAGACTCATTTTTACTTATTGATTTACTATAGTTGGACTTTATTGTGAATGGTTATGTTATCCTTTACATTTCACTTATTGCATGTTAATCAGAGTTAACTTAAAATTTGGCAACTCACTTTTTAAATACTAGGTGGTTAGTAATCATTATAATGTTTTCGACAGTGATGCTATTAACTGAACCAAATTGGCATTTTGTATTAATTTAATAAAGGAGTAGCTACCCAATATTTAATTAGTCGGGGTGTCACAGGTGGTATCAGAGCATCAGGTTCTAGTGTCCTTTAGGATCTGTACGGCTTATTATGTTTCCGCTGAGCTTTCTTTGATATAGAGCCCTATATTTTAGGACTGTTGTATTCTTTTGTATGCTACGTTCTTCAGCTATTTTGAGTTTATAACTGCAAACTTATAGACTTTATTCTTGTTTCAGATGCCTCCACGACGTGCACAACGGGTTCCCAGGGATGCAACGCCAGAACCACAGCCCGCACCAGCTCAGGGCACGATGAATGCTGCCGAGGTTGCATCCATTGTAGCCCAAGCGGTAAATGCCGCACTAGCCGTGGTTCAGCAGGCACCACCTCAGGTGCCAGTAGCCGCGCCAATTCAGGCACATGCATTCCCGTATGCTTGGGAACGTGTTCGAGATGCTTTTCAGAAAGCACACCCCCCGGAGTTCGGAGGTAGCTCCGATGTTGTGGTATCTAGTCAGTGGAGGAAAGACATTCAGCGACACTTGAGGATGTATGAGTGCACCGATGTACAGAAGCAGATACTAGCTGCTTTTTAGCTAGTAGGATCTGCATTGCAGTGGTGGGAGTCTATTAACACCGTGGAGGAGAGAGATACTATCACTATACAGGAGTTTTGGGTGCGGTTCGACCGTAAGTATTTTCCGTCAGCTGTTCACACGGAGATGAGAAGAAAGTTGATGAGCCTCAAGCAGGAGGGTAAGACTTTGGCCGAGTATGAGGCCGAATTCACTAATTTGCTGAACATTGTCCCGGATGAGATACCGACAGAAGAGAAAAAGATTGAGAAGTTTATAGATGGATTAACTTGGAGGATCCGTCAGCACTTGTTGGGGAATCTATCATTGGCTACTTACTCTGATGTGGTTAATGCTGCACTGCTCCATTGCTAGGACCACCGCTTTCACTTGATAGAGGGGAAGTGATCAGGAGAGTCCAGCTATCAGGGCAGGATAGGGGGAAATGGTGTCAGCGGGGCACAATCAGCTCAGGGTTAGTATAAGAAGGGTGATCAGGGTTCCCATCAGGGGGATTCTAAGAGATTTTGATTAGGGGGTTTAAGGCATGGACAGGGAGGTTTTAGGCAGGGCCATCAGGACCAGCAGGGTCAAAATGGTCAACAGCAGCAGTTTCACCAGGGCCAGCAAGGCCAGGGCAAAAATGGTAATGGCCACCAAGGCCGTGGTCAGCAGGGACAACGAGGGGGAAACTTCCAGGGGAAGTGTTTCATTTGTGGTAATATTGGCCACAAACACCAGGAGTGTCCTGATAAGGGCAAGGCCCCACAGCAGCAGCAGCAGGGTGCTCGACACGAGCCACAGAGGCCGATGTTTCCCGCCGCCCTACCAGCACCACAGATGGCAGCATTACCACCCATTCCAGTAGTCCCAGTTCAGCAGGGACAACTTCAGTATGGGAGAGTGTATCAGCTTCAGCAGGTCGCAACCCCACAGGATCCACCAGCCATTGAGGGTATATTCTCTATTCAGGGGACTCTAGGGCGCATTTTATTTGACATGGGGGCTATACACTATTTTATTGCTATGATATTTTCACGCACCATTGGGTTGTTAGACACCGCAGAGAGCACCGCTACTCGTGTAGACTCACCGTTGAGTAGAGGTTCCATAATTTCGCTTATGTGTAGAGGTGTGGGTATAGATATCGGGAGGTTTACTTTACCCACTGATATGTTAGTGTTAGAGATGACCGAGTATGATGCCATTATTGGTATGGATTGGCTAGTTGCGTACTGAGCCATGATTTACTATTTTAGTAGGATTATTATCTTTTCCATTCCCAGGCAGGAGATGTTTTTAGTGGCGATGCCTCGTCCTGAGGGAGGATCGTCCACTCATTTGTACTATATAGAGGAGGAGACCTCTAAGGAAGTGTTGATACCACTTGATTCGATTCTGGTAGTTTGAGAGTTTGCCGATGTATTTCAGGATATACCTGGATTACCTCCGAGTAGAGAGATAGATTTCGTGATTGATTTGACGCCGGGCACTCGGCCTATTGCCCGCGCACCTTACAGTATGGCTCCAGCTGAGATGAGAGAATTACGAGATCAGATTGAGCAGTTGTTGGGTCAGGGGTTTATCCGGAGGAGTACTTCGCCGTGGGGTGCCCCTGTGTTATTCGTAAAGAAGAGGGATGGATCGTTGAGGTTGTGTGTGGATTACCGAGAGTTGAATAAGGTCACGATACGGAATAAGTATCCGTTGCCCCAAATCGATGACTTATTCGACTAGTTGAGAGGAGCTTCTTTCTTCTCAAAGATTGATTTGCGATCTTGTTACCATCAGTTGCGTATTAGGGAAGAGGACGTCTCAAAGACTGCTTTCTTAACGAGATATGGTTCCTCCGAGTTTCGGGTTATGCCTTTTGGTTTGACCAATGCTCCATCCGTGTTTATGGACTTGATGAATAGGGTGTTCAGAGAGTTCCTAGATCAGTTCGTCATTGTCTTCATTGATAATATTCTGGTTTACTCCCAGACAGAGAAGGAGCACACCGAGCATTTGAGGAAGGTTTTACAGATGCTACGTCAGAACGAGTTGTATGCAAAGTATGAGAAGTGCGGGTTTTAGCTGAAAGAGGTCCAGTTTTTGGGGCATATTATTTCCGACCGGGGGATATCTGTTGATCCGGGGAAGGTATCCGCGGTGAGGGAGTGGGGACAGCCCACGACACCAATGGAGATCTGTAGTTTCTTGGGACTAGCAGGATACTACAAGAGGTTTATTCCGGGATTTTTGAAGATAGCAGGTCCTTTGACACATCTGACTCGTAAAGGTGTGCCGTTTATTTGGAGTGATGCCTATCAGTTGGCATTCGATGAGTTGAAGGACAAGTTGGCCTCAGCGCCTGTGTTAGCATTGCCGAGACCGGGAGTTGAGTATTTTGTTTACACCGATGCGTCCTTACAAGGACTTGGAGGTGTATTATAGCAGGAGAGTCAGGCCATAGCTTATGCTTCCCGTAAGCTTAAGCCTCACGAGAAGAATTACCCCACTCATGATTTGGAGTTAGCGGCAGTAATATTTGCCCTTCGAATTTGGAGACATTACCTTTTGGGGAGAAGTTTCGATTGTTCATAGACCACAAGTCCCTACAGTACCTATTCACGCAGAAGGAGTTGAATATGCAGCAACGGAGGTGGCTTGAGTTTGTGAAGGACTATTAGTTTGATATCCAATATCACCCGGGGAAGGCTAACGTGGTAGCAGACGCGTTGAGTCGTAGGCTAGTAGATGAAGTGGCAGGGGTGTGGAAGGCAAAGTGGAAGGAGTTGGCACACTAAGATGCAGTGGCCCGATCATTCATGTCGGTGATGACTGTTACACCGCAGATTGTCATGAGAGTGGTAAAGGCACAAGCAGATGACTCATTCTGGCAGGAGCAGATAGGTCTATTATTAGCAGAGGGAGACGAGTCCTATACTGTCAGCTCAGATGGGGGATTACGCTTCAATGGTAGACTGGTAGTTCCGGAAGGGGAGGAATTACGACACGAGGTGATGGCAGAGTCGCACGACTCACGGTTCGCGGTACATCTCGGTGGGGAGAAAATGTACCAAGATATGAGACGTCAGTATTGGTGGAGCGGGATGAAGAGAGATATTGCCGTGTTTGTTTCTAAATGCGCCACTTGTCAGCTAGTAAAAGTGGATCATCAGAGACTGGCAGGACTTCTATAGCCATTAGAGGTCCCGATGTGGATGTGGGAGAGCATCTCCATGGAATTTATCACGGGGTTGCCTACGTCACAGAGAGGTCACGACTCCATTTGGTTGATTGTGGATAGGTTAACCAAAGTCGCTCATTTTCTACCGGTAAGGTAAGGACCGACTACACTACGGGACAGTATGCCCAGCTTTTTATTGCAAAAATAGTGAGACTTCACGGTGTGCCCCTAAATATCGTGTCTGACCGAGACAAGATATTTATTTCATGGTTTTGGGAGAGTTTTCAAGAGGCCATGGGCACGGAATTGCGGTTGAGTACGGCGTATCACCCGTAGACCGATGGGCAGACCGAACGTACAAACCAGATGTTGGAGGATATATTGCGTATGTGCATCATTGATTTTGGGGGTGGATGGGAGAAATACCTTCCACTGGTGGAGTTATCTTACAACAACTCCTACCAGTTCACCATTGGCATGGCTCCATTTGAGGCGTTGTACGGTAGACCTTGCCGTTCCTCAGCATGTTGGTTGGAGGTGGGGGACAATAAACTACTTGGGTCGGAAGTGATTCAGGATACTTCGGCGAGGATATAATTGATTCGGAGTCGCATTCGGGTAGCTCAGGATCGGATGAAGAGCTATGTTGATGCGAAGAGGTTCTTCAGGGAGTTCCAAGTGGGGGACCAGGTTTTACTCAGAGTATCTCCTATGAAGGGGATTATGCGATTTGGGAAGAAGGGGAAGTTGGCACCGAGATACGTGGGGCCATTCCCTATCATCGAGCGGATTGGGTCTGTTGCATATAGACTAAGGTTACCGAAGCATTTGCATCGGATTCATGATGTGTTTCATATTTCCTCGCTAAAAAAATATCTTAGAGACGATTTGGCTCATTCTCACATTTCTTTGGAGGACATCGATCTCCAGCCTAATAGCTCCTACGAGGAGGGGCCGATTGCTATTTTGGACCGAAGTGAGCGGAAACTGCGGTCAAAGATAGTTCCGTTAGTGTGCGTTTAGTGGCGACATCATAATGTCGAGGAGTCCACATGGGAGCGCGAGGATGATATGCGCGAACGTTATCCAAAGTTGTTCTTACCAGGTACTTTCTAATTCCGAATTTCGGGACGAAATTCTGTTATTAGGGGGGAAGTATGTAATACCCCGTATTTTTATGATATTTATTTATGGGATTAATTGAATTAAATGTGTATTAATTGGAAATTAATACGGATAAAAATACTAGCGAGATACGAGTTGGTATTTGATTTTAATGAGTATATATGTCTATATATGAATATTGAATTATGAAATTTGTCGTGAGATTGAAATACAGCAATTTGGAAATTTTGTTGGGATGCGTGTGACAGTCGCGTCAGGAATATAATTATTTTAATTAAAAAGTGAATTTTATTTCTATTAACCGTATGGTCATTTTGAGTGCGCCAATGCGTCCGGAAGGGTCGAAATAGTCAGAAAACACTAGCCGGGGGTTTAGTTTGGGTCCTGGGGCATTTTTAGGCCATACCTGCAACGTAAAAGGGTAGTTTGGTAATTTTGGAATTTTGGGAATTAAAACCCACGAAAATTAGAAATTAATATCTGATTTAACCTTTACCCACTAAACCCACTAACTACACTTAATGACTTAATGGGCTACGGGGGTTATTGGAATTAGTTTCAAGAGCTTCCTAGGGCAACCTTAACCACCATTGTCACTTTGGAGAAAAAAAAGAACTTGTAGAGAGAGAGAGAGAGAGGAGAATTCTGCAGAGAGAGAGAACAATTCATCAATTCAACATCAAAATCAGAGAAAGACATAAGGCAAGTGGTTTAATTTTGATAATTGCAAAGAATGCTTCTTCCATGCGTAGGAAATTTATGAAATTGTATTGTTCTTGGAAAATGATAAAAACCCATTGAATTGGATTTAGAGATTTATAATTTTATGAGGAGATTGCATGTAGAACAATGTTAGGGTGATTATTCAGATGAAAATACATCTTTTATATCATAAAAATGGATTTAGTTATGTCTATGGATGAATTTAATTTTCTAGGGTTCATGTTCATGGGATTTGGGGAAAACTGAGGGGATTTGATGGTTTGATGATGTTTAGGAAGATTTGGCCCTATATAAATGTTTAATTATGACCTACGAATGTTTAGTGTGTATTATAAACCTTAAAATGCTGTTGGGAGGAATTGTATATGGGATTAGAGGTGAAGAAAGTTGGAAAAATGAAAAAAAAGGAAATTCTGGGCTCGAAACTGGCCTCTCGTTAGAAGACCTGCCCAGGTTGTTCGAACGAGCACGTTCGAATGAGCTTCTAACGAGTTGACAGTTTGCCTTCTAATGAGAGGAATGTTTGTTCGATGCCTTTCGTTCAAACGAGATCTCTTCAGATGCCCACTTCGTTCGAACGAACTCTCGTTCGAACAGCCTCGTTTGAACGAGACTTCTAACGAGTTGACAGTTTCGTCTTTTTGACCCAATTTGACTTCTAGTGTTCCGTAACCTTGTTTAATTGTAGAGATGAAAATTCCTTGATGACTAATCGATATAGTTGGGACATTTAGAATATTTTGAGGAGTAAAACATAGAAGGGTGGCTTGAACCAAATGATATTTATGGGTTAGAACGTGAGTAACAAATTACGTCGTGAGGATAATGGATGATGTATATATATATAAACCAGGGATATGTGTATTGGTATAATAATGAGAAGTATACTGCTAATAAAATATGTTAAGTACTAAGATGTGTGCATGCTTAGTATACGTATATGATTTTATGTGTATGACATACCTACCATACTTGCTATCACGGGAGGTTTACGTTCGCTTAGGGCCATCTACTCCTTGTGTGACCGGATTTAGAGTGGTACCTAGAGGACATAGTTCAAGAGAATGACTTATTTGTGAGTTAATAAGTCAGCTGACTATGGAGCGTAGGTATGTACGTGACCCATGGATATGTTGAATTATGTTCGCCTCCATTTTCGTGTGTTGTGCTTATTCTAACAATTCCTGAGATATTCGAAATTTGTGATCCTTATGTACGTGATGTATCGGGATGGATAACAAAGTACGTGTGCACCGCAGCTTAGCCTCGGGGTGCTTGTATTGTATATTTATGATGTGAAAAATATACGGTTAAATGAAAAGAATTGTTATGTTTGAATGTGAGAATCATTATAGTAACGCATTGAGAATATAAAATGGGAGATAACTTTTGGTAAATTATATTACTAATACTTTGAAATTTGAAATTTAAGTAAAGCTCTCTATTAAATTGATAACATTGGGACTTATAGTACTAATCGAGTAGAAAGGACAGTATTTGTTTTGGTCTAGTTAGATATGAGAAACACTTGTATGGGTATGGTACGTTAGGAGTGCACAAATAGCCGAGAGGTGAGTATTTCATGTGAGAGAACGTCCTAACATGTACTTTGCATTCATTGTTTTACTGTTATTAAAACACTTGCTGTTTTTAAAATACTCTCCACTTTCGGGCTCTGACCCGTTTGCTTTCAAATCTACCTTTTGTAAAAACCTTTTTAGGTGCCCAGCCACAAGGACACCATGCATAGTATTTCCATTCAGGTGACGGGCTGTAGCTGTTGTGGAAGTTACAGGACCTTTCTAGTAGACGCTTCATCTACCTTCACTCTATATTCAGATTTCTTCAGTTGTAGGGCATGTCGCCCATTTCTTTTAGAGACATTTCATTTATTTCAGTTATTCAGACTTTTGGGTTGTAATTAATTCAGGATGCAGACTTGTTTTATTTTCTCTCCATATTGGGATTGTTGTGAGGAGTATTTCCTCTAGACTCATTTTTACTTATTGATTTACTATAGTTGGACTTTATTGTGAATGGTTATGTTATCCTTTACATTTCACTTATTGCATGTTAATCAGAGTTAACTTAAAATTTGGCAACTCACTTTTTAAATACTAGTTAGTTAGTAATCATTATAATGTTTTCGACAGTGATGCTATTAACTGAACCAACTTGGCATTTTGTATTAATTTAATAAAGGAGTAGCTACCCGGTATTTAATTAGTCGGGGTGTCACAATAACATCTTTGTAAAATTTTGCAAAAGGGTTAAACATGAAAGGGAGTCCACTACAACAAATACTGGAAATGGTCACGAAAAAGGGGTCACGGCTAAGAGCCATGACCAGCTGGTCACTGCCCAAACCCGTGACTATATGCAAAATGAGCATAAAAAATTCCAAGACTCAGTGTGTTCATGGATCGACTTGTAGGTGGTCACAGACTTTGATCGTGACTCTTAGGGTGCTGACTGACAACCGTGACCCAACCGTGATGATTATGGCACCAAGTTTCCTGCCAAATGTGGTCATGGATGGGGTCATATCTCATAGCTGTGACCAGGGACAAAAATACACACTAATATAGTCATGACTTAGGACCGTGATGAGTGAGTCACGCCTTTTGACCATGACCATGGTCTTGTTTCCACACTGACGTGTTAAAAGTAAAGGGTTCACGTCATAGGGTCACGGACCTAAGTTGTGACCATGGTTTTTATACTTAAGAAACTCAGAACTAGTTTTCATTTCCCTCAAAAACTTCTAACACTTATTTCCCTCCCTATCTCCGGTGATTTTATTTCCCTCAATCTCAAGCGCTCTCATGCTCTCAATCTCAAAGGTAATCCAAATCCTTGTTATTTTATTATGTGTATGGTGTGTATTTCCAAACTCTTGTTATTTATTTCAATTTGCGTCTGTATCTCTATGTGTATTTTTTTGTGTGTGTGTATACGTGTGTGTATTTTTATGTGTATATGTGTGTGTGTATATGTGTGTATATAATCTTAAACCCTTACTAATTATTTCAATGTGTGTGTGTATTTCCGAACCCTTGTTATTTATTTCATTTTGTGTATGTATTTCTCTGTGTGTGTGTGTGTATATATGTGTGTATTTTTTTGTGTATACGTGTGTGTATTGTGTACGTAGGTGTGTATAAATTATAATTGTGTGTATTGTGACTATATTCTAGAAAAAAATACATATATATGATTAATGTTTGTTTAAGTTTCAATCTAGGGAAAATTTTAATCTAATGGAATTGCTGGTTTAATTTTCAAACTAAGGAAAATTTTAATTAAATGGATATTGTCGGTTTAAGTTTGGGGCTAAAATATAAAAAAATATCAGACCATTACAAAAATACCAAACATAAGGGTTCATTTTAGGGGTTGTTGGCTTAAATGACAAAAGTAGGTATTCAAAACATAATAAATTAATGGTTGATGATTCATTAGAGCCCTTATTTATAGGAATCATATCCATGCCCTCGTACACAATAACTAGTTAATGATCCATTAGAGCCATTGTTTATAGAAATCATATTCATAGCAATTGGTCCACACTCGTACCTCTTTCATTAATGATCCTCATAAAGTGGTTACTTCGGTTTATTGGTATGGGAATAGGAAGATCGAACAATTTAACTACCTTGTAAATCGTGGAGTTCATTTCCAGAAAGAGTATTGTTCGATCGTATTCTGTTTCCCCTGCCACAATGATGGGATGAAGATCTACAATGTATATCGCGTACATAATACCGATACAACACTGACCTTGCTTACATTGTTAGAGAAGGCCATAAAAAAATTCACCCACTATGGATAGAGTTACGTATAAAGAGCATTGACGAGGACTGTGGTGTCTCACGACATATGCACATCAAACTCGATCTTGATAATAGCCTGAAGAGGATGAGATTTCGAGTTCATGTCGCTGATATCTATCCATCCATTATAGATATGCTTCCTCCTAATTGGCCACGTTCAAAAATTCGTAGGTTTTCAAAAACAAATCCAGAATGGATGGAGATCAGACACATTGATTTTGTTATAGTCTTACCATGAACAGGTAGATTGTAATATATGGTCCAAAAATTTATTTGTTATTTATATTTTCATATTAAACTTTGAAATTATGCATCTATTATTATAGATACACATTTAACTCTTATTATTTTTTTTGATAATGTCGGGCGGTAATGGAACCAATGCTCCAACTAACAACAACCAACAATCACAAGGAGAATTCTCATCACTAATTGGTGAGCAATACTCAGCTCCACCAACTATTCACTCCTCTACTCCACAAACTGTTCACTCTCCCACTCTGAGTTGCATTAGGTAAGGTACTCCTCCCACTAATCGAACAGACACGCCCAATGCTCCTGAAACTTTTGGGTCAGTTAAAAAGAAGCCCATTGGGTTCACTCTTTTGGGAAATAAACCCGCAGGGGGGTAAGAATCACATTCAACAGTTTAAAGCCCAGTGTTTGTCCTTAGTAAAAATGAATGTGGGAGTGGGAGGAGATAACAATTAGAACCTCGTAGATAAAGCTATTAAAGAAGACATCTACGAGCAACTTAACCAACGATTTTCATTTTCCCCCAACTCAAAACATAAGGTGCTTTCTCGGGTTACTAAATAACTCTGAACATATCAGAGAAACTTTAGTTAGGAGAATTTCCCTAAGGGAGCATCAAGCTCTGACATTTTGGCGCTAAAAGACAAAGTCCCTTCAAACGTTGAGATGCCAGTCTCTCAATGGAATGATTTTTTGGTGAATGAGGCGAAGGACTCCAAAATGCTACAAAGGGAGAAAAAAAAGTAGAATAGGGCCAAAAGAACTGGCGTCCATCGTCTGGGCTCAAAATTTTATGCAGATTTAAAGAACGAGTGGACGATCGTGATGAAAGGTAGCTCAAATGAAGGAAATATACCGAATAGGGTGAACTTATACATGCATGCTAGACGGGACAAAGATGATAAATTCCCTCCTCACTTGGCCAAGACTTTAGAATCAATAGAGCCTATCAGTAGTCAGTCATATTCACGCCCGATCGACGATATTGACAATGATTCCATCGTACAAACCTTTGGGAAGGACCACAGAGGGAGGACGGGAGGTTTGCGATCGCATATGTCAAAAACAAGATTCAAACACACCCCACCTCTCATGGATGAGCTTTTTTCTGTCAATAAAAGTTTCGCGTCCAGTAATAATCATCAATCTAGGACTAAAGGGGATATAACAGGGCTTCGAAATGAATTGGGAGGTGTGAATGATAAACTTGCACAGATTGTGTCCCTTTTAACATGTCGTATGCCCCTGTAGCCCCCAATGCATCCCGATTACCCTCCACAGATGCCAGGGATTCCTCAAAATTTTCCTTATTCTCCATTCCCCCCCACATTTCAGTTCCTCCTTTAATATTCCCTTTCTCAGCACCTCAGCATGGCACAGGTCTTGGATCATCATCAATAACCCTCGGTGATTATGGCGAGAAATATTATATACAAGACCTGAGGGGTAAATTTATCATTGGGATCTGCACACTCATGTCCACTGTCGTAGGAACTTTAGTACAAAAATGACCTTTACAGGAGGGTGAGTTTCAGATCATGGTTGATACAATATATGAGGGTTGTGAAACTGTTCCAGCACACGTCAACAATGGAAAAGGGATTTTTTTGAAAAATTATGTAGACTCTATTACCACTTGGCTAGTTTATCACTCTGTTACCACTTGGCTAGTTTATCACTCTATTACCACTTGGCTAGTTTAATTTCATTAGATGAACTGGTGGTATACACTTATGTGACACCCTGCCAAATAAAATACCAGGTAATCAGTCATATATCAAATTAAATAAGAAAATGAAATGGTTTGATTCTCAGCATCACCGACAAAAACTAAATTAATTACTAATAACCTATTAGGCATGGCCTCAAATTTTAAACTTTCTAATCTTTTTAAACTTAAAGCGCAATAAAAATCCATCCATACAATATACTCAACAAATTATACTAATAAATAAATAAATAATTGATAACTCTCGGTAAACATATATTACATACAAGTTGAATGCACGTAAAGTAAAATAGTTGTAAATAAAATAAATGACATCAGTTGGGCAACATGCTCGATTATTAAAACAGTACTTCCTATCTAGATCACAAGGATAAAGGCGTCTAAAATATCTTCTTTCCAACATCCACAGCTGCGGCAACACGTCTAACTCGAAAGAAAAGTCATCCAGGCGTCCCTGTGTCTGGGAACCTAAAAAGTATACAAAAAAGAAGAAAAAGAAAAAAATAGATACGGGTCAGAGCCCGAGTTTTGAAAATATTTTAGCAACTGCTTAGCATACCTTAATACTTAAATATGTTATTCCCCATACTTAAACTGGTGTCTCACTCACATGAGATCCCCATACATAATCTCATGTCCAGCGTATATAATCTTCTCGACATTCGCCCAAGCTTATAAAATTATAATCTCTCGATTATCATATAACCATTTATAATAAATAACCCTCACTAGTTATTACCACATTTTCATTTTTGGGTTATTATTTCGTATATAATATTTTCACATTTCTATACGTATATTACATTTTATATTCGGAATTTTATTCTCCCAGATACCTGAAATTTACTCACATTTCTTTCCTTAATTTAGTCCATATATATATATATATATATTAGTCAGGCTCTCCAACATACGTCCTAACAACATATCTATGAACATACCCATTTTTTTAATATAGTAAAAAAAATTATTTTTCAACAAAACTCGGTATATATGACCTACATAGCGAAGAGATCATATACAAAAATATTCATTAAAAAATTCAACCCCAAAAATGGGTGAAATGAAAAGTGGGTATATGTGGGTATATATGAGCATTTTTCGACCGTTCAAATTTTTTCCATTATCTCATCCACTTATGGATTGAAATTTTTAATGATTTTTTTGTACATGATCTCCTTATTATGTAGATCATATATACCGAGTTTGATTAAAAAATACATTTTTTTACTATTTAAAAAAATGAACATATTCTTTGGTATGTTAGTGAGGTATGTTGGAGAGCGTGACTATATATATACACACACACATCTAGTGTATATAATTACATTCTTTATCTTAGTCCATGTATATATATGTTTTCACATCTCATATATATATATATGATATACTGTACACATAAAGTATATCCATATTTATATATCACACACTATATAAGTATAATGACTGTCCTTCAAAGCTATAACTCAATGGATGCAGTCTCTAGAATGCTATCATCTTCCAACGAATCACTCACCTTATCATCCTGGGTACAAGCTATCACACTCCAAACCCAATATCCATACTAATCATTTGTTCTTAGAATAATTGGATCATAATCTCGAGCACATTGAAAATTTAATTCATTTATCAATATTTTTCTGCATAATGAATATAATATTGTTCTTGTGCCATAACGAAGTCAACATCAGAGTCATAATTAGAGATTATACAATACTACGATTAACTATGATCAACTCAATCCATGCTAACTCAATATATACAATGTGTGAGTATATTAAAATCTTCAGTGTGACAATGATAAAATCTCCATACTTAAACCCCAATTCTTTAAACGGTGCAACTCTCAAAGTTACTGGTCATATAGTATCCTAGCTGGCAGCGTACAAACCTGAAATTGATAAAATATAAACCGTAAGCATTAAGCTTAGTGAGGTACTCCTTCCCTGTAATAGGATGACAATTCTATATCGAATATGTGGATATAAAATTTGAATAATCCTATCCATTGGCAATAACAAATCCTGGATCATAAGATCCAATAGTTCTGCCCCTTGGCAATAACAAATCCTGGATCATAAGACGCAAATAATTCTGCCCATTGGCAATGTCAAATCCTGGATCATAAGACCCAAGCAATCCTGGATATTTTAATATCCAAAAAAATCCTGAATACCAAAGTATTCAAACAAATCCGCTCTTAGAGCTATGTTCATATTTATATATGAAACAAATCATAAGTACTCTCACCTTGACTATTTATCTACCTTTTCCCTTGCCTTTATTCGGTATTTGTTCAATCAACTCTTCTTCCCATCCTATCATTCTTACAATATTATTATCATCATAGGAATATAAATTATTTAAAGAATGATTTAAACATAATTCAATCCATAATCATCGCATGATTCCATTCAAATCATTTATCACAAGTGAAGTTCCATCCAAATCCAGGTTAATATATTTAACATATCCAAATCATAGGACAAATATACATTCATTACTTCTTGGTAATTCAATACTTGTCATATTAGTATTCCAATTCAATAGATATTACATCATTTCAAGTATCCTAGAGCAAGATATGCCCATTTCTTTACCACATAACAAATCTGCCCTATAGGCTCTTTTATCGTTCATTCATCTTCCAGGAATTTTCATAATTTTTAGACATCATAAATTTTTATGATATTTCACCCAACATCATTAAACATATTGAACAATAAAAAATTAAAGTTTCATAATTTTTAAGGTTCGTTTGCTGTGTGAAGCAAAACATCGAACACATGGCGGGCATACTTTCACCCTTAGGGCAGATTTCATACCCGAACTTCAAACTCTCACCAAAGACTCGTTTCTTGGTATTTTCACATTATTTTCGTATATATCATACATATATAAGTCCAGGTTAATATCCGATTGGATTCAATCAATTCCAGTAAGTATAAAAATATATATGGAAGTTTGAATAAACAAAGATTCTAAACAAAGCAATTTTAGGGCTTTGTACATTCAACTTAACTTAAACTTGCATATATCCATACATATGCACCCTAGAATGAAAGGTCAATAAAAAATCAAGGATTTATATCATATAAATCATAAATTCAAGAAAAATAACAAGATTCATGGTTGGAATTACCTTAGGGGCTTTTACGTAATTTTCTATGAATTTTTTTGAATGTTTCTCCTCACTTTCTTCTTCCTAACCCTCACAATTGTTTTTCCTCAACTTAAAACTATCCCAAACTTATTTTTCTGAAGAAAGGAGGATATCTCAAGGGTTTAAGTCGGCCAAACTAACCTCCACCTCCAACCAATCAATTTATAACATGTGGCATCATATAAAACAAAATACCATTTAAGGCTAAATGACTACTTTAGCCCCTGTTCGTAAAAAGACAATATCTTCCCACTCGGATGTCCGTTCGATGGACCGTTTATTGTGTTACAAACCTAACTCATATATATAGAAATATCTAGTTTATACCTCTAGTTAATTGTTATGTCATAAAGGTCAAAACTAGTCTTAAACATGAACATTCCTACCGAAAACTTCAAAATTTCACATTTGTAACTAATTCAATATTTCATGCTTTACGATGCTAGGATTATACTAAATGTAATGACTTAAAATTATATGTACTAATAAAATATTATCCATATCACATAATCTAATAATGATTTAAACATAATTTATCATAATTATATTCGGGTTGTCACAATTCTCCCCCTATTAGGAAATTTCGTCCCCGAAATTGACATACCTTGGTTGTCTGAATCAAACAAATACGGATAACGCATCTTCATGCTATCCTCACTCTCGCATGTATCTTATTACATGTAATGCCTTCTCCACATAACCTTCATAAGTGGAATCACTTTTGATCTCAATATTTGTTCTTTCCTATCGACGATTGCAAGTGGTTCTTCCACATAGCTCAAATCTTCTTTCAACGCAATAGGTTGTTCCACCAATACATGTGAAGGATTTGCTACATAATTTCTCAACATATAAACATGGAAAACATCATGTAGTCAAGCTAACTCCCGTTGTAACACTAGCTTGTAGGCAACCATCCCGACTTTCTCAAGAATTTCATAAGGTCCAATGTAGCGTGGACTTAATTTACCTTTCTTTCCAAACCTCATAACTCCTTTCCATGGAGATATTTGAAGAAATAAGTAATCCCCTTTCTGAAATTCTAAATCTTTTCATCGCTTATCCGCATAACTCTTTTGTCTGCTTTGAGACATTCTCATTCTATCTTGAATAATCTTCACTTTTTCAGTGGCGACTTCAATCAAATCTGGACCCTCTATCTTCCTTTCACCAACTTCACCCCAGCATACGGGTGTACGACACCGTCTACCATACAACGCTTCATATGGTGCCATACTAATAGTAGATTGAAAACTATTGTTATATGCAAATTCTATCAAAGGAAAATATTCATCCCAATTTCCTTTAAAATCAAGCACACAAACTCTAAGCATATCTAAAAAAATCTGTATTGTCCTTTCAGATTTCCCATCTGTCTGAGGATGAAAAGCCATACTAAACTTCAAGTTAGTACCCGTAGCACACTGCAAGCTATCCCAAAATCTGGATGTAAAAGTAGGGTCCCTATCTGAAATAATAGATACCGGAGCTCCATGCAATCAAATAATTTCAGTAACATATAATCTAACATACCTATCAACTGCATACGTAGTCTTGACTGCTAGAAAATGAGTGGACTTCGTCAATCTATCCACCACTACCCAAATCGAATCTGACCCCTTATGAGATCGAGCAAGCCCAACCACAAAATCCATCGTTACATGATCCTATTTCCATTCCGGTATTGGCCATGGATGAAGCAGACCAGTAGGTTTCTGATGCTCCACTTTCACTTGCTGACATATAAGGCACCTAGAAACAAAATCAGCTATTTCCTTCTTCATATTATTCCACCAATAATGCTCCTTTAAATCCCTATATATTTTAGTACTACCAGGATGCATAGTATAAATGGAATTCTGAGCCTCATCTAAAATTTCCTCTTTCAATCCACCCACATTAGGCTCACATAAGCGCTACTTATACAATAAAGTGCCATCATTCACAATACAAAAATCTTCAGACTTACCATCTCGGACATCTTGCCGTTTATTCTTAAGAAAAGGATATTGACTTTGAAAATCACGAATACGGGTAGCTAACAAAGGCCTCACGCTTACATGAGCAAAGAACCTGTCCCCATCGGCTAGCTTCAATTCTACAACGATCAATCTCAACTCCATGATGTGGGAAACGCTAGCACACCAAATACAAGATAACCTTCCTAAAGCCTTTCTACTCAAAGCATCTGCAACTACATTTAACTTCCATGGGTGGTAGTGAATCGTACGATCATAGTCTTTAATTAACTCCATCCATCACCTCTGCCTCAAATTCAACTCCTTTTGAGTAAATAAATACCTAAGGCTTTGATGGTCAGTAAAAATTTCACATACCTCACCATACAGATAATGATGCCATAATTTCAAAGCAAATACAATAGCAACAAGTTCCAAATCATGTTAGGATAATTACGTTCATGTGTACGCAACAGCCTAGAAGCATAAGCAATAACCTTACCATACTGCATAAAAACACAACCTAACCCCTGGTGTGAAGCATCAATATAAATAACAAAACCATCTCCACCATGCGGAATAGTAAGAACATGTGCAGTTACCAACCTCTTTTTCAATTCATCAAAACTATTTTCGCAATCAGAATTCCATTAAAACTTAACATCTTTCCGGGTTAGTTTAGTCATCGACAAGGGAATTGAAGAAAATCCCTTAATAAACCTTCTATAATACCCAGCTAAACCCAGAAAACTCCTCACCTCAGTCACATTATTGGGCCTCTCCCATTTTACAATAGCCTCTACCTTTTTAGGATCAACACATATACCATTTGCAGAGATAACATGGCCTAAAAATACAACTTGTGATAGCCAAAATTCACACTTGCTAAACTTAACATACAACTTCTTATCTTTCAACAGATTCAAAATAATTATAAGATGCTTTTCATGTTCAACCATATCATGTGAATAAATCAGAATATCATCAATAAAAACTATCACAAATGAGTCAACAAAAAGATGTAGTACCCGATTCATAAGATCCATAAATACAGCTGGAGCATTAGTTACCCCAAAAGGCATCACCAAAAACTCAAAATGACCATACCGAGTGCGAAAAGAAGTTTTATAAATATCACTCTCCTTGACCCTCAACTGATGATAACCCGATCCAAAGTCTATTTTTGAAAACACTTTAGCACCCTGTAACTGATCAAACAAATCATCTATACGAGGTAAAGGATATTTGTTCTTAATTGTAGCTTTATTCAATTGCATATAATCAATACATAAACGCATGGTACCATCTTTCTTCTTCACAAATAAATCTGGTGCACCCCATGGAGATACACTAGGCTGTATGAACCCCCTATCAAGTAAATCCTGCAACTGAATCTTGAGTTCTTTCAACTCAGCAGGTGCCATTCTATACGGTGCCATAGAAATAGGGGTTGTCCCCAGTTCTAATTCAATACTAAATTCAACTTCGATTTCTGGAGATAGCCCTGGCAACTCACTAGGAAACACTTCAGGAAAATCCTGTACAATAGGAACATCGACTAATTGTAAAGCCCCCTTCCTAGTTTCAAGAGCATATGCAATAAAACCCTCATAACCATTACTCGACAATTTCCTTGTCTGAATGGCAGAAATGATACAATTGGGAACAATTTTCCTTTCCCCCACAAATTTAAATTCAGGCTCACTAGGAATATTAAAAACAACTTCCTTACAGAAGCAATCTACAGATGCATGATATTTAGATAACCAATCCATTACCAGAATTATATCAAAATTAGAAATTTCCAATGAAAGTAGATCTATAACTGTATCTCTAGACCCCATAGTCAAAACACAATCACTAAAAACATTCTCGGCTACAATCATATCCCCCATAGGCATATAAATACCCAACCCCACATCTAAACGAGTATATGGTCTATTCAGGTATACAGCAAAAGCATAGGACACAAAAGAATGTGTGGAACCAGGATCAATCAAAATATAAGAACTTCTATCAGTAACAGAAAGTGTACCTGTCACCACATCTGGAGTAATTTGAGCTTCTTTCATCGTAAAGACTCGTCCATATGTCCTGGGACTACTAGCTTGCCCTCTGCCCATACTTTTCACTGCACTTCCCGGAGATAACATTGTGCTTGCTACTTCACTATGTACTGTTGGAGTCTCTGCCAACTGCGAACAATTCTTCTTAATATGCCCCACTTGATGACAATGGCAGCATTCTAATCCCTCAAGCTTAGGACACTCAGATTTATAATGCCCTTCCTCTTTACAAAAGAAACATGTAATACCTCCTATTGGGGCCTCACCTCTCCTTGACTTTCCGACTGAACCAAAAGATCCTCCACCCCTAGTATCCATGCCAAATCTCCCCTAACCTCTACCACTATCTCCACCACCTCTCTGAAATTTATGAGGTCCCATCTTTACACTTCCACCCTCACCTCCCTTAGAGTGAGATGCGTTGAATCTACTCTTCTTAAAACTCTCTCTACTCGCCACCCCTTGGTTCATTTGCCTTTTTGCTATCGTGGCTTTGTTTACCAGATAAGCATAATATTCTAACTCATAAGTGGACACTCTATTCTGAATAGGCCAAATCAATCCATCTTGAAACTTACTACATTTATCTTCTTCATTCTCCACATATTTAGTAGCAAATCTAGACAAAGCAGTAAATTTAGCCTCATACTCCCTCACATACATTTTCCCTTGGGTCAAATTTATAAATTCCTTCAGCTTCTCCCTCCTATAAACTTTAGGGAAATACTTAACATATAAAGCTTTAATAAATTTAGCCCAAGTAATAGCATTAGTACCTTCCATCCTGGGAACCAAATGGTTGCTGGCTTCCCACCAATATTTGGCCTCTCCTTTCAGTTTAACACACCTAGATTCACTTTCTGGTTATCTGGAACCTTCATAACTGCAAAGATAGTTTCTAGATCCCTGACCCACATCTCAGCTTCTGTAGGTTCAACTGACCCTGAATATTATGGAGGATTTAACTTCAAAAACTTCTCATCCATGGAATCGTTCATTTCCTTCCTTGCCTCTTTCTCAATCCTGGCCACAGTCTTTGATTCTAGATATCTAGCTTGTTGTTCGACCATTTGCGCCATATTTATTTCTTGTTGCTTTGCTATCCTCATGATTTCCTATGCCATTATCTGTATCTCTGTAGATTGTTCATGCTCTCTGGCCCTTCCAGCAACACTCTGCTCTTCTTCAGTATTGTCTGTACGAGAAGCTACTCACTCTTCTCTATGTTGCCCATTCCCAGGTTCCATTTGGAATTATATCTAATACAACAAAGTTCTAATAACCAATAATAACAGTTTATAATACTAAACTACTGGTTAGTACATAAATAATTCATAAATATCAAATCAATTCAATACTGCCACCTAACTGTCACACACTTCCAAAATTAATAACCACACTCTGATACCACTAATTGTCACATCCCAAACCCAATATCCATACTAATCATTTGTTCTTAGAATAATTGGATCATAATCTCGAGCCCATTAAAAATTTAATTCATTTATCAATATTTTCCTGCATAATGAACATAATATTATTCTTGTGCCATAACGAAGTCAACATCAGAGTCATAATTAGAGATTATATAATACTATGATTTACTATGATCAACTCAATTCATGCTAACTCAATATATACAATGTGTGAGTACACTACACCAAAAATAGGAATCTGGCACGATTTAAAACTGTGTCAGATGAAATCTGGCACGGTTTTGAACTGTGCCAGAATCAGGTGTTCCAAAATGGCCATTTTTTTCTGGCATGGCTCAAAAGTGTGCCAGATTTGACAAAATAGGAACACTTCTGGCACACTTTTAAACCGTGCTAGAATTTGATATTTCTAGCACACTTTCGGCACAGTTTTGAACTGTGCCAGATTAAGCACATTTTGATAAACTTTTGGCACAGTTTAAAAACGTGCCAAAATTTGACACACTTTTGGCACGGTTTTGAACTGTGCCAAATTTTTAGATAAAAGAAAAAAAATTATTTGAAAATAAGAAAATTCATAAATTGCAAATCTTGCACGTTGTTGATAAACTAATGTACATACAAAATTCAAAATATTACAAGTCATTAGTAGTTCACACACCAAAAAAAAATTGGGCAGGGTTTCCTCTATTTTCTGGACTTCTAAAACCTGCTAATATAAAACCTGCGTAACATAAAGCCCGCACGGCCACAAAATATAACAATAAACTTTCAAAAGCCCGCACGGCCATAAAAGATAACAATAAAACTACAAAATCCTACACAACCATAACACAAAAAAATAGAATCATGAATAAACCCCTTGTTGTAAACCATTGAGTTCTCTGTGTGTTCCGCGTGAATAAATGCTAACGATAAAATGTTATCCTGCAAAAAAAAATAGTATACAAACAATAAACGATATTAGTATAAGCTAAAAAATTACATATAGGAGTTGCAATTATAATTATATTCTAAATTGAAAATCTTACGCAAGTTATGACTACCTGATAAGTTCTTACGAGTTATATTGGTCACGTACGAGGTGTCGTGCCTCTTACGGGGTCGTTTGGGTTCTAGTTTGGGTTTTCACCCTTTAAGGGCTTGTATTTAAGCTTAATCGATATATTTTCAAATTATCGTCATATTCTCAAACCGAGACTCTCGTAACTACGTTGTTAGTTCGTACAAGTTACATTGGCCCAGTGCGAGGTGTTCGTGCCTCTTACGGGATTGTTTGGGGGCTGATTTGGGTTTTCACCCTCAAACGTCTTGTTTTCAAGATTAATCTATATATTTTGAAATTATCATCATATTCTCAAATTGGGAGACCCGCGACTACGCGGTCAGTTTGTACAAGTTACATTGGTCCCGTGCGAGGTGTTCGTGCCTCTTACGAAGCCGTTTGGGGGTTGGTTTGGAGTTTCACCCTCAAACAGCTTGTTTTTAAGCCTAATATACATTTTCTGAAATCAACATCATATTCTCAAATCGAGAGACTCGACTACGCAGTTAGTTCCTACAAGTTACATTGGTCCCGCGCGAGGTGTTCGTGCCTCTTACGGGACCGTTTGGGGGTTGGTTTGGGTTTTCACCCTTTAAAGGCTTGTTTTTAAGCTTAATCGATATATTTTCAAATTATCATCATATTCTCAAACCGAGAGGCTCGTGACTACGTTATCAGTCTGTACAAGTTACATTGGCCTCATGCGAGTTGTCCGTGCCTCTTACGGGGTCGTTTGGGGGCTGGTTTGGGTTTTCACCCTCAAACGGCTTGTTTTCAAGACTAATCTACATATTTTAAAATTATCGTTATATTCTCAAATCGGTAGACCCGTGACTATGCGGTTAGTTCGCACAAGTTATATTGGTCCCGTGCGAGGTGTTCGTGCCTCTTACGGGGCCGTTTGGGGGCTGGTTTGAGTTTTCACCCTCAAATGGCTTATTTTCAAGACTAATCTACATTTTTTGAAATCATCGTCATATTCTCAAACCAGGAGAGCCGCGACTACATGGTTAGTTTGTACAAGTTACATTGGTCCCGTATGAGGTGTTTGTGCCTCTTACGGGGCCGTTTGGGGGCTGGTATGGGTTTTCACCCTTTAAGGGCTTATTTTTAAGCCTAATCGATATATTTTTAAATTATCGTAATATTCTCAAATCGAGAGGCTCGTGATTACGCTATCAGTTTGTACAAGTTACATTGGTCCCGTGCGAGGTGTTCATGCCTCATACGGGGTCATTTGGGGCTGGTTTGGATTTTCATCCTCAAATGACTTATTTTCTACATATTTTGAAATCATCGTCATATTTTCAAACTGGGAGACCCGCGACTACGCGATCAGTTCATACAAGTTACATTGGTCCCGTATGAGGTGTTCGTGCCTCTTATTGGGCCGTTTGGGGGCTGGTTTGGGTTTTCACCCTCAAACGGCTTATTTTCAAACCTAATATATATATTTTGAAATCATCATCATATTCTCAAATTGGGAGACCCACAACTAAGAGGTCAATTCGTACAAGTTATATTAGTCCCGTACGAGGTGTTCGTGCCTCTTACGTGGCCGTTTGGGGGCTGGTTTTGATTTTCACCCTCAGAGGGCTTGTTTTCAAGCCTAATCTACATATTTGGAAATTATCGTCATATTCTCAAACCGGGATACCCGCGACTACGCGGTCAATTCGTGCAAGTTACATTGGTCCCGTGCGAGGAGTTCGTGCCTCTTACGGGGCCATTTGGGGGCTGGTTTGGATTTTCACCCTCAAACGGCTTGTTTTCAAGCCTAATCTACATTTTTTTAATTAAACATGTATGTTTTCTAATATTTCTAGCTCTTCTAATCAAACAAATATAACCACAAGATGAATCAATCAAACATTAACATTAAGAAATTTACAAACCTGTAGAATCAGTGTGTCGATTTCAACAAAGCCTGCAGACTCTAACGGCACATCAACAACTTCAAATTCTTCCTCTTTGTAGCTCAGGTCGCATCATACATACACCCCCCCTGTAAGGGGAAAAAAATTATTCATATTGATAAGGCTACTTGTAACACAAATCATTCCATATGAAAATTTTAAACGCACAAGTAATAACCTGACTTAAACTCACGAAATTCTTTAATCATTTTGATCATAGCTACATGTAATATACACAATCAATTTACATGTAGCGACTATATATATGGTACGAAGGTATTATACACATCTTATGTAATATACACATTCATTTTGATCATAGCCATTGATTGTGTAGCCATTGATCGTTATTGATTGTGGGACATTCAATAATAATTAAAAAAATAAATTAAAATAGTAAGTAGACACCCCCACTAATTAAATGGATATGGTCACCATGGGAAAGCAGAGGAAACATATAAAGTTTTGGACGAGATTCTAAAACGAGGCCTAAGACCTGATCAAATAGCTATGCTTGATCAAATAGCTTTTCAGGTGTCAATCTTTGGAACCTATAAAATTTCATTCAATTGCACAAACAACTAACTCTATCCATGTACGCATATCCATGTACGCATATTATACATATATGCAATAACTGTGTGCATATATGCTGCAACGTATATGCATACCTCATTTAAAACCGAACATTGCAAAGATGATGTTAAACAGATGCAAATATGCTATTGAGAATAGGCCGAATTGGTGAAAATATGCATATTACAACTTGTAATGTGCATATTACAGCAGTTAACTATATTATGCATATTACAGTTATGATACTCACTGTAATATGCATATTACAGTTCATAATATGCATATTACAGTGCATAATATGCATTTCCAACATCAACAAGCTGCTGATTTTAGATGTCATTTTGAAAGATAAGTTGCACAGACTAATTGGACTATAGTGAGAGCATTGGGTAGGCTTACTAATGCTGGCTCACATTCCTTAAGACATCCAAAAGTATACCAGTCACCTTAGCGGATGCTTTATGTTCCAGTTATAGATTTTCACCCAGCATTTACAGATACCAAGCCAATTTAGTTATTCACACACATAAACAATAGTTTAGGGGGAGGTGGTGAAAATCAAGGGATATAATGTAGAGGATTAACATTTGATGCAAAGATTAACATAAAAAACAAAGAATGCAGAAGATTAACATTTGACAAACAGATGCAAAGCATATGATCAAATTATGTGAAATTTCACAGAGAGGTCAAGTGTAATGGGGGAAATGTGTGACGGGGTGACTCCGTTGTGTAAAATAGTTTAGGGTGAGGAGGTGAAAATCAGGGGATATAATATAATTTACCCTAAGAAAAAATATTTCATTTACTATTTTAATGAATTATGATTTGAAATTTTCTCTTGAAAGAAGGGTAAGTACTTATGAAATCAGAAATTACAATATCATGTTTAAAAACATTTGTTACACTTTGCGAGGAAAGGAATATCTTAAGTATGCTCATGAAAGCAAAAATTGTTAACAGGATCCTGCACAAACATCTAATGCCATATAACTTGATTGACTAAATGCATATATGGTGTATAATCAAGGACCAAACTCGTTTGTACAAGTGTGAAACAATTGGTGATCTTAAAAAGCAAATGTCAAAAATTTCAACTATAGCTTATCCAAATGTGATGTTCATCTAGCTCAACTGAAATTAAATTTACTAAAACATTCCATACCAAAAAGTATATTTCGTTATTAAAAAGTATACTATCACACAATGTAACAACTTTATGAAAGTTCAATAACAAAATTAAGAATTAATGGAGATAAAAATCATTACAAATGAGCTATAATTTGCATAAACAAAATGAAGAACCACAATCTAGACTTAAAAAATTAACAATCAAGTGATAAATTGCAAAGTTTGATGTCATTGTGTAGATAGAGGGGAACTATAATATTGACATAACTTTAATGCTGAAAAAATAAATTACCTGCATGATGTATCATACAAACTAATTGTGAAATGAGCAATTGTGCGATTAGAGTCTCAATCATACAAATTCAAACAATAGGTTAAAGCGGACACAGTGAAAATGGTGGCCACTCCCACTCGATAAAGAGATTTTAAATAGGATATGTGTTCTCTTTCTTGTGTTGTAGCATAATTATATATAACATTGGTTTTTATTGCCAATTTAACATATGTAATGCTCACACACACACACACACACACACACACATATATATATATATATATATATATATATATATATATATATATATATATATATATATATATATATATATATACACACACACACACACACACACACAAGTTGACACAAGCCTATTATGTCTCAGATTACACACAGCAAGCATACACTCATTTAGCCCTTTGTCGAATCTTATTGAAAGAGTTGACTTAAATTAACATCGTGTCCATCATTGGAGTATAACGAGTTGTAAGGTTACTTTCTGCAAACTTTGGTAGCGGGTGAAAATAATTTATTTATATATGTACTAGGGTATGCCCGTGCCTGAAGGCACGCTAATAATTTTGAAAAGTATAAATTCATGTATAATGTAAATAATAAATGTTTTATATACGTTCTGATCATTTTTATTATGAAAAAAAATAAAAAAATAGAACTACACCAAAAAAATATACAAAACTACATCACTCTTGACATAATTTATACAGTACAAATAGATTCCAATGGGGAATAACTCAAAATATAATTTAATTAAAAATAACTATTTGTCAATAACAATTATTAATTTAATTTATACAGTAAAAATTAAATTTAATTAAATGCAATATCAATAACAATTATTCAAGCACCCTTTAATCACTCTAAATCAAACCACCACATATGCACACCATGTTCCTTAAAAGATAAAAATCATGAAGAAAATGATATGGATGACCTTTTAAGGCAACCAACAAAGATATAAATATAAAATTAAATATTACTCATCTATACATCATAATGGGAATAAAGAATTGTTATTAATAATTAGAACTTACAAATGGAAATATTCTTTATCAACACTGTAAATACCACATAACCATAATGTCTAACTATAATAGATAATAAATTTATAGTTAAAACACATATTAAAAAGGCACATTCATTATTCTAATTTACAAAAACAACTTAAATTTACATAATTGAATGAGGAAAAAAATATCTTCTAAAAGATGTTCAAATTTGAAATTAAAATTCTAAATGTAGTTTGAAGTAGGACGGGGATGGGGTGGGATAATAAAGGAATCTACCATCCAGTGAAAAATATCATACCAACTAAACAAAAGCCTCAAATAAATAAAATATTATATAGAATTAAGATCTTTTAAATTTTTTATTAAACATGTTAAACTGATAAATAAACCACAACTTGCGCTTAACATGAAAATACTTACACGTGCCCCAAACCACCTGAGCAAAACTCGTAGGCAAAAAAATATAAAATAAAAAACTACATCCCACCCAAAGGGTAAACCATCAAACTCGTTTTCTCCCAAATCTAAAGAGAGAGAGCTGAGCTAAACAAAAAATATCTAAAAAAAATAAGTACAAACACGATCGTAACCAACGAATCAACCCCCATGGCTTTGGAAAAACATAGAAATACAAAAATATAGGTTCAAAACTTCATAACAATACGAAATATGTAAAATCTTTGAATAGAAATTCAGTACACTGTGCTTCCCTGGCCTCGGGGTCCAAGATATTAGAGTAAATATTATGAATCTTCATGAAATCGCCTCCGTCCGATCCCATTTCATACAAATTCGGATGGTAAACCTTGGCTAAGCTTCGGCAGGCCGTTTTAATTTCCCTTTGGGACGCATTTTAGTTGACTCAGAGAACGTCGTACATGCTAACTGGCACTATAATACCTGTATCTGTACATTTATAATAGGAGGCTCGGCAACACAGTTATAAAAGGAGATAAACACCAATATTTCTTACATATAAGAGGAATTATAATACCTGTATTTGTACAGTCTAAATCTCCATTTGACGCATTTTTTTCTCCTTGATTTATGGTAAATAAGAAATAAAAATAAAAAGGATTATAAAATTACATAATGTGACGATGATGCCATGTATGTGTAGGGATCCAAATAGTGAGAATGGCACAAAGCATCCATTCTTTAGACCCTTTATCTGTTGTTGAGATATCAGTGGCTATTGCAACTGTTAAGACTAAATAATATATATTTTTCTTTTATGACGAAAATTTATTTTCAGAGTGTAATCCTATTATTACCTCAATACATCTATATCTTCATTTACTAAGTTAAGTTTGTGTCTGACATCCAAGATATGTCGTGTCTAAAAATTATATTTATTATAAATGCACTGATTACTTCGTCTTTTAATGTCCTTTCTTTGAACTTCTAATTAAACACCAATTATTTAGTTTGTATAGTGGTATTTTTTTGCTTGATTTTCTCTCTTTCCAAATTCTTTTGGCAGTTTTCTCTCTCTCTTTATCTTTCACATATATTTCTCTATCCTAATTGCACTCGAGACCGAATTGTTTGCTTCCGTTATGCCACTGAAGTGAAATATTTTATCTTGAATGGACTCTAAATTGAATAAAGGAATTGTTCCTCTGTCAGCTGAATAAATGAACAGAGTGTATTCAAGGTAGATTCAAGGTATACACTTTAAAATTTGAAGTTAGATGAAATTTCTTAAAAGGAAATTTCTTAGACGAGGCATAAAATCTCTTAAAAGAAAATTTCTTAACTGATAAGCAGAATGATAAAACTCTGAAAGTACAAAACATATTAATCTCCAAGTATCCTAATTTTAAAGGTTGTTATGACTTCATCTTATGTCACTAAGGGAATTCTACATGTACCACAGAGCTTTGTGAGGGAGTATATAGGCTTAAAGAGGGACACCGAAGAGAGTCGAAATATAATTACCCTCCGTAACTCTAATTGAGCCTGGTCTATACCTTATTGGTACTTCCTATTTTGGTGGGAACTTCTTGGCACCTTGGTTTTCATATCCTAGCTGTATAGCCATTGCCGAAAGTTCAACCTAGACGGGAGCTGTAAGGCACTTACCAGATCATGTGGATGTTGTGGAAGCATAATGAAGGATGAGGTGCGGCGTGAGCAGTGCGAGTAAGCTTGTGATTTTGCCACCCATATATTATGCCATACATGTCCCCTTTGTCAGGAAGGTCATGTGCTCTGTCGTAGGATTCCACACCCTGGGTTTAATGAGAACCTAGTGTTGGTTATGATCCATCTTAGGGAGTAGAAAATGGGCCGTGCTTGGGCCTGAGTATTCATTATAGACCCTACCATCTGACCCTTCTTCTTTTTTATTCTAAAACTTATGTCCAAATATATAACTAGTTAATAAACAATGCTTAATGAACAATGATGGAAAAGTATTGCACCAATTAATGAACAATTCTATTATGAAGGAAAAAGGTAAAGGTCAAAGAGGAAACCGTAGTGTTGTTAGAAAAAATAATAAGATGTTATTAGTGTGATACTTTTTCAATTTCAACAAAAAAAGCTTCACATTCTGCTAGAAATCACACCTTCATATGTTGTCGTTCTTCTTTTCCCAATTCTCTTGCTGCTTGCCTTGTGTAGATATATCCGATAGTATATAGCCTTCCCTCACTGAAAGCATCGTGTGAAAAATGACGGGCTTCCGATGTTGCCCAATTCACAAACTCATCAGTTCGACCTTCAACAAAATGTTCATAGCGAGTTTGAAGAATCTATATGAGCTTTCCTTCCCTTTCCCTCCCTTTGTAAGGCCTTCATCTTCTCTTGGACCTTTTGCCTTCAGACTCCAGGAACCTCTAAGCCATCTTTAATATCTATAGACACAAAAGAACCAAAACAAACCACTAAAACCTGAAAATTAGGGAGAGGACATCAAATTATCTAAAAAAATTAGGACGATACTCCAAGAGGCAATGAGATATATACCTATCAAAACCTCATGGTCACCAAAAATCATGACATTAACACCTTCCATCTTTAAAATGGTGAAATCAATTGGTATCCTGAAGAATGCTTCAGCATTACCAACACAAAGAAAATCAAGACAATGTTCGAGTAAAAATATAGTGTTGTCATTAATATTAAAAATGCACAAATGTAGTATGCCACATAAATCAAAAGTGTCCTCTTTAGCATTCCTGGATTCTTCAATGATTCTGATCTGATCTTTGACCAATTGTTCTTGATAACCCATCTCATATTTGTTTTGTTCAGGGTATAATTTGGTTCTCTAACGCATAATATGGTTCGCTTCCTGTGTTGTTTGAACTTCTCCGCACCAAATTATACGATTCTTTAACAGATTTCGAATGCATTTTTCTTTGGCAACTTTGTCCTTGAACAACATCAGTCCTTAAAAATCAAAAGCAATAGTATTCAATTAAAAAATTATAACAATTTACTATAAATTTTTTGTTAAATAAAGAGAATGAAAACACATGAAAATAAACATTTTTACTTAAATTGGAGAATGTTTTTAAAACAGATTTAGGTATCCAAAAAGGAATTTCCGCAAAGTTAAGCTTACACCTCTACATTACAACCTAAAAATTAAAAGTACAAAAGATTAACTTGGAAAGAAGAAAAATGGACACCTTTGTTCTACTTGTGTATTGAACCCCTTCCATCCAACATAGAGAGTTAAGCGCAGAGTACAATTCCTGAATAATGGAGTTTTTCTAGACATCTTAAATGAGGAGAGAATCAACACGGTGGAAAAATTGTAAAGATGATACAAACACAAAGCTAGAATCAATGTGTACCTTTGGAAAAATGGAAAAATGAGTTTATCAATACCTATTACATTTCAAAGAACTGAAAATGAGGAGAATAGAAAAATGAGTTATTTTAAATGGAAAAAATATAGGAAAAAATATACATCCAGGAATGACATGGAAGATCTAAGAATGTGATTCAAATTGTGAATGACATGGAAGATCTAGAACAATCTCTTACAGACCTGAAAAGATCAAAACTATTTGAAGCTAATGTGAAATGGATTAAAAATAGAGATCAGAACACAATCTTTTTTCATTAAACTGTGAATCAAAGGAAGGATTAAATGGTGATTAAGTGTATCCTAGATGTTTATGGTAATATAATGGACAAGTTTGGGGAATTAATTTGTTAGTACTTCATAAATATTTTGCCAACTAAACCTTTATCAAATGAAATTTTGATAAAGGGAAGTTTTGGATAACAAAAAATTATATTAGAGACCTTTCAGGTTCAAATCTATAATATGTCAGTTTTGTCATATGTAGGTTATTTACGGCTTTTCTAAGGATTTCACGAACCAAAAAACCAACCAAAAAACTGTAAATCAAAATCGAAAAAAGTAGGTAGTACATGTGAGTGTGAGAAAAGTGCTCACTATCAAACGGAAAGGGAGAAGGGATGGATCTCGACAGTGATTGCTGAAGTGTTGTGCAGAGGAGAACAAAAATGAAACTTTCCATAATTTTCGTGTATATGAAACACAAACACAAACTCAAGCTTACACCAGCCCAAACAAAAGCTAAAATAAAAATCAAAAGCTAAAATCGAAACAACTTGAAACTTACATAAGACTAGCGACGGCCTGAAATCGAAACCAATGGAAATTTTTATGAAAGCATTTTAATGGCTCAAAATGGGAATTTGAGTTCTGCCAATTGCCAACTGTGTAATCTGTAGTCACGAAAAATATTCAGCATCTCAAATAATACAAAACCAATCAAATAAATGGACAATAAAAACAACTAAGACTTCATTATTGTTTCTCTAGTTAGCGGTGAATTACAAAGAGTCAGAAGACCTACCATTGTCTGCTTTGCATATTCCATCATTCAATGCTTGAATACAACACAAATAAAATAGTCGTAGAACACTACAAACTCATAAAACAAATTATATAATTATAACATTTGTACCCAATTACTATTTGAAGATCAAAAGAAAGTCTGAACACAGAAAATGTATATATTGGTCACAAATGAAGACCCGAAATGAAGAAATGGCCAAAACCTTAATTGAACCAAAATGCATAAATGAACGAAAGATCATAAACATCCAAATGCATGTATTTACCGTGCAAGCAAGGGTCATCCTGTCACAAATGGTGACAACGTTTTTGCCGTTGATCTCTTCATATCCTTCATGATATAATGCATAACCTATAAATCATTAAAAACATAACCTATTACACACATTAATGATATAATCAACTATTAAGAATAAATCTTTACTATTTGAAAGAAGTACCAATTGCCTCATTTATCTTATATAATGTCTCAAAAAGAAATTTACAATTACTGCTTACATAATGATTCAAAGAAATTGGACTAATACGATATACATGAAACCACCTTTTGAACTATTGCAACCATCTTAAATTTGCGTATTACTCTTGAAATAAAACCAAACGCAGATATGCAGACTTGTCTATTGCAACTTATTTGAATAAAAGGATAGGAATAACGAAATATAATAACAATCTCTGCAGATCTGGGTTCACATCTCTCTCAAAGGTGATTCTCGAGCTCTGGCAAAAATCACCACCATCATTGATGGTACTGGATTCATGAAACAAAAAAAAATCAATAAAACAAAATTTCACACCCAAATAAATATTTTCACTTTTTAGATACAAAATCAATACACCAAAATAAAAAAAAGCCAAAAAACATATTAATATTAAAAACCAAAAGCATTAGTAAAAGCAGATAGGGAGAGAGATCTGAAAAAAAACTAAGATTCACAATTTTTTTTTAAAAAGGTAGGGTTTAAAAAGTTTATTTGAACAAAAATAAAAACACAAAGTTTGAACCAAGATTCCTAATTAGAGAGAGAATGTATACCTGATTAGGTTTGAATCTGGAAAAAAATAAACATGAAAACACAAACAAAAAATTAGATATGGAAAAAGTTAAGTTTGAACCAAAAATAAAAACACAAAGTTACAATTAGAGGGAGAGAATGTATACATGATTATATTTTAATCTGAAAAAAATATAAACATCAAAACACACAAAAAGTTAGATCTACAGAAAATACCGAAAAAAATCCAGAAGAACTCATCGATTTTGAAGCCCAAACCCCCCACACAACTTGAGTATTCCCCTTCCTCTTTTACACAACGTGGATGTAGAGAAGAGGGAGCATGGAGAGAAAAATGATGGATCATGAGAGGTGAGAGAGGGAACTGTGGCGGTGCATTTGAATATTTCTAGAAGTGAGGTAGAGAGAGAGACCGCTAGAGAGGGGTTTGGGTAATGTAGTAACCAAAGACACTCTCCTCTCTGTCTCGGCAGTAGTAAAAGGTGTTTATTTACTAAAATATCCTTGTTTTTGAATTAAAGTAAGGAGCTAGTAAATATTTAGAGGGTGAGAAAAAAGAGGGAATCAAAATTTCCAAGGGCAAAATAGGTATTGTAGGAAAATATAATCTCATGACATCATCTTTTAAACTTATGAAATACACAAGTTTCCTACTTTATTATATAGATATACAAACAACCTGAAATAGAAAGTTAGCAAAATATGTCTGTCAAAACCTCAAAGTAAAAAATATAGTTTGACTTAAAAGTTTTACATAATGTTGTAAATGGATCTCCATCTCTTTTTTATCGCAACTGTTCTGTCGTAAATTTCGTGTACGATGGTTAAAGTCTTATTATAAAATCTTGTCCTGTCATGGGATGGGATGGGATTATGACCAGTTGTAAGTTTAGTTTCTGCACATTTTGTTTTGGAAACCTCAATGTCATGAATGGAGAGTGGAAATGTATAATTATATCATAATATAAGAGTCAATCTGGTATAACATGGCATATGATGCATGTAGCAGGTGATAAAAAAATGGGTGATTAATCCAAGTGACCAAAACAAAGTGTTAAGAAATTAGAAATCCCAGCTGTAAAGATGGAGGCCACAACTCAACATCAAAGGAACCAATTGAATTATTCCCTCATTGACACCTCTCCCTCAACGACTCCAATTTTCTATATAAGAAGTTTAGACATTCACTATCAAAGTCATCAAACACCTCTCAACTCAACATATCATCTTGACGCGACGGTGAACAATGAGAGCTTATGGTGGAGGCGCCTCTAGGGGTCGTCTTTGGCCACAATTCCTATCTGCATTGGCCATATTTGTAGTTTCAAACAAAATAGTAGTGTCCGCAGACCTGTACATTTATCAATCACCACCACCACCTTATGTTTACAGGTCTCCTCCACCCCCATCACCATCTCCTCCACCACCATATATATATGAGTCTCCACCACCGCCGTCGCATTCTCCACCTTCACCATATCTCTATAAATCCCCACCACCGCCATCACCATCTCCTCCGCCACCGTGTGTGTACAAATCTCCACCACCACCATCTCCATCTCCTCCGCCACCATATGTGTACAAATCCCCACCACCCCCATCACCATCTCCACCACCACCGCCATGACCATCTCCTCCACCACCTTATGTGTACAAATTCGCACCACCGCCATCACCATCTCCTCCACCACCTTATGTGTACGAATCCCCACCATCACCATTTCCACCACCGCCGTACTACTACAATTCTCCTCCACCCCCGTATCCTTCACCACCACCCCCGTACGAATATAAGTCCCCACCACCACCTTCATCGTATCCTCCACCACCTTACTACTATAAATCTCCCCCACCACCTTCACCATCTCCACCACCACCTTATTATTACAAGTCTCCACCGCCACCACCTTACTACTACAAGTCACCACCTCCACCAGTACATTATCCACCACCACCATACTACTACAAGTCTCCTCCACCTCCGGTTAAATCTTCTCCACCCCCTTACAACTACAAGTCCCCACCACCACCTATCCATTCACCACCTCCACCATACTATTACAAATCTCCACAACCTCCATCGAAGTCCCCACCACCACCGCCACCTTAGTATTACAAATCTCCGCCACCACCGACCATATATATACAAATTGACACTTGCCTAGGACTAATTTATATTAAACTAACACCAATGGAGTCTAATACAAAAAAGGAAAAAGGAAAAAAGGTAGTTTTGATTGATTTCCTAAAAATCTTTCTCTCCCATTTGACATTGTCCATACAGTAACTCTGATATCTACTAAGGTTCAATCTTCGACACTAGATCACTTCAAATCCCGAAAGGCAAAAATTCATTTTTTTAAAATTTAAGTGATTTGACTATCAGCGTCAAATGATTGATGAATTGATAAGAGACGAATGAGTCCGTTAAATCTTAGTTACGGATAAACTACCTCGGATAAGATTAAGTTGAGCCATTGTTACCTTATCCTTACTAGTCTTAGACACAAACTCAGGAAACAAGGTCATGCTACTCTCTCCCACTTAATAACTCACTTGATCATTACGGACTCGGGCAACGACCTCCTGCTGAGGTTATTACCTCTTTATACTAAATGGATACCTGGGCACCAAGTAAAAGCCCTGAAGTTTCGAATTGACATAAAATACTGACTTATCCTAGTATTCCCAAAAGAGATATATACCTCTTCATTACATTTACTACTATTACTACTAGACACTGTTCTAAAAAACCTGTCTAGGCTCCGCCTAGACACGTCTAGGCTTAAGGCTTGGGATAAATGTCCCGCCTTAAGTTTTTTACACCTTATTATTGGTAAAACCTTTAAGGCACACTTTTTTCTAAAAACAACAATGCTTTAGTGAAACGATATCACCTTTTAAATATTTTTTTTACTAATCGAACCATTATCTCATCCAAAATAATCAAATAGTATTTTCATTTGCATATATTCAGACATATTTTTAAGATATGTACAATTTTAGTATTTTAATAGCCTTGTTATGATTAAAATATATTAAGAAGGCCAGAATGCCTTTTTACGCTTAAGGTCTGCCTAGGATTCTTAGGCTTAAGGCTTAAGGCTTGGCCTCCACGCCTCGATCACGCCCCGCATTTTTTGGGACCTCGCTACTAGCATGTTCAAAACAAAAATAGCAAGTTAGAGTTGTAGCCCTATAATTATATCATTATCCCCTCTCTTCCTTCCAACACTCGCACGGGTGATTTTGAGTATGGAAGGAGTTTTTTCTTCCCCGTACCCCTCTTATCAACATTTATCTTGTTGTTGTAATAACGATAAACATTTTGGTGGGCAATTCGGCACACGATGTGGTTTGAAACCTTTTATTTGAACAATAAAATAGTACAGACACTGAAGAAGTACGATGATGTGTTTAAGGTGTTAAACATAAGACAGACATTCCAATCATTTGTTAAGCTTTGGTACAGTAGAGCTTAAGAAGAAAAAATGAGCCACGACATATGGAACTACATATTTGCATACCAATTTTAGAAATGGTAAGATAACGGGAAATAAAATAATAAGCACCTGAATAAGTAATATAAATCTCATAACACCAAATGAGACAATTAAATGAGACTTGGAAGATCTTTTCTAAAATGAAAAGGGAAGGTATTACACTAAATGTGTTTACGTACACCTCGTTAATTCATGGAGTGTGTAGTTTATGTCGGTTGAAAGGTGGTACAGTATTATTGAATTAAATGATAGATAAAAACATATCTCCAAATATTTTAACCTTCTTCATGTTAATTTACAAATTATGTAAGGAAATGATGGTTAAGGAAACACTCAAACTTCAGATGTGAGAAGCCTAATATTGTGCCATTAAAAAAATAGATCTATAAAAGTACAAAGTGTTTATTTTGGAGAAATCGAACATATTATATACACTAAGTATAAAATACTCAGATAGATATTCAAAACCCCTAAATATTATACAAAACTATCTTGGAAAACCTTATGTGCTCTAAAATTTTCATAACATATATTAATTCATTTCAAATAAAACGACAGGATAACACTCGTGCACCTATAGAAATTTGAATTCTCACTTGGCCATTTTGTCAAACAGCAAGTGTGCATAATCCTACTGACATGTCTTAGCTGCACTTGTGACATTAATCCCCTAAACAATTTCACAAAGAAAAGATAATATATCAATTCAAATGAGGAAGCTACTACAATAATCTCTATATCAAAACTGAGTCCCCAAAAATTATATAAGCAATAGTGTGTATATAAATAATGATGTAATACCCAAACCAATAAAAAAAATGGCAAAGATGAACACCAGATCTACAATCAATATGTAATACCCAAAATTAATAAATAAATAAAAAACTAACTATTAACAAATCAGAGAACAAATATATTAAACCATAAACAAAAAGCAAGAATACACACAACAAATGAAAAAACCATAACAAAACTGAAATGAAATCTTACCTTGGATTTTCGGAGAGAGAGAGAGACGAGCGGAAAGAACTCAAAGTAGAGAGAGGGGTGAGAGAGGGTGACTCAGGTGAGCGGGAATGAGAAGGATGAGAGGGCGGGATACCAAAGTGAGAGAATAATGATTTATTTTTAGGGTGATTTATATTTTAGTGAAGTGTACTCCATTTTGGCACACTTTAAAACAGTACCAAAATTTGGCACTGTTTTAAAGTGTGCCAGATTGTCATTAAACTGTGCCAGAATTTGGCACAGTTTAAAAAGTACCAAATTTTTAATACCAGGGTGTGCCAAATTGCTGTTTTTGCTGTAGTGGTATATTAAAATCTTCAGTGTGAAAATGATAAAATATCCATACTTAAACCCTAGTTCTTCCAACGGTGAAACTCTCAAAGTTACCAATGATATAGTATCCTAGCTGGCAGCGTACAAACCTGAAATTGTTAAAATATAAACCGTAAGCATTAAGCTTAGTGAGGTACTCCTTCCTTGTAACAAGATGACAATTCTATATCGAATATGTGGATATAAAATTTGAACAATCCTTCCCCATTGGCAATAACAAATCCTGGATCATAAGATCTAATAGTTCTGCCCATTGGCAATAACAAATCTTGGATCATAAGACCCAAATAATTCTGCCATTGGCAATATCAAAACCTGGATCATAAGACCCAAATAATTCTGCCCATTGGCAATATCAAATCCTTGATCATAAGACCCAAACAATCCTGGATATTTTAATATCCAAAAAAATCCTGAATACCGAATTATTCAAAGAAATCCTCTCTTAGAGCTATATTCATATTTATATATGAAACAAATCATAAGTACACTCACCTTGACAGTTTAACTAGCTTTTCCCTTGCCTTTATCCAGTATTTGATCAATAAACTCTTCTTCCCCTCCTATCATTCTCAAAATATTAGTATTATCATAAGAATATCAATAATTTAAAGAATGATTTAAACATAATTCAATCCATAAGCATCACATGATTCCATTCAAATCATTTATCACAAGTGAAGTTCCATCCAAATCCAGGTTAATATATTTAACATATCGAAATCATATAACAAATATACATTCATTCCTTCTTGGTAATTCAATTCTTGTCATATTAGTATTCCAATACAAAAGACGGTACATCATTTCAAGTATCCTAGAGCAAGATATGCCCATTTCTTTACCACATAACAAATCTGCCCTATAGGCTCTTTTATCGTTAATTCATCTTCCAGGAATTTTCATAATTTTTATACATCATAAATTTCTATGATATTTCACCCAACAACATTAAACATATTTAAAAATATAAAATTAAAGTTTCATAATTTTTTAGGTTCGTTTACTATGTCAAGCAAAACATCGAACACATGGCGGGCATACTTTCACCCTTAGGGCAGATTTCATACCCGAACTTCAAACTCTCACCAAAGACTCATTTCTTGGTATTTTCACATGATTTTTGTATATGTCATACATATATGAGTCCAGGTTAATCTCCAATTGGAATCAATCAATTCCAGTAAGTATACAAAAAATATATGGAAGTTTGAATAAATAAAGTTTCTAAACAAAGCAATTTTAGGGTTTTGTACATTCAACTTAACTTAAACTTGCATATCCATACATATGCACCCAATCATGAAAGGTCAATAAACAATCAAGGATTTATATAATATAAATCATAAATGCAGGAAAAATAACAAGATTCATGGTTGGAATTACCTTAGGGGCTTTTACGTAATTTTCTATGAATTTTTTTTTGAATATTTCTCCTCACTTTCTTCTTCCTAACCCTCACAATTGTTTTTCCTCAACATAAAACTCTCCCAAACTGAGTTTGCTGAAGAAAGGAGGTTATCTCAAGGGTTTAAGTCGGCCAAACCAACCTCCACCTCCAACCAATCAATTTATAACATGTGGCATCATATAAAACAAAATACCATTTAAGGCTAAATGACAACTTTAGCCCCTGTTCGTAAAAAGACAATATCTTCCCACTCGGATGTCCGTTCAATGGAACGTTTGTTGTATTACATACCTAACTCATATATATACAAATATCTAGTTTATACCTCAAGTCAATTGTTATGTCATAAAGGTTAAAACTAGTCTTAAACATGAAGATTCCTACCGAAAACTTCAAAATTTCACATTTGTAACTAATTCAATATTTCATGCTTTATGATGCTAGGATTAGACTAAATATAATGACTTAACATTATATATACTAATAACGTATTATCCATATCCCATAATCTAATCATGATTTAAACATAATTTATCATAATTATATTCTGGTTGTCACACCAGCGGTCAGACTCTCACACCGACTTCGTAAAAAAACAAAATCACAACACATGGGAAGCGGTCATAGTTCCTCACCGAAAATGAGAAAAAAACATACCCACCACGTCTCACCCCTAATATAAATATTACAATATAAATAATGGATGACTGTTACCTAGGGACTATACGCTCCTGCTTCTCAAGCTAGGGCCTCACCCACATAGTGCAACTTCCCATGATAGCACTATAGGGGTATGCTTCACATAAATATATCGTTCCCATAAAGATATATTTAAAATCACATCATATATATATATATATATATATATATATATATATATATATATATATATATATATATATATATATATATATATATCCGGCTATATATATATATATATATATATATATATATATATATATATATCCTGCTATAAATGCCTATTTCTCATGGCATTATCCTGTAATCCAAATATACCAATTTATATAAATCAATAAGTATACATACAACATATTTTAATCCCATAAGTATTCACTCACTTATTATATGATTCTCTTATTTCTTATTTCCGCATAGTAGTGTATCAGTTCTAGCTAGTATTATTATATCATCCTATTCGCACCTTAGGATATTACTTATACATATTCCTCTTCGACATATGTATATTCTTCCCATATATATATATATATATATATATATATATATATATATATATATATATATATATATATATATATATATATATATATATATATATATATATATATATATATATATATATATATATATATACGAACCCGCCGAATAATTTCCTCGAATGTCGTTCTTCCGAGAGATTCCTAAATGAAAGAGTTGGCGCTTGCGTTCAATTAAGAAATAATATAATAAATACCATTTTTAACCCAAATTAACCCTAAGCATGCAACTAGGTGTGATTGAAACAATATGGAATCATGCAAGAATTATTCAACACACAAAGTTTAAGGAAAAATCCCCCACAGGGGCAAAACCATTTGTATATCACTATAATTTGTAAAAGACGGTTTACAATCGGATTACAATGAAATACAGGTTGACTAAGAATTACCCTCGAGTATCGGATTCTGTAGTCGTGGCTGGAAGAAACCCTTTCCAGTAGGGCTGCAATGAAGAGGAAGAAGCGGTCCACTTCACAAAGGGTTGAACAACATCAATGGTGTTCTAGGGTTACCAAAAGTGACTCACAAATGTATGGAATTTGTGTGAATCAATGGTATGAATCAATGGACTCAAATACCATGAAGACTTAAGAGTTATGGAACTCAGAAAATCGTGTGTAAGTCTTTGTTAAAAACAACCTCTGATCGTGGATTAAATAAGGAACTCTTTGCCCTAGAAAATCTGGCCACGATCTGGCAGAGTTTATCCTCGTCAAATCGGTCCGGTCCTTTGGGCGGATCGGTCCGGTGAACTCGGATCGGTTCTTTTTCTGAAGACGGATCCATCCGGTTGGCATCGGATCGGTTCGGCATTTTGGTGTCATCGGTTCGTTATGGATTCGGGGTGTACTGGTCTCAACACAGCAAGCGGATCGGTCCGGTCCCTTTTGGCGGATCGGTCCGGATGAACCAGATTGGTTCTTTTATCTGGGCCGGATCGGTCCGGTCAGGTCTGATTCCCAAATTCATTCTTCTTTTGATCTTTGGATTTCGGATTTCATTGATGACGATGTGATCTTTTCAACCATCAATGTTGTAACGGCGTATGACATAACATATACATAAAGATGGACAAATTGTCCTTACAAATCTCCCCCTATGTCTATGCCGGAACAAACATAAAAAAAATTCGAATTATCAAGTATGAACAATGCCTATACAAATCTACCCTTCCATGAACCCAAAACTGAAAGCGGTGCATATGACTAAGGCTGCATCGTTTGTTCTTCAATTCTTCAGGAATCTTCACGCTTTTCTCATCAGGGTGTGCAACATGGGATTTATCAAGAGATGTACCTACACACATGAGATAGAGCAAATACCAAGTGACGTATCGAGTTTGAAATGAGATAAACATAAGCACAATTTAAGATGATATTCTCAGAATTTCAAAACTCCCCCATAGTCAGATAATTCATTCTCCCCCTTTTTATGATGTCCCCAAATAGACAAATGAGAGAGATAAATCAAGCAATCAAGTACCGGGGTGACACAAGGCATAAAATCACACCATGAATGAACATAAAACAACCAAGTCGGTGATAGCGTAAAAGAATGGGTGTGATCAAAATTCGATAGGAAAATCAAAACATACAAACATGACATATGTGCACGATGAATATTGGATATTCCTAACGAATTAACTCAAATGCTTCCTTTGGTGTAAAATATTGGAAATATAAGACATTGCCTATATCAAATCTACAAATCGAAGCTCAAAGTGATTTCTACACCAATAACGTCCAAAATGTTTTTCATGCTTTTGCAGGACTTTCAAGGAAGTGCAAACCCGTTTTTCAATCTCCAACCAAACTCCCTAAGATATTTTTTTGAATAGAGGCATTCTAAATTCTCAAACTTTGGAGAATTGATGGTGAAACCTAAGTGGCCCATATTTGGCATGTATTGCTTTTTATTGCCTTATCAATTTTTTTCGGGCTCTTTTAACCTCTTAGGACCTCGGATATTACAATACCTCCATTTTTTAGGTCCTTTTTAATGATGGCTTTTGCGCAAAGTATAAAGAATCAACTTTCGCAGCCCCTCTCCGTTATGCAAATAATCACACAGTCTCACCAAAACGGTTTTTACATGCAATCCAATCTTGTCAAGTTTTATCGCATATTGTACATTGTATAGACATAATTGAGATAGAAACACTCAAGCCAATATGTGATAGACAAGTGCAATAATCAAATAAAGCCGTGCATGTGTGCAATAAAGGATATAGGAGTCAAGCATGTATGAAATATCACTAATTACATCTCAATGACTCCAATCAATGTTAAGCACATGGATGACATGATGTAGCTTCTCAAATCTCTATAAAACAGTCACATGGATAAATGGAATGAAGTTGTGACTTGACTATCTTAAATGCTCATCCATAAAAGGCAAATCTCTTTTTGAATTTTTCAAAAATTTTATCAAAATAAAATCTTTTTGTGTTTTTCTAAAATTTTTTTTTAAAAAAAAAAAGAAAAGAAAATCTTTTTGCAGTTTTTCAGAGAATAATGAAAAGCAAAAATAAGTAAAACACACTAATAGTACAATCTAGCAATAGGCATCAGAGGCTATGAAAATGACAATGCAACCTACGCTAGACATGGACCAACCCCTCAGTCAACTGTACAAATCCCCAAAGACTTCCTAAGACTGTCAAATCTAAGGGCATCTAAAGGTTTCATGAAAATATCGGCTAACTGACGGTCCGTGGGAACAAAACTCAGGGTTACGACCTTCTCCTCAACTAACTGACGTTTAAAGTGCTCGCGTAACCTGATGTGCTTTGTGCGCGAATGTTGGACAGGATTGCGGGATATGTGTATCGCGCTCGTGTTATCACAGGAAATGAACATGGTGTCCTGTGAAATCCCATAATCCTCCAACATTTGCTTCATCCACATGAGTTGCGTGCAACAACTCCCGGCGGCAATATACTCAGCTTCCGCAGTGGACAAAGAGATGGAGTTTTTCTTCTTGCTCAACCAAGAGACAAGAGCAGAACCAAAGTAGAAACACCCACCCGAAGTGATCTTACATCCATCTACGTCCCTGGCCCAATCGGCATCCGAATAGGCGGACAAACGGTCATCGGTATCAAAGGAATACCAAATACCGTATGAGAGAGTCCCACTCACGTATTTGATAATACGTTTTAGAGCGAGTAAGTGTGACTCTTTAGGAGACGCCTGATAACGCGCACAGACTCCAACACTAAAGGCAATGTCGGGACGACTAGCAGTCAAGTAGAGAAGACTGCCTATCATACTCCGATACAAGGTTTGCTCTACGTCCTTGCCTGAAGTGTCCTTACTAAGCTTGGTAGAAGTACTCATAGGTGTACGTGCATGCTTAGCGGAGTCTAAACCAAATTTCTTCACTAGGTCTCTAGCATACTTGGATTAGGAGATGAACATCCCATCCTCTAGCTGACGAACCTGGAGACCAAGGAAGAATGTAAGCTCACCAACCATGCTCATCTCAAACTCACTTTTCATCTCCTCCTCAAAGTGGTGAGCATGATGGGAGCATGTGGATCCAAAGACTATGTCGTCCACATAGACTTGGGCAACCAAGATAGCACCGTCATCTCTCCTGACGAACAACGTCATATCAACTCCCCCTCTCTTGAAGCCACGGGCTAAGAGATAGGAAGTAAGCCTCTCGTACCAAGCGCGGGGTGCTTGCTTCAAACCATACAAGGCTTTCCTCAGACAGTAGACGTGATCAAGGTGCTTAGGGTCTTCAAACCCTTTTGGTTGTTCCACATAAACTTCTTCCTGTAGAATGCCATTCAGAAAGGCACTCTTGACATCCATCTGATATACCTTGAAGTGCAGATGACATGCGATGGCGAGCAGAAGACGGACGGACTCAAGCCTCGCAACAGGAGCAAATGTCTCCCCAAAGTCTACACCTTCTATCTGTGTGTAGCCTTGAGCGACCAACCTATCCTTATTTCTGATTATGGTACCATTTTTATCCATTTTATTCTTGAAAATCCACCGGGTACTAATAACATTAGTATTACTAGGTCGGGGGACAAGTTCCCAGACATTGTTCTTCTTAAACTGAAGCAACTCATCCTGCATAGCAGATATCCAGTGTTCATCTTTGAGTGCTTCTTTGTGGTTCTTGGGCTCGACTTTGGACGTGTAGCAATGATGACTAACAACGTTCTCTAGTTGAGCACGAGTCTTGACCCCTAGAGTGGGATCACCAACAATGGCTGAAGGATCATGACTCTTGAGAACCCAAGCAGGTGTGTCCCCTAACACAGGAATAGGGTCCACAGAGTGTGGGAGAGGAACAGGAAAATCACTGTCAGAACAATCCTCATCCTCACACTGAAGGTTGGGATCAATAATCGTCGGAGGTTCGTCATCTTGCACAGTGACGTTTATTGATTCCATAACCTTAGAGCTCTTCAGGTTAAAAACCCGGTACGCTCTACTGTTCGATGAATATCCTAGTAATATTACCTCGTCGCTCCGGGAGTCAAACTTTCCTAATTGCTCTCTATCCCGTAGAATGTAGCATTTACTCCCAAAAACACGGAAATATGCCAAGTTGGATTTCTTGCCAGTCAACAATTCATAAGGCGTCTTAAGAGTGTGTGGACGAAGATAAACCCTATTCACCGTGTGGCATGAGTAGACACTGCCTCTGCCCAAAATCTCCTAGAAGCTTTACGACCTAGAAGCATAGATCTAGCCATCTCTTGGATCGTTCTATTCTTCCTCTCAACAATCCCATTTTGCTGAGGAGTTCTCATAGCAGAAAACTCATGTTTGATCCCAAGGCTATCACAGTACAAATCCACCTTTGCTTCCTTAAATTCAGTGCCGTTGTCACTACGTATTCTGTTAATAGTGACCCCGTGTTGATTTTGCAGGACACGGCACTTGGTCGTTAAAAATTCTACAGCATCAGATTTCTCTCTTAGAAAACCTACAATAGAGTATCTAGAGAAATCGTCTACCATCACGAGAATGTATCTCTTACCACCTAGACTCTCCGTGCGAGTAGGACCCATAAGATCCATGTGAATCAACTCAAGAGCACGGGAGGTGGTAATGGAATTCAACTTCCTATGAGGGCTACGGATTTGTTTTCCCAACTGACAGAGTCCACAAATCATGGAAGTTGGCTTTCCAAGAGATGGTAAGCCATGTACTAGGTCCTTTTTGACTAAACGAGATAAGTCTCTAACGTTCATATGACCTAGACGTTGGTGCCACAGATCCATAGGAGTGATCGTGGCGCTGTTGCAAACTAATGAGGATGTGGGCTCAGTCCCATAGCAGTTATCCTCTGTCCTCACCCCTTGCACTAACAGTTTACCGGCTTGATTATAGACCTTACAAGCTTCCTGGTCAAACTTTACTGCAAAGTCATCGTCGCACAACTGGCTGATGCTAAGAAGGTTTGCTTTCAAACCTTTGACGTACAGCACGTTCTCTAGCTTTGGAAATCCTGGTAACTCTACTGTACCTCGTCCAACTATGCTAGATTTGCTACCATCTCCAAAGGTGACTCTCCCATCATTATAATCCTCAAGATGGGTAAAATATGAGACATCACCTGTCATGTGTCTGGAGCATCCACAATCAAAATACCACTGTGAGGTATTATGTGCTTTGAGAGCGACATGGACAACAAGGGCCTTTTTTTCTTTCTTAGGAACCCAAGTGTAGGTACCTTTTTGTATTCCCTTGTTGTTGTTGGTTTTAGCCGGAATGCGGGGCGCATTCATTGATGGCAAGGTCATCCGTCAGAATTCCTCCATCAAACTCTGTGATGTGGCGGCTAGAAACTCAACACGCTCTCTCAGACTGGCAAACTCATCAGTCTGATGTGGTGGAGCAAATGTACGTCGTGTCCGACCCAACTTATAGCAATCATCCCTAAGGTGTCCATTTCTTTTGCAATGGGAGAAAAAGAGCACAGTATTAGGAGGACCTTGGTTTGCTTTTCTTGGTCGAACTCTCCTTCTTGGTTTTTTATGACGGCCATAAGGAGTCGTAGTAAACTCAGGAATTGGTCCGGGTGAAATTTGGGACGTCGAGGCTCCATCAAAACCTATTCCTTGCTTGTCACCAAAACCTAAAGCGGGACTGAGGAGCATCTTTCCCATCTTCCCAGATCTGTCCTCGATTTGTACCTTGACTTTCCTAGCTCTCTCAAGGTCATGAGTAAGCTGAGAAACAAGGGCTTCAAGTTTCTTTCGAGTTTCCAGGGAGGAATGGAGCTCACTCGTAAGACTAGCCACTTGTTTAGTCAAGTCCTCTTTCTCTTTCTCAAAACTGCTCTCTCTCTCTTTAAGCAAATTCTCTTTACTAAACTAGGCAGACTCTCTCTCTCTCATGGCGGTGCAGGTGGAGGACTCTCTCTCTCTCAACTCTTCTTCTAACGCGGTGATCCTAAGAACTAACGCCTTGTTACGTTTTTTAGTTTTGAAAGACTCATTATATAACTCGGCGTAGGCGCGTTGAAGGTTACTCTCATCCTCACTACCTTCCTCCTCTCCCTCACTCTCTTCGCTCTCGCTGTCGAGGTGTCCCTGTGAAGTAGCATCCTCATCGTTGTGAGATGCACTAGGAGTACTCACATGACTAGCCATGAACGCGGTGAAGTTACGCTCATGCGGTGACTCATCTCCCGAGTCCACCAACTCGACCTCACTGTCGTCATTAAGGGTAGCATTTAGGACAACTTTACCCTTTTCCCTATTTAGACGAGTGGCACACTGAAACGCTCTGTGTCCCTTACCTTCGCACTCAAAACACCTCTCACTGTCTTTAGGGGGTTCTTTGAAATCTTTCTTTTCAACCTTATTTTTCTGAAAATTCTTTTTATCTTTGAAATTCCCATTTTTCTTAAATTTCATAATTTTCTTGAAGTTTTTAGCAAATAATGCCAAATCATCTATGTCAAACTCACATTCAGAATCAGAAGTTGCTCTCTTTCTAGATGACTCGACTCTCTTTCTTGCCGACCCCTCACTTTTTCTCTCTTGGGCTTTAAGGGCAATTCCCTTATCTTTTGGCTTGGCAGATTTAGGAAACATGTCTTTTTCATAAGTTTGTAAATCTCCTACCAGTTCTTCCAATTTTAGTGTATTTAAATTACCCAAGGAATTTAGCACAGTGACTTTAGGTATAAAACGCTAAGGAAGGGAACGAAGAATCTTTTTAACAACTCTAGCATTTGGAATATGTTCACTAAGATTATAGCTAGTATTAACAATGTCAGAAAGCCTAGCATAAAATTCATCAAAACATTCATTTTCATGCATGGTGATGGTTTCAAATTGAGTTGTTACATTTTGCAATTTTGACTCTTTAACAGCATTTGTTCCTTCATGGGTAAGTTGCAAAATATCCCATGCCTCCTTTGACGTGGTGCACGTCATTATGCGTTTGAACTCATCAGGTGTGACAGACCCCGAAATAGAACTTAGACCCTTCGAATTAAAAAAAGACCATTTAAATTCTTCATCAGTCCAAGAAATGTCAGGTTTCAAGTTGGTCACATTATCAACAGTCATGGTGGGAGGAGTCCACCCTCGTTCAACCAAAATCCAGACACGTTCATCAATGGCTTCTAAAGCCGACCTCATACGGGCTTTCCAATAAGCATAATTTGACCCGTCCAAAATAGGCATTTTATAATATGCCTTCTCCATATGAACACGCTCTTTTCAAAAATCAATTTATTTCAAAAATTGATATCTTTAGAAAAATTTTGCGGAAGTAAGGAATACGCGATAGAATGGCGTAACCTGCTCTGATACCAATTTGAAAGAGTTGGCGCTTGCGTTCAATTAAGAAATAATATAATAAATACCATTTTTAACCCAAATTAACCCTAAGCATGCAACTAGGTGTGATTGAAACAATATGGAATCATGCAAGAATTATTCAACACACAAAGTTTAAGGAAAAATCCCCCACTGGGGCAAAACCATTTGTATATCACTAAAATTTGTAAAAGACGGTTTACAATCGGATTACAATGAAATACAGGTTGACTAAGAATTACCCTCGGGTATCGGATTCTATAGTGGCGGCTGGAAGAAACCCTTTCCAGTAGGGATGCAATGAAGAGGAACAAGCGGTCCACTTCACAAAGGGTTGAACAACATCAATGGTGTTCTAGGGTTACCAAAAGTGACTCACAAATGTATGGAATTTGTGTGAATCAATGGTATGAATCAATGGACTCAAATACCATGAAGACTTAAGAGTTATGGAACTCAGAAAATCGTGTGTAAGTCTCTGTTAAAAACAACCTCTGATCGTGGATTAAATAAGGAACTCTTTGCCCTAGAAAATCTGGCCACGATCTGGCAGAGTTTATCCTCGTCGGATCGGTCCGGTCCTTTAGGCGGATCGGTTCGGTGAACTCGGATCGGTTCTTTTTCTGAAGACGGATCCATCCGGTTGGCATCGAATCGGTTCGGTATTTTGGTGTCATCGGTTCATTATGGATCCGGGGTGTACTGGTCTCAACACAGCAGGAGGATCGGTCCGGCCCCTTTTGGCGGATCGGTCCGGATGAACCGGATCGGTTCTTTTATCTGGGCCGGATCGGTCCGGTCAGGTCTGATTCCCAAATTCATTCTTCTTTTGATCTTCGTATTTCAGATTTCATTGATGACGATGTGATCTTTTCAACCATCAATGTTGTAACGGCGTATGACATAACATATACATAAAGATGGACAAATTGTCCTTACACTAAATTTAAACCATGCATCTTTCCCACCAACCTGAGACTTATACATCCCCCATTTATTCTTTTAGAGGTCCTCGCACTCTAAATAAGATCCCCTAATATCTATCTTTCAAAATGAAATTCTTCCTAATCCTTTTACTCTAAGAAAAGCCTTTCTATTTTTCTGTTAAAGCCGGACTGATTTGGTGGCCAAGAAGATGAACCGGTCCTATCAAAACGAACCGATCTGGCCACATAAAATGAATCGATCCGATCATAAACGAATCAATCCGGTCACTTAAATTCGAACATGTCCGGTCCCTACAGTTTCAGAAGTTCATTTTCTCCAACTCCAAAATTCATTTTAAAACTCATCCAACTCAATTTCTAGGGGTTTCAACATCACCTAACATTAATATACATATCTACAGACTAAGATTTACCCAACACACTAATTAATTTATGGGATTCCTCAATTTATTCAACAATTTAACCGTAATTCTTATTAAACCCACCATTTTCATTTGTTTTAATTTTTTCACCAAAGATTTTACCATTAACATGGATTCAAACTTAGATTTCATATAAAATTATTATCTCAACAAATTCCTATGAAATCATTCCCCAAAACCCCATTTTGATTCAAGAAATTCAACCCAAAACCATAATTTTCTCACCAATTATCATATGAAAAATAAACACACTTCAATCATTAAAGCAAGTTAAACACTTGCGTAGTTGGATAAATTCGACGATCTCGTGCTGGAATCCACCGGAGCTTGGCCATAAATCTTCTCTTCTTCTCCCTTCTCTTCTTTCTTTCTCGTCTTTCTTATTTCTTTCTCTTTCTCTCGTAGCTTATAAGAGAGAAATGGGGGTTCATTCCTTAATAAACCTTAAATTGGCTCGCATACACCAATGTGATCCCTACAAATCCAAAATGTCCCAGGAACCCAAACACTACATATGGGTACTCTATTCTGACTATCTCGGTCCTTCGGAGACCATTTCTGCACTCAAAATCTCCATCCGATTCACTTATTAAAAATTCATGTCTTAACTCAACACATCTGCATGCGTGTTTTCCGCATAAAATAACATCATTTGTCGCTTTTATTCACATGCGACAAGAAATATAATGAATCCATCTCATTTACTTTAAGTTCTCAAATTATTAAATTACACCCACTCATGTAATTTAAATATCCATAAAAGTATAGGGTATTACATTCTCCCCCCTTACAACATAATTCCATCCTTGAAATTCAGATACAACCACTAGTAAGACATAGGATTTTTCAACACTTCATCCTCCAGTACAAAAAACCAACTTCAAATTCAGGCTCAATCACTATAGCCCCATCTTCATAGTAAGATTCCATCAGTCATAAACTCTTACCTTAATAACGACACATCACACATCATGCTTTTACCAACGACATCCAAATAAGATGAGTCTATACATCACTGGCTCAACTTCCTCAATTCTATAGGAAGATTTCACATCACTAAGTGCCATCTTCCCATATCCATCCCATCCTAAATCTCTCATCCTGATAGAAACCATAAGAACTTTGGAGCACTCCAATTGATCCTTTAAATCTCGATTCAGGGCGATGTAGTGCTTACGATGCTCAAAAGTCACCTCAACAATTTATGGTTAATGCCCTTCTCAACAGCGGACTCTAAATCACATCTAATCTAAAAGTTTGTTTATTCGCTCACCTTCAAACAACCATAGGGAGAATAACTAGGATTTTCCACACAAAACCTTAATAGGCACCTTGCACCAGTGCACTCCTCCTTTACCAACCTATCTGCTCATTCCGTCACTGGAATCTTCAGCTTGATACAAAAGTTCTGGTTGGCCATCCCAAACTAACCTATTTCCATCTGTAAGTGGTGTGCCCTGAAACAATCTCACTATGTCTCACCAAACAAAATCTTCCACTTATAACGCCTCACATTAATTGGTACTTATGCTCCCCTTCTTTCCTAGGGTATACTAAGAGTTTCAGCCCATATAATTTTTTCCACAACGTTCGCTTCTATGCTTTTCATACCTTATTGACAGCACCATTCTATTTACATGCAAGTCACTCTCAACATTCAACTGAGTTCGGATCCGCTCCGAATTTCACAATAATTATACTTTTCCTCTTCTCAAGAGATATCCTTGTAGATGGAATCTCACATCCTTTCAACTCATCTCGGGCTTGCTACATGCATTGTACATATCCACTTGGATCCTCGTCTTTCTCACATGACGTTCAATCCATCATACCATTTTAACTTTGCTAATAACTACCTCACATATATATATTCCACACATTTATTCCCAAGTTCTCCTATCTCGTATGATTTCGAAATCAGCTAACCAGGGCTCCCATACACCCTATAATCCATGCATATTAACGTAAACATCACATACATTTCACACGTAATACGCAAAATCATTTTTCCCTCGCATTCACAACGTGGATATCTTACTTTGTTATTCTCAATCACCCCATAAATCAAAATTTTAATTCTCAATAACATCATTCCACCTTTCAACGTGCGGTGAAAAACTTTAGTTCTTCATCACAACACTACCAACTTCATTAGCCTTCAATAAGAATATAACTTTCACTCGCAGTTATAACTAGATATTTATATAATAACCAAGGTACCAAAATCGTGGACAATGCGCTAAGTTTTGTTACACCCCGCCCAAATAAATACCGGGTGATCAGTCCTATATCAAATTTAAAGCAGGAATCTCAGGGGTTCATTCTTAGCATCACTCCTGAAAACTTTTTAAAACTTTACTAACCACCTAGTATTCAAAAAGACTGATGTCAAATTTTATCTTTTTATTAAACAATCAAATATGCATACTAAATAACAAACAAACCATACATCCAAACCATGAGTCTAAAACAATACTAAGTGAATAAATGACCTATCGAATAAACAATCGGCTCAAAATCCCAATATAATAATCCGATAAATGAATACATAAACCACATACTAAGTCTAAAAGTAAAAGGGGAAACATGCCCTGAATGAATCTACAACTGAGATAAGAATACTACTCTAGGTATAAAGAAATGATGCGTCTAAATAAAGTCCTACAATTATCTACAATGTTTCAGCTGCATATCCCTGGAATAGATAAGTCAACTATGGTACCCCTGTGGCTGGACACCTGTTAATATACATACACATAGACAAGAGAGAAGAAGTACAATAAACAGGTCGGAGACCGATTTATAAAAATGTTTAGCAAGAATTTTATTGCAATAAATGAAATGCGAAGTATATAATGTTTATAATTTCTTTTATGGCCGCACTCTCTTGAGGAAAATCTCACCTCTATTCTATCGTGCAAACTTATCGCATTTATTTATTTGCCTAATCGGTTCTCTATCCAGCTAGTCCATAACAACTATATAACTAGCCCGCTAATCCTCCCGTCGCAAGTTAAGCATACTTTTATAATTAGAATCACATATTTAAATTCTCAGCTTTATGAATATTTTTAAATATTACCTCAATACTGAGAATTTAACTATGTATTGACAGTATTGAGGTAATATTTAAAAATATTCATAAAGCTGAGAATTTACATACGTGATTCTAATCATAAAAGTACCCTTAACTTGCGACGGGATGATTAGAGGGCTAGTTATATAGCTGTTATGGACTGGCTGGATAGAGAAATGGCTTGGTGGAGTAAATTAATGCGATAGGTGTGCACGATAGAAGAGAGGTCAAATTTTCCTCAAGAGAGTGCGACAATAAAAGCAATTATGAACATCATATACTTCGCATTTCATTTATTGCAATAAAATGCTTGCTAAACATTTTTATAAATCGGGCTCTGACCCGTTTCTTGTAATTTTTCTCTCTTGTCTATGTATATGTATATTAACAGGTGTCTAGCCATAGGGGTACCATAGTTGACTTATCTATTCCAGGGATACGCAGCTGAAACATTGTAGATGGTTGTAGGACTTGATTTAGACGCATCATTTCTTTATTCCTAGAGTAGGATTCTTATCTCAGTTGTAGATTCATTCAGGACATGTTTCCGCTTTTACTTTTAGATTCAGTATGTTTTTTATGTATTCATTTATAGGTCATTTATTCACTTAGTACTGTTTTAGACTCATGGTTTGGATGTATGGTTTATTTGTTATTTAGCATGCATATTTAATTGTTTAATAAAAAGATAAAATTTGACATTAGTATTTTTGAATACTAGGTGGTTAGTAAAGTTTTAAAAAGTTTTCGGGAGTGATGCTAAGAATGAACCCTTAAGATTCTTATTTTAAATTTGATATAGGACTGATCACCCGATATTTATTTGGGCGGGGTGTCAAATGTGGTATCAGAGCATCAAGTTCTAGTGTCCTTAGGATCTGTACAACTTTTCACGTTTCAGTTTAGCGTTCTTTGATGTAGAGACTTATGAGAGGATTGTTGAATTCATCTACGTATGCGTTTTAGTCCTCATTCTATCAATTATAGTTAATGTGATTCATGTACGAGTTCGGTTAGGTCTCTAAATCCGAACATTATAGGACGATCAATAGGGGCCGTTAGAAGGAATGCAGGAGGAAGGCGATGGAAGCAATAGAGTAATCTGAAAATAGTAATGGCGATAGAGTCACCATAATTGTTGTTTAGAAAAGTGATGATAAGAAAATATCGGGGACTGTAGTTTCACCTAGCACAGTCAAGGATGAAAATGGTGCAAATCTTACACTCACCCAACGTAGTCGGTAAGGGGTAGGAAAAATTAGAAGGTTTCTTTCGAGGATCCATCGATAGGAATGCAGAAAAAGAGGAAGTGTGATAAACCAATGGAAGGAGAATTCCAATGGAAACTATGTAGGGTAAAGTACAACGATACTTAGTAGTAAATTTTGGACAACAAAATTTTAAGCTCATAGGAGCAACGTAAAGTGACAAGAGCCAATCATATAAGAATAATACGAGATTAAACGAGAAGTTTGAGTACAATTTAATCGCTAGATTTTTGATCTACTATTCGGACAGGGGTGCGAATGAAGTTTTGAAACTTATTACAAGCGAGCAAGATAGAAACCGATCGTGAGAGAGAAGTTAACTTGGTTAGTGAACTTCGTACCCGACGAAGGGAATACAGAGTATATAAAGGGTTCGTAAGTTATTAATGGACTCGTGAGTAGAACACACAAGCATGGGTGTAAAATTTGGATAAGATGACTAGTGTCGACGCCGTCAAGGTCATACATTTAGATGTTTATATCAACGCTTCCACGAGAAGGGAGACTATGGAATTTAGATTAAGCCGAAGAGATAGACTAAATTTAACGGTACTAGTGAAGAACCACATGAGGGTATACCCAGTAGGGACCCAGTTAAATGTTTCAATTAAGTTGAATTTCTACCAAGTAATGGTGGATTCAGTCAGGGCCATTGATGACAACAATGAGTCCCAGAGGGCCAACGAAGCCAAAGGGACAACGGGGGTATCAATCGGAGACCCAATGATCAGGCAAGGCAAATAACATAGAGAGGTGTGTTATGTGTAAAGAGTAAGAACACATGTGTAGACCGTGTGTATCGTGAATCGAGGGATAGAAACGGGATGCCCAGTAGGGGCAACTGTTATAAGAAGTTTTGGCGCGGTTAGGACGAGGGCGTTATGTCCCAGAACCATTTGAACCTCCACTCGAGGTGATTGATATATGTTATGTGTGATAGTAGTTGGTTAACACTAAATTCACACGTGAAACGGGTTTAGTAGAGATGTCATGAATATTAAAATAGTGTACATATCTTTGTTGTCGCGTAACAGGGCTCTCGTTAATTCCATCTGCAGGGGAGAAGGTGAGGACACTAGGTTGGTGTCGTATATTATTTGATTATTTTTTTCTCCTTTTGAGGGATATGAAAGGGATCATGTTATTATCTTGCGTAGGGACTAGATACCGAGGGTTGGAAAATAGTGGACTGCATGGGAAGTCTATGGTGCTCTCTGTGTTAAGGTAAGACATTCTACATCATGAATCGTCACTTGAAGGAGGGTCGAGTCAATATATATATATATATATATATATATATATATATATATATATATATATATATATATATATATATATATATATATATTGTATTATACCATAGATTTCGATGAGTATAGTTGTCTCGTTATGTTTAAATCCTAGTGAGTGGGGACTTTTACTGGTGTAATTCAAGGTATATCGGGCAACCGTTGAGCTTAAAGATTTAGGTCATTATTGTTTACGTGATGAGAATTTAGTGATAGCTAGGACACCGTATTGTGTGATTCCTTGAGAGACGTGGGCATATACGAATTAAATTATGTGTCACAGGATTCATGATATCTTAGTTATGTGCTTTGGACCTACAAATTTTATTGAAAGTGCCAGAGAATAGTGCATTGAGAAATTTCTTTAAACTTAGTTACGAGATGTTACATGAAGGGACCTTAATTTACGTCTGCAGTGATGAGATGTAGTTGGATACTAATGCATCGATTTTAACATTTTAATTACTGAACATGTAGGGAAAACACCTTAAGCTGAGAGCTATTAAAAATATAGGGCTAGTGGATGAATATATATATATATTATAGTGTGCATATATGTGTATATATGTGATACTGTGTTTCATAATAGACATATGAGAATATGTTGCCATTTTTATATGTAATCCCAATGAGTAGGGACGTTTATTGATGTGATTCAGGGTATACTGACTTATTATTGACCGGAGAGATATAGCTCGTGATTTATTCGCTCTAAGAAACTGGTGATAGTAAGAGCACCGTATTATTTGATATCTTGTGTAACATGGGAGGGAACGAATATACTTTTATGTTAAGAGATGGGGATTTGGGGGTATGTGCTATGGACTGAGGGCCTAACGGATCTCAATGACCAACAATGTTAGGTAATAGTGTATCAGGAGGGTTCCTTATTTGGATTTCACTTTGTGAGACATCCCACTTATTAAACTTAGCGCAATGTTGGAAGTGGGGAGTTGTTTGGCCATAGAACATAGGTTTGGTACCGTGGTTATTATACATATATCGTTATAAGTATGAGTTGTTAATTATACTACGACTTAAGGCCGATAGAGAAGTATAGTATTGATGTGAGAAAACTTTGTTGAACACTTTCACCACGAGTAGATCGGTGGGATAACCTAAATGATAATTAAGCTGCAATTGGTAGGGTAGTTTTGTATAACCTTACCGTATAATCAGCTCAAATATGAACAGATTAGTTATAGAAAGGTTATTACGTTCAGTTGAATTGGGCAGTTACGTGCAACATATAGGGTATATGGGAACCCTAGATAGTTAAATTTTTATATATTATCCGCGGTCGATAGATGTAGAAATACATGTGCCAAAAAGAGTAAACGAATAAGGGAGTTCTCGCAGGGGGATTCCCTAGTAAAGGAAGTATTGTAGCCATTAGTGTTTAGGCTCATAGTAGTGTCAGAAGCTGGAAGCTTTAAAGTGTTGTGTAGGCACCAATGTCAGATGATAAATTATATAATGGAACATTTTAATATAAGATGACTAAAGTAAATTGGCCACAGGATTGACCGGTAGTGTAGGTATTGTTGGAGTAAGGGGTATCGCTAGGAGAAGTGTAAAGCGAACATCATAACGATTTAAATTGTGTGGGAAAGGATGAAGGTGTATGAGATTATATCCGAAGCTTTGAGTACTAGTTTTATCCGAATTTTGAGGACGAAATTTCATTGTAAGGGAAGAAGTATGTAACACCCCATATTTTAGAGGATATATAAATTAATTAAATTAGTGAGTTGGATTTATTTAATTTGGAGAAATTCATTTAATTTGGTGATTTAAATTTAATTCATTTAAATTTGAGAAATTACTGAATTTGGAGATTTAGAATTTATTATTTAAATTTGGGGATTTAGAAATTCAAATTAATTCGGGTTATTGAATATTTTCACATGTGTCGCATTTTGAGGTTGAAATTGGAAAATTTTACAAAGTATCTCGGATGAAAATTCTGATCACACGGTTGAGTCCGGAAGGGTCGAGATAGTAGGAAAAGCGTACCCGGGGGTAGTAAATGGGTCTCGAAGCTTTTTTAGACATGACCGAGCCCATACGGGGGCATTTAAGTCATTTTTAATTGACCAATAGGCTTGATTACGGGATTGAGGAATTTTAACCTAGGTTTAAGTGTGTTGGGAAGCCATGATTCATTCCAAAACACAAAGGGTTGAGAGAGGAGAGAAAGGATAAATAAGAAGAAGGAAAGAAGGATGACAAGATCAATTCGGGCAAGAATTTCGACATGGTATCATCAGATTTAACCACCAAGGCAAGTGTTTTCTTGCTTTAATTTGAGTTGTAGTTAATGATGTAAATAGTTGTAATTATGTCAATTAATTATGTAAGTTTGGAAGTAGGAATTTGAATTGAAATTTTCGGGTTTATGGTGAAAAAGATGAAGAATAACCATTAATGGGGGATTTTTAATTTTGGGAGAAATTGGGTTAAGAGTGAGATTATAACTTAATTTGAGAAGTGAATAACATGATTAGATCTTGGTTTTTGAATCTCCATTAGTGATATTGTTGGAAGAAATTGTTAATGAGGAAGTTTGGGTGGATTTAGGATGAATCTTGGGAGGTTTTGGGGGGTAAAAGATCTAGGCATAATCGCAGGTTTTGGAGCTTTAATGGCAATTCTGTCCGTGTTACCCTGTAGGAAATTGCATTTTCTACTTTTTTTTTATCTCACGCGCTTCCTCCAAAACTGTAGACACCCCATTCTGTTACCCCCTAATTCTCCTTAGGTCCCTAGTACCTCCCTTCATCACTACAAACCTAGGTCATACCCCGAGTACTGACCTAGAAACCATCGGGCACTCCCAGGCTCCGTTTGACCAAAAATCCAAACTCTTCAGCTCGACCAAGTCTGAATGAATCTTCGAAGAGTACTAAAATCCCTTTCCAACGGTCCGTCCTGTGCTCGATTCCGACTTACCATGCGGACGAACGATCCGTTTGCGTCTGAAACTTGATCCTGCGGCCATCGGGCGCTCCCGGGCTCTGTTTGACCTAAGTCAACTCTTCAGCTCGATCGAGACTGAATGAATATTCTAAGGTAACTAAAACCCCTTTCCAATGGTCCGCTCTGTGCGCAATTCCGACTTACCATGCAGACGAATGATCTATTTGAGTCCAAGAGGTCATCGAATGCTTCCAGGGCCCGCTTGACCGAAGTCAACTCCCCAAACCGGGTCAAACTATTTGGAATGTCGAAGTACATCAACTAACCTAACCAACGGTCTACCACATGCGCGATTCGAACTTACCATGCGGACGAACAATCTGTTTGCGTTTGAACGATTCCCCGTCCAATGGACTGACAAACGATTTCGAGCCATATTTGAGCCAAAGTCAACTCCGGATACCGGGAGCGGTCCTAAGGACTTTCAAAGGTCTTTGAATTAACTTTCCAACAGTCTACCCCGTGCGCTATATTGACAAATGGTTTGCCCGCGGTAGCCAATTTTTCAAAAGGGCATGGAATACACTTCCAAATGGCAGGTTCCACACCCTACCTATCGACAGGTGCCGATAGGCAGGACCAGGTCTATGCCGATCGGCAGTGACCTGGGCCTATAAAAGGAGGCCTTCACCTTATTTGTAAAGAGAGCCCAGATCTGATAAAAATCACTCTCAGCGAATCCCAAAAACTTCTTTCGAAGACAACGCGATTTCAATATCCAAATCCCTTTCTAACTTCCACTTTTCATCATCCTTTTCATCAAACTTGGTGAATTAGCCACTCTCCACCATCATCCAAGTGCAAGGGAGGCTCTCCAACATTCTAGATCAAGCTCAAGATCTTCAAGAAGGTCCAACTTTCTCTTCAAATTCTCTTAAATTTGCAATAACTTGTTTTATTACTTAGCACTTTTACTATCTCATCTCACACATCCTAATATACTTTTTATTTAGTATTATTGCACATCTCTTATTTTCATACAAATAAAACCCCAAAAAAAATAAGAAAAAGGGGGTTTAGTCATAAATTCCAAATAGGGATTCTCATATTTTTCTCACACTTTTCTCACAACTAGAACACTTTTTATACATAGACACACACTCCCAAATAAGAGATACCCCATTTGGATTTATGGGATAAACCTCACCCCTCATTTTATATGCGAACTACGTGGACTTTGATGCCTTTATAGGCTACGTAGGTGTCTCGGGGTTAAACCCGAGACTCGAGTCCTATTCTCAATTTCTCTCTCATTTTCCATCTTCTCTAAATCCAATTTTCTCATATTCTATATACTTGTTCTTAGTGACGTATCACCCCATATGCGTTATCGTTCCGTTATAACGATCAACGTAAGGGTAATCGCGTAAATATTATTTTGTAATATTATTTTTATACCTTCCAACGGATGACTCACTTTATCTCTCCCATGATACAAGTCGAGGATTCCTATCTCCACTATATATACACACATGCACACATCACGGGGAAAATAAAAAAGGAAAATAGTAAGCATCCATAAGAGACCAAAAGGGCGGAATGGGTGACTAACACCTTCCCATTTCGTAACTTAGCCTCCGAACCCTTCTCGAATCATTTTGGTTTCGTATGCACCAATATGTCTTTGGATGCCGTCCTTCAGGATGATCTCCTCTTTTTCTTTTGTCTGTTTTGAGTAAAATAGACTGGCAATTCTAAAATCTCTCTACATTTTTACACCTCATCTCAAATGACGCCAGTCGAAGGGCTCCTGAGAGGGATGCGCGGGACCCGATGGATCCTCTTTCGCACGCCCGCCCACGGAGAGGATTGGGGATGGCCATAGTGGCGACTCTACTAGGGATTTGTATGCTTTGAGGACTTGACTCTATTTACATGGATGATATATTTGTTTATATTTCCCCTATATCTGCATGTTCCCCTTTTCCATGTGTATCACATGCTTATGCTTCTGTTCACACACTTGTAGAAAATTCTCCATGTACACTTCACACCATGTGCACCTATGATCACATATATCCACATGTTGCACGCATCACCCATTCACCCTTGGTGTACCTTTAGTACTTGTACTTTGATCCCTGTTTGTCATCATCAAGAAAAACATTATCATCATAAGATACTAATAAGAGAATCATGCATGATTCACATAACATCACCAAAGATCATTGTTATTTACCAAATTTTACCCAGTAACTGGAGTGTCACTTCGTGATGGGTGCTGGTCCGGCAGGGCGCAGTTAGCCTAAGATTGACCAAGTACCTTTGATATATATCGAACGGTTCCCCCGCATCGTACCGCTTGACCGAAGTCATGACGGGAGGTATATCGTAGGGAATTCGTTTATGTACGTCGAGTATATAGAATTTTCTCTCACACGTACCGTCCCCACGAGGTATATAGTGAGGCAATTCACGTACACTCAGGTATATCAAATGGCTTGTCCACACGTACTAATTTCCCGTAAGAGCAAGACGTATATCGTGGAAGTCACGCCAAAGGGGGGAACCCATTCCAATTCACCCAACCAACTGCATACCCGCATCTAGGTGTCAAACCTAGGACATGCACTTTAGATTGCAAGTTTCAACCCGAAACTCTACCGAAATTTTGGGCCGGCCTGCTGTCCAAATTTTTGCACATTTTTAAAATGGGACCCTGTCCGTAAGCCTGGTTACAAGTTCAGCCGTAGCTTTGCATGTATTAAAAACCCTACGTTTCCACGCTCGGGTCCCGTCCCGCATTGCATTTAGGAGAATTATATACAAGTGAGAACATAATAATCGTAATAATCATGTTGAGTTCCGTTTCCAAAAACATTTATCCCTTCTTTATCAAAAATCCAAAAATAGTTTCTTCTCTTTTTCTCAAAAATAAATCCCATTTTACGCCTTCTCAGGTCAATCGCAAGCCATTGTCCTAGCTCTCTATTGGATTTGGTCTTCAGTCAAATCACCCCAGAGTTTCGTCCATTCCTCTACTACTTCTTTGGAGTCCAGAATCCATCCACTTTCCATGGAGAATACAGATCAAGTACCAGTCATATAGCCGGATCTGACGGCAGTCCTAGCTCAGCTCGTGTCCAAGATTGGTAACCTCCAAAATGAGGTCCGAGAGATGCAATGAAACCAGGTTCCTATTCCTCAAGGAATCTAGAGCTACTCAAATAGAACCCTGGGGAATCAGTCAGTAAAATTTGAAGGATAGTGGTCTCCGATGGTTTTTGTCTCTCGAGGAATCTAGAATCCGTAGCTGGGAGGATGTAGCCCGAGAATTCATGTCGCAGTATAAATACAACAAAGAGCTTGAGGTCACCCATCGTGATTTAAAGCTACTCAAATAGAACCCTGGGGAATCAGTCAGTAACTTCATAACCCGTTGGAGGGAGCAAGCAGACACCATGACCAATCGACCATCTGAGGAAGAACATGTCAACATAGTGAAGAAGAACTTCTTGCCCCATGTCCGAGTGACAATGGGAGGACAATACTATCCCCACTTCCAATCTCTTAGAGAAGTAGGAGTAGAAATATAGGAAAGCCTTCTTAAAACAGAGGTTGAACCGAAGAAGGTGTCCAGACAGTTCACCCCTAGAAAGTATGATAAGCCTGTCAGTGCTACAGTCTCAACCATCAATGACATCTCTCAACCAACCACATTAGGGGCACCAGAAAGCCTCCCTGCCCCCATCCGAAGGGAATACACTGATCTCCATGCTCCCCTCTCTAAAGTTTACCATTCCCTATTAAGCTTAAACCTCATCAAACCCTTGGATCCCCGTCTATTGCCAACTCCACTCCCAAGAAACTTCAAGGCCGATTCTCATTGTGACTTTCACCAAACTGCTGGCCATACCACCGACCAATGCTTTCATCTTCGAAACATAATCCAAGATCTCATTGACCGGGGTACCATCTACCCACAATCCAATCCTAAGCAAAACACTACTCACAATCCACTCCCAAATCATACCAATGCCATCTTCTTATAAGAAAACCCAGATTTTGATCCCTCAACTCAAATCACACCCATATACTCTCCTAGATCTCTTCAAATTTTCCCATATTTCCTCCTACACCCTACTAGCCTCGCTGATCAGGCACTGTCACTCCTTACCAGAGCATGCATCGCTGTCCGTACCCGTTTTGTAAATGGAAATATGGAATTATCAGAGGTGTTAAACCAACTCCTAGAGTTCAGGCTGAAATTGCCCTCACTGATGGTCATCGATTGCCAAAGGTTCAGTACACTATTCTTGGAAGCACGGAAATGGGCCCGAGATTCAGACAAATGGGTGGTACCAACTGACGAGTCAGTCTAGATGATGTTGTCCATATTATGGTAGAATTATTCAGGTAAACCAACAGAATTTGTAGTATCACCGGGATACTTGACATTTTGAAGCTACAAGGGCGCTTGGTCCCTTTAACCATACATATCCCCACAGAATGGGAAGACCTGTATGAAGAAGCCGTTGAAGTTTTGGAATGCATTAACTTTACATGGAAAGACATAATTGTTGCCACCGGATGGGGGGGGGGGGGGGGGGGGGGGGGGGGGGGGAAGAATTCAAAGATTCAAGTGAAGAACAAGCTTCAGGAAGAACTGGCCCAATAGCCGACATATGTGGGATGGTATCATTTGAATAACTCCTCGAAAAAATAAATAGCGTGATAGAACAACCTGAGATTGATGAGGAAATGGGATTCATGTTCTTCCCCTCTTCAGTAAATCACATGACCAGATCAGGGAGACATTACCAGGTTCCAAGCTCACTACCAGCAAACGACAAAGGGAAAGGAGTTGTAAAACTTCCTATGCCAGAGATGACCATCGAGGAGAGCAAGGTACTCAATCAACTAAAGAAAACTCAAGCTAACATCACTTTATGGGGGATTTTCATGTCTTCCCAGCTGCACAAAAATGCTTTAATCAAGCTGCTCACTGGACCCACAGTTCCTCCTTCTACCACACCGGAAGAAGCGGTAAATATGGTCGGATCCTTGACCTTTACCCGAATGATATCATTTTCTAAAGAAAAAATCCACAGAATTGAGCTAAATCACAATCATGCACTTAAAATCTCTGTTGAAGTTACGGGGAAGGCCGTGCCACTCTCTCTTGTCGATAACGAATCCACCTTGAATGTCTTCCCACTGAGAACCTTCAAGTGTTTAGGACTGAAAGAAAGCGACCTCGCTCCAACCTCCTTCGCTGTATGTGCCTACGATAATACCCACCGGGAGGTGATGGGATCCATAAAACTTGTAATAGGGGTTGGCCCTATAAACCCTATCATTGAATTCCAAGTCATAGACATCCCATCTTATTTCAACCGGTTGCTCGGACGACCCTGGCTCCATAGTATCAAGGGTGTGTCTTCCTCACTCCATCAGAAATTGAAGTTCTTCGTCGACGGGCGAGTCATCACCTTTTTGGTCGACGACCAAAATGTCGAGGGTGCAAGCACCAGCAGTCCAATCCTTGAGATACATCACATGTCAAATGATATGCTCCTATCAGGATTCCGAGTTGAGCTACTCCTACTCCCGATAAGGGACGGTTTCAAAGAAAGGGTATGTCTAGAATATGACCCTCACAGCAACGTCAGATGTTCAAAAACATGTACTTTATGCCCGAACTAGGGCTAGGGTAAAGGCAGGAAGGGATACTTGAGCCCATCGAACTTAAAAAAGCTTTACCTCCTTGTGGCTTGGGGTATAAACCATCAGAACAAGAGCTCAGAATGATCCACCAGTCTCAACCAAAGATAAGATTAGACTGCATCCAAACTATCCCAGGAGACTCCTTGAATGGACGATTCATCAAAGAAGGCGAAGATCTCCCCTTTTGAAATTTTCCAGAACCATTGTATGACCGCAGAGACAAGGAGATGAAACCTGGAATGGAGATTTTTTCTAAGATAGCTACCCATGGGCCAAAAGTTTCCAACACCGAGTATACCCGCTCATTAAAGATATTGAAGAGATCGAGGAAAGTGATTCCTAAGATCCCTTCAACTTACAGACACTGGGGTTGGCACTCTACATGGTTCATTCAGGCACTACATCAATGGATCCATCCCATTTTATTAAAGCTGCTGATACACCCCTCCTCAACTGGCATGCTGCGCCAGTTTTACCTCTTGAAATCTCCCCTAACCCCAATGTTTACCCTATTTCTTCTTATGTTGTCTTTCCTTATTCAAATGTAATCCAGACCTCTTTTGATAAGGTTCTTAATGATGTTTTTCCTATCAATGAAATAAACGAAGATTTTGAGTATCTTACTAATATGACCAAGTATAACCTCGGCCCAGAGATACCTACCTCGGCCAAGATGATGGCCGAGACATTGATCGACTCTGAGGGGTAGGGGCCCACGATATCATCCCTCGGCCAGACCTACCTCGGCCCAGGCCGACACTACCGTATCCACTTCCATGGACCCTACGCCTGGGAATAGAAACCTCGACTAATAGTAGGCCGAGGTGACAAGGAGACCTAATCTTCATGGAACTAATCCTCCCTCGGCATTGGCCGAGGTGACGAGAAACATTAATCAGAATGTATATGCCCAACCTCGGCTAGGGCCGACCTAGCATAATGCCTCGGCTGAGATCAGGCTGAGACTCCTCATGACATTACTCGGATTGAACGGACCAAGCCTTTACAGCTCGGCCTCTCCCAGGCCGAGGTCATTCACCAACATGACTGTCGAGCATCTGTTGACATTTGGATAAGGACACCTGGGCACAAATCAGTTGTAACAAGATTATTCTCCACATGGGGGGGAATATTTCATCATCATTGCTTACATGTGACAGTGACAGATGGCATTCCCACATTGGTGAGGATACCACACACACGCTCATTGCATGCATGGGGGGTACAGTGCGCCCCCTAGGCACTATATATAGGGATCATCCCCTACCTTGCAAAAGGATCCAGTTATCAAAACCCTAGATAAAACCCTATCTAAGTATACAGTTGAGAGAGAAAGAGCTTGAGAGGTTGTACCCATGGCCATTAGTGCCTTATTTCAGTGATAATACTCACACACACTCACAGTGGACGTAGGCCAAATTGGCTGAACCACTTATATTTCGGTGTGCTACCCTCTTCTCCTCACCACCTTTTGTTATCTTCATTATATAGCTATGCTGCCATTGTTATACTTTTGTTGAGCTTGAAAACACATCATCTGGTGGTGCTGATTCTCAGCATCATCAATTTGGCGCCGTCTGTGGGAAAGAGAAGCTATCTTTTCCTCTTTTTCTGCTTTAACTCACCGGAGACTCTGGTGGTGAACCAGGAACCACACCTTGTGTGGAGCTGTTTCACCATTGAAAGAGGTCCTTTAAGGTATTAAGCTCACCTGCTACTCAAGCTCTATACAGTTAACATATGGCACCAGACTTGCCTCCGCTTCTTTCGCCGCCCGGAGGTGGAGGGGCTAGCTCCAGTCATGCTCCTCCCCAGTCCGAAATGGCGGAGGTGGCAGCGGCCTTGAAATCTCTGGCTGCAACAAAATAAGTGATGAAGGAGCAATTTTCCCAGCTCAGCCAAACCATGATGATGAGGCCACCTGGAGTCTCACCGGACATGATAACTCTGGCGGCGGTTCATCCACAACCAGACGCCAGGGGACCACCCCAGGCACCGGTGAAGGACTAGCCTGCACCTCAGTGGAGGAGGGACGTTGCTGACCCTAGGCGTTTGCGCCTGGGGAGGCAAGGAAACCCTTGCCCAGAGGACAGGTATGATGACCTAGAAGCGGAAGAGGCCCCAGAAGACTGCTGGGAGCCGTATGAGGTGTCAGACAACACCGTATGACCTCTTAGGCAAAGCCAATGATGTGTCAGCCGAAGAAGAGATGAGGACCAATAAAAAGGGTCGGCCTTTGATAGGCAGAGTCAAGGATGTGTCGGCCGAAGAAGATATGAGGCCCAACAAAGAGGGTCGGCCTTTGATAGGCAGAGTCAAGGATGTGTCGGCCGAAGAAGAGATGAGGCCCAGTAGAGAGGGTCGGCCTTTAACAGGTTGAGCAGAGGGTCGGCCTTCGAGAGGCTGGGCCCAGTCAATGACCTGAGGCAGAGGATATCGAGGTCAAGGAGCGCGGCAGGCTCTCAAAGAGGGAATAGTCAGGCTCGGCCAGATCAAGGCCGACCCGTGGAGAGAAGAGCCAGGGAACATGAAGAGGTCAACAGTCAACGGGTCGTGGCTGGGAACCCTCTGTCCATCGCAGAGAGGTGGCATGGGATAACCTCGGCCAAGTTGATGAGAGAAGACCCTGGAACGACTCAATCCAACGTCTCGAGGAGAATATAGGGGACCTCATAAAAAGCAGGGACCCATTACAGAGGGGCTACTCGGAGGGCTCCCCGTTTGTAGCTAGGATAGTGGGGTTCCCAACCCCAGCTAAGTTCAAGCCTCCTACGGTGACTCCTAAGTATGATGGCAGCACTAACCCAGTGCACCATATTGAGATGTATCAGTCGGCCGCAGATATTTACTCGATACCCAATGAGATGAAGTGTAGGGCCTTCTCAGGAACTTTGACAGGGGCAGCGCACAGCTGGTTCACCTCTCTTCCGAAGAACTCGATCGAGAACTTTAAAGGCCTAGCCGAGCAGTTCATCCACAACTTCTGCTTTGGGGTAAGACCTCAAAAGAAGACTACCCACCTCCTATATGTCAAGAAGGCTAAGGGTTAAAGCCTAAGAGACTACATAGCAAGATTAAACAAGGAGAAGTTGGAAGTGGAAGATTATTAAGAGAGCATAACAATGACCGCCCTTATAGGAGGCCTACAGAAGGGAAAGCTACTGTGGAAACTGGCGGAAGACCCTCCTAAGTCTATGACAGAGTTGCTGGCCACCGTGGGGAAAGTGATGAATGCGGAAGAGTCAATGGCTACTAAATACGAGGAGGAGAACCGTGGTAGCACTGGGAGGTCCCAGGGCAAAAAAGAGGGGAAGAAGAGGTCAGCAGATGACAAGTTCGCCCACTACACTCCTCTGACTATGAGCACATTCTTAATGAGATCAAGACTGACCGGGCTCTGAGATGGCCAGAAAAATTGAAGGCCCCACCACATAAGAGGAATAAAAACCTCTGGTGTGAGTTCCATCACGATCACGGCCATGTCACAGATAGATGCTTCGCTCTGAAGGATGAGATCGAGAAGATGCTGAAGTCCGGGAAACTGAGAAAGTATGTGGATGGCAAGGCCCCAAAGGGTGGAAGAGAAGACCCTAGGAAGAGAAGAGATGACAGGTGCCGTGGCGATGTCCCGGCTAGAAGGCATGACGATTCAGAGGGTGATAATGGAGATGACCCAGATCTCCCACCCAAGGATGACAACACCCCAGTGAAGAGGGTAGGAATGATCTCCTTTGGTGTTAGCACCATATGTGGGGGATTCGCAGGAGGTGGCTCTGAGGTAGCCGATAGGAAGTCTCATGTAGCGGAGGCCAAATCAGTGGTCAAGCCTAAGGTTGTGAATCTAACGTCTTCTGACGCAGTGTAGAAGAGGAAGAAGGTGGACATGGACACCTTCGTAGTAGGGTTCTCCAGACTCGACTTCAAGGGCATATTAGCCCCCCATGATGACCCTTTAGTCATAACAACAAGGGTGCATGGGTGCGATGTAGGGAGAATCCTCATAGATGGGGGAAGCTCAGCATATGTGATGTTCTGGCTTTGTTTTCAAGAGCTTGGGTCTTAGCAGGGCAAGGCTGGTGCCCTACCATCACCCATTGATAGGCTTCAGTGGTGAGAAGGTATACCCATTAGGCATGTATGAAATGGATGTACGGATGGGAGATGAGTGGCCTAAGAGGCTGACAAAGAAGATAAACTTTTTTGTGATGGACGAAAATGTCTTCTTGGCCTACAACCTCATCATCGGAAGAGTGGCCCTCAAAGAGTTTTAAGTCGTGCCGTCAACAGTCCACCAGATGATAAAATTCTCGACTCCTTATGGGGTAGGGTAAGTGCAAGGGGACCAGACCACGGTGCGGGAGTGTTATTTCAACTCGGCCGAAGAGCGAGAGGGCCATAAGAGAGCAACCGCCACTTACAGCATTGACACTCTTGATCCCAGAGACGAAACAAAAATAAAGAAGGGCGAGGCCGCGGAAGAGGTAGAATCCATCGTCCTCAATGAGGACGAGCCGGAAAAAACCATCCAGGTCTGCAAGGCCCTGGAGAAAGGGATCAAGGAGGAGCTAATAAACTTCCTTAGGAGGAGGCAGAGCGTCTTCACGTGGAGTCATGCAGATATGCCTGGTATCGACCCCGAGATCATGACCCATAAGCTCAACGTAGACAGAGATTCTAGGCCTATTAAACAGAGGCGAAGGATCTACTCCAGAGAGAAGTATGAGGTCATCCGAGAAGAGGTGAAGAAGTTGGAAGAGGCCGAGTTCATAAGAGAGGTTACTTATCCAGAGTGGCTCTCAAATGCAGTCATCGTACCTAAGGCCAATGGAAAGTGGCAGATGTGTGTAGACTTCACAGACCTGAACAGGTCTTGCCCGTAAGACAGCTATCCCTTGCCTAGGATAGACCAGATGGTGGACGCGACTGCAGGGCACGAGCTCATGAGTTTAATGGATGCTTATTCAGGCTATAACCAAATCTTCATGGATGCCGAGGACTCTGAGAAAACAGCCTTCATCACTGACAAGGGGACGTACTGCTACAAGGTGATGCCCTTTGGTTTGAAAAATGCGGGTGCGACCTATCAACGTCTTGTCAATAAGATGTTCGAGGAACAGATAGGTAAGACCATGGAGGTATACGTGGACGATATGCTAACGAAGAGCCTGAAAGCATGTACTCACGTAGCGGACCTTGAGAAGACCTTTGATGTCATGGACTCCTACAGAATGAAGTTCAACCCAGCAAAATGTGTCTTCAGGGTAGGAGCCGGGAAGTTCCTGGGGTTCATCGTTAATCAGAGGGGGATTGAAGCAAACCCGGAAAAAATCAAGGCATTACTCGACATGAAGACTCCTAGGAGTATCAAGGATGTTCAGAGACTCACTGGAAGGGTGGCGGCCCTTAACAGGTTTGTCTCTAGAGCCACGGACAAGTGTCTTCCGTTATTTAAAGTGCTAAGAAAGGCCTTCCAGTGGGACGAAGAGTGTGAAAAAGCCTTTGATCAACTTAAGTCCCACTTGGGGTCTCCCTTGCTGTTGTCCCGGCCCATCGCGGGGGAGAGGTTGTTTGTGTACCTGGCAGTCTCTGAGTCAGCCATTAGTGCGGCCATTATACCAGAGGAGGATGGGGTTCAGAGACCTGTGTACTTCAATAGTAAGGCCCTTCAAGGGTCTGAACAAAACTATCCCCGAATGGAGAAGTTGGCTTATGCCCTGGTACATGCCTCAAGGAAGATGAAGCCTTACTTTCAAGCTCACTCCATGATAGTCCTCACCGACTCACCACTACGGCAGGTTCTGCACAAGCCTGAGAAGTCCGGAAGATTGATGACCTGGGCCATCGAGCTAGGGGAGTATGATCTTACCTACCGGCCCAGGACAACCATCAAGGGGAAGGCCCTGGCAGACTTTGTCGCAGAATTCACTTGGGATGGCGGCAAAGAGATAAACCGAAATGTCTTCCGAGATTCGGAAGAGACTGCCCCGTACGTCTTCCGAGGCTGAGAAGAGGTTATCCCAGGACAAGCTCGGAGCAGAGTAGAAGAAAACGAAGAGGATTGGTACCTCTTCAAAAAGGGGGTTATGAGAGAAAGGGTCTTCTCATCAGATACAGACGTATGGAACCTCTTCGTTGATGGATCTTCTTGTGATAATGGGAGCGGCGCGGGGCTAGTACTCTTGGCTCCGGATGGCGTTAACATTGAGTACGCCTTGAGATTCAACTTCAAGGCCTCCAACAATGAGTCTGAGTGTAAGTCCATGATAGCAGGTCTCTTGTTGGCAATAACTCTTCGAGTAAAGCGACTCCTACTCCATAGCGACTCAAGGTTGGTTGTCAATCAAGTGCTGGGGGCATACGAGGCCAATGATGAAAGGATGGCCAAATACCTAAAGAAAGTAAGAGGGTTGCTAGAGTACTTTGAAGAGGCCAAACTGAAGAGAGTGCCTAGACTGAGCAATAATCACGCTGATGCATTGGCAAGGCTGGCCTGAGCAATGAAGACAGACTTGGGAAGAACCATCCCAATTGAAGTCTTAGGAAAGGCAAGTATTGAGGAGGATGAGGTATGTAACCCTTATCACAATGTAAACCTGGGAGACTCGTGGGTTGACCCGCTTGTCAGATACCTAAGAGAGGGGGAGCTACCTGAGTCCAAGATAGAAAGAAAAAAGTTGAGATACAGGGCCGCCAAGTTCTCATTGGTAGGAGATGTCTTGTATAAAAAGGGGTTTCTCTTGCCCCTCCTCATACGTGTGCATCCCATGTAGGTACCCCGGATCTTACAGGAGGTTCATGAAGGCTCTTGCTCTAGCCACATAGGGGGAAGACCCTTAGCCAAAAGGATCATCACTCAGGGATACTGGTGGCCCACCTTGTTTAGGGACGCTGCTGACTATGTGAAGAGGTGCGACAAATGTCAGAGGTTCGCCACTATCCCTCATCAACCCCATCAGCCTATGACTTCAATTTCTTCTCCATGGTCGTTTGCGGTATGGGGAATTGACCTAGTAGGACCTTTGCTAAGAGAAGTCAACAACTATAGATTCTTGATAGTTACCATTGACTACTTTTCAAAGTGGGTAGAGGCGGAACCAATGATAATAATTACGGAGCAGAAGACCTTTCAGTTCATCTGGAAGAACATCATATGTAGGTATGGCCTCCCAAACACGCTCATCTCGGATAATGGGACCTAGTTCACGAATGCCTCCTTGGAGAAGTATTGCCAAAGTGTGGGGATCAGACAGTTCTTCTCATCTCCTAGTCGACCTCAAGCAAAAGGCCAGACCGAGGTCATGAACAGAACCATCTTGGATGGGATCAAGAAGAGGTTAGAAGACGCGAAGGGGAGATGGATAGAAGAGGTCTATGCTATGTTGTGGGCTTACAGAACTACGGAAAGGACACCCATAGGAGAAACCCCATTCATGCTGGCACATGGATCAGAGGTAGTCATACCAATGGAGGTAGGACTGCCGACTCATCGGATTCAGACCTACGACCCTGACAGCAATGGGGAGAAGAGAAGGCTAGACCTGGATCTCATTGAAGAAAGAAGAGAAGACGCAGAGGTCAGGAAAGTAGCCTATCAGCAGAGGGCAGCAAGATTCTTCAATCAAAGGGTGAAGTCAAGACCCATTGCGGTGGGAGACCTAGTACTTAAGAAGACCCTACAGAAGACATACAAGCTACACCCGAACTGGCATGGCCCCTACAAAGTAACGGAAGAGGTTGTGCCTGGTACGTATAGACTAGAGAACCTAGAGGGAGAACTTTCACTAACCCGTGGAATGCTGATCACCTGAAGAGATATTTCATATGATGTTGGATTAAATTTTTAATTTGTATATGTACTTTCTTATCGAGAAGAGGTTATTAATAAAGAACAGTTTCCATGACAAGCTCTTGTTCCATTCTCAGATTAGAGATATTTTTTATGAGGCTAACCTCTTAGGTGATGACCTCAGACCCTCATAACATCACTCGGTGGTGACGAGGTCTGAGCTCAGACACCTGGGTTAGATGACCTCAGACCCTTAACATCATTAATTTGGTGATATTTATTATGAGGCTAACCTCTTAGGTAATGACCTCAGACCCTCATAACATCACTCGGTGGTGACGAGGTCTGAGCTCAGACACCTGGGTTAGACGACCTCAGACCCTTAACATCATTAATTTGGTGATATTTATTATGAGGCTAACTTCTTAGGTGATGACCTCAGACCCTCATAACATCACTCGGTGGTGACGAGGTCTGAGCTCAGACACCTGGGTTAGACGACCTCAGACCCTTAACATCATTAATTTGGTGATATTTATTATGAGGCTAACCTCTTAGGTGATGACCTCAGACCCTCATAACATCACTGGGTGGTGACGAGGTCTGAGCTCAGACACCTGGGTTAGATGACCTCAGACCCTTAACATCATTAATTTGGTGATATTTATTATGAGGCTAACCTCTTAGGTAATGACCTCAGACCCTCATAACATCACTCGGTGGTGACGAGGTCGGAGCTCAGACACCTGGGTTAGATGACCTCAGACCCTTAACATCATTAATTTGGTGATATTTATTATGAGGCTAACTTCTTAGGTGATGACCTCAGACCCTCATAACATCACTCGGTGGTGACGAGGTCTGAGCTCAGACACCTGGGTTAGACGACCTCAGACCCTTAACATCATTAATTTGGTGATATTTATTATGAGGCTAACCTCTTAGGTGATGACCTCAGACCCTCATAACATCACTGGGTGGTGACGAGGTCTGAGCTCAGACACCTGGGTTAGATGACCTCAGACCCTTAACATCATTAATTTGGTGATATTTATTATGAGGCTAACCTCTTAGGTAATGACCTCAGACCCTCATAACATCACTCGGTGGTGACGAGGTCGGAGCTCAGACACCTGGGTTAGATGACCTCAGACCCTTAACATCATTAATTTGGTGATATTTATTATGAGGCTAACCTCTTAGGTAATGACCTCAGACCCTCATAACATCACTCGGTGGTGACGGGGTCTGAGCTCAGACACCTGGGTTAGACGACCTCAGACCCTTAACATCATTAATTTAGTGATATTTATTATGAGGCTAACCTCTTAGGTGATGACCTCAGACCCTCATAACATCACTGGGTGGTGACGAGGTCTGAGCTCAGACACCTGGGGTAGAGGACCTTAGACTCTCAGCATCATTAATTTGGTGAAGATTGTTATGACAACATCATATTAAGTAATGACTTCAGAGATCATATAGCATTCAAATACATTCAGAGGTCAAGATAAAGGAAGAAATTGGCATTCAATAAAAGAAGAGATTACATAACAATCAGATGTCTGATAAATTACAAGTTCAGAATTACAAGTCAAAAAATACAAAATACAAGGCCAAGTTAAACATCTGAGGGAGGAACATTTGAAGTCTCGGCTGGGTTGACCTGTTCAGCATTGGTCACCTCAGCCACATCATCAGCAGGGTCAGTTCCTCCCAGATCAGTCCCTTCCAGAGTAGCAGTCTGTCCAGGGGCAGCAGCCTCGTCTTCTATCTCTTACAGGGCCTGGGCAAACTGAGGGTCGGCGAAGCCGAGGCCCACAAAGTCGGAGGCCTTTATAGTGCCAACCTCCTTCTCCCTGACCTCGGCCCATTTGGTGGTGGCTTTGATACCTCTTTCGAGGTATTCAAAACCAAAACCTACGAACTCCTCAGAGACTTTGTAATCAGCAATTATTTTCTCTGAGGCATCTGTAAGGGAGGCCTTCACAGCAGCATTGAACTTCCTCTGCAGGGCATCGTCCTTATCCTGCAGGGCCTTGGTGTGGCTTTGGACGAGTGCAGAGATATCTTTCTCCAGACCCTGGGCCTTATTCTCAGAGTTCTGGGCCTTGGTCTCGGCATTCTGCAACTCTGACCTCAGATGGTCAACCTCGGCCTTCAGGGTGCTCTCAACCTTCTCAGCCTCCTGCCCCTTCTGAATGAGAGGCAGCTTCCCCATGGCCCAGTTGGATAGCTGGTACATGGCAGTGGCACCCTGCGCAGATAATGAAGAGGTTAGATGGGGGTAACATCAGACGTTGCACTTGAAATATTATGGACAAAAGAAACAAGTCATGCCTGGACAACCCTGTGGAGGCCGAACTCAACAAGCATGGAAGTGTCCATGGCCCTGTAAAAACGCTTGTCAGCCTCGGTCATCATGTTGGCAAGGGCGTCCATGGCCTGTCGGCTGTGTCCGACCACGCTATCGGTGAGTTTCAGCTGGTCCAGACGAGCCGATAAGGTGTCGGCTGTGATAGGGATCGCAGCGTCTGAAGTCTTCCTTTGCCTGGAGGTCGGCCTCTGATCCTTAGAGGCCGGGACCTCAGGGGCCCTCTTCTTGGACTTGGATGTTGAAGGAACTGGAGTAGGAGCATTCAAACCAGTCCTCTTTACAAGTCTAGCTAAACTCGGAGCTTCCATCTCCCACAACTCGTCCGGGACACCTGGAGATCTCTCTGCAAAAGTGAAAAGATAAGAGTCAGAAATCAAACATGAATGATCAGAGGTTAGACTTGGAACAAAAAGAAAAATCCTTACCAAAGTCAACAAGGGGGCTTCCACCTAGGCTCGTCCCCGAGAGATAGTGGGGGGTCAGCAGATGTTCGAACTTTACGAACAGACCATGTGCCCCTTGGTCTTATAGGGCCTTCACCTTTTTGCCGTTCTGAAGACTTAGGCCAGGATCGTCCCTGGCAGACATGGTGACCTTACCCCATCTGAGGGGTACCCTCGGCTCAAAGATGGAAGAGGGAACAGATGAGCCAAATTCCCATAGCCCTGAAGCAAAAAAATATCGGGGTTTCCAATTGTGGTTTGAGGTCTGAGTGACCAGGAGCATCTTCTTCTCAGGCCTCCGAGCCACAAAGTGATAGTAGCTCGGATGATTTTTGGCCGAGGTAGGGACGTAACAACCAGCAAAGGCCTAAACCGGGAGGTCAGAGTGGTGGACTGCCCTCCACAAGACGAGGGCCCCTATAATAACTCTCCAAGCATTGGGAGAGAGCTGTGAGGGGGCCAAGTTGATGAAGGAAATAATGGACCTAATGAAAGGGTGAATGGGTAGACGAAACCCTAACTTAAACATCTGCTCATACAAGCAGATTTCTCCATCTCGGCTGTGGTAGGACCTCTCTTCCCTCAGAGGTCTCCTCAATTTGATTGAGGGACTGATGGAGTATAAGTATCTGAAGTGCAATAGATCCACCTCAGTGACTGTGCTCTCGTACTCGTCCGCCTCAGAGGTATCAACTTCACTTTCACCATCATCATCATCGTCATCAACATCAACGTCGGCTGGAGCAGACGTGGACGTGTGACCAGGGAACCTCTGAGTAAACTCGGCCCCGGTAACGGCCGACAGAGGGATAGCATCTAGAATGGGAGGCACAGCCACACTTGGCTCAACAAGTTCAACCTCTGAAGAAGAGCTTGAGGTACTTCTGCCATTTTGGGACGAGACGCGACTAGAGACCTCGGCCTGGTCATGGTCCTGACTAGTCTGAGGTGTGAAGTCCATGGCTTATTGGAAAGAGTCCACAGACATGGGGTCTGAGGTAGAAGACTCAGACTCAGACATCGGCAATCGGTTAGCAGAGACGTCTGTCTGATAAAAATTCTCAGGAGGATCAGGGTATACCACCTTAGGAGGTGGGGGAAAGAGGGGTCTGACAGGAAATTCCTGTGACCTACGAGCTTCTTCTTGAGCTCTCTCTATTTGCCTAATTTTCTCTAAGGTCTTCTCTCTAAGAGAAGGGAAGTCCTCAAGAAGCTTGTACAGGGGTCTGAGCATCAGAGGACGACCCAAGACTTGGAATGACCCTAAAGATAAGAAAAACTACTAAAGCTAAAAACACGATGGGCTTGTAAAGTAAAGGGGTTTGAAGATCAAACTAAGAAATTTGAAGTAAACACTGGTCACCTGAATTGATGAAGCTCGCTGGAAAACTCAAATGAACCACCGGAAAACCCAAAAACCTCACCGTAAAATTCAAACCAAATGCTAAAAACAAAGGAAATGGAAGGGGAGAGGTACCTGAAGATGAGTGGATGGACGAAATGAAGAGATTCCACAAGAAACCTACGAGAAACCTTCTGCAGAAAGGGCGTTGGGTTGAAAATGCTTTAGAGAGAGAAATTGCAAGAAGCAGCGTGTGCGGGAAAGAAAAGAGAAAGAAGAAAGAAGAAGAAAGGGTTAACCCCTTAAATACTTGGGCACACTTCCCAAGGCCCATCATTGCCTTGGGAAACCCAAGGGACAGTTGACAGCGCACTCAAGACAGGTGGGCAAGCCTTGGCCTGGGACAGGTGTCACGCAGGTGTTAACCTTGGGACGAACAGGCCTCGGAGGTGAAGCAATCCCCTAGCCACTTGATCTCGCATGTGACTAAGGGCTGGGGGGTGATTGATATGACCAAGTATAACCTCGGCCCAGAGATACCTACCTCGGCCAAGATGATGGCCGAGACATTGATCGACTCAGAGGGGCAGGGGCCCACGATATCATCCCTCGGCCAGACCTACCTCGGCCCAGGCCGACACTAACGTATCCACTTCCATGGACCCCACGCCTAGGAATAGCAACCTCGGCTAATAGTAGGCCGAGGTGACAAGGAGACCTAATCTTCATGGAACTAATCCTCCCTCGGCATTGGCCGAGGTGACGAGAAACATTAATCAGAATGTATATGCCCAACCTCGGCTAGGGACGACCTAGCATAATGCCTCGGCTGAGATCAGGCCGAGACTCCTCATGACATTACTCGGATTGAACGGACCAAGCCTTTACAGCTCGGCCTCTCCCAGGCCGAGGTCATTCACCAACATGACTGCCGAGCATATGTTGACATTTGGATAAGGACACCTGGGCACAAATCAGTTGTAACAAGATTATTCTCCACATGGGGGAGAATATTTCATCATCATTGCTTACATGTGACAGTGACAGATGGCATTCCCACATTGGTGAGGATACCACACACATGCTCATTGTATGCATGGGGGGTACAGTGCGCCCCCTAGGCACTATATATAGGTATCATCCCCTACCTTGCAAAAGGATCCAGTTATCAAAACCCTAGCTAAAACCCTATCTAAGTATACAGTTGAGAGAGAAAGAGCTTGAGAGGTTGTACCCATGGCCGTTAGTGCCTTATTTCAGTGATAATACTCACACACACTCACAGTGGACGTAGGCGAAATTGGCTGAACCACTTATATTCCGGTGTGCTACCCTCTTCTCCTCACAACCTTCTGTTATCTTCATTATATAGATGTGCTACCATTGTTATACTTTTGTTGAGCTTGAAAACACATCATCTGGTGGTGCTGATTCTTAGCATCATCACTTACTGTGCCTTACAGTAATTGTTTGGATTCTAATCAAACTTTTGATGATGATGATTTTGCAAATGAACAATTCTTAACTGATCTAAATAAGGTTAATAATAAACAACATAACCGCGTTCAAGTTAATAAAGAGAGACTGTTGTTATTAATCTCGGTTCTAGTAGCCAACTGCGTGAGATTAGGATAGGGGCCACCCTTGACGAGCATGAACGCGCACAACTCGAAGAATTTCTAAAGGAATTCGTGGATGTCTTTGCATGGTCCTATGATGATATGCCCGGCATTGATCCTGAAATAGCTCAGCATGAGATCCCCACTCCCCCAGATTACAAGACGGTTAAACAAAAATTAAGAAATCTCTGCACCGAATGGTCGTTCAAGGTCAAAGAAGAGGTGGTCAAACAGTTGAACGTGGGCTTCATTCGTGTGATTGAATATCCCACATGGCTAGCCATCATAGTACCTGTGCCGGAATCAGGAGGGAAGGTTCAAATGTGTGTGGACTACCGAGATTTAAATAAAGCTTCTCCAAAGGATGACTATCCGCTACCCAATATTGACATGATCGTGGACAATACAGCCAGTCATGCTCTCAAGTCATTTGTCGACGGGTTTACCTGATACAACCAAATCAAGATGCACCCAGAACACCAAGAAAAAATAGCATTCATCACCCCATGGGGAACCTTTTGCTACATCGTTATGCCATTTGGTCTCAAAAATGCTGGGGCCACCTACCAAAGGGCTGCCACAACCATCCTTCATGATCTGATTCACAAAGAAGTCGAGGTTTATGTGGATGATATAATTATCAAGTCCAAAACTAGAGAGGGTCATGTTCCCGCCTTTAGAAGTTCTTCGAACGACTGGGACAATATCAGATGAGACTTAATCCAGAGAAATATGTCTATGGTGTTACAAAGGGAAAACTCTTGGGATTCATGGTTAGCGAGAAGGGGATAGAAGAAGATCCTGCAAAGCTGAAGGCCATACATGAGATGCCACCACCCTGAATAGAGAAAGAAGTCCGAGGTTTTCTTGGGAAATTACAATATATCAATCGGTTCATCAGCTAGCTAACCTCCCTCTATGAACTAATCTTCAAGCTCCTCCGAAAGGATTCAACTAAGGTTTGGAATGAGGCCTGTCAAGAAGATTTTGATCGAATCAAATAATATATGACCCAACCTTCAGTGCTCATGCCACCAAAGCCTGGTCTCCCTTTACTCCTATACCTAACCATAACCGACACTGCAGCTAGGGCTTTGCTAGACCAATACCTTAAAGACTCCCGCAAAGAAAGAGCCATTTATTATACTAGTCACAAATTGACCGGGTACGAGGTCAACACGTCTTTGGAAAAGGCGTGTGCCGCACTTGTCTGGGTCACCCAAAAGTTGCGACACTATATGTTCACCTTCCCATCAAACTTATATCCCCAATGGATCCCATCAAATACCTGCTTGAGAAACTCGCCTTATCCAGTCGAATGTCCCGATAGTTAATGCACCTAGTCGAGTTCGATATCGTGTACGTCACGCAGAAAGCCATCAAAGGAAGAGCCATCTCTGACTACCTCGTTGATTACCCCGTAGAATAAGTAGATGTCTGGATCTTCGAATTCCCAGATGATAATATCCTCTGCACCGCTCAAGACAAACTTCGATGGAAAATGTTCTTTGATGGCGTTGCTAACAAAAAGGGATATGGCATTGGGATACTTCTGATCGCCCTAGATGACTCCCACACTCCCATCGCCATCAAATTGGATTTCCCTTACACCAACAACATGATGAAATACGAGGCATGCACAGTAGGCCTCAATGTTTCTCTCAAGAAAGGTATTCAATACCTTGATGTCTACGGGGATTCTTCCCTTATCATCGGTCAAGTGCTCAGAAAGTGGAAAGTCAAGGACAAAAAGCTCCAACCCTTCCATGCCCACTTAGAAGATTTAGCCTCCCCATTTCGAGATATCACCTTCCATTACCTAACTCGAGCAAAGAATAACCTAGCCGATGCTCTCACTACCTTGGCCTCCATGGTCGACATGCCCAAAAGAATAATAATGACCCCCTTTTTAGTTCAAAAACAAGACAAACTAACCCACTGCTACCATATTGAGATTGCCTCCACCAAAGATCTCGAACTAGCCAATTTCTAGTACTATGGTATTTGGTTCCTCCTTAAACATGTTAGGTATCCCGAGGGTTCCAACAAAAAAGATCGAACGACCCTCCGAAGACTGGTCGCCCAGTACATCATCTGTCATAAAGCTCTACTCAAGAGGAACTTTGATGGAACTCATCTACACTGTATCGCAGGGGCTGAGATTGAAAAGATAATGCAGAAGATCCACAGTGCGGAATAAGGATCCCATATGAACGATTACATGCTTGCCAAGAAGATCATCCGACAGAGCTACTACTGGACCACCATGGCCCAAGATTGCATCGCCTATGTCCAGAGATGCCTCAAATGCCAACAGTTCTCAATCTTCAACTCCGGCCTCTGCGGGAACTATACGACATGACCTCTCCCTGATCGTTCTTCACTTGGGGTGTCGACATCATAGGGAAGGTTACACCAAAGGCTTCAAACGGACATGAGTTCAACCTAGTTGCCATTGATTACTTCACCAAATGGGATGAAGCTGAGTCATACGCATTATTGAATGCCAAGAAAGTGGCCAAATTCCTTAAGAAAAATATCATCTGTCGATATGGGGTCCCGCACGAGTTAGTGTCAGATAACGGGTTGCACTTCGAAGCAGAAGTCATCAACGAGTATGGGATTCAGAGACATAAATCTTCTCCCTACCGACCTTAGACCAATGGTGCAGTTGAAGCCACCAACAAGAACCTCAAAGCCATCGTCAATAAGATGACCGAAAGCTATAGGGATTGGGCCGATCGGATCCCGTATGCCCTATGGGGCTATAGAACCTCAATCCGAACCTCTACTGGGGCTACTCCTTACTCTTTGGTCTACGGCATGGAAGTAGTCCTACATATGGAGTTGGAAATACCCTCGCTACGGGTCATGCTCAAAAGTAAAGTTAGCGAAGAAGACTAGTGCCAAAGCCGTCTCGATGAGCTGACCCTCCTAGATGAAAGGAGATTGAAACCTCTTTACCATATACAGGGGTACCATTGCCAAATAGCGCGATCATTCAACAAGAGAGTCAAAGACCGCAGTGTTCGGGAAGGGGATTTATCCCTCAAGGAGATAATAGAACCCATCTGGGACCCGAGAGGGAAACTCAATCCCAAATGGGTCGGCCCATATATTGTGAAGAAAATCTTATTTGACGGTGCCACCATGCTCACTGACCTAGATGGGGAGGATATGGCTCTTCCAGTCAACCTGGACCGTCTCAAGAAATTCTAACCCTATTCCGGAATCTCGGTGTGCTACGACTCTTCTCATCTCCCTTCTATTCTAAAAAAAACTCTCTTCATTTCCCTCTACCCAGAACTACGTGGGCCTGATCCTCTGAAAAATACAATTTTTCAAGAAAAATAAAAAAAATTCAAAATCCCCAGAGGTATGTAGGCAACTCATACATCTTACAGGAGCACGACCCTTTCTTTTTCACAAAATACTATTCTTTTCTTATCTCCGAGAACAGCAGTTCATTCTAACAAATACTTGAACAAAAGGATTATGTATGCCTTAGCGATCAATATAGATAATTTAAAATTATAAAATTCATCGAAAGGCACAACTGGATGATCAGAAACTTGCTTATTTCATTAATAAGAAATTACAACACATATTACATAAGAAAAGGAACGGATAACACCCTTCCCCCTACTACCGTAAAAAGACAAATAAAATTCCCACATCTATTACCTATTACACAAAAACACTCTCTAAAAGTCCTACCCACAGCTACCAGAGGAGATTTCACCCTCATCATCCACATTCTGGGGTCCCCAAATTTCCCCTGCCTGAACAGAGTGCCATAAACACTACATGGACCAATAAGCCGGAACCAGCTTCAAAAAAACCACAAAACCCCTTTCCATGGTGTTAAATAAAACAAACCACCTTTGTCCAGTCTCCACTGCCAACATCTTGCTGACTACTCTCCTCCACAACCACTTCATATAATCCCCAGGGACATGCCAAACTCTCCCGATAGACTGAGAGGGACGGGTCGACGGACGTCGATTCTCCCAAAGAGATCCAAGAAACAGACGCAGGCGTTCGGTCAAAATGTCTATCGGAAAGAAATTTAGTGTCCGAGGTGGCATGACCTGTGCCCAGCCGAATTGGCGCAGAAGCCACCAAGGGAAATAAAAAGAGGTCTATCTAAGACCAACCAACCGCACATATGAGTACTAAACTATCTCCAGAACAGGCAGTAATTGTCCCCACCAAGGCATTGACCAATACAGATTTCGGGGCCCATTCTCCACAAACTAGTTCTGCCAGCTCTCAATATCCAAGCCAACGCCGAAGAAGTAACGCGAAAAAAGGTTGGGTATAGTCGATAAAGGATAATTTGGAGGAGTCACTAGGCAAAGTCTATCAGACAACCACCAGAACAGTATCACAGGGCTACCCCTCAGGAAGTCAGAACGACCTTCTCGCCAGGCATCCATGCCATTCAGGGTCTCCGCTAGTATCACCACCATAGGATTACGATGGTATGACATCCACGAAGTAATGGTTACAAGTTGCGGGTCCACCAGAAGTTCTCCAGTCACCAGCAGTAATTTTGAAACTAAGCCCAGAGCAACGACTCCAGCATAGCCAACATCACCTACTTCCCGCAAATGCATAGACTGTAGCACTGCCGAGAGGGAGATCATTCCTTCAGTAACCAGTGATCTGGCCACCGAAGGTGAAATATGAAGAAGCTCGGCCAATAAATCCCTGGGAGAAAGGGAAAATTTAGGCAAAACCGCAGAAACACTGGGATTTGTACCCATCATGGAAGAAAATTCCTCGTAGGTAGGACAAACTTCATCCAACCCAAAGTGAAATACATGGTCTTTGGGGTACCAGAATTGTACCGCCGCCATCAGCATGTTCCACTCAATAGGTCGATTGCGCCATAAGGAGACTCGATGCTTGTTGAAAGCATCATAGTCGAGATTATAAGAGCACGTTGATTCCAAGTCTTCGAGGTAGTTAGAAAACTCAATGCTACCAGGGAGATCCATCTTGCAAGGCTAAGAGATAATGGGCAAGTAAGTAAGAATGCGAGGGTGTGATGAAAACACTCCACCCTTACCCCTTTTTATACTTGGGAACTCTGAAAAGGGACATAATCCCTGTAGAAATCGAAGGGAATCCAACCCCACAAGACACAAAAGGCTGAAGAGGGTACCATTCAAAGCTGTGAATTGATGGGACTGGATTGAACTGTCGATAGGCATGACAGGTTGCTTGCCGATCGACAACCCCCTATTTTTAGAAATTTCCCTTTTTGCTCTTTTGTCAAATCAGAAAACTCAATAAAAATAAATTGATATTCTCAACAGAATTTCTAAATCCCTTTTCCACCTTATATAAATTCCCCTTTTAATTAAAAACTTTCCTTCAAAAATTCCAAAAATACTCCTTTTTACAGTCTCAGCAGCAAAGTAAAAAGAACATGTGCTTGCATTCATCCATCATTAATAAAAGATAATAAAAAACTCCATTGCATTGCATCTATTTGTTTTCTATGTTAAATCAATTTTGCAGGAAATAAAAAGAAAAAGAAAAAATAATGGGACTCAACCCGAACCCACATTCTCTCCCTCTCTCTCACCTTCCTTTCTCTCTAATAGCTTCCACCCCTACGACGTGCTCTCTTTCCCCTACGGCGAGACGATGCACCACCACTACCCGAGCCAGAGTCTTCTCCGGACGAAGAAGATGGCACCAAGAAAGAAGGAACAGGAACCGCATCCCGAATATGGGCAGTCGCCGAAGATATCCAATCTCTGATGTCTCTTAGCCAAGTGGTCGACACTCAAACTTGCTGCAAGAAAAAGGCAAAATCGGTGTTAAAGCAGAGATGACCAAAACAGAAAAGAAAGAAAGAGAAGAACACAAAGGTATATCGCAGGTCGGAGGACCTCCTTTGTCAAACCCAACTCCTCCGGATTCATCGCATGAGGAAGATGAAGAATAGGCACTATCCCTCCATCAGCCCGTCGGATGTTTTATGAAGGAGTGTGAAACCGCACAAAATGAACCTCCGAGGTCACCGCTGCCCCAGATGCCGTCAGACCGCCACCACTGTGAGAAGATCCCACCACATGACTCGAACCCGCAGGAAGGAAAGGCATGGCATCATATATGCTTGGGGACATCAACCAGCTCATCATAAATTCCATATAGTCATACGGCATAGCCGTATCAGTGTACAATAAGTAAGACTTTCCGATCATCACCATGATCCTCGCATCCTCTGACAACAGTCGCTCCCACCTCATAGACGTAGGAGGCTTCGCAGGTGGCACCACCACATCCTCCTCGGCAATCTGGCGAACCACCCTCTCCTCGAGATACTAAGAATGGCCGAACTCATGCGCCAGCAAATGCCTCATCTGCGCATTCACCCCGGTTATCCCCGTATCCTGAATGGATGTCCCCTAGGGATAAAAGGTCACCTGAAATCTCCAAGCAGGCATAAATCAATACAAGATCAGAAGGCGTAAAAACCAAGACTGAAAATGGAAAAAGTCTTACCCTACCACTAGTCAGGTCATTCAAGACCTGACGGGCCGCCTCCAGAGAGAGAGATCCCTTCGACTGCCGATTGGCCTTATGCCATCGATATAATAGGCAGGAGTCCCCAACAGTGTCGTCCTTCAGAGTGATCAGTGGGGTATTTCACCTAATCTCCTCATAAAACCACGTTTGTCAAAAGATATGAATTCATAAACAAAAAAAGAAGGATAAGGAAAATGCGAATGCATGAAAAGAAATGTGCAAACTGAGGAATACCTCAAGAAGGTACGTGGATCCAGTAAAGGTCTGCTGGCAGCACCAGCTGAATGCATCCAGAGAAGAGTAAATGGTCGCCAAAGTCAGACTCCCCCAATCATAGAAAGGGATGTTCAAAAACATCCTCAGGTATGGTAAGAACAACAAATGGACAACGTCGCCGCTCGACGCCACCATAAAACCTCCCAACACCAGCAAGATAAATAATCGGGCCATCTACCTCACTTGCATCCCGTCATCCCCATCAATCACCCTACCCAATAGAACATTCTTCAGCAGGTAAAACCGGATAGAATCCCCCGAAACTATCCTCCCTACATTAACAAGTTCTGCACGCACTGCCTCCAGTCTCACCCGAAAAGAGCGATCCACCTCTATCTTCTCTCCATCACAATCCAGCCCCAACAGTTACTACACATCTATGGGAGTCACAGTCATCTCCCCTAAGTCTAAATGGAAGGTGTGGGTAGAATCCCACCACTTCTCCCCCAAAGCGCACAGGACTGCTGTCGAACGAGGCGTCTCATCCAGCGTAGATGCCAACCTCCCAAAACCCGCTAATGATATCAACTAACGCACCATATGTGGGAGATGCTCCCAGACATCCCTGAGCCCCGTCGTCCCGTGGGCGCGCATGTTCTTCAAAGAAATATCAGACCGGAAAAAAGGAAAAAATCTAATCAGAAGTCAAGAAAGAAAGAAAAATCACCAAAAAGTGAGGAACGCCAAAGGTCGGGTTACTTACATAACCGCCAGGATTCACTATCGAAGAGCGATGACGTGACGGCTCCCGTAGCAAAGTCCGCTCAACCGCAACAGGCTCAAACGCATCAAAGGAGTTCTCACTCCCCAAAGCAAGAGGGGCTCTGGCCCTCTACTCCACATTCGCCCAGTCATCAATGGTCAACTACTCCCCGTGGACTGCAATGATCACAAAAGCGGCCATTTCTTGAAGATTGGAATGCTAGAACGATTGCCAGAGAAATCAGAGAAAAAGAGAAAGCCAAGAAGTTGTGAAAAAATAAACGGATTCACCCCCTTTATATAGGATGCCAAACGCCATGCCGATCGGCACTGACCCCAACCATACCAATCGGCACTGACTCTTTACCTTCCCGAGGCAGTCCAAAAGTCTGTGCCACTGCCAAATGGCACCCCTCATACCATGCCGACCAGCACCCCCTTTAAATTTCGTACAGAAATTCCCAAAAAATACCAGAAAGCCCGAAAAATCCTCAGGAAATTCCTAAAAATCCCAGGAAGGATTTAGAACATTTTCACTAGGAAAATTTTGCATTCCCTCAAGCAGAACCCCTCTTTCCTGGTAGAATCCTCAAAAACCAAGGGAATCTTCTCCCGATAAAGCCCCGGAGGATCCCTAAGGATCTCCTGATCACTTCCCCAGCGAAGTTTTTACAGCACCAATATTGGTTGTTCCCCCTTGCGAGGCCACCTAAAGAAACAAAAGCTTCCCCAGCTATTTGCTCCCCAGCTCATATTAAAATCACAAAGCACTTTCTCCAGTATAATCAAAATCCAATCTTTATCCACTCTTAGGTCAGAATTGACCTCGGTCTTGGATCGTTACCTGAGTTAGGTCAGAATTGACCTCGGTCATCAACCGTCACCACTCTTAGGTCAGAATTGACCTCGGTCTTGGATCTTCACCTGACTTAGGTCAGAATTGACCTCGATCCTCGCTCGTCACCACTCTTATATTAGAATTGAACTCAGTCTTAGATCGTCACCTGAGTTAGGTTATAATTGACCTCGGTCCTCAGTCGTCACCACTCTTAGGTTAAAATTGACCTTGGTCTTGGATCGTCACCTGAGTTAGGCTAGAATTGGCCTCGATCCTCGGTCGTCACCACTCTTAGGTCAAAATTGACCTCGGTCTTGGATCATCACCTAAGTTAGGTCAGAATTGACCTCGGTCCTTGATCATCATCACTCTTAGATCAGAATTGACCTCGGTCTTGGATCGTCACGTAAGTTAGGTCAGAAATGACCTCAGTTCTCGATCGTCACCACTCTTAGGTCAGAATTGACCTCAGTCTTGGATCGTCACCTGAGTTAGGTCAGAAAGGACCTCGGTCCTCAGTCGTCACCACTCTTAGGTCAGAATTGACCTCAGTCTTGGATCATCACCTGAGTTAGGTTAGAAATGACATCGGTCCTCGGTTGTCACCAATCTTAGGTCAGAATTGACCTCGATCTTAGATCTTTACCTGAGTTAGGTCAAAATTAACCTTGGTCCTCGATCGTCATCACTCTTAGGTCAGAATTGACCTCATTTATTAGATCTTCACCCTAATCCCATAGAATTAGCTTTGACCCGCAGAATCGATCACCCTCATCACTTGAACCCGCAAATTTGGCTTTGACCCACAAAATTGGTCATTCTCGAACATCACTTCAGGTCCTCAAAATAGACCTAAACATTTGATCATCATTAAAACCATCCCCAGCATACCCCTCAGGTCCTCAGAATCGGCCTCAACCCTCTGAATCGGTCATGCTCCCTCAAAAGCATCATGTGGCGTCTATTCGATGGTTATCCTTTATTCCAAACTCACCCATCAAGGGGCTCTGTAGATACCCCATTCTATTACCCCCTAACTCTCCTTAGGTCCCTAGTATCTCCTTTCATCACTACTAACCCAGGTCATACCCTAAGTACTGACCTAGAAACCATCGGGCACTCATAGGCTCCGTTTGACCAAAAAGTCAACTCTTCAGCTCGACCAAGTCTGAATGAATCTTTGAAGGGCACTAAAATCCCTTTTCCAATGTTCTGTCCCGTGCGCGATTCTGACTTACCATGAAGACGAACTATCCGTTTGCATCTGAAACTTGATCTAGAGGCCACCGAGCGCTCCCGGACTCTGTTTGACCTAAGTCAATTCTTTAGCTCGATTGATACTGAATGAATCTTTGAATGGCACTAAAACCCCTTTCCAATGGTTCACTCTGTGCATAATTCTGACTTACCATGCGGGCGAACGATTCGTTTGACTCCAAGAGGTCACCGAATGCTTCCAGGGCCCAGATGACCAAAGTCAACTCCCCAAACCCGGTCAAGATCTTTGGAATGTCGAAGTACATCTCTTAACCTTTACAATGGTTAACCCCATGCATTATTCTAACTTACCATGAGGATGAACGATTCGTTTGCGATCGAACGATTCCCTGTCCAATGGATCGACAAACACTTCCGAGCCATATTTGACTCAAAGTCAACTCCTGAACCCTGGAGCGGTCCAAAGGACTTTGAAAGGTCTATGAATTAACTTTCCAATGGTCCACCTCGTGAATGATTCTGACAAACGGCTTCCCCACGGAAGCCAATTTTTCGAAAAGTCCTGAAATAAATTGCCAAATGGCAGGTTCCAGACCCTACCTATCGGCAGGTGCCGATAGGCAGGACCAGGTCTATGACGATCATCAGTGACCTGGGCCTATAAAAGGAGGCCTTCACCTTATTTGCAAAGAGAGCCCAGATCTGATAAAAATCGCTCTCAATGAATACAAAAAACCTCTCTCGAAGACAACGCGATTTCAATATCCAAATTCCTTTCTAACTTCCACTTTTCATCATCCTTTTCATCAAACTTGGTGAATTAGCCACTCTCCACCATCATCCAAGTGCAAGGACGGCTCTCCAACATTCAATATCAAGCTCAAGATCTTCAAGAAGGTCCAACTTTCTCAACTTTCTCTTCAAATTCTCTTAAATTCACAATAGCTTGTTTTATTACTTAGCACTTTTATTATCTCATCTCACACATCCTAATATACTTTTTATTTAGTATTATTGCACATCTCTTATTTTCATATAAATAAAACCTAAAAAAAAAACAAGAAAAAGAGGGTTTGCTCATAAATTCCAAATCGGGATTCTCATATTTTTCTCACACTTTTCTCACAACTAAAACACTTTTTCTACACACACACACTCACAAATAAGAGATCCCCCATTTGGATTTATGGGATAAAGCCCACCCCTCTTTTTGTACGCAAACTACGTGGACTTTGATGCCTTTATAGGCTACATAGGCGTCTCGGGGTAAAACCCGAGACTCGAGTCCTATTCTCACTTTCTCTTTCATTTTCTATCTTCTCTAAATCAAATTTTCTCATCTTCTATATATTTGTTCTTCGTGACGTATCACCCCATATGCGTTATCATTCCGTTATAACGATCAACGTAAGTGTAATCGCGTCAATCTTATTTTTAATCTTATTTTTATACCTTCCTATGGATGACTTGCTTTATCTCTCCCATGATAGAAGTTGAGGATTCCTATCTCCACTATATATATACACATGCACACATATCACGGGGAAAATAAAAAAGGAAAATAGTAAACATCCATGAGAGACCAAAAGGGCGGAATGGGTGCCTAACGCCTGCCCATTTCGTAACTTAGCCTCCGAACCCTTCTCGAATCATTTTGGTTTCGTATGCACCATTATGTCTTTGGATACCATCCTTTGGGATGGCTTCCCCTTTTTCGTTTGTCTGTTTTGAGTAAAATAGACTGGTGACTCTAAAATATCTCTACATTTTTACACCTTATCTCAAACGACGCCGACCGAAGCACTCCCGAGAGGGACACGCGGGACCCGATGGATCCTCCTTCACGCGCCCGCCTGCGACGAGGATCGGGGATGGAATTATTGAATTGTAAGGGGAGAAGTATGTAACACCCCGTATTTTAGAGGATATATAAATTAATTAAATTAGTGAGTTGGATTTATTTAAGTTGGAGAAATTTATTTAATTTGGTGATTTAAATTTAATTCATTTAAATTGGAGAAATTATTGAATTTGGAGATTTAGAATTTATTATTTAAATTTGGGGATTTAGAAATTCAAATTAATTCGGGTTATTGAAAATTTTCACGTGTCGCAATTTGAGGTTGAAATTGATTTTTTTTATAAAGTATCTCGACTGACAATTTTGAGTGCACGGTTGAGTCCGAAAGGGTCGAGATAGTCGGAAAAGAGTACCCAGGGTTAGTAAATGGGTCTCGGGGCATTTTTAGACATAACCGAGCCCATACGGGGGCATTTAAGTCATTTTTAATTGATCAATAGGCTTAATTACGGGATTGAGGAATTTTAACCTAGGTTTAAGTGTGTTGGGAAGCCATGAGTCATTCCAAAATACAAACGGTTGAGAGAGGAGAGAAAGGAGAAAGAAGAAGAAGGAAAGAAGGATGACAAGAGCAATTCGGGCCAGAATTTTGACATGGGATCATCGAATTTAATTCACCAAGGCAAGTATTTTCTTACTTTAATTTGAGTTGTAGTTAATGATGTAAATAGTTGTAATTATGTCAATTAATTCTGAAAATTTGGAAGTACGAATTTGAATTGAAATTTTTGGGTTTATGGTGAAAAAGATGAAGAATAACCATTAATGGGGGGATTTTTAATTTTGGGAGAAATTGGGTTAATAGTGAGATTATAACTTAATTTGAGAAGTGAATAACATGATTAGATCTTGGTTTTTGAATCTCCACTAGTGATATTGTTGGAAGAAATTGTTAATGAGGAAGTTTGGGTGGATTTAGAATGAATCTTGGGAGGTTTTTTTTTTTTTTTTTTTTTTGGGGGGGGGGGGGGGGGGGGGGTAAAAGATTTGGGCATAATTGCACGTTTTGGAGCTTTAATGGCAATTCTGTCCATGATGCTATGTAGGAAATCGCGTTTTCTACATTTTGTTGCCTCACGCGCTTCCTCCAAAACCGCTCCAAAATATCTCAAAACAACAATTTATTAATCTGGGCAGAATGTGAGGAATTTTTTTAATAAAGGTTCTTTTTTTAAATCTTCTTTGAGGTGAATCTTTATAATGCCCTAACTTTTGGCATACAGACTCGGATTATTGTGTCGGTCGCGGCCATGCGTAGATAATGAAGTGTATTACGCTATCCTGGGAATGTTTTTAATTAGACACAGAAATTGAAAGGTCTAAAATACCCTTGAAGACGGAACGAGTTATATGATTTTTAGCACAACTTTAAATGAGCATAACCTTGTCATACGAATTCGGATTTACGTGCTGTTTGTGGCCACGCATAGTTAATGGAGACTAGTACACAGTCCTAGGAATTTCATTACTGAGGCATATATTGTGAAATGTCTAAAATTCCCTTAGAGTTTTAATTAGTGACGAAACTTTCCCGACTTGAAACTAAAAATTATTGGGAACTTTGTGAGACTAATATGAACTTAAGCAAGTATATATGAGGTGAGATATATAATTAAATAAATTATATTAAATAGCGGGATGTAGCTATTTTGGTATTGGATCGTATTTAATATGAGCGAACTCGTTAATAATTGGAATATATGTATATATATATATGAATGTATGAATTATATATATAAATATGAAAATCCATAATCCAATTGAAAAATGATAATAGGTTACGTGAATACCTAAAACAATGATAGGTTGTGCGAATACGTAAAACAATGAAAGGTTGTGTGATTACCTAAGATTTTAACAGGGTGCGTGAATACCTATTTGATTGTTTTATTATGTGTAGGACATACCTACGTTGTTTGCTATCGAGTGGAGGTTGCGCGCTGTGGACAATCATGCCTTGAGGATCCTTCGGGTGGGATATTGAATTGTACCACTAGAGCATAGAACCTAGGTTCGGGCTATCTGTGAGAACGATAGTGGTGACGGTCGTATGGGTACGTAGGTATGTGCGCAGGCCATCGGCTTGGAACTATGTTCGCCTCCAATATGTGTGTTTTGTTTTGATGGTTCGCGAGAGATTGAACCTATAGTCCTTTATGCAGTGAACGATGCAACGGGACATGATAGCAGAGTATGCAGGCACTCCAACTTTTTCTCGGGGTGCTGTATAGTATATTTATATAAGGTAGTGTGCTTATATATATACATGTACTTGTGATGATATCTATTGTGTGAATTAGGTAGTCAGGAATAATAATAAGATATGAAATGAATAGTAGTCCTCCATGCAGTGAGTGATGCACCAGGACATGATAACAGATTATGCATTGCGCCAAGAGGTCTTAACCTAGGGGTGCAGGCTTAGTGTATATATATATATGTAGCGATTAAATATATACTGGTAAATACTTCTTCTGTGTGTAAATAGTAGGGGTGAATTTCATGATAAGTAAAATAATCTTAGTGAGAAAAGGATTAACAATACAAATGATGAATGTACTTGACTTTTCGGTACAAACTATTTTGATATCGTATCGTATGGGTGATACGGGTATACTACGAGTGAACGTAGGTAGTAATAATACTGGGTTGAACTAATGCCATATTTAGTGTATATATATATATATATATATATATATATATATATATAGAGAGAGAGAGAGAGAGAGTATGTAATTAAGTATTGACAGTATTGAGGTAGTATTTAAAAATATTCATAAAGCTGAGAATTTACATACGTGATTATAATCATAAAAGTACGCTTAACTTGCGGCAGGAGGATTAGTGGGCTAGTTATATAGCTGTTATGGACTAGCTGGATAGATAAACGACTAGGCGGAATAAATTAATGCGATAGGTGTGCACGATAGAAGAGCAGTGAGATTGTCCTTAATAGAGTGCGACCATAAAAGAAATTATGAACATTATATACTTCGCATTTCATTTATTGCAATAAAATGCGTGCTAAACATTTTTATAAATCGGGCTCTGGCCTGTTTCTTGTACTTCTTCTCTCTTGTCTATGTATATCTATATTAACAGGTGTCTAACCACAGGGGTACCATAGTTGACTTATCTATTCCAGGGATACACAGATGAAACATTGTGGATGGTTGTAGGACTTGATTTAGACGCATCATTTCTTTATTCCTAGAGTAGGATTCTTATCTCAGTTGTAGATTCATTCAGGGCATGTTTCCCCTTTTACTTTTAAACTCAGTATGTGGTTTATGTATTCATTTATCGGATTATTATATTGGGATTTTGAGCCGATTGTTTATTCGACAGGTCATTTATTCACTTAGTACTGTTTTAGACTCATGGTTTTGGATGTATAGTTTATTTGTTATTTAACATACATATTTAATTGTTTATAAAAAGATAAAATTTGACATCAGTCTTTTTGAATACTAGGTGGTTAGTAAAGTTTTAAAAAGTTTTCGGGAGTGATGCTAAGAATGAACCCCTGAGATTCTTGTTTTAAATTAGATATCGGACTGATCACCCGGTATTTATTTGGGTGGGGTGTCACAAGTTTCATGTGGAACGTCTCGCAAAGTGAAATCCAAACAAGTAATCCTGCCCGATACACTACAACACAACTCTATCGGTTATTAAGATCTGTCGGTCCAGGACTTAAGTTTGATAATGTGTTTAAATCAATATAAATCATATCTAGGATAACATGATACTCATATAACATATCATTAAAATGAGTAATCTGAATAAAAATATACTCTCATTGTCTACCCTCACTAAACAACAGGAAATACATACACAAAATAATTTTATCGATAGATCCACTAAACTCATCTCACACACGAATCTAGTGGTAATCCAAAAATACTGTGACTGGCTCGTGTGACAAAAAACACACTGTATTCAGATGAGAGTAAAACTCATATTCATATCTTCCCAATCGTCTTGGTTGCTTAAATGGTTCTCAGACATGACATGCTTATCGAACTGAACCAAAAACTATCTTAATCATTGCTCCACTAGGAACCATACTCTTATCCCCTTACTGAGTTTGTGGTAAAATCAATGAATGCGGTCTCCCCACCCCACCCCCCCCCCCCCCCCCCCCCCCACACACACACACGTAAAAGAACTTCTTCATATTATCCACTTCTCTCCCTCCACACTAGCCGTATCCGGGTTGACCTTCTCTCGGATACGTGTAGCCTAAACCTTAAAGACTATCCTCGTTGTTCCCCTCAGCTCCACTGGTCCTAAGGAACACACTGTTGACCACCACAACCCTAACTGGAATTCACTATCTGCAATCGACCGTCCAAGAAGAATTTCCCTCAAGTGCCGGCAACTCCTCTCGCGAGTCCATTGACCATTTAAGAGTTTTTCTTCTCCATTGTACCTACTTCATCTGGTACAAAATTCACTAGATCATTAAGATTCATTTTTGCAAATGCACCTATGGTCTGGCCCTTCTCGTGATGAGTTCAGAACACTATTCATATCTCAGTCTGAACAAAAGATGAAGGAACTTGCCTCCCAAATCTACCTAAGATCCTTCCAATGACATAATATTTCACTTTTCAAATGTGGTGATCTGCTCCCACTTTGACAACTCTACTCCGACGAGTTAAGTTTTTCCCCAAATTTTCACTCCCGAGTATACCACACTCCTCTATATGCCAAACCCTTTTGGGTATCGAACTTCCATTGGCTAACACGCACAATCTTCGCATTTTCTAAAATTACAATGGGAGGTCCTCTTCAAAGACCCCTTTGAATCTTTACCATTTTAACCACACCAGTGGGTCTAGTTTTGATCCACTTTATTTTACAGTGGTACATGGAATTCATATGTCGCACTCAACCAGTCCTTACAGCCCCATCTTCCAGAGCAACAATAGGGGGTGACATTAACTAAGATCATCGTCCCCCAAAATATTTTACCACTTCAACTAAGCCCCCGCCTCCTGCTGTCCTCACTGGTCGTCCTCTGCGTCATCATCATAAGAAGCACACCGGAATGCAAATAAGAATTCACTAATATATATACACTATAGCATGAGAATAAAATCCCATAATAGAAATCAACAATCCTAAACATAGGGCTCTAAATCAAATAGAAAGAAATGTTGAAAGCGTAGTATATCCACAAAGATTCCTAAGGACTCTAGAACCTGATGCTCTGATACGACATGTGACAACCACCTAATAAAATACCATGTTATCAGTTCTATAACAAATTAAACAATAATCACAAATGGTTTTATTCTCAGCATCACTGATTAATACTAAATTAATTACTAATAATCTATTAGGCCTGGCATCAAATTTTAAACTTTATAATCTTTTTAAAATTAAAGCACAATAAAAATCCATCCATACAATATACATAACAACTGATATGATTAAATACATAAATAGCTGATAACTCTCGATAAACATATATTACAACCAAGTCGAATGCGAGTAAAATAAAATCACTGTAAATAAAATAAATGACCTCAGTTGGGCAACATGCCCGATTATTACAACAATACCTGTTATCTAGATCACAAGGATAAAAGCGTTAAAAATAACTTCTTGCCAACATCAACAATTACGACAACAAGTCTGACTCAAAATTATAGTCATCCAGGCATCCCTTTGTCTAGACACCTAAAATGTATACAAAGAATAAAAAAAAATAAAAAAAAATAGATACGGGTCAGAGCCCGGGTTTTGAAAATATTTTAGCAAGTGCTTAACATACCTTAATACTTAAATATGTTATTTCCCATATTTAACTTGGTTTCCCAATCACATTAAATACACCTCACCTCTCATCTAACAGTCCTTACCTAACGCATGTATTTTAATCACCCTAGTTAAGCTACCCTACCTAACTAGAACCCCACCAAGCTCCTAAATCCACATACACAATCTCATGTCCCGCGTATATAATCTTCTCGAAATTAGATGAATCTTAGACAATTCTAATCTCTCAATTATCATATAACCATTTATAATAAAAAACTTCACTAGTTATTACCCATTCTCATTTTAGGGTTATTATTTCGTATATAATATTTTCACATTTATGTACGTTATATTAGATTTTATATTCCGAATTTTATACTCCCGGATACCAAAAATTTACTCACTTTTCTTTCCTTATTTTGGTCCATATATATAACTACATTATTTATCTTAGTCCATGTATACATATGTTTTCACATCTCATATATATATATATATATATATATATATATATATATATATGATATACTATACACATAAAGTATATCCATATTTATACATCACACACTATATAAGTATAATAACCATCCCTCAAAGTATAACTCAATGGATGCAGTCTCTAGAATGCTATCATCTTCCAGGGAATCAATCACATTATCACCCTAGGTACCAGCGGTTGGACTCTCACACCAACTTGGTAAAAAAACTAAATCACAACGTATGGTAAGCGTTCATAGTTCCTCACTGGAAATGAGAACGAAACATGCCTGCCACGTATCACCCTGATAAAAATCACACAATAGAAATAATGGACGACTATGACCTCGAGAGTATACGCTCCTTCTCCACAAGCCAGGGCCTCACGCATATTGCACAACTTCCCATGATAGCACTAGAGGGGTATGCTTCACATAAATATATCATTGACATACATATATATTTAAAATCACATCATATATACTGTCTATATACATATATATATATATATATATATATATATATATATAATAATAAGGGATAATGGTATTTTTACTGTTCATAAGTTTTGGAGACATTTGACACTTGAGATTGAAGCCAGTAATGCAATGATTCTATGGTTTAAAGTGTTTTATTGAAAGCTTCCTTTGACGCACTGACATAGCTTAATAGCTCATACAAAAATGGAATGGACAAGATAAGGCTGTCAAAAGGTAACTGTTTGTGTGGCTCGAGAAGGATGGTGAAGGGTTCAAAACCTTATCTTCCTCTCACTTTTACCTCCATCTCATTAAAGCAGCCAACCCTCTTTCACATCTCACGAAACCTATTACAACACTCCACCCAATTCCATTCTCTCTAACCTCATATCATCCCTCACATCTTTTCACCGTCCCCATTAGTTCCATTGTCGAAACAAATGGTCTACATTGTATTATTTTCTCTCGTCATCTCTCTATTTTGTTATTTAGTTTAGTTTAGTTTAGGGTTTGTGTTCCATTGCCGAAACAAATGGTGTACACGGTACACGGTATTTTTTCCACTTGATTCTCTATTTTTTTCTGCCCAAGTATTTATAACAATGACCATTTCATTTCCATAAATTTATGGCGAGGGATACCCATCGCCATAAATTATCGTGCAGAATTGGGAAGGACCAAGTCAAGATGAGGTGGTGGGTCTTAGGTTGATTAAGGGCTTGAGTCGTGGCTCGTAGTTGAGGTGGGTTGTGTTGGGGCTGGTTCAAATTGGGTATTATCGCTGGGGAAGAGTCTGGAGTGTAAAAATGGTTTGGAGATAGATTTGGGTTCAACTGGATAAGTGTAAAAATGAGTTGTTAATTAGTTATATTTTTTGGGTTCTCTTTTGATTCTCACTATTTTCGCATCATGTTAATTTTCATCATGAGAAAGGTTTTCAAGATCTTTCAAGCCTCCCGAGCCTGACCTCTCTATAGATAACTCTTCATCTCTCTCTCTTGGTGATGGTTCTCTTGATGTATGCCTCTTATGTTTCCGGATTGGAATCGAGGGCGAACATGTATACTAAAACGATTAGTAAGATTTCTTCCCAGTTGGGGCTTGTGAGTATTTTGTTCCATTTTTGCCGGTGTTTTTTTACTGTAACGGCACTGTTTGTATCTATGTTTGGATTTTATGACTATAAAGGGAACTGTTGCCATACCAGGAGTTCGCCGGCCTCAAGGGTACTCATCGAAACGAACCTCATACATTTAATCGGTAAGGTTCATCAACCATATAAGTTGTTTATTTTTTTAATGTTTTAAAATTAGGGGGTTTCTACTAAATTTGGAGTTTGAAGTATACAATTTGCATTCATAATAACATTTGGTATTTCTAAAATTTGGTTCCAACTTTCAAGTCAGATCCATCAATTTTTTATTATTTTTTTATTTTTCTCCGGTTCCTCCCATCTGCTAGGTAGATAGTTCCAATGCACTTAAATCTAGAAAAAAAATAGCAGACGTTATTGTTTGAAATTTTACTAGCAAAATGTGTTTAGAAGGTGTGTTGAAGTTTTAAATGTATTTTATTGTTCATTTTGAATAATGAATGTTGTTTATTTAAGTTTTTTTAATAATGAATATTTTTGTAATTTTTTCTTTACTTATATAATTAACTTATAAATTTGATTGTATATGCTACAGATTTACAACTGTGAGAGCAAATGTGGATTGATTATTTGGAGTCACGGTTGGAATATTGAGACAAACTGATACTGCTTTGGAAGAAGATTGAGTTTTTTCCCTATTGAGATTATTTCTTAGATTCTATTTTTAATTTACTGTAAATACTCCATCTTCTTAGACGACAGTAACCGAGTTTTGTTTCTCTACTGAAATTATGTTTTTGATTTTGTAGTTTAATACTGTCTCATAGGAATTTGAGGATTTTTATTTATTTTTCTTTTCCCCATTTGTTTCTTTATACAATCATAAATTTTAAATGATTATTTTTCTGTTTCACTCAGTATATCGCATTAATTAGTACTTGTATTCAAAATTTTAAATTTATGGATTTTCTTTCTCTTAGTTCTTCTGACACTTCATAAAAAAATGTTTGAAAACTTTTTTCTATTACTTTTTATTTATAAGAAAAACATAGAGCATAAAATTGTGTTCCATCCTTGAGTGTTCAAGTATTTTTAAAAAAATTCTATTTAAAAAGTTTTCTTTAAAAGAAAGCAGATTTGGAGCCTCGCAAAGCGGTTTTAGAGCAGCTAAAATATCTTGAGCCTCACAAAGCATTAGGTACTGAACTGAATAGTAGGCCGTCCATAGCGAGCAGCAGCTGTGATGTGTCCTCATGAGGGAGATCACCCACATCACATAAAATGAAATTTTATTGTTTAAAAAAGAATTATCAATCATCCTGAATCCATTAATGGTAGTTTATTTGACTACTCAATGAAAAGAAACTTATATGTGATAACAAAGGTCATTTTTTTTTCTACGGCTGAGTTGAATACTCAAGGAAACTCTAAAAAAATGCATTCAAATAATGAGTTGTTTAAGAATGTAAAAGTAATAAACCAATTCTAAAGAGTTTTCAATTCACCTGCTAAAGCATAACAATCTCAAAATCAAGAGGTTTGTAATTATTTTTTGAAAAACATCTTCTTTACATAATTACGTAAATGCCCATGTTAAGATACTATAATATAATCTAGGGTAAGTGATGAATTTTTTATGTTTAAAACTGAATTCCCCTACTAAAGATAATACCCATAAACTACTATTTAGATAAACTATACCACCTGCTAAATGTAATGGCCTGCATGCTTGCCATGCGATTAATAAAAATTATATTAAAATAATGTCAGCCATGCGATGTAATCATTATTTGTTGGGGAACAATAATTTTGTCATTTTGCGATTACGTACTTTTTAAATTTTTGTCGTTTCGCAATTACGTATTTTGAAAATTTTCTCCATGCCTTCAGGCACGGGTATCCGCTAGTGTGTGTGCGCGTGTGTGTATATATATATATATATATATATCATATCATATCCGGATATAAATGACTATCTCTCATGTCATTAGCCATTAATCTAAATATACCAATTTATATAAATCAATAAGTATACACACAACTTATTTTAATCCCATAAGTATTAACTCACTTATGATATGATTCTCACATTTCTTATTTTTGCATAGTAGTGTATCACCTCTAGCTAGTATTATTATATCATCCCATTAGCACCTTAGGATATTACTTATACATATTCCTATTCGGCATATGTATATTCTACCCATATATATAATCGACACACACACACACACACACACACACACATATATATATATATATATATATATATATATATATATATATATATATATATATAATATATATATATATATATATATATATTCAATACGCATAAATATATATACGAACCCGCTGAATAATTTCCTCGAATGTCGTTCTTCCCCGATATTCCTAAATTTAAATCTCGAATCTTTTCCACAAATCCGAGACTTATACATCCCCCATTTGTTCTTTTAGAGGTACTCGCGCTCGAAATAAGATCCCTAATATCTATCTTCCAAAAGGAAATTATTCCTAATCCTTTTAGTTTAAGAAAAACTTTATGTTTTTCTGTCAAAGTCGGACCAATCTGGTGGCCAAGAGAACGAACTAGTCCGATCAAAATGAACTGATCCGATCACAGAAAACGAACCCATCTGGTCATAAAAAACCAATCGAGTCACCTAAATTTGGATCGGGTCGGTCCCTACATTTTCATAAGTTCATCTTCTCCAACATCAAAATTCATTCTAAAACTCATCCAACTCAATTTCTACTAAGATTTACCCAACACGCCAATTAGTTTATGGGATTCTTCAATATATTCAAGAATTTAACCCTAATTCTTATTAAACCCACCATTTTCATTTCTTCCAATTTTCTCACCAAATATTTTACCATTAACATGGATTCAAACTTAGATTTCATATAGAATTATTATCTCAACAAAATCATATGAAATCATTCCCCAAATCCCCATTTTGATTCAAGAATCCCAACCTAAAATCATAATTTTCTCACCAATTATGATATGAAAAATAAACACACATCAATCATTAAAGCAAGTTAAACACTTGCTTCGTTGGATAAATACGATGATCTTGTGTCGGAATCCATCGGAGCTTGGTCAAAAATCTTCTCTTCTTTTCCCTTTTATTCCTTCTTTCTTTCTCTTTCTCTCGTAGCTTATAAGAGAGAAATGAGGATTTATCTCTTAATAAACCTAAAATTGACACTTATACACCAATATGAGTCCCTACAAATCCAAAAAGCCCCGAAACCCAAACACTACATTCGGGGTACTCTATTTAGACTATCTCCTCCCTTTTGAGACCAACCGTGCACTCGAAATCTCCATTTGAGTCACTTATAAAAAAAATAATGTCTTAACTCAACACATCTCCACACTTATTTTTCGGATAAAATAACATCATATGTCACTTTTATTCACTTTTGACAAGAAATATAATTAGTCCATGTCATTTAATTTAAATCTTGAAATTATTAAATTACATCCACTCATGTAATTTAAATATCCATAAATGTACGGGTGACGCAACTAAGAATTTATCTCAGAAGTGCGTTCTCTCTAGGCTCAAGTGCAAGCCTGTCGCGTTAGTAATAATCCGACAAATCGGGATCGTCTCCACAAGGATCAAAAATTGGTAATTGAGAATAACATAGGAAAAGTTTATTTAATCTTCAAATGGATAATCAAAAGAAAAAAAAAGATGATTGATGGATTGAAATTTCAAATTGGTGATGAAATAAAAATAAACTACGTGCACAAGAACACTAAGAATTGTAAAGAAAATAGATATGAGTATGAGAGAAAATAGGTTGAAATACAATCCCCCAAACCTTAGTAATTACCGTATAGAATACTAGAATTGTAAATTAAAATTTTGACTGAATCCAGTCTTTATAGATCCTAAGCATTACATATATGAGGGAACTAGCCCGCATCATATGAAATCAAAGGTAAATACAAAGTGGTGTAGAACAATAACACTTCCATAGTATTCTTAAACATCCCAAGTACCTAGGGCAAGAGAGATTAAAAGATCTACTATGTTCGTATAATTTTCATACACTATTCGGTCAATATTTAATTTACACTCTATTTTCTACATGGGTAACTTACCTCAGGATGGGTTCATGCATCCCCACCCTTGAAAATTTAGCTAGCCATGGTTTTATGAGAAGAAAACAAATTCATAACTATGCATGGAATTATGTATCTAAGAAACATTATTTCAAAAGAAAATTGCAAAACAATTGAGAATCGAATTAAAAATAAAATAGAGAATAAATGAGGGAATGGAAATTGATACTTGGATTGAAGATTGAAACTTGTAATCAGCAGCATTAGGGAAAAGAGATGAACTTAAATCCAGAATACTCCTTGTTCCTCAAACTTACAAACTTGGGTTTTTCTAAGAATATGAAATTGTCTACCAAAGAAAAAGAAGTGAAAAGGCACTCTAAAAAGGACTACCCTTGGAAGTATGTAGGGTTTGGCTTTTCATAACACCAACCAGTATGATTTTACAGCTTATAGCGATGAGCTGTACAAGATATTCCAATAATTGCACCTCTTCAGCTCTAAATTAAATTTCAGAATTTTAACAATCGGACCGGTCCTATTATCATCGGATCGGTTTGGTTCCATCCGAATCGGTTCTTTTTTTATTTTCCTGGACCGGTCCTGTACCAGATCGGTTCTTTTTTTATTTGCCCGGACCGGTCCTCTTTTTTTGGTCAATTTCTCTTCATTATCTCGCAACTTCAAAGCCTCGTAACTTCTTCACCGTAGCTCGGATTGAGGTTCCATTTTTTCCAGTGTTCTTTTAATTAGAATATCTTAAACTTTCTAATTGGACCCACCTTCGGAATATGGCTGTAAAATTACGTAAATGCCCTTTGACTTGTCTTCCTTTATTCTCTTCCTTTCTTTCGGTTTCTTTGTTTCTTTTCTTACACTAAATACCTGTAAAATCAATACGAAATACACGAAACTCGGGGTACTTGTTAGAAGAAGTCATTAGAAATGATATGGGATAAAAGCAAATCAATTACGTTGCTCGAGATATTAAAATTGCTAAATTAAGGGGAAAAAATCAGAAGAATTTATCCTCAGTCAAATCCCCCTTACTTAGAACTTTGCACGTCCCGGGCAATGTAATTGAAGCTAACTGATAATACGCAAATACTGAGTATTTCATCCTCCGAACGGACGAATTTTAGCCCCCTCAGGTATCTTATTCCCTATATTTATGCTCGTTAACCAGACAACCTCGGATTTCTACATTAACATGTTTTGCAGGGGTTAATTGAGCTTTTGTAGGTAATTGGATGCTATGTGTGAACTTCGGACGTGTTCCACTCTATTTCCATACACAGTCGCACGTTCAAGGGCATTTTAGTCTTTTCACAGCTTGGGTATCTGGCCCAACATCTCACGAAAGTTGTAGCCCTCCTCGCTAGCTTCACGTGGTCCTGAACGGTGTGCGATTCTGATTCATAACGAAGAAGTTACAACAATTTCAGCGGAGGGAAAAACAATGAATCAAAAGAGGAGAAGAAAAGAGAAGAAAATATGCAGTGTGCTGCTGGTTCATTCTACCCTGCTTGATTGATCGATCGACCAAAATTGTCGATCGATCGACCATTCTGAATTGTTGAATTTTGGCCTTGATCGATCTATCGACCAAAGGGCTCGATCGATCGGTCCCCTGTTTTTCAGCAGATACTTTGTATTTCTTTTCTTTTCTCTTTTCTTTTCTAATTTAATTCCCACTTGGTATATAATCCAATTGTGTTGTAATGGAATTGAGGTGAACGTTTTTAGAGAGTTTTAGAAGATATAATAGGTTAGGGTTTCGGTTTTTGGATGGTTCTTCTTCAATTATACTTGGTTTGACACCCCATTTGTTGTGTAAGTTGACTATTCATCTCCCCTACCAATTCATTTAGTTGCATTTCTTCATTTCTTGCTTTCTAGTTCATTTACAAGCTTTCTAATTTAGGTTTACATGCTCTAGTTACATGCTTTGATCACGTCCTTTCTAGTATAGTTTTATCGCGTTTATTTACACGCTTTCATTTATCGCGTTTTAACATGATTTCTAGCTAATTTAAATTAGGTTGTGTTTGAATGGAACTCACTCGAGTTGACGCGTTGCTTTGCTTTGGTGATGGTGTCTACGGGTCTATTTTGAGTGCGTTGTCCTAGTTATTGTGCCTAGAAGATTTGATGGGGCATATCATGTATGTCCCGTGCATATGACCTTTCGTGCGCAATTTTTGGAATATTTGTTGACAACAAAATCTTATTAAGCTTTTATGATGATTTAGGGCGTAACAGCCTTTGATTTAATTAACTGTCGAAACGAGACGCATTTGTAATAACTCGTCGACCCATGTAGCCATTTTATACTAATTAACTCGAGTGAGGGATATTCGACACAACCTATAGTTTTACTCGCTTTCATAATCTAGTTTAAATACCTTTCCTAGATTAACATTTCCCTTTATGCATATTTTTCCTTTTAGTTTGTAATCACCTTTTACACTATTATTTCAGAATATTAAATCACTTAAATTCTAGCAACTCGTCTCTCTGGATTTTCGATACTCGACTTACCGCTATACTCACCCGTTGAGTGTAGTCGTAATTTTGGTTTTTGTATATTTCAGGTGAGCCGAATATAAAACGACCGACGCGTAGGTAACTCTCGCGCCGCGGCGAAACCCCTGTTAATCAAATGGTGCAGTTGTCAGGGACTAGTTTGTTTTAGACTTTATTTGATTTAGCATTTCATTGTATTTTCTTTCTATTTGTATTATTTTCTAATACTTTTACAGGACTTCCACATTTGAGTACTTAGAAACGTTCGAATCTTTCCCGCGCGCACCTACTTTGTGGAATTCGCCACTTCGAGCCATTTTTGGGGTAAGCATGTCTTATTCCAATTCTTTCGGTAATCCTTGTTATAATTCTCAAAATTCTAGGCCTATGACTTTCGGTGAATACTTAACATCCCAAAGTAAAACAAATTCAAATATTACTTTGGGCGAGTATAACGAAAGTCAAAACTTAGGTTATTGGAATTTTGATGATGATGATAATGATTTTGGGCCTTTACCTCCTTATAATAGGAATTTTGAAACGAATTGCAATCATTTTAAAAATTCCTATAATAATGAGTTTTCGTTTAAGTCCGATGGTAATTTTCAAAGTTCCCATTCTAATGCATCCGCACCTCGACCTATGACATTAGGTGAGGGTTTGCGTATGTATGAGAATGAAAAAATTGAAAATCATTATCGGGAAGAAAATCGTTCGTGGAAACATGAGTTGGATTTATTATTTGAGTCTGACGACAATTTTGCTTCTGAGACTTTCGAAGTCAAGGAATGTTTTGAAGCAAATGAGGTACTTTTGCCTAATTTAGAACAAACCATTCTAGACTTTGCCCATCGCGTAATAGATATTGAAAGAGAGGATGAAAATGACGTAATATCTATTTGCAATGAAATGATTTCTTCTTTGGCCACCAAAGAAGAACATTTCATTGAAAATGATATTATTTCATTCGAAACTCAAACTTCATGCGATGATGACTCATCTCATGAGTTTGGATTTCATTTATCCCCATTTTCATTCTCTATTACCCCACTGGAACAGGTACCTGATGATTCGGTTTCAAACTTTAATGTTTTAAACCCTATCGCCGATGATGAGTACTTCCTTGAGTAGCCCTCCACGATCGCATCTTTGCCTTTGTGTGCGCCGCCTCCCACTCCAACTTCAAAATCATTTGGAGGATATTCGACTTTTCTCGGTCCCCACTTATTTTTGTCACCCGTGCAATCCAAACCCCCATCGTCCCTCCAAAACTTTTAATTGGCGATGGTTCCTTTCTTCCGCCTTACACATGCATTCTGTTGTTCAAACGAAATTCATATTTTTTGGAAGGCATGCTTGTATGTGAGGGTACACCGGTTATCCTCCAAAGTCAAATCATTTTCACAGTGGACCCTCAGTTATTTAGACTTCTAGTGTATAGTTAGTGTGAAGCCTAAATAGTAGGTTGTATGTAGTTAGATTTTTATTTTTTCTTTCCTTTTTAATTTATTTTAGTGTAATTAGTTAACTTTTTGTTATTTATTTTTGCTATGCTCGGTACTAACTTGTTTTGTAGATTTTTGGGACTTGTTCTTATGGGGATCGCTCCAATTTTGGGTAATATCGCTCTTTTCCTCTCTTTGACTTGGTTCTTAATTAACATTGAGGACAATGTCAAGTTTTAAGTTAGGGCGTGTGGGATATTCTATCCATTTCTTATTAGTCCATGTTTTTGCTCACATATTAGTTACTTAGTATGCTTTTCTTAGAAAAATTGAAAATTTTCAAAAATATTTTCTTTCTTTTTTCTCTTTTTGGGCATTTTGCCTTTGTTTTCGATGATAAATTTTATTAATTGCCCTATCCAATAGACAACCCAATGATGCATGCTCTCGATTTTAGAAGTTATTAGACTTTAGTCTCCATTGTTGATATTATGAATAACGTCATGAATTAAACTTTAATCCCATGAGCACATGCACTTTAGTGGTTCTATTGATTTGGTTTAAGATTTTTATAACTCAGTATTCTTTTGTTGCATTGTATATACTTACACCGAGTAAGCTTTGTACATTTCGTCGTTTGTGAGTGTTATACACCATTCTTTTCTCAGTGAAAACGTTGATTTCGTTGGTAATATCACTATTCTTTCATTTCACCGTTCATTAATTGAGTTCATACTTGAAATGTGTTACTTGAACATGATTTTCATATATTGTTTTGATTCGAGAATTGCATAAACTTTGTGAAATGATCATAGGCCCTCTTTGTTATGTCACCCATATTAGCCTTGACCTCACCTTATATGTTTACCCTCGTCAACCCCTTTGAGCCTAAATATTAGCCTTTCATTTCATAACCCAAATCCCATAACACATACACTTTCCATACCATTGTTTGGAATGTTACTTGGGATTGAATGATGTTGTTATGATGTCGGTTGCAATTTAGGAATATGAGAGTTTGATAAGTGAAAAGAAAAAGACTGAAACAGAGGAAGTTAAAAACAAAAAGAAAAAAAAGGAAAAAAGTGAGAAAAAGAAGAAAAGAAAAAGAAAGAGAAGTCTGTATATGTTGTATATAGTTCAATAAGCTTTGATTACTCTCCCCGATTTGGAACTTGTTTTCCAATTTTGACATTGCCCGCATCTTCCCATTATCCCGAGTTTTCGTTCCAAACCCTTTGAATCCATACATACATTCCTTCGTTTCGCACCCTAGCCATACCTACATTATAACCGTATACAAGTCCTATGTGATCTTAGATTGATGTAATTTAAAAGTCATAATAGTTGTGATAATTTGTGATAATGCATTTCGCCTCTTTTAGTGTGCGGTGTCCTTTCATTGAGATTACATTTTTCAGTTTATATATAGCGTTCTTCATTGTGACATGTGTGCGGCCTAGTTTCCATTTACATTTACTCTTTAGCCCGCATGTTCCGTGTGTTACCTCCCTATTTCGAGTGAATTTTCTTGATGACTGTAATGCTCGTGAGGATTGAATATATGCTTGCTTTAACTTTTAGTATCCGATTTATTTAAGTTTTTCGCCAAATCATACTTTGCATGTGCTCACTCCCCCTCCCACATTTTAAGGTTTCAATTCTATGAGGTGCATTCTATAATGTTAATCATGCGGACTTTTGTTTGAATTCATTCACTTTGCTAATAATGCATACGAAATCCTTTTCGCCATTATTGGGCTTGTCGCGTGTTGGTTTGGGCTTATTTTGAGGAAACCATGTGATGTTTGTGGGTACCATCCCTGTAAACCCTCACGATACGACACTCGTCCACTAGGGTGACCTTGGGGTTTAACGGCTAATTGCATATGCTAAATGCAATCGAATCGCCCGCAAAAGTGGCCTTTTGCTTTTATACCATACTTTTGTACTATCTCCTGCTTTTGGTTTGCTTGTAGTTCTTATTGCATCCTATTTCATTGCTAGGGACTAGCAATGTGTAAGTTAGTGGGTGTGATAATATGCAAATACTGGGTATTTCATCCTCCGAACGGACGCATTTTAGCCCCCTCGGGTATCTTATTCCCTATATTTATGCTCGTTAACCTGAAAACCTCGGATTTCTACGTTAACATGTTTTGCAGGGGTTAATTGAGCTTTTGTAGGCAATTGGATGCTAAGTGTGAACTTCGGGCGCGTTCCACTCTATTTCTGTACAAAACCGCACGTTCAACGACATTTTAGTATTTTCACATCATGGGTACCTGGCTCGACATCTTACAAAAGTTGTAGCCCTCCTTGCTAGCTTCGCGTGGCCGTGAAGATTTCAGGGGAGGGAAAAACAATGAATCAAAAGAGGAGAAGAAAAGATGCAGTGTGCTGCTGATGCATTCTGCCCTGCTTGATCGATCGATCGACCATTCTGAATTGTCAAATTTTGTCTTTGATCGATCGATCAACCAAAGGGGTCGATCGATCGATCCCCTGTTTTTCAGTAGAAATTTTTTATTTCTTTTCTTTTCTCTTTTCTTTTCCAATTTAATTCCCACTTGGTATATAAGCCAATTTTGTTGCAAGGAAATTGAGGTGAACGTTTTTATAGAGTTTTAGAAGATGGAATACATTAGGGTTTGGTTTTTGGATGGTTCTTCTTCATTTATACTTGGTTTGACACCTCATTTGTTGTGTAAGTTGACTATTCATCTCCCCTACCAATTAATATAGTTGCATTTCTTCATTTCTTGCTTTCCAGTTCATTTACAAGCATTCTAATTTAGGTTTACATGCTTTGATCACGTGCTTTCTAGTATAGTTTTATCGCGTTTATTTACACGCTTTCATTTATCGCGTTTTTAACATGATTTCTAGCTAATTTAAATTAGGTTGTGTTTGAATGGAACTCACTCGAGTTGACGCGTTGCTTTGCTTTGGTGATGGTGTCTACGGGTCTATTTTGAGTGCGTTGTCCTAGTTATTGCACCTAGGAGATTTGACGGGGCATATCATGTATGTCCCGTTCTTACGACCTTTCATGCGCAATTTCTGGGATATTTATAGACGTCAAAATCTTATTAGGCTTTTATGATGATTTAGGGCGTAATAACCCTTGATTTAATTAACTGTCGAAACAAGACACACTTGTAATAACTCGTCGACCCATGTAACCATTTTATACTAATTAACTCGAGTGAGGGATATTAGAGGCAACCTATAGTTTTACTCCCTCTCATAATCTAGTTTCAATACCTTGCCTAGATTAACATTTCCATTTATGCATATTTTTCCTTTTAGTTTGTAATCACCTTTTACACTTTTATTTCGGAATATTAAATCACTTAAATTCTAGCAACTCGTCTCGGTGGATTTTCGATACCCGACTTACTGCCATACTCACCCGTTAAGTGTAGTCATAATTTAGGTTTTTGTATAGTTCAGGTGAGCCGAATATAAAACGACCGGTGCATAGGTGACTCTCGCGCCACGGCGAAACCCCTATCTAGTTATCTTTATGCTTTCTAGCACTTTTACGGTCCTAAATTCCTATAATTATGCTCATTAACCAGACAACCTTGGATTTGGATATATACATGCTTTGTAGGGGTTATTTGTGCTTTTGTAGGTATTGGAACGCAAAAAGTGTGGTTCGGTTGCATTTAAGAGAAGTTTCATCGCCGAATGCTACTTCAAGGGAAATTTGGTCTTTTCAAACTCACTATTTTTATTTAATGAAGTTACCCACATGTAGATCATCAAATTATCTTTCCGTGGCCACTAACCGTGTGTCATTCGGACTCCGTATGTGGAAGTTATGCCCATTTCCGGAAGATTTTTCTATTTTCTTCTACTTCAAGGGCATTTTGGTTATTTTATACTGCATAATTTGGAGTGTTTCAAAATATAATCATGTAGAGAGTTGAATTATCGTCGCGTCAGTTTTGACCACGCATCATTTCGATTCCGTATGAGGGAGTTATGGCCGTTTCTGTGCAACGCGTCAAAATTGGTTCGGAGGGAAAAGTGGGTTGTCTCGAGCCCAAGGCGAATTCTAAAAGTGCGGTCGACCGGTCCCAAAATAGAGGTCGACCTGTCCCATCAGATATGGACGAAAATTGGCTTATTTTGGGTTGGTTTTGTTGGTGGTTTATTTTGGGGTATTAATAGAATGTTTGGGGCTTTTCTTAGAAGATATATCTTTCATTTTTAGGTTAAGGTTAGGGTTTTGAGAGCTCATTTTATCTCTCATTTGGGTTTGCTTCATTTGTGGATTGTAAGGGCACTATTCATCATCATCTCCATTTATATAGTTGTATTTCTTGACTTCTTGCTTTGATAACTAGTTTCCTTGCTTTCAAATTTATTTATTGTTGTTATTTATTGCATTAATTAGTTTAGTTGTTGTTTAAAGTAGTTTAATACATGTATTGTCAGTAGATAACGGGTTGGGATTGTGTTTTCGCCATTGATGGGAGTTGAGCTCCGAAAATTAGGTTTTGTGTAAAATTGCATTTAATTGAAACCTCACGTATTAAAGTCGGATTATTATGCGTTTAACTTTCTTTGTCACGCAATGTTAGTGTTTACAACGATAATCCGAATTTAAGATGCGTGTGACCATTTTTTGTTAAATGTTTAATCTCGCAACTTTGAGTTAAATTCCTTATTATGTGATGTTTATACTTAATTGAAAATGCTCGATTAAATATTTTCGAACCGAAATTCTAATTATTAGTTGTTTAGCCCATGGTGGGGACACGATCCCAACTCTCGTTCTATTAATTATAGTTTAGACTTATCTTCTTAATTTTTCCCTTTTTTTATTTCCAACCTATCACCTTTTACACTTTTATTTTAGGAGTATTAAATCCTATAAATTATTGAAACTTGTCTCTATGGATTTTCGATACCCGACTTACCGCTATACTTGTATCGCAGGTGGAGTCATAATTTAGGTTTTTGTATTAAGGTGGTGAACGGAAAACAACGATTAGCGTTCTGACGCGATTCTACTTTTCACCCTTAATCAAAATGGCGCCGTTCTGGGGACTAGTTTGTTTTAGTCTTTATTTGATTTAGTATTTCATAGTATTTTCTCTCTATTTGTATTATTTCCTAACCTTTTTGCAGGACTTCCACATTTGAGCACTTAGAAACGCTCAAATCTTTCCCGCGTGCACCTACTTTGTGGAATTCGCCACTTCGAGCCATTTTTGGGGTAAGCATGTCTTATTCCAATTCTTTTGGTAATCCTTGTTATAATTCTCATAGTTCTAGGCCTATGACTTTCGGTGAATACTTAGCATCCCAAAGTAAAAAAAAATCAAATATGACTTTGGGCGAGTATAACGAAAGTAAAAAATTAGGTTATTGGAATTTTGATGATGTTGGCAATAATTTTGGGCCTTTACCTCGTTATAATTGGAGTTTTGAAACAAATTCGAATAGTTTTTAAAATTCCTATATTAATGAGTTTTCGTTTAAGTCCGATGGTAATTTTCAAAGTTTCCATTTTCATGCATCCGCAACTCGACCTATGACATTCGGTGAGGGTTTGCGTATGTATGAAAATGAGAAAATTGAAACTCGTTATCGAAAAGAGAATCGTTCGTGGGAACATGAGTTGGATTTATTATTTGAGTCTGACGACGATTTTTCTTCCGAGACTTTCGAGGTCGAGGAATGTTTTGAACCAAATGAGGAACTTGTGCCTACTTTCGAACAATCCATTCTATATTTTGCCCATTGCGTAATAGATATCAAAAGTGAGGATGATAATGACATAATATCTATTTGCAATGAAATGATTTCTTCTTTGGCTCCCAAAGAAGAACATTTCATTGAAAATGATATTATTTCATTTGAAATTCCAACTTCATGCGATGATGATTCAACTCATGAGTTTGAATTTCTTTCATACCCATTTTCATTCTCTACTACCACACTGTCACAAGTACCCAATGATTCAGTTTCAAACTTTAATGTTTTAAATCCTATCGCCGATGAGGAGTACTTGCTCGAGTCTCCCTCCACGATCTCATCTTTGCCTTAGTGTGCGCCGCCTCCCATTCCAACTTCAAAATCATTGGGAGGATATCCGGCTTTCCTCGGTCACCACTTATTTTTGTCACCCATGCAATCCAAAACCCCTATCGTCCCTCCAAAACTTTTATTTGGCGACGGTTCATTTCTTCCGCCTTACACATGCCTTCTATTAATAAAACGTAATACATATTTTTCGGAAGGCATGCTTGTATGTGAGGGTACACCGATTATCCTCCAAAGTCAAATTATTCTTATGGTGGACCCTCAGCTATTTAGACTTCTAGTGCATAGTTAGTGTGAAGCCTAAATAGTAGGTTGTATATAGTTGGCTTTTTATTATTTCTTTCTTTAGTTTTTTTTCCTTTCTAATTTAGTCTAGTGTAATTTGTTAACTTTTTCCTATTTATTTTTGCTTTTCTTGGTACTAACTTGTTTTGTAGATTCTTTGGACTTGTTCTCATGGGGATCGCTAAACTTTTGGGTAATATTGTTATTTTCTTCTCTTTGACTTGGTTCTTAGTTTACATTGAGGACAATGTCAAGTTTGAAGTTAGGGGTTGTGGGATATTCTATCAATGTCTTTAATTTAGTCCATGTTTTTGCTCACATGTTAGTTACTTAGTATGCTTTTCTTAGAAAAATTGATAAATTTGAAAAAGATTTTCTTTCTTTTTTCTCATTTTTTGTGATTTTTGCCTTTGTTTCCGATGATAAATTTCAATGATTACCCGATCCAAAAGAAAACCCAATGATGCATGTTCTCGATTTTAGAAGTTATTAGACTTTAGTCCTCAATCATTGATATTATGAATAACTTCATGAATTAAACTTTAATCCCATGAGCACATGCACTTTTATTGTTCTATTGATTTGGTTTAAGATTTTTATAACTCAGTATTCTTTTGTTGCATTGTATATACTTACACCAAGTAAGCTTTGTACCTTTCGTCATTTGTGAGTGTATACACTATTCTTTTCTCATTGAAAACTTTGAATTCGTCGGTAATCTCACGATTCTTTCATTTGACTGTTCATTAATTGAGTTCATACTTGAAATGTGTTACTTGAGCATGATTTTCATATATTGTTTTGATTCGAGAATTATGTAAACTTTATGAAATGATCACAGTCCATCTTTGTTATATCGCCAATATTAGCCTTGACCTCACCTTATATGTTTACCCTCGTCAACCCCTTTGAGCCTAACTATTAGCCTTTCATTTCATAACCCAAATTCGATAACCAACTCCAAATTGGAGTTTTAAACACATACATACACTTTCCATACCTTTGTTTGTAATGTTACTTGGGATTGAATGTTGTTGTTATGATGTCGGTTGCAATTTGGGCATATGAGAGTTTGAAAAGAAAAGTAAAGAAAGATGTGAAAAAGTGAAGAAAAAGAGAAAGCAAAAAAGCAAAAGAAAACAAAAGAGAAAAATGAGAAAAAGAAGAAAATAAAAAGAAAGAGAAAGTTATAAATGTTGTATATAGTTCAATAAGCTTTGATTGCTTCCCCGATGATATATCTAATGCCGTTTTGGAACTCGTTTTCCAATTTTGATATTACCCGCATTTTCCCATTATCCCGAGTTTTCATCCTGAACACTTTGAATCCGTACATACATTCCTTTCATTTCATCCCCTAGCCATACCTACATTATAACCCTATTAAAGTCCTATGTGATCTTAAGTAGATGTAATTCAAAGGTTTAAATAGTTATGATAATCTGTGAAAATACATTTTCCCCCCTTTAATGAGCGGTATCCTTTCATTGAGATTACATTTTTCATTTTCTATATAGCGTTATTCATCTGTGACATGTGTGCGGCCTAGTTTCCATTTACATTTACTCCTTATGCCCGCATGTCCCGTGTGTTACCTCCCTGTTTCGAGTGAATTCCCTTGATGAGCGTAATGCCCATGAGGATTGAATATATGCTTGCTTTAACGTTTATCCGATTTATATAAGTTTTTTTCCAAATCACACTTTGCATGTGCTCGTTCCCTGACCACATTTTAAGGTTTCAATTCTATGAGGTGCATTCCATAATGTTAATGATTCGGACTTTTGTGTGAATTCATTCACTTTGATAATAATGCATATGAAATCTTTTTCGCTTTTGTTGGGCTTGTCGCATGTTGGTTTAGGCATATTTTGAGGAAACCATATGATTTTTGTGGGTATCATCCTAGAAAACCCTCAGGAGACGACACTCGTCCACTAGGGCAACCTAGGGATTTAAAGGCTTATTGCATATGCTAAATGCAATCGTGTTCCCTACGAAAGTGGGAATTATATTTCGATGCATATATTAGTTTTGCATTTCCTTCTCTGGACTAGTTTTGTTTGTTTCATCACTAGGGACTAACAATGTTTAAGTTAGGGGGTGTGATTCGTATCGAATATTGCATATTTTTGCCCGTTATCTTTATGCATTCTAGCACTTTTACGGTCCTAAATGCCTATAATTATGCTCATTAACCAGATAACCTTGGATTTGGATATATACATGCTTTGCAGGGGTTATTTATGATTATGTAGTATTGGAACGCTAAAAGTGAGGTTCGGTTGCATTTCAAAGAAGTTTTGTCGTCGAATGCTACTTCAAGGGAAATTTGGTCTTTTCAAACTCACTATTTTTTATGGAATGAAGCTACCAACATGTAGATCATCAAATTATCTTTTCGTGGCCACTAACCGTGCGTCATTCTGACTCCGTATGTGGAAGTTATGCCCATTTCCGAAAGGTTTCGGTATTTTCTTCTACTTCAAGGGAATTTTGGTAATTTCATACTGAATAATTTGGAGGGTTTCAAAACATAATCATTTATAGAATTGAATTAGCTTTGCGTCGGTTCCGGCCACACATCATTTCGATTCCGTATGAGGGAGTTATGGCCGTTTCCGTGCAACGCGTTAAAATTGGTTCGGAGGGAAAAGTGGGTTTTCTCCAGCCCAAGGAAAATTCTAAAAGTGCGGGCGAACAGTCCCAAAACAAAGGTCGACCGGTCCTATCAGATATGGACGCAAATTGGCTTATTTTGGGTTTTTTGGGTTGGTTTTGTTGGTGGTTTATTTTGGGGTATTAATAGAATGTTTGGGGCTTTTCTTAGAAGATATATCTTTCATTTTTAGGTTAGGGTTAGGGTTTTGAGAGCTCATTTTCTCTCTCATTTGGGTTTGCCTCATTTGTGAATTGCAAGTGCACTATTCATCATCCTCTCCATTTATATAGTTCTATTTCTTGATTTCTTGTTTTGATAACTAGTTTCCTTGCTTTCAAATTTATTTATTATTGTTATTTATTTCTTTAATTACTTTAGTTATTGTTTAAAGTAGTTTAATCCATGTATTGTCAGTAGATAACGGTTTGGGATTGCGTTTCCACCATTGATGGGCGTTGAGCTCCGAAAATTAGGTTTTGTGTAAAATTGCATTTAATTGAAACCTCGCATATTAAGGTCGGATTATTATGCGTTTAAATTTCTTTGTCACGCAACGTTAGTGTTTATAGCGATAATCCGAATTTAAGATGCGTGTGACCATTTTCTGTTAAATTTTTAATATCGCAACTTTGAGTTAAATTCCTTATTGTGTGATGTTTATACTTAATTAAAAATGTTCGATTAAATATTTTCGAACCGAAATTCTAATTATTAGTTGTTTAGCCCATAGTGGGGACACGATCCCGACTCTCGTTTTATTAATTCTAGTTTAGACTTAACTTCTTAATTTTTTCCTCTTTTTATTTCCAACCTATCACCTTTTACACTTTTATATTAGGAATATTAAATCCTATAAATTCTAGCAACTCGTCTCTATGGATTTTCGATACCCGACTTACTGTTATACTTGTATCGCAAGTGCAGTCGTAGTTTAGGTTTTTTTATTAAGGTGGTGAACGGAAAACAACGATTAGCGTTCTGATGCGACGCTACTTTTCACCCTTAATCAAAATGGCGCCGTTGTCGGGAACTAGTTTGTTTTAGTTTTTATTTGATTTAGTATTTCATAGTATTTTCTCTCTATTTGTATTATTTGCTAACCTTTTTGTAGGACTTCCACATTTGAGCACTTAGAAACGCTCGAATCTTTCCCGCGTGCACCTACTTTGTGGAATTCGCCACTTCGAGCCATTTTTGGGGTAAGCATGTCTTATTCCAATTCTTTCGATAATCCTCGTTATAATTCTCATAATTCTAGGCCTATGACTTTCGGTGAATACTTAGCATCCCAAAGTAAAACAAATTCAAATATGACTTTGGGCGAGTATAACGAAAGTCAAAACTTAGGTTATTGGACATTTGATGATGATGACAATGATTTTGGGCCTTTACCTCCTTATAATAGGAGTTTTGAAGCGAATTCAAATAGTTTTCAAAATTCCTATATTAATGAGTTTTCGTTTAAGTCCGATGGTAATTTTCAAAGTTTCCATTTTCATGCATCCGCACCTCGACCTATGACATTCGGTGAGGGTTTGCATATGTATGAAAATGAGAAAATTGAAACTCATTATCGGGAAGAAAATCGTTCGTGGGAACATGAGTTGGATTTATTATTTGAGTCCAACGACGATTTTTCTTTCGAGACTTTCGAGGTCGAGGAATGTTTTGAACCAAATAATGAACTTGCGCCTACTTTCGAACAATCCATTCTAAACATTTCCCATTGCGTAATAGATATCGAAAGTGAGGATGATAATGACATAATATCTATTTGCAACAAAATGATTTCTTCTTTGGCTCCAAAAGAAGAACATTTCATTGAAAATGATATTATTTCCTTTGAAATTCCAACTTTATGCAATGATGATTCATCTCATGAGTTTGAATTTCTTTCATCCCCATTTTCATTCTCTACTACCACACTGTCACATGTACCCGATGATTCGGTTTCAAACTTTAATGTTTTAAATCCTATCGCCGATGAGGAGTACTTGCTCGAGTCGCCCTCCACGATCTCATCTTTGCCTTGGTGTGCGCCGCTTCCCATTCCAAATTCAAAATCATTGGGAGGATATTCGACTTTTCTCGGTCACCACTTGTTTTTGTCACCCATGCAATCCAAACCCCCCATCGTCCCTCCAAAACTTTTACTTGGCGATGGTTCATTTCTTTCGCCTTACACATGCCTTACCCCCCATCGTCGTAATTTAGGTTTTTGTATTAAGGTGGTGAACAGAAAACAACGATTAGCGTTTTGACGCGACGCTACTTTTCACCCTTAATCCATTTTGATTAAGGGTTCAAAGTAGCGTCGCGTCAAAATGCTAATCGTTGAATTCGTTTCACCGCATTAATACAAAAACCAAAATTACGACTGCACTTGCGATACAAGTATAGCGGTAAGTCGGGTATCGAAAATCCACAGAGACAAGTTGCTAGAATTTATAGGATTTAATTCTCCTAAAATAAAAGTGTAAAAGGTGATAGGTTGGAAATAAAGAAAAGGGAAAAATTAATAAGTTAAGTCTAAACTATAATTAATAAAATGAGAGTCGGGATCGTGTCCCCACCATGGCCTAAACAACTAATAATTAGAATTTCGGTTTTAAAACATTTAATAGAGCATTTTTAATTAAGTATAAACATCATACAATAAGGAATTTAACCCAAAGTGGCGAGATTAAATATTTAACAGAAAATGGTCACACGCATCTTAAATTCGGATTACCGCTATAAACACTAACGTTGCGTGACAAAGAAAGTTAAACGCATAATAATTCGATTTTAATACACGAGGTTTCAATTATATGCAATTTTACACAAAACCTAATTTTCGGAGCTCAACGCCCATCAATGGCGAAAACGCAATCCGAACCCGTTATCTACTGACAATACATGGACTAAACTACTTTAAACAACAACTAAACTAATTAAAGCAATAAATAACAACAATAAACTAATTTGAAAGCAAGGAAACTAGTTATCAAAGCAAGAAATCAAGAAATGGACGCTTTATTAAAGAGGAAGAATATGAATAGTAACAACTTACTTAGAAATTGGGATGGAACCCTTGGAGAGAGAAGCTCTAAAAAATATCCCCTAAAAACTAACCTAAATGAATTATATCCTCCAAATAAAAGCCCCTAACATTTTATATATACCCCAAAATAAACCCCCAACAAAACAAAGCCAAAAAACCCAAAATAAGTCATTTTTTATCCATATCGGATGGGACCGGTCGACCTCTATTTTGGGACCGGTCGACCGCACTTTTGGAATTTGCCTTGGGCTGGAGACAACCCACTTTTCCCTCTGAACCAATTTTGACGCGTTACACGGCAACGACCATAACTCCCTCATACGGAATCAAAATGAGGCGTGGTCGGAATCGACGCGAAGCTAATTAAATTATCTACATGATTTTGTTTTGAAACTCTCCAAATTATGCAGTATGAAATTACCAAAATTCCCTTGAAGTAGAAGAAAATACCAAAACCTTTCGGAAATAGGAATAACTTCCAGATACGGAGTCAAAATGACACATGGTCAGTGGCCCCGAAAAGATAATTTGATGATATACATGTTGGTAAATTCATTATATAAAAATAGTGAGTTTGAAAAGACCAAATTTCCTTTGAAGTAGCATTTGACGACGAAACTTCTCCGAAATGCAACCGAACCTCACTTTTAGCGTTCTAATACCTACAAAAGCACAAATAACCCCTAGAAATCATGTGTATATCCAAATCCAAGGTTGTATAGTTAATGAGAATAATTATAGGCATTTAGGACCGTAATAGTGGTAGAATGCATAAAGATAACGGGCGAAAATATGCAATATTCGATATGAATAACACCCCTTAACTTAAACATTGCTAGTCTCTAGTGATGAAACAAACAAAACTAGTCCACATAAGGAAACACATAACGGATATATGCATCGAAATATAATTGCCACTTTCGTAGGGAACACGATTCAATGTAGTTATTCTTATAATGTTAATAGTTTTGCATTATTTGGCGGAACCTCTCATTTGCTTTGTTAATAATATGTTGAAATATCTAATTATTGTTGATTTTGGCATATTGGGTGTTTGGCCATGCATGTTTTCAGGAAATTCGATGTTTGTGGGTATCATCCCTAAAAACCCTCACGAGACAACACTCGTCCGCTAGGGTAACCTAGTGATTTAACGGCTTGTTGGATTCGCTAAATGCAACCGTGCGCCCATGAAAGTGGCACTTTTTCTGTGTATATATTGTTCCTATACTTATCGCACTTTTGTGGCGGGTTTTGTTTTGTTTCATAGCTAGGGACTAGCAATGTGTAAGTTAGGGGGTGTGATAATACGCAAATACTACGTATGTCATCCTCCTAACGGGCGCATTTCATCCCCCTCGGGTATCTTATTCCCTATATTTATGATCGTTAATAAGACAACCTTGGATTTCTACGTCAACATGTTTTGCGAGGGTTAATTGAGCTTTTGTAGGTAATTGGATGCTAAGTGTGAACTTCGGACGCATTCCACTCTATTTCCGTACACAACCGCACGTTCTAGGGAATTTTAGTCTTTTCACAGCTTGGGTACCTGGCCCAAAATCTCACGAAAGTTTTAGCCCTCCTACCTAGCTTCACATGGCCATGAACGGTGAGCGATTCTGATTCATAACGAAGAAGTTACGATGAATTTCAGCGGAGGGAAAAACAATGAATCAAAATAGGAGTAGAAAAGAGAAGAAAATATGCAGTGTGCTACTGCATTCTGCCCTGCTTGATCGATCGATCGAACAAAATCGTCGATCGATCGACCATTCTGAATTGACAAATTTTGGCCTTGATCGATCAATCGACCAAAGTGGTCGATCGATCAATCCCCTGCTTTTTAGCGGATATTTTGTATTTCTTTTCTTTTCTCGTTTCTTTTCTAATTTAATTCCCACTTGGTATATAAGCCAATTTTGTTGTAAGGGAATTGAGGTGAACATTTTTAGAGAGTTTTAGAAGAGAGAATAGGATAGCGTTTGGGGTTTTAGATGGTTCTTCTTCATTTATACTTAGTTTGACACCCCATTTGTTGTGTAAGTTGACTATTCATCTCCCCTACCAATGAATATAGTTTCATTTCTTCATTTCTTGCTTTCCAGTTCATTTACAAGCATTCTAATTTAGGTTTACATGCTTTGATCACGTGCTTTCTAGTATAGTTTTATCGCGTTTATTTACACGCTTTCATTTATCGCGTTTTTAACATGATTTCTAGCTAATTTAAATTAGGTTGTGTTTGAATGGAACTCACTCGAGTTGACGCGTTGCTTTGCTTTGGCGATGGTGTCTACGGGTCTATTTTGAGTGCGTTGTCCTAGTTATTGCGCCTAGGAGATTTGACGGGGCATATCATGTATGTCCCGTTGTTACGACCTTTCATGCGCAATTTCTGGGATATTTGTAGACGTCAAAATCTTATTAGGCTTTTATGATGATTTAGGGCGTAACAACCCTTGATTTAATTAACTGTCGAAACAAGACACATTTGTAATAACTCGTCGACCCATGTAACCATTTTATACTAATTAACTCGAGTGAGGGATATTAGAGGCAACCTATAGTTTTACTCCCTCTCATAATCTAGTTTCAATACCTTGCCTAGATTAACATTTCCATTTATGCATATTTTTCCTTTTAGTTTGTAATCGCCTTTTACACTTTTATTTTGAAATATTAAATCACTTAAATTCTAGCAACTTGTCTCTGTGGATTTCCGATACCCGACTTACCGCTTTACTCACCCGTTGAGTGTAGTTGTAATTTAGGCTTTTGTATAGTTCAGGTGAGCCAAATATAAAACGATCGGCGCGTAGGTGACTATCGCGCCGCGGCGAAACCCCTGTCTATCACTAACCAAAGTTCCACTCTTGAGAATTCCTTTATTAAAATAAAATTCCACTTTCGCAGGCAAGCTATTGCATTGAACATATGCAATAAGCCTCTAAAGCCCTAGGTTACCCTAGTAGGATGAGTTTTGTCTCATGAGGGTTTGCAGAAAATATACCCACAAAATTATTTATTGACAAAATAAATATCTAAATACTTAAAAATTATACAATTTAAACTCTTCGAAAAATAATCACCATAAATTCATATTCAAATGTCTCAAACCATAGTGTGTGTGTGTGCAAAGCCATAAATTAAACCTCAAATTTCCACTGATTGAGCACTACGTTACTTTTCGAAAATTCATTTTGATTCAAATTCTTACGGATGCACTCACAAACGAATCACTCGGATTGTGGTTGTTTTCTCTCGGTATGCATGATATGAAGAGTAAATATAATGTACACAAATTCATGCATACAAAATTGAAAAAAAGGAAATATATGGTGAAAAGATCTCATCATCGGAATACAGTTATTAGGAAATGGAAAACATCATCTCTTAATCACACCATTTTAATCTCTTTTATCTTTTCATGTCTTAGCTCTCCATGCAGTAATTAATTTCGCCATTCAGACTCGGTTAGGACTTTTCGGGTTAAAAAGTGTAAAGGGTAAAAATAAGAATGGACGGAATGTTCGAAATTTGAAAATGTCCTTATGACGTCCATTAGTGCTTTTTCGGGCATTTGCTCATTTTTCTCTTTCTTTTTCTATTTTCTTTTTTTTTCTTGCTATTTTTCTTTTCTTGCCCTTTTTTTATTACACACTTTGGACTTACTTGATGAATTTCTAATTTTTCATAATTCCGGGATATTTGGGTTTTTCGGGTTATCAAACGAAAGGGAAATATTTTATTAGGCTCAAATTGGGTTGCAAAGGGATAATTTTTTCACAACTTTATTATGGCTAATATTTTTGGGTTAAACAAAAGAGGGCCTACTTCATTGTCCAAATTGATAATCACATTATCATATGCATCTCGAGATTAATTAAGTTTAGATATATATTTAGCACGAAATTCGAGATGACACTTCACACATTTCCCATAACCCATCAAAACAAAGGAATGAGATCAACAACGACTTATTAAAACGTTGAAAAGAACTTTGTGTTAATCAAAAACTGGTATTGATTTAAAAACTCTTAAAAAATTGAAAGTCTCAAAATCTCACCGGGTTTGATCAATCTCCACACTTATTCATTAAATCGTCAATTTTCTTTCAATTTTCATCTTCGGTCAATTTTGGCTTAGTGCATTTTGATTGTTAACAATTTGAGACTTTAAATAGAATAAAGGTGACATTTTTGATAAATTTAAATTCCAATTTTTATTTATTTTTAACAAAAATATTTTTGGCTTTTTCCCAAATTTGCAATTTTTTTTGGATTGCGAAGTTTTATGAATATACACTTATCATCCCCCCTAACTTAGCCTTTTGCATTGTTCACAATTGAAAGGACGATAAAGTTAAATAAGACGAAATAAGGAGTGCGATAAATAAAACAAGCAAATAACTACAATTAAAATTGTTCAGTACAACACAGCTGTGGAAACAAAAGATGATAACATAAGATAAAAACAGGGGGGATTATGAAAGGTTCCCATGGGGATGCCTACGGTGCTGGTGGGTGGTGGGAACTACCGGGAGCATTAGGGCCACAAGGATTATAAAACTAAGCAGGAAGTGGGGCATCGGGACCCAACTGCAGGCGATAAAGATCAGCCTGCATGCGTAGCATCATACTCGTGTTGCGACAGTATGAGGAAGTAAACTCGTCGAAACGCGTCTTAAGAGAAACAACGTGCTCGGTGAGGCCCATATCGTTTGGAACATAATCAGGATCATAGTAGCCTGACGCGGGCACATAGCCGAATCATTTGAAGTTTGTAAAATGTTGGCACAAACGATGTGAAAAGTGATTCGGGCCTTGTCGGGTAACCGACCGACAAGAAAAGTCTCAGTATTCCAAACCAAACTCGGAGCGATTCGAGACATACAAACATATTTGGAAACAGCTGGATCATGAATGGGATAGGAAAATTGGGCTGGATTGATCACACCCTTAGACTCGAGTTTCTGGGCCAGAAGTTCAAGCGAGAACGGTATCGGTGTCGAGTTGACGAAGGCTTGAGATTCGAAATATGTGGTACGGATGAACGAACCTGAAATTGAATGCACTTCATTCTCCCACACCTCCTCGTACGGTTCATTGAAAGAGGAAAGGATTGGGGAATGAATTGGGGTGTGTACGTTGAATAGGTTTTAACCTCTGGAAAGGGCACAACCTGTAGATAACCGGACCGATACGGTCTTCTATTATTTTATTCATTTTTTAGACCGAATCGGTTCCTTTTTTCTAGGGTCGGACCGATCCGATTTGTAAAAATACCAGCTTTTCCCTCTTCAGTTCAGTGGTCACTTCCCTCTCAATGTTTCTAACCCAACACTCCTTCCAATGCAATTGGACTTCAAAATTCGCAGAATTCCTACCTAATCTCGAAATGCTCTTGAGACATGCATATGATTCCCACCTCTGGTAGTGACACATAGCTATGAATTCCTAACTAGATTAACATCCTATTACTCCTATATACAACATTCACCCCATACATGTCGGGGGTGCGACGACATCATCTTTTGTTCCCAGTTAATCCCCGTAAATGGGGTCCGACAACCAGATTGTGTTGGCTTCCTCAACAACCTCTTCTCGATATGTCTTGAGATGTTGTCCGTTAACCTTGAATGTGTTTCTCCCTTTTTGATCCTCTAATTTAACAGCTCCATGGGGAAATACTTCCTTCACAATGAATGGGCCTAACCATCATGACCGCAATGAAACTCCCTACGTCGAATGATTCTATCGTGAGCTCGTTTCATTCGTTCTTTTGATATTTTATCACTTTCATACCGATCGTTGCGTATTTCTTCTAACTCATTCAACTGAAGTTTGCGTGTTTCACCGGCTTTTTTTGTGTTAAAGTTCACCCTTTTGAAAGCCGAATATGCCTTGTGTTCAATTTAAACATGAAGATGACAAGGTTTCCCATATACAAAAAAAATGGGGACATCCCAAGGGGATTCTTGTATGCAGTTCGATAATCCCAGAGCTCATCATTCAATCTGACAGACCAATCTTTCGTGTTAGGTTCGAATGTCTTTTCCAAGATACACTTGATTTCCCGATTGGCTAGCTCGTCCTAGACATTCGATTGGGGGTGATAAGTCGTTCCAACCTTATGGACGACCCCATACTTTCGCATTAGCTTTTCCATCGACCTATTGCAAAAATGAGTGCCATTATCACCGATGATAGCCTTAAGAACTCCGAAGCAAGAAAGTATGTGTTCTTGAATGAATTTTATCACCACCTTAGTGTCAGTCATCCTTGTAGCTTCGGCATATACCCATTTTGAGACGTAGTCTACTACGAAGAGGATGTATAGAAAGCCAAAAGAGGGTGGAAAAGGCCCCATGAAGTCAATACCCCAGCAATCAAACAACTCTATGAAAAGTATGGGGGTTAATGGAATTATGCCATGACGAGTAATAGCTCCCATTATTTGGCATTTATCACATGATTTGCAAAAATTATTCACATCCCGGAAGATTGTGGGGTAAAAGACACAACTTTGCAGGATTTTTGCAACAGTTTTATTTTTGGAGAAATGACCTCCACATGCTTCCGTATGACAAAATCGGATTACCCCTTGAATTTCTTCATCAGGTACGCATTTTTGAAGGATTTGATCAGCGCAATACTTAAACAAATATTGATCATAGTAAAAGAACATGCGTGACCAAGTAATGAACTTCTTTCTCTCTTGTGGAGTCCAATTGGAGGGAACGACTCTCGTGATAAGGTAATTCACTATATCCACAAACCAGGGAAGAGAAGAAGTAGAAAATAGATTCTCATCCGGAAAATACTAGTCTATGGGGATTGGATCAATAGGTACGTCGGACGAGAGTCGTGACAAATGGTCAGCAATGACGTTTTCTACTCCGTTCTTATCTTGAATCGAGAGATTAAGCTCTTGTAGGAGTAGGATCGACCTGATTAGGCACAGTTTGGCATTTTTTTTGGTCAGAAGATATTTGAGTGCCGAGTGATTAGTGAAGCAAATGATGGGCGACCCAATAATGTAAGAGTAGAATTTGTCGAGAGAAAAAATGATCGCTAGTAATTCTTTCTCCATAGTGAATTAGTTAAGCTGAGGGACAGATAATGTCCTACTAGCATAGTAAATAATATGAGCTTTCTTGTCTTTTCTTTGTTCGAGAACAATCCTAATTGCGTAATCGCTTGCATCACACATAAGCTCAAATGCGAGTAACCAATCGGGAGCTTGCATGATAGGAGAAAAAATTAGCATGCTTTTTAGTTTATCGAAAGATTCTTGGCATGCGTTATTCCATTCAAACCGAGTGTCCTTCATGATAAGATTACTTAAGGGTCTAGGAATGTCACTAAAGTCTTTGATAAATCTCCTGTAAAATCCAGCATGGCCTAGAAAAGGACCTCACATCTTTATGTGATTTTGGTGGGGGTAACTCAGTCATTACTTCGAATTTTGCTCGATCAACCTCAATTCCCCTAGATGAGACCATGTGGCCTAGAACTACGGCCTCAGTGACCATAAAATGGCATTTTCCCAATTGAGGACTAAGTCTTTTTCCACACACCGGAATAAAACTCTTTCAAGATTAGCTAAACATTGGTCGAAAGATGGACCGAAAATGCTAAAATCCTCCATGAACACCTCAAGACCTTTTTCTATCATGGCACTAAAGAGACTCAACATGAACCTTTGAAAATTTGCTGGCACATTATATAACCCAAACGGCATACGTTTGTAAGAAAACGTACCAAATGAAGATGTAAAAATTGTCTTTTCTTGATCATGTATATCCACTTCAATATAATTATAGCTAGAATACCCATCTAGAAAAAAATAGTAAGGATCGCCCGCTACTCGTTCAATAACTTGGTCGATAAAAGGCAATGGAAAATGGTATTTTCTTGTTCCCGCATTGAGCTTTCGGTAATCAATTTAAACACGCTACTCAGTGGTGGTGCGTTGAGGTATTAATTCTCCCTTAGTGTTTTCAACCACGGTCATACCCGACTTCTTTGGAACGACCTGAATTGGGCTCACCCATTTACTATCGGAAATGGGATAGATAATCCCAGCATCTAACAATTTGATGATATTCGCTCGAACTACATCTTTCATAGTTGGGTTTGGTCGCCTTTGCATCTCTCTCGAGGGCTTCACCTCCTCCTCGAGGTGGATTTTATGGGTAAAAATTAAAGGACTTATACCTTTTAATCTCCTATAGTCCAACCAAACGCACTTTTATGCTTCCTCAACACATTCAACAACTTTCCCTCTTACTCTTTTTTAAACTAGAAGAAAAAACAAAAGGAAATGTATCGTCTTCTCCTAGAAAATCATATTTTACATGAGAGGGTAGTTTCTTTAACTCAAGACTAATAAATCTATCTTCAGAAGGGATCATGCGTGACTCCCGCGGGGGTAATTCCTCAAATCTAGAAATCCAGTCAACATCTCTCAACTTCTCAAAAATCACTTCCTCTTGCAACAAAGCTCCCAACTCCTCCACTTCACGATCAAACTTAGTATAAAAACTCTTATGCTTAACACATTGCATTAAACAAACTTTCAGTGCATCCCCACCTATGATCTTCTCAATGTGCTCATCCACCACCTCTTCAATAAGATCAACCTCATGAATTTCATCCTCATCACCCATTTGGTTAGCAACATTGAAAATATTGGTCTCGAGGGTCATGTTTCCAAAAGTTAGTTGCATTTGTCCATTACAAGTGTTGATCAAAGCATTGGTAGTAGCTAAAAATGGACGACCCAAAATTATGGGAGCATGATTACTCGAATGGGGGGAAGGCTCCGTGTCCCAAATGACAAAGTCTACAGGGAAGTAGAATGTGTCCACTTGAACTATTAAATCCTCTACAATCCCACGAGTCACTTTCACTGTTCGATCTACCAACTATAGAGTGATTCGGGTAGGTTTAAGGCCACCTAAATCAAGCTTCTTATAGATAGAGTATGGAAGGATGTTCACACTCGCACCTATGTCTAGTAAAGCTTTTTCAACTCTAATATTTCCTATAACAAACGAAATTATAAGTGCACCAGGATCCCTAAATTTTGGTGGAAGATAATTAAGAAGGACCGAGATCACATTTTGTGCCAAAAAGACGTTCTACTTCACCTTAAGCCGTCGTTTGATAGTCAAAAGATCTTTGATGACTTTGGCATATGCTGGAATTTATTGGATAGCATCAAAAAATGGCAAGTTCAACTTCACTTGCTTTAAAACATCTAACACTTCAGTACGCGAAGCTCCATTTTTGGGTGGTGCCAAGCATTGAGGAAATGGAGTAGCAGTGGGCGGTTTTACTTCAACTTCAGGTTCAACTCCTTCATCCTTATCATCCATATGCAATGGGGTCTCCTCAGATTCTGAAACTTCTTTAGCTTTAGATTCCTTAGGGGGTGGTGGTGCTAGATCAATTACGCAACCACTGCGTAGAGTCGTGACAGCTTGGCACTGTTCTGGCAAATCCGATGATGTAGAGCTAACTGTAGTTTGCCCTTGATGAGGTCTTTGGCCTTGAGCTAGGAATTTACCCTTCTCCTGAATAATCAATGCAGATTGCAACCTAGAGATGCTAGTATGAATTTCCATGAACATTCGATCATACTTAGCATTGCTCTCCTTTTGAGATTGGATGTGTTGATTCAGATTATTATCAAGAGATCGCCTAGGTGGAGTGACATACGGACCATGAGATGGTACTTGCATAGGGGTTTGCATTCGAGGAGCAATTTACGAAATTGAGGAGGGGTGGAGGCAAATCAACATGTGAATTAGGAGCAATCCCACTTTTTAGTTGTCCATAGTTGAAACCAGGATGATTCCTCTATGATTGATTGTATGCATTCCCCGGCGGTACATTAAAATTTCCTCGAAACCCTCCCATCTCTTCTACTTTCTCAGTGCATATTGCCTTGTAGGCAGGTATGGTAGGACATCCTTTGGTAGAATGACCAGCAGCACAAATGGCACACACTTTCTCCTTTCCTGCTTGAATGGGTCCGACGAATTCTCTTAATCGAACCTCAAGTGTGTCTCTAAAATTCTTTTCCAATTGGTCAAATCAACTATCTAACAAAGTGTCCTTATCCAAGTGATAAATACCGGACGCAGCAGGCGAGTTGGACACTTGTCGATTTTTATTTTGACTATTGGGGTCAGAAATATCCCAGGCTTGCGTAGTCTCTACTACGTATTTCATATGAGCCTCAGCATCGCTCGAGTCTAGCCCCTAGAATGGTCTTTCCCACATTGTATGAACGAGTTGTTTAGATGCTAAAGTAAGCCCTTGATGAAAAAAATGAAATGAGATGATGTTTTTAGAACCCATGATGTGGGCAAGCACTAACTAACTCTTGAAAATGTTCCCAACACTTATCGAAAGCTTCATTCTCATTTTACCGAAAAGCTTATATTTGAGCTTTGACAGAGTTGGTTTTGTGCTGTGGAAAGAACTTGGAGAGAAACTTAGTCTGCATATCTCTCTAGGATAAAATAGAATTCGGGGGTAGTGACCAGAGCCAAGTCTTAACTTTATCCTTTAAGGAAAAAGGGAAAAGCTTTAACTGATAACATCTTGTGGGAAGGTTTGATCACCAAACGTTTCACATGCTTCTTCGAACTCTCTAATATGGAGATATGGTTTTCAGAATCCATCCCATGAAATGTAGGAAGAATTTGAATCATCCCATTATGAAAGTGGAACTGACCAGCATTATATGAGAGTAAAATGCAACCAGGGCTAACAGTTCGCTCAGGAGATAAAAGATCTTCCATGGGAAGATATGGTAACTCTTCCTCTCCAGCACCAAGACCAACACTACCGTGCACATACATATTACTACCAAACGATTCAGAACCCTCACTCAGTGTTTGGCTCAAAGTACGACTTGTGATTGAATTATTAGGTGAAGGAGGTGGAACCCAAAATTGTGGAGAGTTGGTGGTATGAGAATTTTCAGAATTAGCTTTGGCAATAGGATTTTCGTGAACTTGGGTGAGAAAGGGATTTTGCATGTAATTGTACAAGAGATGAGATGAAAATTAGTAATTTTTTTTGTAAATGAATTAATTTAGCATTAAATTCACTTTCCTAAGAATCACCAATTTATGATCCCCAGCAACGGCGCCAAAAACTTGACGAAACTAAGAATTTGTCTCAGAAGTACGTTCTCTCTAGGCTCAAGTGCAAGCCTGTCACGTTAGTAATAATCCGACAAGCCGGGATCTTCTCCACAGGGATCAGAAATTGGCAATTGTGAATAACGTAGGAAAAGTTTATTTCATCTCCAAATGGTTACTCAAAAGAAAAGATGATTGATGGGTTGAAATTTCAAATTGGTGATGAAATAAAAATAAACTACGTGCACAAAAACACTAAGAATTGTAAAGAAAATATATATGAGTATGAGAGAAAATAGGTTGGAATACAATCCCCCAAACCTTAGTAAATTACCGTATAGAATACTAGAATTGTAAATTAAAATTTTGACTGAATCTTTATATATCCTAAGCATTACATATATGAGGGAACTAGCCCGCATAATATGAAATCAAAGGTAAATACAAAGCGGTGTAGAACAATTACACTTCTGTAGTATTCTTAAACATACCAAGTACCTAGGTCAAGAGAGATTAAAAGATCTACTATGTTCTTATAATTTCCATACATGATTCGATCAATATTTAATTTACACTATGTTTTCTACATGGGTAATTTATCTCAGGATGAGTTCATGCATCCCCACCCTTAAAAATTTAGCTACCCATGGTTTTATGAGAAGAAAACAAATTCATAACTATGCATGGAATTATGTATCTAAGAAATATTGTTTCAAAATAAAATTGCAAAACAATTGAGAATCGAATTAAAAATAAAATAGAGAATAAATGAGAGAATGGAAATTGATACTTGGATTGAAGATTGAAACTTGTAATCAGCACTAGGGAAAAGAGATGAACTTAAATCCAGAATACTCCTTGTTCCTCAAACTTACAGACTAGGGTTTTTCTAAGAATATGAAATTGTCTACCAAAGAAAAAGAAGTGAAAAGGCACTCTAAAAAGGACTCCCCTTGGAAGGATGTAGGGTTTGGCCTTTTATAACACCAACTAGCACGATTTTACAGCTAATAGCTATGAGTTGTACAAGATATTCCAAAATTTGCACCTCTTCACTTCTAAATTAAATTTTAGAATTTTAACAGTCGGTCCGGTCCTGTTATCATCGGATCGGTTTGGTTCCATTCGGATCAGTTCTTTTTTTATTTGCCCGGATCGGTCCTCTTTTTTTGGTCAATTTCTCTTCATTATCTCGCAACTTCAAAGCCTCGTAACTTCTTCACCGTATCTCGGATTGAGGTGCCATTTTTTCCAGTGTTCTTATAATTAGAATACCTTCAACTTTCTAATTGGAACCACCTTCGGAATATGGTTGTAAAATTAATAAAATGCCCTTTGACTTGTCTTCCTTTGTTCTCTTCCTTTCTTTCCTTTCTTACAGTAAATACCTGTAAAATCAGTATGAAATACACGATACTCGAGGTAATTGTTAGAAGAAGTCATTAGAAATGATATGTGATAAAAGAAAATCAATTACGTTATTCAAAATATTAAAATTGATAAATAAAGGGGCTAAATTCAGAAGAATTTATGCTTAGTCAACGGTGTACTACAACTTAGACATTACTTTTAATATCATCCCCAACGGAGTCATTGTTATAAGTTATGGCGTAGAAAGTCACTGACTATTTAATTATGTAGGACAGGGGATCTTGAACTATCTAGGGAAATAATTGAATTAAGAAAGTTCGTCTAGTTCAAGGTGAAATGATTGAATCTCTCATTGAGAAATCTCACTTCATAAGGTAAGTAGGATGTTCAACGGGATTTTACTTTAAAAATTAGCGGTGAGGGTTGCCACTTTAAAATAAAATGTAATTTAAATTCTCACATGTACATTTTGAAACTAATTAGCTTTTTAAAATTTGGGATTCTTAGATTTCAAAATGGTATCACTACTCAAACAACTTGCTTTTATCTTATAAGAAAAAAAGTTAACTGGAATAAAGCATATTAACTGGAAATGCAAGCTAGGCATTGTCCTAATGGCCGAGGACTTTAAGTTTGTCTTGACAGAGACCTATCCTGCCATGTCGGAGGAAGGGACATCTTAAAGGGATGTCTGGGCTTTACAGAGGTAGCAAAAGGCCGATCAAATGGATTCCTGCTATATATTAGCCTATATGACTAATGTGTCCAACACTAATATCCCCACATGTGCACTGCTTATGACATAATTCTGGACCTCGAGGATATGCTTGAGGATCAGAACCATGCCACAAGGTTAGATTCAACGTCAAGGTTGGTTAACACCAAGATGCTTGAAGGTACTCCGATGCACGGACATGTTATAAAGATGATTTCTATCTTAGTAGAACTTAAAGTTCTTGGATCAGGAATCGATGGGGAAACACAAGATGATTTTGTGATCCAATCACTACTTGAGTCCTTTACACAGTTCCACCTCAATAATTCTATGAAAAAATTTAAGTAATTACAATCACAACTAATTAAGTAACTCCAAGTTGTGAAGAATATCAATAGGCATAAGTGTGTGATTTAGGTTACTAAGAAAGGCTAATTTACTTATGTTTCAAAGAAGAAGAATAAGAAGAAGAAGAAGAAAAATAAAACCGCAAGCACAACCTAAAGTTGTCAATAGGAACTTTTAGCGCCAGAGAGAAGGAAAGAAGCCAAAAATAAACTATTACATTTGCAAACAGGAAAGGCACTAAAAGAAGCAATACCTGTCTTCTTAGCCAAGAAGAATGGATGGAAGAATGGAAATTATAATTTCTTATACATTATTGAGACATGTTTTCTGGTTCAAACTACCCGTACATGGTCTGTAGATTCAAAAGCTACTAATAATGTTTGTAATTCTTTGTAGGGGTTTAATGTAAGGCAACAGTAGTAGCAGTAGGAATTTTTGTTTTAAATTTTAGAGGTGATAATAAGCTAGTATTAGTAGATTATTTTTATATTCTTAGTAATAGTATACATATGAATTTGATTTCTAAGCTTGTGATGAACATCAAATTATTTTACTTTACTAAAAGGATTTTTATAAAAATGGAAAATATCTTATTTTTTCAAGAAGTTTAGAAAATGAACTTTATATTATAACATTTGTCTCACTATTACTTATGGATACTAAATTGAATAGCTTAATTTTATATAACCTAAAGAGAAAGGAATCTTTTAAGTTAAAGCAACCATATATTTTGCACTTGTCGTTAGGTCATATCAATCCAAAAAGGATGCAAAAATTGGTTTCAAATCGATAATTGTTTTCATTGGAAGTGGAGGCACTTTCAGTATGTGAATATTTTTTAGAGAGTTGAATGACCAAGAACTAGTCTATGACCAAGGGCCATAGAGACAAATATGTGTTGGAATTGGTTCATTCTAACTTTTCGTGGGCCCATGACTATTCGGGCAAGAGGTGATTAAGAGTACTTCATCACTTTCATCGATGATTACTCGAGGTATGGATATGTTTTCCTTATTCAACACAAGTCTAAAGCCTTTGATAAGTTCAAATTTTACAAGGCTAAGGTGGAGCGTAGACATAGTAAACTAATCCATACTCTATGATTTGATCGTGGGTCGGGGGGGTGGGGGGGGGGGGGGGGCGATACCTCTTGGTAGAGTTTAGGAAACACCTATCTGAGTTGGGAATTATAACTAAATTGTCTACCGTAGGACCTCAACAATATAATGGTGTAGATAAAAAAAAGAACATGACTTTTTTAGATATAGTTAGATCCATGATGAGTTATTCAAAACTGTTGAATTCTTTTTGGGGTTATGAATTAGAGGCAACCACTTATTTACTGAAACTAATTCCATCTAAACCAATCTCAACAACTCTTATAGAACTATGTATTGGGTAAAAACCTAGTTAGAAATGTTTAGATTTTAGGTTTCCTGGAACATGTGGTGATGAAGGATCCTAGGAAGTTAGAATCAAGAAAAAAACATATGTATCTTTGTATGTTACCCAAAATTAACCAAGGGTGGTTTATTCATAATCCTAAGGACCAACAAGTAATTATTAACAAAAATTCCAATACTTTGGGGAGGGTTAATGACAAACCATAAGGCAAAGAGCAGGGTTAGCCTATATTGAAAAATTGGTCAACATAAATATGCCTCAGGATACTACCATACGTGAGCTTGCTATAACGATCTTAACCATCTTAGGGGAACTTAAAGTTCTTGGATATGAAATCGATGGGGAAACTCAAGTCGATTTCGTGTTCTAATCATTATCGAAGTCCTTTAAATAGTTTCACATAAATTATTGTATGTATGTATGAGACTGGGGGAGAGAGGGTGGTAGAGAGAGAGAGAGAGAGAGAAAATGGTGATTTCTTTCATTATCTAACTCCTTTTTTATTCAAAAAGATTTCTTCCCAAGTTCTCAATGAATTCCAAATCTTGGGAGTTCTTAGATCCGGATATTGCCATGCTTTCTTCTCCGAAATCAGGCAAAGTTCAACCTTCAATTGATGAATCTATCATGAATAACAAAAAATATGATGATATATATGAAAAGTCTGAAGTTACTAGTCCATGCACATATGCTAATGCTTTGAAGAAAGATCTTCATGTTGATCCAAAAGAAAATACATGGCGGACACCTCGATTGTGTGGGAATCCGATGTCAGTTGAAATATCTAAAGATTAATAACAAGAATCAATCAAAGAAAGTGTATATTACTTGATTGGAAGGTATATGGTAAACAAAGGCAATAAACCTTTAGCCTTATGGTTAATAAAAGGGAAACTACAAGAATCCTGGAATCTCAATAGTGATTTCAAGATTATTCCAACGAGAAAAACCTACTTTACTCTATAATTCCAATCTGTAAAGCTAAAAAATTGCGATCTGGGATCGAGGCATAATCAACTTGAATCCAGGTATCTTTAAACTTATGAAGTGGTCACCAAGATTCAATCCAAATGACTAATTAATTACATCTGCACATGTTTAGATGAGTTTCATTGGTCTAAGCATTGAATATAAGAGACCAAGAATTTTTTATGAAATAACAAGATGCTTGGGTAATCCAATCAAGATTGATCAACCTACATTTGATAAGTCATATGGACACTCTAGATTATTAATTAACACGAAAATTACTTATCATATGCCCACTTAAGTATTGATAAAACATACAGACATTAGTTTTGAACAAGAAGTGGAATATGAAAGATGTCCTCCAAGATGCTCCCACTGTCACATTTTGGGCCATTTAGTTGCTAACGGTTGAGTGGTTAGAAGAATCCAAGTTGATGAAGTTTATATGATGAAACAAAGAGCCCCAAATGTTAAGGAGCCAACAAGAGGAAGATCTAAATCCAGAATTCCTAATTTTAAGAAGACATACAAACCTATATATAACATTCAAATTGATACGGTTCATGGAGACATGAATGTTGTAGGTTTTGAAAAGAATAAAGAAACAAATGAAAAAGCTTCTAAGGAAGGCACAAATGATATTGAGGAGGATTCAATGCCTCCATTAGAACATATATATGAAGATTATCTTAAAGAAGATACTGGGATAGACAACATAGATCATAAATGGGAAAACACCATAAATTTGATTAAGGATGCAGATAAAGAATCATAGTATAACTGTCTTGAAATTGTTACTGTACCTGAGACATAAGCCCAACCAACACAAAACATGTCTTGGGCCAACATAACTGAAGAAGATGAAGAAGTTGAAATTAAACATTCCTTGTTTGACAAAGGTAAATTAATTGATTACAATCGCGAGAAAGAGATTGAGTATGTTACTAATGCCTGCCTTTCTAATCTTAAAAATTAACCACAAGTTCCTTTAAGGACATACCATGATGATTTTCCCCTTGTCCTTTCTAACTTATAGGAAAAGAAACTTAAGAGTAAGATTAGAAAATAACTACAATCACAAGATAGTTTTACCTTGAGGAGTGGAAGAAAACCCCTCATAATTGAAGATTATTTTCTGGAACATAAGGGAATTGGGAATTTCCCTTTAAAAAAAATGCTCTCCACTTGTTATATTTAACATAGGCCAGACTTTATTTTCTTTGCAAAACCTAAAATGGATAATGATATATCTTTCCAGAACTACTTTAAATCACTTGGCATGGATCTATTTTCAACTAATAACAGGGATGGTTTATGACCAAACCTATGGATCCTCCCCTCTGATAAAATTATTAAACCTTCAATTATATATGTTTTTAATCAATAAATAACATTTACTTCCCTCATAGATGGAGTTCATGCTTCAAGTAATGATATTATTAGAAGGCAACTATGGGAATAATTTGATAGTATTAATGGAATCATTAAACCTTGGATGACTATTGGAGATTACAATAGTGTCCTTGGTGCTTATGAATGTAGAGGTATGAGAATCTCCCATGCTGTTTCTTGCTCTGATTTCAAAGGTATGATAGACAATTGTAATTTCATTCAAATTGACCTCAAAAGTATTTTCTATATTTGGAAAAAGAGTCCTACATATACTTTAGAGAGGAAATTAGATCAAGTTATGTTTAATCAATACTGGACTGCAGATTGGACTAGTTTTAATTGCATAGCTTTAGATAAGTCAGGATTTGATCATCATCCAATTTTATTTGATTCTAAATCCACTATTCACATAGGGCCAAAAACTTTTAAATTAACGACTTTTTAGACTGAACACCCTACCTTCCTCAAGTTAGTTGAAGATGTTTGGAATCAACCTCAATTTTTTGGTTGGCCAATGTTTATTCTTAAACAAAAGCTAAAATCATTAAAATTTGCTATGAAAAATGGAATATTAAAATATTTGGTAATGTCCATGAAAAGCTACACATAGCTAAAGAGGCATTCTTTGCAAGTCAATATGAAATTGACTTGGACGGTCATAATAAGGAAAGAGATAATCTTGAAATGGGTTGCCAAAAAATCTTATTGAAGCTCTGAAAATTGAATAAAAATTTTGGAAAGAAAAGTATAGGCTTAAATGGATGATAAAAGATAATAGATGCGCAATTTATTTTCATAAGCATGTCCAATAAATAAGAGATAAAAAATTAATTGCATATTTGAAGAGAGATGATGAAATTATCATTGATTAATATTTGATTAAAAACCATATTGTTAATCATTTCACATCTTTATACACTACTGATCCATTAGCTGAAAGAAACAACAATGCTCATAAGATGATTCCTAAACTAGTCTCCTGTTTTGAAAATGTGCATCTTATATCAATCCCAACTAAAGAAGAAATTAAAAATACAGTTTTCTCAATGGACCCCTCATATTCTCCTAGACCTGATGGTTTTGGTGGTTATTTTTATAGATCTTGTTGGCATATTATAGGTAAGGAATTGTATAAGTTTTTTAAGGTTGGCTTTGAGATATGTTCCAAAACCCCTTATGTGCGCCCTTGATCTACTTATAAATATCTTCATGGGACTATTTTTTATGCTTTCTTTTATAGGAAAGTAAGGTTTCTATTCCCCCTTTCCTTTTTGTGAGCCACGTGGAGGGCTTTTTTTCATAATAAAATTGTGGGGGTATTGTCCTTCTTCCTTAAAAAATAAATAAATTATTGTATGAAGGAAGTTGAGTACTCACTAACACAACTGCTGAAAGAACTCTAATTTGTGGAGAATATCAATAGGAATAACGATGTGATTGATGTTGCTGAGAAAGTCCCATCTACTTCTATCCTAAAAGGTAGGAAGAAAAAAGACAAGCGCCAGGCATAACCTAAAGTTATCAAGACTAACTTTAAGCCCCACGAAGAAGGTAAGAAGACGAAAGACAACTATTACATCTAGAAAAAATAAGAACCCATAAAGAAATAATGACCCCTCTTCTTAGACAAGAAGAATGAAAATGATAATTTATCTTACGTCATTAAGACATGTTTTGTGATTTAATCTACCAGTACCTGGTGTGTAGATTTAAGAGGAACTAATCATGTGTGCAATTCTTTGTAGGGTTTCAGGTAACCTGGGAGATCAGTGTAGAAGAGATGTTTTTATTCATGGGCGATCATCACAAGGAAACAATAGTAGTAGTACGGAATTTAGTTTTAAATTTTGGTGCTGACATTAAGTTAGTATTAGTAGGATGTTTTTATGTTTCGAGCATCTAAGCTTGTGATGAATGAAAACCTATTTAATTTTAATAAAAATGTTTTTATTAAAATTGAAAATCTCTTTTTAGTTATGGAACTTTGGAAAATGATCTTTATATTATAATATTTGTCTCGCCTCTACTGCTTCATACTGAATTGAATGACCTAAATAGAAAAAATATAAATAGAAATGAACCTTCTAAGTTGAACTGAAGATATAAAGACTAATTTGAAATGGAAAATTGAGTTCATTAGAAGTGGAGGCACATTCATTCTTTGAATCCTTCTTAGAGGGTAAAACAACCAGGTTCCTATTTACGGCAAAGGGGTATAGAGACAAAGATATGTTAGAATTTAGTCATTCTGATTTTTGTGGGCGACGACTATCCCTTCAAGAAGATCTTATGAGTACTTCATCATTTTCATTGATGATTACTCGATATATGGATATATTTTCTTTATGCACCACAAGTCTTAAGCCTTGGATAAGTTCAAAGTGTATAAGGCTGAGGTGGAGCACATGCATAATAAAATAATACATACTCTATAATTTTATCATGGAGGGAAATACCTATTGGGGGAGTTTTGGCAACACCTATTGGAGTGGAAATTATAACCAAATTGTCGGCACCCGGCCCTCCACAACAAAATGGTTAGCGAAAAGAAGGAGCATGACTCTTTTAGATATGGTTAGATCCATCATGAGTTATTTGGATTTGTCGAATTTTTTTGAGGGTTATATATTAGAGGGAACCACTTATTTACTAAAATTAATTCCTTATAAATTAGTCTCAATAACTCCTACATAACTATGGACTAGGCCTCAAGATAGTCTAGGGTATGTTCGGATTTTGGGTTGCCCGACACATGTACTAAGGAAGGATTCTAGGAAGTTAGAATCAAGAACATAAGTGTCTCTCTTTACAGGTTACCCGAAATCAACCAAGGGTGGTTTGTTTTATAATCGTAAGGACCACAGTGTAATTGTTAGCACTAAATGCTGGTACTTACATGAATATTATATGATAATCCATGCCAAGAGCAATGTTAGCCATTATAGCAAGTTTGTTCAATACCAAGACGCCTCAGGGAATTTTCCTATGCGAACATGTTATAAAGTCCACGTTCATATTAGGGGAATTTCAAGTGCTTGGATCTTAATTCCATGGGTAAACCAAGTTGATTTCATGTTGCAAGCACTATCGGATTCCTTTAAACAGTTTCACAAAAATTATTCTATGAACAAATTTAAATACTCGTTGGTGAGACTGCTCAAGGAACTATAGGCTGTAGAGAATATCAATGGGCATAAGGGTGTGATTCAGGTGTCTGAGAAAGTCCCATGTACTTATGTCCCTAAAAGTAACAAGAATAAGAATAAGGGCAAGCATCAGGCACAACCTAAAGTTTTTAAGTCGAACTTTTGAAAGTACCTTCTCTTGTCCCTCGTTTTTATGTTGGCTCAATTATATAACAGCAGTCCCAAATACATTAGGTTTCATAGCACACACTAAATATATTGCTAAAAATATTTTTATGAATTTTAAAATAATTTTTTTATAAAACCCTTATTTGAATTTTGGTAATATATTCCATATTTTTGTATTTTTTATATATATTTTTACTTAAATATTTGTTATATTATATTTTTACTTAAATATTTTTTATATTATATTTTTCTTGGTTTTATAATTTTCTAGACATTAAAATTTAATTTTAATTCAATTTTATAATTTTTTGGAATTTATTAATGCCCGTTTAAGCATTTAAAAGAAATAAAGTCAATTATTTTTTGTTTCTTAAATTAAAACAAGAAATATAAAAATGACAACGTTTAAAATAAAGTCGAATGGGTTTTGTTATGGATCCATGTGTTGTGGTTTGGACCAACAAGAGCTTATGGTTTAGCCCACATGATTTCATCACGCGTGAACTATGTTCTAAGTTTGCTCAACTACAGACCTATCAATTTTTCCCTTTTCTATGCACTAGTTTTGTACGCATGTTACCTCATCAATTGGCTTTTTGTGTGATGACATTTATTCCCTTAGATTCCATTATCTGATTACTATTATGCCCTTATTATTTGGGTAATTACTTGTTTACCATAGCCATTCCACCGACTCTATAAATAGAGAGCTTAGGGTCATTGTTTTTTAGAAAGAATCTTTTTCTAAACCTAAATGTTACTTTGCCTAAATTTTTACTCACCTTTCTCTCTTTAAATTTTCAATGTCTTATATGTCTTAAGTGTAAGGACATTGTCTGTGATAATTTTGTATGCCGTATACCACTATAAGTTTCTACAAGTCGTCGAAGGATTAATAAGCTTACATCTACAGAGATGAATCCTAATTTCAAAAAGTCTTCAACATTCAACCCAACAAGGATGAATTTGGTAAAATGTGTTTAAAAATTGTTGGGATATTTTTTATAAAAGTTAAAACTATTTTTGAAATGTTTTTTGCTTTTTATTTTCAAAAATATTTTATTATAAACGTTTTGGATAAACATCTCCTAATCCCGTGAACAGTTCTAAGGTTTGAGGATTCCAAGTTATTTAAAACTTTAAAAGTTTTTAAGTGGATCAGTGACTGTCGTTCAAACGACATCACATCACGTTCAAACAAGATGGAGGTTTGCTCGAACGACATCACACCTCGTTCGAACAACAAAGGTTTTTGCTGACATGTCCCCGTTTTAATTTTTATTATAAATAAGGGCATCAGGTTTCTGATTTTCATGTGGAGAAACACTGGCTTTAAACATAATATGATTTTGAGTGGTTTTGTTTATTTTCCAACATATTTGAGGGTCAATTGTTTATTTTACAATTCATAATCCCAATAACTTTTGTGTGATTTGTTTTGTGGAATCCCAAAACATAGTTTTCTATTGTTCATACTTTGTTGGGAGATCTTTACAATCAAGAGTTTCATGCTATTGTGGAGTGAGTCTCGATGGACTTTTGTGACTGCATGTCATTAGGGAGTGTTGCGGTGTTCCTGGGTTGAAGATTGGACTGCGGTTCATGTAGGTTCGCTGCGTGTGGAATTATTGATGACGATGTCAACCAACGCATCTGGGTATTAGAGTGTCAAATGTATTTCATTGCAATTCGTGTAAGATATGATTTACAATTATAGTGAAATAAAAAGGTTTTGCCCTGAGGGGATTTTTTCTAAAAGTTGTGTCGCATATTGTTTTGACACGTAGTTCCATATTTTAGGGATGAACTAAAATTGGTTTCAAATTAGGGAATTTGTGAAAACCACAGAGACAATTAATATTTTTGCATTCTACATTAAGAGATCTCTTAAACACCTTTAACCTATATGTTCACCACACACACACACACACACACACACACACACATATATATATATATATATATATATATATATAGAGAGAGAGAGAGATAGAGAGATATAGATATATATTAGATCTGTGTACTAAATATGTGCACTAATCTCATATATACTCTAAACAAGATTTAGTTGTATTTTTTTGTATGGATCTTTTGTTATTTTTTCAAATCTCACGATCTTAATTGTTATACCACATAATTTTTTTTTCACAAGGTTGAAATATCAATTCATAAAGTAAGAATTTCTTTCCTTGAATTAAAATTGATCTCTCAAGCTTTAGTGAAATTCAAACATATTAAAACTTGTTTTTGTTACCTCTTCACTAGATACTCTGGCTTTGAGTATGAAGTTGCGAGGTACTATTCGACTACTATTTTTTTGTTTGGTCTGATTTAGTATAGACAAGGTTATTTAGTGCTTTCCTTGGAATACTATGTGTATTCAGAGTATTAGTTCATTTAAACAATTATAAATATAATTTGTACCTAAATTGTCGTTTTAATGGGCTTGTTGTGTGTTTGTCTTGGAACTAAAAGACCCGAAATTTACTAGTATGTTGGGTTCCTCATTAACAATTATTGTGTTCATCTCTTTTCTCCTCATATCATTCTCTCTCTACTTTTATTTGTTATACTTTTAATGTCACACCAACCTAAACTATTTTTATGTGTGTGTGTGTATTCAACCATTGAAGTTTAAAGGATTTTTACCAAAGAGCTAAACGAATTTTTTTATTCTTAACACTTCTGTGTCCATAGATTACTTTAAAGTGGTATCCGAGCATTCAAGATTAATTTTTTTAAGTTTTTTTAATCTTTAAGATTCTGAACACTTTATTTTAAATATACATTTAATGTAAGAGTGAAATGTTAATTATATCCATCCTCTTCAGTTTGATGGCGTAAACTTTTCTTACTGAAAATTAATAATGATTGAACATATCAAACAATTAGGAGATGATGTATAGGATATGATTGGAAATGTTTTTCAGTGCCTACTCATGTAATTGGTGAAGGTGGCGTTCAAAGAACTGAAAGAAAACCTCTTTCTTAATGGACAAGAGAGGAGAAGCGAAGTTCACAATATAACAATAAAAGCAGAAATGCCATTTTCCAAGGAATGGGTGAGTCTGACTTCAAACATATCTCAGCCTGCACCTCTTTTAAGGTGTTTGGGACATTGTAATCGCAACACATGATGGTGATGACAAAGTTAAAAAGGATAAGTCTCAACTATCAGTTCATACATGATACCATGTTTATAAAAGAGGCTAAAAAATTTGATGACGTTTATCTTAGGTTACATGATATAGTAAATCAATCACAAGTTAAAGTTATTGCATATATTGATTTTGAAATATGTACTTACATTTTAAGATCTTTGCCTCATACATTTTCCATGGATAAACATGCCATAGAGAAAGTATATGATCCTAACGTGACACCTGAACTATTATGTAATAAAAGTAGAACTTTTAAACATGAAACTAATTTAAGTGACATTTAAAGAGGAAAAGAAAAAGCACACATTTTAACCTTCTGGAGTGTTTAAATCTTCTGTGAATAGTATTTCTTTTATATCTTCATAATCTAATGTTGATGATTCTTTTATTTCTCTTGATTCCCTAGACCATAAAAGAGATTTATTATCTAAGCATTTCAAGAAATTTGTTAAATTAAAAAAAAGTTGCTCTTTGGGAAGGATAACCTAATTATTCTAATAGGTCACATGAAAATCATTTTGAAAAGAAATATTTTGATAAATACGACCATAACAAAGATCTAAGTCACATTTAATGTAAAAAATGTAATGAGTTTGGTCATTATGGTAACAAATGTTTCTCTAAAACGCAATGACAATCTTCTCAAAAAGCACAGTTGTCTAAAATTTGGAATGATAGTTTTGATTCTAAAAGTGATTGTAATGATAGTTGTAACAACCTTATGGATTTTACTTTTACATCTTTAAATGAGTCTGATGACTAGGTTGATAACAAGTTTGATAATTCTAAAATAGATTTTGATAATTATGGTCTACCTCCTGCAACTGCATGTAAAATTCTTGATTATTTTACTTTCAATTGGGATGATGAAAATGATGATTATAATGCATGTTCCCTTAAGATAGAATCCTATGATAGTGATTGAGATTTTGTTGACTTGAATTTTAAGAAAATGTACGAGCACCAAAATAAAGTGTATTCACTTAGGCAAAGTCAATACTACGTTATTATCTAAAATAGATGCTCTTACCAATAAAATTCGTATTGTATCTGATGAATCTTCTATGAGAGTAAAAGATCCCGAGACTGAAAATCTTGTGTTAGAGAAAAATATTTTTAAATAAATTAAAGTTGTTCTTCATTAAAGTAAAAATACAAATATATTTTAACTGATTTTGACAAATCATAAAGTAAACTAAAAGAAGCTTTAAACAATATTACTACTTCAACAAATTTGGCATCATTATAAAAAAAATATAAATTATGAAAAGACTTGTTCTGATGACCAAGAAGGAATTCGTTTTAAAGGAAAAGATGTTTTTGAAATAAATTTTGTACCTTCAAATATAGATATTCCAAAATTTTCAAATGTCCGTATGTCTATTCCACATTTTAGAAAATAGACTCAAGTGCTCTATCCTGCTAGGTAGATTTATCATTGCAATTTTTGTGACAAAACTAGAAATTTAAAGAATTTCTTTCATAAAAGATTAAATCAAAATAGGAAAAATGGTAAAACTAATACACCTAAGAGATATGTTAAGGTTGAACCAGTTAAGAAACCTACACCACCTAAGCTTATGCCTTATAAATCAAGAAATCATTTTCCAAAAACTACTACAATTAGGATTAGGGATGACGAATTGAGTTATCAAGTGAGATGTAATGTTGTTGTATCAGTATTAAATTCTTCTTATAAAAACTCTCGATGGTACTTTGATTTTGGGTGTTCGAAACATATGACTGGGGACAAAATACATTTTCCTTTTTGAAAACTTTTGTTGGAGGAAATGTCATGTTGGAGATGGAAAAATATCCCAAATCATAGGAAATAGAATAATTTCCAGGTGAATGAATTCCTAACTTAGATGAAGTTTTATTAATTGAAGGTATTGAAGGCAATTTGCTTAGTATAAATCAGTTTTTCCACACACATCATACTATAAAATTTTCAAAAACTAGTTGCAAAATTTTAAATCACGATGAAAAAATAATTCTTTTTGGTGAAGGAACACGTGATGATTGCTATGGTGTTATTCAAAACATAAATGCTAAAAATTGTTTATCTCCTAGACTTAATGACTTAGACTTATGTAATGAGAGGCTTGGTGTAAGGATAAATTTTTGATTGAGTCAATCTATATGTATTGAATTAATTTTGAAAAAAATATTTAGAGTCATAAGTTAGGCTTTGTGTTGTTGGCCTTTCAAGCCTAAGTTGTGTTTGATTGAAGACATGGAGGCAAAGTTTCGAAGATTACATATCGTTTTTTATTTCTTGTCACATTTTGTCTTCATGTTTCTGAGGATCTCTCAGGTATGAATCAATATACATTTTGATCCTTGGAATTTTATTTTGCATTTTTGTTTTTAATAAAATGTGTGGAGCTGTTTTTGAAAGATTTTAAAAGAAAAATGTATTTTATTTTAAATCATTCGAACGACTTTATGGGTTTCACTCGAATGAGTTAAGTAGTTTGTTCAAACAAACCTTAAATGAAAATTCTCTATTAGGAGAACAAATGGCATTAGAAGATCATTCGAAGTCGTTTCATACGATATTGGGTTTTAGTTTGAACAAGTTTTGAGTTAGTTCAAACAATATTGCATTTTAGTTCGAATGAACTCCAATTTTCATTCAAATGAGTTTTCTCTAAAAACGTGTCACCTTAAAAAACATATTTTCTTTATAAATAGGTTTATGCTATTTTTAGAGAAACGTTAGAAAAAATTATTTCCATATACCTATCCAAACACCTCTAAACCCTAGTTTCACCCAAAGTGCTTAAGATCCCAGTTTCATTATTCTAAATGCTTTGTGATCTTGTTTGTGGGCACCAAGATGTTTATTCTCTTCATCTAGATTGAGAATCATTTCATGTAGGGGATTCTATATCTTATTTTCTCTTTACACGTGGTGGACTCTATGGTGTGGTGTTGCGGTTAAGAGGTGGTAGATTTCATTTTCTGATCCATAGACAATTGCTAAGCCTAGATCACTGGATACCAATGCATGCATGGACTCACACGTTGAGACAACTTACGTGGGTGGATTCCGGTATTATCTCTGTGGAGGACTGGTTGAAGACAAAAAATACATCAAGGCTTATGAGGGCATATGTGACAACCCGCATATTCTAATACCGGGTGACCAATCATCTACTTAAATGAAACATAAATCTTAGCATGGTTTCATTCTTAGCATCAATGTCGAAAACAATAATATAATATAATATGAATAAAATCATATAATCAAAATTAATGAATGAATAAGGCACCATGCATAAATAAATAAGAGTGAACCGAATAAATCATCGGTCACCAAATAATAACATCCATTGTATAAGACTGAATAATAATAACTGAGTATTGAATTAGAATATCTGACAGTAATATAAAATCCTATCCATCTACGGGAAACATGTCCAGATTGAAAATTGGAATGAAAATATCCAAACTAGAGAAAATAAGTTGAGATGTTTAAAACAATACTGTAGCGTCCAAAGCTACTGTAATGAAAAGAATGGATCTATCCCTGTGGTCCCAGCTACTGGTGATGCACACCTGGGGTTTTAAAAAGAAAAATAAGGAAAAGAAATTTCTAGCAGGTCAAAGACTGAAAGTAGAAAATATTTAGCAAGTAGGTATTTGTTTTAAATCGATTAAAAGTTGTAGTGTATTACTTTCATAATTAACTGGTCGCACTCACATGAGATAAAGCCTTACCTCTCGCCTAAATTGCACACCTAGCGTGTTATTTTGTTATCCTAATTAAAGTACCCAGTCTAACAAGGACATATAACAGCTATTTAAGCCCAATCCCGCTAATACACTCTGTTAGGTAAGTATAATTACCATCACTAGGTATACGTTAATAATAAATATTGTAGTGACACACTTGTTATAGATAAACATGTACGTAATAAACATAATATAGATACGCTTGTGAAATATATATATATATATATATATATATATATATATATCACCAAGTAGGAAAAAGGAATGTAAAATGATAATCACACAACAAAGGATGTACGTGGTTTAGCAAATAAGTGCCTACGTCCATGGTGGTGCAGTTGGTTTTATTTTTATATACTCCGGGGAGTGATTACAGACAATACAACTTGTCCTTTTGCCCCGGACCTAGGGTTTAATATATACGTGTACATTTTAGGTGAGTGGCGGTGATGGGTTCCCCCACGTCTTCCATCTCTCCTGTAACTTCCCTTCAGGGGAACGTGGGAAGAGAACGGATCAAAATAAGAGATGGGGGGCCTGGACTTTGGGCCGCCACAACTTAGCTACTCGTCTAGGCCTATGGTCTTAATTTTGGGTACCCAAAATTGCCCCTAAGTTTGTTGGGCCATTTCCATGGGCTCAATAAATTTAAATGATTAGCCATAATGGCTTTTTTGCAATTCTTCGAAAGTTGTGAAGTTGATTTTCTACGACACCCGCTTCATTTATTGTGTACTATGATTAGAAGAATTTGAAGGTTTGTTGGAATAGCCACTTTTCTACCGTCGCTTCAGTCTCTCCAGTATTCTTTTACTTTCTGTGAGCTCTAGCGCTTCGTACCTTCTTCCCTCGATCTCAATTCTCATTGCTTCCTAGTTGTTTGGGCTCGTGCTTCTTCACCGCTTGAATCGATCTCCTATTTTGTAAGTTTCTTGTGTCCTTTCTTTGTACTTTATCTTTGAGTTTTGTAGTTTTTCTAGGGTTTTCCAATGGCGAAGATTGGAAATAGGTCAATCTCTGAATTTAGGAAGTTTTACAACATCCCTGAGTGGGTAGATATTGAGTCCTGTGCCACCCCTCCTAGAAACGTTAGAGATATTGATGATGCCCACTAGATCCACGTCTTTTTGCTTTCCCAGGGGGGACTCACGTTTCCTCCTAATGATTTATTTTTGCATGTTTTTGGCTATTTTAATATTGTTCCTGCACAATCTTCGCCTAATGTGTGGAAAATAGTAAATGGCGTACATAGGATAAATCAATTATATGGTACTAGGTTAGGGCTCGCCGAGGTCTGTTTTTGCTACTCCTTTTCTCGAACTAGCTCTGGTGTTCTTTACCTCAAAGCTAGTGTGACAACCCGCTCACCAAAATAAGGGGTGGCCAGCCCAATACTCCAATATAACGGAATCATGGATGGAATCATTCTCAGCATCATAACAAAAATATAGAGTATCCAGGATAACCACCCAATATTTCAGAAAACGGGTTGCCAAAAAATTTTGTTTTGAAAGTAAATAAATGAAAACGAACAACCCAATTCCTGAAAGATAAGGGAAACCCCAAGACATATAAAAAAAATACAACAAGAACACGATAAAAAGACCGAATAGGTAACCGATCACTAAACTGATACACCAATAATACACAAGTACAATAAGTTACTTATTACATTTCATTAGACATATACAAAAGCTTGGGCCTCTTACCCGAATAAAAGACTTGATCTTAACTAGAATAGAAAAGAAAACGTCTATACCAAATGTATCCCGTAATACCCGCAATGCATCACGGCTCGTCGAAAACATCGGAATAGGAATTCAAATAAGGCATCCTTGCGGCGGAGTACCTGAGCAGAGACAAGATGAATATGCAACAAGAAATGTAACTAGGTCAGGGCCCGGTTCTATATGATTACCAGATGAATAAAGAGTATGACAGTTATGTATGATAAATCGTGAAGAAAGAGAAATAAGAAGCAACCAATACAATTTAAAACATAAGCTAAGCAGGAACAAAAATAAGAAGCATTAAACTAAAAACTTCATCAAATGTACCAATCATTTCATATATCTTTTCCTTAGCAGGAAGTATATATATATATATATATATATATATATATATATAATCAAAATCTTTGCTCTTTAAGGAGATTTTATCTAAATTTTACCTTTTGTAAAAATCCTTTCCTTAATAGGAAAATAATCATTTTCAAATGCTCTTTGTGGCATTTACATGTGCTCTTATGGCATATCAAATACATCAAGTCCCACTTGATTATGAACTCTTATAATTATATGCATATAACGAATTCTAAGACCGCCCGTCCGGGTTTCCCCACTGTGCGCGCCCCTAAATGACCATCATCTTCCCGGGCCTATCATTAGACAACCTGGGCACCTATATCGCAAGACGTCGGGAAGCGGCCATGAGCCTGCGGGGTAGTCAAGACCACACTCGGAATCTCCTACCCATCGCAGAAAAATATACAAAAATAAGCGCTCCCATGGCCTAGGACTATATCCACCCTGCATCATTAGCCAGGGGGCTTCATCTCACGCGCGGACTTCCCTTATGATGTCATTTAGAGAGGTGTGTTTAAGCCATTTTATTTATCATATCGAAAATCAAGTAAACCATTATTTACCGGTTTCATGATTAAGTAAATTATCATATACTAATCTCAATACCATTTCCATTTATATGATTCATTTTATTCGAAACCATTTCTATTTATTATAAATAATCTAACTTACCATCCATAGTCATACGATAGCTTATATCAACACTACAACCTCAAAGGAGTAAATAAACTCTTCATTATCTCCAAGCATTCTAGGAGGTTATTTTAGAACCCCAAGGTTATCATCTTTCGAAGGAATAAAATGACTTTCAATTTATTCTCCAAACTCACCTTTAAGGTACTATTATGAACCACTAAGGTTAACATAGCTCAACCGCACTTTTAAAATCTTCCAATATTCTTTTGAGGTGGTAATATAAACCATCAAAACTAGTATAGCTTAATTAAGCTTCTAAGGTCTCCCGAACATAACTCTACATCTCCTAGTTTTATAATAATTAACTAGAAGAAAAGAATGCCTTATCATTAATAGGCCTAACCCCGAAAAAGTCCCCACATAACCCATTCCTAATGCAGGGTAGACAACTAACTCATCTCACACTCTAGGACTCTTAGTTTACTTCATTCAAGAAGGTTCCTAATCCCTATATTTAAAGAAAAGAATTGAAATTGAGTTAAAAAATTAACTCAAAAACAACAGGAAAACGAATCGATTCGCCCAAGGGCCGAATCGATTCGCCCTAGCGAATCGATTCGCCCAGAAAGAGAATCGGTTCGAACTACTAAACCAACATTCTGCAATTGGCCGAATCGATTCAGTCTTAACCCGAATCGATTCGGGTTATGCAGACCTGCCAATTTCCCTTAGCGAATCGATTCGCCCAAAGGGCCGAATCGATTCGGACCTGCAAATCTGCCAAAAATGGCTACGAAGGGTTATGAACCCTAAATCCTCCAAACTTCAAATCTCATCCTTTTTATACACATCCAACAACATAAATCTACCCCAAACTAATCTACATGATTATTAATCATCAAAACCCACAATTTCTTCAACATAATCAAGACTAGGGTTTAAATCCCCCAAATTCTACAATTAAGCCATAAATGTAAATACACAACTATCATACAATTTATGCATCTTAAATCACATATTAGCAAGTAGAAAACTTGCCTTAGGGTTGATATCTCAGATTTATTTGGAGAAGAAGCAATCCCACATCCCACATCCTCCATCTTCAATCTCTCTCTCATTTCTCCATTTCTCTTCTTCTTCTTCTTCTTCTTCTCTCTCTATGTTCAAGACATAAAATGGGGAAAAATAAGGGATTTAGAAGACTAAAATCGTGGCTTAGGTTAAAACTCCCAACTTAAATGGTTAATACCACATTAAAATGACTCGCAAATACGCATATAAGCTAAAACCAGGTAAAAGTGCCCGAAACACAAAAATACAATATGGCACTTATTTTGACTGTCTCGCACCTTCCGAGACTAACTACACCCTCTAAACTGGCATCCGGAAATTTTATAAATTATTTCAAGTTCCAAAATCATTTAAACTAAAAGGCCATTTAAAATACATGACACTACAAACATGCAACCTGATGTTATTTACTTTCACATGCAGTAAATATGCATCAATCTAGTAAATATTAACTTTCAATTCATTAAATTAATATTTACTCCAGCCCCCACATTTTATATAATTACCTTATGCGGTAAAATTAGTATAAAATGAGCCTCCCCGAATCGAGGGTTGTTACATACTCCCCCCCTTAAGAGGGAATTTTGCCCCCGAAATTCGGGCATACCCAAATCTGATAAGGGCATACTACTCTAAACTAGGATTCTTTCATCCTAAACAAACTCCTCATTATTGAAACGTCCCAAATGGACTCAGACTAAGGTCGACCCAATCGATCTCAGCCAATCATCATTTGTTCTCTAGTCTAGTAGCACAAAGCACTCTTCACTAACCATCGATTCTAGCTTCCTATGGCGGAACATGATGTCCACATGACTCGGCACAATTTACCAAATCTTCAGAATTATGTTACATCTCACCTCGGGCATCCATACTGGCTCTAAGTGGCTTAGCCCTAATGCTACTCAGCTATCCTCCGCTTCGATGAATCTCATCAAGGCGTATGGCTTAAAAGACAAATCTCTAAAGAAATGTTCCGAGACCACTCCAAGTCCAAGGAACATATTATCCGTTGGTTTCCTCCAACGAGTATGTGAATTACTCACCCGACCACGCTAGGCCACTCACAATGCCAATGCCTCAGGAAATGATCCATAAGACCACTCCAAAACCTAATGGTTGCACGAAAACCTCCATCCATACCATTACTTCTCCCATCTACTAGGTATACTAAGGCGCACGTTCGTAATATGCCTTTCGGCATAAGTAAATTTCCTCCCTTTCATCCATCCACTTTAGGGTGGTAGGATATACGCCATTTCCATACGGTTCCCATTACTTCACGGAAACTTTTGCTAAACCTTTGACACGAATATCTAGTTTCGGTCCGCCCTATAATAATAGGCACCTCCCACGGTTTTCTATTCCTCCATCGAGAACGGGGCATACTCTTCTACAAGTAGTTTGTCCATAATGGTCGGGAATGCAACAGTCCGATCAAACGATTAACCATTTTCTCAAATGGGATCATGACCAGTTCGATGTCGGTAATTCTATACAGATGTCTATGAATACCCTTCTTCGTTCCACTACTACTCTCTTTACACGAGTAGGTGAAATGGTCAATCACAGACAGACACGCTCTTACTACCGAGTCTTCCTATTCAAGCTCATTCTACTTGGCCTTCCATGCCATTACCATCATCTCTGACGAGTTCTCTACTCGACACGTCCCCTACCCCAATCGCATTTCCTTAGCAAATGAGAAAATATCCAATCACTAGTTCTTCTGAACTCCGAGCACCAACTCGATTCCTCCCACAACATATTGCAACAACTTGTTGCCTACGAGAAGGAACCAATTTCCTGCCCAGGAAGTAGTGCCTTATTTATTTAAGGTGATCACTACCACGATGAATCTTAATTCAAGCACAGGATATTTCTTTCCACGAGTTTAAGCTTGTGCGACGCATAAACAGTGAGTCTATGTCCTAGTATTATTACTCCCCAATCCTGGCAGAGCTTACTCATTAAACTCACTCTCGAGCTTACAATCATGGCTCAGGAGTGAGGATCCACCCGTCCTTATTAACCCCCCGAAAATGAAGTTACCAACGTAACATTATTTCTAAGAAAGGTCTCATCTCCTTCGACCGAACCTACCAAACCTCTCGAGACCCCATAACCTCGTTCCTAAGGGATCTAATCTCTTATAGAGTTAACCCACAACTTATTCGTGGTCAACTCCCTAACGCTTTCCTAAACTAACACCACCTACCCTCAAGGTCTTACATCCTAAAAATCCTAGGGTCTATCTATATATATCCTACCTAAATCGTAAGCATATAATACCAAAGACATCCCTAGTGCCCAAGACCTTACTCAACTTCCAACATTCGCTCGGGTTCACGCGTGGGACGTCTCGCCGAAGCGAAATCCAGATAAGGAACCCTCCCGTTACACTACTACCTCGCATTGTCGGTCATTAAGATGTGACGGTCTAAGACACATGATCAGGATCGGTACAATTCTAATTTACAATTCTCCTAATAAGATTCTACTTCTAGACTTTACCTTAGCATTCTATATATGAAATAAGAGAAAGGAAATATGGCATCTCTCCACTCCCAACGTCGTTAAGGTTCACGCGTGGAGCATCCCGCAAAAGCGGAATCCAAACAAGGAACCCCTCCTATGCATTACTACTTAACTTTGTTGGTCGTGGAGATAAGTCATAACATCCACATACAATGCAAAAAAGTAATAAAACACTCAAACCAGGTAACACATATGACACATATACATAAAAAAAATATCATCACTCGCTTCATAACGAGTGAAGAAAAGATAGAACTTCCATACCACGGAAGTCATATAATTACCCTTCTATAATAGCGTAAATACTACTACAAGCTCAATATACACACCCGAGTCTATCGTAGACACAATACTAATAAATCTTATCCTAAGGAATATACACTACCCACCTATAAGGTAGAATTCCCTCCACAATTTGCCAAGCACTCCGGGTCAATACTAATGGTTCTCAGACTCCATATTCGAGCCTTATACATACCAACATTATCTCCACCAACTCCCCAACCAGGCATTTTACTCTTGCCCTTGCTCTCCACTCAACGAAATTTAAAATGAGTGGTTCTACACTCCACATCATAACCGTTATTCCGACTCTGGCTAACAATAATTGCCCATGCAGTCCCTCTTACTTTCTCAGTAAAAGAGGACACGCTCTTGGCCTCCTCTTCCTCAGTTTAATGAAACTTCCCCAGGTGGGTGTCCACCAATGGGGTTTCATGATTCTTACTCCATCAGAAGTGTTACCAACACCTATTTGGAGCCTAACACTTCATGGTGCATGATCTCGTCTCCCTAACCGTACAACACCTTATTCGCCATTGGTCTTTAAACGAATCTTTTGTGAACATTCGAGAATCCACCTTCTACCCAGTCCAATTATCCCAGAGAAACTCGCCATTGCAAGTATCCACCGGGCTTCTCTATGGGCCAAACTTCTGGCACCCACGAATATAGTGACCACATTTTCACCACCTCAACACTCCTTCTACGGGTGAAGGATTTTCCTCCATTCTACTACAGAGCACTTCTCTACTCCAATCTAACATCGCTTGAAATCTCAAGCTTAGTACCACCTTCTACGTCTAGTGGTACTTAGGAAAACTACATCAACTGTAATTAGTAGTCGTAGTAGCAAGACAAGGAAGTGCTACAAAAGGGAGCGACCTCCAAAGCGGTCCTCATCCCCGACTACACTTTACAGTTCTCCACAAACCTTCCCGTAACGCCCTTCTTCTATCGACTTATTTTTCTCACACGAATACGCAAAAGATTTTATAGATTCTACCTCATGGTAGAAGAACGAAATCTCACAAGACAAATCAACGATCTTAATCCTAAGGCTTTACATCAAATCAAGAGCAACGCTGAAAACTTAAGGCGTCCACACAGATTCCTAAGGACTCTAGAACCTGATGCTCTGACACCATCTTTGACAACCCTCTCACCAAAATAAGGGGTGGCCAGCCCAATACTCCAATATAACGGAATCATGGATGGAATCATTCTCAGCATCATAACAAAAATATAGAGTATCCAGGATAACCACCCAATATTTCAGAAAACGGGTTGCCAAAAAATTTTGTTTTGAAAGTAAATAAATGAAAACGAACAACCCAATTCCTGAAAGATAAGGGAAACCCCAAGACATATAAAAAAAATACAACAAAAATATGATAAAAAGACCGAATAGGTAACCGGTCACTAAACTGATACACCAATAATACACAAGTACAATAAGTTACTTATTACATTTCATTAGACATATACAAAAGCTTGGGCCTCTTACCCGAATAAAAGACTTGATCTTAACTAGAATAGAAAAGAAAACGTCTATACCAAATGTATCCCGTAATACCCGCAATGCATCACGGCTCGTCGAAAACATCGGAATAGGAATTCAAATCAGGAATCCTTGCGGCGGAGTACCTGAGCAGAGACAAGATGAATATGCAACAAGAAATGTAACCAGGTCAGGGCCCGGTTCTATATGATTACCAGATGAATAAAGAGTATGACAGTTATGTATGATAAATCGTGAAGAAAGAGAAATAAGAAGCAACCAATACAATTTAAAACATAAGCTAAGCAGGAATAAAAATAAGAAGCATTAAACTAAAAACTTCATCAAATGTACCAATCATTTCATATATCTTTTCCTTAGTAGGAAGTATATATATATATATAATCAAAATCTTTGCTCTTTAAGGAGATTTTATCTAAATTTTACCTTTTGTAAAAATCCTTTCCTTAATAGGAAAATAATCATTTTCAAATGCTCTTTGTGGCATTTACATGTGCTCTTATGGCATATCAAATACATCAAGTCCCACTTGATTATGAACTATTATAATTATATGCATATAACGAATTCTAAGACCGCCCGTCCGGGTTTCCCCACTGTGCGCGCCCCTAAATGACCATCATCTTCCCGGGCCTATCATTAGACAACCTGGGCACCTATATCGCAAGACGTCGGGAAGCGGCCATGAGCCTGCGGGGTAGTCAAGACCACACCTAGAATCTCCTACCCATCGCAGAAAAATATACAACAATAAGCGCTCCCATGGCCTAGGACTATATCCACCCTGCATCATTAGCCAGGGGGCTTCATCTCACGCGCGGACTTCCCTTATGATGTCATTTAGAGAGGTGTGTTTAAGCCATTTTATTTATCATATCGAAAATCAAGTAAACCATTATTTACCGGTTTCATGATTAAGTAAATTATCATATACTAATCTCAATACCATTTCCATTTATATGATTCATTTTATTCGAAACCATTTCTATTTATTATAAATAATCTAACTTACCATCCATAGTCATACGATAGCTTATATCAACACTACAACCTCAAAGGAGTAAATAAACTCTTCATTATCTCCAAGCATTCTAGGAGGTTATTTTAGAACCCCAAGGTTATCATCTTTCGAAGGAATAAAATGACTTTCAATTTATTCTCCAAACTCACCTTTAAGGTACTATTATGAACCACTAAGGTTAACATAGCTCAACCGAACTTTTAAAATCTTCCAATATTCTTTTGAGGTGGTAATATAAACCATCAAAACTAGTATAGCTTAATTAAGCTTCTAAGGTCTCCCGAACATAACTCTACATCTCCTAGTTTTATAATAATTAACTAGAAGAAAAGAATGCCTTATCATTAATAGGCCTAACCCCGGAAAAGTCCCCACATAACCCATTCCTAATGCAGGGTAGACAACTAACTCATCTCACACTCTAGGAATCTAAGTTTACTTCATTCAAGAAGGTTCCTAATCCCTATATTTAAAGAAAAGAATTGAAATTGAGTTAAAAAATTAACTCAAAAACAACAGGAAAACGAATCGATTCGCCCAAGGGCCGAATCGATTCGCCCTAGCGAATCGATTCGCCCAGAAAGCGAATCGGTTCGAACTACTAAACCAACATTCTGCAATTGGCCGAATCGATTCAGTCTTAACCCGAATCGATTCGGGTTATGCAGACCTGCCAATTTCCCTTAGCGAATCGATTCGCCCAAAGGGCCGAATCGATTCGGACCTGCAAATCTGCCAAAAATGGCTACGAAGGGTTATGAACCCTAAATCCTCCAAACTTCAAATCTCTTCCTTTTTATACACATCCAACAACAAAAATCTACCCCAAACTAATCTACATGATTATTAATCATCAAAACCCACAATTTCTTCAACATAATCAAGACTAGGGTTTAAATCCCCCAAATTCTACAATTAAGCCATAAATGTAAATACACAACTATCATACAATTTATGCATCTTAAATCACATATTAGCAAGTAGAAAACTTGCCTTAGGGTTGATATCTCAGATTTATTTGGAGAAGAAGCAATCCCACATCCCACATCCTCCATCTTCAATCTCTCTCTCATTTCTCCATTTCTCTTCTTCTTCTTCTTCTCTCTCTATGTTCAAGACATAAAATGGGGAAAAATAAGGGATTTAGAAGACTAAAATCGTGGCTTAGGTTAAAACTCCCAACTTAAATGGTTAATACCACATTAAAATGACTCGCAAATACGCATATAAGCTAAAACCAGGTAAAAGTGCCCGAAACACAAAAATACAATATGGCACTTATTTTGACTGTCTCGCACCTTCCGAGACTAACTACACCCTCTAAACTGGCATCCGGAAATTTTATAAATTATTTCAAGTTCCAAAATCATTTAAACTAAAAGGCCATTTAAAATACATGACACTACAGACATGCAACCTGATGTTATTTACTTTCACATGCAGTAAATATGCATCAATCTAGTAAATATTAACTTTCAATTCATTAAATTAATATTTACTCCAGTCCCCACATTTTATATAATTACCTTATGCGGTAAAATTAGTATAAAATGAGCCTCCCCGAATCGAGGGTTGTTACAGCTAGGAGCCCTGACAGGATATTGGTAGTAAATCTACCCGATTCCCATAAGGACTACTGGAAACAAGGTTTCCTTGTTAGAAATTGGCAGTTTTCTCCCCAATGTGAAGGGTCGAGGTCTGAAAGGTTCTCTGTTCCCTTTTTTGGGAAGGAATACATAGGTAGACATTGTACTGTTGTTTCGAATTTTGTTGATTTGTTATCTTTATAACTCTTCTTTGCTTTTTCATTCGCATCGAGGTCAAAGAACTTGGAGCCTTCTCTCACCGAGGTTTGTATCTCGGAATTGGTTAAGGCTTAGAATATCAGGGAGCCTTTGGGTGACAGCGAGCATCCCAGATCTGCTACTTTTTTGCTCGAGTACAAGAAAGTTAGCTCCAGCTTCATAGCAAGGCCTATGGACAGTATCGCAGAGTTCGATGTATTCGAAGAAACTGTTGTGGGTCCTATCCATTTGGACAAGGAAGAGAGCAACTCTGAGACTGACATTGTAGGAGCTATAAGTGATTTGCGAGGAGAGAGCTCTAGCAATAGCAGTTCTTCTGAAGCTCGAGGTCGTCGACACTTATAGCAGTTCGAGCGAAGAGATGGTTCCTCCAAGGAAGAACTTGATTAGGGATGATGATGATGAGGACCACGTGCTCCTTGCACAAAGGTCAAAGAAGCAAAGATCTAATTCTGGAGCTGTGGCTACTGGTTCCCGGTCCTCTTCCTAAGAGCAGGAGAGGAAGAGGAGTAGGTGAGAGAGAGAGAGAGAGAGAGAGAGGAAAAATGAAGAAGAGAGGAAGAAGATGGAAGAGAAGAGGAGAGTAGAGGAGAGGAAGAAGAAGGAGAGTGAGAAGGAGGAGGAGACAAGGATGACAGAAGCGAGGACAAAGGCTGGGCAGGCCTTAGTCCCGGTGTCTGCGCTGCCCAAGGGGGTCTCTATGGCAATTTCTCCCCAGTTGGCCCCAGCTTTGCTTGAGAGAGCTGTCCTCTCGGCTGATCGCCAAAGGGCGGTAGGGTCGGAGCAGTTGGCCCTTCAGGCTAGTCAAAGACTTGCTCTGGTAAGGTTTTTCCCTTTTCTCCTATGTTATTCTCGATTCCCTCATTTCCCTCATCTAATGCCTTATTTTTTTTTTTGCAGTTTGTTACTGACTTTGCCGTGCTATATCGTTCATGCGATGAGATGGTGAAGAGAAAAAGTGAGTTAGAGCAAGAGAACTCTGCCCTGAAGCTGAAGGGTAAAGAGCTCGAGGCTTATTTTAAAGCCGTTGACGCTGCTCGGATTTCATCCGACTTGTCTCTTACCACTGCCAACAAGGAGAAGGACGCGGCAATCGATGGTCTGAAGGAGCTGAGACAGGCCTACGGCCTACTATCGTGGAGTAGAATAGGGTGCTCTCCGAAGAGCTGAAGAAGAAGGAGTCTGAGGCTATTACTGCCAAGAAGGACTCATATAACTCCGATTGAGCTACAGCATATGAAGATGCTGAAGTTCAGATAGGCTATATTAGTCGTCTGAACTTCAAAAAAGGCTGGAACAAGGCCCTTTTGGCTGCTGGCGTCGACATCGATTCTCCTTTATTTGACGAGCATGACCCAGGTCCAAAGCCAACCGTGGATGAAGTTCCTGCCCCAGCTATCGAAAGCACCGATCCTATTCCTCAAGCCCCTGCTGACGTTTCTATGGTTGTGGGGACAGAGATTTCCCCTGTTGAGGGAGGTTCTCCTGCTGATGTTGACAAGGGGAAGGGGCCGTCGACCTCTGGGCCACCTGAGGTTGTCAACTAGTTATCTACTAGGATTGCGCTGTACTTTTTGTTTTTCTTGTCTGTAAATTTTTTCTTTACTGTTCGATGTAACTCCAATCCTTTATTAATGAAAAGGCTTCATTTTCTGCTCGCACTGATTTGTCTCTTTCTCTCCTTTATCTTTATCTCGCTTTTAGTTAGTTAATGTGGATGATTACTTTCCTACTACTTCCTAATTGGGCAGGACCCTTGGTCCCAATGCGAGTCCCGAAGTTCTCCAGGCCTTCGTCAAACTTTGCAAATCCCTTTGATCTAGAAATCAGAAGTATAAGGAGCAATCTGAACTTGTGGCCAAGATGAAGGACAGGCTCCAAGAGATGGAGGACATTGGTGCCTCAGTCTAAGAGGAGGTCAATGCGCTGAGCATAAAGCTATTAGAGGCCTCCGAAATCAACTAAGTTGGGGAGGTTCTTCAGCAGGAGAATGAGGACCTGAGGAAAGAAGTCTTATGACTTAGAGAGCATGCGAGTGTCCTCCCAGTTCAATATAATATCGAGATACCATTGTGCATCACTTTACCTTTTAGGTTGTCTCGTCACACTCCCTTAGGCCTAAGTGGGGCAATTGGCAAGGACACACCTGAGGTTGGATGTTCCATCCGATCAGGATTTTATTCAATCAAAGGAGCTTTGATGACCAGTATAAAACTTAGTCGTATTGCCTAAGGATCCCTTATAGGGCTTCATATATTGCCAGGGGCAATGCTAAGAGGTTCTTCATATATTCCCCTGCTATAGTATAGTGGTCAATGTGCCTGTTACTTGGAAAAGATGTGCGATAAATGCAACTGTTACTAATCAGAGTGTAACCAATTAAATAACTTTCATTAATTATAAGGGAAATGTACTTGTATAATAAAAGAATACAATACAAAGATCTAAAAATAGAATCTCTTGAGATTAGATGCGTTCCATGCTCGTGGTATTTCGCTGCCTTCCATCGTTTCCAAGTTATAGGCGCCCTGTAGGTCGTCCCTGGTTACTTTAAAGGGTCCTTCCCAGTTGGGACCTAGCTTGCCGTCTGATGGTTTCACTGTGCTGCCCAGGACTTTCCTTAGAACATAATCCCCAATTCAGAATGCCCTCGGGTTAACCCTTTTGTTTTAATACCTCGTAAGCTGTTGCTGGTATCTCGCTAGTTTCACTAGGGCTAGCTCCCGGCGCTCGTCGGCTAGGTCGAGCTCAGCGAGCAGTGCTACATTATTATGGACTTGGTCGACAAGGTTGGACCTAATTGTCGGCAAACCGGCTTCGAGTGGGATGACTACCTCCATGCCATATGTCAGCGAAAATGGGGTTTCTCCTGTTGCTCGCCGAGGATTGGTCCTATATGCCCATAGGATGTGAGTTAGTTCATTTACCCATGAGCCTTTGGATCACTCCAATCTCTTCTTCAATCCATCGATAACGGTTTTGTTGGAAGCCTCAGCTTTGCCATTGCTCTGAGGGTAGGCCACCGAACTGAAGTGGTGTCTAATACCGTGTTCGTCACAGAAGTTTTGAAAAGAGCCACTTTCGAACTGGGTTCCATTGTCGGTGATGATGGTTCTAGGGATTCAAAACGAGTGATTATATTCCTCCATATGAACCTTATCATATCAGTGTGTTGGATGTTCGCCAGGGGTTCTGCCTCGATCCATTTGGTGAAGTAGTCAGTTGCAACCAACAGGTATTTCTGATTACCGGCAGCAGTAGGCAGTGGTCCCACGATGTCCATTCCCCATTGAGAGAATGGCCAAGGGCTGGACAGGGACTTTAGATCGCTGGTGGGTTGGTGGACCATAGGAGCATGGAGTTGGAATTTCAGGCATTTGCGGACATATACTGCAGAGTCCTTTTACATATACGACCACCAATATCCTTCCTTCATTGCTCGAAAGGCTAGAGACCTTCCTCTGGTGTGGCTTTCATAGATTCCTTCGTGAAGCTCGCGTAGCACTTGGTCGACATCCCCTGGGTGGACGCATCGGAGGTAGGGACCGGAGAAGGATTTCTTATACAAGTTGCCTTCTGGGGATAAGTGAAAGCGAGCATCTTTGACTCTTATCTGGTGGGCGGTCTTGTTGTCATCTGGGAGCGTGTCATCCTTTAAATATTCTCTTAAGGGGTCCATCTAGCTGGGGGTTGACCCCACCTGGAGTACCTGTTTCGTGCTTGGTGGATTGATGTCGATGCTTGGGCGAGTGAGGAAATCGATGGGGATGACTCTTTTTAGGTCGGAGTTAACTACCGAACTTAGGGCTGCTAAGGCATCAACGTGACTGTTTTGCCCCTGGAAAACTGTTGGACGTTCATCTCTTCAAATCTTGATATCACTTTTTTCACTAAGGCGAGTTAGGCTGCCATTCTTTCATTCTTTGCATTTTAATCTCCACTTATCTGATTGGAAACCAGTTGGGAATCGCCAAAAACCTGTAAATGTTTTGCTCCCAAATTATGCACCTTTTAGAGGCCGGCTATTAGGGCTTCGTACTCTGCTTCGCTGTTGGAGGCTGAAAATCCAAGCCTGATTCCTTATTCAAGGATTGTTTTCTCTGGAGTAATGAGGATAATGCCGACCCCTGCCCCTTTGGAGTTGGAGGCTCCATTAACAAACAGTTTCCAGGTGTCCTCTTTTACTGGGTTCTCCTTTTTCCTTGTTGATTGAGGTTGGTCGGAGGATTCTTCACCCGTGAATTCGGCTATGAAATCAATAAGGATCTGACACTTGATAGCTATCCTTCGTTGAAATTGGATGTCAAATTGACCGAGATCGACTGACCACTTAGACAGTCTGCCTGATAAATCCGCATTCCTTAAAACTGCCTTAAGGGGATGCGATGTAAGGATGATGATAGTATGAGCTTCAAAATAATGCTTTAGCTTCCTCGAGGCTATTACTAGCGCAAAGGCGAGCTTATCCAATGGCAGGTACCTTTGTTCGGCGTCTAGTGAGGTCTTTCTCGCATAATAAATGGGGTACTGGATTCTTGCAACCTCGCATATTAGCGCAGAGCTGACAGTGTGATTGGATACGGAGAGGTAAAAGTACAAAGAATCCATTTGCTGTGGTATGACAAGCAGTGGTGAAGAGCTCAGGTAGGACTTGAGCTCGACCAATGCTCGTGAGCAATCTGGGCTCCACTCTATCATTTTACTCCCCTTTAGAAGCTGGAAAAAAGGCTTGCACATCTTGGAGGATTTGAAGATGAAGCGATTTAAGGCAGCGAGCATACTAGTGAGCTTCGGTACGTCCCGAATTGTGTGAGGGGGTTGCACCCTATTGATTGCATCGATCTGGTATGGGTTAGTCTCTATGCCTCTCTTACTGACCAAGTACCCAAGAAATTTTCCCGACTGGACACTGAAGGAACACTTGCTTGCATTAAGTTTCATTCGGTACTTCCTTAGAATTTTGAAGGTGTTTGATAGGTCTAAGAGGTGATTCTCCTTCTTTTTTCTTTTAACGAGCATGTCATCGATGTAGACCTCTATGGTGTCTCCCATCTGATCTTTGAACATCTTTGTAACCAGCCGCTGATATGTTGCCCCTGCATTATTGAGCCCAAAGGGCATAACTGTGTAGCATTATAACCCAACTGTGGTGATGAACGCTGTTTTGTCCTGGTCTGGGGAGTATAAGGGGATTTGGTGATACCCTGAGTATGCGTCCAGGAAACTCATTTGCTCATGAGCTGCGGTGGTGTCTACTAGTTGGTCTATCTTCGGGAGGGGGAAACTATCTTTTGGGCATGCTTTGTTGAGGTCAGTGAAGTAGATGCAAACTCTCCACTTCCCATTGCTCATCGAAACTACTACTGAGTTGGATAACCACTTGGGGAATTGTACTTCCCATATGGATCCCGCATCCAGCAGTTTTTCAACTTCTTTTTTGATCGCTTTAGTCGTGCCTTCTGCATGATCGGTTTGAAGGTGTGATCGACATGCAGCTGATGACAGACCATACTAGGATCAATTCCGGGCAGCTCTTATGGTTCCCATGCAAAAACGTCTACGTTGCGTCTCAACAGGGTTGTCAATTCCTTTTATTCTTGATCAGTGAGAGACGCTCCAATCAAGAAGACACTGTTACTATCACAATCTTCAGTCGTAACTTCTACCAGGTCCTCGAAGACCCGCTCGGAGGGGAGGAGCCTGGTCTCCTCTACTCCAGGTCTCCCATACTTTAATTGTTATTTGGAAGGTGTCACACCTTCTTCAACTTTCTCGCCGGGTTGATCAGCCTTCTTTTCTGGATTTGGCCGGATGGCTGCTATGAAGCACCTCCTTGCCATCGATTAGTTGCCGTGGATCTCCATTACTCCTCGCTCGGTTACATACTTGAGTTTTTGATGGTAGATCGAGGAGACTGCCTTCATCGCATGAAGCCATCCCCTGCCGAGGATAGCCTGGTATGGCGAATCGATGTCGACTACCAAAAACTGGATCATCTTGGAGACGTTTCCAGCGCGCACCGGTAGTTTAATCTTTCCCAGGGGCATAGTTATTTTCCCAGTGAAGACAACTAAAGGGACTTTAGCTTCCTTTAGGTCCGTAATGCTTAACTTCAATGTTCTGAATAGGTCGAGATACATTACTTTGGACGAGCTTCCCTGATCGACGAGCAATTTGTCGACGTCAAAGTTAGCTATCCTGAGCGTAATGATCAGAGCATCATGATGTGGGGTCCTCACTCCCACCAGATCTTAATTTGTGAAGAAAATATTCTTGTTATAGTTGACGTCATATGCTCGTCGATGTTTTCCTGACTGTGACTTTGCTGGATCGATCTGAAAAGCCTGCATTACCGCTGTGAGTTTTTTCATTTCCTTTCGAGCTGAGTTTCCTTATATATGCTTGGCGTTAGATGCCCCGTGGATTACCGCGAACTCATGTCCAGCGTCATCTTCCAGCACGTTGTCAGGTCTGGACTCCCTTTTGGCAGCCGCTTTCTCTTCCTTCTTCTCCACAAACTCGTTTAAATGCCCAGACTGGGCCAACTCCTTGAGGTGAGACTTAAGAGCGTTGCAGTGCTCGGTCTTATGTCCTCCCTCTTTATGAAAAGTGCATCTTAACTCATTTTTCCTCTTCGAGGGATCTCCTCCCATCTTCTTGGGCCACTTGATGAATGGCTCACCTCTGATCTTCGCGAGAATTTTATAAATTGGTTCTTTGAAGACGGTGTTGACCGCTTGGAATGCTTTCGACGCGTCATGGTTCCCTCCGTTCTTGGAGCCATTTTTCCCCCCGTTCTTTCCTCCTTTCTTATGGTTCTCAGTCTTCTCACTTCCCTTGGTAGTGAGTTTAACTCGACTATTTTTGCCTATGCTGAGGCGGGTGATGTCCTCCACCTTAGCGTACTTCTCGATGCAAGCCATTAGGTCGTCAATAGTCATAGCTTCCTTTTTTTTCAGGGACTGGTATAAAAGGGAGGAGCTGGGTAGCCCAATTTTGAAAGAGTCCACTACCACTTGTTCCGAGAAATCTTCTACCTCGTCAAATAACTCCCAGTACCTCTTCGTGTAGTCTTATAGTGTCTCTTGAGGCATTTTCTTCATTGTGAGTAAAGCATCTATCCTTTTGGGATGGGAGCTGCTAGTGATGAACCGGGTCGTAAAGAGCTCGACCAGGGATTTAAAACTTCTGATGGATCGGTGGGGGAGTCTTTCGAATAATTTTTATGCCACATCATGTAGGCTCGAGGGGAAAATACGGCACATCGGTGCATCTCTGTGATTCCAGAGGGTCATGGCCTATCGGTATTGCCTGACGTGATCGATGGGATCAATCTTACCGTCATAAATCTTGAACCTTGGAATGGAAAATTTCTTGGGGGCTTCTTCTTTGATTTCCCTTGTAAAGGGTGACTTCATCTGGGTTTTGAGAGCTCGCCTTACGAGTTCTCTGGTTGATCTGGTACCGTCGTTGGCAGGATATTGGTCCATTTCCCTGCGGACCCAATTTCGTATGTTCTCGTCGCTACGAGCAGGGCTCTGGTAATGACGAGCTCTTCGTGCTGCTCGTGGAGGTCATCATCTGGCTCGTCTCCCTCGACCTTTTGAGATCCTCTCCTAGGGCTCCTTCTTCGGCTGTGATACTTACTCGCCTGAAGGCTAGGAGTGCGGTATGGACGTCTTCTATTATCAGGATGAAGCTCCCTCTATAGTCTTTCCAGTCTTCTTTTTAGGCGAGCATTCTCAGCCTCGTAACTGCGAGAAGATTCCCTCTGCTCGTGGAGCCTTGCCTCATATGCATCAATCAATCTGGATATTTGTGTGGACCTCGTTGGTCCCTGGCTTTCTTCTGAGGTTGGCCTTTCCAAGCAAGCCCTCTGATCTGAACGTCGAACTTCAGACCTGATCCTGTGAGGAGCAGGTGGTTCTTGAATATCCCCTGCCTGGGGGGCATTACTGCTATGACCAGACATTTTAAACTCCTTTCTTGGTGTGGGCTCTTCTCAGGGAAAGATGAACGCTTCCCCCAGACGGCGCCAATTGTGGTGACAATTATTATGCAACACAAATAGATAAGCGAAAGGCAATCACCAAGTAGGAACAAGGAATGTAAAATGATAATCACACAACAAAGGATGTACGTGGTTCAGTAAAGAAGTGCCTACGTCCACGGTGGTGCAGTTGGTTTTATTTCTATATACTCCAGGGAGTGATTACAGAGAATACAACTTCTCCTTTTGCCCCGGACCTAGGGTTTAATATATACATGTAAATTTTATGTGAGTGGGGGTGATGGGTTCCTCCACATCTTCCATCTCTCCTGTAACTTCCCTTCAGGGGAACGTGGGAAGAGACCGGATCAAAATAAGAGGTGGGGGGGCTGGACTTTGGGCCGCCAGAACTGGGCTACTCGTCTAGGCCCATGGTCTTAATTCTGGGTACCCACAATATATATATATATATATATATATATATATATATATATATATATATATATATATATATAAATATATTGTATCGTATAAACATAAATATATATATCGTTCCCTATATATATAACTGTATCCCCAGAGCATGGATCTCACGGATACACACCTCGTATGTTATAGATATATATCCAGGGGTCGTGACTATACCATATCGCACCACACATCTCTAAAATAATATTTATCCTCACACAAGATAGTAGCCAGGCAACAATCCTATGACCCGGGAAATCAATCAAACACCTGTTGGTTATTGCCAGGGTGGACTATGCACTATGCGTAAGCTCCTACGATAACACTACTGAGTAGGTGTGTTTAACAAAAACAAGTAGCATGCACATGTATATAATGTATATACATATATACACGTCACTCTAATATGTATAGTACCTAACTCATGTTCATATCCCGTAGCGCACAGTCCTCCCGATCTCAATTAATTAATTAAATAGTCAATCACATGACTTTTTTCATTCTGCTCACTTGAACCCATCTAATCGGTGTCCTATCACACGTACCGATCCTTGGAAAGCCTTCCCTAGAAATACCACTATACCCTTAAACCCCCTACGGTCATTACCCAAGAACTAATGGGTCAAAATAATATACGAATAAAAATTAGACGGGATAAAAAACAGAACTGGTTCGCTAGCAAATCGAACTGGTTCGATTGAACGAACTAGTTCACTCCTCTAGTTAACCGATTCGATTTCATGGATTGCCTATCATCTTTTTCCTCGGGGTTTTCTCTTCCAAACCCTTCAATGGAGGTCCCAAACCACCCCAAACATGAAACCAACCTCATATATGAATATAATAATGTTCAAGGAACATTATAACACATGGAACCATCCCATGTGAACTATAATACAACCAACCATCGCATTCATCATCAAATTCAATTTCACCATACGACGACACATCTTATATCCCGTAAACTCTCAGGCTATCTTGACTACACAACTCATATAAGCTCGTCAATATGCATATTATGATATTCTCTCTCTCCAATGAGTACTATTCTTCTCGAGTCATCTATGTGCGCCTAACTTACACCTTCCACTGCGTTACTCTGATGAACTTAGTACTACTCTAGGCATCTCATCCTTGACTACTCACTAGAGGCTCACTTTAATCCACTCACTGTGGCAAAGAAACATTATGTGCTAAGTTTTCCTCTATTTTCAACACTATACCATATATTTAATCCATCATCCCACTTTTCGCAATCCAAGCCACTAACTTCGATATTGGCCAATCAAAAGTTCACTAGTCCTAAGAAATATTGATGCTGCGAGTAAGTTGTGTGGTCGAGAGCACAACCACCCATACATAAAACTTTATGCAATAGCAAGAACACCTAAGATGGTCTCACCTACTTACCGAACTGCATTGACCAAACTCGGTCCATTGTGCCTTACCATGTCATGGTGGCAATCTGAGTCACCACATAGGTGAGAATACTGATTCCCGATTACCGAAATTAAGAGGAACACATGAAAGTCAAAAGGATCAAGAAACTGTCTCGAGGAATTTTGCCCATATGCATCTGATTCTGACTTACAAAAGTGAACCTATGTCGTACACTTAAAGCCACACCACTCAACCGTAGAGTTCTCATTGAGCACAAATCCTAGGAACACGTACCCTGACTTGGGTCACTAGCAGTGGGGAATAGAATATTAACCATTCATTCCCGCAATACTAAAGCAATTTACGATCTGATAGTCCTTTTGGAAGCCCGAATTCCCTCTTTGGGATAAAGTACCTACCTTTCACATACTTGGCATACATGAACCATTCCGATTAGCGAGAACCTCACACTTTAGTTTATACTGACCTTGCCCAGTCACTAGTGATGATGTCACTATCCTACCACATCTAAGTTATTACCTACCTTATCATATTGTGATCGAAATACCCAACTCCCATAGGCATTACTTAGTTCAGGGGAGGCACTCACCTAATCGTGTTCTTTGACCAAGAGGTTCCCACCAAACTTACTTTTGGTTTCTACCCACACAAAATTCATGCGGCGACCACACCTGTCGCCATTGGCATTCTAAGGGTAGTAAATTCCCCACTGGACTGCATCTTCTAACTCATACCAGCTGGTCAAGATGTGCCAAGAACGAATCCTTACATTGATAAGGCTACCCTAGCATATAGCATCGACACATCAACATAACAATCAGGTTTCAATGTTACCCCACCTCGGTTGACATTTCAACTTTCCACATAGCGTAATCTCTATTAACCTCAAGTACATCTGCTAATATATTTTGAAAATGGGTATCATCACACCCTTACTAGTCATTCCATGACATCCGAGCATCACTCCTATATGGACATAACTATCACCCTACCTTAAGGACTACACCACCATCCGTGTCGATTTGGGAAGCCACCCGTCACTTACACCACACGACCAGTAATATTGGATAATTACTATCCCTCAACTCAAACATTTCTAGAGTGTTAATTCCTCCTTTACCTTAATTGGCCTACTAAGAACACCAAACACATTTCATGTAAAAGTCTTAAAACCCAAAAAGATTTCATTGCCTATACCATTATCATTATAGGTGCGCTCTACAAACCTTTCGACCTTCTATCTATAATGCACCTTAGCCATCAAACACCTCAAGGCTTCACATCGTTCGATCTTTATCCTCAATGACGCCACACACAATATTCCTTATGGGCGTGTCAAATGCCTATGAACTACTCTCCCACTAGGATTACCTTGCACTTAGCTATTACCTCGTTGGTTAAATGAGTCTCTACACCTAAATAATCATCTTATCTTCCTTCCAAGAAGCCGTGACTATAAGTCACAGATAAACCACAACCAATGGTACTCCAGGTTATAGTAAGATACATAACGTCACCTTCAACCTATAAACCTTAAGGTATACCCCACCTAAACTTTAATGAATGCTCTACTGTGACAAATAAATTGACTCACTATGCCAACATAACACCATGGATTTACCTACAAGTTAACAAAACTAGACAAATCTTGGTAGGATATGGTACATCTCTTGTTGCCTATAAATACCGAGGCGCACACCACAGATGCCACCCAAGATCCTATTCCTCAACACTACATTGTGATAAAGATACACTAAACCTAAGCTCTGAACCAAGGGTACTAATATGTTCTAACCACATAATCAATACTTATGAATGCCACTCAGTCATCTAACCTCTTAAAGTGGAACATACAACGTTTAGAGTTAGGTCATAACGAATATTACTCGTTGTTGCCACTACCAAGGCTACTCTCTCCACTAAAGTCATCACATAAAAGATCATGGCATTGCCAATATTAATCTACACAACTTCATGTGTTCACCAAATTACCACCAACTGCGATATCAATCGAGCATCAAGTTTGTTTAATTACGTCATCGGCGTTAATTATCAGTAAGTGCCACACCTAAGGGTTATATTTTTTTGAATCACTAATCATTAGTAACAAATCGAAACACCCTAACCATCAACCTCTACTGCTGACTATATGCAACTCGTTCCACTTACCCAATGGGATCATTTCATTCTATCGACACCTTAGATTATTCTATGCCACCAAGAATTTAAGACAAGCATTCCACACTAACAACCATGATGTTACTATTTAGGCTTTCATAAACACTCATAAGTACTACTATTATAATTATAAGTACAAAAGCGATTAATAACTATCAACTTGATTGTGTGCCACTTGGCAATAACTCACTTATCGTGCTAACCTCTTTTACTTTACTATCTAGGACACGAACTAAGCCCTTTAAAACTAGGATGTCCGACCCCAACCACACTGACATTGAAAGATCTAATATCGACCTCACCATGTCACTTTTGAAAGGATCCTTGAACCTAGAGCTCTGATACTATTTGTAATGCCTCAACCTGAATTTATGGGTTATCCATAGTCAACCCGGTTCGACCCGAGCATTAGGTGGGAAGTTCAATGAAATAACCTATATAATGTTGGTAGTTCGGTTTTATTTTAATTAACGTTTCACTTGTTAGCATGGGATTCTAGTTTCTGAATAAACTATGTGAGGGACCCACGGAGAACACCCCAAAGTCCAAGTATACAGAGCTACTAACATAACATAAAATAAAGTACTTACATGTATAAGCCTCTCAAAATACGAAGTTACTCCCAACCTTCCATATCAAAGCGAGGGTGTGAGCCTATGCTCAGTAGGATTTATACAAATAAATCATAGAATCGAACGACAGAAAGGAGACTCAACACGTTATGCCTACGTGCACATGCAACTACATTGTATACATATAGATACATATATACATATACATATACAAAATGCATGAAAACGTTTTTACTTTTGACCTTATTTATCCAGTTAATTTACCTTAATCTTATAATAGAATTCCTTTACACATCCTTAGCATTTTCTCACTTTATTTAGCACACCGGTTCAACACTTGAAACCACCACATTTGGTTGACCCGAAACATTCCTTTACCGATATCACCCTTTTTTTATCCAACACACTTCAGTATTTTCATTAAAACTCACCCTTTAACACACGCAAACCCCGTGTTAAAAAATACTTATTTAATCTTTGAAAACCTTTTTACAACACATTCGTGTGTTAACTATGGATTTAACCACTTTGGTTTCTTAGTCACCCATTTACCCTTTCACTTTACCCTTTTTCTTACTTATGGACATCAATTATACATTTACTTCTCCATTTTAACCTTTACCGGAACATAAATTTATTCATTCAAGTTAGGTTGTATTAACAAATTTTGTGACACAACCCATTTTTTGACACGTTCGTTGTTCCTTTTATCTTTTCTCAGAATTTTCCAATATCGCACACTTTAATGGGATCCACACCCCCAGCTATGCGCACTATATGCTTTGTCCAGTGGTTTTGGGCTATTCACCCTAGGGCTCCGAGCCCTTATTGCTGATCCCGATGTTATCTAAATCCTTTTTAATGTGTTTTAACATTTTATAAATGTCCACATTATTCCACTTTAAGTAAAATTACTATTTGTTTCCAAAATCACCCTTTACTCCATTTCCACAAGTGTTAATTTCTTAGAAATGCCATTAAGTTACACATCCTAACTTCTTAAGTGTGTCACACTTTGACACTCTTTTTAACTTTGGATTAATATTCTTATTAATTAAGAACATCTTTATTCCATCACTCCCTTTCCAATTTCATAAGTTTTAATTCCGTACAACATGACTAAGTTGTACACACTAACTTTCCTGTTTTTACCTATTAAAAATTATTCAATAACTTTATTAGTAATTCCCAAACCACACAATACTTTACCTTTTTTTATTCAAGAAATGACTTTACACTCAATACTACCTCTGTAGGGAAATACGATTTCTTTCATTTTACATGCAATTTTACCCTTTCAAACATTTTTAACCCTTGTTTCACATACTTAGCAACTAGAATTTCCACATTTTATCATTCTATGTTTAAACCCACTAATTATTATTTAAACTTGTTTATACACTTAATTCCAAATTACTACAAGTTTATATGCATGAGAGGATGAATTTTAAACCTTAAAAAAATCCTATTAAATGCATTAAACACATTTTTCATTTTAGAAATTCACTATTGTTGCAAAAAAATATTTTTAAAGTATGAAAGACATTTAATTTCTCCAAACTCACAAAATGTCATTTTTTCATAAAATCTTCATTTTTGCAAAAAATATTATTTCACGAATATTTACAAAATAAATCATCATTTCTGAACATTTTATTTCATTAAATATTTAAGATCAATCTTTCTAGAAAATACTTAATTTTCATAAAACACCAATTTTTAATGTTTCAAAGCCTTGAAATATTTGTTCATTATCTATTTTAAACAAAATAACATTTTACCAACATTTTTATTTGAAAAAAATGTTTATTATTTTCCACACCTAAATCACATCATTTAATCAAATACACCTTACTCATATAGTCTAACTACAAGACTACAAGTATGCAAAAATACAATCTTATAAATAAGAGTAAGGGTTTTTCCACCTCCAATGGATTCAATGGTGGTAGAAATATTGGTGTAGGAGGAGAAACCCCCACCTCAAAAGGTGGCCTCAATGAGTTACCAAAATCATCCTCCAAAATGTGCTCATCCCAATCTTCCTAGCAAGACCTTCTTCAAACTCCAAGGAAGCCCTGATCATCTTCTCTAAACTTATAAAAATACTCCTCCAAAATTCGTAGATTTACCTCAACAATGGTGGAAATGGGTGTGGTAGGCTTGAAAATGGTGGAATATCATGTAAAATGGCGGTGGAATAGTAGTTTGGTGGTGGGTGGAGGTGGAAGACCACCCACCTCTCTCTCCCTCGCTCTCTCCTTCTTACATTCTCTCATAACTCAAAATAACCCGAATAAAGAGAAAACAAACCCTTAATAAAACCATCCCAAAGGCCAAAAACACAATTTTGCCCCTTTTTTGGCTGATCTGAGCTCGACATCTCAAAGATCCAACGATTGAAATTATGACAGCGCAAATGGGAAACTCAATGAAAAAATCAATTTACGTTGTTCGGACGATAAACCTAAGTCGTTTGAATGACTTCTTCATCTCGTTCGATATTTAGTTCATGCTACCGTTCATGCGACCTACCACTGTAAGTTAGTAGCATGTCATTTGATGCCTTGTATCTCGTGACCTTCCCACGACAGGTCCATCTCGCTTCTATTAACTACCCTAGGTGGCTCAAACGGCCAACCTTTTCTTTATTTTATTTTTCTTCAATTTTGACCCACAATTCTTTCATAACTATCTTCACCCTCACACATTATATATAAGATTTTAATTGAATTAATGTGACAGGGTATTACAACGTCATCAGTGCTCTGTCTCTTTTTATTAAACAATGTTTCGAAACATTGGTGAATTTGGAACTTAAAACGTTTCTTTGGGCTTTTGTCCATAGTCCGTAATAATATAGGGGTGAATGTGATTTATTTCTTATTTAATTAACATTGTGGATTAAACCAGAGTTTATAAATAAATCTTGTAAATTAACTTAGTCACTTAAAGTGGTCACCCTTTTTCCAACTTAAAATCGATAAATTAGCCTTTAACAAAAGATGTAGAAAAATTAATTCTTCTTAATAGTTGAAATTAGACTTTCCCCTTCCCCCTTTAATTTCTTGACTCAGTGCGGGTTGATCCAACGGTGACCACTAAACCTAGGTCGGGGAATTAAAGTTATAGTGTGAAGTGCAACAAACAGATGATGGCAACACAAGAACAAATAATACAAACAATGATCAATTAGTACCGATATTGATGCAAATATGATACAAACATGAATAGACAATGAAGAATCACATGCCAATGTAAACAAGAAACAAGAGATACCATTATCATCATATAACATGCCAATTTGATCAAAATATAATGCTCTTGGAAAACGTGGATTAAATGCAAATGTAAAGACTCGACACAAAAGGACACCATATATATATATATATATATATATATATGAAAAAAAAAGCAACAACATACTCTGTCTCTCTCTCTCTCTCTCTCTATATATATATATATATATATATATATATATATATATATATATACAACACAAAACGATGCAAAACACATAAGCTTTACACACTAACATATTATCTATGTGTCTAAACATGTGGGACGGAGTGACTGATCACAAAATAAATATGATCCAATCAATCAAATATCCAAGGAGTTCTATTTGACCGCAAAAATTTATTAAACCATGATTTATCCTCGAGTGACTGATAAAGTGAACTCAAAGAACAAATAAGTATAACACACAAGCCTAGAATTTTGATGATTCTACAAATCAATAGGGTCATGAAATGATAAGCATAATTAGGATTCATTTTACAAACCCGTTAATCTTCAACTGTAACATCCTCAAAATCTAAACATATATGATATATTTTTTGACTCAATTATTTTAAAGAGACCAGTTTTTGAAAATTAATCAAACAAACAAGTTGCCCTTTAATGTTTTCGTTTTGCCACTCATTTTTTTAGTTTCATGTCAATGGTGGCTTTCCAAAAAAGGAGATGTTCTATTTTCATATCCATTTCCCATGCACACTCATATATTCAATAAACTAAGTACTCACGAGCAACGATTCTTACATGCCCAAATCCCCCATAGTCAAAAGATATGTAGATGATAAGATTTCTAGGAGAACATCATGCTTATCTCAAAATATAACATGTGATGTTAAAGTTCAAAAGATCTTATGCATATATGAGCGAAGTCATATACAAAAAGAATCCATTAAAAAAAACTAAAGTGGAACAAATCTATGAAAGCATAATTATTAATAATCTAAGCATTAAAAATCATAATCAAATGTCTTAGCTATATGGAAAATAATGAATGAAGTGGATTCAAACACACCAATATGCCATACATAATGTGTAAAACTAAATAGCACATAAGACAAAAATATTTTTGAGTTTTAAACATTTTTCAAAATGATACCAAGTTATTACAAACAACTCAGAAGGCGATTTTTTTTTTTGTATTTTTCTCAATAAGACCCAATAAAAGAATATTCAAGATAAAAAAGACTCAAATCACACACGACTAGAAAACTCATATAACATAAAGTATAAAATATAGTGTATGTAAATATGCATACACAATGAACCATTAGATATAAAATGAGAAGTATACTATGCAAGTATTGGAGAATCAAAAGTTTTACATGTAAGGCCACCAACTCTGATTTCCTTACTAACGTAGGTGTGACGTGATGCAACCTTTTGGTTAACATTTTCTTATTCTCTTATCAGCGGTTGACTCTTTCAAAAGCATGGTTTGGGATTTATTAGTGGAAGAATATGGAATATTGAAACCAAACCCACACATGTATTTTTTTTATTCGGACGGTGCCTAACATCTTATCGAACTTATTGACCCAGATTCCAAGTCAAATTTGACATGACTCGAGTTTATCAATCTCTCTTGTATCTCCACTATCAATATCTCTTGTAGGTCCATTAATCCTCGAAGGCTATATCGCTCCTCCTCAACAAGTGTGAGTTTTTCCCTAAGAGTCTTCTCATGTGCCTTAAGATCCTCAATCAAAATATGACATCATTACCCATGTCATGTTCTTTCAACCTAGCTTCTAACTTTAAGTTAGTATTTCCAATTTCATCGTTTTCGCATATAACTCATGGAAGGAAACTTAGAGTTTACTCTCCTCTTCCTGTTCTTCTTCTCCACTATCTCTACGATAATTCTCTTGGTAATCACAAACAATGGAATCAAATGTGTTATGCTCAGAATATAATCGTGGAAATATTTTTCATTAAGGCTCTCATGACTATCCATGAACGCGGTGTGTGGTATCAAAAAAAGATCACAATAGAGATTATGCGAAGAATAATCACAATCAATTAGGAAAGAATAAAATCACACGCATAACACAACTATGTGGCCCAATAACTTGCATATGTCCATGGAGAGGTCTACTATTTTATTAATTATCTCTCAATACGCTTGGTTACATGCCCCTATGCCCCGGGGATGGGGTTACAATTTATAGATGTAGAGTCCTAATTCTTCAAGTTACTCCGGGATGCCTATGATGATCCATGAATCCCTTAAATATCTCTACAAGATTGTATTGTATTATCTTGGTTTAAGGGTAGTGTAGTTTACAGATGCACATAGCTTCGTTTCATGGTGTGAGGTCGGACTACTCTCAAAATCAGTTGGGCCAGGTCGGCCATTTTTAGGGGATAAGAACAAAATTTGGTCCCCATAATTTCCACTAAAATCATTGGGCCAGTGCTTCGACTGATGGATTTTACATGTGGCTAAGGATGCAGCCTCGTAAGTGGAACGCTCCTAATTTATTAAAGCATGAGAGGTGCGCTTGTCTTTCTGTGAGATATTGAAGTTCTAAATCTTCCTCAAGAAGTGTAAAGTGTCACTTGAGTATTAAAAAATAGTTTGCCAAAAACTCAATCGTTAGTTCCTCATTTATATTCCTCTTTGTGCATACTATGTACTCTGGCTACATTCCTAACTCCCATTCTTCAAAATCAGGACTTTTCCAGCTTTTTAAGTCTCCTTTTTTTCTCGTAAGTTTTGGCCTTCTCCTTTTTCTAGTCTCCTTTCTTTTTAACATGGATCTTCTACTGTAGCTAGGGTTTTCTGTTTTTTATCATGGTGATGCTTGATAATAAATCTTTTCATGAGTTTATAAAGTGTTACCATATTCCTAACAAGGTACATATATAGTGAACGTCAATCCCTAGAAATGTTTGTGACCTGGAAGATGGTCATTGGATTCGTGTTCTGTTAGTTTTGTAAGGGGGTTTAAAGCTTCCTCCTAATCCTCTATTTTTACATTTTTTTCAATACGTAAACATAGTCCCTTCTCACTGTTCATCGAATGTGTATAAGATTGTAAATGGGGTCCACAGAATAAATCAACACTATGGCATTAATCTAGGGTTAGATGAAATATGCTATTACTATATTTTTTCTCGCACCAGTGGAGGTCTTCTATACCTGAAGGCAAGAAGTCCTGATAGTGTGTTAGTAGTGAACCAACCTGATTCCCATAAAGATTATTGGTCTGAAGGTTTTATTCCTAGAAATTGGTACTATCCTCCCCAATCAGGGGGTGTCAGGTACAGGGGAACTCGAATCCCTACCTTTGGGGAGGAGTACATATTGTTATTTCCATCTCTTATTTGTTGTTTATTTTTTTGCCTTCCTCTATGTACACTCCTTCTGATTTTTGGTTTTTCTTATTTTATAGTGAAATCCAAGAACTAAGAACCAACTCTTTGTGAGATCCGAGCTACTGAACACCTGAAAGCTTGGAGGATGAGGGACGTAGTTGATGAAAGGGAACATCCTCGATCTACTTCATTCTTGATTGAATATAGGAAAACTACTTCCATATTTATCACCCATCTAGTGGAAATAATCCCTCATCTAGGGGTTTTAGAAGAAGCGGTTGGTGGTACCTCTGAACCCATTGATGTAAAGAAAGAGGAAAAGAGAAGCTCGGGGGAGGATTTCGTGGAAGGCAGTGATGGAGGGAGTGGTGAAGGCGAGAGCGGAAAGGAAAAATCTAGCGAAGAAGAGATGGACCCATGGAGGAGAGAAATTTTAATTGAGGATGACGATGACGATGATTTGCTATCCAACAAGATGAAGTTCCTTAAGCAGAAAGGTGGAGATTCTATTGGTAGCTCCAAGATGTTGGTTCAAGATAAAGCGGTGGATGGAAACAAGAAAGAAGAAGAGGAGAAGAGAGAGAGAGAGAGAGAGAGAGAGAGAGAGAGAATAGGAGAAAAAGAGAGAAGGAGAAAAAATAAGGGCACATAAATCAAAAGCCTCAATAGTTCCTTCTATTGCTATTGTTAAGGGAACCTCATTGGTCGCTACTCCTCAACTCGCCCCTACTACTGGAGAAAGTAGTGATCACGACTGACTGCGAGCACTAATCGATCATGGCGGGAGACCAGTTAGCCCTCAAGTCTTACCACGGGCTTTCTTTTTGGTAAGTACCCCTTAATTTTATGCTTCTTTATTTTATGTTTTCATCTAACATCTCGTTCTTGTCCTGTGTCTTCTCTATTCTTATAATTTGTCTCCAACTACACTGCATTGCTCCGTGATCTGACTGAGTTATCGAGGAAAAACTTAGAGATGGATGAAGCTCTAAAGTCTTTCAAAAAGTCCCGTACTGACACCAATGATAATTTTTACAAAAATAAGGAGAAGTCTTATAAAGAGTTATCTGACCACCATGAAACGTATAGTGTTATGGTTGTAGACAAACTAGTAGTGGCATAGGCAAATAAATGGCTGGTCACTGAAGTGAAGAAGCTGAAGGTGGAACTAGCGGCTGTTCGAGAAAATGGATATAATGAAGGTTGGGATGCATCATAGGATGATACCGAACGCCAGATTCCTTATCTTCGATGGACATGATTCAAGAAAGGCTGGGTGTCACGTTTGCCGGGGGTTTTTCTAACTCCCCCTCTTCTCCCAGCATCATCCTGGTCATAATCCTATTAAAGAGTCTCCTTTTGCCTAGCCAGATGCTCATGAAGTCATGGGACCCATTAATCCCTCCATTGGGGCTACACTAGTTAATCCAGAAGGGGCCATTGTCCTAGTTGGGGGATCCGGGACAGGTGCTGATTAAGGTGAGGTTCCTGTCGACTAGGCTGTTAACAAAGGGAAGGAGCTCTCCACATCTGACCAGGTTAAGTCTTCCTACGAACTTTAGGCTCTGCTGTTGTTTTTGTCCATATGTTGTATTTTTACTTCTTCCATTCGTTGTACTAGCTTGTGCCCTTTAATTTAATGAAAAAGCAAACGTTTTGTCTCCTTATTGATTCTTGATAATTTTGTTACTTCTTTAGTTGGTCGTAGCTCATTGATTTAGTTGAATATATCCCCACTAACTCCTATCTAGGCAATATTCTTGGTCCAAACATAAGGGCTCAAGCGCGCCGAGCTTTTATAAGGATTTATAAATCCTTGAGGTCGATAAACCATGAATATAAAGACCAATCCGTTGTGGTTGACAAGCTGAAGGATAGACTTGGGGAGATGAAGGGGATTGCTGCCTCTATGCAGGAGGAGATGGACGCCTTGAAGGCAAAGCTTCTAGATTCATCTCAAATCATCCAGGTGGGGAAGTTATTGCAAAGAGAGAATGACAATTTGGGGATAGAAATGGCTCGCCTCAAAGGAAAACACTCCATCTAGTCTTCTTTTGGTGCTGCAAGAATCCTCATCGTCCGCTATAGTTTCTCATATTGACGATCCATATTCCAAGAGAGATATTGTTGAGCTGAAAGAAGATGTTCATCGAGTCTATGTGATTGCTTCTAGTGTTTAAAGGTATGTCACACGATTGGGACAGTTATTTCGAAAGGGTCCTCGACAAGTTTGGACTGATGGTTATGACCAAGTTTGGGTATATTCCCCAGTAAGATTGAAAGAGGCCGAAGAACTTGTTTTTCCAGGGGATGGCTAAGCATTCTTAAGGAATTGAAATTTACTAAGGAATCTGTCCTTTAGTATAAGTATCAGACTATTCGCTCGTCTGTTATGTGAAATCCCTTCTCAGGGGATGATCGATGGATAGATGTTATTCCGATGTAGCTTCTAGAACCACATCCAGAGACCCTTGAAGAAGACTTAGTTCCTCATCCTGATGATGGTTGGAGAGATCGAGTAGCAGACTACCTTGCTCGTCGTGCTGGGCCATTGTAGGCCTTTAAGCATTTTTTTTTGTCTTTTGATGTAAATATAACAGTATGATTCTTAAGGATAGATAATATGATTATTTATGTTTTGAGCATTTTCTAACTAAACATGTATTAACCTCACTTGTTGGTTGCTTGGTATCAGTGTTTGAAGAGTGCACTTTTATTGAAATAAAGTAATTATTTAATTAAAGACAGCTTCTCAATTAAATCCTAAAAACATGCATCTAGATGATTTATAAAATAAAATAAATATAGCACGTGACACAACATATCAGGAAAAATCCCCGTAGGGCAAAACCATATTATTTTCACTATAATTTGTAAAGAAATGTTACACGGATTATAATGAAAATAAGTGTGACATACGAAAATACCCGTAGGTGTCAGTTCCGATGTCGTCGGCTGGAATCTCCCGTAAGAATTCCCAATGGGCAGCAATGAAGAAGATACCGACTTCTCCACAAAATACTCCAAAAATGAGTAAGAATAATATGTTGAAGGTTTATGATGTGCCCATGATAAATGGGAATTAAGTGTGCATTTAAAGAGGCATAAAGCCTTAAAATGATGAAGTTTAAAAAATGATGAATTCTAAAAAGACTTAGAATGATGAAGTCTAAAAACAGTTAAAATGATTAAGTCTAAAAAATAATGAAGACTAAAAAGAGATTTGCGTCACTCCATTATTATTTTTCTTCTCCATTTTGAAAGGGCCATAACTTCTTCACCATAGCTCGGATTGAGGTGTCGTTTCTTCCAATATCTTCATGGCGTCGATCTCTTAAACTTTCTAGTTTACCAATCCTATGGATGGTGGATGTAAAAATTACCAAAATGCCCTTGAACTTTCATATATTGCCTTCTTTCACCATTTTGACTTTTCTTGCGTACCACATGCATAAATTGCTTAAAATCGTGGAACGTGAAGTCGTTGAGGCAGAAGAGGGACACATGATGGAGACGTTGAATGCTTGAATCCCGAAATTGGGATTGAGGCCGTCATATGAGATCGTGTAGAGACATGCCGAATGTAGCGGTATTAGACATACAAATTGTGATCTTGGAAAACAGAAAATTCCTAGATACTACCCGAACATTTAAAAAATTATGTCCTCACAAATCTCCCTTTATGTCTATGACGGTACATACATAAAAATACGAATTATGCAATCTCCCGAAAACAAATGACTTATAAGATAAAATCCCCATTAAACCCTCAAACATAGATTACTAAATGACATGTCTTCAATCAAACATCAACTTTTTCAAAACATCAACTCTTCAGAAACTCCCAAAGTTTTTCTTATCACGGTGTGCAATTTAATAGATATCAACTTTCTACCTACACACATGAGAAAAAGCAAATACCCGTGACACGCACCAGTTTGAAATATAATGATATGCTAAAATCAAAGATCAATTAAACTTAAGCAAATCATAGATAAATCTACAAATATTTCTCCCCCATAATTCATTCCCCCCCTCTTTATGATGTCCCCAAATAGACAGATATGAGAAGCATAAATATGGAAAATGTCACAAAAAAATCTTCTATATATTTTTTTTAATTTTACAAAAATTTTCAAACAAAATATTCACCAAAGAATAAAAAATCTTCTATTTATGAATTTTTCAAAATTTTTATACAAAATATACAACAAAGAATCAAAGAATCTTCTATTTTTTGAAATTTTCAATTTTTTTACTCAAAATATACAACAAAGAATCACACTATGAAAGAACACAAAAACAACCAACTCAATGATAGCATAAATGTAGGTGTGTGAACACATTCGATAGGTAAATAAACTCAATCAATCATATGTGCACGATGCATACGTTTACTCCTAACGAATGAACATCAAAAGTATCCTTAGGTGTAAAAATTGTTGAATTTAGATGACATCGTCTTAATCAAATTAACAAATCAAAGTTAAAGTGACTTCCATACCAATAATGTCCAAAACTATTTAGCACTTTTTCAATATTTTCAAGGACGTGCAAACCCGTTTAAATTTTCCAATCAAACTCCCTCAGATATATATATTTTTATAGGTGTTAAACTAAATTCTCAAACTTTAGAGAATTGATGGTGAAACCTAATGGCCCATATTTGGCATGTATTGATTTCTATTGCCTTAAAAATTTTCGGGCCCTTTTAACCTCTTTAGACCCCGGATAATAAAATTCCTCAATATTTTAGGTCCATTTTAATGGTGGCTTTAGCGCAAAGGAAAGATAATTACCTTTCGTGGCCCCTCCCCATTTTTAAAATACCACACAATCTCACCAAACGATTTTTACATGCACACCTTTCTTATCAACTTTTATAACGCTTGGTTCGTTTTAAGGACATGATTGAAATGAAAACACCCAACCAACATATGATAAGACAAGTAAAATAATCAAACAAATCTGTGCATGTGTGCAATAAAGGAAATCATGAGTCAAACATGTAGGAACTAACACTTAATTACACAATAATAGCTCCAAATATTATACAGCACAAAGATGACAAGATATATTGTCTCGAAACATTATCAAATAGTCACATGAATAAATGGAATGAAATTGTTACTTGTCTATCTTAAATGCTCATCCATAAAATACAAAAAGCTTTTTGTTCTTTTCTAAAAAAATTATAAAAATAAAATCTTTTTGTTCTTTTCTAAAAATATTATAAAAAGAAGATCTTTCTGATCTTTTCTAAAAATTTTATAAAAAGAAAATCTTTGTGTTCTTTTCTATTTTTTGTAAAAATATATATATAAAAAAATAATAATAATAATACACATGATACAATCTAGCAATATGAATCATCTTATATGAACGTGACAAAGCATCCTATCCTAGACACGGACCAACCCTTCAGTGAACTGTGCAAATCCCTAAAGACTTCCTAAGGCACTCGAATCTAAGGGCATCTAAAGGTTTCGTGAAAATATCGGCTAACTGACGATCGGTGGGTACGTAGCTCAGGGATATAACTTTTTCCTCAACAAGTTGTCGTATAAAGTGTTCGCGTATCCTGATGTGCTTTGTGCACGAATGATGGACTGGATTGCGGGATATGTGTATCGCGCTTGTGTTATCAGAAGAAATGATCATGGTGTCCTATGAAATCCCATAATCCTCCAGCATCTGTTTCATCCATAAGAGTTGTGTGCAACAACTCCCGGCGGCGATGTACTCAGCCTACGCAGTGGACAAAGAGATGGAGTTTTGCTTCTTTCTCAATCAGGAGACAAGAGCAAAACCAAAATAGAAACACCCACCCGAAGTTCTCTTACATCCATCTACATCCCCGGCCCAATCGACATTTGAATAGGCGGATAAACGGTCATCGATATCAAAGGAATACCAAATATTGTATGAGAGAATCCCACTCATGTATTTGATAATATGTTTTAGAGCGAGTAAGTGTGACTCTTTCGTGGATGCCAGATATCGGGCACATACTCCAACACTAAAGGCTATGTCGGGACGACTAGCACTCAAGTAGAGAAGACTACCTATCATACTCTGATACAATGTTTTCTCTATGTCCTTACTTGAAGTGTCCTTACTAAGCTTAATAGAGGTACTCATAGGTGTACGAGCATGCCTAGCGGAGTCTAAACCAAATTTCTTCACTAGTTCTCTAGCATACTTAGATTGAGAGATGAACATCCCATCCTCTAGCCGACAAACCTTGAGACCAAGGAAGAACGTAAGCTCACTTACCATGCTCATCTCAAACTCACTTTTCATTTCTTCCTCAAAGTGGTGAGCATGCTGGGAGCACGTGGATCCAAAGACTATGTCATCCACATAGACCTGGGCAACCAAAATTGCATTGTCATCTCTCCTGACGAACAACGTCATATCAACTCCTCCTCTTTTGAAGCCACGGGCTAAGACATAGGAAGTAAGCCTCCCGTACCAAGCACGGGGTGCTTGCTTCAAACCATTCAAGGCTTTCTTCAGATAGTAGACGTGCTCCGGGTGCTTAGGATCTTCAAACCCTTTTGGTTGAACCACATAAACCTCCTCCTGTAGAATTCCATTTAGAAAGGCACTCTTGACATCCATCTGATATAACTTGAATCGTAGATGACATGCGATAGCGAGTATTAAGAAGAAAGACTCAAGCCTCGCAATAGGAGGAAATGTCCCTCAAAAGTCTACACCCTCAATCTGTGTGTAGCCTTGAGCGACCAACCTAGCTTTATTTCTGATTATGGTACCATTTTCATCCATTTTATTCTTAAAAATCCACCTGGTACCTATCACGTTGGTCTAACTAGGTCGGGGGACAAGTTCCCAGACAATTTTTCTTTTTAAACTGAAGCAACTCATCCTGTATGGAAGATATCCAGTGTTCATCCTTGAGTGCTTCTTTGTGATTCTTAGGCTCGACTGTGGACGTGTAACAAAAATGATAAACAACGTTCTCTAGCTGAGCACGATTCATGACCCCTGAAGTGGGATCGCCAACAATGGCAGAAGTATCATGACTCTATCGAACCCAAGCAGGTGTGTCCCCTAACATAGGCGTAGAGTCCACAGAGTGTGGGTGAGGGACAAGTAAGTCGCTGCTAGAAAAGTCCTCATCCTCACACTGAAGGCTAGGATCAATAAACGTCGAAGGTTTGTCATCTTACATGGTGACGTTTATTGACTCCACAACCTTAGAGCTCTTCATGTTAAAAACTTGGTACACTCTACCATTTGATGAATATCCTAGCAATATTCCCTCATCGCTTCAAGAGTCAAACTTTTGTAGTTGCTCTCTATCCCGTAAGATGTAGGATTTACTCCCAAAGACACGAAAATATGCAAGGTTAGGTTTCTTGCCAGTCCACAATTCATAAGTCATTTTAAGAGTGTGTGGGCGCAGATATACACTATTCACCATATGGCATGCAGTAAAGACTACCTCAGCCCAAAATCTCCTAGCAACCTTACGACCTAGAAGCATAGATCTAGCCATTTCTTGAATCGTCCTATTCTTTATCTCAATAATTCCATTTTACTGAGGAGTCTTCACAGCTGAAAACTCATGTTTGATTACTAGGCTGTCACAGTTTAGATCTACCTTTGATTCCTTCAATTCTGAGCCGTTATCACTACGTATCCTGTTAATAGTGACTCCGTGTTGATTTTGTAGGACACGACACTTGGTCATTAAAAACTCTACAACATCGGATTTCTCTCTAAAAAAACCAATAATCGAATATCTGGAGAAATCATCTACAATCGCGAGGATATACCTCTTACAACCCAAACTCTAAGTATGAGTAGGACCCATAATATCCATGTGAATCAACTCAAGCACACGGGAGGTGGTAATGGAATGCAACTTTCGATGGGGGCTACAAATTTGTTTTCCTAACTGACAGGGTCCACAAATTATGGAAGTTGGCCTTCCAAGAGATCGTAAGCCACGTACTAGGTCCTTTTTAGCTAAACGTGTCAAATCTCTAACGTTCACATGACCTAGACGTTGATGCCACAGATCCATAGGAGTGATCATGGCGCCGTTGCATACAAGTGAGGATATAGGCACAGTCCCATAGAAATTATCTGTTGTCCTTCCCCTTGCACTAAAAGTTTACCGGCTTGATTATAGACATAACATGCATCTCGGTCAAACTTCACGACAAAGTCAGCATCGCATAGCTGGCTAATGCTGAGAAGGTTAGCCTTCAAACCTTTGACATACAAAACATTCTCTAGATTAGGAAATCTTAGTAACAAAACTTCTCCTCTTCCTGCTATGCTATACTTTCTCCCGTCAGAAAAGGTGACTCTACCTTCCATATAATCCTCTAAGTAGGTAAAGAATGAGACATCACCTATCATATGTCTGGAGCACCCACTGTCAAAATACCACTGTGAGGTATTAAGTGCTTTGAGAGCAACATGAACAACAAGGGCCTTTTCGTCTTTCTTAGGTACCCAAGAAGTGGTAACCTTTTATTTACCCTTGTTGTTGTTGGTTTTAGCCGAGATGCGGGAAGCATTCACTGACAAAAAGACATCAGTCGGAATTCCTCCATCAAACTCTGTGAGGTGGTGACTAAAATCTCAATATTCTCTCTTCAACTGGTAAAGTCATCAGAATGATATGGTGGAACGGTAGTACGTCGTGTTCGACCTAAGCTACAATAAAACTCGCTGAGATGGCCTTTTCTTTTGCGAAAAGTACAAAAGAACACATTCTTAGGTGGACCTTGGTTTGTTTTTCTTGGTCGAACTCTTCTTCGTGGTATTTGACGATGGCCATATGGAGTTGTAGTAAACTCAGGAACTGGTCCAGATGCAATTTGGGTCATGGTGGCACCATTAAAACCTATTCCTTTCCAATCAACAAAATCTAAAGTGGGTATGAGGAGCATCATTCCCATTTTTTCAGATCTATCCTCAATTTGAACCTTGACTTCCCGTGCTCTCTCAAGATCATGAGTAAGTTGGGAAACAATGGCTTTAAGTTTCTTTTGAGTCTCTAGGGAGGAATGGAGCTCACTCGTAATACTAGAAACTTGTTTAGTCAAGTCCCCTTTCTCTTTCTCAAAACCACGTCCTCTCTCTTTAAAAAACTTTCTTTCTTAACACAGGTAGACTCTCTCTCTCTCTCTCTTAAGGTAGTGCATGTGGAGGATTCTTTCTCTCTCGCTTATTATAAATCTTTCTCTAAAGCGGTGATCCTAAGAACTAGCGCTTTGTTACACTTTTTTATTTTAAATTACTCATTATATAACTCAGCGTAGGGCCGTTGAAGATTACTCTCGCTCTCACTTACATCATCCTCCCCCTCACTCACATCGTTCTCACTGTTGAGGAGTCCCTCTGAAGTAGCATCCTCAATGTCGTGAGGAGCACTAGAAGTATGACTAGCCATAAATGCTGTCGAGTTGCATTCATTCGATGACTCGTATCCAGAATCCACCAACTCGACCTCACTGTCGTCACTAAGGGTAGTATTAAGGATAACTTTGTCCTTTTCTTTTGCAAGTCTATTCAGCCTGGTAGCACACTCAAAAGCTCTATGACCCTTACCGTCGCACTCATAGCATCTCTCACTATCTTTATTAGGAGGGTATTTAAAATCCTTTTCATTTTTCTCAAAAATCTTATTATCTTTGAAATTTCCATTTTTCTTGAATTTGAGAACTTTCTTGAAATTTTTAACAAACAGTGCCAAATCATCTAAATCAAAATCATACTCAGAATATGACATTTCTATCTCCTTCTTTCCAGATGACTCAACTCTCTTTCTTACCGACCCCTCACTTTTTTCTATCCTAGGCATTAAGTTCAATACCCTTATCTTTAGGTTTTAAGGATTTAGGAAACATATCAATTTCATACGTTTGTAAGTCTCCTTCAAGTTCCTCCAATTTAAGCGTGTTTAAAATACCAATAGAATTTAGCACAGTGACTTTAGGGATAAAACGCTTAGGAAGTGATCTTAGAATATTTTTAACAACTCTAGCATTAGAAATGTGTTCACCAAGATTAAAACTAGTGTTAACAAGATCAGATAACCTAGCATAAAATTCATAAAAACATTCAGTCTCAAGCATGGTGATAGTTTCAAATTGAGTTGTTTAATTTTGCAGTTTAGACTCTTTCATAACATTAGTTCCTTCATGGGTAAGTTGTAAAACATCCCATGTCTCTTTTGACGTGGTACACGTCATAATATGTTGGAAATCGTCAGGTGTGACGAATCCAGAAATAACACTTAAACCCTTTTAATTAAAAGATGACCATTTAAATTCGTCTTTAGTCCATTCAGTCACAGATTTTAAATTAGTCACGTTATCAGCAGTGACGGAGGGAGGTGTCCACCCTCTTTCAACTAAAATCAAAACACGTTCATCAATGACTTTAGAAGAAGATTTCAAGCGGGCTTTCCAGTAAGCATATTTTGTCCCGTCAAAAACTGGTATTTTATTATATAATTTCTCCATTGAACACGTCCTTTTTCAAAAAATCAATTTTTCAGAAAATTGATATCTTAGAAAAAAATTGCGAAAAATTACACGGTAAAATTGTGTAGTTGGCTCTGATACCAATTTGAAGAGTGTGCTTTTGTTCAAATAAATGAATTATTTAATTAAACACGGCTTTTCAATTAAATCCTAAAAACATGCATCTAGATGATTTATAAAATAAAATAAATATAGCGACGTGACACAACATATCAGGAAAAATCCCCGCAGGGCAAAACCATATTATTTTCACTATAATTTGTAAAGAACGGTTACACGGATTATAATGAAAATAAGTGTGACATACGAAAATACTCGTAGGTGTTAATTCCGATGTCGTCGGCTGGAATCTCCAGCAAGAATTCTAGATGGGAGCAATGAAGAAGATACCGAATTCTCCACAAAATACTCCAAAAATGAGTAAGAATAATATGTTGAAGGTTTATGATGTGCCGATGATAAATGGGAATTTAGTGTGCATTTAAAGAGGCATAAATCCTTAAAATGATGAAGTCTAAAAAATGATGAAATCTAAAAAGACTTAAAATGATGAAGTCTTAGAATGATGAAATCTAAAAAGACTTAAAATGATGAAGTCTAAAAAATAATGAAGAATAAAAAGATATTTAAGTCACTCCATTATTATTTTTCTTCTCCATTTTCAAAGGGCCATAACTTGTTCACCGTAGCTCGGATTGAGGTACCGTTTCTTCCAGTATATTCGTAGCGTCGAGCTCTTCAACTTTCCAGTTAACCAGTCCTCTAGATGGTGGATGTAAAAATTACCAAAATTCCCTTGAACATTTATATACTACATTATTTCACCTTTTTGACTTTTCTTGCATACCACATGCATAAAGTGCCTAAAATCGTGGAACGTGAAGTCGTTGACTGAGAAGTGGGACACATGATGAAGGCATTGAATGATTGATTGTGAAAATTCGGATTGAGGTTGTCATATGAGATCGTGTAGAGACGTGCCGAATGTAGGGATATCAGGCTTACAAATTGTGATTTAGGAAAATAGAAAATTCCTAGATACTACCCGTACATTTAAAAAATTATGTCCTTACAGTGCTTGACAAAGAAAGTACTTGATAAATCTGATCATAATATGAATGAGTTAGACAAGAACTGTAATCATTTTGGGCTTCTTGACCGAATAAATGAAATTGAGATTTTTTTATTGTAAATCACAAAAGTGTTTAAACATTATCCCATTCCAATATGCCTTTGCTATATTGTTCCATTCCACTTTACCTTTTAGGTCGTGACATCTCACTTTCTTAGGACTAAGTCAGGCGATGGCAAAAATGTACCTGGTTAAGGGGACATTCTGCCGAACAGGGTTTTTCAACCAACCTAAGTTGGTGACCAACCTTGAGTTGTCTTTATTGCCTAAGGATCCCCTGTAGGTCTTTTATTGTTGCTGGAGCAACTCAAGAGGCCAATTATGTTTTCAACAAAGGACTTTGGAAGGTTAATCGTAACCTTTGCTTTATATATATTTTAGTGTTACATACAATAAGTGTGGCACACTGTTGCAACCATAGGAGTTCTATTCCTTGACTCGAGAAAATCGACCAACTTGCTATTTTTGTTATGTTTTGAGGGGGTTCATATTGATTAAAAAGGATGTGTATTGAATTTCGATTAAGAGATATTAAACAACCAAGATATTGGAAACATTAGTTTGTAAATGAAGAGAAGTCTAAAAGTACAACTTTTCAAGGTTGGATGCATTCCAAGCCCTTGGTATCTCCCTACCCTACAGCGTTTCAATGTGATAGGCCCCTTATAAGTCGTCCCTTATTATCTTGAAAGGTCCCTCCCAATTTGGTCCTAGTTTGCCATCTGATAGTCCCACAGCACTACTGAGGTCTTTTCTTAGGACGTTATCCCCTACTAGAAATTTCCTCATATTGACTTTTTTATTTTATTATTTGGCCAGTTGTTGTTGTTAAGTTGCTAACTTAACCAATGCGAGTTGTCATCGCTCATCAGCTCAGTCAAGTTTAGTGAGTAATGATTCATCATTGAGGCCTTGGTCGACCAAGGTGGTCTTCATGGTAGGGAGTCCTACTTCCAATGGGATGACTACCTCCATTCCATAGGCAAGAACAAAGGGGGTTTCTCCCATTTATCTTCTGGGAGTTGTATGATAAGCCTATAAAATGTGAGGCATCTCGTCTACCCAGGCACCTTTGGTTCTTTCTAGCCATTTCTTATGTCCGTCGATCATTGTCTTATTGGAAGCTTCATCTTGCCCTTTGCTTTGGGGATAAGCAACTGAACTAAAGTGGTGCTTGATTGCATGGTCATCGTAAAAACCTTAAAAGATGACACTTTAGAACTGTGTGACGTTGTCAATAATGATCGTCCTTACCATCCCAAAGAGGGTGATGATGTTCTTCCATATGAACCTCGTCATGTCAGAGTCCCGAATATTTGCGAGCGATTCTGCCTCTACCCATTTCGTAAAGTATTCAATGCTGACCAACAGATATTTATGATGCCCAGATGTGGAAGGAAGAGGTCCTACAATATTTAAGCCCCACTTGGCGAACGTCCATGGGCTGGTTAATGACTTGAGGTCGCTAGCTAGTTGGAGGACCATAGGGGAGTGTTTATTAATTTCTCACACTTACAAACATAAACTCCATCATCCTTCTGTATGTACGCCCACCAGTATCCTTCCTTGATCGCTCGAAAGGCCAATAATCTTTCTACTTCATGAGTCCCACAAATGCCTTGAAATTCACTAAGAACCTACTCGACATCTTTTGGATGAAAGCACTATAGGTAGGGTCTAGTGAAAGGCTTTTTATAAAGTTTTCCTTCAGGTGATAAGTGAAAGCGAGCAACCTTGACTATTATCTGTTGCACCAATCTCTTTTCACCTGGAAGTATGTCACTCTGTAGGTAATTTGTGATGGGATCCATCTAACTGGGTTCTTTTTCTATGTGGAGTATTTTCTCTGTGACTATATGGTTGATGACTGGTTGCGTAAGGAACTCCATCTGAATGGTTTTCCATAAGTCGGAGTCAATGGTGGAGCTTAAAGTTGCTAGTGAGTCGACGTGACTGTTCTTCCCCCTGGGGAACTGCTAAAAATCAAATCTATAAAAGTTTGCCATAAGTCCCCTTACGATAACGAGGTAAGTTTCCATCCTCTCATCCTTAGCGCCGAATTCTCCAATTATCTTCTTTATACTAGCTTTGAATTTCAAAATTTATCGAAGGAATTTGACCCCTAACAATTGTGTTTTTGCAAAGGCCAATGATCAAAACTTTATATTTTGCTTCGTTGTTAGAGGCTTAAAATCCTAGCTTCATCCCTTGTTCGAGCATAGTCTTCTATGGGGTAATGAATACAATGCCTACTACTGCCCCTTAGAATTGGAGGCTCTGTTAATGTAAAGATTCTAGTCGAAGGTTGTTGCTTCCTTTTATATTGGTTGCTCAATTTCTAATTAGGTAGTAGGTTGATTGCCTGTGAATTCAATACTAAAATTTACTAGAATTTTCCCCTTAGTTGTTGTTCTTGGTTGAAAGTGGATGTCAAATCTTCCAAGCTCTACTTACCACTTTGACAGTCAGCCATGGAGGTCAGTTTTCCTTCGAACAGTTTTGAGGGGGTATGAGGTGATCACAATGATGGTATAAGCCTCAAAGTAATGCTTCACCTTCCTCGAGGCTATTACCAAGGCATAAGCGAGCTTCTCTAGAGGTAAATAATGTTTTTCTGCATCTAGGAGCGTCTTGCTTGTGTAATGGACTGGGTGTTGGCCTCCCTCCTTATCACATACTAAGGCAGAGCTTATAATATGGTTTGACACAACAAGATAGAGATATAAGAGGTCGCCTTCACTTGGGATCACCAGCAAGGGTCGCTTGCTGAGGTAAGACTTGATCTCTTCCAAGGCTTTGGAGCAGTGATCGTTCCATACTAATCCCTTATTTTTTTTAATAGTTAGAAGAATGGTCGACAACAGTCTGAATATTTAGAGATAAAGCGTTTGAGTGAGGCAAGCATGTCGATAAGATTTTGAACATCTCTTATCATTTGAGGGGACTGGGCTTTTCTGATGGCATCGATATGATCAGGGTTTGGTTCAATACCTATTTTACTAACTAAGTATCCTAGGAACATTCCTGACAAGACACCGAATGAAACCTTGCTAGAATTAAGTTTCATCCGGTATTTGTTAAGGATATCAAAGGTTACTGCTAGGTCTGAGAGATGTTCTCCCTTAAGTTTACTTTTGAAGAGCATGACGTCGGTGTATACCTCCATTGTGTCTCCTATCTGTTTACTCAACTTCATGGTAACTAGTCGCTGGTAAGTTGCTCCTATATTTTTTAGGCCGTTGAACAACATGTCTTTGTAACAGTATAAACCAATAGGCGTTATGAAGAAGGTATTATCTTGGTTTAGCTCATAAAGTGGGATCTGTTGGTATCTATAGTATGCATTTAGAAAGCTCATTTTTTCGTGTGTTGTTGTGGCGTCGACCAACTGATCTATCTTTGGGAGAGGAAAATTGTCTTTTAGACAAGCCCTATTGAGGTCAGTAAAGTCAATGCATACTCTCCAGCTTTCGCTGCTCTTGGGTACGATGATTGGGTTGGATATTAATTTGGCTAATTCAACTTCCTTAATGGAACCTGCATCCAGTAGTTTTCCCACCTCTTTCTTTACCTCATTTGCCTTTTTTGAGGCTATTTGGTGAGCCTTATGAGTGATTGGTTTGAATGCTAGGTCGATGTGATGTCGATGGCATGCAACTCTGGGATCTATCCCAAGGATCCCTTATGGTTCTCAAGCAAAAATATCCATATTAATCCAGAGGAATGTGTTTATCTCCTTCTTTTCTTGGTCGGTGAGAGAGGCTCCAATCAAGAATCTCCTTTCAGGTAAGTTGACTCCACCTGTAACTTCTTTTAGGTTTTCGATGACCCTATCTGTAGGGTGGACCCAGGTTTCCTCCACCCCTGGTCGGTCATACCGTAATTTCTATTTTGGAGACACGCCTTCCTGGGCATCCTCATGGACTTTTTTCTTGTCTTTCTTCTTCTCGTGCTTGGGAAGATAGTTGTGATAAAGAAATTTCTGGCCAAACCTTGATCACTGCGGATCTCGAACACCCTCGATCTACTATAAACTTGAGTTTCTGATGATATGAGGATGGAATGACCTTCATAACATGTATCTAACCAATGCCCAGAATGGCGTGATAGGGGGATTCATTATATACTATCAAAAATTTGATCATCTTCGAAATACTTCTTGCCCTAACTAGAAGGACTATCTTTTCTAGAGGCATGGTTATCTTTCCTGTAAATTCGACTAGAAGAATCATGGCCTCTTTAAGGTTTGTGATATTAAACTTTAACTTGTGGTATAAGTCAATGTACATCACTTTGAAAGAGCTTCATTGGTTAACGAATAGCCTATCGATGTCTCAATTAGCTATCCTGAGTGTGATGACCAATGCATCATGATGAGAGGTTCTTACCCCCAACTAGGTCATCTTCACTAAACACAATGTGTTTGCTGTATTTGACCTCTTCTGATTGACAATGCTTTTTGGCTTGAGTCTTAGCGGGGTCAATTTAAAATGCTTACTTGATAGCAGTTAGATTCTTAACTTTTATCCAAAAAATGCTACCCTGTACTTACTTAAGGTATGATGCCCGATGAATTACCTCGAACTCATGGTCTGTCTAATCCTCGAGGACGTTGTCAAGATTCTAGTCTCCTTTGGCTACGACTTTGTCTGCCATCTTATCTATGAATTCTTTGAGATGACCAACCTAAGCCAGCTCCTCGAGATGAGATTTGAGTGCTTTATAGTGTTCAGTACTGTGACTGCCCTCTTTGTGGAACGTACATCTCAATGTGTTGTTGCGCTTCGTTGGATCTCCTCCCATCTGCTTGGGCCATTTGACAAATGTCTCTTCCTTAATCTTAGCGAGGATTTTATATATCGGTTCCTGGAATACTGTGTTAACTGCGTGGAATGCTTTTGAGGGGTCATTCTTTTTATCATTTTAGTGCCATTCCTACCCCCATTCTTATTTCCCTTCTTATGGGAATAATTCTTCTCCGTGCCTTTGTTTGTCTTTGCGCGACCATTGTCCCCTGCATTAAGATGCATTATATCTTCGACTTTGGCATATTTTTCAATACGAGCCATTAGGTCATCAATGTAATTCGCCCCCTTTTTAGTTACGGATTGGTGCAGTAAGGAAGTTCTTAGAAAATTGATCTTGAAGGACGCTATGACTACCTTCTCCGAGAAGTCTTCAATCTCATTGAAAATTTATCAGTACCTCTTGGCATACTCCCTAAGGTTATCTTGTGGTTTTTTCTTTATGGTGATCAGTTCATCCATCCTCTTAGGGTGGGAGTTTCTAGTTATGAAGCGAGCTATGAATAATTTATCTAGATCCTTAAAGCTCTTAATAGATCTGTGTGGAAGCCTCTGAAACCATTTTTGGTCCACGTCATGAAGGTTGGAGGGGAAGATGTGAAACATCAATGCGTCGTTGTGGCTCCATAAGGTCATGGCTTGCCTGTACTTCCAAACATGATCGATGGGGTCAGTTTTCCCATCATAGATCTTGAATCTAGAGATTTCTAATTTCTTTGGGGATCTCCTCTTCTATTTTCCTTGAAAAAGAGGACTTCATCTAGGTGTTAAGAACTCTTTTGTCTAGCTCTTGTGTGGATCTAACCCCCATGTGGGTCGGGTTTTGATCCATCTCCCTACGGAATAAGCTCCCGATTTCATCATTCTATCGACCAGGACTCCCACGGTGTCGAGCTGGCTATAGTCATCCTGATCGACCATCATCTGACCTATTCCTCTCAATTCTTCCTTGGTCGTGCCTGGGGCCCCTTATGTGGCTAGGAGACTCACTCACCTAAGGATTAAGATTATGATAATAGAATTATCTTGTATTTATGTGTATATCCCAATCTATTATTTTGAGTCGCCTTTTTAGTCGAGCATTCTCCTCATCTTGGCGACGAGTGGCTTCTTCTTGTTCTCTAATCCTGGGCTCATAGGAGTCGACCAAGATGGAAATTTGTGTGGACCTTGTGATCCATGTCCCTCTTCAGAAGTATGCCTTTAATGGCGAAGCCTTGGATTTGGTTGGAGAATCTCATACCTTACCCTGGAAGGGGCAGGCTCTTTCTAAACATCGTCGGCTTGAGGGATGTTACTGTTATGGTGAGACATCTAGGGCTTTCAATTAATGATTATTTTCATAGGAATAAAAGTCATTCCCACATATTCTGCCAATTGTGGTATAAAAAAATCACAGTAGAGATTATATGAAGAACAATCAAAATCAATAGGGAAAGCAGAATATCACACACACAACACAACTATGTACGTGGTTCGGCAACTTGCTTACGTCCATGAAGAGGTTTACTGTTTTATTTAGTATCTCTCAATATGCTTGGTTACATTCCATTATTCCCCGGGCCAGGGGTTATAATTTATAGATGTAGAGTCCTAATTCTTTAAGTAACTCCATGATGCCTATGATGATCCATAAATCCCTTGAATATCTCTACGAGCTTGTAGGGGATTGACTTGGTTTAAGGGCAGTGTGGACTGCACACACACGTAACTTCATTTCATAGTGTGAGGCTGAATTACTCTCTAAATCAGTTGGGTAAAGTCAGCCTATATTATGGGCTAAGAACAAAATTTGGTCCCCACGCGGTGTAATTGCCTTAAATGGGGGAATTGGGTCCCTCTTCCGGATCACCATCACTAAGGGTGGCATTGTACCCATTAGATTTCTTAACCTCCCTACTTAGTTTAATTGGACACTCAACTTACTTATAACCATAACCCTCACACCCAAAGCTTCTATTCGACACACCACTCTTAATATTATTATTACGATATATAGGAAATTGATCGGCCTTGTTATTCTTATTTTTTTATAACTTCCTTACATCTTTCAATTATTTTTCAAACTTGAGAGATTTTAAACTTCTTTATGAATATGTTTATACCATCAGAACCATTGTCAAACTCATCATCTGAAACATATGTTTCCCCTGCCTTGAATTTCAAAGCAATGCCCTTGTCTCTCTTCATCTTTTTAGGGGAAAACATATGGATCTCATAAGTTTAAAGATCACCCACAAGCTCTTCGAGTTTCGTATAATCTAAATTACTGAAGGAATTTAAAATTGACACTTTTGAATTTAATCTTTCATAAAATGACCTTAAGATTTTCTTAAATATGAAACTTTTGGTTATTCTCTATCTGAAGTTAAAATACGAGTTCAAGATATCTGATAGTCTAGCATAGAACTCATTGAGGGTTTCATTATCTCAATTCTAATGGTTTCAAACTGAGTGGTTAGATTTTGGAGTTTAGAAGCCTTAACAATACTAATACCTTCATGGCTTAGTTGGAGTATTTACTAAGCCTCTTTAGACATTTTACATGTCATAATACGTCAAAACTCCTTCGATGTGACCGCACTAAACAAAGCATTTAAATCTTAGAAATTATAATTTTCTAAACTATGATCTTTCTCACTCCATGATTCTATAGGTTTGAGAATCCTATAATCGCCAACTATTATAATAGTGTGAAGGGACAAAACCTTTATTATCGTTTGCCATACTTGCTCATCTATCACTTTATGTGCTAATTTCATTCGCAATTTCTAGTATGCGTAATTAAACGCATCAAATATCCAATCACTAGAAACCAATTAACCCTTCGAATAAAATCCGATAAAACTCATGCTTAAACATGGATTGGACATAAAAACTTAGTGTTCCCACTCTGATACCAACTTAAAAAAACACAATAGGCCCGGAGTGGTGGAAACAAAATTCAATTTTTAATTTTATATTTAAGAAACGCTATAGGCTTGGAGTGGTCAAAATAAAAGTCAATTTTTTAATTTTTTCAACTTAAATATAAAACTTAAACAAAATTAACCCTTATAACTAATTTTAAACAAATGTTGTAATAAAAAATTTACCAAATTTTATCTTGCCCTCAAACATGCATCTAGCTATGAGGAAAAATAAAATAAAACAACAAACCTCAACATGCACATGTACGAGGAAATCCCAGAATGAGAAAAATCTCAGACATCCCAGCCACACAAATTCACTATGTTGAGGAATTACAGAAGTCTACAGATGACTTACAATACATATTGGACTCCTCACCTCTATACAGACAGTCAGGAGTCCATCTATGCAATGCTAAAACATGTGATTCAACATACGCGTCATTATTGATTGATAGGTCTCAACAATCGTTTATGAATATGGAACATAGACGCATCATTCTTCAATTCAACACCATACCACAAAGTTCATCGTGTGTAAATAGAAAACCGAGTATGGAATCCATCACACTGAACAATTCAAAAAAATATTAAGAGAATAATCCTTTTGTTGCCCACAAATAAGATCTCAAAGCATATATGATAGTGAAACTTGTATCTGAAAGAGTTTGGGTGAAACTAGAGTTTAGGAGATTGTGGATATGCATGGGAAATTGATTTTCACTAAAAATCCCTCCTAAAACAAATGTTAGAACCCCTTTAGATAAAAAAAAAAAAGTTTGTGAGGTGGCACATTTTTTGAAAAACCTCATTCTAAAAAAACAAGGGTTCTTTCGAACGAAAACACAATCTCATTTGAACAAAATAGGAACTCATTTGAACGAATAACTTATTTTGTTCGAACCAGGTTCGAATGAGTTTTGAAAGACATTCTTCTGCAAAAAGAGAAATGTCGTTTGATGTTCATTTGAAGCTCGTTTGAACGTACTGCTAATATTGTTCAAACGATGACTTAAAGTAGTTGGAATGTCCTAAAATAAAAATAAAAAAGGTTTTTCTTTTAATATCCATGATACAATTTATAAAACAAACACCCAAAATAAACCTCCACACTTACAACACCTTAAAATGAAAAGGGAATGTGTAAGAAATATAAATATTCATATGAATAAACTCCCCCTACGTGTAATATTTCTCACCTAGGTAAAACATCTCCCCAAAGATAAATATCTCCTATTAACACGAAAGTGAAAGATACCATTTCTCCTCCTTTTTGTCCAGAAACAAACAAAGTACGAATGAATAATAATCATATCTCCCCCAAAATTTGAGAAGAAGTGATATCGATTGGAAATATAGAGGAAAGAATAATATCATGTAATAATGTGAAGTGAAACAAACACAGATTGACAACACAAACATAATCCATCCAAACAATGATCAATTAATACCAAACTAAGATTTAGGCCTAAGTGATGGATAAAATGAACTGAAAGAACAAACAAGCACAATGCACACAAGCCTAGAATCTTGATGATTTGACAAATCAATAGTGTCATGACATGATAGGCATAACTAGGATTCATTGTTTAAACCCGTTGATCCTCAACTATAACACCCTCAAAAGTTAAACATATATAATATATTTTTTCACTCAATTCTTTTGAAGATACCATTTTTGAAAATCATTTGAACAAACATGTGGCCTTTATTCTTTTCTTTTGGCCTCTCATTTTCTAGGTTCTTGCAAAGAGTAGCTTTCCCGCAAAAGTGATTTCCTCCTTTTGTAGCCCTTTCCTATGCACACTCATATATTAATTGAAAAACAACACATTTACGGGAAATAATTCTTTCAAGCACAAATCCCCCATAGTAAAAAATATGTAGATGAAAAGATTGATGGGAAAACATCTCACTTAGCCCAAATATAATATGTGAAATTAAAGTTCAAAATAACTCGTTCATGTGTGTATGGAGGAATATACAAAGTGAATCCATTAAGCAAATCAAAGTTTAACAATACCATGCAAACATGATTAAGAATAATATAAGCATTGAAAATCATCATCAAATATCCATTACACATGGAAAATATGGAATGAAGCGGATCCAAACACACCAACAAGACACACAAAATGTGTAAAACTAAACTACACATAAAACTAAAAATCTTAATGATTTTTAATACATTTTTCAAAATGATACTAATTTATCACAAACAACTGAAAAGATAAACAAAATACTTTTATATTTTTCTCAATTATACCTGATAAAATAAAAATAAGAATAGAAAATCCTAAAACCACATACAACCAGCAAACATATATAACATGAAGGAATTGATCGGCATTGTACCCATTTAATTTCTAAGGGTGGCATTGTACCCCTTTAGTTTCTTGCCCACTTTTATTATTTTAGTCAGACACCCAGCTTCTTTATGGCCATAACCCTCACACCCAAAGAATCTTTTTGACTTATCCCTCGTAAAATTTTCATTACAATTTTTAAAGAAATGGTAGAGCTTGATATACTTATTTTTATCAAAATTCTTACATATTTAAATTCTTTAACACACTTGAGAATTTTTTTAAACTTCTTTGCAAACAAGACCATATCATCGACATGGATGTCAGACTCATCATTCGAAACATATTGATATGACGCAAATATTGTGTATTTCATCCTCCAAACCGACACGTTTTAGCCCCCTCGGGTATCTTATTCCCTATATTTATGCTCGTTAACCGGACAACTTCAGATTTCTACGTTAACATGTTTTGAAGGGGTTAATTAAGATTAATAGGTATTTTGATGCTAAGTGTGAAGTTCGGACGCTTTTCGCTCGATTTTCGTACACAATCGAACGTTCAAGGGCATTTTAGTCTTTTCACACCTTGGGGATCTGGCCCAACATCTGCACGGAAGTTGTATCCCTCCTTGCAAGCTTCACATATCCATGAATGGTGCACGATTCTGATTCAGAACGAAGAAGTTACAGGGATTTTAGCGGAAGAGAAATACAACGAAACCAAAGGAGGGGAAAAGAGGAGGAAAAGGAATGCAGTGTGATCGCACCTTCTTGATCGATCGATCGATCGATCAAAGGGATCTATCGATCGATCCTTCTTATTTTGTCAAATCATGGGAGACAGTGGGCTGGAATTTTAAGCATCGATCGATCGATCACAGGGGATCGATCAATCGATCCCCTGTTTTCTGCAGATATTTTGGCCTTTTCTTTTCTTTTCTTTTCACTTTTCTTTTCTAATTTAATTCCACTAACTATATAAACCAAATTTTGTGTAAATATCAGATATTAAGAGATAGAATATATTTTAGTTTAGAATAGCTTAGGGTTTGAGGGTTTTGGAGAGTTCTTCTTTGATTCTTCTTGGTTTGACACCCAATTGGGTTGTAAGTTGCACTATTCATCATCCTCTCCATTTAATATAGTTGTTTTCCATTAATTCTTCTTTGATTAATTAGATTTACATGCTTTATTTCCTTGCTTTCTAGTGTAGATTAATTGGTTTATTTACCGCATTTTTAATATGATTTCTAGTTACTTTAAATTAGGTTGTGTTTGAATGGAACTCACTCGGGTTGACGCGTTGCTTGGCTTTGGTGATGGTGTTTACGGGTCTATTTTGGGTGCGTTGTCCTAGTTATTGCACCTAGGAGATTTGACGGGGCATATCATGTATGTCCCGTGCTTACGACCTTTCGTGCGTCATTTTCGGGATATTTGTTGATGCCAAAATATTATTAGGCTTTTATGCGGATTTAGGGGCGTGACAACCCTTGATTCAGTTAACTGTCAAAATGGCACGCATTCGTAATAAATCGTCCACCCATGTATCCATTTTATACTAATTAACTCGGGTGAGGGATATTCGATGCAACCTATAGTTTTTACCGCTTTGTTGATCTAGCTTAATTTACATTCGCCTAGATTAATATTTCACTTTCATCCATCTTTTCCTTTTTAGTTTGTAACTCACCTTTACACTTTTATTTCGGAGTATTAAATCTTATAAATTCTAGCAACTCGTCTCAGTGGATATTTTTGATACTCGGACTTGGCCGCTATACTCACCCGTTGAGTGTAGTCTTAAGTTTAGGTTTTTGTATTGAGGAGGTGACTAGAAAATAACGATCAGCGTTTGACAAGCGCTACTTTTCTCCCTCGATCATATATGTTTCATCTTTTCAGGGTCTCAAAGCAATGCACTTGTCCTTCTTCATCTTTTTTGAGGAAAACATATCTAGATCATAAGTTTGAAGATCACCTACAAGCTCTTCGAGTTTTATGGAGTCCAAAGTACCCAAGGAATTTAAAACTATCACTTTTGAATTGAATCTTTCAGGAAAGGACCTTAAAATTTTCTTGACTAAGTGGGTTTTTGGCATTTTCTCTCCCAAGTTAAAAGACGAGTGATGCGACTACAAATGTGTCTAGTATGCGTGCTACGTAGGATCAAGTGTAAGTTTGTCACTCAAGTAATAATCCCGATAAGTCGGTTATCGATCCTCAGGGAAATACGACGAACGTAGTCGTAACAACATTGGAAAGATGAGGGTAATCTAGCTTTGACTCTAAAAAGAAGGAAAAGGTGATTTTGATTACGAAATAACTACAACTAAATGCGAATTTGAGAATGATTAACTACCAAAACTAGAATGAATAAAATGCAACTACGCTAGTTAACCGAAAAACTTATGACGATTGGACTGAAAAACTTAACTTTGAAATGAGAACAAATAGGCCGGGTTACAATCCCCCACACCCTAGTAATTCACCTCGTAGGATAATAGGTTCAAAATTAGAATTTTTAATGAATTCGATATTTCGTACTCCTAAGTATTACACATATGAGGGATCGTAGCACGCACAATATGTAAGAAACTGACGAGTAAAGCGGTGTCACATTAGCTACCACTCGCGTCACATTCTTAAGCATCCCGATTACCTAGGGCAAACGAGATCAAAAGTCCTACGACGGTTTCAATAGTCATGCAACACGATTCATCTAATATTTTAATTCAAAAGTCTATTTCCATGCTGATGAATTACATCAGATGGGTTTCATGCACCCCGAACCTTAGAAACATAGCCGGACATAACTAAATTAAAAGAAAACATGGATTGAGGACAAGAAAACATCATAAGTAACAAAAACTATATGAAAAGAGAAGTGCAGAATCAAACCAGTAATTAAACTAATTAACTATTGCAAATTTGAAGGAAGAACGTTACTTGTATTGAAGAAAATTAATTACAATCCTTACAGCTGCACTTCTTATTGAAATACTAGGGTTTTTCCTACAAAAACCCTCTATTCCTATGTAGCTAACCTAAAAATCGAACTCTCTATATTAGGGAACTAATCTGAATAAATAAAAATGAAATTTTATAAGATTTTTACTATATTACAACTCTGAGAAAGAATAGAGAAATTCGTATAAATCCAATGTGGTCCATATCGGTTGGGGTAAGCGGTCCGGATCGCTCCCTATTTCGAGACAGTGTTCCCTAGCTTGAGGCGATCCGGATCCTTTTTGGGAAAAAGGTCCGAATCACCCCCTTTTTTAGACAAAATATATTTTCCAAGGCAGTACGGATCGCCCCCTATTTTGGGACAAAGTGCTTCTTATGATGTGGTCCGGATCCTTTTCGAATAAATGGTCTGGATCACCCTCCTTCATATAGGGGTTTTTTCCTTCTCTACTTCAAATCTTCGTAACTTGATCACCGGAGCTCGGATTGACTTGTCCTTTCTTCCAAAGTTATTAAAATTGAATTCTCTTCAACTTTCTAGTTGGATTCAACTCCGGACAATGGCTGTAAATTTACAAAATTATCCTTTGACTTTGCTCATTGCTTATCCAGTTTCTTTTTTCCTCAATGCTTCAAATACTTGCAAAACTAAGGAGAAATACACGAAACTAGATGTACTTGTTAGAAGGAGTTAGTGTGTAATGAAACGCGATAATTACACTCATTTTATACTATTCGAGATGCTAAAGGTCTCTAAATTAAGGGGCTAAATTCGAAAGAATTTGAGCCTAATCAACGAGTATATGATATGCTGCAGTCTAGCATAGAAATCATCGAAGGTTTCACTCTCCTCCACTCTAATGGATTCAAACTGAGTGGAGAGGTTTTGGAGTTTATAATCCTTAACAACAATAGTACTTTTATGGTGATTTCGAGTATATCCTATGACTTTTTAGACATTTCACATGTCATAATTCGAAGAAACTCCTCTGATGTGATGCACAAAATTGAACATTTAAACCTCAAGAATTACAATTTTCTTACCAATGCTCTGTAGGCCCCTTTTTTAACGTGTTTTAAGGATCACAAAGACCAACTTTGTTTTTATGTAAAAAAAAAATTTCTAATTTTTAAATTGCACCAAGTTGTGAACCAATTTTAACTTAACCAAATTTTTATCCTGATTATTCCTAACCATCTAGTGATTAAATCAAGTAAAGTAAGGAAAAGAATTCTTACAACGTCATATGTATGAGGAAACCACTAAGAGAAAAAACTTTGGACGACCCAATCCAGACAATCACTATGATGTGGAATTACAAGGAACAGACATAAGTCTTACTCAACGACTTGATCCCCCATAAGACTTGATGCTCTTCTGATCTTCAACCACTCCTCCACAGTGCCCATGCTAATCCTTTCGTAATACCTATCCACTGTAGTCACCTCCATGAATGACTTAATGTCCACCATTGTATCTTGGAAAGTCTAAAAAATCAGAACACAAACTCCTTTGATTCTTGTTCGAGGCCCCAACGATGTTGTTCAAAGTGTAAAACAAACTCCAATAAGGTGCAAACAAGGATCACTATTTCATATGATAATGAAAGCTCAGATCTTTGAAACTATAAGGATCTTTTTGTACGTAGAAAACCCTAAAAACATGTGCAGAATACGTACTGGTCATATACTTTTTCTTCATATTAAACCCTTACGAAATTTTGAGGAAAACAAGCCTTAAAAAAATTTCTTGAGGCGACACATCATTCGAACAACTTAGCACGTCACTCGAATGAGATATCCATATTGTTCGAACGATATTGGAATCTCGCTTGAACGACGATTAATGTCGTTTGAACCAAAAATAGTAGAGTTTGCATTTTATACAACTCTAATCCATCCTTATCTTAGAATAAAATTAAGTGTAATCCTTTTAAAACTGTTTAAAAACATTTCTTGAATAAAATAACGTCCTTAAACAATTTTAAAATAAATTTTGAGTCCCATTAAAATTACGCATTCATACCTGAGTGATCTCATAATGTATTTTTATTAAAGAAGAAATGTTTACCATAAATAGACATGATAAATGTTTGAAGCTTTGTCGTAACATCTTCAATAAACTTCAATACGTCATAGTCAGTGCGGGATCATGATAATAAAAATACTCCCTATGACTCAAACATGTTTTGCTCTGTGAATAAGTCAAATAAATATACATCAAACTTAATTGCAAATTTCGTCTTTACAATCTCCCCCTTTGACTATTCCCGAACAAAACCAACAATGAAATGCCTAAGCCATGTCGTCAAGCCGTATGATGCCTAAATCCCTTCCCATACAACCCAAAATCAAAATGTACAAAACAAGACAAGTAAATGATGTCCCGACGAGCATGAATTGTCTGAATGTGATGTAGTCTTGAAATCTTAAATCTCTTAAGCATACCTGCACATATGAAACATACAAATACCCAATGAAGTATGGAGGAATAAATGATATAAAACATGTGAGGAAAAATATGGATACCAATTTGTAAACAACATCTAAATCAGGATATCAACATATGATTATAAATCTGATACCAATTTGTGCAAAATAATTAATACCGATATATAATCAAGAAAACATATGATATCAATTTTTAATGCAACAAGATATATGTTCTCAACAAACAACATTTACCCCTATAACACATGCATCTCTCCACCTTTTTATCTCGAATAGACAACCCAGTGAAAAGATAAATATATAAAGCATGAGATAATGAATTAAGTGTATGTAGATAAACATGAAAAAACCAACTAAATAATGACCAAAATATGTCAAATCCGTAGTTGGGAAACAATAATCACATGTGAGAAATCAACATAATAAGTAATGATGTGATTAAACCAACACAATGCAGCGTAATAATATAATTAGTGAGAACAACATACTGACCAAACATACCCAACAGTACCAAAATAAATAACCATATGAACCAGGGTACTTAAATGACAAAAACTAGAGAGAAAAAAATCTCCAGACTATCACTCGAACGACACAGCCTTTTCATTCAAATAACATACGCTTGTTGCTTGAAGGCTTCGCGTGACATCGATATTTCGTTTGAATGAGAAAAAATAAAAAAACCCAGTTCCAGTTCTATATATCATGAAGTTTCCTCCAGTGAAAAATTTCCTAAAAAAGTTACCGGACAGAGTAGAAACTACAAAATAGTAGAAAAACAGAAAACTAACAAATAAAATAATGTGAGTTTCATGTTAACATAGTACCAATGTGGTCAAACATGAATATGGAATGTATGGCATGAGGTGCAACAAATGAATCACAATTCCAACACATCGGAATGATCAAGAAGCTCTAATTGATAGCTATAAATCATCAAACTGTATTTTTAGCCATATGTGACGTTTAAAGTGTGAGCTACATGAACTAAACAATCAAACATGCACACAAATCCGGAATTTTGAAGATTCTACAAACAATTGTGTCTTGACACGATTTTTCAACGTTAGGATTCGTTGTGCAAACCCGTTTAAAATTTTCAACGTTAGGATTGGTGGAATCTACCTTATTGTTCTTGAATTTCTCAAATTTTTTGGCATCTTTCAATTGCTTTTGAAACTTAAGAAATTTTTTGAACTTCTTTGCGAACAAGGAGATATCCTCAAAATTGAAATCGAAATCATCATTTGAATCTTTAGTCTCCTCTTTCTAGGCTTTCAAAGAAATGTCCTTTTCTTTCTTTGGCACTCACTTAGAGATAAACATATCGAGTTCATAGGTATATAGGTCACCTACAATCTATTCTTGTTTCATGGAATAAAGCATACTTAAGGATTTTAAAACGGTCACTTTTGCATCAAACCTACTCGGTAAAGATCTCAAAATTTTCTTTATCACATGGTTGTCAAAAAAAAAATCTCCTAAGTTAAATAACGAGTTGACAATGTTAGACAAGTTAGCGTAAAACTCATCAAATGACTCACTCTATAACATCTTAATCGTCTCCAATTGTGTAGTAAGGTTTTGTAGCTTAGATGCCCTACCTGTTCAAGTGTCCTCATGAGTAAGTGCCAGTGTATCCCAATCCTATTTTGAAGTTTCACATGTCATAATTTTATTATACTCTTCCGATGTGATATGTGAGGAAATTACGTGAAGACCATTAGAGTTGTGAAGTGCAAATCTATGTTCGGTTTCGGTCTATGACTCAATAGGTTTTTGTGTAGTGGACTCACCTTCTCGCGTAATCGGTGGAGTCCAACCCTTTTCAAGCGCTAACCAAACACGCTCATCAATTATTTCAAAGCACTTATCATTTGCATTTTCGAATAAGCATAATTTTTTCCATAAAACATAGGATCATGAAAACTTTCAAAACCCCCAAAATTCATCCTTAAAAAATACAAGGTATCAACACACATAAAAATACATTTTTAGCTCTGATACGAATTTTTAGGCCCCTTTTTCTTTTGAACGAGTTTTAAGAATGACAAAAACTTACTTTCTTTTTATGTAAAAAAACCTTTTTCCAATTTTTAAAATGAAACAAGTTGTGAAACAATTTTAACTTAAATAAATTTTATCTTGATTAATCCGAAACATACACCTAGTGATTAAAGTAAGTAAAGTACGAAAAAGAATGTTCACAACACCGGATGTACGAGGAAAACACTAAGGGAAAAAACCTCGAACGGCCTAAGCCAGACATTCACTATGATTTGGAATTACAAGAAACACATACAAGTCTTACTCAATGAATAGATCCCCCATGAGACTTGACTCTCTTCTGATCTTCAACAACTCCTCCATAATGCTCATAAGAATCCTTCTGCGATACCTATCCCCATCAATCGCCTCCACGAATGCCTTGGTGTCCACCGATGTACCTTGGAAAGTCTACAGAATCGAAACATAAACTCCTTCACTTCTTATCCGCAAAACCAAACGATGTTGTTCGAAATGTGGAACAAACTCCGACAAGGTGGAAACAAATATCACTATTGCATATGATCATGAAATCTCGGATCTTTGAAAATTTAAGGATGTTTTTGTACTTAGAAAACCTTAGAAAACATGTGTGGAATAGGTAATCATCGTATACTATTTTTCCAAATTTTCATCCTTACAAAATTCTGAGGAAATCAAGCCTTAAATAATTTTCTTGAGGTGGCGTATCATTTGAACGACTTAGCATGTCGCCCAAATGAGATATCCATGTCATTCGAACAATAGTGGAATCTCACTTCAACAACAGTTAATGTCGTTTGAACCAGAAATAGTAGAGTTTGCATTTTATACAACTCTAATCCATCCTTATCTCAGAATAAAACAAAGTGTATGTAACACCCCGCCTAATTAAATATCGGGTGACCAGTCCCATACCAAATTAAAACATAATATATAGTTGGCTCGTTCTTAGAATCACTGTCGAAAACATTTACAAATCAACCAATACCCAATTAAGCTGGTGTTAAAAACTTTCCAAATTTTAATTCAACAAAATTTATTTTTAGTTTACGAATAACACTACGCATTTTATTCTACAACACTAATAATCGAACAGATGACAAAAAAGAATCTAAATGTAACTGGAATAAACATTCCCACATAATTATTCAATACAGTAATCCCAACAATAATAAATGTATTAAAATGACACGAGTATAAGACTATTTGACTCAGATAGAAATGAGATAACTGAATTCCTTTGGGACACATGCCCTAAATAAAAGAACTCTATGAATCAAATGAAGATAAGCGTCTAAGAAATACTCCATAACTCCATAGCTTGTCATAATCCTCTAAAGTTGGCGTCCCTACTGCTGGACCCCTTATATAGAAGGTACAATAGAAAAGAGAATATGCAAGGAAACGAGTCAGATCTCGATAAAAATAGTTTTGAAAACAACAAGTATTTAACAAGTGCAATAAAGTATTTATTATGTACATGTTAGTATCCAGACTCTCACTTGATATTCTCACCTCTCACTTAGAGTGAACGCTTAACGTTTCCTATTAACCTCCTAGTTAATGGTTCCTCCTAACTAGTTTCCATAATATGATTCTATCCCATACCATAACCCCGTATGCCCCATTCCATACGTAGTATAATCATTCCTATACGTTTCACATTAATATGAATTAAGCTTTTCAAATCTATAAGAATAAATATTCATTAACTTAATTCAATTATTTTTCTCTATTCACCGTCATCTACAATTATTACACAGTAGATTGATCTAAACACTATATATACATTCATTTTATTCATTATATATATAGATATGTAATACGGCACCCCGAGACACAGCTGCGGTATATGCATTACACTGCTATCATGTCCTAGTATCGCTAGTCGCCGAATAGGGGACTAAAGGTTCGGTAAGGATTCCTCGAACCACAAATATCAACACAAAAATTGGAGCCGAACACAGTTCTAATACCCACGGGTCACGCACATACCTACGTTCCCATAGTCAGCGAACTTGTCAACTCACCGATAAGTCTTTAATAGCCCTATGTTTTCGAGCAACAAATCAAAATCCCATGGATTCATCAGGATATGACTGCCCTCACGTGCAAACCTCCCGTCGATAGAGAGTAAGCTAGGTATGTCATACATATAAGTCATTAATTAATCAAATAGGCATTCACATCTACCTATAGATATAATATCAACAAGGTACTCACAATACCCTAAGATAATTCCCATATGTAGCATTATATCTCTTAAATCATACGTATTGAAATTTTAAGACTTTTCTTCTTTAATTTAATTAATCCAGAGTCTCACTCATTATTCAAGGTTTAAATAGGTTTTCCTCAATATATTTATTTAGTAAGAAATCACCAATATCCTACTGGTCCATATCATATTATCACCCGAATTACTACGAATTAAACTCTCCTTTAATTAGGGTTATAACGAAAAATTTGTAATCTCTTATAAACACATCTTATATCACCTAGGATTGAACCCTCTTGGAAACCTAAGATTGCCCTGGTGATATATTAAACTTACCCTAATGGACCTATCCTTAATCCTCATGCATACAAATTAGAATCCAACACATGAATTTAGCAACCGAAATTTCTTCCAATTGAATTATCATAATTCTCATCAATTAAATCCCAATCACATTAATTCGATTCTTATCTAGGGCATACAGATCTTCCCTAAGTCCCATTATATCCAATTAGTAATCACCAAAGATTTACAAAAGATTTGGGATAAGAATAAGAATTCAAAAATAAAAAATAAAAACAACATCATCATTTCTGGGGAGGTCGTTCGATCGAAGGTAGGGGGTCGATCGATCGATTGCCCAAATATCAGCCTAGATTCTGTAATTCTTATACTACGGGTTTCATAACTTTTGATCATTAAAACCTCCATATTAAAAACCCAAACTCCTTATAATCCTTACTACATGATATAGCAACATATATAAATGATTTCTAATGATCTAAACATCCTGAAATCATCAAGAGTTTGAATTAAAAGCAGATATTTATCCTATTTTTCCAAAAAATTATATACATGATATCTTCAAGAACAAACCAATGATTATCAGAATTTCTTCAACAAATTGATGATTATTTCGTTGATTACTATCTACCTACAACATGAGTTTGATTCCTATATATGTCCATTTTCCAAAAATCAATTAACAACTCTATCTTTATCTTCCAAACATGTAAAAATATTATTTTAATAACTATCCTAACATGGACATTATACTAACTAGATTGCAATTATCAAATAACTTGCCTCTAAAGAAGGTCTGATCCTTTCGGGTTGTGTATCAATGGTGGTTCTCCCCTTCTCCGGTCAACTTCCGATCGGGGTTGGTGGTGGTGGCCTTTGGCCCTTTGTTCTCCTTCTTTCCAAGCAATCTTCCCTTCTCCCAAGAACCCTTTCACTCTCTCTAAAAAAGGTGACCTCTCAATTTTTGTGTAGAAGAAAAGAATGAACCTACGTACAACTAATCTTCAAATATTTATAATAAGATAAAATCCAAAATCACTATTCATCCCACTTGTAAAAATGACCAAAATGCCTTTTCAGTTGACTTTTCCTTACTAAATGACCTGAGACCCAAAACCATCATCCAAATAGACTTTTCTGACTATTTTAACCCTTCCGGATGCAACGACGCACTCGAAATGACTACAAGGTTGTTGATGCTGGAAACAGCACCACCCTTCAAGGTGTTTGTGAGCTCAATTCAATGTTAACAATGGAAGCACAAGGGTATATACACATACAGTAGAAGGAGGTGACGAGAAGAGGATTCACATCGGGATATAAGTGGTTCAGCCAATTAGTCCTACATCCACTTTGCAAGTGTACGATGTGTATCACTGTATGAGGGCTCTAATGGCCATAGATACAATCTCTCAAGATTTCTCTCTCTACAAGTGTATTTAGACAGATTTTCAGCTAGGGTTGCTCATTTCTCCCCCCTCCAGGAAGGAGAAGTCATGTATATATAGTACCTAGGGGCATAATGTACCCCCCATGCATCAAATGAGCATGTGAGTGTTGATCTAGCCAATACGATGAAGACATCTATCACTGTCACATGTAAATAATGATGATGAAATATTCCCCCCACATGAGAAGAATGATTTGTTATAACTGATTTGTGTACACGTGTTCTTATCCTCACATATGCGCATAAGAGCTCGGCCTTGTCTGGTCATAACCTCGGCATGGAAGAATACGAGGTTGGTAAAGTCTAGTTACTGTCCTATCTGAGATTAATCATGATGACCTCAGCCCATGTGGGGCTGAGGTAAAATAAGTTGAGTCATAAAGTCGACATGGGTCGAGGTTGAGCTGGAACATGCTAGGAACAACGGTTGAAACCCTATCGAAGCTGGCCTTGATGGAAGTGTAACCTCTGTAACCTCGTCCTTCTCCTAGCCCAGGTTGTCGTCTTCTGGATGGTCTAATAAATAACTATTCCCATGGATCATGGAGACTTCACTTGCCAAGGTAGCTTGTAACGTCGGCCATGGCCGACCTTGCCTGAGATGAGACCGGTGGTCATTGATCTAAGACCGTTTGAACATCGGCCATAATAATGGCTGAGGTTGATGTCTCGGAGTCCAGGCGGTACACTTGGGGCATATCAATCAACCCCTATCCCTTAGTTACCTATGTGATCAGGTGTCTAAGGGATATATTTGCCCGAGGTTGCATTTCTTCAGGTGTCAATGGTCTCTTGACAAGTGTCGGCTACTGGAGTAGGTAACATGCTTGACAAGTTTGATGATGTTTGACTGTGTTTTGTGCTCCTAGTGTAATGATGGGCCTTGGGACGCGTGCACTCATAATTAAGGGTTTAAACCCCATTTTCTTCTGTTTCTTCCTCATTTCTCTCCTTCTCCATCTTTGGTCATTTTTGCAACATTCTCTCTCTAGAAGAGCTCTGATTTGAAGTGCGTTTGGGTGGTCATTCCTTGCCAATCCTTCCTTACTTCTCATCACTTTTTTCTCAGGTATCCCTTGCTATCCCTTCTTTTCCATTTTCTGCCCTTGCTCTTACTTTTGCATTTTTCGGTGAGCTCCAAGGGGTTTTTAGTGAAGCTACTGGTTTTTTTGGCAAACTATTCTTAATTGTTCTTCGTCATTTTTGTTCAAAGTTTAATATCTTGATCTTAAATTCCATTTACTAATCTTATTTGTAATTTAGGAGAGACATAAGTCTAGTGTCTGCCTCATATGCTCATACCCCTTTACCAACTCTTAGAGGAGTTCCCTTTTCTTAGGGAGAACACCTTAGATAAAATTAGACAAATAGAAAGAGCCCAAGAGGAAGCTCGTAGGGCAGAAGCGTTCCCCATCAGGCCTATGTTTCCACCACCTCTGAAGGTCATATACCCTGAACTAACTCAACCAGCTAACAGAGCAGAGGTTACTACTGAACCCTCTCCAATGAGGGAGTCTGAGTCATCCACCCCAGACCCTATGTTTGTGGACTCCTTCCAAGAGTCCATGGACTTCACAAATAAATAAGATCAACCCCCTGATCAGGCAGAGGTTTCCAGCCATGCCTCATCTCACCAAAGTTCAATCACATAAACCTCTTCCTCAAAGGTTGAGATTATTGGACCCAGTGTGGCTGTTCCACCGATTCTTGAAGCCATTCCTCTATCGGCAGTCACAAGGGCTGAGTTCGCTCAGAGGTTTGCAAATGGTTCCCCATCATCCGCTTCAGCCGACGTTGAGCCAGATGACGATGATGGTGTTGAGAGTGACGTTGACACCTCTGAGGCGACCGAGATTGAGAGTACAGTTAGTGAGGTCGACCTTCTGGCCTTCAGACATCTATATTCCATATGTCCCTCTATAAAACTCAGGAGACCTCTGAGGGCAGAGAGGGCTTATGACGACCGAGACGGTGAGATCTGCCTATATGAGAAGATGTTTAGGTTGGGGTTTCGTTTGCCCATCCATCCTATCATCAGGGCTATATTGGCTTACATCAACTTGGCTCCTTCCCAGTTTTCACCCAATACTTGGAGGGTGATAATTGGAGCCATTATCCTATGGAAGGTTGTCCATCACTCAAACCTTTCAGTCCAAGTCTTCACGGGGTGCTATGTCCCTTCGTCTGCCAGGAATCATCCGAGTTATTACCATTTCTTAGCTCGAAAGTCAAATAAAAAGAAGTTATAGATTACCCAAACCTCGAACTATAACTGGAAGCCACGCTAATAATTCGCATCAGGTTCATGGGAATTTGGTCCAAGTGGTCGTCTTCTTCATTAGAGTCGAGGATACCCCTGAAATGGGTAAAGGTAACAATGGCTGCCAGGGCCGACCCTGGGCTAAGCCTAAACAATATTTAGAAGGTCAAAGCCCTTCAGGATCGGGGAGAGCATGGTCTGCTTATCAAATTCAAACACCTGATGACTCCCTACTATCTCTTTGAGACTGGTCTTAGGGGAATCCCTCTGATAGAGCTTCGTAAGTACTTTTTATTTCAACAAGTTATACCTCTGAATTTATCTATATCTGACTCTCTAATTCAGACCTTTCTATCTTGCAGAGCGTCTGAAGGGAATATTTGATGAGTTGTGGGAGATGGCAGCACCAAGTTTTACGAAGCTCATTAAAAAAGCAGGTTTAAATGCTCCTCCTCCCCCTCCCTTAACCTTGAGGGCTGAGGCCACCAAAAAGAGAAAGGTTATCGATCCTGCCCCAGAGGATCAGAGGCAGAAGAAGAAAGGTGGGGATCGTGCCATCCCTATTTCTTCTAAGGATGCGTTGGCTACTCGTATCGAGCAACTAAAAATTAATGATAGCATCATAGGCCATAGTTTGCATGCGTTGGATGCCATCGGCTCTACTATAACCGATGCTGAGAAATGCTTTTCTCGATCCACGGACACCCCTATACTTGTTGAGTTATACCTTCACAGGACTATTCAGGTACGACTTCGGATTTCAGTTATCTTTAAAGTTTAACTTATAAGGTCTGAGGCCATCACCTAAGATGTTATCCCCATAAAATATTCACCAAATTAATTATGTTTGGGTTCGGAGGTCATCCAAGTATGATATCTGACCTGAGACCTTGTCACCAAATCATGATGTTATAAGGTCTGAGGTCATCAACTAAGATGCTATCCCCATAAAGAAATTGCACCAAATTAATGATGTTAAGGGTCGGAGGTCATCCAAGTATGATGTCTGACCTCAGACCTTGTCACCAAATCATGATGTTATAAGGTCTGAGGTCATCAACTAAGCTGTTATCCTCATAAATAATTTCACCAAATTAATGATGTTAAGGATCTAAGGTCATCCAAGTATGATGTATGTCCTCAGACCTTGTCACCAAATCATGATGTTATAAGGTCTGAGGTCATCAACTAAGATGTTATCCTCATAAATAATTTCACCAAATTAATAATGTTAAGGGTCTGAGGTCATCCAAGTATGATATCTGACCTCAGACCTTGTCACCAAATCATGATGTTATAAGGTCTGAGGTCATCAACTAAGATGTTATCCTCATAAATAATTTCACCAAATTAATGATGTTAAGGGTCTGAGGTCATCCAAGTATGATGTCTGACCTCAGACCTTGTCACTAAATCATGATGTTATAAGGTTTGAGGTCATCACTAAGATGTTATCCTTATAAATAATTTCACCAAATTAATGATGTTAAGGGTCTGAGGTCATCCAAGTATGATGTCTGACCTCAGACCTTGTCACCAAATCATGATATTATAAGGTCTGAGGTCATCAACTAAGATGTTATCCTCATAAATAATTTCACTATTCTAGCATAGTATCATCAAGAACTGTCCCAGGAATTTGATCTTTTCATTAATAATCTCTTCATAAGATAATACATTGGCATAAACTCTGGCAACATCATATGTAATACTTCTTTAGATGGTCAGCATTCCAGGGATTGGAAAAAGGTTCCCCCTCTAGGTTTACTAGCCTGTAGGTCACGGGTACAACCTCTTCGATCACTTTTTAGGGACCGTGGCCAATTTGGGTGAAGCTTGTTTGCCTTCTCCAGTATCTTCTTCAGTACTAAGTCTCCCACGGAAATGGGTCTTGATTTCACCCTTTGATTGTAGAACTTTGTTTTTTCTTTGTTGGTAAGCTTCTTGCCTGTTTTCTGCATCGTCCCTTCTCTCCTCGATCAAGTCTAGGTCGAGTCTTCTCTCCTCCCCATTCTTCTCAGGGTCATAATGTGACACCCCGACTAATTAAATACCGGGTAGCTACTTCTTTATTAAATTAAATCAAAATGCCTAGTTGGCTCAGTTAATAGCATTACTGTCGAAAATATTTTGTTATTACTAACCACCTAGTATTTAAAAAGTAAGTTGCCAAATTTTAATTAAAGTCTGATTAACATGCAACAAGTGTAATGAAGAATAATAGCACCATTCACCATACCGAAGTAAATAGAATAACCATCACATAATGTAAATAAAGTCTGGAGGAAACTCCTCATTACAAATCCACAACTGAAATAATTAAACTGAATACTGAATCAATACATGCCAAAATCTGGAAACTGAAATGGAAACTATAACTCTAATGGAACTGGGCAACATGCCCTAAAACTGAGGAATACTGAAGATGGAATCCAAATGATAGAAGCGTCTACAAGCAAATACCTGTAACTTCCACAAACAGCTACTGCTCGTCAACTGAATGAGTATCCTATGCATGGTGTCCTTGTGGCTGGGCACCTAAAATGGTTTTACAAAAAAAAATAGATTTGAAAGCAAACGGGTCAGAGCCCGAATGTGGAGATATTTTAAAAACCTACAAGTGCTTTAAAAACATTTAAAACATTAAATGCAAAGTACATGTTAGGACATGCACTCACATGAAATTCTCACCTCTCGTCTAACTGTGCACTCCTAACGTAAGTACCCATCTAACCACTAGCTAAGTGACATCATATCTAGCTAGACTGTCATAGATTCTACCCTTATTACTCGGTTCCCATTAACATTATAATGATCACATTTAAATAGGGGCTTAACGTAAATTCAGTTTCTCATAAAAGTAACATAACTCATTATATATTATCCCTTTTATATTATTCAAAATTATTCACACAATACCATATGAAACTTCCCATAATAAAGTGTGTATTTTCCATAACATAAATATACTGTATAATACAATACAAGCACCCCGAGGACTAGCTGTGGTGCACGCATACCCTGCTATCCATCCCGGTACATCACGTACACACGTACATAAGGATAACATATTCCGAATCTCTCAGGAATAGTTCACAGATAACAACATCACAAATAATGGAGGCGAACACAGTCACATCACATGGGTCACGCACATACCTACACTCCCACGATCAGCGGACTTATTAATATCCCAATAAGCCTTTCTCTGACCTATGTTCATCAAGGTAACCAGTCTAAATTCGGGCAACACAAGGATTAGAGGGCCCTAAGCGAACGCAAACCTCCCGTGATAGCAAGTATGGTAGGTATGTCATACACACAATTCATATACCAATACTAAGTAAGCACACATCTTAGTAATCCCGTGGTTTAATTGTAGTACATTTCTCATTCTTGTACCAACATATAATATTACCCAATTTATATGTTCCCGGTTAATATAATATATTAGGCCGTCAATAGCTTACATCGTATTAGACACTCACGTCCTACTTCATAGTCTCCTTTAGGTTCAAACTACACTACTAGGTTTGACTCCTCATTATATCCCAAACATCCCAATTATACCAATTTCTCATCAAGGAAAGGTTAACTCTATGTGTACATGAGGTTACGGAACACTCGGGATCAAAACAGGCTAAATAGACTAAACTGTCAACTCGTTCGAAGTCTCGTTCGAACGAGGCTGTTCGAACGAGAGTTCGTTCGAACAAACTGAGACTCCTAACGAGATCTCGTTCGAACGAAGTGGGCTTTCTAACGAGATCTCATTCGAACGAACTCATCGAACGAACTTCACCCTTGTTAGAAGTCAATGGTCAACTCGTTCGAACGAGGTCGTTTGAACGACCTGGGCAGGTCTTCTAACGAGCGACCAGTTTCGAGCCCAGAAATCCTTATACGTTTTTTCAATTTCTCTACACCTCAAATCTCATCCAAACCTCAATCTAATAATTGTTTAAGGTCTCTAATCATCCCTAAACATGTTAAAGTCACATACTAACGTATTTTAAAGGATTAATTCTTCCTACACATCATCAAATCACAAGTCTCTACTATTTTCCCCAATTTTTCAAGAACATAAACCCTAGATTTTTATCATCATCAGTTCACAGAATTTACTCCGTTTTTACATCACATAAATTTGTAATTTCAGAATTCAATCTTCCAATAACATTTCTACATGCAAACCTATACCCAAAATTAAACTAACAACTTCCAATTTCATGGGTTTTCCTTTATCTCTCAAACAAGAATGATTATTAAGATTTCTAACATGGAAGAAACATTTACTGCATAAAATGTAAATTAAACCACTTGCCTCTATTTTGGTGGAGCTTTTCTGCAGAATTCCTTCTATCTCTCTCTCTCCAAGCTTTTCTCTAATGGTGGCTAGGGTTTTCTTTTGGAAAGTAATTAGAAACCTAATTCTAATAACCTACGTAACCTATTGGGTTAACATGGGTTGGTTAGTGGCTTAGTGGGTCAAACCCACATCAGATTTACTTCACTAATTTTCGTCACTTTAAATTTCCCAAAAATACGAAATTACCAAAATACCCTTTATATTGCCGGTATGGCCTAAAAATATCCCGGGACCCAAACTACACCCCCGGCAAGTGTTTTCTGACTATCTCGACCCTTCCGGATACGTTGGCGCACTCAAAATGACCATACGGTTAATAGAATTTAAATTCACTTTTATAATTAAAATAATTATATCCTGACGCGACTGTCACACGCGTCCCAATAAAATGACCAAATTGCCGTATATCAATCTCACGAAAAATTTCATAATTCAATATTCATATATCACCATATATACTCAATATAGTCAAATACCAACTCACATCTCGCTAGTATTTTACCCGGATTAATTCCCAATTAATTCTCATTTAATTAATTAATCCCAAAATAAATATCTCCAAAAATACGTGGTATTACACATAAGTCTACACCCTATGAGTAGGGAGTTCAACCTCTGTTGGTATGAAGGCCTCTGAGCCATGCGATAACATAAACGAGGTCTCCCCTGTTGGCATCCTAGCCATTATTCTGTAGGCCCATAGCACAGTATAAACTTCTTTGGCCCATCTACCCTTAGCATCTTCTAACCTCTTCTTGATCCCATCAAGGATCGTTCTGTTTGTGACTTCGGTCTGACCGTTTACTGGTGGTTGGCCAGGAGAAGAGAAAAAATGCTTTATCCCAACTCTTTCACAGTATTTTTCTAGAGAAGAGTTCCTGAACTGTGTTCCGTTGTCCAAAATGAGGGTGTTTGGGAGGCCATGTCTGCATATGATGTTCTTCCAAATAAATTGGAAGGTCTTCCGCTCTGTAATTATGATCATCGGCTCTGCCTCTACCCACTTGGAGAAGTAATCAATGGCGACTATCAGAAATCTATAATTATTTACAGCCCTTAGCAGGGGACCTACCAAGTCAATCCTCCATACTGCGAATGGCCAAGGGAAACACATAGACGTCATAGGCTGATGAGGTTGATGTGGGACTGTGGAGAATCTCTGACATTTGTTGCACCTCTTTACAAAATTTGTAGCGTCCTTTGCCAAGGTTGGCCACCAGTACCCCTACGTAATAATTCTTTTGGCCAAAGGTTTTCATCCTCTGTGACTGGAGCAAGAACCCTCATGTACCTCTCGTAAGATGCGAGGAACTTTGGTGGGATGGACGCATCTAAGCAGGGGTAATAAGAGTCCATTTCTATACAGGACATTTCCTACTATTGAGAAATTTGCATATATATATCTCAACTTCCTCCTCTCCAACTTTGACTCTGGTAGCGCCCCTTCTCTGATATATATGATAATTGGATCCATCCACGAGTCCCCAAGATTCAAATTGAGGTAAGGGTTACTGACCTCTTCTTCTTCAATGGTTGCTCTGGGCAAGATCTCAATTGGGACTGTCCTTCTGATATCTGTCCTCGTTACCGAAGCTAGTCTTGCTAATGCATCTGCATGACTGTTGTTTTGTCGAGGTATTCTCTTCATCTTTACCTCCTCGAGTCCTTCAAGTATCGTTCTCACCCTCTTCAGGTATTTGTCCATCCTTTCATCCTTGGCCTCATACACCCCCAATACGTGATTAACAACCAACCTTGAGTCATTGTGAAGGAGTAGTCGTCTTATACCAACGGTTCTTTCTAAGGAGAGTCCTGCTATCATGGCCTCATATTCTGACTCGTTGTTTGACTCCTTAGAGTTGAATCTTAGGGCATATTCGATGTTGGTACCATCCGGGTCTGAGAGTATTAGGCCTGCACCGCTTCCATTTTCGTAAGAAGACCCATCGATGAAGAGGTTCCAGGTGTCTTTGTCTAATGAGAAACCCTCTTCTAACACAATTCCCTGTCTGGAGAGGTTCCGGTCTTCCTCATTCTGGGCTATCCCATCTCTGACCCTCTTGGGCATAACCTCTTCCGAGTGTCGGAAGACGTTGCTGTTTGACCCTTTTGTGGCCTCTAGGCTATTTTCACCCTCGACCTCTTCCCATGTAAACTCTGCGACAAGATCTGCCAGTGCCTTCCCTTTGATGGCCATCCTCGGTTGATAGGTAAGGTCATACTCCCCTAGCTCAATGTTCCATGCCATCAATCTTCCTAACTTTTCAGGTTTATGGAGGACCTGTCTTAGTGGGGAGTCAGTGAGGAAGACCATCGAATGGGCTTGAAAATAGGGGTTCATCTTCCTAGAGGCATGTATCAAGGTGTAGGCTAACTTTTCCATGCGAGAGTAATTCTGATCAGATCTTTGAAGGGCCTTACCGTTGAAGTACACGGGCCTTTGAACACTAAAGTCCTCCCTTAAAATAGCCGAACTTATAGCTGATTCAGAGACTGCTAGATAAATAAACATCCTCTCTCCCCTATTGGTTGAGATAAGAGCAAAGGAGATCCAAGGTATGACTTGAGCTGATCAAAATCCTCATCACACTCTTTGTCCCACTCGAAGGCCTTTCTGAGCACCTTGAATAATGGAAGACACTTGTCGGTCGCCCTAGAAATGAATCTATTGAGCGCAACCACTCTTCCAGTGAGCCTCTAAACATCTTTGATGCTCCAAGGTGTCTTCTTGTCGAGCAAAGCCTTGATTTTCTCAAGGTTCGCCTATATTCTTATTTTATTGACGATGAATCCAAGAAACTTCCCAGCTCCTACCCCGGAGACACACTTTGCCGGGTTGAGTTTCATCCTATACAAGTCCAATGTATTGAAGGTCTTTTCCAGGTCTGCCACATGAGTGCAGACCTTTAGGCTTTTTGTCAACATATCGTCAACATACACCTCCATAGTCTTGCCTATTTGGTCTTCTAACATCTTATTCACAAGAATCTGATAGGTTTCCCCTGTATTTTTCAATCTGAAGGGCATCACCTTGTAGCAATATGTCCCTTTATCAGTAATGAAGGCTGTCTTCTCTGAGTCTTCGGTATATATGAAGATTTGGTTGTAGCTTGAATACGAGTCCATGAAGCTCATGATCTCGTGTCCTGCAGTTACATCTACCGTATGATAGATCCGAGGTAGGGGATAACTTTCTTTTGGGTAAGACTTGTTCAGGTAAGGAAAATCTATGCACATTCTCCACTTTCCATCGGCCTTCGGCATAATGAGTGCATTTGATAGCCACTCTGGATATATCACTTCCCTGATGAATTCAACCCCTTCCAGCTTTCTGACCTCTTCTCGTATGATGTCGTACTTCTCCCTGGAGTATATTCTTTGTCTCTGTTTGATGGTCTTAGCATCCTTAGATACGTTGAGTTCATGTCACATGACCTCGGGGTTTATACCAGGCATGTTTGTGTGACTCCAAGCGAAGACACTCTGCCTCTTCCTCAGGAAGTTTATCAGATCCTCCTTGATCTTCGCTTTTAAGGCTTTTCCAACCTGGACGGTTTTTTCCTGTTCATCCTCATTGCGGACGATGGATTCAACCTCTTACGCGGCCTCTCCTTTCTTCAACTTTGTTTCATCTCTAGGGTCAAGAAATTGTATCTAAAATTCTGATATCATTACCACATAAATTTGATAACAAAAGATATGCTATTGAGGAAATGTGTGATATTAATCTCATTCCTGAACTACTCAGTAGTAAATTAAGAACTGTTGAAATGGAACTGGAATTTAAGAAACAACTGACCCAGTCCCATAGAAAATAGACTAGTTCCAATCTAAGCTTTTCTTCTAAATTGATTAAGCCTGAGTTTAATACTTCCAATGATGTCTCTGATGAGGAATGCGATATAGAGATTTTGGACAATCATATTGCCTTAATGTCAAAACAGTTTAAGAAAATCATTAAGTTTAGAAACAAAATGGCAAATAGACAAGGCAAGTCAAATTATCCAACTCCCTCTAATCACATACCTCATGAGAAAAGCAATGACAAAAATCACAACGACTCTCACATTAGACCTAATAGAGACCTTAATAAGACTGATGAAAATGGGATAATCATTAGAAATAAAGCTAGATTAGTTGCTCAAGTATACTCTCAAATTGAATGAATAGATTTTAACGAGACTTTTGCTCCTGTTACTCGGTTAGAATTTGTTCGTCTGCTCTTTGTTATAGCTTGCCACATACATTTTACACTTTATCAAATGGATGTCAAATCTGCATTCCTTAATGGAATATTGACTGAAGAGACCTATGTAGAACAACCTAAAGGGTTCATTGACCTTCAATATCCAAATAATGTATTTCATCTTAAAAAGGCTTCGTATGGCCTTAAAGAAGCACCTAGAGCTTGGTATGAGCGTCTTTCCAGTTTCCTCTTAGATAAAGGTTTCAAAAGAGGTGGAAATGATCAAAAACTTTTTGTCAAACATTTTGACAAACACATCATTATTGCTCAAGTTTATGTTGATGATATTATCTTTGGATCAACTTCTCCCTCAGAAGTAAAATCCTTCTCTAAAACTATGCATAAGGAATTTCAAATGTCCCTTATGGGAGACTTACTATTCTTCTTAGGCCTTCAAGTCAAACAAAATTCATAAGGATTATTTGTATCGCAATCTAAGTAAGCTTTAAAGATAGTAAAGAAATTTGTCCTCGAGAGTGCTAAAGATGCTAGAACTCCCATGAGTACTACATTAAAACTTTCTAAAGATTAAAATGGAAAATCCGTAGATCCTACTCTATATCGTAGTATGATAGGAACCTTACTATATCTTACTGCCTCGCGTCTTGATATTATGTATGTTGTGTGTGTATGTGCTCGTTATCAAAATAAGCCTAAAGAGAGCCATTTGAATGTTATTAAACGTATCATTAAATATGTAAAAGGCACTCTGAATCTAGGACTTAGGTACACTAATGACACACCAAGCACTATAATTGGGTACACTGATGCTGACTGGGCTGGGTGTACTGATGATAGTAAAAGCACATCAGGAGCATGTTATTATATAGGTAATAACTTGGTAGGATGGAGTAGTAAGAAACAAAACTGCACATCACTCTCGACAGCCGAATCTGAATACATAGCCGCTGGCAGCTGTTGTGCTCAATTACTATGGCTTAAACAAATGCTAAGTGATTATGGTATTCAAGAAAACCAATTGCATCTCTATTATGATAATTAAAGTGTGATTAATATTTCTAAAAATCCTGTTCAACACTCGCGAACAAAGCACATAAAAATAAGACATCATTTTATACGCAAATTGGTTAAAACTAAGGAATTAGAAACCAATTATCTTCCTACTGATTTGCAACTCGCATATATGTTCACCAAACCTCTAGATTATAATAGATTCATTGCCTTGCGTAAACCTATTGGTATGGTTTGTGCTGAGTAATACCTTTGCTGATTATCCAAGTTTTTCCCTTTGTCCATTTGAGACAAAATGGGGGAGAAATTTGAGTCGTTATGAATATTTGTTTATATGCTAAACTGCTTGATCTTAGAGATTCATTGCAGGTTTTTGTACAGTCATTCTCAACTGATGTGATAGGGTGTTCAATTGTAAATAGTTGAGTTATGTACTTTTGTTTTCTAGGATTTGGGTAGATAGATTCCTTATAGGAATAGGTTTTTCTTATGTTTTGTCACCCTACGAGTCCTAGTTGAATGAAAGGAGATTTTGTCTCATATTTCCAAAGGGGGAGATTAAAGCCCTTATACTCTTGACTCACTTGAGTCTATATTGTATAAGTGCTCATCTAGTTTGGAAATTGTGACAAAATTATGTCCATCCTAGAAACCAAAGAACCTCAGAGATTGGTTTGCTATTTCATTCATATAGCTTGTTGTGAGCTAGATCAAATTTCCAACACTCACACACAGTAGAATGCATCATGTACATGTCATATTGCATATTTATGTGTGTACATATGTTGAGTATGTTTAAATCCCTAAATTTGATTTTTAAATATTTTTTTGGGATTTTATAAACATTTTTTAATAAAGCTTTTATTAATTAAAACTTGATTTCGGAAGTTTGTGGGTTCAATCTATAATTATTGATTAATGAGTTTATTGGCTCAAAGTTGGTTTGGGTAGAAACCAAAAGCGGCAGAGACCTCAGGGTTTGGTTATAATTAATTTATGACGCGCGTTTTATATCGATTTATTGGTTAACACCTGTTGCTTGCTGATTGGTGGGATTTGTGTTTCTTTACTGAGTATACAATCGCGTATGCTTACAGCCTCTGGATCAAACCTTATCAATGTCCTGCATGCTTTTTTTGGTAATCCCCGTGTATCCCTCCTGAACCAATCAGGTGACTTTTAATCACCGCTTTCTGTGAGCCCTTGGATTTAAGTCAATCCAGCTTGAATCAATCCTGACCCTTGTTTTTTAACCTGCTTATCGATCCTTTTCTTCGTCCTATAAAAAGGATCCTCCTCTCAGTCGTCTAAGACTTTTGGCCAATTCATTCCTGAGAAGAAAAAAAGAGAGAGTAGAGAGAAGAGAGAAACCAGAAAGAAAGATAGAGAGTTAGAAACCCTAACCCATGTTCGTCATTCCTCTTTCAAACCAAACACTCCACAAAAAACTCCTACATATCCAAAAACACTACCCTGAGTGTTCTTGAGTTTTTGAGAGATATTTGTGTTGTTGTAACCTCTTGTTCGTTAGATCTTGTTTCCAACTTAAACTATTTACTTAGATCTAGTTTCTTCTTCATAGAAATTTCAGATCTATGTTCTGCATGTTACATCACACTTAGATTTACATAGTTTATTTCTCATCTTGAGAAATATATTGTTAATTCGTTTCTGAAAATTGTTTTTAGCTCTAAATCAATAATAAATGTTTTCTGTTTCTAGTTCTCTTAAAAATAAACCTTTGACCTAGTTTGGAATCACACCTGGAGGTTTTCAATCTCGAAAATCTTTTCAAAACTCTGAGATTGATTAAGATCTTGACTGTCTTCTAAGCAAGATATCCGTGGATTCTTGGATTGATTTAAAGGTCAAACAGGTTCAAAGTTTTGTGAGAAGAGAGAAAAAGAAAAATCACTGCATATAGCCTTATATGTAATTTGCTAGGACTGTTTGTACTTAATAAGTGTGAGTGTGTGCATGCATGTGTTAGAGAGCACCTCCACAAACACTTTCACACTACAAGACGAAAAGTGTTGGTAATAAGATCTTGTGAACAAAAGTCGACGTAAAGTGCTGGAACAAATCAGAAGTTAACAAACTGGGAGAACAACATCTACAATCAGAACTGCAGAGAATTTTTAAGGACACCAGAGGGTACATTCCTAAACTTATATAGGTCTGATTTGTATGCATGTTAGTTAAATAGTGTGTAACTCATAAAATTGTTTTAGTGGATTTTTTTTCATTTTACTCCGTAGAGTGAGTCATGGATGTTTCCTCAATTGGTGAGGTTTTACCACGTAAAAATCGTGAACCTAATATTTCTACATCTCCTCATCTCATTCTTGTTTGTGCTAAGTTTAAAGTTTGTTTAAACTGTTTTATAAACATGTTAGTTAAATCTTGAATAGATCTCATAAATAGTGTTTTGTTAAGTACATGTTGTGTTCAAATAGTTTTTTTTTCAGGAAAAGAGTTTCCTCAAAAAACAGCTCGGAGTTACTTAAATAGTTTATTTTTAATAAACGTATTTTTTAACATATTTTCAATTTGTATCAGAGCTTTGCAAACTTCTTTTAACAAGATCCTGTGTTTCTGAAATTATTTTCTGAAAATCAAATATGGACGAGAAAAATGAAAGATTTGGTAACTTGACCAGACCTCCGATCTTTGATGGAACCAATTTTGCTTACTGGAAAGTAAGAATGATTGCTTTTATTCAAGGAACTCTGGCAGATGATGTCTGGGACATTGTTGAAAATTGTTACACTTTTCCTACAAAACCATCCACTAAAGGAAGTAATGAGAAGGTTAAGAAAGCATTAAGTGAGTTCACTCAAGAAGAGAAACAAGTCTCTCGAAATAATAACAAAGGAAAGAATGCCATATTTATGTCTATAAATGAACATGAGTTCAAAAGAATATCATCCTGTACCACTTCTAAGGAAGCTTGGGACACGTTAGTTACTGCTCATGAAGGTGACACTAGAGTTAAGGCTGCTAAAACTCAAATGCTCATTCAACAGTATAATTACCTAATTATGTCTGAGACTGAGTCATTTGATGACTTCTATATGAACCTGACTGATATTGTGACCAAACTGCATGCTAATGGCATAACTTATGATAGACAAGAAATTGTATCAAAAATTCTGAGATCATTACCACAGAAATTTGATAACAAAAGATATGCTATTGAGGATATGTGTGATATTAATCTCATTCCTGAACTACTCAATAGTAAATTAAGAACTGTGGAAATGGAACTGGAATTTAAGAAACAACTGACCCAGTCCCATAGAAAACAGACTAGTTCCAATCTAAGCTTTTCTTCTAAATTGATTAAGCCTGAGTTTAATACATCCAATGATGTCTCTGATGATGAATGCGATATAGAGAGTTTGGACAATCAGATTGCCTTAATGTCAAAACAGTTTAAGAAAATCATTAAGTTCAGAAACAAAATGGCAAATAGACAAGGACTCTCACATTAGACCTAATAGAGACCTTAATAAGACTAATGAAAATGGGATAATTATTAGAAATAAAGCTAGATTAGTTGCTCAAGGATACTCTCAAATTGAATGAATAGATTTTAACGAGATTTTTGCTCCTGTTACTCGGTTAGAATTTATTCGTCTGCTCTTTGTTATAGCTTGCCACATACATTTTACACTTTATCAAATGGATGTCAAATCTGCATTCCTTAATGGAATATTGACTGAAGAGACCTATGTAGAACAACCTAAAGGGTTCATTGACCCTCAATATCCAAATAATGTATTTCATCTTAAAAAGGCTTTGTAGGGCCTTAAACAAGCACCTAGAGCTTGGTATGAGCGTCTTTCCAGTTTCCTCTTACATAAAGGTTTCAAAAGAGGTGGAAATGATCAAACACTTTTTGTCAAACATTTTGACAAACACATCATTATTGCTCAAGTTTATGTTGATGATATTATCTTTGGATCAACTTCTCCCTCAGAAGTAAAATCCTTCTCTGAAACTATGCATAAGGAATTTCAAATGTCCCTTATGGGAGAGTTACAATTCTTCTTAGGCCTTCAAGTCAAAAAAAATTCATAAGGATTATTTGTATCGCAATCTAAGTACGCTTTAGAGATAGTAAAGAAATTTTTCCTCGAGAGTGCTAAAAATGCTAGAACGCCCATGAGTACTACGTTAAAACTTTCTAAAGATGAAAATGGAAAATCCGTATATCATACTCTATATCGTAGTAGGATAGGAACCTTACTATATCTTACTGCCTCACGTCCTGATATTATGTATGTTGTGTGTGTATGTGCTCGTTGTCAAAATAACCCTAAAGAGAGCCATTTGAATGCTATTAAACGTATCATTAAATATGTAAAAGGCACTCTGAATCTAGGACTTTGGTACACTAATGACACACCAAGCACTATAATTGGGTACACTGATGCTGACTGGGCTGGGTGTACTGATGATAGTAAAAGCACATCAGGAGCATGTTATTATATAGGTAATAACTTGGTAGGATGGAGTAGTAAGAAACAAAACTGCACATCACTCTCGACAGCCGAATCTGAATACATAGCCGCTGACAGCTGTTGTGCTCAATTACTGTGGCTTAAACAAATGCTAAGTGATTATGGTATTCAAGAAAACCAATTGCATCTCTATTGTGATAATCAAAGTGGGATTAATAATTCTAAAAATCCTGTTCAGCACTCGCGAACAAAGCACATAAAAATAAGACATCATTTTATACGCGAATTGGTTGAAACTAAGGAATTAGAAATAAATTACCTTCCTATTGATTTGCAACTCGCAGATATGTTCACCAAACCTCTAGGTTATAATATATTCATTTCCATGCATAAATCTATTAGTATGGTTTGTGCTGAGTAATACCTTTGTTGATTATTTAAGTTTTTTCCTTTGTCCATTTGAGACGAAATGGGGGAGAAATTTGAGTCGTTATGAATATTTGTTTATATGCTAAAATGCTTGATCTTAGTGATTCATTGTAGGTTTTTGTACAGTCATTCTCAACTGATGTGATAGGGTATTCAATTGTAAATAGTTGAGTTATGTACTTTTGTTTTCTAGGATTTGGGTAGATAGATTCTATATAGGAATAGGTTTTTCTTATGTTTTGTCGCCCTACGAGTCCTAGTTGACTCAAAGGAGATTTTGTCTCATATTTCCAAAGGGGGAGATTGAAGCCCTTATACTCTTGACTCACTTGAGTCTATATTGTATAAGTGCTCATCTAGTTTGGAAATTGTGACAAAATTATGTCCATCCTAGAAACCAAAGAACCTCAGAGATTGGTTTGCTATTTCATTCATATATTTTGTTGTGATCTAGATCTAATTACCAACACTCACACACAGTAGAATGCATCATGTACATGTCATATTGCATATTTATGTGTGTACATACGTTGAGTATGTTTAAATCCCTAAATTTGATTTTTAATTATTTTTTTGGGATTTTATAAACATTTTTTAATAAAGATTTTATTAATTAAAACTTGATTTTAGAAGTTTGTGGGTTCAATCTCTAATTATTGATTAATGGGTTTATTGGCTCAAAGTTGGTTTGGGTAGAAACCAAAAGCGGCAGAGACTTCAGGGTTTGGTTGTAATTAATTTATGACGCGCGTTTTATATCGATTTATTTGTTAACACCTGTTGCTTGCTGATTGGTGGGATTTGTGTTTCTTCACTGAGTATACAATCGCGTATGCTTACAATCGTTGGATAAAACCTTATCAACGTCCTGCATGCTTTCTTTGGTAATTCCTGCGTATCCCTCCTGAACCAATCAGGTGACTTTTAATCACCTCTTTCTGTGAGCCCTTGGATTTAAGTCAATCCAGCTTGACTCAATCCTGACCCTTGTTTTTGAACCTTCTTCTTGATCCATCTCTTCGTCCTATAAAAAGGATCCTCCTCTCAGTCGTCCAAGACTTTTGGCCAATTCATTCCTGAGAATAAAAAAGAGAGAGTAGAGAGAAGAGAGAAACCATAAAGAAAGAAAGAGAGTTAGAAACCCTAACCCATGTTCATCATTCCTCTTTCAAACCAAACACTCCACAAAAAACTCCTACATATTCAAAAACACTACCCTGAGTGTTCTTGAGTTTTTGAGAGATATTTGTGTTGTTGTAACCTCTTGTTCGTTAGATCTTGTTTCCAGATTAAACTGTTTACTTAGATCTAGTTTCTTCTTCATAGAAATTTCAGATCTATGTTCAGGATGTTACATCACACTTAGATTTACATAGTTTATTTCTTATCTTGAGAAATATATTGTTGATTCGTTTCTGAAAATTGTTTTTATCTCTAAATCAACATTATGTTTTCTGTTTCTAGTTCTCTTAAAACTAAACCTTTGACCTAGTTTGAAATCACACTTGGAGGTTTTCAATCTTGAAAATCTTTTCAAAACTCTGAGATTGATTAAGATCTTGACTGTCTTATAGGCAATATATCCGTGGATTCTGGGATTAATTTAAAGGTCAAACAGGTTCAAAGTTTTGTGTGAAGAGAGAAAAAGAAAAATCACTTCATATAGCCTTATATGTAATTTGTTAGGACTGTTTGTACTTAATAAGTGTGAGTGTGTGCATGCATGTGTTAGAGAGCACCTCCACAAACACTTTCACACTACAACACGAAAAGTGTTGGTAATAAGATCTTGTGAACAAAAGTCGACGTAAAGTGGTGGAACAAATCAGAAGTTAACAAACTGGGAGAAAAACATCTATAATCAGAACTGTAGAGAAGTTATAAGGACACGATAGGGTACATTCCTAAACTTATATAGGTCTGAGTTGTATACATGTTAGTTAAATAGTTTGTAACTCATAAATTTGTTTTAGTGGATTTTTTTTTCATTTTATTCCGTAGAGGGAGTCGTGGATGTTTCCTCAATTGGTGAGGTTTTACCACGTAAAAATCGTGAACTTAATCTTTCTACTTCTCCTTATCTCATTCTTGTTTGTGCTGAGTTTAAAATTTGTTTAAACTGTTTTATAAACCTATTAGTCAAATCTTGAATAGATCTCGTACATACTATTTTGTTAAACACATCTTGTGTTCAAATAGTTTTTTTTTTCAAGAAAAGAGTTTCCTCAAAGAACAACTCGGGGTTACTTAAATAGTTTATTTTTAGTAAACGGCTTTAGTAACATATTTTCATAAGGACTACTCTTCCTATGATGAGGTTATAGGCCGAGAAGACATTTTCGTCCATAACGAAAAAATTGATCTTCCGGGTTAGCCTCTTAGGCCACTCATCACCCATCCGTACGTCCATCTCATACAAACCCAATCAATGGACCTTTTTACCGCTGAAACCCATTAACGGATGATGATAGGGTACCATCCTAGCTCTGCTAAGACCTAGGCTCTTAAAGCAAGGCCAAAACATGACATCTGCTGAGCTTCCTCCATCTACAAGAATCCTCTGTACCTCACATCCATAAACTCCTGTTGTGACCACCAAAGAGTCATCATGTGGAGCTAGGATGCCTTTGAAGTCGAGTCGGGAGAACCCAACTACGAGAGTATCAATGTCTACATTCTTTCTCTTTTGTGTAGTATCGGAAGACGTCAGGTTTACCACTTCAAGTTTGGCCACTGATTTGGCCTCTGCCACATGAGCTTTTCTGTCAGCCACTTCAGATCCATCTCCCGAGAGTCCTCTGCATATAGTGTAAACACCAAAGGAGATCATACCAACTCTCTTCACTAGGGTGTTATCGTCTTTTGGTGGGAGGTCCGGATCGTCCTCATCTTCGTCATCCATGCCATTATTTCTTTATGCTGTGGTGTCCTCATGACATTTTTCGTGTCTTTTCTTTTTGGGGTCTTCCCTTACCCTTTTGGGAGCTTTACCATCAACATATTTCCTCAAGTTTCCTTACTTCAACATATTCTTGATCTCATCCTTCAAGGTGAATCACTTGTCTGTTATATGGCCATGGTCTTGGTGGAATTCACACCATAAGTTTTGGTTCCTCTTATGTGTAGGAGCCTTCAACTTCTCTGGTCATATTAGGGATCGGTCATTTTTTATCTCATTGAGGATGTGTTCGCAGCTAACGTAAGAGGGGTATAAAGTACAAACTTATCATCAGCTGACCTCTTCTTTCCATCCTTTTTTCTTTGGAACTTTTCACTGCCACCGCCGTTCTCAACCTCATACTTGGCGTCCATGGCCTCTTCAGCGTACATGACCTTCCCCGCAGTTGCCAATAGATCCGCCGTAAACTTTGCAAGGTCTTCTATAAGTTTTCACAGTAACTTTCCCTTCTGAAGACCTCCTATGAGGGCGGTCATGGAAATATTCTCTTCGTAATCGTTAACCTCAAGTTTTTCCTTGTTGAACCTGGGGATGTAGTCTCTTAGGCTCTTGTTCCTCTCCTCCTTAACATACAGAAGATGGGTGGTCTTCTTTTGAGGTCTTACCCCAAAGCAGAAGTTGTGAATGAATCGTTCAGCCAAGCCCTTGAAGTTCTCAATTTATTTCTTCGTAAGAGAAGTAAACCAGATGTGCGCTGCTCCTGTAAAGTCCCGAAGAAGGAACGACGCTTGATCACATCTGGTATCGAATAGAAGTCCGCCGCCGATTGATACATCTCAATGTGATATACAGGGGTGGTGCTACCGTCATACTTGGGAGAGACCACGGGTGGTTTGAACTTAGCAGGGGTAAAAATTTTTACTATCCTATCCACAAAAGGGGAGCCTTCCGAGGTCTCTTATCTTTTCTTCAAGATGTTTAATAGAGTCGTTCCATGGTCTTGTAACGTCAGCCTGGTTGAGGTTGTCCCCGGCCACCTCCAAAGGGTGGACTGAGGGTTCCTCAGCCACAGCACAACGTCGGTTGTTGACCTATTCCTGGTCTCCACCTCTTCCTGCATGGGGTCGACCTTGATTAGGCCGACGTTGCCCCTCTTCCCTTTGTGAACCAGCTTCACTTCTCGACCTTGATAACCTTGTCTTAGGTCATTTATCGGGCCCAACCTTTTAAAAGACGATCATATGCTCAGTCGATCAAAAGTTGATCCTCATTTTGGGCTTCGTCACACCTTTGACCTCCACAACCTTGCCTCTGGTTGACAGGATGAACTATGTTTTTTGAAACTTCATATGGCTCCCAACAGTCTTCTGGCGCATCTTTCGCCTCTAGATCATCATACATGTCCACAGGGCAAAGATTTCCTTGCCTCCCCAGGCACAAGTGCCTAGGGTCAGTAACGTCCCTCCTCCGCTGGGGCGTAGGTTGGTCTTTTTGCGGTGCCTGTGGTAGTCCCCTGACATCAAGATGTGGCTGAGAAGCCGCTGGGGTGATCCTCTCCAGTGAGACTCCAGGTGGCCTCATCATATTTTGGCTAAGCTGTGCAAATTGCTCCTGCATTGCTTGTTGCGTCACCGCTAAAGACTTAAAGGTTGCTGCCTCTTCCACTATTTCGGATTGGGGCGGTGCCTGGCTGGAGCTGGGTCCTCCCACTCTAGGAGGCGAAAGAGGTGGTGGTAATTCCGATGCCATGTGTTAACACCAAAGAGCTGGTGTAGTAAATGAGCTTAATACCATACATGACCTCTTTCAATGGTGAAATAGCTCCGCGCAGTGGGGGAGGCCTGGTTTACCACCAGAGTCTCCGGTGAGGTTAAGCAATGGATGAAGAAGAGATAGCTTCTCGTTCCCACAGACGGTGCCAAAATGATGATTGGAAAGAGTACCACCCTTCAAGGTGTTTGTGAGCTCAATTCAATGTTAACAATGGCAGAACAAGGGTATATACACATATAGTAGAAGGAGGTGAGGAGAAGAGGATTCACACCGGGATATAAGTGGTTCAGCCAATTAGGCCTACATCCACTGTGCAAGTTTATGATGCGTATCACTGTATGAGGGCTCTAATGGCCATAGATACAATCTATCAAGATTTCTATCTCTACAAGTGTATTTAGATAGAGTTTCAGCTAGGGTTTCTCATTTCTCCCCCTCCAGGAAGGAGAGGTCATGTATATATAGTACCTAGGGGGTGTAATGTAGCCCCCATGCATGCAATGAGCATGTGTGTGTTGATCTAGACAATACGATGAAGACATCTGTCACTGTCACATGTAGAGAATGATGATGAAATATTCCTCCCACTTACGGGGAATGATTTCTTATAACTGATTTGTGTACACGTGTTCTTATCCTCACGTATGCACATAAGAGCTCGGCCCCTTCTGGTCACAACCTCGGCATGGAAGAATACGAGGTTTGTAAAGTCTGGTGGTTTTCCTATTCGAGATTAATCATGATGACCTTGGCCCATGTGGGGCCGAGGTAAAATAAGTTGAGTCATATGGTCTGCCTGGGCCTAGGTTGAGGTGGAACATGCTAGGAACAATGGATGAGACCCTGTCGAAGCTGGCCTTGATGGAAGTGTAACCTCTGTAACCTCGGCCTTCTCCTAGCCGAGGTTGTTGTCTTCTAGATGGTCTGATAAGTAACTATTCCCATGGATCATGGAGACTTCCCTTGTCGAGGTAGCTTGCCTGAGACGAGACCGCTGGTCATTGATCTAAGACACTTCCAACATCGGCCATACCAATGGCCGAGGTTGATGTCTCGGAGTCGAGGGGGTACAATTGGGGCATATCAAAGGTTGATATAAAAATAAGTTTCCTATTTAATCTAACAAATTAGTCCTGACACGTCCCATACCGCGTCCGACTAAAAATTTAAATTACTGAATTAATAACTCACAGCAATATCAATAACGTCACATTCATTTTAATATCCAAAAATTCGAATTTAAGCCAATGAATCAATTTATAATACAATCCAATTAATCCATTTATTTAAAATATAACACATATTAAAAGTCATTAAAATTACGTGGTATTACAGTGTAATCCTTTTAAAACTCTTTAAAAACATTTTAAAACATTTCTTTAATAAAATAACATTCTTAAACAATTTTAAAATAAATTCCGAGTCACATTGAAATTACATATTCATACCTGAGTGGTCTCGGAATCCAGTTTGATTGAAGATAAATGTCCACCATAAACTAACATGATAAATCTTTGAAGCTTTGCCGCAACATCTTCAATAAACTTCAAGAAGTCATAGTATGTGTGGGATCGTGATAATTAAAATACTACTTATGACTCAAACGTTTTTTGTTCCGAGAGTAATTCAAATAAACATACATCGGACACAAATGGTAATTTTGTCCTTACATGCTCCTCCTTTATCCATGATTCTATGGGTTTAAGAATCCTATAATCACCAGCTAAGGATATGGGTGGGGACCAACCCTTAACTACCGCATGCCATACCCGCTCATCTATTACACTAGACACCGCATTCTAGGATCCTGATAAGATTATTTCAAGGTCCCTAGGACCTCCCCAATTCAACATATGCCCTAGGTCATCCTTCGAGTATCGATCTAGAAGCTATCGAACACTCTCAGGACCCGTTCGACTCCGATCAACTCCATCATCAGAGTGAAAGTTCAATGAATATATAAAATGCCCTAAATACCCTTTCCAATGGTCTTCCCCGTCATGAATCGACAGAATGGTTCAGAAAAATGAACCATTTTACTATAAAAATTGACCATAATTAAATTTGACCCTAATTAAATCAGAAAAACTGGGTGCTTTAGGCCCCAATTTGACCCTAATTAAATTTATCGTTAGAGCGAGAGATCAATGGATATTTAAAGGGTACTGAAACCCCTTTCCATTGGTCTTCCCCATGTACAAAATGACATAACAGTTCAGACGAACGATCAATTTTCTCCCGAAAACTAATTTGGAGGCCATCGAGAGCTCTCGAGTACCATTTGACAAAATCCAACTCTTCAGCTTAAACGAGACTGAATGAATATTATAAGATCACCAGATTCCCTTTCCAATGGTCCACCCTGTGTGTCAATCTACCTTACAGTACGGATGAATAACCCATTTTACTCTGAAAGGTCATCGGGCACTTTTGGACCCCATTTGACCAAAGTCAAATATCAGAAACGAGCGAAGCTGTGTGGAATATCAAAGTAACTCACACAACCTTTCCAACAGTCCACCTCGTGTGCAATTTGGACTTACGATTTGGATAAATGATCCATCATCATCTGACGATCTTCAATCGAAAGGATCGATGGGCTCTTCTGAGCCTAATTTGAGCCAAAGTCAATCTCCAAACCTGGAAGAAAACCTAAGTATTCTCAAAGGTCTCTGAATTAACTTTCTAACGGTATGCCCCTTTCGTGATTTGGACTTATGGATTGAGTTTTACGATCATTTTTTCGTAAAATCTATATGAGACTGCCAATTGGCAGATCCGTTTCCCTGCCTAGTGTGTCTAGGATTACCTATCGATATGTAGGGCAAGGACAATACCGATCGACAATCTCGCTACCCTATATAAGGAGAGCACGAGCTCACTTCAAAAGGCACCTCAGAACCATCAATTTCAGTGATATCGGCAATATTCTTCTGCAATCAGCGAAGTTTCCTTGTGTGAAATTCTCCTCCACCTTTTGTTCCCATAATTTTCATACCCAATTTAGAAAAACTACGCTTCTCTCTCACCCTACATTGATCACATCTTGCAAGTAAGATCATCAAAGATCAAGGTCTAAACATCCTTCTCCCTATTTAGCTTTTACTTTATATCATACACATTAATATCTCATCCTTTGTTAGTAGTATTGCCCCCAATATATTTTCTACAAAAAAAAAAGAAAAAGAAAAAGAGGGTTATACCCGTAAATTCCGATAGGATTCTTCGTCACATTTTCTCAAAGCTAAAAATATTTTTTCTACCCCCAAACATATAATAAACTCTTATTTTAATCAACAAGTTAAACCCCATCCTCTTGTCGTATGCGAACTATGTGGACTTTGATGCCTTTATAGACAACGTAAGCATTTCAGGCTAACACCCGAAGCACAAGTCATATTTTAACATTTTCATCTTTTTTCTATTTTATCCGTATATTATTCATATATATCATTGTTGTGATCCATACTTGCGTCTTATTTAACATATATTATCGTTTCATCATAACGATTAATATCTTGATAAGTGCACACAACATATTTTTCTAGTTATTATTTTGGGAACATTCATATGGATGACCTCACTCCATCAACCCCAATTTTATATCACCTCTCACTTCCTTTTGACTTCACACACTTTCAAGTAATCTTCATGTACACCTAACACTACCAGCACTTGTATATAAGTTCACTTTTATCCACATGTTGCACACACCACCTAGAATATCGATGCTTAGGTGTCAGTAGCTCACACCTCCCCTTATCACACTTGTATATATCCATGCTCACTTACAATTATCACACACCACCTGTAGTTGATCCATGCTAAGATTCACTACCACACACTCACTTATAGAAATTAACACGTCATTCACTCCCATATATCCATGCTTAGTGTAATCTTCATGCTCCATTCTAGATTTACTTTTAATGATACTTGTACATTATTCCTTATTAACATAGTGCTCATCATGACTAAAATACTCTCTCCATAATATACATATCAAGAATCATGCATTTTCCACACTACATCACAAAGAACATGGCTATTGAAAAAAAATTATCCTATACTAGGAGGTCACTTTGTGTTGGGCTCTGGTCCGACAGATCGCAGTTAGCCTAGGCAATATGACTCTCACCTTCCATTGGCCTAATAGCTTCGACTTATATCGAACGATTCCCCCTGCATCACATCGCTTGACCAAAGTCATAACGGGATGTATATAGCAGGAGATATATAGTCAGGCAATTCACGTACACTCAGGTATATCAAATGGCTTGTCCATATGTACCGATTGCCTTCAAAAGCAAGACGTATATTGTGGAAGTCATGCTGGGGGGGGGGGGGGGGGGGACCTTTCCACTAACCTAACAACTGCATACCCTCATGTAGGCATCAAACCCAGGGAACTCATATTTAGTTTGTTGGTTATTACATGAAACTCTACCGAAATGGAGGGTCGGCATGCAACCCAAATTCTCGTGCGATTTCATCTTTTTCCAAAACAGGACCTTGTCCATAAGCTTGATAACAAATCAAACAATGTCTTACATATTTTTCAAACCCAATTTTCCGAGGCTTGGGTACATTCTGGCATTTTTTCGCGTTTAGGTAAACCTAATACAAGTGATAACTTAATAATAATAATAATAATAATAATAATAATAATAATAATAATAATAATAATAATAATAATAATAATAATAATAATAATAATAATAATAATAATAATAATCATGCTGAGACTCAAGTCTCGTTTTCCTCCTTCCTTAATAATAATAATAACAATACATAATAATAATAAGAATAAGAATAATAAGAATAATAATAAGAATAATAATAAGAATAATAATAATAATAATAATAATAATAATAATAATAATAATAATAATAATAATAATAATAATAATAATAATAATAATAATAATAATCATCATCATGCTGAGACTCGTGTCTCGTTTTTCCTCCTTCCTTAATAAAAGTGTCAAAAATATTGTCCCCTCTTTTATCAAGATACAAAAAACATATTTCCTCTTTTTATCCAAAAATACCAAAAAAAATTGTCCTCCCCTTTCCAAAAAATTCGTAAAAACATTTCCCCCTTTCCCAATAAAAATAATTCTTCCTTTTTATTTCAAAAATAAATTCCAATCATTTTCTTTCTCTGGTCGATCTCATACTCGACCCTTGGCCTGGCTCCCTATTGGCTTCGTTATTCCATCGAACCAACTCGAAGCTCCGTCAGTTCTCCCACTACTTCGTCCGAGTCAGGAATCCACCTTCACCAACTCTCCATGGAGAACACAGACTAAGTACCTAATGTGTAACCTGATTTGATGATGGTCCTAGTCCAACTTACTGCCAAGATTGACAACCTTCAAACCGAGGTTCATGAGATGTAGCACTATCGGGTCCCTATTCCAGAAGACTCTGAGGTCCTCTTCCCTCATTCTATGGTCCACCCACACCTGAGCCTCTTTGGTTCTCAAAAGAATATCATCATGTCCCACGTGTCCCTCCTTTTAATGGTCCACCACCATCTCAGCTCCCTCTGTCGAATCTTTTCCAACCAGGGGCTAACCCTCCAGTGCCCGTCGATCAAAAGGAAGAAAAGTTAAATAAGGTCAAGGAGGATCGTAATCTGTTAACAAAGAAGTTTAACCAAGTCCGAATCTTTGGGAACTACGTGGATTACGCCCATATGTCTACCTGGCCTAAAGCAAGTCTAGCATTGAGAAGTTCGGGGGTAGCGCCTCCCCAATTGTTCATCTTTGAAGCTACCATCTAGCCATGACTCTCCTAGGTGACTCTGAGGAAATAATAGCCCAAATGTTCCAAAAAAATCTGAGAGACAACGCTCTTGGTTGGTTCTTAGCCCTCAAGGAATCCATAATTCGGAGTTTGGAGGATGTTTCCTATGAATTTTCATTGCAGTGAAAATACAGTGAGGATTTAGAGGTTACACTCCGCTAGGCAAAATCTCAGAAAACTGTCAGCAATTTCATAGCAAAGTAGAGGAAGAAAGTGGCCACCATAACCAACCAACCTTGTGAAGAGGATCAAGTTAGTATTGTGAAGAAAAACTTCTTACCCAATGTCCGAGCGACGATGGGAGGATAATATTACCCACATTTTTTAGTCGTCCGGAAGTAAGAGTGTATATTGAAAAAAGTATTGCCAAAAATAGAGACTGTGAAAAAGAAAGTATCCAAAAAATATAGGAAGCCTACTACCGTCTTGACCATCAACAACATCTCACAACCTGCTACCTCTTGGGTGTTAGAAAGTCGTGCCAACCCAGTTAGAAAAGAATACACTAAACTTCATACTCCCCTCTCCAAAGTCTACCAAGCCCTATTCAGACAAAATCTCATCAAGCCGTTGGACCTTGTCCATTACCGAACCCACTTACCAAAAATTTCAAACCCGGGGCCCATTGTGATTTCCATCAAAATGCTGGCCACATCACTAATCAATGCTTCCATATCCAAAATGTAATCCAAGGTCTGATTGACTAGGGTGTCATTGGCCCACCAGCTATTCCTAAACCAAACACCACTCACAATCCACTTCCAAACCATAAAAATTCCATATTTTTAAAAAATTACCTGGAGTTCTATTCATATACCCATATTGTACTTGGTAACGCACCCATCATACCCGTATTTTCACCTAAACCCTTAAAGTTTGCCCATATTTTCTCTTCTACCATACTTATTTTGCTGACCAAGCCCTGCCTTTTCTTACAAAAGCATTTATTGTTGTTCATACTTATTTCGAGGGAAAATATGCAATTGCAAGCAGTACGGAACGAACTCCTAGAGTTTGGGCTGAAATTTCCCTCGAAAATGACCAATAATTACAAAACGTTCAGCACACTATTCAAAGAAGCCCGAAAGTAGGCCCGTGAGTCAGATACTTGGGTGGTACCTATCGATGGAGTAAGTTAGGATGATGCAGCTCAGATCATGGTAGGCTTATTCCAATAGGCCAATGATATTTAAAGTACGCCCGAGTTACTTGATGCCATAAAGATAGAAGGAAGTTGGTCCCTTCACTTCAGCATCATCCTATTGAGTGGGAGGATTTATATGAACAAGCCGTTAAGGTTGTGGAATGCATTAACTTCTCATGAAAATATGAAATTATTTCCATTAATTGGGGGCAGAGTTTGATAGTTCATATAAAGAATCAAGCCATTAAAATGTTAGTCTAATAATCAATGTATGTGGGATGATATCATTTGAAGATTTACTAGGAGAGAATGATAAAGTGGCCTTAGAGTCCGAGATAGAAGAATAAATGGGGTTTCAATTCCTCCCCTCCTCTTGAATCATATGATAAGATCTAGGAGAGACTACTAGAGTCTGAATCCGCAATTACCATGGACAGATAAAGAAAATGAAACCGTCAAGAAACTCTCCATGCTAGAAATGACCATCGAGGAGAGCAAGATCCTCGATCGATTGAAGAAAACTTAGGCCAACATCACCTTGTGGGGACTCTTCATGTCTTCCCAACTACACTTGAATGCTTTAATAAAATTACTTAATGGGCCCATAATACCTCCTTTCACCACTCTAGAAGAAGTCGTGAACCTGGTTAGGTCATGAACCTCTACTAGAATGCTTTCCCTCTCTAAATAAGAAATACAAAAGTTTTGTCCTAGTCATAATTATGCCCTTAACATCTCTATTGAGGTAATGGAGAAGATAGTCTCGCTCTCACTCAAAGATAATGAATCAACACTCAATGTTTCCTCATTAAAAACCTTCAACTTCTCCAGTCTGAAAGTAAGTGACCTTGCTCCTACTTCCTCAGTGGTGCATGGTTATGGCACTACTCGTTGAGATGTGATGTGGTCCATAAAGCTTACAATAGGGGATGGCCCTATAAATCACATTAGCGAATTCAAAATTATCAACATACATGCTTGTTTACCCTATTGATTGGTCGATCGTGGCCTCACAACTTAAAGGGGTATCTTCCTCTCTCCATCAGAAACTAAAGTTCTTCATCAAGGGGAAGGTCATAACCATCTTGGGAAACGATCATAATTCCAAGAATACAAGCACTAGTAGGCCAGTACTAGATATACAACATGGGGCGAATGACATGCCTCTTTTTGGCTGTCAATTCGAGCCACTTCCACTCCCAGCAGGGGATGATTTCAAATACCAAGTTTGTCCCGAGAATAGCCCTTATGATAATGTCAACGTGATACAAATGTCCAAAAATATGCACTTTATGCCTGGACTAGGGTTGGGACGATGACAATAGGGGATACTGGAACCTATAGTACTGAAGAAGGCCTTTTATCCTTGTGTCCTCGATTATCAACCATCATCAGATGAACTCAGAATGCTACGCTAACCCCGATTAAAGAAAAGTTTAGAAAGTACCAAAACTATTTCAGGGGACTCCTAGTGTCTTTTGTAAAAGAGGGTGAAGATTTTACCTTTTGTGTATTTTTTGAACCATACTATGATCATGTAGATGAGAAGATGAATATAAGGGATGGATATCTTCGTCCAAGATAACTACTCACAGGCCAAAAGTTCCCAACATCATGTGTAACCACTCATTAAGAAGACTACATCTATTATCGAGGTTTCTAAGGGAAGTGACTCTGAATACTCATTCAATCTACAGATACTAGGGATGACACTCAGCATGATCTACTCAGGCACTCCATCATCGAATCCATCCATCTTGATCAAGACTGATAATGATCCCCTCCTAAACTGCAATGTTATACCAGTTCCACTTGCTGAAATACAACCCAACCCAGATGTGTTTCCTATTTTTTTTCCTTTATTGTTGGTCCTCCCTTTTCTCATATTAATGTAATCAAGACCTCCTTCGACGAGGTTTTCAATGATTTTTTTTTCGAGAATGAAATAAATGAAGATTTAAGTATCTTATTGTGATTTACATTAATTGTCATGATTCTAATCAAACTCTCAATGATGATGATTTTGGAAATGAACATTTCTTAATTGATCTTAATGAGGTTAATAACAAATAACATAACCACTTTCAAATTAATGAAGATGAAACTATTGTTATTAATCTCGGTTCTAGTAGCCAACTGTACGGGATTAGGATAGGGTACACCCTTGATGATCATGAGCACTCACAACTCCCTGAATGTTAAAGGACTTTGTGGATGTTTTCGCAGGGTCCTATGATGGCATGACCGACATCGATCCCAAAATACTCAACATAAGATTCCAACTTTATTGAAATATAAACCAATCAACCAAAAATTGGAAAATCTCTGCCCTGAATCGTCACTCAAGGTCAAAGAGGAGGTTTTTAAATAGTTGAATATAGGCTTCATCCGATTGATCGAATATCCCATATGGCTAGCCAATATTGTACATGTACCAAAATCAGGAGGAAAGATTTTCATGTGAATTGATTACTGAGATTTGAACAAAGCCTCTCTGAAAGACAATTACCCATTACCCAACATCGACATGATCGTGGATAACATGAACAGTCATGCTCCCAAATTGTTCCTCAATGGGTTTTATGGATATAATCAGATCAAGATTCACCCTGATCATCAAGAAAAAACTGCATTCAACACCCCTTGGGGAACCTTATATTACACGGTTATGCCATTCGGTCTTAAGAACGCAGGGGATACCTACCAGAGGGGTTCCATAACCATTTTAGATGATTTCATAAGTAAGAAGGTCAAGGTTTATATAGATTATATGATCATTAAGTCTAAGACTCGGGAAGGTCATGTCTCGAAGTTCTACAAATGACTCTGACAAATCCAAATGCGACTTAACCCACATAAATATGTCTTCAGCGTCACCAAATGAAAGCTTTTGGGATTCATGGTTAGTGAGAAGGGCATTGAATTAGACCCTGCTGATGATCCCTAAATGGAGAAAGAATTCTAGGAATTCTTGGGAAAATTACAGTATATCAGCCCATTCATTAGCCAGTAGACTTCTATTTGTGAACCCATCTTCACACTCCTCCAAAAGGATTCAACCAAAGTCTTGAATGAATCTTATTAGGAAGCCTTTGATCGAATCAAGCAATATCTAACCTGAGCTTCGGTACTTATACCACTATAACCAAGACTCCCTCTACTCATATACTTGACTGTAATAAACACCGTGGTTGGGGTTGTGCTAGTCCAATACCTTAAAAAAACCATGGAGAAGGGGACAACTACTATTCCAGTTGAAAATTGGCTGGGTATGAAGTCAACTACACTGCCTTGGAGAAAACATGTGTCGCTATTATCTGGGTTACTCACAAATTACGACACTACATGCTTGATTTTCCCTTCAGAATTGTGTCTCGAATGGATCCTATTAAATGGGTACTTAAGAAACCTTCCTTGTCTAGTCGAATGGCCCAATGGTTGATGCTACTAGCCGAGTTCTATATTGTGTATTTCATGAAAAAAGTCATGAAATAAAGATCTATCTATGACTACCTTACTGACTACCCCATGGAGGAAGGTGACATTTGGATCTTCGAATTCCCAGATGAAGCTATCCTTTGCACCTCTCAGGAAGAACTCCACTGCCAAATGTTCTTTAATGGCGCGACTAATAAGAAATGATATGGAATTAGGATACTCATAATCGCCTTTTATGACTCTCGCACTTCAATTGCCATCAAGCTAGATTTTCCCCACACTAACAACATAATAGAATACGAGGCATGCACTGTAGGCCTCAAAGTCACTCTCAAGAAAGGTATCTAGTGCCTAGACGTATATGGGGATTCTTCCCTCATTATAGACCAGGTCATTAGAAGATGGAAAGTCAAAGAGCATAGCTCCAGCCCTTCCATACCCACCTAGAAGAGATGGCCTCAGAATTCTGAGACATCACCTTCCACTACTTGCCCCAAGCAAGGAACAACTTAGTCAGTGCTCTTTATACCTTAGCCTTCATGGTTGACATGCCGGAGGGAATAACAATGGCCCGTTTCCTATGATAAAAACAAGGTAAACGGACCCAATGATACCATAAGGAGCTCATCATAGAAAAGGATTCCAATATGACCTAATGTTGTTACTAAGGCATTTGGACCCTCCTCAAGTAGGGTAGGTATCCCCAAGGTGCCAACAAAAATGACCGAGTGACCCTCCGAAGATTGGCTCTCCAGTACATTGTCTATGATAAGGTACTATTCAAGAGAAAATTTGATGGAACCTATTTGCACTGCCCCATAAATGCTCACATTGAAGAATGATGAAAAAAATCCCTAGTGAGGAATGTGGACCCCACATGAGTGGCCATATGGTTGCTAAGAAGGTCATCTGATTGGGGTACTATTGGACTACTATAGTTCAAGATTTCACCTTTTACGTTCAGAGATGACTTCAATGCCAGCAGTTTTTAATCTTCAGCACTTACCTCCATGAGAATTATATAAGACGACTTTTTCTTGGCCATTCTCCACATGGGGCATCAATATTCTAGGGAAAGTCACACCCAAAGCCTCCATTGTGCATGTGTTCATCACGGTTGCCATTTATTACTTCACCAAATGGGTCAAATCTGAGTTATACGCAGTATTTAATGTAAAAAAAGGTAGCCAAGTTCATCCAAAAGAGCATCATCTGTTGATACATGGTTCCACATGAGCTAGTGTCAAATAACTGGTTAAATTTCGAGGAACAGATCACATAATTAATCTACAAGAATGGGAATCAGAGACATAAATCTTCTCCCTGCCAACCATAAACCAACAGTGTAGTTAAAGATGCTAATAAGAACCTCAGAGAAATAATCAACAAGATGATCAAAAGTTGTCTAAATTGGTCCGATCGGATCCCTTACACCCTCTTGGGCTAACAAACTTTAATTTGAGCATCTACTGGGGCTACCCCTTACTTTTTGGTTTACGACCTAGAAACAATCCTCCCCGTTGAACTAGAAATACCTTCATTTCGCATCATGCTTGAAAGCAAAGTCAATGAAGAAGATTGGTATCAAAGTCACATTAACGAGTTGTCACTCTCAAATGAAAGGAGGCTAAAGTCTCTATATCCTATACAGGGGGGCCATCGTTGGATAATTCAATCATTTAACAAGAGAGTTAAGGATTGTTGTGTCCGATAAGGGGACGTAGCCCCCAAGGAAATCATATAACCTGTATGGGACCCTAGAGGGAAATTCAAGCCAACCAGGAATGGCCCCTAAATTGTGAAAAAGATCTTGTTCGATGGAGCCGCTATACTCACTGACTTTGATAGAGAAGGGATGGCGTGCCTAGTTAACCTGGACCATCTCAAGAAATTCTACCCCTGGTGTAAAATCTTGGCACGCTATGAATCCTCTCATCCCCTTTTCTATTCTAAAAAAAATCTTCATTTTCCTCTGCTCTGAACTACGTGGGGCCTGATCCTCTAAAAAACCTTTTTTCTTTCAAAAATTAGACTGAGAAAAAGTTTTAAAACCTCTAGAGGTACATAGGCATCTCGTATGCTTTACATGGGCACGGTTTCCTTATTTTTCACAAAGATGCTATTATTTTATTTTCCTCTAGAACGACAGTTCATTTTATCATGTACATGAACAAAAGAATTATGTATGCCTTAACGATTGGTATAGATCATTCAAATCTAAAACTCATTAAGAGGCACGACAATATAATTAAAATCCTTATGTGTTCCATTATGAGACAATTCAGGACAATTACACGAAATATCAGCGAAGGGAGTCTGACAACTGCCCCCGCCAACCAAACTATCCTAAAACAAATCAAAACAAATTGTCCCTACAAGCTAACCAAACCTTCCCAAATTCATTCTCAATAACCAAACACATAACCATCATAAAATCTTCACAAATAAACATCACCTTCACAAAAGACACTATCCATAGCTTCCAGAAGACCCATCCCCATCATCATCTACTCCTTGAGGCTCCTAAACTACCCCTGCTTGGATGGTATACTGAAGGTGCTCCATGGAACGATAATCTAGGACCAACATAGAGAAAACCACTATGCTCCCTCCATAGTGTCAAACATAGAAAATCATCTATGTTCAATCTCCTCTACCAATATCTTAATCACTACCCTTTTCCATAACCATTTCCTATAGTCTCCAAAAATGTGATAAACCCGGCCAAAAAATTTGAAAGGATGAGTTTACAATCGACGATTCTCCCATAAAAAACCCAATCGCATGCGCAAGCCTTCAATTAAATCCTCTACAAGAAAGAAATACAAGGTATGGGAAGGCACAATTTTCTTCCATTCGACTTGACACATGAGCTACTAGGGGAAATAGAATGAGGTATGTTGAAGGTTAACTAACTGAACAGGTCAATATTCCACCAGTTCCAGAATGGGTTGCAACTCCCCCCACTAGAGGCAATGACCAATGAATACATTGAGCTTTGTGCTCCAGAAACCAGTTTACCCAGTTCTCTATATATGGGCTAAAATTGATGAAATAACAAGCGAAGAAATTCGGCACAACTGTAAAGGGATATTTAGGGGGACCGCCAAACAAAATCTCTCGGCTAACCACATGAACATCCTAACCAGTCTACCTCTCAAAAAATCAAAACGGCCTCCCGCCAAGAATTTAGATTGTTCAGGGCCTCTACCGGTATCATCGCCATAGGATTGCAATGATATGACATCTATACAGTAATGGAAAATAGTTGAGGGTCCACCGTCAAGTCCCCGATCACTAAGGATAATGGCTCTAGTATGGCCCCCATCATGAAAATATTATAGAGGAACATAATACAATATAAATGTGAAAGGGAGATCATTCCCCCCGTAAGTCAAAGGAGAAATATGGAGAAGTCCTTCTAACAACTCCAGAGGAGACAGAGAGAACTCAGGTATGGTCACTGCTACATTAGGATTTACCCCAACATAGCTGAAAACTCCTCATAGGTCGGACATATCTTGTCCAAGCCAAAGTGAAATACTAAAATTCTGCTTCTGCAGCTATCATCTTCTAATAGATGGGTCGATTACCCCACAAAGAGACCCGACACAAGTTAAAAGCGTCATAGTCTACATTGTACGAACTCATAACCTCTAAATTATTGAGATATGAAGAAAAATTTTCACTCATGGGAAGGTCCATCTTGGAAACAATAAAACAAAAGGCAAGAAATGAACAAGAAGGAGAAAGAAAGGATGAGTGAAAAATAACACCACCTTATCCCCTTTTATACTTGAAAACTTTGCCTAAAAATAAGAAGTCAGCAAATTCGAATGAAAGACCTGCCCCACCAAACAACTCTAAGCTGCAGGAAAGTGCAATAAAAGCCCTCGAGTGATTTAACATGTTCCGTATGCCGATAGGCATGACAAGGGGTATATCTATAGACAACCCCCTATTTTTAGAAATTTATATATTTCCTTTTTCATAAATTCGAAAAACCTGAAAAATAAATCTTTATTTCAAAGAAAGCTCGCGTTATTCCTTACCGACGTATTCATTTTTACCCATCATATCTCAAAAATAAATCTTTTTCTTTGAGTTATTTAAACTCTCTGTTTGCAAATTATTAAATAAGAAATTCTTTTACGGTCTTAGCAACAAAATAAAGAGTGGATTTAAAATAAGTCATTTAAACAAAAGATAAAATAAAATTTCATTCATTTTTATACATATTGCCATTAACATCTCTTTTCCAGGAAACTAGAAGAAATAAAAACAACGGGACTTAATCTGAAACCCAAAACTCTCTCTCTCTCCCCCCCTCGGGATCCCTTGTCCCTACGATGAACGCGCTTCCCTCGACAACGAGTTGAGGAACCTTAACTACGTGATCCACATCCTTCCTCAGAAGTAGCAGACGGTACCAGGTAGGAAGGAATAGGAATCGAATCCCGAATATAATCCGTCACAAAAGATATCCAATCTCGAATGTCCCTCAGCCAAGTAATAAACACCCAAAAATATTGTAAGAAAATAAGAAGGCAAATCAGTCAGTCTAAAGAAAAAGACGAAATCATAATGACAATGGATAAAGAAATGAAAAGATATACCTCTGGCTGAAGGACGTCCTCCGTCATCCCCAACACCACCGGGTCCAGTGTAATAGGGCGGTGATGCATAGTCAATGAGCCCCCTCCAGTTAGTCTGATATTATAGGAGGGAGGAACAAACCGTATGAACAAAACCTCCATTTCTGCCCCACCGCTGCCCACGATGTACCACTAGTGTTGTGGGTAGACCCCATCAATCGACTCATAAAGCTTCCCCAAGTCGTAGGAGGTGAAGTCATATTCACTAAGTTATAGATATAGAGGGCATCAACCAACTCGTCATGAAGTTATTGAAGTCATAAGTCACCACCGTGTTAGTATAGGATAAGTAGGGCTCGCTAATCATCGCCACTGCCTTGGCCCCCTCTGATATCTCTCGCACCTACCTCATATACCATGGGGGCATCACCGTTGGGACCATCAATTCATCATTCATTATCTGCCAGACTACTATCTATCCCAAATATCAAGAATAGCCAAACTTGTTCACCAACAACCATTGCATCTCTGCATTCATCCCAATCACCCCTGTGTGCTGGATACCCGTCCCCTAGGGATAAAAAGTCACCTGTATTTAAAAAAAAGTAAAAATGAGAAAATTACCTCCAAACGATATGCGGCTCCAGTAAAAATCTACCGACAACATGGGTGGAAATCATCCAAAGAAAAATAAAGGATCACCAAAGTCATGCTCCCCCACTCATAAAAAGGGATATTCGAAAATACCCTCAAAAATGGTAAACAACATAAGTGGACAACTTCATCGATCGACACCAACAAAACCCATCCCAACAGCAAAAGAATGAATAAGCAAGCCATATGCCTAACCTGTATCTTGTGGGTCTCATAGATCCTCTGACTAAGCAAAACTTTCCGGATAAGAGAAATAGAAACTGAGTCCTACGAGAATATTCACCCCACATCTCATAGTATCACATCAACCACCATATGTGTTACCCTTAGAGACAGATCCATCTCTATCTGCATACCCTCATAGTCAATCCCCAATAGATGATGGACATCAATGGGGTTCACCATTATCTCCCCAAGCCCTAAGTGTATGGTGTCGGTAATGTCCCACCACCTCTCCCCTAGTGCACATAGAATGGTTGTAGAGAGAAGTGTCTTATCCAAAGAAGACGCCAAACGACCAAAACCCACAAAGAAAACTACTCAGTACACCACCGCGGGAAAGTGATCCCACCCAAAATATCATGGTCCTTGGAGAGCGAAAGCTCATAGAAGCTATGTCAGTCTGCTAAAATAGAAGGAAACCTTTTGTCAAAATTCAAGGAAACAAGAAAATGCAAAGAAGGAAAAGAATGAAAAAGGTCATGTGGTACTTACATTTCCATTATGGTTCCTCACCCTAGATGACCGATGGTGAGAAGTCTCACACAAAAGAGTGTGATCATCCATAATGGGATCAAACAGGTTAAAAGCATTCTCATTGCCCAAAGCCCGGGGCACCCTAGCCCGCCACTCCATGTTCACCTAATAATCAATGCCTAACCACGCCATGTGGGTTTCGCTACTTGAGAAATCTACCATTTTCTATTCTCTAACAAAGAAAGAATGCAGGAGTAGATTACAGAAGAGATAAGCATAAGATAGGAAAAGCTAGAAGCTATGCCAAATGAAGAGAATTCGCCCCCTTTTATACGAGGCTAAGGGGTATGCCGATCGACAATTCCCTAACATCCACCGACCGAAACCTGCCAATTCCCCTTCCCAAGGAAACCTAAAAGACTGTACCACTGTTGTTTATCAATTCCTTCCACCCTCCGATCGACAGTACCCCTAAAATTTCGTACAAAAAATCCTATAAAATAAGAGAAAATCCCAAAAAAAATCACAGAAAATTCCTAAAATTTCCAAATAAATATTGGAACATTTCTTCACCAAGAAAACCCTATTTTAAGCACCCAATCCCCAATCGGATTAGTAACACATTTTATCCCCTGTAGCTCACTACAACTCCTCAGCAGAATCCCAAAACCTTATCCTCAACAGAAATAAAATACTTCCCCAGCAAGGCAACGTAATATCCTCCCCGTTTCCTAGTAGGATTTCTTGAATTAAAGTTTTTCCTAGAAAAATCCCATTTTCACAAATCAGAGCTAGAAGCCCTAGCCAAATATATCTCCTTGATGGAGTCTCCAAGAAACAAATTCCCAAGAGGAATCCTAAAACCTCAAGTCATCAACTGTTTCCCTAGCAGAATTTTCAAACTAAGAATTTTAACCCCACAGTAAAACTATCTCTTCTCAAAAAGTCGTAATCCCCAAACGGATGTATCTTCCCTAGCAGAGTATAAAAAAGGTAAATTAATGACTCCCTAAGGAGCAAACCCCGACATTACAACTTAATGTCTTTAAATTTAGCCTCGAACCTCAGAATTGGTCACTTTGACTTAAGGTCCTCAGTATTGACCTCGACCCTTAGAATTGGTCACCCCCATTTAAGGTAATCGGAATTGACCTCGACCCTCAGAATTGGTCACCTCCGCTTAAGGTCCTTAGAAATGGTATCGACCCTCATAATTCGTCGCCTCCACTTAAGTTCCTCAGAATTGACCTTGATCCTCAGAATTGGTTGCCCCTACTTAAGGTCCTCAGAATTGGCCTTGGCCCTCAGAATTGGTCACCCCACTTAAGGTCCTTAACATTAACCTTGACCCTTAGAATTGGTCGTCCTTACTTGAGGTCCTAATAATTGACCTCGACCTTCAAAATTTGTATCCTTACTTAAGGTTCTCAAAATTAAACTCAACCCTCAAAATTGGTCACCCCCACTTAAGATCCTCTGAATTGGCCTCGACCCTTATAATTCATAGCCTCAACTTAATGTCCTCAGAATTTACCTCGGACCTCATAGATGATCACCTTCACTTAAGGTCCTCATAATCGACCTCGGCCCTAAGAATTGGTCGCCCCCATTTAAGGTCCTTATAATCGACTTCGACCCTCAGAATTGGTTGCTTTTACTTAAGGTCCTCAGAATTGACTTATGGTCCTCAGAATCGACCTCGACTCTCATAATTGGTTACCCCACTTGAGGTCCTCAGAATTTACCTCGACCCTAAGAATTGGTCACCTCCACTTAAGGTCCTCAGAATTGACCTCGGCCCTTATAATTAGATTATTTAACTTAAGGTCCTCAAAATTGACCTCAACCCTCAGAAATGGTCACCCCAACTTAAATTCTTCAGAATTGACCCCGATCCTCAGAATTGGTTGCCTCCAAGTAAGGTCCTTAATATTGACCTCGGTCCTCAGAATTCGTTGCCCTCACTTAAGGTCCTCAAAATTGATTTCGACCCTCAGAATTGGTCGTCTTCACTTATGGTCTTCAAAATTGAACATAGCCGTCAGAATTGTTCGCCTCCACTTAAGTTCCTTATAATCGACCTCGACCCTTAGAATTGGTCGCTTTCACTTAAGGTCCTCGGTATTAACCTGTGCCTCAGAACCGGTTGCCCTTACTTAAGGTCATCATGATTGACCTCACCCCTCAAAATTGGTTGACACCACCTTATGTACTTAAAATTGACTTCGGCCCACTGAATCTCCATCCCCAGCATTACCTTAGGTCCTAAGAATCGACACTGGCCCTCTGAAATGGTCATCCCTATCTCTTTGGTCCGCAGAATTGGCCTCTTTCCAAAAACATCATGTGGTGACTATTTGACTACTTTCACTCGTTCCAAGCTCACCATTCTAGGGGCTCTATAGTCACCACATTCTAAGACCCCCTTAAATATATCCTTAAGTCTCTATAACCTCCTTAATTCAACATAAACCCTAGGTTATATTTCAAGTACCGATCTAGAGGCCATTAAGCACTCTCACTCCCCATTTAATTTCTATTAACTCCATTATTAGAAGAAAATCTCAATAAATCTTCGAATGGATCTAAATCCCCATTTAATGATCCGCCCCGTGCGTGAATATACATAACGGTTTGGATGAACGGACCATTTTACTACTGAAAACCAATCTGGAGGCCACTGAATGAGATCGAAAGAATCTTTGAAGGGCACTAAATACCTTTTTGCAACGATCCGCCTCGCGTGCAAATCGGGTTCCCTATATTGACGAATGCCCCGGTTTATTCAGAAAGGTCACTGGGTGTTTCTGGGGCCCATTTGACCAATTTTAACTCTTCAAATCGAGCGAAGCTCTTGGAACATCAAATTTCCTCACATAACCTTTCCGACGGTCTTCTTTGCACACGATTTACGATTTAGACTTACTGTTTGAACAAACGATCCATCGTCGTCCAATGCTCTTTTGTCCAAAGGATCAGTGGGCACTTTCGAGCCTAGTTTGACCCAAAGCCAACTCCCAGACTCAGGAGTGACCCCAATTATTCTCAAAGGTGTCTGAATTGCCATTCTAATGGTATGCCCTATGCATGATTTAGACTTAAGGATTGCATTTTACAACCTTTTTCTCAGAAAATTTGTATGAAACTGCCAATTGGCAGGTTCATTTTCCAGTCTATCGACAGTGTGTCTAGGTCTACCTGTCATTAGGAAGGACAAGGACAATACTGATAGTAAGTGCACCTAACCTATATAAGGAGAGCTTGCTCTCACTTCAAGAGGCACCTCAGAACTATCAATTTTAGTTATCTCAATAACATTCCTCTGTAATCAACGATGTTTCCTTGTGTAAAATTAATCTCAACCTTTCAATCCCATAATCTTCATACCTAATTTAGCAAAAATAACCTTATCTTTCATTCCAAATTCATCCCAACTTTCAAGGAAGCTCATTAAGGATCAAATTCAAGCTTCAAGTCTCCAAAGAAGCACTAAACATCCTTCTCTCTCTTTAAATTTTTTTATTCTCGCGTTGGTTTCATAAATTCTCAAATTTATTTTTTGCGTTATATCATACACATTAATATATCATCATTTAATATAGTATTACACCCATATATATTTTCAATAAAAAAAAAACAAAGAGAAAGGGGGCTATACCCATAAATTCCGACGTGATTCTTCATCATGTTTTCTCAAAAATAAAAATATATTTTCGACACACACACATATAATAAACCCCACTCTCATGACGCATGCGAACTACATGGACTTTGATTCCTTTATTGGCTACGTCGGCATTTCAGGCTAAAACCCGAGACTCGAGTTCTATTTTTATATTTTCATCTTTTTACTATTTCATCCATATATTATTCATTTATATCATACATGTGATTCATACTTGTGTCTTATCTAACATATATTATCTTTTCATCATAACGATCAATATCTCGATAAGCGCACACATAATATTTTTCTAATTATTATTTTGGGAACATTCTTATTGATGACCTCACTTCATATTTTCAATAATGCGAGTTGAGCGATTCCGATCTCCACTTATATATACACGCACACACATTTCATGGAGAAATTAATGTAATTAGTAACATAAGCCCATGAGAGACCGAAAGAGCGGGATGGGTGCCTAACACCTTCCCATTCTGTAACTTAGCCCCTGAACCTCTGACCTATTGATTTGGCAAGCATCAACTTGTCTTTGAAGACACTCTCTTGAGGTGATGACATGTTTTTGTTCTTGCTTTGTGCAAAATAGGATGGCGACTCTATCTCTTTACATCACCGTAAAATCGATGACAGATAAAGCACCTTTCGATACAGCGAGGGGTGTGAGATCTTTATCCTACCTCTTTTTCCCTCGAAAGTTATGAGGAGGGCAAGATCTTGGCATGACCACAATTACCTTAAGTGCATATTTCATTCACATTTTTCAATAGGCGTTATTAGACCATCAAACATCGGTTCACTATAAACTGATTGACCCTCTGAATAAAAAAGGTTAAAACTCACGGCTAAACACGAATGTGAGATAAAAACTTAGTGTTCGTACTTTAATACCAATTTCAAAAATTATACAGGCCTAGAGTGGCCAAAACAAAAGACAATTTATTAATTTCATATTTTATAAACACTATCGGCCCAAAATGGTCAAAACAAAATTTAATTTTTATTTTTTTTCAAACTCAATATAAAACTTATGCATAATTAACCCTTAGCACTAATTTTAAATATTTGTTGTGATAAGCGATTTATTAAATTTTATGTTGTCCTAAAAAATGCATCTAGGTGTGAACAAGAATAAAATAAAGTAACAGATAACAACACATCGATGTATGAGGAAAATCCACAACAAAAAAAACCTTGGACGATCCAGCCACACATATTCACTATGATGAGGAATTACAAAGTTGACATATGACTTATAACACTGTCTCGATGCCCTCTTAAACCTTGACGCGTCTTTGATCTTCAAACAATCCTAAATAGCGACACATATGAGTCCACATGCATAACTACAACAATGTCTGAGTCCACACAAGACTCGATATCAATCGATAAGGCTCAATAACTATCTACGAATATGGTATATGGATGCACCGCTTCTTCACCGTAACACCACATCACATAGTTCATCGTGTGCAAATAACAAATTGGGTGTATAATCCAACTAACTAAATGATTCTTAACAATATGAATAGAATAAACTTCTTAGATCCCACAAATAATATCTCAAAGCATATATGATAATAAAACTTGGATCTTAAAGTGTTTGAGTGAAACTAGGGTTTGGGAGATTTTGGATATGTACGAGAAAATAATTTTGCTAAAAGTATTTCCTAAAATAAATGCTAGAAACCCTTCATTTAGAAAACACATTTCTCAGCTGGTATGTTTTTTGAGAAATCTCATTCAAATGAAAACAAGGGTTCATTCAAATGAAAACATAATATCCTTCGAACCAAAGAGGAAATTGTTTGAACGAGCTTCGAACAAAATTTTTTCTTCTAACAGAGAAATGTTGTTTGATGTTCGCTTGAACTCAGTTTGAACAGAATGCTAACTCACTCCAATGAAGACATAAATTCATTCGAACAAATTAAAATAAAGAAGGTTTTCTTTTGAAATATTTTAAATTTATCCCTCAAACATTTTACAAAAATAAACACCCAAAATAAATTTTCAAGGAACAAAATATATATGCATTCATACGTAAGAGATCCTCGAAAACACGAAAATGAAATTTAACACTAAATGTATGGGGCTTCTTTATTTCGATTATTCCATCGGAATTGGATCCCAGTGATCATAAAGTAGGTTTTTATATACCGAGTCATAATTAATTAATTAAAATTGAAGTTTTAAAGTTAATGATGCATATCTAATAATTAATAAGCTTAATAAAATAATCGACTTTTTGTATATGTTAACCTTTGAGTACATTCGTAGGCGGTTTAAGATAAGTTTGAGTTAATAATAGTGAAATATTGGTCCAGTGGGTTAGTATATGGTTTGGGCAATCTTTTAGGCCATTTGGTGGTTCTTTTGAGGCATTTAGGTTATGACAAATTTGGAGAATAAGCCTGATTACAAGTTTCATTAATAAAATAGTCTAATTAACCTAACCTAAAATACATAACACTATTGGTAGAAACCCTAGATGCTAAGGAACATATGAAGGAACCCTAGTTTTGGAAATTTTAGGATTTGGTGATTTATTCCATACAAATTGTTTCATATACTTATAAGTTGATTTTATGTTGAACGTATTGGCTACTGTTGAAGAATATATGTCGTAAGATTTAGAGATTTTTGGCTATGTTCACCTAGAATTAAAGCAAGGGGAGAAGCCAACACTAAACGGTCTAATCTATTCGACCCATACAGGAATGATTCGACCCTGTGGGCTAGCCTTGTGCTGTTTATTTTAAGGGCATTTAGTTTCGATTATGAATTTGTTGGATTTTAGGTACATTAAAATAAATTAATATATAACGCTAGATATGGAGAAATTATGGTCTAAATCATAAAATAAATGAGAATGTATTTGTACCCCATTGGGTAGGGTTTTTATTAAATAAAAATAAGTCTATAGATAGTAGGTTTAGTGAAATACCTATTTTTAGGAACCTTAGGGATTGGGAAAATTTTACGTAGATAGTTAATGATTAAATGAGCATAATGACATGAAATAAAAGAGAGTACATATATGACCCATTGCATTGTGTTAATTACTGCATTATTTTGGATTAAGTGAATTATACTAAGGGGTGTGTATATGGTCATGGGTAACCTATTACAAGGGATTTTACACGATGTGTACGACATTGACCATGCCTGCTATGCCAATGATTGAAACGGGATCTACCTAGGTCCTATTTATCTCGATTTTATGTGCGGAGGCACCCATATCCCAAGATACGACAATGGGATAGATCTCTTGCATAACCTTGAGTATGGGGTCGTATGTTTGGTGTGATGGTGTAGTAATTTTCCTTGGATATTTTTTTTAAGGATATATTATTCGGTATTCCTATTGCTATAAATTTTAGGAACTAATGTTCCCCGAAGGAATAAAAATAGGCCTTTGTACTTTGGATTCGAGCAATGCATGACAAAAAGGTTATGTGGTACTTACTCAATTAATCACGAACTAATGAGAGGGGGTGGATAGGATAGAAAGAATACTTGATCATGTCTATGCGATTCAAAATAATTATCGTCAATTTTAAATCCTTAACAATTGATTTAAATAAAACTTTTTCAAATTGATTTTGAACACAAGCAAAAGTTGGATTTAAGTGAATCTAGCTAATAAAACCTTAATGTAAAACACTTAACCAATTTTTAAACAAATCACAGGATGTGAACGAATTTATATAAGGTGTATGTGAACAATTGTGTAAAACAAACACAAAAATACACAATGTAGCATGAGATAAGGTTTATGAGGAAAATTCCCCACCTATGGATTAAAAACCTTGATACCTTCACAAATTTCATTTATACATGAAAGGAATTTTTTCAAAAGGCCAGAAGTTACCTCTTATTAAACACTATTTCATAGTCACCTATGAACCTTTAAAATATTCCCCATAGCTAATGAAAATCTACCTTGATATCCTTGATATGAATTAAGAACTCCAATCTTCCTTGTAGTCATGATACACTTCAATCTCTCTAATATAATGAGATCCCTCTGATTTTAGATTATAGAGTGATAGATCATAACAATTCATAAAAAAAAGTTTTAATTAAGAAAGATAGTGTAAAACCAAACCATTGGCAATTCTCTCACAAAGAGATTAGATCAAGTACAGATATAAGTTTTGGAAAATTTGGAGGTAACAAGTGAACTTAAATAGAGAAGAAAAAGCAAAATGCTCTGAATCTCTCGATGTTGTGTTTTAGTTATGAGATTTTCATATCTGCTCAAAATGGAAAGAAAATGTCGTATATATAAGAAAATTTTGAAATCTAGTTTGACCGTGTGCATGGTTAGACCTGGTCGTGTGCATGATTCCACGCAGTGTGGAATCATGGCCTTAGGTTGTGCATACAGGCTCCTTTTATATCCATGTGAATGGTTAAAACAAACAAACTTTTTCAAAAGGTTTTAAAAATTCAAAAAGACTTGACAAAGTCCCCAAATAGTTTAAATTGTCTAAGACTATTTAAAAATCAATTAATTTCCCTTTTCAAAAATCCTCACACATTTTCAAATAAAGTCCGCTCCCTAGCGTGTTTAGCTATATACAAATTACATTTATATAAAATGATACATCTTCCCTTCAAATGTGAATGTACGACCTCAAAATTCTTCAATGAGTGGCGATGCATGATCTTCAATCTTCAATATTGAAAGTTCATCTAACCAAAATAGACCGTGCCTCACTTTTAACGAATCCAGTCTACTTGACTTGATGAATAATATGACTTAAACATTTTGTCACAGTAATCTAGAACACTTTAAACTAAATAAAAAATTACATTTTTAGTGAGTAGACCTATATGATTTTATGTGAGTTGGGCATACTCATGACTATTTTGGATTATGTGAATATTAATTGGCTCGTACATTATGATGATTAAACTAGAAGTGCATACACATGAGATTATGACTCGATACTATTAAAATAAAATACACAAAAGAAGTATATAAAGAACTGACATGGAAATATTAATGTATGATACCCTAGATATGTTTATTTTGAAATAGTAATGGTAATGTTAAAGTAAGAGAACAACGTTAAAGTAAACATATAATGTTATAGCAAGAGACTACTTAATTAAAAGATGTAATTAGAGAATATAGATACCTTTTTAGGACTAGAACTAGTATCGCAAGCTTATAAGTTGTTAGATTGGGATAACTTACTTCTACTTGATATAGGAAGAAAACATGTTTTATTATCATGGACCTAAAGTAATAATATTTCTATACACAATAGACTTGTTACGTTTACTCCTCCCCGTGGAACTAGTTCTACATTACTTAGGCTGCAGCCATTGCCACATGCTTGAGCGATCCATTGGAGGAGTTTATCCAACATCAACTCCATTTATTATTTCCTAGGATGAAGGTGTCGAGTCTGTATCTCATTTACAGTCATATACCCTTTTTATATTTATTTATTCAGATAGTTTGTATTTATTGAATTTTTTCGAGTCAAAGATTTATAAGAGATTCATTTAATTATATTGAAGTATTATTCCGAGTTGAATTTTGGATCATTGTGAATTGTTATATTCCAGTGGTGGAATTCTGTTATATTATTATTTGGATGGTATTAGAGTTTCTTTATATTAATCACTATTGTTATATAACGTTGTCATTATTCATTATTTGCATCATTCATGATTATAATGTTATTAATTAATTGACTCCCATGATTTTTACATTTGAATTGACCAATCTATTTATGGATTTCACAGGTTAACATAAGCTTACTGAAAATTCAAAAAATATGAGAGTGAGCTAAGTGTCTTGAAAGAGAATATGGAACTCACTGGAAATTTAAAGGCAGGAGAATCTCTTATTAAAAAGTTTAGATAATGGGGGGAAATATATTAAAATCATGCATGAAAAGGTTACTACATTAAGATGTCGCTCCTCGAGTTATCGTGTGCACGTATGGTGATAGAGGGAGAAAATGAAAATATTAAGAAAGACTTTCTAGAGTATAAGGAAATGAAGGTTGACTTATAAGTGTGTGAGAAACTAGAAAGATTATCCTTTCACTATCAAAATCCTTGAAAGACAAAATGGGTCTGGGATAAGACATGACACAAAAATCTAAGACAATGAAACAGATAACGTTTTTCAATGGGTTAACTAGGACTCCTCATCAACCTCTCCTAGACATGATCCAAATCCAAAAAAGGTGGATCCTCCATAACTTTGCTTTTGATCTCATTGAAAAAATAATGGTCACCATAGAGACTATTGCCACTAGCTTGGGCAAATTCGGTATATTTCACCACGTTTGAATGGAGATTCTATGAGCTCTAAGGCACTGTTTAGTACATAAATCAAAAATAAAAAATGCTCATGGGAGAATTTAACAAGATCGCCTCTTACCTTCCTCATGTTGAAGGTACGAAAAGGAAAAGGAGATGTAAGAATAAAAATGGTTTTAGTAAGGCGAATTAGGGTTCCAACACTCATCCATCTAACCCTTCTGAGTGAGTCAAATACATCATCTCTAATCTAGGATTTATTTTTTTGTGCTCATTATGTGTAATCCTCCCAGATTCTTCATAGTTTATTGTTTATGTATTTTTCAAAAAATACAACTAGGTTTTAGTATAAAAAAAATGAGAAAAATACAAAAAGATTTTTTATGTCTGTGATTTTTATAGCTCTTATGTATTCTGTAACAGAGGATGTACGAGCAATATCACTTGGCATTATTCTCTTTTGTGGGTTTTTAGAATTTTAGAGGTTTATGTGAGCTTATTGTTAAACTTCACCTAACCATTATCTTGGATTCCTCCTAGTAACAATTGTGGAGGCCTTGATTTGCAATTAAGGTTCCAGGATGCTTTATTTTATCCCAAATAAACCTCGGGCATAAACCCCAAAAGAAAGCCTGTGAAAAAACTAACTTTCAAAACCCACACTAAAATGTGTGGTATCAAAAACACCAAAGACCCAAGTTTGTAGGTCTAAAGTAGAAATAACCAAAAATCCAAAAAACCACCTAATCCATTAAAATATCTAACAAATAGGTCCTCTGGAACCTTTAGTCAATCTTTTAAAGGCCTCTCGAAATATATTCGATCGACTATTGGCTTTAGGTGATCGCCCAAGGGTTCTGACAACTAAATTTTATCTAAATCTTTTCTTAGCCATTGGTAAAAAAATTAACAGCTTAAAACCTTTAGCTGATCGGCTAAACCTAACACCAAAACCCCTACAATTAGTGGTTATTTCAAACCTTAATAATAGGAGAAAAATGTAATACCTCGTGTTTTTATGGATTTTAAATTTAGGGATTTATTAAATTTAATTGAGATGAATTAAGTTAATTTTAATCCGAAAAGTAGCCTTAAATATTTACTAGCGTGATGAGAGTAAGTAATTATTGGAAATTTGTTAAATGTTTCTAGATGTGTATAGTAATATATGATATTTATTTTATAAAAATTGTCACGTGTGAATAAAATGGCAATTATAAAAATTTAAGTCAGGATGCGCCTGTGTCGTGTCGGGACTAAATTATTATTATATAAAGTGAATAAATTATAAGATGCCTGCATGGTCATTTCGAGTGCGCCAAAGTGTCCGGAAGGGTCGAGATAGTCAGAAAAGTGTATCCGAGGGTTTAGTTTGGGTCTCGGGGTGTTTTTAGGCCTATTTAGTACCCCCCGGGGGGCCTTTTTAGGCCTATTTAGTACCCCGAGAGGGCGTTTTGGACATTTTGTAATTATGAGTAATTAAACCCACGGATTTTCTAGGGTTATATCAGATGGAAAGTGTTATCTTCTAGGTTTAACATAACCAAAAACTAATAACGACCATTGGAGAGGAAGAGGAGAAGCCTTCCAAGGAGTTCTAGGCCAAGAACTCCTCCGATTGCACCGTCATAACCGCCAAATGGTAGATCGCGCAACGAGGATCTCAACCACACCAAATTCATCCACAAAATCATAATTTTGAATTCAAGTAAAGTATCTATCTTGATTTAATCAAGTTAATGCATCCTTTTATATTAGTCTAGGGTTGATTAGACTTAGTGTTCTTGAAAGAAAACATTAATTGGAGTCAAAAAATAACATGTTGTAGAGGTAAAAATTTATATTCTAGAAATCCATTTCACATGTAGAGGTTGAACCACGAATTTCCATGGTGTTAGTGATAGAAAATCTAGAGAAAGAATGGAAGAAACTAAGTTAAAGAAAAATATTAGGGTTCTTGAGATTTATATAGATTTTACCCTTTTATTTGGTTATATCTGATTAAAACTCGCATGTTTCATGTAGGATCTTGTTTATATGGGTATACAAAACTTGTAGTATAATTGGTTGGGAGTTTGGGACTAAAACATGACGATTTGGATGAGTTTGGGGAAAGATTTTCGTTGCGGGTTTTCTGCAGTTTCGGCATAACTGCTTGATCGATTGATCGAACCCAGAGCATCGATCGATCGATAGATCAATCGATCGACTCCCTTTCATCGATCGATCGACCCCTCCTGGAAAACTGCATTTTTTTCTCGTGTTAGCTTAATCCGATTTTATGCGTAGTAAACCTTTATTAGGGTTTGTAGAACATAATGGAAGATAAAAAGGACCAGTAGGGTCAAGATAAACCCTGTTAAGTGGAACTTTAATGTGAAGGGAAATAAAGGGTAAACGAGGAGACATTCATACTTAAGGAATCATACGTGCATTGATTAAATAATCAAAATATCTAAGAAGTTGGATTAGAAGGTGAGTGAGGGCCTACTGAAATTGTACTTAGGTGAAGATAATACTTCGAGACGAGAAGTGAATTTAGAATGACTTAATTACGAGAATAAAATGAATGTGTCTGTTATATGAAATGATCGAGTAAAATATGTAATAACGAATAATTATAATTATGGTTTGTGAGCGCACCTAATTTCATAATGTGAATGTGAATACATATTTATATATGACGGTGTGATAGCTCATATATTATTTCTGCGTAAATATCGTACCCGAGCTACTTGCTATCACGGGGGTTTTTGCGCCGGGGCAGTCTTATCTCGATGGGACCTTTATGGGGGATAATGACTTGTTCCCTAGAACATATGATTCCATTGTACAGGCTATCTGATTGATAGTCAGATGGTCCTAAGAGACGTGTGGGTATGTGCTAACCTCTTAGGACTAGGATCTATGCTTCGCCTCCATTTGTATGTGTTGGTGTTAATGTAGTTCGAGAGTGATTCCGAACTAGTATTTTCCTAAATATGTGTGATACAGTGACTTGATAGCAGAGTATGCCAGCACCTTAGTTTTATTTGGGGTGTCGTTAGTATATGTATATATTATATGAGTGATTAGTATATATATATATATATATATATATATATACATACTTATTTATGGAAACTTTGCACCATAGATTTTATGAGGGGTGCCGTTTGTATATATATTAGATGTGTAACTAGTATATACACGTAATATCTATATGAGAACTTTCTACTGGGAGAAATAGTAGTCCAGTAATGCATAAATTCTTTAGCTTCACTATAAGTATTAGGAAACATTATAACGTTACGGAATTATTCTAAATTACGTAAGAAATCTTGAAGAGACAGACTTTTCTAAAGTGAATACCATAACCTTAATTTTCACGTGTTAAGACTTATGGAGAATAAGTTAGGGAGATATATGGGATTCATTAGTACGGTAGACGTGAACACTCTATGAGAGGTGAGAATTCTCAAGAGAGTGTCTCATACTAATATGACTGTTGCATTAGCCGGTAAGCATTTTAAATACTTGCTAAACTATTTTAAAATTATTTTACATTCGGGCTCTGACCCGTTTGCTGTTATCTCTACTCTCTTGTGCATATATATATATATTATAGGTGCCCAGCCACAGGGGCATCTTGCTTAGGATTCTTTGGATGGAACGTGTTGTAGCTTTTGTGGGAGTTACAGGCCATTGCTTAGACGACCTCCTTGTTGACTCCACTTCTAGTTCAGTTTTATTCAGTGGGGCATGTGTCGCCCTTTTCCATTATTTAGTGGTTTTTACAGATATTGTAATTCTTTTACTACCAGTATCTTTATTTCGGGATTTATTACTGTCAGGATGTTTTCCTTTAGTGTTTTAATGTTGGGATTTATTATTGATGGTTAAACTCTTGAATGCTCATTTTTATTCTTATACTTAATGGGTGACTCATAAAATGTTAATGGTTAAAGGTTTTACAATTGAATTCAATAAAAATTGAAATAAGGTTTTTAAATGGTTTGACACTTAGCTTAATTAATCAGGGCGTTTGAATTTGAAAATTTTCATTTGTGACAGTGATGTTAAGAATGAACCAACTGTTCACCTTGATTTTAATTTAATAAAGGAGTGATCGCCCGGTATTTAATTAGGCGGGGTGTCACAATAAAACTCAACGTTGATTTAATTTTCTAACTATATTAATCCTGAAGAGACTGAGATACTCAAGCTCATTTTCAAAAAAGTTACCAAGGGCTTGTATTTTAGAAAGATCACTTTTCCAATAGGAAAAGCTCGTACTTTCATGGAGTCTCCCACAAAAGAGTTTCATACTTTAGAAAAGTCTCCACCAAATAGAAAACTGAGTCGAAACCCTATAGAAATTTCACAAAAGTCAACACTTTTAGCCTAAGATCTGCCCAGTTGAAAAGCACAAAATAGAGAGGCTTTCCCTAAAGCAAAAAGTGGGATTTCGTTGCGAGGGTTAAGAACCTCTACCCAAATTTTGGGTCAATACCCTACATATAGATACTGTTATAAATTGTGTGCACTTGTGTATCATCTATAGCCTAGTCCCCATTTAGGATATCGTACATGCCATTTACAACTTTTCTATTTGTTTAAGTAGGTTTGTAACCCAACACCTCCACTTGTGTCATGAATTGACATACCCATTTAATAAATTGATACAAATAAAATTCCATGATTCCAAAATAAAAAGATGAAAAAGTACCTTTCAAAATAAATTCTCAAGAGAGTGTCAATGATATGCATTCAATGTAAAAAATTGTAGGCCAAAGTCTAATATTCAACTACACTCAACACTTCTCCGATCTATGAAAGCCCATCTCTGCACGGCAACCCGAATACGTGTTTTCATTTCAATACTTTTCAAACACATTCATTTGATCAACTTACTATTTAAGCATATAAATATACAAGTCCAACACAATGGAAATATTATATTAAGGACTGGGCTATGTAAATACGGCACTGATGTACCTTATATACCCAGTATCCCATTGCCTACACCTATAAGTATACCCTGTTCTGAGTGAAATACGTTGGATTTAATCCCAAGTGTGATTGGGTATGTAGGATCTTTACCGAGATAAACTCGTCAAACCCAAGCCTCATAATACGTCCCTCGACATATTATCGCCTAGTGATGTCTCCACACCTAGTCCTCCATCCCTATATATTATCCACCCCTATTTTATTGTAAGTACATTGCTTGTGATTCAAAGTCTCCTTGGGTACCAAGATGAAGTGTTCTACTCTGCCTCTCAGTAGTAGAACAATGCATCCTTGATGTAACCTCCTAACTTCTTATCCTAACTCCTCCCAATACTACACCTCCAAGCTATTCTAATGGACAACTTTTTCTGTCAGTAATCACCCGAATATTATAAGGTTATCTAATAATATCAGACATCTTAGGGTTCACTCCAATTATGATATTCCATACACTAACCCTCCCCCTCTCATGATAAGTTTGACACATGGAAAGACGTCGCGTTCAGACACATGTTACAACCGAACTATGTAGCTAGTGATCCTAAGTCCTCTTGGTTACGTAGGTGCCACCCCGAGTCCTCCTTTTCGTAAGCTTGAGCCTTAATAATGTCTCACTAGACATATAGTATCATCGAGATGTATTCATCTTTAATATTAATCTAGTTCAAATGAGATATCAAAATATCTCAAAGTCTCTATCACTCGCGCATCCTTATAAATACTCTTAATAATTAAAACTAACAAGATGCACCCATATCTCACCTTTTTATCTCTCCTTACAACACGAACGAGATATCTAACTATCTCAAAAGTCAAGATCCCTCATAAAGCTATATAAATATTGATGAGAACCCATTAGACAACTTGATATTTATAACACATTTATCGCTGGTCATTGATCTAAGACCCTTCCAACATCGGCCATACCAATGGCCGAGGTTGATGTCTCGGAGTCGAAGGGGTACACTTTGGGCATATCAATCACCCATAGCCCTTAGTTACCTGTGTGATCAAGTGTCTAAGGGATATATTTGCCCAAGGTTGCATTTCTTCAGGTATCAATGGTCTCTTGACAAGTGTCAGCTACTGGAGTAGGTAGCGTGCCTAACAAGTTTGATGATGTTTGACTGTCTTTTGGGCTCCCAATGCAATGATGGGCCTTTGGACGCATGCACTCATAATTAAGGGTTTAAACCCCATTTTCTTCTCTTTCTTCCTTATGTATCTCCTTCTCCATCTTTGGTCATTTCTGCAACATTCTCTCTCTAGAAGAGCTCTGATTTGATGTGCGTTTGGGTGGTCATTCCTTGCGAATCCTTCCTTGATTCTCATCACTTTTTTCTTAGGTATCCCATTCCATCCCTTCTTCTTCATTTTTCTGCCCTTGTTCTTACTTTTTCATTTTTCAGTGTGCTCCAAGGGGTTTCGGTGAAGCTACTGGTTTTTTTGGCGAACTATTCTTAATTGTTCTTCATCATTTTTGTTTAAAGTTTAATAATTGATCTTTAATTCCATTTACCAATGTTGTTTGTAATTTAGGAGAGTCATAAGTCTAGCGTCTGCCTCATATGCTCAAACCCCTTTACCAACTCTTAGAGGAGTTCCCTTCTCTTAAGGAGAAGACCTTAGATAAAATTAGACAAATAGAAAGAGCCCAAGAGGAAGCTCGTAGGGCAGAGGCGTTCCCCATTGGGCCTATTTTTTCACCACCTCTGAAGGTCATATACCCTGAACCAACTGAACCAGCTAACAGAGTAGAGGTTCCTACTGAACTCTCTCCAATGATGGAGTCTGAGTCATCAACCTCAGACCCTATGTCTATGAACTCCTTCCAAGAGGCCATGGACTTCACAAATCAATAAGATCAACTCCCTGATCAGGTAGAGGTTTCCAGTCGTGCCTCGTCTCACCAAAGTTTAATCACATCAACCTCTTCCTCAGAGGTTGAGATTATTGGACCTAGTGTGGATGTTCCACCGATTCTTGAAGCCATTCCTCTATCGGCATTCACAAGGGCTGAGTTCGCTCAGAGGTTTCCAAGTGGTTCCCCATCGTCTGCTCCGGCCGACATTGAGCCAGATAACGATGATGGTGTTGAGAGTGACGTTGACACCTCTGAGGCAGCCGAGATTAAGAGTACAGTTAGTGAGGTCGATCTTCTGGCCTTCAGACATCTATATTCCATAAGCCCCTCTATAAAACTCAGGAGAATTTTGAGGGCAAAGATGGCTTATGACGATCGAGATGGTGAGATCTGCCTATATGAGCAGATGTTCAAGTTGGGGTTTCGTTTGCCCATCCATCCTATCATCAAGTATATATTGGCTTACATTAACTTGGCTCCTTCCCAGTTTTCACCCAATGCTTGGAGGGTGATAATTGGAGCCATTGTCCTATGGAAGGTTGTCCATCACTCATACCTTCTAGTCCAAGTCTTCACGGGGTTCTATATCCCTTCGTATGCCAGGAATCATCCGAGCTATTATCATTTCTTAGCTCGAAAGTCAAATAAAAAGATACTTCAGATCACCCAAACCTCGAACCATAACTGGAAGCCACGCTACTTCTTCGCATCTGGTCCATGGGATTTTGGTCCAAGTGCCCCTCTTCCTCATTAGAGATGAGGATACCCCTTAGATGGGTAAAGGTAACACTGGCTGCCAGGGTCGACCCTGGGCTAAGCCTAAACAATATTCAGAAGGTCAAAGACCTTCAGGATCAGGGAGAGCATGGTCTGCTTATCAAATTCGAACACTTGATGACTCCCTACTATCTCTCTGAGACCGGTCTTGGGGGAAGCCCTCTGACAGAAATTTATAAGTGCTTTTTATTTCAACAAGTTATACCTCTGAATTTATCTATATCTGACTCTCTAACTCAGACCTTTCTATCTTGCACAGCGTCTGAAGGGAATATCTGACGAGTTGTGGGAGATGGGAACACGAAGTTTAACGAAGCTCATCAAAAAAAAGGTCTGAATGATCCTCATCCCCCTCCCTTAACCTCGAGGGCTGAGGCCACCAAGAAGAGAAAGGTTGTCGATCCTGCCCCAAAGGATCAGAGGCAGAAGAAGAAAGGTGGGGATCGTGCCATCCTTATTTCTTTTAAGGATGCATTGGTTGCCCGTATAGAGCAACTAAAAATTAATGATAGTATCATAGGCCACAGTTTGCAGGCGTTGGATGCCATCGGCCCTACTATGAGCGATGCTGACAAACGCTTTTGTCAATTCGTGGACACCCCTCTGCTTGTTAAGTTTGTCCTTCATAGGTCTATTCTGGTATGACTTCGGATTTCAGTTTAGCTTTGAAGTGTAACCTCTGTTTTGAATTTCAACTTATATATACGACCACATGATTTGCAGGGCCTCATTGCTATGCATTATCTTGTTAACTGGACTCTGAAGAAGTTACCCCTCATCCAAAAAGGCTAAGAGGCCAAGAAGTTGCAAGGCTATCTGAATGCAGAGGTAGACCGTCTGAAGTCCGCTTTTGATGGGTCTGATAAGAAGGTTAAGGAGTTGAAGAAAGAGATATCCAAGATTAAAAAGAACCACACCATTGCTCTGAAGGCCAAGGACGACATTCTCCAGCAGAAGGTTGATGATGTAGTGAAGTCAGCCCTTGAGGATGCTTCTGAGGGATTCTGGACGATTACAAAGTCTCCGATGAATTCATCAGCTTCGGCTTTGAGTACCTCGAAAGAGGTATTAAGGCTACTGGAAAATGGGTAGCTACTAAGGAGAAGGAGTTAGGGATCTTGAAAGCCTCTGACTTCATAGGTCTGGGTTTTGCGAACCCCCAGTTTGCCCAAGACCTTCAAGAGGTTGAAGAGGAAGACACTTCCCCTGCAGATATTTCCCCACTAGATGTTATAGAGACTGAGGGATCCAACCCCAGAGATGATGGGGCTGAGGTGACCAACGTCGTCCAAGGGAATCAGGCTGGGGATTCTGCACTATCCCTGCAAATCCTTAGGCAATTTTTGTGAAGCTTTTGTACTTTTTCACTATGTATTTTAACTGTAACCTATGATGAACAATGTTACTTTATATTTTTTCCATTTGTAATTTAATCTGTCAACCTCTGAGGAGGGATCTTATTTATTCTCTTGTTGAATTGTTTGTTGGATGATTTTCTTTGCCAAGAAATAATTTTCACTAAACTAATGATGTTGAGGGTCTGAGGTCATTCAAATCATGATGTTATAAGGTCTGAGGCCATCACATAAGATGTTATCCTCATAAAATATTCATCAAATTAATGGTCTATGGTATGATGTTATATAAGTATGATGTCTGACCTCATACCTTATCACCAAATCATGTTTCTATAAGGTCTTAGGCCATCACCTAAGATGTTATCCCCATAAAATATTCACCAAATTATTGGTCTAGGATCTGAGGTCATCCTAGTATGATGTCTCACCTAAGTCTTTATCACCAAATCATGATGTTATAAGGTCTGAGGCCATCACCTAAGATGTTATCCCCATAAAATATTCACCAAATTAATGATTCCTAGGGTCTGAGGTCATCCAAGTATGATATCTGACCTCAGGCCTTGTCACCAAATCATGATGTTATAAGGTCTGAGGTCATCAACAAAGATGTTATCCCCATAAATAAATCGCACCAAATTAATGATGTTAAAGGTCGGAGGTCATCCAAGTATGATGTCTGACCTCAGACCTTGTCACCAAATCATGATTTTATAAGGTCTAAAGTCATCAACTAAGATGTTATCCTCATAAATAATTTCACCAAATTGTTGTTGTTAAGGGTCTGAGGTCATCCAAGTATGATGTCTGACCTCAGACCTTGTCACCAAATCATTATGTTACAAGGTCTGAGGTCATCAACTAAGATGTTATCCTCATAAATAATTTCAACAAATTAATGATGTTAATGGTCTGAGGTCATCCAAGTATGATGTCTAACCTCAGACCTTGTCACCAAATCATGATGTTATAAGGTCTGAGGTTATCAACTAAGATGTTATCCTCATAAATAGTTTCACCAAATTAATGATGTTAAGGGTCTGAGGTCATCCAAGTATGATGTCTGACCTCAGACCTTGTCACCAAATCATGATGTTACAAGGTCTAAGGTCATCAACTAATATGTTATCCTCATAAATAATTTCACCAAATTAATGATGTTAAGGGTCTGAGGTCATCCAAGTATGATGTCTGACCTCGGACCTTGTCACCAAATCATGATGTTATAAGGTATGAGGTCATCAACTAAGATGTTATCCTCATAAATAATTTCACCAGTCTAGCATAATCTCATCAAGAACTGTCACAGGAATTTGATCTTTTCATTAATAATCTCTTCATAAGATAATACATTATCACAAACTCTGGCAACATCATATGTAATACTTCTTTTGATGGTTAGCATTCTTGGGATTGGAAAAAGGTTCCCCCTCTAGGTTTTCTAGCCTGTAGGTCTCGGATATAACCTCTTTGATCAATTTGTAGGGACCGTGCCAATTTGGGTGAAGCTTGTTTGCCTTTTGCAGTGTCTTCTTCAGTACTAAGTCTCCCACAGTAATGGGTCTTGATTTCACCCTCTGATTGTAGAACTTTGTTGTTCTTTGTTGGTAAGATGCTTGCCTGATTTTTGCGTCTTCCCTTCTCTTCTTGATCAAGTCTAGGTCGAGTCTTCTCTCCTCCCCATTCTTCTCAGGGTCATAAGTCTGCACCCTATGAGTAGGGAGTTCAATCTCTGTTGGAATGACGGCCTCTGGGCCATGCGATAACATAAACGGGGTCTCCCCTGTTGGTGTCCTAGCCATTGTTCTGTAGGCCCATAGCACAGCATAAACTATTTTGGCCCATATACCCTTAGCCTCTTCTAACCTCTTCTTGATCCCGTCAAGGATCGTTCTATTTGTGAATTCGGTCTGACCGTTTACTTATGGTTGGCCAGGAGAAGAGAAAAAATACTTTATCCCAACTCTTTCACAGTATTTTTCCAGGGAAAATTTCTTGAACTGTGTTCCGTTGTCCAAAATGAGGGTGTTTGGGAGGCCATGTCTGCATATGATGTTCTTCTAAATAAATTGGAAGGTCTTTCGCTCTGTAATTGTGATCTTCGTCTCTGCCTCTACCCACTTGGAGAAGTAATCAATGGAGACTATCAAAAATCTATAATTATTTACAGCCCTTGGCAGGGGACCTACCAAGTCAATCCCCCATACTACGAATGGCCAAGGGGAACTGATAGACATCATAGGCTGACGAGGTTGATGTGGGACTATGGAGAATCTCCGACATTTATCGCACCTCTTTACAAAAGCTGTAGCATCATTGCCAAGGTTGGCCACCAGTACCCCTGCGTAATAATTCTTTTGGCCAAGGATCTTCCTCATATGTGAATGGAGCAAGAACCATCATGTACCTCTCGTAATATGCGGGGAACTTCGGTGGGATGCACGCATCTGAGCAGGGGTAATAGGAGTCCCTTTCTATACAGGACATTTCCTACTATTGAGATCTTTGCACCTCTGTATCTCAACTTCATCCTCTCCAACTTTGACTCTGGTAGCACCCCTTCTCTGATATATCTGATAATTGGATCCATCCATGAGTACCCATGATTCAAATTGAGGCAAGGGTTACTGACCTCTTCTTCTTTAATGGTTGCTCTGGGCAAGATCTCAACTGGGACTGTCCTTCTGATATATGTCCTCGTTGCCGAAGCTAGTCTTACTAATGCTTCTTCATGACTGTTGTTTTGTCGAGGTATTCTCATCTTCTTTACCTCCTCGAGGCCTTCAAGTATCGTTCTCACCCTCTTCAGGTATTTGGCTATCCTTTCATCCTTGGCCTCATAAACCCCCAATACTTGATTAACAACCAACCTTGAGTCACTGTGAAGGAGTAGTCGTCTTATACCAACGGTTCTTTCCGAGGAGATGCCTGCTATCATGGCCTCATATTCTGACTCTTTGTTTGATGCCTTCGATTTGAATCTTAGGGCATAATCGATGTTGGTACCATCCGGGTCTGATAGTATTAGGCCTGTACCGCTTCCATTTTTGCAAGAAGACCCATCAACGAAGAGGTTCCAGATGTCTTTGTGTGATGAGAAACCCTCTTCTAACATAATTCCCTGTCTGAAGAGGTACCGGTTTTCCTCATTCTCGACTATCCCATCTCTGACCCTCTTGGGAATAACCTCTTTCGGGTGTCGAAATACGTTACTGTTTGACCCTTCTATGGCCTGTAGGCTATTCTCACCCTCGACCTCTTCCCATGTAAACTCTGCGACAAAATCTGCCAGTGCCTTCCCTTTGATTGCCGTCCTAGGTTGATAGGTTAGGTCATACTCCCCTAGCTCAATGGCCCATGCCATAAATCTTCCTAACTTTTCAGGTTTATGGAGGACCTGTCTTAGTGGGGAGTCAGTGAGGACGACCATCGAATGGCCTTGAAAGTAGGGCTTCATCTTCCTAGAGGCATGTATCAAGGCGTAGGCTAACTTTTCCATGCGAGGGAAATTCTGCTCAGATCCCTTAAGGGCCTTACTGCTGAAGTATACGAGCCTTTGAACCCCAACATCCTCCCGTATAATAGTCGCACTTATAGGTGATTCAGAGACCGCTAGATAAACAAACAACCCCTCTCCCCCTATTGGCCGAGATAAGAGCAAAAGAGATCCAAGGTATGACTTGATCTGATCAAAAGCCTCATCACACTCTTTATCCCACTCGAAGGCCTTTCCGAGAACCTTGAATAACGGAAGACACTTGTCGGTCTCCCTGGAAAGGAATCTATTGAGTGCAACCACTCTTCCAGTGAGCCTCTGAACATCCTTGATGCTCTGAGGTGTCTTCATGTCGAGTCAAGCCTTGATTTTCTTAGGGTTTGCCTCTATTCCTCTTTGATTGATGATGAATCCAAGAAACTTCCCAACTCCTACCCCAAAAACAAACTTTACCGGGTTGAGTTTTACTCTATACAAGTCAATGGTATTGAAGGTCTTTTCCAGGTCTGCCACATGAGTGTAGGCCTTTAGGATTTTCGTCAGCATATCGTCTACATACACCTCCATAGTCTTGCCTATTTGGTCTTCGAACATTTTATTCACAAGAATCTGATAGGTTGCCCCTGCATTTTTTAACCCGATGGGCATCAACTTGTAGAAATACGGCCCTTTGTCAGTAATGAAGGCTATCTTCTTTAAGTCTTCGGCATCCATGAAGATTTAGTTGTAGCCTGATACGCGTCCATGAAGCTCATGAGCTCGTGTCCAGCAGTTGCATCTACTATATGATCGATCCGAGGTAGGGGATAACTTTATTTTGGTCAAGACTTATTCATGTCAGTAAAATCTATGCACATTCTCCACTTTCCATTGGCCTTGGTCACAATGAGTGCATTTGATAGCCACTCTGGATATATCACTTCCCTAATAAATTCAGCCCCTTCCAATTTTCTGACCTCTTCCCGGATGACATCGTACTTCTCCCTGGAGTATATTCTTCATCTCTATTTGATGGGGTTAGCATCTTTAGATTCGTTGAGTTTATGGCACATGACCTCGGGGTTGATACCAGGCATGACTACGTGACTCCAAGCGAAGACACTCTGCCTCTTCCTTAGTAAATTTATCATCTCATCCTTGATCTCCGCTTTTAAGGCTTTGCCGACCTAGATGGATTTTTCTGATTCATCCTCATTGAGGACGATGGATTCAACCACTTCCGCGGCCTCTCCTTTCTTCAACTTTGTTTCATCTCTAGGGTCAAGTGTATCGATGTTATAAGCGGTAGTTGCTCTCTTATAGGCCTCTCTCTCTTCAGTAGAATTGAAGTAACATTCTTGTGATATGGTTTGGTCACCCTGCACTTCCCCTACCCCATAGAGGGTCGGAAATTTTATCATCTGGTGGACCAACGATGTCATGACTTCAAACTCCTTAAGGACTACTCTTTCTATGATGAGGTTATAGGTCGAGAAGACATTTTCGTCCATAATGAAAAAATTGATCTTCCGAGTTAGCCTCTTAGACCACTCATCACCCATCCGAATGTCCATCTCATACAAACCCAATGGATGGACCTTTTCACCGCTAAAACCCATTAACGAATGATGATAGGGAACCAGCCTAGCCCTGCTATGACCTAGGCTCTTGAAGCAAGGCCAAAACATCACATCTGCTGAGCTTCCTCCTTCTACAAGAATACTTTGTACCTCACATCCATGAACTCTTATTATGATCACCAAAGGGTCATCATGTGGAGCTAGGAAGCCTTTAAAGTTGAGTCGAGAGAACCCAACTACGAGAGTATCCATGTATACCTTCTTTCTCTTCTGCGTAGTATCGAAAGACGTTAGGTTTACCACTGATTTGGCCTCTGCCACATGAGCTTTTCTCTCATCCACTTCAGAGCCACCTCCTGTGAGTCCTCCGCATATGGTGTTAACACCAAAGGAGATCATACCAACTCTCTTCACTGGGGTGTTTTCATCTTTTGGTGGGAGGTCCGGATCGTCCTCATCTTCGTCATTCGTGCCATTATCTCTTCATGCTGTGGTGTCCTCATGACATTTGTCGTGTCTCTTCTTTTTGGGGTCTTCCCTTCCCCTTTTGGGAGATTTATCGTCAAAATATTTCCTCAACTTTCCTGACTTCAACATCTTCTCGATCTCATCCTTCAAGGCGCAGCACTTGTCTGTTATACGACCATGGTCTTGGTGGAATTAACACCATAAGTTTTGGTTCCTCTTACGTGGAGGAGCCTTCAACTTCTCTGGCCATCTTAGGGATCGGTCATTCTAATTGAGGATGTGTTCGCATCTAATCGTAATAGGGGTATAACGTGCAAACATATCAACAGTTGACCTATTCTTTCCATCCGTTTTTCTTTGGAACTTTCCGCTGCCACTGCCGTTCTCATCCTCATACTTGGCGGCCATAGCCTCTTCAGCGTTCATGACCTTCCCCAGACTTTCCAATAGCTCTGCCATGGACTTTGGAGGGTCTTCCATAAGTTTCCACAACAATTTTCCCTTCTGAAGACCTTTTATGAGGGCGGTCATGGCAATATTCTCTTCGTAATCGTTAACCTCAAGTTTTTCCTTGTTGAACCTGGCGATGAAGTCTCTTAGGCTCTTGTTCCTCTCCTCCTTGACATACATCAGATGGGTGGTCTTCTGTTGAGGTCTTACCCCAAAGCAGAAGTTGTGAATGAATCGTTCAACCAAGCCCTTGAAGTTCTCAATTTAATTCTTTCGAAGAGAAGTAAACCAGATGTGTGTTGCTCCTGTCAAAGTCCCAAAGAAGGCACGACACTTCATCTCATCTGGTATCGAATAGATGTTCATCACCCACTGATACATCTCAATGTGATGTACAGGGTTGGTGCTACCGTCATACTTAGGAGAGACCACGTGTGGTTTGAACTTAGCAGGGGTCAAAAAGTTTACTATCCTGGCCACAAAGGGGGAGCCTTTCGAGAAACCTCTTTGCAATGAGTCACGACTTTTGATGAGGTCTCCTATCTTTTCTTCAAGATGTTGAATAGAGTCCTTACATGGTCTTGCAATGTCGGCCTGGCTGAGGTTATCCCCGTCCACCTCCAAAGGGTGGACTGAGGGTTCCCCAGCCACAGCACAAGGTCGATTGTTGACCTCTTCCGGGTCTCTACCTCTTCCTGCATGGGGTCGGCCTTGATTAGGCCGATGTTTCCCCTCTTCCCTTTATGAGCCAACTGCACTTCTCGACCTTGATAACCTTATCTTAGGTCATTTACCGGGCGTAACCTTTCAAAAGTCGATCCTCTGCTCAGTCGATCAAAAGTTTATCCTCGTTGTTGGGCTTCGTCTGCCCTTTCCCCTCCATAACTTTCCTCCGGTTGGCAGGATGAACTATGTTGTTTGAAACTTCATATGGCTCCCAACAGTCTTCTGGGGCGTCTTTCGCCTCTAGATCATCATACCTGTCCACAGGGCAAGGGTTTCCTTATCTCCCCAAGCGCAAGCGCCTAAGGTCAGCAATGTCCCTCCTCCGCTGGGGATTAGGTTGGTCTTTTTGCGGTGCCTGGGCTAGTCCCCTAACATCAGGATGTGGCTGAGAAGCCACCGGGGTGATCATCTCCGGTGAGACTCCAGGTGGCCTCATCATATTTTGGCTGAGCTGTGCAAATTGCTCCTGCATTGCTTGTTGCGTCCCCTCTAAAGACCTCAAGGCTCCGTCCACTTCCGCTATTTCAGAATGGGGCGGTGCCTGGATGGAGCTGGGTCCTCCCACTCCAGGAGGTGAAAGAGGTGGTGGTAATTCTGGTGCCATGTGTTAACGCTAAAGAGATGGTGTAGTAAATGGGCTTAATACGATACAGGACCTCTTTCAATGGTGAAACATCTCTGCGCAGTGGTGGAGGCCTGGTTCACCACTAGAGTCTCTGGTGAGGTTAAGCAACGGATGGGGAAGAGATTGCTTCTCGTTCCCACAGACGGCGCCAAAATGATGATGCTGGAAACAGTACCACCCTTCAAGGTGTTTGTGAGATCAATTCAATGTTAACAATGGCAGCATAATGGTATATACACATATAGGAGAAGGAGGTGAGGAGAAGAGGATTCACACTGGGATATAAGTGGTTCAGCCAATTAGTCCTACATCCATTGTGCAAGTGTATGATGTGCATCACTGTATGAGGGCTCTAATGGCCATAGATACAATCTATCAAGATTTCTCTCTCTACAAGTGTATTTAGATAGAGTTTCAGCTAGGGTTGCTCATTTCTCCCCCCTCCAGGAAGGAGAAGTCATGTATATATAGTACCTAGGGGGTGTAATGTACCCCCCATGCATGCAATGAGCATGTGTGTGTTGATCTAGACAATACGATGAAGACATCTGTCACTGTCACATGTAGAGAATGATGATGAAATATTCCCCCCATGTAAGGGGAATGATTTCTTATAACTGATTTGTGTACACGTGTTCTTATCCTCACATATGCGCATAAGATCTCGGCCCTGTCTGGTCACAACCTCGGCATCGAAGAATACAAGGTTGGTAAAGTCTGGTTGATGTACTATCCGAGATTAATCATGATGATCTCAACCCATGTGGGGCCGAGGTATAATAAGTTGAGTCATAAGGTCGGCCTGGGCCGAGGTTGAGGTGGAACATGCTAGGAACAACGACTGAGACCCTGTCGAAGCTGGCCTTGATGGAAGTGTAACCTCTGTAACCTCGGCCTTCTCCCAACCGAGGTTGTCATCTTCTGGATGGTCTGATAAATAACTATTCCCATGGATCATGGAGACTTCACTTGCCTAGTTATCTTGCCTGAGACGAGACCGCTGGTCATTGATCTCAGATCCTTCCAACATCGGCCATACCAATGGCCGAGGTTGATGTCTCGGAGTCGAGGGGGTACACTTGGGGCATATCAAAGTTTGATATAAAAATAAGTTTCCTATTTAATCTAACAAATTAGTCCCAACACGTCCCATACCGCTTCCGACTAAAAATTTGAATTACTGAATTAATAACTCACATCAATATCAATAACGTCACATTCATTTTAATATCCAAAAATTCGGATTTAAGCCAATGAATTAATTTATAATACAATCCAATTCATCCATTTATTTAAAATATAACACATACTAAAAGTCATTAAAATTACGGGGTATTACAATGTAATCCTTTTAAAACTCTTTAAAAACATTTTAAAACATTTCTTTAATCAAATAATATTCTTAAACAATTTTAAATTAAATTCCGAGTCACATTGAAATTACATATTCATACCTGAGTGGTCTCGGAATCCAGTTTAATTGAAGATAAATTTCCACCATAAACTAACATGATAAATCTTTGAAGCTTTACCGCAATGTCTTCAATAAACTGCAAGAAGTCATAGTATATGTGGGATCGTGATAATTAAAATACTACTTATGACTCAAAAGTGTTTTGTTCCGGGAGTAAGTCAAATAAACATACATCGGACACAAATGGAAATTTTGTTCTTACATGCTCCTCCTTTCTCCATGACTCTATGGGTTTAAGAATCCTATAATCACCAGCTAAGGATATGGGTGGGGACCAACCCTTAACTACCGCATGCCATACCTGCTCATCTATTACTCTAGACACCACATTCTAGGATCCCCATAAGATTATTTCTAGGTCCCTAGGACCTCCCCAATTCAGCATATGCCCTAGGTCATCCTTCGAGTATCTATCTAGAGGCCATCGGGCACTCTCAGGACCCGTTCGACTCCGATCAACTACATCATCAGAGTGAAAGTTCAATGAATATATAAAATTCCATAAATACCCTTTCCAATGGTCTTCCCCATCATGAATCGACATAATGGTTCAGGAAAATGAACCATTTTACTATAGAAATTGACCCTAATTAAATTTGACCCTAATTAAAATCAGAAAAACTGGGTGCTCCAGGCCCCAATTTGACCCTAATTAAATTTATCATCAGAGCGAGAGATCAATGGATATTTAAAGGGTACTGAAACCCCTTTCCATAGGTCTTCCCCATGTACAAAATGACATAATAGTTCAGACGAACGATCAATTTTCTCCCGAAAACTAATTTGGAGGCCATCGAGAGCTCCCGAGCTCCGTTTGACAAAATCCAACTCTTCAGCTTAAAGGAGACTGAATGAATATTCTAAGGTCACCAGATTCCCTTTCTAATAGTCCATCCCGTGTGTCAATCGACCTTACAGTACGGATGAATGACCCATTTTACTCTGAAAGGTCATCGGGCCCTTTTAGACCCCGTTTGACCAAAGTCAAATATCAGAAACGAGCGAAGCTCTTTGGAATATCAAAGTAACTCACACAACCTTTCCAACAGTCCACCTCGTGTGCAATTTGGACTTACGATTTGGATAAATGATCCATCATCATCTGACGATCTTCAATCCAAAGGACCGATGGGCGCTTCTGAGCCTCATTTGAGCCAAAGTCAACCTCCAAACCTGGGAGAAAACCTAAGTATTCTCTAAGGTCTCTGAATTAACTTTCTAACGATATGCCCCGTTCGTGATTTGGACTTATGGATTGCGTTTTACGATCATTTTTCCGTAAAATCTATATGAGACTACCAATTGGCAGGTCCATTTCCCTGCCTAGTGTGTCTAGGATTACCTATCGATATGTAGGACAAGGATAATGCCAATCGACAGTCCCCCTACCCTATATAAGGAGAACATGATCTCACTTCGAAAGGCACCTCAAAACCATTAATTTCAGTGATCTCGGCAATATTCTTCTGCAATCAGCGAAGTTTCCTTGTGTGAAATTCTCCTTCACCTTTGGTTCCCATAATTTTCATACCCAATTTAGAAAAAATACCCTTCTCTCTCACCCTACATTGATCGCATCTTGCAAGGAAGATCATCAAAGATCAAGGTCTAAACATCCTTCTCCCTCTTTATCTTTTACTTTATATCATACACAGTAATATCTCATCCTTTGTTAATAGTATTGCCCCCAATATATTTTCTACAAAAAAAAAAAAACAATGAAAAAGAGGGTTATACCCATTAATTCCGACAGGATTCTTCATCACATTTTCTCAAAACTAAAAATATATTTTCTCCCCACAAACATATATTAAACTCTTATTTTAATCGACGAGTTAAACCCCATCCTCTTGCCGCATGCGAACTATGTGGACTTTGAGGCCTTTATAGGCAACGTAAGCGTTTCAGGCTAACACCCGAGACACAAGTCCTATTTTAACATTTTCATCTTTTTCCTATTTTATCAGTATATTATTCATATATATCATTGTTGTGATCCATACTTGCGTCTTATTTAACATATATTAACGTTTCAGCATAACTATTAATATCTTTATAAGTGCACACAAGATATTTTTCTAGTTATTATTTTGGGAACATTCCTACGGATGACCTCACCCCATCGACCCCAAGTTTATATCACCTCTCACTTACTTTTGACTTCACACACTTTCAAATAATCTCCATGTACACCTAACACTACCTGCACTTGTATATAAGTTCATTTTTATCCACATGTTGCACACAGCACATAGAATATCCATGCCTGGGTGTCAGTAGCTCACGCGTCCACTTATCACACTTGTATGTATCCATGCTCACTTACAATTATCACACACCACCTGTAGTTGATCCATGCTAAGATTCACTACCACACACTCACTTATATATATTAACACATTATTCACTCTCATGTATCCATGCTTAGTGTAATCTTCATGCTCCATTATAGATTTACATTTAATGATACTTGTACATTATTCCTTATTAACATAGTGCTCATCATGAATAAAATACTCTCTCCATAATATACAAATCAAGAATCATGCATTTTCCACACTACATCACAAAGAACTTGGCTATTGACAAAAAATTATCCTGTACTGGGAGGTCACTTTGTGTTGGGCTCTGGTCCGGCAGACCGCAGTTAGCCTAGGCAATATGACTCTCACCTTCTATTGGCCTAATACCTTCGACTTATATCGAACGATTCCCCCGGCATCACATCGCTTTACCGAAGTCATAACGGGATGTATATAGCAGGAAACTCGTTCACGTACATCCACTATATCAAATTCTCACTCACACGTACTATCCCCACTAGATATATAGTCAGGCAATTCACGTACACTCAGGTATATCAAATGGCTTGTCCATACGTACCGATTGCCTTCAAAAGCAAGACGTATATTATGGAAGTCATGCAGGGGAGGACCTTTCCACTAACCCAACAACTGCATACCCTCATATAGGCATCAAACCCAGGGCACTCATATTTAGTTTGTTGGTTATTACACGAAACTCTACCGAAATGGAGGGTCGGCATGCCGCCCAAATTCTCGTGCGATTTCATCTTTTTCCAAAACAGGACCTTGTCCATAAGCTTGATAACAAATCAAACAATGTCTTACATATTTTTCAAACTCAATTTTTCGAAGCTTAGGAACCTTCTGGCATTTTTTAGCATTTAGGTAAACCTAATACAAGTGAAAACATAATAATAATAATAATAATAATAATAATAATAATAATAATAATAATAATAATAATAATAATAATAATAATAATAATAATAATAATAACAATAATAATAATAATAATATTAATATTAATAATAATAATAATAAGAAGAAGAAGAAAAATAATAACAAAAATAATAATAATAATAATAATAATAATAATAATAATAATAATAATAATAATAATAATAATAATAATAATAATAATAACAATAATAATAATTATGGTGAGACTCATGTCTCGTTTTTCCTCCTTCCTTAATAATAATAATAATAATAATAATAATAATAATAATAATAATAATAATAATAATAAGAGTAAGAATAAGAATAAGAATAAGAATAAGAATAAGAATAAGAAGAAGAATAATAAGAATAATAAGAATAACAACAATAATAATAATAATAATAATAATAATAATAATAATAATAATAATAATAATAATAATAATAATAATAATAATAATAATAATAATAATAATAATCATGTTGAGACTCGTGTCTCGTTTTTCCTCCTTCCTTAATAAAAGTGTCAAAAATATTGTCCCCTCTTTTATCAAGATACCGAAAACACTTTTCCCCCCTTTTTTTTATCAAAATACCAAAAACATCTTTCCTCCTTTTATCAAAAAATGCCAAAAAAAAATTATCCTCCCCTTTCCAAAAAATTGGCAAAAATGTTTTCCCCTTTCCCAATAAAAATAATTCTTCCTTTTTTATTTCAAAAATAAATTCGAATAATTTTCTTTCTCTGGTCGATCTCATACCCGACCCTTGGCCTAGCTCCCTATTGGCTTTGTTAATCCATCGAACCAACTCGAAGCTCCGTCAGTTCTCCCATTACTTCGTCCGAGTCAGAAATCCACCTTCACCAAATCTCCATGGAGAACACATACCAAGTACCTAATGTGTAACCTGATTTGATGATGGTCCTAGTCCAACTTACTGCCAAGATTGACAACCTTCAAACTAAGGTTCATGAGATGAAGCACTATCGGGTCCCTATTCCAGAAGACTCTGAGGTCCTCTTCCCTCATTCTATGGTCCACCCACACCTGAGCCTCTTTGGTTCTCAAAAGAATATCATCATGTCCCACGTGTCCCTCCTTTTAATGGTCCACCACCATCTCAGCTCCCTCTGTCGAATCTTTTCCAACCAGGGGCTAACCCTCCAGTGCCCGTCGATCAAAAGGAAGAAAAGTTAAATAAGGTCAAGGAGGATCGTAATCTGTTAACAAAGAAGTTTAACCAAGTCCGAATCTTTGGGAACTACGTGGATTACGCCCATATGTCTACCTGCCCTAAAGCAAGGCTAACATTGAAAAGTTCGGGGGTAGCGCCTCCCCAATTGTTCATCTTTGAAGCTACCATCGAGCCATGACTCTCCTAGGTGACTCTGAAGAAATAATGGCACAAACGTTCCAAAAAACTCTGAGAGACAGCACTCTTCGTTGGTTCTTATCCGTCAAGGAATCCATATTTTAGAGTTGGGAGGATGTTTCGTATGAATTTTCATCGTAGTGAAAATACAGTGAGGAGTTGGAGGTTACAGTCCGTGAGGTAAAATCTCAGAAAACTATCAGCAATTTCATAGCAAGGTAGAGGAAGAATGTGGCCCCCATAACTAACCAACCTTGAGAAGAGGATCAAGTTAGTATTGTGAAGAAAAACTTCTTACCCAATGTCTGAGCGATGATGGGAGGATAATATTACCCACATTTTTTAGTCGTCCAGAAGTAAGAGTGGATATTGAAAAAAGTATTGACAAAAATAGAGACTCTGACAAAGAAAGTATCCTAAAAATATAGGAAGCCTAGTACAGTCTTGACCATCAACAACATCTCACAACCTTCTACCTCTTGGGTGTTAGAAAGTCGTGTCAACCCAGTTAGAAAAGAATACACTAAACTTCATACTCCCCTCTCCAAAGTCTACCAAGCACTATTAAGACGAAATCTCATCAAGCCGTTGGACCTCGTCCATTACCGAACCCATTTAGAAAAAATTTCAAACCCAAGCCCATTGTGATTTCCATCAAAATGCTGACCATACCACTGATCAATGCTTCCATATCCAAAATGTAATCCAAGGTCTGATTGACTAGGGTGTCATTGGCCCACCAGCTATTCCTAAACCAAACACCACTCACAATCCACTTCCAAACCATAAAAATTCCATATTTTTAAAAAATTACCTGGAGTTCTATTCATATACCCATATTGTACTTGGTAACGCACCCATCATACCCGTATTTTCACCTAAACCCTTAAAGTTTGCCCATATTTTCTCTTCTACCATACTTATTTTGCTGACCAAGCCCTGCCTTTTCTTACAAAAGCATTTATTGTTGTTCATACTTATTTCGAGGGAAAATATGCAATTGCTAGCAGTACGGAACCACCTTCTAGAGTTCGGGATGAAATTTCCCTCGAAAATGACCAATGATTACAAAAAGTTCAGCACACTATTCAAAGAAGCCCGAAAGAAGGCCCGTGAGTCAGATACTTGGGTGGTACCTATCGATGGAGTAAGTTAGGATGATGCAGCTCAGATCATGGTAGGCTTATTCCAATAGGCCAATGATATTTAAAGTACGCCCGAGTTACTTGATGCCATAAAGATAGAAGGGAAGTTGGTCCCTTCACTTCAGCATCATCCTATTGAGTGGGAGGATTTATATGAACAAGCCGTTAAGGTTGTGGAATGCATTAACTTCTCATGAAAATATGACATTGTTTCCATTAATTGGGCGAAGAGTTTGATAGTTCATATAAAGAATCAAGCCATTAAAATGTTAGTCTAATAATCAATGTATGTGGGATGATATCATTTGAAGATTTACTAGGAGAGATTGATAAAGTGGCCTTAGAGTCCGAGATAGAAGAATAAATGGGTAGGGGTGGCAACGGGTCGTGTCGAGTCGGGTTCGTGTCGGGTGATAAACGAATCGTGTCAAAAATTCATCCACCCAAACACGATTCGTTTACTAAACGGGTGGAAAAATGAAATTCATACACGATTCGTTTACTTAACGAATGACACGACACGACCCGTTTACACCCGTTAAATAAATGAATGGTTTTGACCCGGTTCACCCGTTTAACCCGGTTCACCCGTTTAACCCGATTAATTCGTTTAACTCGGTTCACCCGTTTAACCCGGTTCACTCGTTTAACACGATTCACCCGTTTAACCCGGTAACCCGATTACTTTAAAAATCTAAAGAGGTAACAACTTACTTATACTTAGTCAAGAATGGAGAATTTTCATAACAAATCGATGTGGGATGCTTAGATTACGGGTTGTTAACGGGTTAACGGGTTATAAACGAGTTAACGGGTTACAAACGGGTCGCGGGTTGCAAACGGGTCGCGGGTTCTAAACGGGTGACGGGTTCTAAACGAGTGAAGGGTTATAAACGGGTGACGGGTTGTAAACGGGTAGCGGGTCACACGGATTCTAAACGGGTGACGGGTCACTAACGGGTTTCGCGAATATACACGAACCCGATTCGTTTTCTTAACGGGTCTGGCGGGTCCACCCGTTTATGACCCGAACCCGTTAAGTCTATACCCAAACCCGCTTAAAGCGTGTTGATTTCGTGTCGGGTTAACGGGTCGTGTCGCAAATTGCCACCCCTATAAATGGGGTTTCAATTCCTCCCCTCCTCTTGAATCATATGATAAGATCTAGGAGAGACTACTAGAGTCTGAATCCGCAATTACCATGGACAGATAAAGAAAATGAAACCGTCAAGAAACTCTCCATGCTAGAAATGACCATCGAGGAGAGCAAGATCCTCGATCGATTGAAGAAAACTTAGGCCAACATCACCTTGTGGGGACTCTTCATGTCTTCCCAACTACACTGGAATGCTCTAATAAAATTACTTAATGGGCCCATAATACCTCCTTTCACCACTCTAGAAGAAGTCGTGAACCTGGTTAGGTCGTGAACCTCTATTAGAATGCTTTCTTTCTCTAAAAAAGAAATCCAAAAGTTTTATCCTAGTCACAATTATTCCCTAAACATCTCTATTGAGGTAATAGAGAAGATAGTCTCGCTCTCACTCATAGATAATGGATCAACACTCAATGTTTCCTCATTAAAAACCTTCAAATTCTCTGCTCTGAAAGTAAGTGACCTAGCTCTAACTTCCTCAGTGGTGCATGGTTATGGCACTACTCGTTGAGATGTGATGTGGTCCATAAAGCTTACAATAGGGGCTGGCCCTATAAATCAGGTTACCGAATTCAAAATTATCAACATGCATGCTTGTTTAGCCTATTGATTGGTGGATCGTGGCCCAACTTCAAGGGGTATCTTCCTCTATCCATGAGAAACTAAAGTTCTTCATCAAGGGGAAGGTCATAACCATCTTGGGCGATGATCATAATTCCGAGAATACAAGCACTAGTAACCCAGTACTAGAGATACAACATGGGGCAAATGACATGCCTCTTTCTTGCTGTCGATTCGAACCACTTGCACTCCCAGCAGGGGATTATTTTAAATACCAAGTTTATCCCAAGAACAACCCTTATGATAATGTCAACGTGATACAGATGCCCAAAAATATGCACTTTATGCCTGGACTGGGGTTGGGACGATTACAATAGGGGATAATGGAACCTATAGTACTAAAGAAGGACTTTCATCCATGTGTCCTAGGTTATCAACCATCATCAGAGGAACTCAGAATCTTCCGCTAACCCCGGTTAAAGAAAAGTTTAGAAAGTACCAAAACTATTTCAGGGGACTCCTAGTGTCTTTTGTAAAAGAGGGTGAAGATTTTACCTTTTGTGTCTTTTTTGAACTATAGTATGATCATGTGGATGAGAAGATGAATATAGGGATGAATATCTTCGTCCAAGATAATTACTCACAGGCCAAAAGTTCCCAACATCATGTGTAACCACTCGTTAAGAAGACTACATCTATTATCGAGGTTTCTAAGGGAAGTGACTCTGAATACTCATTCAATCTACAGACACTAGGGATAACACTCTGCATGATCTACTCAGGCACTCCATCATCGAATCCATCCATCTTGATCAAGACTACTAATGATCCCTCCTCAACTTGCATGTTATACCAGTTCCACTTGCTGAAATATAGCCCAACCCAGATGTGTTTCCTATTTTTTTCCTTTTTTGTTGGTCCTCCCTTCTTCTCATAATAATGTAATCAAGACGTCCTTCGACGAGGTTCTTAATAAATTTTCTTTTCGGGAATGAAATAAGTAAAGATTTTAAGTATTTTATTATGCTTTACATTAATTGTCATGATTCTAATCAAACTCTTGATGATGATGATTTTGCAAATGAACATTTCTTAATTGATCTTAATGAGGTTAATACAAAAAACATAACCACTTTCAAATTAATGAAGATGAAACTATTATTATTAATATCGGTTCTAGTAGCCAACTATATGAGATTATGATAGGGTACACCCTTGATGAGCATGAGCACTCACAACTCCCTGAATTTTAAAGGAATTTGTGGACGTTTTCGCATGGTCCTATGATGACATGACCGACATCGATCCCAAAATATCTCAACCTAAGATTCCAACTTTATTGAAATATAAACCAATCAATCAAAAACTGGAAAATCTCTGCACTGAATCGTCACTCAAGTTCAAAGAGGAGGTTTTCAAACAGTTGAATGTAGGCTTCATCCGATTGATCGAATATCCCATATGTCTAGCCAATATTGTACATGTGCCAAAATTAGGAGGAAAGATTTTCATGTGAATTGATTACTGAGATTTGAACAAATCCTCTTTAAAAGACAATTACCCATTACCCAACATCGACATGATCGTGGATAACACGACCAGTCATGCTCCCAAATTGTTCCTCAATGGGTTTTATGGATAATCAGATCAAGATTCACCCTGATCATCAAGAAAAAATTGCATTTAACACCCCTTGGGTAACCTTATATTACACAGTTATGCCATTCAGTCTTAAGAACGCAGGGGATACCTACTAAAGGGGTGTCATAATCATTTTAGATGATTTCATAAGTAAAAAGGTGAAGGTTTATATAGATGATATGATCATTAAGTCTAAGACTCAGGAAGGTCATGTCTCGAAGTTCTACAAATGACTGTGGCAAATCCAGATGCGACTTACACTACACCAAAACTAGCGATTGGTCACGGCCAAAATCCCTGACAAAAACTGTCGGTCGCGGACTTGGGCCGTGACCATTTCGGGCGTGACCATTTTTGTGCGTCGCGGCCCAAGTCCGTGACCCAAAAATGGTCATGGCCAAGAGAGGGTCACGGCAGATGGTCGCGGACTTGGGCCGTGACCCATACCGTGACGGATCACGGCCCTCATCCATGACCCACAACCGTGACAAATTGATCGCGGCCCAAGTCCACGACCCACGTCCGTGACAAAAAAAAAATTGGTCGCGACCCTCATCCGTGACCCACAACCGTGACAAATTAGTCGCCGCCAAAGTCCGTGGCCCACAACCGTGACAAAAAAAATAAAAACAAATGGTCGCGGACTTTGGCCGCGACAATTTTTATGCGCGACGAAAAAAAATAAAAATGGTCAAGGACAAAGTCCATGACCATATTTAACTATAATTTAAAAAATATATATATATATATATATATATTTTTGGTCCAATCCTAAAATTGGGGATCCTGTGAGTGCACCGTCGGTTGCTACGTGTAACATTGGACGCGTACGTGTTATTACAAATATTTATTATTGGTAAAACAATAAAAAAATCACAAATTGCGAATCGAGAACGTTGTTAATAAACAAATATATATACAAACTTATAAATATTACACGTCTTAATAATTCAAAGACAAAAAAAAAATTGGGCAGAGTTCCCTTTATTTTCTTGACATTCCAAAATCTGTAAATGTAAAACCTACTTATTATAAAGCCCGCACGGCCATAAAATTCAACAATCAAATTATAAAAGTCCGCACGGCCATAAAACTAAACAATAAAAGCCCGCACGACTGTAACACAAAAAAAATCCTCAATGTCCAAAACATATAAACAATCTTTATGCTGTAGACCATTGCCTCCTTCGTTGGTTCCGTGTGCAAAAATCCTACAAATAATGGGATACATAAAAAAAATATCAGTAACCAAGTAGTTTTACAAAAAATTTAATCAAGCTGAAAAATTGCATATATGAGTTAAAATTATCAGTAACCAAGTAGAAATATGCAAATTATCGTCGTATTCTCAAACTGGAAGTCCCACGGTTACGGGGTCAGTTCCTACGAGTTACATTGGTCCCGTGGGAGGTGTTGGTGCCACCCACGGGGACGTTCAGGGGCAGTTTCGAGTTTTCACCCTCTAACGCCACGTTTTGCTTAAGTCTAGAAATATTAAAATTACCGTTGTATTCTCAAACCGGGAGTCCCGCGGCTGCGGGGTCAGTTCCTACGAGTTACATTGGTCCCGTGGGAGGTGTTGGTGCCACCCACGGGGACGTTCGGGGGTTGTTTCTAGTTCTCACCCTCTAACGCCATCTTTTTAAGCCTAAGTCTAGAAATATGCAAATTATCATCGTATTCTCAAACCGGGAGTCCCGCGGCTGCGGGGTCAGTTCCTACGAGTTACATTGGTCCCTGGGAGGTGTTGGTGCCATCCACGTGGCCGTTAGAGGGCTATTTCGAGTTTTCACCCTCTAAAGCCTTGTTTTTAGGCCTAAGACTATAAAAAAGAAAATTATCGTCATATTCTCAAACCGGGAGTCCCGCGGCTGCGGGGTCAGTTCCTACGAGGTACATTGGTCCCGCGGGTTGTGTTGGTGCCACCCACGAGGACGTTCAAGGGATGTTTCGAGTTTTCCCCCTCTAACGCCATGTTTTGCTTAAGTCTAGAAATACGCAAATTACCGTCGTACTCTCAAACCGGGAGTCCCGCGGCAGCGGGGTCAGTTCCTACGAATTACATTGGTCTCGTGGGAGGTGTTGGTGCCACCCACGGGGACGTTAGCAGTTTGTTTCGAGTTTTCACCCTCTAACGCCATGTTTTTAAGCCTAAGTCTAGAAATATGCAAATTACCGTCGTATTCTCAAACCGGGAGTCCCGCGGCTGCGGGGTCAGTTCCTACGAGTTACATTGGTCCCGTGGGGTAAGTCTAGAAATACGCATTTGATATTGCAGGACATGAATTAAAAAAATGCAGAACATTGGATATATGCGTATATATGCCCACTTTCAAAATGAATTAGTGAAATTTGACTTTACAAAAATACAGAACATCACTCATCTTTGTGAATAGGCATAATGCTTCAATGACAAGAAATATGTAAGTAAGCAATTTTGAAAACCTTCAAACTTTGCGGTATTTACTCAAACACTTGGGCACTAATTGTAATAAATCATAAAAACAAAAGGTATCCTTTGCATAAAACTCGAATTAACCCAACAACACTCAAAACTTTGGCCCCCTACCAAAAATCTTGGATCCTCCACTTTACCTTTAAGCTATCATACTTGAGGTTGCATCCGCACTTTATACATATATAATCAATCGCAACTTAAAGTTAAAAAACTGAGAAAGATTCTTTATTTAGCAGGAGCCCTCCTAATATTAAAGTGTGAGACTGTCCTGTTTAAAAATTATAGTGTTAAACAGTAATATTACCAGTTTATATAACTATTAAATTAAAAAAAAAGAAAAGAAATTGATACGTGCTTGTTTAGAGAGATGGGGGTACCTGAGGAGGGTAAATTTATCGCAAAGTGATCGAGTGCTTGAGCCATCACCCGTGTACACAACGCAATTGAGATCCTATTGTTTAAGAACTCTTCATGTATGGCACCAAATCAGACTTTCTTCTTATATGGCTTTCACTGCACACTAAAGAACTCTCTCTCCTCCACCGCAGTCGTTAATGTATGGGTGAAAGAACCCTACCGTCTTCTTTCTATTTCTGAGACCCTTTACAACAATCGAAATGAAAGAAACCCTACAGTCCACCACCGCCGTCGTTAGTTGAACCCTGCTTGCCATTTAACCAACAATCTGTGTACCCTATTTTAAAATTACAGTGAAGGTAAAAGAAGGAAAAGTATAACATGATAATACTCAACAAAAATCCCCCGAAAATACAAAAAAAGAACACCAAATTAATCCTTTTACTTAAACTTGAAATACCGATTTCTATCAATAAATTTGAAACCTCAATTCAATAACTCGCAAATTCGATGTCAGGTGGAATAATTTTCTAAAAAATTTAATCCCCACAGAAGTAAAAAAGTGGTTTCTTCTCTTCAAAAAAATATCTATGATAGCCTAATAGGAGCATTACTTTAGAAGTGTAACCAACAATTTGTGGACCCTCTGACTTTTTCCAAAAAATAAATCCCCATATAAGTAAAAGAGTTGTATACCACTCTGCTTCAAAAATTAATTCGGCACAATATCCAGTTTGTATCCAACATCAAATTAACCACAAAATCTTAAAGTGAAACAGAGAAATCAAAATAGATTAAAGCATAGAAATCACAACATATATATACACAACTTTCTTTACTTTGTAGTGAAACAACATATCGTGAGATAGAAATGGGAAAGGAGAGATGAGAATCGATGAAACATCTCACCAGAGAAATAAGCCACAGTCCACCACCGTCGTCGTTAGTCGTTACCACCGACGGCCTCGACCTTTGGTTCACCGGAAAAGCCACAGTCCCATCGATAAGGGGTTTTTTGAGCGCGGATATTTCATTGGGGGGAAATGAAAGAAACGAAGGTTACTGAATGAGAAAAGTAGCGTTTGTTTTTTTAAAGTGAAGCAGCGCCAAATGCGGTGTTTTATTTTTTTAAGATTGAATCTATTCACGGCTCTCAGCCGTGACTCACCAGAAGAAACACCACCGAAACCAAAAGACCCATCAAACTGCATATGGTCACAGCCCATAGCCGTGACCCCCAATGTGTGTATTTTGTGCTTCGTCATGCCTATGGTCGCGACCCAAGTCCGTGACCAATTCGCGACCAAGCTTGGAGGGAATTTTGGCGTGAGTTTGGTGCTAAGATGGTCACGACCTGGTCATGGCCCAAATTCGCGACAACTTTGGTCACGAACTTGGTCCATGACCACTTCTAGAGCCTCGATAATTTAGTGTGATAATAAATATGGTCACCCCAAATATTGAGTGGGTCACGGCCCAAGTCCGCGACCAGCTGGTCGCGGACTTGGGCCGTGACCCACTGGGTGTGACCATTCGTAGGATTTGGTGTAGTGTAACCCAAATAAATATGTCTTTGACGTCACGAAATGAGAGCTTTTGGGATTCATGGTTAGTGAGAAGGGCATTGAATTAGACCCTGCTGATGAACCCCTAATGGAGAAAGAATTCTAGGGATTCTTGGGAAAATTATAGTATATCAGCCCATTCATTAGCCAGTTGACTTCTATTTGTGAACCCATCTTCACACTCCTCCAAAAGGATTCAATCAAAGTCTTGAATGAATCTTATTAGGAAGCCTTTGATCGAATCAAGCAATATCTAACCAGAGCTCCGGTACTTATACCACTATAACCAAGTCTCCCTCTACTCAGATACTTGACTGTAACAAACACCGTGGTTGGGGTTGTGCTAGTCCAATACCTTAAAAAAACCATGGAGAAGGGGAAAACTACTATGCTAGTTGAAAATTGGCTGGGTATGAAGTCAACTACACTGCCTTGGAGAAAACATGTGTCGCTATTATCTGGGTTACTCACAAATTACGACACTACATGCTTGATTTTCCCATCAGAATTGTGTCTCGAATGGATCCTATTAAATGGCTACTTAAGAAACCTTCCTTGTCTAGTCGAATGGCCCAATGGTTGATGCTACTAGCTGAGTTCTATATTGTTTATTTCATGCAAAAAGGCATGAAATAAAGATCTATCTATGACTACCTTACTGACTACCCCATAGAAGAAGACGACATTTGGATCTTCGAATTCCCAGATGAAGCTATCCTTTGCACCTCTCAGGAAGAACTCCAGTGCCAATTGTTCTTTAATGGCGCGACTAATAAGAAATGATATGGAATTAAGATACTCCTAATCGCCTTTGATGACACTCGCACTTCAATTGCCATCAAGCTAGATATTCCCCACACTAACAACATAATCGAATATGAGGCATGCACCGTAGGCCTCAAAGTCACTCTCAAGAAAGGTATCTAGTGCCTAGATGTCTATGGGGATTCTTCCTTCATTATAGACCAGGTCCTTAGAAGATGGAAAGTCAAAGAGCAAAGCTCCTTCCCTTCCATACCCACCTAGAAGAGATGGCCTCAGAATTTTGAGACATCACATTCCACTACTTGCCCCGAGCAAGGAATAACTTAGTCGATGCTCTTTATACCTTAGCCTCCAGGGTTGACATGCCCGAGGGAATAACAATGGCCCCTTTCCTATGCCAAAAACAAGCTAAACGGACCCAATGCTACCATAAGGAGCTCATCACAAAAAAGGATTCCAATATGACCTAATGTTGTTACTGAGGCATTTGGAGCCTCCTGAAGTAGGGTAGGTATCCCCAAGGTGCCAACAAAAATGATCGAGTGACCTTCCAAAAATTGGCTCGCCAGTACATTGTCTACGATAAGGTACTATTCAGGAGAAAATTCGAAGTAACCTATTTGAACGGCACCAAAAATGCTGACATTGAGAATGATGAAAAAAATCCCTAGTGAGGAATGTGGACCCCACATGAATGGCCATATGCTTGCTAAGAAGGTCATCTGATTGGGGTACAATTGGACTACTATGGTTCAAGATTTCACCTCCTATGTTCAGAGATGCCTTAAATGCCAACAGTTCTTAATCTTCAGCAATTACCTCCATGAGAATTATACAAGACGACTTTTTCCTGGGCATTCTCCACATGGGGCATCAATATTCTATGGAAAGCCACACCCAAAGCCTCCATTGTGCATGCGTTCATCATGGTTGCCATTTATTACTTCACCAAATGGGTCAAAGCCAAGTTATACGCAGTATTTAACGTAAAAAACGGTAGCCAAGTTCATCCAAAAGAACATCATCTGTTGATACGGGGTTCCACATGAGCTAGTGTCAAATAACTGGTTAAATTTCGAGGCAAAAGTCACAAAATTAATCTACAAGTATGGGATTCAGAGACATAAATCATCTCCCTGCCAACCATAAACCAACGGTGTAGTTGAAGATGCTAATAACAACCTCAGAGAAATAATCTATAAGATGATCGAAAGTTGTCTAAATTAATCTGATCGGATCCCTTGCACCCTATGGGGCTACCGAACTTTAATTCGATCATCTACTGGGGCTACCCCCTACTTTTTGGTTTACGACATAAAAACAATCCTACCCGTTGAACTAGAAATACCTTCATTATGCATCATGCTTGAAAGCAAAGTCAATGAAGAAGATTGGCATCAAAGTCACATTAATGACTTATCACTCTCAAATGAAAGGAGGCTAAAGTCTCTATATCCTATATAGGGGGACCATCGTTGGATAATGCAATCATTTAACAAGAGAGTTAAGGATTGTTGTGTCTGATAAGCGGACGTAGCCCTCAAAGAAATCATACAACCTGTCTGGGACCCTAGAGGGAAATTCAAGCCAACCAAGAATGGCCCCTAAATCGTGAAAAAGATCTTATTCGATGGAGCTGCTATACTCACTGACTTTGACAGAGAAGTGATGGCGCGCCTAGTTAACCTGGACCATCTCAAGAAATTCTACCCCTGGTCAACAAATATGGCACTCTATGACTCCTCTCATCCCCTTTTCTATTCTAAAAAAATTCTTCATTTTCCTCTGCTCAGAACTACGTGGGGCCTGATCCTTTAAAAAACCTTTTTTCTTTCAAAAATGAGACTCAAAAAAAGTTTAAAAACCTCTATAGGTACATAGGCATCTCGTATGCTTTACATGGGCACGGTTTCCTTATTTTTCACAAAGATGCTATTATTTTATTTTCCTTGAGAACGGCTGTTCATTTTATCATGTACATGAACAAAAGGATTATGTATGCCTTAGCGATTGGTATTGATAATTCAAATCTAAAACTCATTAAGAGGCACGGCAATATAATTAAAATACTTTTGTGTTCCATTATAAGAAAATTCAGGACAATTACACGAAATATCAGCGAAGGGAGTCAGACAACTACCCGTGCCAACCAAACTATCCTAAAACAAATCAAAACAAACTGTCCCTACAAGCTAACCAAACCTTCCCAAATTTATTCTCAATAACCAAACACATAACCATCATAAAATCTTCACAAATAAACACCAGCTTCATAAAAGACCCTATCCATAGCTTCCAGAAGACCCATCCCCATCATCACCTACTCCTTGAGGCTCCTAAACTACCCCTGGTTGGATGGTATAGTGAAGGTGCTCCGTGGAACGATAATCTAGGACCAACATAGAGAAAACCATTATGCTCCCTCCATAGTGTCAAACATGGCAAATCATCTATGTTCAATCTCCTCTACCAATATCTTAGACACTACCCTTTTCCATAACCATTTCCTATAGTCTCCAAAAATGTGCAAAACCCGGCCAAAAAATTGGAAAAGATGAGTTTACGATCGACGATTCTCCCATAAAAAGCCCAATCGCATGCGCAAGCCTTTAATTAAATCCTCTACAAGAAAGAAATACAGGGTATGGGAAGGCACAATTTTCTTCCATTTGACTTGACACAAGAGCTACTAGGGAAAATAGAATGAGGTCTGTTGAAGGTTAACTAACTGAACAGGTCAATATTCTACTAGTTCCAGAATGGGCTGCAACTCCCCCCACCAGAGGCAACGACCAATGAATACATTGAGCTTCGTGCTCCAGAAACCAGTTTACCTAGTTCTCTATAGATGGGCTAAAGTTGATGAAATAACAAGCGAAGAAATTCGGCACAGCTATAAAGGGATATTTAGGGGGACCGCCAGACGAAATCTCTCGGCACTCACATGAACATCATAACCAGTCTACCTCTCAAGAAATCAAAAAGGCCTCCCGCCAAGAATTTAGATTGTTCAGGGCCTCTGTCGGTATCATCGCCATAGGATTGCAACGATATGACATCTATGTTGTAATGGCAGATAGTTGAGGGTCCACCGTCAAGTCCCTAATCACTAAGGATAATTGCTCTAGTATTGCCCCCATCATGAAAATCTTGTAGAGGAACATAATACAATAGAAATGAGAGGGAGATCATTACCCCAGCAAGTCGAAGGAGAATTATGGAGAAGTCCTTCTAACAACTCCAGAGGAGACAGAGAGAATTCAGGTATGGTCAATGCTACACTAGGATTTACCCCAACATAACTTAAAACTCCTCATAGGTCGGACATAGCTTGTCCAAGACAAAGTGAAATAATAAAATTCTTCTTCTGCGGCTAGCATCTTCTAATAGATGGGTCGATTGCCCCACAAAGAGCCGACGCTAGTTAAAAGCGTCATAGTCTACATTGTACGAACTCGTAGCCTCTAAATTCTTGAGATATGAATCAAATTTTGCACTGATGGGAAGGTCCATCTTGGAAATAATAAAACAAAAGGCAAGAAATGAACAAGAAGGAGAAAGAAAGGATGAGTGAAAAATAACACCACCTTATCCACTTTTATACTTGAAAACTTTACCTAAAAATAAGAAGTCAGCAAATTCGAATGAAAGACCTGCCCCACCAAACGACTCTAAGCTGCAGGAAAGTGCAATAAAAGCCCTCGAGTGATTTAACATGTTCCGTATGCTGATAGGCATGACAAGGGGTATATCGATTGACAACCCCCTAGTTTTAGAAATTTCTATATTTCCTTTTTTATAAATTCGAAATACCTGAAAAATAAATCTTTATTTCAAAGAATGCTCGAGTTATTCCTTCCCGCCGTATTCATTTTTACCCATCATATCTCAAAAATAAATCTTTTTCTTTGAGTTATTTAAACTCGCTATTTGCAAAGAATAAAATAAGCAATTCTTTTACGGTCTTAGGAATAAAGTAAAGAGTGGATTTAAAATAAGTCATTTAAACAAAAGATAAAATAAAATTTCATTCATTTTTATACATATTGCCATTAACATCTCTTTTCCAGGAAACTAGAAGAAATAAAACAACGAGACTCAGTCTGAAACCCAAAACTCTCCCCCCCCCCCCCTCGGGATCCCCTTTCCCTACGATGAACGCGCTTCCCTTGACAACGGCTAAGGAGCCTACACTACTTGATCCACATCCCTCCTCAGAAGTAGCAGACGGTACCAGGTAGGAAGGAATAGGAATCGAATCCCGAATATAACCATCGCAAAAGACATCCAGTCTGGAATTTCCCTCAGCCAAGTAATAAACACCCAAAAATACTGTAAGAAAATAAAAAGGCAAATCAGTCAGTCTAAAGAAAAAGAAGAAATCATAATGACAAAGGACATAGAAATGAAAATATATACCTCTGGCTGAAGGACGTCCTCCGTCATCCCCAACACCACCGGGTCCACCGCAATAGGGCAGTGATGCATAGTCAATGAGCCCCCTCCAGTTAGTCTGATATTATAGCAGGGAGGAACAAACCGTATGAACAAAACCTCCATTTTCTCCGCCACCGCTTCCCACGATGTACCACTAGTGCTCTGGGTAGACCCCATCAATCGACTCATAAACCTTCCCCAAGTCGTAGGAGGTGAAGTCATATTCACTAAGTTATAGATATATGAGGGCATCAACCAACTCATCATAAAGTTAAGGTAGTCATAAGTCACCACCGTCTTAGTATAGGATAAGTAGGGCTCGCCAATCATCTCCACTGCCTTGGCCCCCTCCGATATCTCTCGTACCTACCTCATATACCTCGGGGGCATCACCGTTGGGACCATCACCTCATCATTCATGATCTGTCAGACTACTCTCTATCCCAAATACCAAGAATAGACAAACTTGTGCACCAACAGCCATTGCATCTGTGCATTCATCCCAATAACCCCTGTGTGCTTGATACCCGTCCCCTAGGGATTGAAAGTCACCTGCATTTTTAAAAAAAAGTAAAAATGAGAAACCTACCTCCAAACGATATGTGGCTCTAGTAAAAATATGTCGAAAACATGGGTGGAAAGAATCCAAAGGAAAATAAAGGATCACTAAAGTCAAGCTCCCCCAGCCATAAAAAGGGATATTCGAAAATACCCTCAAAAATGGTAAACAATGTAAGTGGACAACTTCATCGATCGACACCAACAAAACACGTCCCAACATCAAAAGAATGAATAACCAAACCATATGCCTCATCTGTATCTTATGGATCTCATAGACCCTCTGACTAAGTAAAACCTTCCGGATAAGTGAAATAGAAACTGAGTCCTACGAGAATGTTCACCCCACATCTCATAGTATCGCATCAACCACCATATGTGTTACCCTTAGAGACAGATCCATCTCTATCTGCATACCCTCACAGTTAATCCCCAATATTTGATGGACATCAATGGGGTTCACAATTATCTCCCTAATCCCTAAGTGTATGGTGTGGGGAATGTCCCACCACCTCTCCCCTCCCCACACCTCTCCCCTAGTGCACATAGAATGGTTGTAGAGAGCAGTGTCTTATCCAAAGAAGACGCCAAACGACCAAAACCCACAAAGAAAACTACTCAGTACACCACCGTAGGAAAGTGCTCCCACCCGAAATCCCATGGTCCCCCGAGGGCGCAAGCTCATAGAAGCTATGTCAGTGTGATAAAATAGAAGGAAACCTTTTGTCAAAATTCAAGGAAACAAGAAAATGCAAAGAAGGAAAAGAATGAAAAAGGTCATGTGGTACTTACATTTCCATTATGATTCCTCACCCTAGATGACCGGTGGTGAGAAGGCTCACATAAAAGAGTGTGATCATCCATAACTGGATCAAACAGGTTAAAAGCATTCTCGTTGCCCAAAGCCCGGGGCACCCTAGCCCGCAATTCCATGTTCACCTAATAATCAATGCCCAACCACGCCATGTGGGTTTCCCTACTTGAGAAATATACCATTTTCTATTCTCGAACAAAGAAAGAAAGCAAGAGTAGATTGCAGAAGAGATAAGCATAAGATAGGAAAAGCTAGAAGCTATGCAAAATGAAGAGAATTCGCCCCCTTTTATAGGAGGCTAAGGGGTATGCCGATCGATAACTCCCTGACATTCACCGAACAAAACCTGCCAATTCCCCTTCCCAAGGCAACCTAAAAGACTGTACCACTGTTGTTTATCAATTCCTTCCACCCTCCGATCGACAGTACCCCTAAAATTTCGTACAAAAAATCCTATAAAATAAGAGAAAATCACCAAAAAAATCACAGAAAATTCCCAAAATTGCCAAATAAATATTGGAACATTTCTTCACCACAAAAACCATATTTTAAGAACCCAATCCCCAATCGGATTAATAACACATTTTATCCCCAGTAGCTCACTACAACTCCTCAGCAGAATCCTAAAACCTTATCCTCAATAGAAATAAAATACTTCCCCAGCAAGGCTACGTAATATCCTACCCGTTTCCTAGTAGGGTTTCTTGAATTAAAGTTTTTCCTAGTAAAATTCCATTTGCACAAATCAGAGCTAGAAGCCCTAGCCAAATATCTCTCCTTGATGGAGTCTCCAAGAAACAAATTTGCAAGAGGAATCCTAAAACCTCACGTCATCAACTGTTTCCCTAGCAGAATTTCCAAACTAAGAATTTCAACCCCACAGTAAAACTATCTCTTCTCAAAAAGACGTAATCCCGAAACGGATGTCTCTTCCCTAGCAGAGTCTAAAAAAGGTAAATTAATGACTCCCTAAGGAGCAAACCCCCACATTACAACTTAACGTCTTTAAATTTAGCCTCGAACCTAAGAATTGGTCGCTTTGACTTAAGGTCCTCAGTATTGATCTCGACCCTTAGAATTGGTCACCGTTATTTAATGTACTCGTAATTGACCTCGACCCTCAGAATTGGTCACCTCCTCTTAACTTCCTTATAAATGGTATCGACCCTCATAATTCGTCGCCTCCACTTAAGGTCCTCAGGATTATCCTCGACCCTCATAATTGATCACCCTAACTTAAGGTCCTTTGAATTGACGTTGGCCCTCATAATCGCCCCACTTACGGTCCTCATATTTGACCTTGATCCTCAGAATTGGTTGCCCCTACTTAAGGTCCTTAGAATTGGCCTTGGCCCTCAGAATTGGTCACCCCACTTAAGGTCCTCAATATTAACCTTGACCCTTACAATTGTTCGTCCTTACTTAAGGTCCTAATAATTGACCTCGACCTTCAAAATTTGTCTCCCTACTTAAGGTACTCAAAATTAAGCTCAACCCTCAAAATTGGTCACCCCCACTTAAGATCCTCAGAATTGGCCTCAACCCTTATAATTGGTAGCCTCAACTTAACGTCCTCAGAATTTACCTCGGCCCTCATATATTATCAACGTCACTTAAGGTCCTCATAATCGACCTCGGCCCTAAGAATTTGTCACCCCCACTTAAGGTCCTTATAATCGACTTCGACCCTCAGAATTGGTTGCTTTTACTTAAGGTCCTCAGAATTGAATTATGGTCCTCAGAATTGACCTCGACTCTCATAATTGGTCACCCCACTTGAGGTCCTCAAAATTGACCTCGACCCTAAGAATTGGTCGCCTCCACTTAAGGTCCTAAGAATAGGCATCGACCATTATAATTAGTTTCTTTAACTTAAGGTCCTCAAAATTGACCTCAACCCTCAGAAATGGTCACCCCAACTTAAAGTCTTCAGAATTGACCCCGATCCTCAGAATTGGTTGCCCCCATGTATGGTCCTTAATATTGACCCCGATCCTTGGAATTAGTCACCCTCACTTAAGGTCCTCAAAATTGATGTCGACCCTCAGAATTGGTCGCCTTCACTTATGGTCCTCAGAATCGAACATAGCCATCAGAATTGTTTGCCTCCACTTAAGGTCCTCAAAATCGACGTTGACCCTTAGAATTGGTCGCTTTCACTTAAGGTCCTCAAAATTGACTTATGCATCAGACCTGGTTACCCTTACTTAAGGTCATCACGATTGACCTCATCCCTCAAAATTGGTTGACACCACCTTAGGTCCTCAAAATTGACCTCGACCCACAGAATCTCCATCAACACCATTACCTTAGGTCCTAAGAATCGACATTGGCCCTCTGAAATGGTCATCCTTATCCCTTTGGTCCGCAGAATTGGCCTCTTTCCTAAAACATCATGTGGTAACTATTTGACTACTTTCACTCATTCCAAGCTCACCCGTCTAGGGGCTCTATAGTCACCACATTCTAGGACCCCCCCTAAATATCTCCTTAGGTCTCTAGCACGTCCTTAATTAAACATAAACCCTAGGTTATATTTCAAGTACCGATCTAGACGCCAGTAGGCACTCTCAGGCCCCATTTAATTTAGATCAACTCCATCATTAGAGAAAAATCTCCATGAATCTTCAAATCGATCTAAATCCCCATTTAACGATCTGCACAGTGCGTGAATCGACATAACGGTTCGGATGAACGAACCATTTTACTACTGAAAACCAATCTGGAGGCCACTGAATGAGATTGAATGAATAATTGAAGGGAACTAAATACCTTTTTCCAACGATCCGCCTCGCGTGAAAATCGGCCTTACTGTATTGACGAATGCCCCGTTTTATTCATAAAGGTCACTAGGTGTTTCTGGGGCCCATTTGACCAACTTTAACTCTCCAAATCGAGTGAAGCTCTTGAAACATCAAAGTACCTCACATAACCTTTCTGACGGTCTTCCTTGCACATGATTCAGACTTACTATTTGAACAAATGATACATCGTCGTCCAATGATCTTATCCAAAGGATCAGTGGGCACTTTCGAGCCTAGTTTGACCCAAAGTCAACTCCCAAACTCGGGAGTGACCCGAACTATTCTCAAAGGTGTCCGAATTACCATTCTAATGGTATGCCTCATGCATGATTTAGACATAAGTATTGCGTTTTACGATCTTTTTCTCATAAAATTTGCATGAAACTGCCAATTGGCAGGTTCATTTTACAGTCTATCGGCAGTGTGTCTAGGTCTACCTCTCGTTAGGAAGGACAAGGACAATACTGATAGGAAGTGCACGTAACCTATATAAGGAGAGCTTGATATCACTTCGAGAGGCACCTCAGAACTATCAATTTTAGTTATCGCAACAACATTCCTCTGTAATCAACGAAGTTTCCTTGTGTAAAATTAATATCAACTTTTCAATCCTATAATTTTCATACCTAATTTAGCAAAAATAACCTTATCTTTCATTCCACATTCATCCCAACTTTCAAGGAATCTCATCAAGGATCAAGTTCAAGCTTCAAGTCTCCAAAGAAGCTCAAAACATCCTTCTCTCTCTTTAATTTTTTTTATTCTCGCGTTGGTTTCATAAATTCTAAAATTTATTTTTTACGTATTACACCCACATTAATATATAATCCTTTAATATAGTATTACACCCATATATATTTTCTATAAAAAAAAAACAAAGAGAAAGGGGGCTATACCCATAAATTTCGACGTGATTATTCATCATGTTTTCGCAAAAATAAAAATATATTTTCGACACACACACATGTAATAAACTCCCGTTTGAATATATGGGATAAACCCCACTCTCCTGACGCATGCGAACTACGTGGACTTTGATTCCTTTATTGGCTACGTAGGCATTTCAGGCTAAAATTCGAAACTCGAGTCCTATTTTTATATTTTCATCTTTTTACTATTTCATCCATATATTATTCATTTATATCATACATGTGAATCATACTTGTGTCTTATCTAACATATATTATCTTTTCATCATAACGATCAATATCTCGATAAGCGCACACATATTATTTTTCTAATTATTATTTTGGGAACATTCTTATTGATGACCTAACTTCATATTTTCAATAATGCGAGTTGAGCAATTCCGATCTCCACTTATATATACACGCACACACATTTCATGGAGAAATTAATGTAAATAGTAACATAAGCCCATGAGAGACCGAAAGAGCGGGATGGTTGCCTAACACCTTCCCATTCCGTAACTTAGCCCCTGAACCTCTGAACTATTGATTTCGCAAGCATCAGTTTGTCTTTGAAGCCACTCTCTTGAGGTGATGACATGTTCTTGTTCTTGTTTTGTGCAAAATAGGATGGCGATTCTATCTCTTTACATCACCGTAAAATCGACGACGGACGAAGCACCTTTCGATATAGCGAGGGGTGTGAGATCTTTATCCTACCTTTTTTCCCTCGAAATTTATGAGGAGGGGAAGATCTCGGCATGACCACAATTACCTTAAGTGCAGATTTCATTCACATTTTTCAATAGGCGTTATTAAACCCATCAAACATCAGTTCACTATAAACTGATTGACCCTCTGAATAAAAAAGGTTCAAACTCACGGCTAAACGCGAATGCGAGATAAAAACTTAGTGTTCCTACTTTAATACCAATTTGAAAAATTATACAGGCCTAGAGTGGCCAAAACAAAAGACAATTTATTAACTTCATATTTTAGAAACACTATCGGCCCAAAGTGGTCAAAACAAAATTTAATTTTTAATTTTTTTCAAATTCAATATAAAACTTTTACATAATTAACCCTTAGCACTAATTTTAAATATTTGTAGCAATAAGTGATTTATTAAATTTTATGTTGTCCTAAAACATGCATCTAGGTGTAAACAAGAATAAAATAAAGTAACAGATAACAGATAACATCTATGAGTAAAACCCACAAAAAAAAAACCTTGGACGAACCAGCCACACATATTCACTATGATGAGGAATTACAAAGTTGAAATATGATTTATAACACTGTCTTGATGCCCTCTTAAACCTTGATCCTCAACCTGTCCTCCATAGCAACACATATGAGTCCACATGCATAATTAAAACAATGTCTGAGTCCACACAAGACTCGATAACAAACGATAAGGCTCAATAACTATATACAAATATGGTATATGGATGCACCGCTTCTTCACCGTAACACCACATCACTGAGTTCATCATGTGCAAATAACGAATTGGGTGTATAATCCAACTAACTAAATGATTCTTAATAATATGAATAGAATAAACTTCTCAGCTCCAACAAATAAGATCTCAAAGCATATATGATAATAAAACTTGGATCTTAAAGTGTTTGAGTGAAACTCAAGTTTGGGAGATTTTGGATATGTACGAGAAAATAATCTTTGCTAAAAGTCTTTCCTAAAATAAATTCTATAACCCCTTCATTTAGAAAACACATTTCTTCAGCTGGTATGTTTTTTGAGAAATCTCGTTCAAATGAAAACAAGGGTTCGTTCAAATGAAAACATAATATCCCTTTAACCAAAGAGGAAATTGTTTGAACGAGCTTCGAATAATTTTTTTTCTTCTAACAGAGAAATATTGTTTGACGTTAGCTTGAACTTAGTTTGAAGAGAATGCCAACTCATTCAAATCAAGACTGAAAGTCATTCGAACAACTTAAAGTAAATAAGGTTTTCTTTTGAAATACATTAAATTTATCCCTCAAACATTTTATAAAAATAAACACCCAAAATAAATTTCCAAGGAACAAAATATATATGCACTCATACGTAAGAGATCCTCGAAAACACGAAGATGAAATTTAGCACTAAATGTATGGGGCTTCTCTATTTCGATTATTCCATCGGAATTGGATCCCATTGATCATAAAGTAGGTTTTTATATATCGAGTCATAATTAATTAATTAAAATTGAAGTTTAAAAGTTAATGATGCATATCAAATAATTAATAAGCTTAATAAAATAATTGATTTGTTGAATATGTTAACCTTTGAGGACATTCGTAGGGGGTTTAAGCTAAGTTTGAGTTAATAATAGTGAAATATTGGTCCAGTGGGTTAGTATATGGTTTGGGAAATTTTTTAGGCCATTTGGTGGTTCTTTTGAGGAATTTAGGTTACGACAAATTTGGAGAATAAGCCTAATTACAAGTTTCATTAATAAAATAGTCTAATTAACCTAACCTAAAATACATAACACTATTGGGAGAAACCCTAGATGCTAAGGAAAATATGAAGGAACCCTAGTTTTGGAAATTTGAGGATTTGGTGATTAATTCCATACAAATTGTTTCATGTACTTATAAGTTGATTTTATGTTGAACGTATTGGCTATTGTTGAAGAATATATGTCGTAAGATTTAGAGATTTTTGGTTATGTTCACCTAGGATTAAAGCAAGGGGAGAAGCCAACACTAAAACGTCTAATCGATTCGACCCATACAGGAATGATTCGACCTTGTGGGCTAGCCTTGTGCTGTTTATTTTAAGGGCATTTAGTTTCGATTATGAATTTGTTGGATTTTAGGGACATTAAAATAAATTAATATATAATGCTAGATATGGAGAAATTATGGTCTAAATGATAAAATAAACGAGAATGTATTTGTACCCCATTGGGTAGGGTTTTGATTAAATAAAAATAAGTCTATAGATAGTAGGTTTAGTGAAATACCTATTTTTAGGAACATTAGGGTTTGGGAAAATTTTACATAGATAGTTAATGATTAAATGAGCATAATGACATGAAATAAAAGAGATTACATTTATGACCCACTGCATTGGGTTTATTACTGCATTATTTTGGATTAAGTGAATTATACTAAGGGGTGTGTATATGGTCATGGGTAACCTATTACAAGGGATTTTACAGGATGTGTACGACATTGACCATGCCTGTTATCATAATGATTGAAACGGGATCTACCTAGGTCCTATTTATCTCGATTTTTTGTGTGGAGGCACCCATATCCCATGATACGACAATGGGATAAATCTCTTGCATAACCTTGAGTATGGGGTCGTATGTTTGGTGTGATGGTGTAGTGATTTTCCATGGATATTTTTTTAAGGATATATTGTTCGGTATTCCTATAGCTATAAATTTTAGGAACTAATGTTCCCCGAAGGAATAAAAATAGGTCTTCGTACTTTGGATTCGGGCAATGCATGACAAAAAGGTTACGTGGTACTTACTCAATTAATCACGAACTAATGAGAGGGGGTGGATAGGATAGAAAGAATACTTGATTATTTCTATGTGATTCAAAATAATTATCGTCAATTTCAAATCCTTAACAGTTGATTTAAATAAAACTTTTTCAAATTGATTTTGAACACACGCAAAAGTTGGATTTAAGTGAATCTAGATAATAAAACCTAAATCTAAAACACTTAACCAATTTTTAAACAAATCACAAGATGTGAACAAATTTATATAAGGTGTCTGTGCACAATTGTGTAAAACAAACACAAAAATACACAATGTAGCATGAGATAAGGTTTATGAGGAAAATTCCCCACGTATGGATTAAAAACCTTGATACCTTCACAAATTTCATTTATACATGAAAGGAATTTTTTCAAAAGGCTAGAGGTTACCTCTTACGTAAACACTATTTAATAGTCACCTATAAACCTTTAAAATATTCCCCATATAATGATATAAAAACCTTGATACCTTCACAAATTTCATTTATACATGAAAGGAATTTTTTCAAAAGGCTAGAGGTTACCTCTTACGTAAACACTATTTAATAGTCACCTATAAACCTTTAAAACATTTAGCTATGTGCAAATCACATTTATATAAAATGATACATTTTCTCTTCAAATGTGAATGTACGACCTCAAAATTCTTCAGTGAGTGGCGGTGGATGATCTTCAATCTTCAATATTGAAGGTTCATCTAACGAAAATAGACTGTGCCTCACTTTTAACGAATCAAATCTACTTGACTTGATGAATAATATGACTTAAACATTTTGTCACAGTAATCTAGAACACTTTAAACTAAATAAAAAATTACATTTTTAGTCAGTAGACCTATATGATTTTATGTGAGTTGGGCATACTCATGAGTATTTTGGATTGTGTGAATATTCATTGGCTCGTACATTATGATGATTAAACTAGAGGTGCATACACATGAGATTATGAATCGATACTATTAAAATAAAATACACAAAAGAAGTATATGAAGAACTGACTTGGAAATATTAGCGTATGATATCCTAGATATGTTTATTTTGAAATAGTAATGGTAATGTAAAAGTAAGAGAACAACGTTAATGTAAACATATAATGTTATAGCAAGAGAATACTTAATTAAAAGAAGGAATTAGAGAATATAGATACCTTTTTGGGATTAGAACTAGTATCGCAAGCTTATAGGTTGTTAGATTGGGATAACTTACTTCTACTTGATATAGGAAGAAAACATGTTTTATTATCATGGACCTAAAGTAATAATATTTCTATACATAATAGACTTGTTAGGTTTACTCCTCCCTATCGAACTAGGTTTACATTACTTAGGCTGCAGCCATTGCCACAGGCTTGAGCGATCCATTGGAGGAGTTTATCCAACATCAACTCCATTTATTATGTCCTATGATGAAGGTGTCGAGCGTGTACCTCATTTACAGTCATATACCCTTTTTATATTTATTTATTCAGACAGTTTGTATTTATTGAATTTTTTCGAGTCAGAGATTTATAAGAAATTCATTTAATTATAATGAAGTATTATTCCGAGTTGAATTTTGGATCATTGTGAATTGTTATATTCTAGTGGTGGAATTCTATTATATTATTATTTGGATGGTATTAGAGTTTCTTTAAATTTATCATTATTGTTATATATCGTTGTCATTATTCATTATTTGTATCATTCATGATTATAACGTTATTAATTAGTTGACTCCCATGATTTATTACATTTGAATTTACCAATATATTTATGGATTTCATGGGGTAACATAAGCTTACTGAAAAGTTCAAAAAATATGAGAGTGAGCTAAGTGTCTTGAAGGAGAATATGGAACTCACGGTCAATTTAAAGGCAGGTGAATCTCTTATTAAAAATTTGAGATAATGGGGGGAAATATATTAAAATCGTGCATGAAAAGGTTACTACATTAAGATGTCACTCCTCGAGTTATCATGTGCACGTATGGTGATAGAGGGAGAAAATGAAAATATTAAGAAAGACTTTCTAGAGTATAAGGAAATGAAGGTTGACTTATAAGTGTGTGAGAAACTAGAAAGATTATCCTTTCACTATCAAAATCCTTGAAAGACAAAATGGGTCTTGGATAAGACATGACACAAAAATCTAAGACAATGAAACAGATAACGTTTTTCAATGGGTTAACTAGGACACCTCATCAACCTCTCCTAGACATGATCCAAATCCAAAAAAGGTGGATCCTCCATAACTTTGCTTTTGATCTCATTGAAAATATAATGGTCACCATAGAGACTATTGCCACTAGCTTGGGTAAATTCGGTATATTTCACCACGTTTGAATGGAGATTCTACGAGCTTTAAGACACTATTTAGTACATAAATCAAAAATAAAAAATGCTTGTGGGAGAATTTAACAATATCACCTCTTATCTTCCTCATGTTAAAGGTATGAAAAGGAAAAGGAGACGTAAGAATAAAAATGGTTTTAGTAAGGCGAATTAGGGTTCCAACACTCATCCATGTAACCCTTCTGAGTGAGTGAAATACATCATCTCTAATCTAGGATTTTTTTTTTTGTGATCATTATGTGTAATCCTCCCAGATTCTTCATAGTTTATTATTTTTGTATTTTTCGAAAAATACAACTAGGTTTTAGTATTAAAAAAATGAGAAAAATAAAAAAAGATTTTTTGTGTCTGTGATTTTTATGGCTCTTGTGTATTCTGTAACAGAGGATGTATGAGCAATATCACTTGGCCTTATTCTCTTTTGTGGGTTTTTAGAATTTTAGAGGTTTATGTGAGCTTATTCTTAAACTTCACCTAACCATTATCTTGGATTTCTCCTAGTAACAATTGTGGAGGCCTTGATTTGCAATTAAGGTTCCAGGATGCTTCATTTTATCCCAAATAAACCTCGGGCATAAACCCCAAAAGAAAGCCTGCGAAAAAACTAACTTTCAAAACCCAGACTAAAATGTGTGGTATCAAAAACACCAAAGACCCAAGTTTGTAGGTCTAAAGTAGAAATAACCAAAAATCCAAAAAACCACCTAATCCATTAAAATAGCTAACAAATATGTCCTATGGGCCCTTTAGTCAATCTTCTAAAGGCATCTCCAAAGATATTCGATCGACTATTGGCTTTAGGTGATCGCCCAAGGATTCTGACAACTAAATTTTATCTAAATCTTTTCTCAACCATTGGTAAAAAATCAACAGCTTCAAACCTTTAAATAATGGTCTAAACCTAACTCAAAAACCCCGATAAATAGTGGTGATTTAAAACCTTAAGAAGAGAAGACAAATGTAATATCCCGTATTTTTTTGGCTTTTAAATTTAGGGATTTATTAAATTTAATTGAGATGAATTAAGTTAATTTTAATCCGGAAAGTTGTTTTAAATATTTACTACCGTGACGGGAGTTAGTAATTATAGGAAATTTGTTGAAGCTTACTGGATGAGTATAGTAATATATGAGATTTATTTTATAAAAATTATCACGTGTGAATAAAATGGCAATTATGAAAATTTAAGTCGGAACGCGCCTGTGTCGTGTCGGGACTAAATTATTATTATATAAAGTGAATAAATTATAATTTGCCTGTATGGTCATTTCGAGTGCACCAAAGTGTCCGGAAGGGTCGAGATAGTCAGAAATGGGTACCCGGGGGTTTAGTTTGTGTCTTGGGGCATTTTTAGGCCTATTTAGTACCCCGGGAGGGCGTTTTGGACATCTTGTAATTATGAGTAATTAAACCCAAGAATTTTCTAGGGTTATATCAGATGGAAACTGTTGTATTCTAGGGTTAACGTAACCAAAAACTAATGACGGCCATTGGAGACGAAGAGGATAAGCTTTCCAAGGACTTCTTGGCCAAGAACTCCTCCGATTGCACCGCCATCACCGCCAAATGGTAGATCGCGCAACGAGGATCTCAACCACACCAAATTCATCCAAAAAATCTGAACTTTGAATTTCAGGCAAGTATCTATCTTGCTTTAATCAAGTTAATGCATCCTTTTATATTAGTCTAGGGTTGATTAGACTTAATGTTCTTGAAAGAAAACATAAATTGGAGACAAAAAAAATTACATGTTGTCGAGGTAAAAATTTATATTCTGGAAATCCATTTCACATGTAAATGTTGAACCACGAATTTCCATGGGGTTAGTGATAGAAAATCTGGAGAAAGAATGGAAGAAACTAAGTTAAAGAAAAATATTTGGGTTCTTGAGATTTGTATAGATTTTACCCTTTTATTTGGTTATAGTTAATTTAAACTCGCATGTTTTACGTAGGATCTTGTTTATATGGGTATACAAAACTTGTAGTATAATTGGTTGGGAGTTTGGGACTGAAACATGCCGATTTGGATGAGTTTGGGGTAAGATTTCCGTAGCTGGGTTTTTTGTAGTTTTGCTATAACTGCTTGATCGATCGATCGAGCCTAGAGCATCGATCGATCGATAGATCGATCGATCGACCTCCTTACATCGATCGACCGACCCCTCTTGGAAAACTGCATTTTTACTTATGTTAGCTTAATCTGATTTTTTGCGTAGTAAACCTTGATTAGGGTTGCTAGAACATAATGGAACATAAAAGGACCAGTAGGGTCAAGATAAACCCTGTTAAGTGGAACTTTAATGTGAAGGGAAATAAAGGGTAAACGGGTAGACATTCATACTTAAGGAATCAGACGTGCGTTCATTAAATAATCAAAATATCTACGAAGTTGGATTAGAAGGTGAGTGACGGCCTAATGAAATTGTACTTAGGTAAAGATAATGATTCGAGAGACGAGAAGTGAATTTAGAATGACTTAATTACGAGAAGAAAATGAATGAGTCCGTTATATGAAATAATCGAGTAAAATATGTAATAACGGATAATTATAATTATGGGTCGTGAGCGCACCTAATTTAATAATGTGAATGTGAATACATATTTATATATGACGGTGTGATAGCGCATATATTATTTCTGTGTAAAAATCGTACCCGAGCTACTTGCTATCACGGGGGTTTCCGTGCCAGGGCAGTCTTATCTCGATGGGACCTTTATGGGGGATATTGACTTGTGCCCTAGAACATATGATTCCCTGGTACAGGCTATCTGATTGATAGTCAGACGGTCCTAAGAGACGTGTGGGTATGTGCTGACCTCTTAGGACTGGGAACTATGCTTTGCCTCCATTTGTATGTGTTTGTGTTAATGCCGTTCCAGAGTGATTCCGAACTAGCATTTCCCTAAATATGTGTGATACAGGGACTTGATAGAAGAGTATGCCATCACCATAGTTTTATGTGGGGTGCCGTTAGTATATATATATATTATATGAGTGATTAGTAAATATATATATATATATATATATATATATATATATACTAATTTATGGAAACTTTGCACCATAGATTTTATGTGGGGTGCCGTTTGTATATATATTAGATGTGTAACTACTATATATACGTAATATCTATATGAGAACTTTCTACTGGGCGAAATAGTAGTTAAGTAATGCATAAATTATTTAGCTTCAATATAAGTATTCGGAAACATTATAACGTTACGAAATCATTCTAAATTACGTAAGATATCTTTAAGAGACAAACTTTTCTAAAGTGAATACCATAACCTTAATTTTCATGTGTTAAGACTTATGGAGAATAAGTTAGGGAGATATATGGGATTCATTAGTACAGTAGACGTGCACACTAGATGAGAGGTGAGAATTCTCAAGAGAGTGTCGCATAATAGTATGACTGTTGCATTAGCCGGTAAGCATTTTAAATACTTGCTAAACTATTTTAAAATTGTTTTACATTCGAGCTCTGACCCGTTTTCTCTTATCTCGATCTACTCTCTTGTGTATGTATATATATATATGTATTACAGGTGCCCAGCCACAGGGGCATCTTGCTTAGGATTCTTTGGATGGAACGTGCATAAGCTTTTGTGGGAGTTGCAGGCCATTGCTTAGACGACCTCCTTGTTGACTCCACTTCTAGTTCAGTTTTATTCAGTGGGGCATGTGTCGTCCTTTTCCATTATTTAGTGGTTTTGTCAGAGATTGTAATTCTTTTACTTCCAGTATCTTTATTTCAGGATTTATTACTCTCAGGATGTTTTCCTTTAGTGTTTTAATGTTGGGATTTATTATTGTTGGTTAAACTCTTGAACGTTCATTTTTATTCTTATACTTAATGGGTGAATCTTAAAATGTTAATGGTTAAAGGTTTTATAATTGAATTCAATAAAAATGGAAATAAGGTTTTTAAATGGTTTGACACTTAGCTTAATTAATCAGGGTGTTTGAATTTGAAAATTTTCATTTGGGACAGTGATGCTAAGAATGAACCAACTGTTCACCTTGATTTTAATTTAATAAAGGAGTGATCGCCCGGTATTTAATTAGGCAGGGTGTCACAGGTGGTATCAGAGCATTAGGTTCTAGTGTCCTTTAGGATCTGTGCGGCTTACTATGCTTTCAGCGTTGCTTTGTTTGATATAGAGCCCTGTGTTTAGGATTGTCGATTTCTTTGATGAGATTTCGTTCTCCTGCTATGACGTATATACATTAGTGAATTCTAATTTTGTTCGGATGTGTGCGTGTACCGAGCAATGATGGATTTCAGAAGAGGACCGTTAAGCGGACACCAGGAGGCCGGGCTCAGTTAAGGTTGTAAAATATATTTGAGGATGATGACCGAAGTAGAGGTCGCCTCCATCATGGTACGAGAAGCCAAGACTAGAAAGGTGACTAGGGCGCATCCATGATTTCCAAATGTTGTTATAGTCGAATGAGGTGCGAAAGTAAACTCACCCAACGTATTAAAAAATGTGTAGAGAACTGTCAGTGGGAATTCTAGAAACGTGGGAATTGTGTGTGTTTACCAAAGGAGGTAAAGTATCCAAAGGTTTAGATATAGGAAAGAGTGTGGCTAACTGAAAGTGAAAATTTAGAGAAACTTTTCTTGGGTTTCGGGATGAACTTATAATGATGGGAGTCAACCACCAATTTTAGAAGTGGAATGCTATGTCTATAGGAGAGCCTTAGGTACAGTGTTGACCGTATGTTCCTTCCTCAGCTGTTCAGGATTAGAAGTGAACGTTGTCCTAAACTCATCGCAGGAGGGCGTGACAGAAGTCCATTTGTGAATATGAATCTTAACCGTTAGCGAATTTTGTATCGGAAGATGTAGATACAAGTGGAGGAAACGACTCTAAGTCGGAGATCGACTCGTAATAATAATTGATAACACTCAAAGAGGAAATTCTGATGGACGGCCAAATCAGGGGTTGACAATGTCGTATTTTGTCAATAAAGATGCTAATGCTCCTATGTGTGGGAAGCTAAAAGGATCAAAGAATTTAGTCGAGAATAAAACTGAATACAACGGTGGTGGTGTAGCACCACAAAAGGGTGTGGATACACATCAGGGGACCCATTTAAATGATTCGGATAGTTGAATTCTTACCAAGTGATGCTAAATTCAATAAAGACTATTATAGACAGAGACATGTTCTTTAGGTCCTAAAAGGCTAAGGGAATAATCGGGGTAGCCAACTGGAAATGAAGTCTACTAAAGTTTGAGAGAAGGATAATCCCAACATTTTTAGTTGGACAGGTGATAAGTGGATTATGTGTTGAGGTATTTTGTGGGGAGTGAGATCGCATGCGATAATATTTTCCAAAGTGAGTAAAGGGACAAGAATATGGTGCCTAGTAAAAGACAACGATTAAAGTAGTTTTGGTTTAGTTTGGGCAGACGAGTTACGTCCGGAGACCATTTGTACAGTCAAGACGATTGGCAAGGTAGAAGTATAAGATTTATCCTCAGCGGATGAGGCGTGTTTATGTGACATGAGTGAGCCACTATATTTTTTTCATTGCTAGATTAGCATGTGAGACGAGTTTAATGCGTATAATTATAAACGTTATTATTATGCGAATATTTTTCCCTAGTGCGGGATTTTTCTTTAGTGCTATCCGCGGAGTATGAATGAGTATATTAATAGTGTTATGTACTTTATTGAGGTTACTCGTTGCAGTGATGCAAGATGAGAGTATGATATTATCTTTGTTACAACGTTATAGAAATGGTTAGTACGATAGTGGGAAATTATTGCAAGGCTATCGGAGTGGTTGCTTTAGTACAACATGTTTTGTTCTGGTGAAGCTTCACCTGCAAGAAGGTCGAACTCGCAGTTATATTATCTATCCTAGAGATTTCGGAGGGGATAGTGGGCTCGAAATATTCGATAACGATGTATGTATGGACTTTGTCATTATGATTTAGTATGTATCGGGTTTATTGTTGAGCGAAAAAATTTAACCCAGTATTGTGTTTAGCACTCAGAACTTGGGGATAGGAACAGTGCATTGTTATGTCTATCCTCTAGAGAGGTGGGAGTTAAGAGTAATACCCCTATTATTAGGGAAAGCGATTTCGAGAATTCCGATTGTATGTATTTGAGGTTTATGGAATGCAATAACCACCAACCAATACTGAACGATAGTGCAATTAGTGAAACGTTCTTTGTTGAGTGTAATTATGGGAAGAAGTGTAACTTTTATGTCAAGGGGCGGAATAAATGGGTACGTGCTATGGACGGAGGACTTAACAGACTTTGATAATCGATAATGCTAGGTTATAGTGTATCGGGGGGGTTCCGTGTTTGGATTTCGCTTTGCGAGACATCCCATGCATAAAACTTAGCGTAAGGTTGGAATTAGGGAGATGATTGGTCACTATTCCATGAGTTCGGTACCCCGGTCGAAATGAGATCAAGTAATTATATATGTAAGTTGGAAGTTGAATTTGATTTAAAGCCACTGAAGCCAGATTGTGTGGTAAGAAAGCATTGGAAGTTTTGTTTTATCACCACGAGTTAAGGGGTAGAATGATGATAAAGAGGATTTAAAATTTCGATTTCTAAGGTAATTGAGAGTACCCAAATGTCATAACCGCGTTCAGAACATGAGGTGAATAAAGAGTTGGAATGATTTTTAGCATGGATTATCTGGAAAGAATTTTACTATACCAAAAAGAGATGACTTGCATTAATTTTGATGAATAGAGCGTTAGTAATTTATTTTGGTTGTTGTACATATCTGAAGAAGTTTAAGATTTGTTGTTCCTCTTTTGTTGTAATGGAATTTGAATACCCTATCCCTTATAATTTATTGGATTTAGTTAGTTCTACAGATGAGTAGAACGCTGTTCGCTCTCCCAGGGAGGTTGAGGTGTTGCAAAAATGTGGGCATCTTGGTTAGCTGATGTTTAAATCGTCCGAGTTGAAGGGACGTGGCAATAGACGTGTGAAGTATATGTTTGTGGGACTAGCATAACGAAGTGGAAGTGATGGATTGGATTAAATGTCACATGAGAGGCGATAATCCATACATATGTGTGCAATTAGAATGGCACACCCTAATTTGATTGGAAGGCTGTGGGAAGCTATTTAAGAATGGGTATTCCTTAAATAGAGTAGAATTTAATTATTATGAAGAACACTCGAAGCGGACTTGTGATTAGTCAAGTGTGAGAGCGACTTGTGCATACAAAGAGTGATGATGTTAGTATGAAATAAAAGATTCGAAAGTGCGCATCATGGACAAAGGCACGGGTCAGAACTTTTGGTACACGCTAAGGAAAGAAGGGAGCATTGAGTGTCACCTAATGTGAGACATTTCTAGGAAAACAAGATGTTTAGAAGGACATAGTGAGTAGTCTTTGCATGCACCACTTATAGATAGATATCGGATGAAATAAGAAGATAAACTAGAAAATTTTGTATTTATCGATAATTCCTGTAATTGGAAGAGGTCGGTAAAGTCGGTAAAGTTCTTGGATGGGTTACCATCCTTAAACCAAAATCAAGGGTTCATCTAAACATGTGAATTAAGTTGCTCGAGAAGGAAGTGATTGATATTCCTGTGGGGTGGTTTACAATATTAACTAGTGTGCCCCAGACTTCCTTTGAAAGGAAGGATCACGCCAGTACATGTTACGGCACAATATTAATTTCTGAATCGGGATGAGATTTGTGAATCCCACCTTTAATATATGATTTAAGGAACCATCGGAGATGAGGTTTCATTTCGACTAGGATGTATCACCCTTAGCCAGGGAATAGGCGCACGGTGATTAAAGATTAGTGGATCCACGTGAAAGAAAATTCAGAATCTTGATACGGTGATTTCGGAAGTACTCTATAGAATCACTCGTACCTGTTTATCGCGTACGAGGTGATTATTAAGGTTTTGGTGTGAAAGAATCTCAACTATACTCCTTTCGTATATTTAGATGTGAGTGGATAATCAGAATTTTGGATCGGTCGAGAATAATCCGATAACTATAGTGGAACTCCACGACTGTTTTAGGCAAACAAGAGTGGTCAAATGTTCACATGGTTTTTCTCAGAATGGGAGTCTTGTATATAAAGAAAACTGAGTAGTTTTCATGTAGTGAGGGGCGGCCTCCCAATGATGGTGAGATAATGGCAATTTATAATGTATAAGCGTGACCTATGCGAATATTGTCGGTTAGGAGCACCATGTGAAGTGTCTCCAATGAGAATGTTAATCAAACTTCCTGTGAGGAAGGGGCTATAGTGATTGAGCACCTTATTTAGTAGATAGTTTGCGTACTGAAATGATATCCATAATCGTTCTACCCGGTAGGCCTTATTTTTCGAATTTCGAGACGAAATTCCGTTATTAGGGGGGAAGTATGTAATACCCCGTATTTTTATGGCTTTTAAATTTTGGGATTTATTAAATTTAATTGAGATGAATTAAGTTAATTTTAATCCGGAAAGTTGTTTTAAATATTTACTAGCGTGACGAGAGTTAGTAATTATTGAAAATTTGTTGAATGTTACTGGATGAGTATAGTAATATATGAGATTTAATTTACAAAAATTGTCACGTGTGAATAAAATGGAAATTATGAAAATTTAAGTCGGGACGCGGCTGTGTCGTGTCGGGACAAAATTATTATTATATAAAGTGAATAAATTCTAAGTTGCCTGTATGGTCATTTCGAGTGCGCCAAAGTGTCCAAAAGGGTCGAGATAGTCAGAAAAGTGTACGCGGGAGTTTAGTTTGGGTCTCGGGGCGTTTTTAGACCTATTAAGTACCCCGGGAGGGCTTTTTGAACATTTTGTAATTATGAGTAATTAAACCCACGAATTTGCTAGGGTTATATCAAATAGAAAGTGTTGTCTTCTAGGGTTAACATAACCAAAAACTAATGACGGCCATTGGAGAGGAAGAGGAGAAGCTCTCCAATGAGTTCTAGGCTAAGAATTCCTCCGATTGCACCGCCGTCACCGCCAAACGGTAGATCGCGCAACGAGGATCTCAACCACACCAAATTCATCCACAAAATCAGAACTTTTAATTTCAGGAAAGTATCTATCTTGCTTTAATCAAGTTAATGCATCCTTTTATATTAGTCTAGGGTTGATTAGACTTAGTGTTCTTGAAAGAAAACATTAATTGGAGACAAAAAAAATTACATGTTGTAGAGGTAAAAATTTATATTCTGGAAATCCATTTCACATGTTGAGGTTGAACCACGAATTTTCATGGTGTTAGTGATAGAAAATCTGGAGAAATAATGGAAGAAACTAAGTTAAATAAAAATATTGGGGTTCTTGAGATTTATATAGATTTTACCCTTTTATTTGGTTATAGTTGATTAAAACTCGTGTGTTTTATGTAGGATCTTGTTTATATGGGTATACAAAACTTGTAGTGTAATTGGTTGGGATTTTGGGACTGAATCATGATGATTTGGATGAGTTTGGGGTAAGATTTCTGTAGCTGGGCTTTCTGCAGTTTCGCCATAACTGCTTGATCGATCGATCAAGCCCAGAGCGTCGATCGATCGAGCCCCTTTCATCGATCGATCGACCCCTCCTGGAAAACTACATTTTTGCTCATGTTAGCTTAATCCGATTTTATGCATAGTAAACCTTGATTAGGGTTTCTAGAACATAATGGAACATAAAAGGACCAGTAGGGTCAAGATAAACCCTGTTAAGTGGAACTTTAATGTGAAGGGAAATAAAGGGTAAACAGGGAGACATTCATACTTAAGGAATCATACGTGCGTTGATTAAATGATCAAAATATCTAAGAAGTTGGATTATAAGGTGAGTGAGGTCCTATTGAAATTGTACTTAGGTAAAGATAATACTTTGAGAGACGAGACGTGAATTTAGAATGACTTAATTACGAGAATAAAATGAATGAGTCCGTTATATGAAATAATCGAGTAAAATATGTAATAACGGATAATTATGATTATGGGTCGGGAGCGCACCTAATTTAATAATTTTAATGTGAATATATATTTATATATGAAGGTGTGATAGCGCATATATTATTTCTGTGTAAAAATCATACCCGGGCGAGTTGCTATCACGGGGGTTGTCGCGACGGGGCAGTCTTATCTCAATGGGACCTTTATGGGGATATTGACTTGTACCGTAGAACATATGATTCCCTAGTACAGGCTATCTGATTGATAGTCAGATGTTCCTAAGACTGGGAACTATGCTTAGCCTCCATTTGTATGTGTTTGTGTTAATGCAGTTCGAGAGTGATTTCGAACTAGCATTTCCCTAAATATGTGTGACACGGGGAATTGATAGCAGAGTATGCCAGCACCATAGTTTTATGTGGGGTGCCGTTAGTATGTATATATTATATGAGTGATTAGTATATATATATATATATATATATACTTATTTATGGAAACTTTGCACCATTGATTTTATGTGGGGTGTCGTTTGTATATATATTAGATGTGTAACTAGTATATATACGTAATATCTATATGAGAACTTTCTACTGGGCAAAATAGTAGTTAAGTAATGCATAAATTCTTTAGCTTCACTATAAGTATTCGGAAACATTATAACGTTACGAAATTATTCTAAATTACGTAATAAATCTTGAAGAGACAGACTTTTCTAAAGTGAATACCATAACCTTAATTTTCACGTGTTAAGACTTGTGGAGAATAAGTTAGGGAGATATATGGGATTCATTAGTACGGTATACGTGCACACTAGATGAGAGGTGAGAATTCTCAAGAGAGTGTCGCATATTAATATGATTGTTTCATTAGCCGGTAAGAATTTGAAATACTTGCTAAACTATTTTAAAACTATTTTACATTCGGGCTCTGACCCGTTTGCTTTTATCTCTACTCTCTTGTGTGTGTGTATATATATATATATATATATATATATGTATTACAGGTGCCCAGCCACAGGGGCGTCTTGCTTAGGATTCTTTGGATGGAACGTGTTGCAGCTTTTGTGGGAGTTGCAAGCCATTGCTTAGACGACCTCCTTGTTGACTTCACTTCTAGTTCAAATTTATTTGGTGGGGCATGTGTCGCCCTTTTCCATTATTTAGTGGTTTTGTCAGAGATTGTAATTCTTTTACTTCCAGTATCTTTATTTCGGGATTTACTACTGTCAGGATGTTTTCCTTTAGTGTTTTAATGTTCGGATTTATTATTAATGGTTAAACTCTTGAATGCTCATTTTTATTCTTATACTTAATGCGTGACTCTTAAAATGTTAATGGTTAAAGGTTTTATAATTGAATTCAATAAAAATGGAAATAAAGTTTTTAAATGGTTTGACACTTAGCTTAATTAATCAAGGTGTTTGAATTTGAAAATTTTCATTTGTGATAGTGATGCTAAGAATGAACCAACTGTTCATCTTGATTTTAATTTAATAATGGAGTGATCACCCGATATTTAATTAGGCGGGGTGTCACTACAAAACTCAACGTTGATTTAATTTTCTAACTATATTAATCCTAAAGAGACCGAGATACTCGAGCTCCTTTTCGAAAAAGTTCCCAAGGGCTTGTATTTTAGAAAGGTCACTTTTCTAAAAGGAAAAGCTCGTACTTTCATGGAGTCGCCCACAAAAGAGTTTCATACTTTAAAAAAGTCACCCCAAAATAGAAAACTAAGTCAAAACCTAATAGAAATTCCCCCAAAGTCAACACTTTTAGCCTAAGATCTGCCCAGTTGAAAAGAACAAAATAGAGAAGCTTTCCCTAAAGTAGAAAGTGCGCTTTCATTGCGAGGGTTAAGAACCTCTACCCAAATTTTGGGTCAACAACCTACATATATATATTGTTATAAATTGTGTGGACTTGTGTGGACTTGTGTACCATCTATAACCTAGTCCCTATTATACATGCCATTTACAACTTTTCTATTTGTTTAAGTAGGTTTGTAACCCAACACCTCCACTTGTGTCATGAATTGACATACTCATATGATAAATTGAAACAAATAAAATTCCATGATTCCAAAATAAAAAGATGAAAACGTACCTTTCAAAATAAATTCTCAAGAGAGTGTCAATGATATGCATTCAACGTAAAAATTGTAGGCCAAAGTCTAATATTCAACTACACTCAACACTTCTTCGATCTATGAAAGCCCATCTCTGCACGGTAACCCGAATACGTGTTTTCATTTCAATACTTTTCAAACACATTCATTTGATCAACCTACTATTTAAGCATATAAATATACAAGTCCAACACAATGGAAATATTATATTGAGGACTAGGCTACGTAAATACCGCACTGATGTACCTTATATACCCGGTATCCCATTGCCTACACCTATAAGCATACCCCGTTCTGAGTGAAATACGTTGGATTTAATCCCAAGTGTGATTGGGTATGTAGGATCTATACCGAGATAAACTCGTCAAACCCAAGCCTTATAATACGTCTCTCGACATATTATCTCCTAGTGATGTCTCCACACCTAGTCCTCCATCCCAATATATTATCCACCCCTATTTTATTGTAAGAACAATGCTTATGATTCAAAGTCTCCTTGGGTACCAAGATGAAGTGTTCAACTCTGCCTCTCAGTAGTAGAACAATGCATCCTTGATGTAACCTCCTAACTTCTTATCCTAACTCCTCCCAATACTACACCTCCAAACTATTCGAATGGACAACATCTTCTGTCAGTAATCACCCGATTATTATAAGGTTATCTAATAATATCAAACATCTTCAGGTTCGCTCCAATTATGATATTCCATACACTAACCCTCCCCCTCTCATGATAAGATTGACACATGCAAAGACGTCACGTTCAGACACATGTTACAACCGAACTATGTAGCTAGTGATCCTAAGTCCCCTTGGTTACGTAGGTGCCACCCCGAGTCCTCCTTTTCGTAAGCTTGAGCCTCAATAATGTCTCACTAGACATATAGTATCATCGAGATGCATTCATCTTTAATATTAATCTAGTTTAAATGAGATATCAAAATATCTCAAAGTCTCTATCACTCGCGCATCCTTATAAATACTCTTAATAATTAAAACAAACAAGATGCACCCATATCTCACCTTTTTATCTCTCCTTACAACACGAACAAGATATCTAACTATCTCATAAGTCGAGATCCCTCATAAAGATTTATAAATATTGATGAGCACCCATTAGACAACTTGATATTTATCGCACATTTACATATTTAAATGCGTCCATCCGTTAAATACTAAAAGTCACGGAGTCATGAACAAGTAAATCTTGTGTACCTGCACTGGATGAAATGATGTTTCTTATGCCTCTCATTTATACGATTTTCCAACCTAAGCACCTATCTACCTTTTTGAGGGACCCGCTCACTAAAGTCTTTAATTTATTTATTTAAAATAACTAAAAAGTGATCAATTAATTTAAAGTGTTATAATAAGCATTGAGTTAAGGAATCATACGGATAAGTGGGGTGCCTAAATCCTTCCTCACTCATAACCCAGTTCTCGAACCTTCATAACAAGAATATCTGGACCAACTTCAAACTTTAAAATCTGCCTTAAGATCATCATAAAAGGGTTAACCCGAACATTTTTTTTTTGTTTTTATATATAAACTAGAGATTCGGAATAGCCTATGAAACCCCTTTCTTCCTGCAGGAAAGCCACACTTGCCAAAGGGTCATGCACCAAAAATTGGTTATGACGTAAAAAGCATCCAAGGAAAAATTTATCGACACCCAAATGCCAAACCGATAACCCGTCCTTGGGGGGGGGGGGAGGAATGGGAGACAAGAACACCCGCATCTGCCGTAACATGAGTTCCCTCCCCCCTAAGGTGCATCACCAACTCAAGGCATAAAACACCATAGTGGAGATTTTTCCGAGGATGAATTAATACAACCAAACTATCTATATTCTTCCTTTCTACTTTGATTACTATATGTCTCCCACATGACTACTTCATGTAAATTTTACAAGTGTTTAGTAGCCTTAGTTTAAGGGTCCCTCACAACATAGACACGTTCTCAAGTCCCCATGTATAGGATTATGCATTTTCCAAACGTATAGTTACACAAGAAGGACCTCGTAATAAAATAAACATCAAATTATTTAAAAAGTAAAGATTACCTATACGAATCACGCACTGCATGCTCTTGATTTTCATATTATTTAAACCATATACCGTCATGGCTCTAAAAGTGGTTAGTTTAAAGAAGTCTGTACTTTGGGAAAGTCACATTACCAAAAAGGATATTCGTACTTTAGGAAATTCCCTGGTGTATTATCCTTTTATCATTTTTTATGTCCAAAAAACCTGAAGGAAAGTTCTTATAAGGACATTATTTTATTGCCTGGTTTACATTTGATTATGTTGTGTACCGCTACAACTATAAAGACTTATTCAAGTTCAATCATGCATCAAGATGGATCTAAATATCAAACTTCTTCAGCATTAAAGCCTACACGATATTAATTTTGGTAAGGTTGTGTTTAAGTATCTTAACGGTTCACTTAGAGTGTTGGGATAATTTTTTAAAAATATTTTTTAGGTGTAGAAGTGGAGTTCTTCATCAAAATGTATTTTTTAAGTGTTGAGGCAGAGTTTTTTTTTTTACGAAATAAAAATTTATTTTTTATTTAATCTTGTTCGAGTGACTTACGTGTTTCGTTCGAGTAGCAGCCATGAGTTGCGCGAAGCTCGTTCAAGCGACATTTGTCCTCATTTGAGCAAGATGAACTTTTCATTTGAGTGATGAGCTGCCTTAACTTTTTTTTATATAAAGTGTGTTAAAGCACTCTGTTTTCCTTAAGAAGACCCAACGAATTTCCATACTAATAAACTTCTTTTGGCAAAACACTTTTGTCTTCTTCATTTAGGGTTCAAATCCTTTTGTCTTCAATTCACAAAGTCTCCCGATCTTTATGTGAATTGTTTTGGAACCCTAAGATACATCGTTGCTATAGTTTTTCTTGTAGAGAAGATCACTAGTGCTGATTAGGTGCCACTTTAGGGAGATATTGTGCTAACTAACTACATGTCAATAGGGACTGCTTGTGGGTGTTTATGGGATGTCTTATCTACAGTTTGTGTGGAGTTCCTACGGAATTCCATTTCTGATTTAGGTTGCGGCCTATGTGGGTTTTCTGAAGTGAATCCATTCTAGATTTCACTTGTAATCATTGTGAGTATTATTTGTCAAATAAAAGGTTTTACCCAAAAGTTTTTTTTCCTTAAATTTGTGTGTCAGTAATTATTTATTTTGGTTTGATATATCCACATGTTGTTGCATGTTTTAGGGTTGAATATAATTGGTTTAAAAATTGACCCCAATTAAATTAGATTAAATTAGAAATTTCAGAAATTATTCAAATCAATATCACATCGCGCATTTTACGAATTTGTATCAGAGCAGGTTACTCTAATTTATCGAGTTGTCATTTTTTTTCCACAAAATTTGTGTGATATTGATTTTTTTGAAATTTTGTTTTGTGAAAAATCACAATTTTTTCAATAGAGCGTTTATGTTATAGGATGCCAAGTTTTTACAGGTCTAATTATGGATACTAGAAAGCCTACATGAAATCGCATTTTAAAGAAATGGATAAGCGTGTTTGGGTAGTTTGTGAAAGAGATATGACTCCTCCCACTGTAACTCCAAATAATGTGACGGCATAAAACCTGTGTCAGACTTGACAGAGGACGAATATAAGTAGAGTATTTTTAATTCACGTGGGCTGAGTGCAATTTCTGGTGCCTTCACTCCTGAGGAGTTTCGATTTATTATGATGTGCACCACGTCTAAAGAAGCGTGGGATGTTTTATAACTCACCCACAAAGGCATTAGCATGGTCAAAGAGTCTGAACTTTAAAATTTAACAAGTCAATTTGAAACAATTACCATTCTTGAGACTGAGTGTTTTGATAAGTTTTATGCACATTTGTTTGATATTAACACTAGTTCCAATCTTGGTGAGCACATTCTTGATGCACGAGTGGTTAAAAAGATTGAAAGATCGTTGCCGAAACGTTTTATCCCTGCTTTGAATTCCTTAGGAAATTTGAATTTTTTGAAATTAGAAGAGCTAGTAGGAGACCTCTAGATATATAAGATCGACATATTCCCTGACACTATCAAATCTAAGTATAGATGTGTAGCACTTAGAGCCCGATCTAGGAGAGGAAAGGAAATGTCCAATAGTGAGAAGAAAAAAGAATGTGAGTTTTTGTGAATCTGAGTCTGAGGACGAGTCTGATTTTGATATGCTATTATTACAAAGAATTTCAAAAAAATTCTCATGTTTTCAAAACAAAATTCTTCCAATAAAAAAAATTAGAAAAAAAAATATAAGGCCAAAGAGAGGGGTGAGAAATAGAAAGATGAATAAGAGAAGTGTATTGAGTGTGAGGGGAAAGGACATAGAGCATTTAAGTGTCCCACAAGGCTAAAGAGAAAGGGTACGAGGATTGCCACGCTAGCCACTATTAGCGATAGTGAGGAAGAAGTGAATGATTCTAGTGAAGAGTCTTCACATGGGAAGTTTGTTACTTTTTCTTCTAGTCACGTTAGCACACTCAGTTTATCCCATGACAATGAGGATACTTGTGCACGTGAGACCCCCGATGATGATTTAAGTGTTTCTAGCGAGGGTGAGAGTGAGTGTGCTAGTGAGATCTAATTCGCATTTAGAGATTTGTACGCCGAGACCTTAAAAATTGATAAATAACTAAGGATTTCGGTCTTAGGATGATAGATTTGGAGAGAAATATTGAGAGTTTGAGGGAATTTGAAGTGTCGGTGAGTCAACTCGAAAGGTGAAGTTTAATTTGAGTGAGAAGTTGATCATCGTAAATCGGGAGAAGAGTGAAATTTTACCCCGTATCTCACAATTAGAGAGAGATATTGAACGTGCCCCGGAGGTAAAGGTCACTATTGAAGATACATCTGAAAGGGTAGGAAATATGCTCCTCGATATCGCTAAGAGTAATATTAAGAGACTAAGAATAGGTCATGACGGTGCGTCCACTTCACATGATGGCTCCCAAATTTGTGATTAATCCATATGGCGCTCAACCTAGCCCACCTAGGCATCTTGTACCTGATAGGAGAGTGCGTAGGAGACGTTTTGAGAGAGGTGTACGTAGGCATGTTTAGGTTTGCACCCATTGGAAGAACAACACTTTAAGGAGTTTTGTTTTAAGTTAGGTTATGTGTCACGTTTTGCTACTACACGTGTTCACATACATGCACCCACATATGATGATCCTAATGACTACGAGAGAGAGAGTTTTCACATATTAGGGAGCAAGTAAAGTTTCTATTCAAGACTTCACATGACTTAATGGAGGCTTTTCATAGGATGTCACTACCTTTGAAAAAATCCTCCGTACCTGATGGTTGAGGTTTTAGACTTGTTTGCTAGCATAAGTTCATTTTCATGATGATATTTTTGCCTATTTCTAGTGTGTATCATTTTCGAATTTATATTTTCCATTTTTTCTATGTTTTTTGAAAAACTAGAAAGATTTTTGTTTTTGAAATTTTTTTGAAAAATACAAAAAGATTTTCATTTTTTTTAGAAAAATAGAAAAAGTCAAAAAGATTTAATTTTGATAAAATATTCAGAAAAAGTCAAAAAAAAATTTGTATTTTGTTTTGCACCGTATATGAATGGACATTTAGGATGACTGAATCACAATTTCGTTTCATATCCATGTGACTGTTTGATAGTGTTTTTATATGCGTTATCATTTCATTTTTGTGCTTTACAATGTTTGGAGTAATTGAGATGTGATTTGAGATTACTACCTATGTGTTTGACTCATAGTTTCCTTTAATGCACACTCGCACGGATTTGTTTGATTATTTTACTTATCAAATAACATGTTGGTCGAAGTGTTTCCATCTCAATCCTGTCTTTAAAACGAACCAAATGCGATAAAACTTAACAATGAAAGTAGTGCATCTAAGAGCCATTTATCGTGACGAATTAAATTCTTGAGTGTTCACAGGAAAGGGCTGATAGAGTACAAAATTAACTCACCGTGAAAGCCACCACTTTAAAAGAGCCCAAAGAAAAAAATTAAGGCAATAAAAAGATAAATATGTTAAAAATGGGGCCAATGGGATTTCTTTAAGGGGAGAAAAATAGATCACCTCAATAAAAAAAAAAGATATATTATTTGTGAGGGTGTTCGGATGGAAAAAAGTAAAAACGGGTTTTCACGTCCTTATAAAGCCTTGAAAAGCATTACATAGTTTTAGACGTTATTGGTGTGAAGATCATTTTAGACTTTGATGTGTCGATTAGATCGTGTCGCTATCATATAAATTCATATTTTTGACACCTAGGATGATTTTGAGTTCATTCGTTAGGAGTATCCATATTCATCGTGTACATATGTTATGTTTTATTGCATTGATTTTCCTATCGAATTTGTTCACACCTATTCATTCCGTTTCCACGATTTGGTTATCTTAGGTCTTGTTTGATAAGAAAGTAGGAAAATGCAAATGATTCGGAGGCAAATGATTCTAGGGCAAATAATTCCAAGCAATCATTATTTTCAAACATGTGTGTGTTTGATAGAAGTTAGAAATCATCAATTTTTCACCTTTTCTATCAAACAAAAAAGTTGGAAAGTAGAAATAATTGTGGAAAATTTGTTTACATAATATATATATATATATATATATATATATATACATCTGTGTGTGTGTGTGTGTAATATATGAAATATTAGAAAAAATATGCAAAATATAGTTATATTTAAAAAATATATATTGAAATACAAAATATAGGAAAATATACAAAATATATTAAATGTATACAATATATAAAGGTTCAAAATACATACATATATGGAATATATTAAATATACAAAATATATGTAGTATAAAAAGTATACATATATACTAAAATATACTAATGTACGCAATATATAAATATACAAATAATATTAAATATACGAAATATATACATATATGAAATGTATAAATATATATGAAATATATACCTATACACAATATACGAAATATACATATGTACTAAAATAAATAAAATATGCGAAATATACGAAATATATATATTTACAAATTTTCGAATTATATATATTTGTGTAATTATAAAATATACTGAGTTTTAAAAAAAAATCACTTTGAGTGATTTGCCACCTAAAGGTGGCAAACAATAACTTGCCCCCCCCCCCCCCCCCCCTTTGAATTTGTTTCCACCTTAAGGTCGCAAATTGTGCTTAAGGCTCTTGTACATTACAAACAAATTCCAAGGAAATTTTTCGCTATCAAACGGCCTAAATGTTGGAAAATTTTGAAATTTTACAACTTCTTAAAATTTACCTTGGAATTCAAGTGCTATCAAACAGAGCCTTAGTGTAAATTCATGGTGTGTGATTTTGTAAAATTATTTATGTATTTTTGTGTGAAAAATTGAAAAATAAAAAATAGTTTGTGGAAGCTTTTGAGTTACTCCTTAGCATGAGCATACTTTGATCCATGTTTGCTATTCATTTTTTTATCGTGACACTCCATGTTTTGTTTATTCGTTTCTTTGCCTATTTCGGTCAAATAAAAAGGGGGAGAACGAATTATGTAGGAGTTTTGAATTATGGGAGGGATTTGATTATTGATGATCGATTTATTCTAATATCATTTCAAACTCGATGCATGATGAAGGTATTTTTTTGTCTCATGTGTGTAGGTAAAACATTGAAGATTAATATTTTTCACACCCTAATGAGAAAAGCTTAAAGATTTGATGTTGAAGATTTATGAAGAAAAGTTTAATACTTGCAACTTTAGTACCTTTTCAATTTTATATTCATGGAAGGGTATTAGATTTGTATAGGAATTTTGATTTGATAATTTAGATGTTTTTATTTTGTAACAACGTAGACATAGGGGGAGATTTGTAAGGACGTTATTTTATTGTCCGATTTACATGTAAGTATATCATATACCGCCACAACCGTTGAAGACTTATTTAAGCTCAATCATGCATCAAGACGGATCCGAATATCAAGTTCTTCAACAATCAAGCCTTCACGAAATTAATTTTGGTAAAGCTGTGTTTAAGTACCTTAATAGTTCACTTAGAGTGTTGGGATAATTTTTCTAAAATCTTTTTAAGTTTAGAAGCGGAGTTTTTCATAAAGATATTTTTTCTAAGTGTTAAGGAGGAGGTTTTTGTACAAAATATTTTTTTTTATTAAATCTCGTTCGAGCGACAGCTTTCCTCATTCGAGCAAGATGCACTTTTCGGTTGAGCGACGCTCCGCCTTAAGTTTTTTATATAAAGCATGTTAAACCACTCATTTTTCGTTAAGAAGACCTGACGAATTTCGATACCAGTAAACACTTTTGTCTTCTTCATTTAGGTTCCAAATCCTTTTGTTTTCAATTCACAAAACATCCCAATCTTTTATGTTAATTGTTTTGGAACCCAAAGATACATCTTTGGAAAAGTTTATATTGTAGAGAAGATCTATACTACTGATTAGGTGCCACTTTAGGGTGGTACTGGGTTGACTACCTGCGTGTCAATAGGGAGTGCTCGTGGGTGTTCTTTGGCTGATTGAATTGCGGTTCGTGTGGATTTGCTCTGGAATTCCATTGTTGATTTGGGTTGCGACCTATGTGGATTTTCTGAGGTTAGTCCATTGTAGATTTCACTTCTAATCATTGTGAGTATTATTTGTGAAATAAAACGTTTTACCCGAAAGGTTTATTTTCTTAAAATCTATGTGTTTGCAATTATTTATGTTGGTTTGATATATCCACACGTAGTTGCATGTTTTAGGCCTGAATAAATTTGGTTTAAAATTGACTCCAAATAAATAAAGTTAAATTGAAAATTTGCGAAATTACTCAAATCAATATCATACCACTCATTTTACAATGCCCCAAATTTTTTTGAGGTTATTATTATCAATAGAGAACTCCCACTAGGTTCTTACCCTAGAAATCTAATTTTGCGCTTCAGGATGTCATCTAATTTTCATCAGCGAGCTCCCCACTCATGACTGTGAAGTGTGCATCGTCGTACATTCCATGTCTATCGAAGAAGATCGGGCTTCATCTCTACTGGACTAGGTTTTTAGACATCTCGAGAACATCATTGTCTCTTAGAACACCATGCAATTGGAAATTGGGTAACTAAGCCAACCACAAGTCTTCCTAAAAGAGGCCACTGCTATGATCGGGACCAGAGATAACGTAGTCCATCCCCCATACCCAACATTGATACACCACTTGTGAAAGTTATCGAAAAAGTACTAACTATTCCCCAAGATCCTTCAGTACTAATCGCATCTCTAGCTCCCCTGCTAACGTCGATTCCCCCACTTCCGAGTACCTTTATCCCATGTGGATACTTTGAACTATATAATTATCACCCCAAGTGCTCACACAACGCCTTCTAAGACCCCCCTCTGAGCTGAGTCCACAAACCTCCAGCAGCTAATGATGTATCCTTAAGTCCCCCACGAGGAAATGGAAATCTAATGTCTCATCTATATGAGACAGTTGAAAATCACACCAACATGGCCAATAAAGCTCACTCTTGGAATTCGAATGAGACACCCACCCCATATCTCTATGCAAATGAACGTGTTGTCCCTAATGAATCCTTCAAGTAAAAACAAATTTTATAAGTTAGAAACTTCTACATCCCTCCTTAAACATCATTGTCCATGAAAGATCACCTCTCCAATGCCTGCAACCCCTATTCAAGTGCTTACTAGACACCAACATTCACGTAATGCCTACTATTATTAATCCAATCGAAGGACTTTTAAACCCACCATTTTATTGGATGAATCTAAACCCCTTTCACTTAAAGGACTTGTTAGGAGTAACCTGACCAACGGATCACTCGCCCGCCCCCATTTCAGGAGCCTTGTCCAATTCCACATCCAACACACTTGGCTTTATTTAAAGATCGTGCACAACCAAAGGATTACTCATAACTATTATTCATATTAGGGCCTACCCTAAACCCATACAATGGGGTTATCAAATATACCAACAAAAGCCTCAAGACCATAATCAGTAAGTTTATCGAAAGTTACTATGACTAGGATGATCGATTCCCTTATGAACGAGGCAATCGCACTCCGCCACAACACTAACTGGGGCGACCCCTACTCCTTAATATATGTCTTGGAAGTGGTCTTACCTATTAATACTGAGATACCCTCTTTGCGATTTATACTCGAAAGTCGAGTTGGAGAAGATGATTAGCAACAGAGCCGTTATTGGTGAACTTTAACTCTTGGATGAAAAGAGATTGAAGTGTTTATAACATATATAAGGATACACAACCATATATCTCAGTCGTTTGACTAGAAGGTTAAATATCGTGGTGTATGAGAAAGTGACCTTGTTCTCAAGGAGATAGTATAGCTCATTTAGGACCCAGGAGAGAAGTTCAAACCCAATTGGAGTGGGCCATATGTTGTAAATAAAATCCTTCAAGTAGGTGTTGTTATGCTCACAGGCCTTGAGAGAGAAGAAATGGCACACCCAGATAACATGGACCTTCTCAAGAGGTTTTACCTTTAAATATGATTCTCATTGTACCACGACCATTTTCACCTCCCTTTTATTCTAAAAAATGTTCTCTTCTTCCCTCTTTAAGAACTACATAGTACCTGATCCTCTCAAAGCATATTTTCTAAGAAATTTCAAATAAATATTTATCCCCACGGAGGTATGTAGGCAGCCCATAAAGTAACTGTGGGCGTGGTCCTTTCTTTCTTCATAAAGTGCTATTATTTTCTTCCACCAAGGGGCAGTAATCCCACTCATCATTATAAATGAACGAAAGTATTATAAATTCCTTACTATCGGTATAGATATTTCATTTAACAAAAATTATTCCAAAAGGCACAGTAGGATATGAAAAAATCATCATTTATTTATATTATTATAAATGGGGTAATTACATATAGTATCAGTGATAAGAAAAGTCCTTAAAACCCAATATAAACTGCCCATTCACATAAGCCTATCAAATCCATATCTAAACACAAACACCAAAGCCTTAAAAACTCTCCTTAACTACCAAAAGGCTCTTCCTCATCATCATTATTTCTCTAAGGGCCCCAAAAATCCCAATCTTCGTGATACCTCCTTATGTGCTCCATGCAACAGTAACACTTGATAATCTTGGACGAAATCACAATACCTTCATCCTCAATTTCATACATTGCAAGACACATCATCCCAGCCTCCCTAGAAAAAACCTTCTTGACCACATCCCCCCATAACCACCTAAAGTAATGCCCATATATTACACTATGCCCCCCAAAAGATGAAGATAGATGGGTGGACGGTCGATGACATTGCCATAGATCCCCCAAGGTCATCCTCAGTGATTTAGTCAAGTCTTCCACATGAAATTAGTTGGTTATGCACGTAGGGACAATCTTCTCCTGACCCAATTGAAGTAAAAAACACAAAGGTAAGTAGAAAGAGGTTTGGTTAAGGCCCACTAGCCGAACATACTAGTATTCATCCAATTACAAGAAAATACTCAATTTACTCCACCGTGGCATAAAGCAGTGAAGGTTTCTAGACCTATGCTCTATGAGCCGTTTAATCCAATTACCCACTAAAGGGCCAAATATCTAAAAATGTCATGCAAATAAAATTTAAAACATCAGTCAACAGATACTCGAGAGGGTCGATCAAATGAAGTCTTTTTTCTAGCCACATGAATAATATCATGGATTCCATGTAATAAATTCACCCGACCTTCCTTCTAGTTCTCAAGCCCATTCAGAATCTCTGCCAGTATATTAGTGAAGGGGTTATGGCAATAAGACATCCACAACACAATGGTGACAATTGGGGATCTTTGGTCATATATCCAATCAACAAAAGCATCCTAGCAGTCAATCCCAAAGCTACTATGCTTATAAAGACATTATCACTATACCATCTCTGTTGCACATAAGTCAGCATTGTCGAAAGATTTAGACTTTTGTAATGCCAATAATTGGGTAGAAAAGGGAGAGATATGTACCAATTTTTCCATCAACACCTGAGAATAAAGGGACATGTCAAGTGTGGTGGTGAAAATGATTTGGTTAAAACCTATCATGAAAAAAATTTCTCCATAGTTAGAACCCACCTCATCCTGGCCAAAGCGGGACATATGCTCTTCACGGTACCATAAATTCAGAGCAAAAGATTTAAGTTAATTGGACAGCTACGCTAAAGATTATCAGAGCATAAGTTGAATGCCTCATAATTGATATTGTATAGGTGCATAGACTTCAAACCCTTAAGATAAGCTGCAATCAAAATATCCATATCAAAGATCAAGAAATCTTAGAGAAACAAACAAAGAAGAAGTCGAAGTGTGGTTTGAAACTCCACCCAAAAGGCTCTTTTATATTTCAAATTTCCCACAAAAGACAAAGCAATTAAATCTCATGCTATAACAATAGTTTCTAAATACAAAGAAATGCAAGAAAGGGGCAAATATGGATAAAAATCAACCATAACTGTAGGGGTATGTTGATAGGTAGGCCAATGGGTGGTATGCAAATTAGCACACCCTAATTTTTGGAAGATTCATTTTTCCTTTTTTATCTCCTTATTATTCAAATAAGTCTCTCTTTCAATTAACCTTTTGCAACGAGGATTTTCTAGGCGTTTCTTTAGAAAATTTTCAAAAATTATATATTTAAACTTTTTCCTTACTTTTCATCATTAAATAAAACCCCCAATGGAAAATCGTAAGTTGATGTAGACTAGGCTACTAATTCATGTAAGGACATAATTCTATAAATGTCCGGGTTAGGATCTAGGAATTTTCTATTTTCTCCTAGATCACAGTTCATATGTCTGATACCGCTACATTCGGCACGTCAACACGATCATCCTCGACGGCCTGTATCCGAATTCAATGCAACCAATTTCTTCACGTGCATCATGCTACATGCAACGTGCTGCTCAGATCATTCCCACTACTCCAGTACGCTCTATCAGTAAAATGTTATATTGGAGTTTTAAATATTTTCATAAATATTTGGGAAATATTTTTGAAAATTATTTTTGAAGTCTCGGTTAATTTTTTTATCAAAAGAAGAATTTTTTCTAAGTGTAGAAGCGAATGGCCTCGATCGACGAGATCGCTCGAGCGACTTTTCAAGTCGTTCGCGCGAGATATCATGTAGCGCGATATCGTTCGAATGACTTTTGTCCTTCGTTCGAGCGACATGCTATCTCGTTCGAGTGACATGTTATCTCGTTCGAACGAGCCACCACCTCGATCTTTGTATAAATATTTGATCTCCTTCTATACGTTTTTTAAGTTATTCTGCAATCATGAAATATTGTAAACACATCCCAGAATAAGACTTCACCTTTTAAGGTTTTCTAAATCTTTTTGATTCAGAAAATCGATCCCATATATGTGTGTGAATCTTTAAACCTTCAAAAAGATCATTTACTGATTGGGCATAAATATTGTATATTTATTCCCCTAATTTCAGTACTTTTGTGAACCCGAGTGATGTAACATATATGGATTTGATTCACATTTATGCTACTAACCTTCGTGGCGAGTATTTCGTGTTTCGTGCATCTCTTATTGGTTTTACAGGTTAATTATGCAAGCAGTGCAAAAGAGAAAGCAAGACATTGCTAGAAAAGCTAAGAAGGAAAGTTCAAGGGAAATTCGGTAATTTCTCAGCCCGATCTGGAAGGAGAAGTCAACTGGAAAGTTGAAGAGCTCAGAACAACGAGAACACTGGAAGAAATGGCACCCAAATCCGAGCTACGATTGAAAAGTTATGCTCAGTTGAAGTTGAAGAAAAATCCAAGAAAAGAATTGAACTCAAGGCCAGCATACATTCGCGAACCCCAAGCCGAACCGGTTTGGGGGGGCGAACCGGTTCGCAGGTACACCCGAGCCGGTTCGGTGTACCTGATGCGCGAATTTTGTCTTTTATGCTGATTGGTTCCCAAGACTCCTATTAGGTTTTTAACACTCCAAAATTTTGGGGAACGTAGGCAACAACTTAGGAGCAGCCATTAGGAATATTTTTAGTCAGTTTTTGAGAGAGAAAAAGGAGAGGAACATCTAGGAACATCAAGGGATTTTATTGCTTCAAGATTTCATTGTTTCGGGTTTGTTTTTCAAGTTTTAATTCAAGATTCAAGATTTTTGTCGTTGTTCTTGCATGCTTAGTTTTCGTAGTCGATTCAACTTGTTTTTGCATTCATAATACGTATTTACATGCTTCTAGCTAGTTTCGTCATGAATTCTTCCACATGCAACATTACTATTTCATGCATTAGTCCATTTAACATGTCCGACTAGGTTTTAAAGGTTGGGATGCATGAACCCAACCTGATGTGTTAGTGTATGTGTACAATGTGAATCCGATGAATTTAATGATTGATTTTGATCGTATCGCATAATTACATAATAATTGTGGATCTTTATATCTCGTTTGCCTCTGGGTACTCGTGATGATTTAGAGTACAATTTTAATGCAATTACTGCGATACCGATTTACTCATCCTCAGATTAGGTATGACGCGGGCTTGAACCTCGTATACATAATGCTTGGCAGTCCTAAATTACGGGTTGGATTAATCGGATAAATTTATGATTGACGTTGTCACTTCAATACACTAGGGTTGGGGGATTGTATGCCCATCCTGTTTTCTCATCATTTAAGTTTAACAGTTTCAATTTAATTCTTAATTCCTCATTTAGATAATTTAGTTAGTTGTATATTTCATCATAATTTCACAATTGCATTTAGTTTAATCATTTTCAAGACCAAATCTTTTCCCTTTTTTAGAGTCGTCGTTAGGATTCCTCCGTCTTATCCTATTGTCACAACTCCGTTGTCCTTTTTCCCTGAGGATCGATACCCGACTTGTCGGATTATTACTTGAGCGACAGGCTTGCACTTGAGCCTAGAGAGTACACACTTTAGAGACACATTCTGAGTTGTGTCAAGTTTTTGGCGCCGTTGCCGGGGAACTAGGTAGACTTAGGATTAGAGTGAGCCAATCCAAAGCTTTGACCAAAAAAATAAAAAATAAAATAAAAAAAAATAAAAAAAAAATCACCATCACCTCTCCTAAGCTTTAATGCAAAATTCTGAAACCACTCCCACGCCTCATAATACTCCAACCATCATTCACGAAAATCCACTTGTTGAGTATAATCCTGATAGTCCCCACATTCCAAATGCCCCACAGTTTTGGATCCCACCACCCACACCGTCGCACTCAGTCTCTACTAACACTCCATTCTCATTCGTAGGACACACTTCGAGCACACCCAGTGAGAGCGCCGAGTCGTCAAGTGAGAGAGAGATGTCGCAACATAGTAATGCACTACCGGTGAGGACGAGCTTCCGTACCGCCCGTTGAGAGAATTCTTATATCCTGAGCGCACTGTCACTCCGGGATGCATTATACTCCCGTATAATGCCGGGCAGTTCCGTTTCAAAAATGGAATGATCCAGATGCTACCGCATTACCACGGTATGGATTCTGAAAAGACATACCTCCATATTAGGGAATTTGAGGATGTGTGTGATACTCTCAATGATCAAACCTGCACACAAGAGGTAATCCGCCTTACACTCTTCCCCTTCTCGCTTAAAGATAAAGCTAAAGCTTGGCTATGGTCTTTACCTCCAAGCTCGATTCCATCCTGGAATGAGCTCGAGTCGAAATTTCTCAAGAAATTCTTCCCAACACATCAAACAATCTCTATAAAAGCTTAAATTCAAGCGTTCAGGGAACATGAAAATGAGCCATTCCATCGATGTTATGAACATTTCAACGAGTTAGTGGATTCATGCCCCCATCATGGATTTGATCCATCGCAACTCATCTCCTTTATCTATAATGGGTTGAATCTTAATTCTAAACATCTTGTTGAAACCATGGGAAGTGGTCCATTTGTCGAATTAGATGCCCATGATGCTGATCTTCACATGAGGTATGTGGCCGAGACTACCCAATCCTGGGATACATCCGATCCGAATGCTCAAAATCGAAATCGGCAATCTACCACCGCTCCGTCGACGTCCGGCCTATTCCACGTAGACAAGAATTCTATAACGGACAGTCGGTTGGACACTATTGAGAAAGGTTTGCGAGACTTGTGTGAGGTAGTTGGATCTATCCAAAATCCTATCGTGAACGTGTGTGCGATTAGTGAGGCGGGACATTCAACTGAGGAATGTCCGACGATACCCGCCTACAAAGTAATGTTGCAGGAGCAAGTTAGTGGCATAGGAGGTGTTAAGGGTAATTTCGGTGCCCCGCACGGGAATTCATACAACCCTTTGTGGAAAAATCATCTCGGTTTTAACTATGGGCAACAACATGTTTCAATGAACCCTCCTTCGCATGTTGCCCCTCCTCCTCCACAATAATTTCAACAAGGTCCACAAATGCAAGGACATGTGAAAGCACCACCACCTCACGGAAATTATATCTTGCCACAGTGGAGAACTATCGAGGATACCATGAATCAATTCATCGCAAGCCAGATCGCAACCAATGCCAAATATGATCGTCTGATTAGCGACATAAATGCGAATCTGTCACAAATACAATCCTCGTTGAGTGTCCAAGAGAATGGAAAGTTTCTAGCCCAGGGCTAAAGACCTCTCCAAGGTCAAACTAGTGTTAGCTCGACAGCCCATGACCATCTTGAGCAATGTAGCGCAATTACCACTCTATGTAGTGGGAGGGTAGTTGACTTGTCACCTCCCTCACGAGACGTACTTAAAGACAAAGAGATTTCACCCGGCACGAAAGAGGCCAAAGATGTCCCTTTGAATGAAGGTGATAAAGACGACACTAGTGAGCCTGAGGTAGTAATGAAACCACCCACCGCGGCACCATTTCCTCAAAGGTTGATTCCTTCACAGAAAGGATGCCCATGTGATGAAGTGCTAGAAGTACTTAAGCAAGTAAAGCTGAATTTACCCTTTCTTGATGCCATCAAGCAAATTCCAGCTTATGGCAAAGTTATCAAAGATTTGTTGACGGTAAAAAGGAAGATGAAGGTAAAAAAGAATGTCTTTCTAGCACAGAATGTGAGCTCCATTCTATTTAATAATCTCCCACCTAAATTCAAAGATCTCGGTGCACCCACCATTTCCTGCATCATTGGAGAAAATAGAATCGAAAAGGCCTTACTTGATTTGGGAGCAAGTGTCAATATCCTCCCTTATTCCATCTATAGGCAACTTCACTTGGGTGACCTCAAGCCCACAAAGGTCACTCTCCAATTAGCAGATCGTACCGTGAAGATCCCAAGAGGCATAGTCGAGGACGTGATCGTCCAAATTGACACTTTCTACTTCCCGGTAGACTTTGTCATTTGGTACACGGAGCCCTCCTTTAACTCGAGCAACCATGTTCCCATCATCCTTGGACGCCCTTTCTTAGCTACGGCTAACGCAATCATCAATACTCGGAATGGGAGAATGCAACTCACCTTTGGGAACATGACCTTAGAGAAAAACATCTTCCATGTCGCCCAACATACGGGGGAAGAAGATGACCTTCACGCGCTGAGCTTCATAGACGAGATCGTAGGGGAGTACTTTGAGGAAAATGATTGTGGAGAGGCCCTAGGGTCCTGCTTAGTGTCGAGCCATGAGAATGAGGGGTCCCACAAGAGAGAGCCGTTAGGGGTGTACCCTATTTCATCAAGTAATAGTGGTAGTTGTGACAATGAGAGAAAAGTGGGGGAGAGGTGTGTACTGACCGCAATTAAGAGAGAGAGAGGGGTTAGAAGAGAGAAACTGGTGGAGTTGGAGATCGAGCAAGTAAGAGAGGACGTAGGCACTACTCGAGAGAGAGAACTAGGAGACATGAGCATGGAAGATTTTGAAAGAGAATTCGGGCAGGTGGATGAAAGTATTACTATTGAAGGCCAATCCCTATTGGATTCATGTAGTCACTTAGACGAAAGTGAATTTAAAGCAAACATTGATGAATTCCTTCGTTGTGACAATCCACCCACAACACTAGAGGTCCCGAAGGCAAGTGAGGAGAAAAGTTGTGGTTCATCTGACTTAGAGCCCGACCCATGCATCTTAAAAATTGAACGAAACCTAGGTGTTCCCTTCGAGTCAGTGCACGCAGATCACACTTTGAGCCATCATCACGAGGATCCCTTCCCAATTAGTAACGACGAGTCTCCCGGTCTATCCTTTATCTATGGGCGAGATCCCAACTTGTTCCGATTGCTGGAATATAATCCTAGGACGGGAGTGACAAAGAGAGCATCGACCCCCGTAAGTGGGGTCGGGTGAGTCTGTAGAGAGAAAGTGAGGTCGTCGCACTCCCGACGCGTATGGGGTGAATTTGTGTGTATAGGAGTCGTATGTGAATAGGTTAGTTAGGACTCAGGAGCCTGAGTTACAAAAGAGATCGGTGAGCAAGCATTTCGAGGGAGCTAGTACGTATCACGATGTTGAATTCGAGGAATTTTTAGGGAGCCCTAGGGTCTAAAAGGTTTTTAGGGGCCTTATTCACAAGTTAGAGGATGAGAGAGCACTTTGAAATGGAGAGAAGAGTGAATTCCAGCATTCGGACCAGCTTTCTACCCCGAACCCCAACCAGAACCGGTTCAGGGGGAGGGGCGAACCGGTTCGCAGGTACACCCGAACCGGTTCGGGGTACCTGACAGATTCTTCCCCACTTTCCTTTCCAAATTCATCCCCTTCCCTCCATTATTTTCCCCTTCTTCTCCCTTCATTTTTCTTCCCTCCAAATACTTCCCTCTTTCCCAAATTCATCCCAATTCACTCCCTCCCTCCTCTCTTTCCCAACCTTTCATATTTCCCACCAAAAACCCACCCCTTCACACCTATAAATACCCCACCACCCCTCCTCCATTTCTCACACCAAAAAAATCTCCCTCACACTTTTATCTCCCATATTCTCTCCCATATTTTCTCCCTCTCTCTCCCTCTTTCCGTCAATATGCCGCACCAACGCCGCCCCAACCTCCGCCCAAAGAAATATGATGATACCACCATCCTTGATGATCGGGTAAGGGGGTCTTTCAATGCGTCCAAGAACGTCATTGGGGCGAGAAATACTTCTCGGCTACGCGCTCCATTCACATTGAATGTTTCGTGGATTGGGACCACCTTCCGAGCGATGTCACCGCCCTATTTGATCGTCGCGAGTGGTGCTCTTTCCTCGCCCCTACGAGCAATAACGTGTTTGATACCGCCATTTGCCAGTTTTATGTGACCTTGGTTCGCAAATCCTCCACACTTCATGAGGCATCCCTTGATGGTATCACTATTCCCTTCTCGTCGGCCATCATCGCACGCAACATGCGTGCCAAAGGGGTGATCCTCCACGTGCCCTTCCAATACCCCAACAACGGTACCTCCCACACCAAAGAAAATTGCATTGCTCGCATGGCACTCGGGGTGGAATGGGTGCGCGAATCCTTTCCTATTGGTGGTTTGGCCGCCACGGTGCGCTTCACGCACCTCATTGCTTTTGGGGCAATCCACCAAACCACTAATGACTCGGTGGTCCGATTACGGCACGCCAATTTCCTTTATTACTTTTTAGACCCCGAGAGCACCATCAACCTTGCCCATCTCTTCTATGCGGATATCCTCAATGCCGCTTATGATGAATATGGCAAAACTGCACTACCTTACGCCCGTTTCATCACGGAGCTCTTGATGGAAGCTGGAATGGATGACCCCGGGCAACAAATTCGACTTCCTCGCCCCATTGGCGGCACGTCCACCACTCGAAGCGAACGCCAAATGCGTATAGCTCACCCCGACCGTCCCATTCTCGAAGAGGATGTGGACCAGGAAGCTCATGAGGAACCGATGATGGACATCGACGAGGACGAATTTGAGGATGATGAGGAGGATTCTAATTTCGAGCCCCGGGGGGCAAACTTCGATAGGCGCCTTTCGGTGGTTGAGTCCCATCTCGACGGGTTCATCAACCAATACAATCAAGACTAAGAGGCTTACCGAAAGGACACCCGGATGATGTACCAACTCCAAGTCCACCTTCACCAACTCAACTTCGGCAGTCCTCATCCCCCCTTCTATTATGACCCGTATGATCCAAATGCACCAAGCACCTCCCATCCACCTCCACCATGGTCTTTGAGTGTTTTTATATTTTGGTGTGATTGTTAGTTGGTGTAGGAATTTCACAGTTTCTTTCCCTTTTCTTCTGTAACATAGGCTTCTCATTGTTATAATACAAGCTTGCATTTTTTCATATTTGTTTGTTTTATTTTTTCGCACTTATTATTCGCTTTGAGTTAGATTTTCGTCCTTTTTGCTTGAGGAAAATGTAAAAGTCTAAGTTAGGGGGGGTCACAAGTGCGTATTTCTAAAACTTCACAAATTTTCAAAATGCCCAAAAATTTCCAAAAAAATCATAAAATTTTGAAAAATCCAAAAATATTTTTGTTCAAAATGAACAAAAATTGGAATTAAAATTTTTCAAAAATATCATTAAAAGTCGAATTGGATTCTCAAATTGTAAACATCCAACATACACAAAGCCGAAATTGACCAAAGATGGAAATTGTGCGAAAATTGACGCATTAGCGAATAAATGTGGAGATTAACAAACCCGGTGAGATTCGAGCCTATCACATTTTGTGAGTTTTTAAATCAATCCGAGTTAATTGTTAACTCAAAGTTCTTTTTAGCGCTTAATAAGTTGTTAAGGATCTCAATCCTTTCATTTTGATCGATTTTAAAAAATGTGTGCAATATTGCCTTGAAAAAAGCGCCAAATTAGTCTCTAAACTTAAATTCACCTCGAAATGCATATGGTAACGCAATTGGCATTTTGGGCAATGAAGTAGGACCTCGTTTGTCACCCAAAATTTTGGCCAAAAAAAGTAGCGAAAAATCACCCTTTGCAACCCAAATTGAGCCGAATAATTTTCCCTTTCGTTTGACAACCCGAAAAACCCAAAATAGCCGAAATTGTGAAAAATGAAAAATTCAAATGTCAAGTCCAAAAAGTGCATATAAAGGGGCAAGAAACAAAATAGTATGCTCAACAAAAACAAAAACAAAATAGAAAAAGAAGAAAAAATGAGCAATAGCCCGGAAAAAGCACAATTGAACATCATTAATGACGTTTCCAATTCCAACCTTCCATACCGCCTTCATTTTACCCAATGCAACCTTCAACCCGAAAAAGTCCTAACCGAGTCCAAATTGCGAAAATTGATTACCGCGTGGAGAGTTAAGACACCAAAAGATAATATAAGAGGCTAAGTGCGCGAAATAAAGGCAATGTTTCCATTTTTAAAACCGTAATCCATTGATGAGATCCTATCACCATGAAATTTCCGTCTTTCTATTGTATGCATGAATTTGTTTCCCTTACATTTACTCTTTATATCACGCATACCGAGAGAATAGACATAATCCAAGAGATTCGTTTGTGAGAGCGTTCCGTGAGAAATTGAAATCAAAACGAATTTTCGGATAAGTAACATAATGATCAATCGGTGAAAATTGGCGGTTATATTTTCGGCTTCGCACACACACACTTCAGTTTGAGACTCGTAAATATGAATTAATGATGACTATTTTTTTTTTGGAAAAGTTTGAATTGCTCAATTTTTGCGTATTTTGAATCTTTTTTGAGTCGAATTTTGTGGGTATATTCACTGCAAACCCTCACGAGACATCACTCGTCCTACTAGGGTAACCTAGAGGTTTAAAGGCTTGTTGCATGCGCTAAATGCAATCGCTTGCCCGCGAAAGAGGTACTCTATCCCAATAAATTCTTTGATGGATCCATAACTCATACTCTCATTCTTTTACATTGTTCGGGACGCGCAAAGTTCTAAGTTAGGGGGGTTTGATTGGGCATAAATATTGTATAGTTATTCCCCTAATTCAGTACTTTTGTGAACCCGAGTGATGTAACAAATATGGATTTGATTCATATTTATGCTACTAACCTTTGTGGTGAGTATTTCGTGTTTCGTGCTTCTCTTATTGGTTTTACAGGTTAATTATGCAAGCAGTGCAAAAGAGGAAGCAAGACAATGCTAGAAAAGCTAACAAGGAAAGTTCAAGGGAAATTCGGTAATTTCTCAGCCCGATCTGGAAGGAGAAGTCAACTGGAAAGTTGAAGAGATCGAAACAAAGAGAACATGATAAGAAACGGCACCCAAATCCGAGCTACGGTTGAAAAGTTATGCTCAGTTGAAGTTGAAGAAAAATCCAAGAAAATAAGAGAAAAGCCAAAAAAAATCCTAAGCGTTGAACTCCAGGCCAGCATACATTCGCGAACCCCAGGCTGAACCGGTTTGGGGGGGCGAACCGGTTCACAGTTACACCCGAACCGGTACGGTGTACCGGATGCGCGAATTTTATCTTTTATGTTGATTGGTTCCCAAGACTCCTATTAGGTTTTTAACACTCCAAAATTGTGTGGAACGTAGGCAAAAACTTAGGAGCAGCCATTAGGAATATTTTTAGTCAGCTTTTTAGAGAGAAAAAGGAGAGGAGCATCTAAGAACATCAAGGGATTATATTGCTTCAAGATTTCATTGTTTCGGGTTTATTTTTCAAGTTTTAATTCAAGATTCAAGATTTTTGTCGTTGTTCTTGCATGCTTAGTTTTCGTAGTCGATTCAACTTGTTTTCGCATTCATAATACGTATTTACATGCTTCTATCTAGTTTCGTCATGAATTATTCCACATGTAACGTTACTATTTCAGGAATTAGTCCATTTAACATGTCCGGCTAGGTTTTAAAGGTTGGGATGCATGAACCCAACCTGATGTGTTAGTGTATGTCTACAACGTGAATCCGATGAATTTAATGATTGATTTTGATCGTATCGCATAATTACATAATAATTGTGGATCTTTATATCTCGTTTTCCTCTGGGTACTCGTGATGATTTAGAGTACAATTTGAATGCAATTACTGCGATACCGATTTACTCATCCTCAGATTAGGTACGACGCAGGCTTGAACCTCATATACATAATTCTTGGGAGTCCTAAATTTCGGGTTGGATTAATCGGATAAATTTATGATTGACGTTGTCACTGCACTACACTAGGGTTGGGGATTGTATACCCGTCCTGTTTTCTCATCATTTAAGTTTAACAGTTTCAATTTAATTCTTAATTCCTCATTTAGATAATTTAGTTAGTTGCATATTTCATCATAATTTCACAATTGCATTTAGTTTAATCATTCTCAAGACCAAATCTTTTCCCTTTTTTAGAGTCATCGTTAGGATTCCTCCATCTTATCCTATCGTCACAACTCCGTTGTCCTTTTTCCCTGAGGATCGATACCCAACTTGTCGGATTATTACTTGAGTGACAGGCTTGCACTTGAGCCTAGAGAGTACACACTTTAGAGACACATTCTGAGTTGTGTCATTTACTCATCTGGAGTACTTTGTGAGGAAGCTGCTCTCTTCTTCACTGCTTCCCTACTAGAATGGGATTGTTCCAGCCGCCGACAACAGAACCGACACCCGAGGGTATTTCTGTGTCACTTGTATTTTCATTGAAATCGCTCTCTTACAAAAATTATTGTGAAAATTATAGGTTTTGCCCCGTTGGGGATTCTTCCTCATATATGTGTTCTTGCATGTCTCGTCATCGTATTTAATCAGATATAGATGCATGTTTAGGACTTAAATGGTAAAAATTGTGTTTAATTAAATAACTTCCTTATTTGAACGCAAGCGCACTCTCCTTCAAATTGGTATCAGAGCCAGTTACACTATTTTACCGTGTAATTTTTCCGCAAAAATTTTCTAAGATATCAATTTTCTGAAAAATTGATTTTTGAAAACGAGTGTGTTCATTATGGAGAAGTTATATAATAAAATGCCAGTTTTTGACGGGACAAACTATGCATATTGGAAAGCCCGCATGAGGTCTGCTTTAAAATCCATTGATGAACGTGTCTGGATTTTGGTTGAAAGAGGGTGGACACCTCCCTCCGTCACCGTTGATAATGTGATCAATTTAAAACCTGTCACTTCTTGGACTGAAGACGAATTTAAATGGTCATCATTCAATTCGAAGGGTCTAAGTGCTATTTATGGGTATGTCACACCTGATGAGTTCAAACGCATAATGACGTGTACCACGTCAAAAGAGGCATGGGATGTTTTATAACTCACCCATGAAGGAACTAATGTTGTGAAAGGGTCTAAATTGCAAAATTTGACAACTCAATTTGAAACCATCACCATGCATGAGACTGAATGTTTTGATGATTTTTATGCTAGACTTTCTGACATTATTAATACTAGCTTTAATCTTGGTGAACATATTCCTAATGCTAGAGTTGTTAAAAAGATTCTTCGTTCTTCGCCTAAGCGTTTTATCCCTAAAGTCACTGTGCTAAATTCTATGGGTAATTTAAATACGCTAAAATTGGAAGAACTTGTAGGAGATTTGCAAACATATGAAATTGATATGTTCCCTAAAACTGCTAGGTCTAACGATAAGGGAATTGCACTTAAATCCCAAGAGAGAAAGAGTGAGGGGTCTGCTAGAAAGAGGGTAGAGTCATCTAGAAAGAGAGAGACTGACACGTCTGATTCTGATTGTGATTTTGACTTAGATGATTTGGCTCTTTTTGCAAAAAATTTCAAGAGGATTCTCAAATTTAAGAAAAAGGGCAATTTTAAAGATAAAAAGAAATTTGAGAAAAATAAGTTTGAAAAGAAAAATTAAAAAGTTTTTAAAGATCCTCCTAAGAAAGAAAGTGAGAGATGCTTTGAGTGCGACGGTAGGGGTCATAGATCCTTTGAGTGTGCCACACGTCTGAATAGAGAGAAAGGGAAAGTTGTTCTTAACGCTACCCTTAGCGACGTCAGTGAGGTCGAGTCGGTGGATTCTGGAGTCAAGTCACTGCATGAGTGTAACTTCACCGCATTCATGGCTTGTCATGTGATCACTTCTAGTTCTCCTCACGACGATGAGAATGATGCTTCACAGGGACACCTCGACAGCGAGAGCGATGTGAGTGAGGGGGACGATGACACAAGTGAGAGCTAGAGTGATATTCAACGCGCCTACGCTGAGTTATATTATTAGTCATTTAAAACTAAAAAGTATAACAAAGCGTTAGTCCTTAAGATCACCGTCTTAAAGGAAGAATTAAGAAAAGTGAGAGAGAGAGAGTCCTCCACCTGCATCGCCCTGAGAGAGAGAGAATTTGCCTGTGTTGATAAAGAAAGTTTGTTTAGAGAGAGAGCACTTTTGAGAAAAAGAGAGGGGACTTGACTAAATATGTGGCTAGTCTTACGAGTCAGCTCCATTCCTCCGTGGAGACTCAGAAGAAACTTGAAGCCCTTGTTGCCCAGCTGACTCATGATCTTGAGAAAGCACGGGAAGTCAAGGTACAAATCGAGGACAGATCTGGGAAAATGGGAAAGATGCTCCTCGGCCCCGCTTTAGGTTTTGGTGATCGGGAGGGAATTGGTTATGATGGTGCCTCCATGTCCCAAATTGCACCTGGACCAGTCCCTGAGTTTACTACGACTCCTTATGGCCATCGTTAAAAACCTCTAAGGAGAGTTCGACTAAGAAAAGCATATCAAGGTCCGCCTTTGACTGTGTTCTTTTGTACTTATTGCAAAAGAAAGGCCAACTCAAGGAGTTTTGCTGTAGTATGGCTCGGACACGACGTACTACTGCTCCACATCAGCATACTGATGATTTTACTAGTCTGAGAGAGCGAGTTGAGTTTTTAGCTTCCACGTCTCAGAGTTTGATGGAGGAATTCCGACGGATATCTTTGCCGTCAGGGAATGCTTCTCACATTCCATCTAAAACCAACAACAAAAAAGGCAAACAAAAGGTCACCACTTCTTGGGTACCTAAGAAAGATAAAAAGGCCTTTGTTGTTCATTTCGCTATCAAGGCACAAAATACCTCACAGTGGTATTTTGACAGTGGATGCTCCAGACATATGACAGGTGATGCCTCATTTTTTACACCTCTTGAGGATTATCAGTATGGTAGAGTCACCTTTGGAGATGGGAGAAAGTCTAGCATTGTAGGACGAGGTACTGTAGTGTTACCAGGATTTTCTAAGCTAGAGAATGTCTTGTATGTCAAAGGTTTAAAAGTAAACCTTCTCAGCATTATCCAGCTGTGCGACACTGACTTTGCAGTAAAGTTTGACTGGGATGCATGTAATGTTTACAATCAAGCCGATAAACTCTTAATCCAAGGGGTGAGGACCGAGGATAATTGTTATGGGATTGTGCCTACCTACTCACTTATCTGCAACAGCGCCATGATCACTCCTATGGATCTGTGGCACCAACGTCTAGATCACGTAAATATTAGAGATCTCACTCGCTTAGCTAAAAAGGACCTAGTACGTGTCTTACCATCTCTTGGAAGGCCAACTTCGACGGTTTGTCGACCCTGTCAGTTGGGAAAAAAAATTCGTAGTCCTCATAGGAAGTTGGATTCCATTACCACCTCTCGTGTTCTTGAGCTTATACACATGGATTTTATGGGTCCCACTCGTACCGAGAGTCTAGGTGGTAAGAGGTATATCCTCGTGATGGTGGATGATTTCTCCAGGTACTCCATTATAGGTTTTCTAAAAGAAAAATATGATGCTGTAGAGTTTTTAACGACCAAGTGTCATGTCCTACAAAAATTAACAGGGAGTCACTATTAACAGGATACATAGTGACAATGGCACTGAATTTAAGGAAGCAAAGGTAGATTTGTATTGTGATAGCCTTGGGATCAAACATGAGTTTTCTGATGTGAAGACTCGTCGACAAAATGGGATTTTTGAGAGAAAGAATCAAACGATCCAGGAAATGGCTAGATCTATGCTTCTAGGTCATAATGAATCTAGCAGATTTTGGGCAGAGGCAGTGTCTATTGCATGCCACACGGTGAATAGGGTTTACCTACATCCATACACACTTAAGACACCTTTTGAATTGTGGACATGTAAACAACACAACCTGGCATATTTTCGTATTTTTGGGAGTAAATGCTACATCCTACGGGATAGAGAGCAATTAGGAAAGTGTGATTCCCGGAGCGACGAGGGAATATTGCTAGGATATTCATCGAATAGCAGAGTGTATCGAGTTTTTAACCTGAAGATCTCTAAGGTTATGGAATCAATAAACGTCACCGTGCAAGATGACGAACCTCCAACGGTTATTGATCTTAAGCTTCAGTGTGAGGATGAGGACTCATCTGATAGTGATCCACTTGTTCCCCACAAACACTCTGTGGTCCCAACTCCTGTGTTAGGGGACACACCCGCTTGGTTTCGCAAGAGTCATGACCCGTCTGCCATTATTGGCGATCCCACTCTAGGGGTCAAGACTCGTGCTCAGCTAGAGAACGTTGTTAGCCATCTTTGCTACACGTCCAAAGTAAGCCCAAGAACCATAACGAAGCACTCAAGGATGAACACTGGATATCTGCTATGCAGGATGAGTTGCTTCAGTTTAAAAAGAATAATGTCTGGGAACTTGTCCCCCGACCTAGTGAGTCTAATGTGATAGGTACCCGGTGTATTTTTAAGAATAAAATGGATGAAAACGGTACAATAATCAGAAACAAATCTAGGTTGGTCTCTCAAGGCTAGACACAGATAGAGGGTGTAGAATTTCGGGAGACATTTGCTCCTGTTGCGAGGCTTGACTCCGTCCGTCTACTACTCGCCATCACATGTCATCTGCACTTCAAGTTATATCAGATGGATGTCAAGACTGCCTTTCTGAATGGAATTCTCCAGCAGGAGGTTTATGTTGAACAACCAAAAGGGTTTAAAGACCCTCAGCACCCGGAGCACATCTACTATCTGAGGAAAGCCTTGTATGGTTTGAAGCAAGCACCCCGTGCTTGGTACGAGAGGCTTACTTCCTATCTCTTAGCCCGTGGCTTTAAGAAAGGGGGAGTTGATATGACTTTGTTCGTCAGGAGAGATGATGGTGTAATTTTGGTTGCCCAGGTCTATATGGACGACATAGTCTTTGGATCCACGTGCTCTCAACATGCTCATCACTTTGAAGAGGAGATGAAAAGTGAGTTTGAGATGAGCATGGTTGGTGAGCTTACTTTCTTCCTTGGTCTCGAGGTTCGTCAGCTAGAGGATGGGATGTTCATCTCCCAATCCAAGTATGCTAGAGAGCTAGTGAAGAAATTTGGTTTAGACTCCGCTAAGCATGCACGTACACCTATGAGTACCACTACCAAGCTTAGTAAGGACACTTCAGGCAAGGACGTAGAGCAAACCTTATATCGGAGTACGATAGGTAGTCTTCTCTACTTGACTGCCAGTCGTCCCGATATAGTCTTTAGTGTTGGAGTCTATGCGCGATATCAGGCATCCCCGAAAGAGTCATATTTACTTGCTCTAAAACGTATTATTAAATACGTGAATGGGAATCTCTCATACGGTATTTGGTATTCCTTTGATACTGATGACCATTTTTCTGCCTATTCAGATGCCGATTGGGCTGGGGATGTAGATGGTTGTAGGAGCACTTCTGGTGGGTGTTTCTATTTTTTTTCTGCTCTTGTCTCCTGGCTGAGCAAGAAGAAAAATTCCATCTCTTTGTCCACTGCGGAGGCTGAGTATATAGCCGCCGGGAGTTGTTGCACGCAACTCTTATGGATGAATCAAATGCTGGAGGATTATGAGATTTCACAGGACACCGTGACCATTTCATGTGATAAGATGAGCGCGATACACATATCCCACAATCCAGTCCAGCATTCACACACAAAGCACATCAGGATATGTGAGCACTTCATACGTCAGTTAGTTGAGGAGAAAGTCATATCCCTGAGTTTTGTTCCCACCGACCGTCAGTTAGCCTATATTTTCACGAAACCTTTAGATGCCCTTATATTTGAGAGTCTTAAGAAGTCTTTGGGGATTTTCACAGTTGACTGAGGGGTTGGTCTATGTCTAGAATAGGATGTTTTTTTTTGTTCATATCATATGCTTCGTATTGCTGGTCTGTTTTATATGTACCATTACTTTCTTGTACAGCTATTTATTTATTCTTTTGAAAAATCCAAAAAGATTTTTGTTTTTGTATATAAATTTCAGAAAAGCACAAAAAGATTTTGTATTTTTTATGCACCTTTTATGGATGAACATTTAAGATAGCCAAGTCACAATTTCATTCCACCTTTTCACGTGACTGTTTGATAGAGATTTGAGACGCTACATCATTTCATCCATGTGCTTTACATTGCATGGAGTCTTTGAGATGTAATTAGTGATATTTTCCTACATGTTTGACTCTTATCCCCTTTATTGCACACATACACGGCTTTATTTGATTGTTGCACTTGTCTATCACATGTTGGCTTGAGTGTTTCCATCTCAATTATGTCTATACAACTAACAATATGCGATAAAACTTGACAAGATTGGATTCCATGTAAAAATCATTTTTCTTGTGAGACTGAGTGTTTGTTTAGGACCGGGGAGGGGCTGCGAAAGGTAGTTATCATGTCTTTGCGCAAAACCCACCGTTTAAAAGGACCTAAAAATGGAGGAATTTTATTATCCGGCGTCCAACGTGGTTAAAAGAGCCCGAAAAAATTTAAAGGCAATAAAAAGCAATTCATGCCAAATATGGGCCACTTAGGTTTCACCATCACTTCTCCAAATTTTGAGAATTTAGAAAAACCTCTATTCAAAATAAAAATCTGAGGGAGTTTGGTTGGAGAATATAAATGGGTTTGCTCTTCCTTGAAAGTCCTGAAAAAGCATGAAATAGTTTTGGACGTTATTGGTGTGGAAATCACTTTGATATTTGATTTGTTGATTTGATTGAGTCAATTTCTTATATTTCCATTTTTTTTTACCCAAAGGAAGTCTTTGAGTTCATTCGTTAGGAGTATCCGATATTCATCGTGCACATATGTCATGTTTGTATGCATTGATTTTCCTATCGAATCTGATCACACCCCTTCATTTCGTTATCATTGACTTGGTTATTTTTGTGATCTTTCATGGTGTGATTCTTTGTTGCATACTATGTGTAAAAAAAATTGAAAAATATAAAAATAGCAGTTTATTCCCTTGCCCGTGTGTCATTCTCCATGTTCATTCATTTTTTCTTCTCATATTTATCTATTTGGGGACATCATAAAAAGGGGGAGAAGAATTATGGGGGAGAATTATGTTTTGGTGTTTGGTTGATTTATGAATGATTTTCGTAAGCTTAATTGATCATCAATATTTGCATATCATTGTATTTCAAACTTTTGCTTCTCACGGGTATTTGCTTTATCTCATGTGTGTAGGTACATCATTGTTCATTTTTTGGATTGCACATCCTGATGAGAAAATCTTTGAAAGTTTCTGAAGAGTTGAATATTTGGGAGACATGTCATTTAGTATTCTCAGTTGATATTATCTTATATGTCATTTGATTGCATAATTCGTATTTTTTATGTATGTACCGGCATAGACATAGGGGGATATTTGTAAGGACATAATCTTATAAATGTACAGGGTAGAATCTAGGTATTTTTTGTTTTCTCCTAGATCACAGTTCATATGTATGATACCTCTACATTCAGCACGTCAACACGATCATCCTCGACGGCCTGTATCTGAATTCAATGCAACCACTTTCTTCACGTGCATCATGTTACATGCAACGTGCTGCTCATCTCATTCCCACTACTCATCTACGCTCTATCAGTAAAATGTTATATTGGAGTTTTAAATATTTGCATAAATATTTGGGAAATATTTTTGAAAATTATTTTTGAAGTCTGGGTTAATTTTTTATCAAAAGTAGAATTTTTTCTAAGTGTATAAGCGAATGGCCTCGATCGACGAGATCGCTCGAGCGACTTTGCAAGTCGTTCGCGCAAGATATCATGTCGCGCGATATCGTTCGAACGACTTCTGTCCTTCGTTCGAGCGACATGCTATCTCGTTCGAACGAGCCACCGCCTCAATTTTTGTATAAATATATGATCTCCTTCTACACGTTTTTTAAGTCCTTCTGCAATCACGAAATTCTGCGAAAACATCCCAGAATAAGACTTCAGCTTTTAAGGTTTTCTAAACCTTTTTTATTCATAAAACCGATCCCATATATGTGTGTGAATCTTTAAACCTTCAAAAATATTGTTTACTCATCTGGAGTACTTTGTGAGGAAGCCACTCTCTTCATAACTGCTGCCCTACTGGAAAGGGATTGTCCCAGTTGCCGACACCCGAGGGTATTTCTGTGTCACTTGTATTTTCATTGTAATCCGTTGTAAGCCGCTCTCTTACAAAAATTATTGTGAAAATAAAAGGTTTTGCCCCGTTAGGAATAAAAAGAAAAGAGAAACAAATATCAAAATTGTCGAAACGCTGCCCAAAATTTCTAACATAAACCAATCAAAATTCACCTTGTCGAGGATCCCTATGCACATACTTCCCATTATGGTGAGAGGTGGACACTCTACTTCTATAACCAAAGCTCTTGTAATGATCCTCAGTAGTTGCTGACAGCGCTAGACAATTATTACAATCATTGAAATCTTCGAGAACTTGATTATGTAAAAAAATTTCTTAAATGTTTTCTTCTTGAAAAGATACCACATTAACGTCTCTAATGAATAATAGAGGAATATCAAAAGATACAAGCAATAATTCTAGGTCCCTCCACATATCCTTTCTTTACTCCTTAATGCACTTTGCATAAATCATAATCAACATGATGACTAGAGAAAGACTAGGGTGATCAATTTTGATTGAAAGACATTAATCTCCGTCTTTAATAATTGATACAAAAATACCTAACTTCCAAAAGAACCATATCTTATTAGATTTATTGCTAATCACTTCATTAAATAACCATTTAAAAAGGCAAATAATAAACTTTTCACATCTTTTTAACTCCTATACAAGTAGGCTTGTTTGATATAACTCTGGCATTCCAACTTATGAAATTGATCATTGAGATTATATAGATTTAGAGCTATTGGCCACCTTTGCTTTGACTCTTGTAATTCTTCAGAATAAAGGGTTGATAGGCATCTTCTTTGACTTGACTAAAGGAACCTCCTCTTCTCTCGTGGTTGTCTATTCTTGGTTTTGAGCATCTTTAAATTTCATTTTTCTCCTTACTTAGCCTTTTTGAATAGTGGTCCATTTTCTATTAAAACATGAAGCACATGTCAATAGTCCCTCTTACATAGGCATTACCCTTTTCTTTTTATTTTTAGAATCATACATATAGTTCTTATACTTAGCATGGTGGGTTTCATAGTCTGAGAGTTCAAATACCCTAGGTGATAGCATGATATAGTCTGTAACATTGGCTTCATCAAGGGTGATGTGACAATGATGGATCTTGGAAATGAAATCTTTGATTTGGCTCGAAGTTGAATATGTTTGGACAATAGGAATATGAGGTGTGGAGTCATAAATGAGATGGCTCGTAGAACTCTTAACCTTAGAAAAATTGTTATTCAAAGGCTTATCTAAGTTTTGAGCTCTAGTCTTGTTCCTAGGTGGCATAAGATGAAATGACGAATCCACTTGTCTAATAGGAGGGCAAACGTATTTAGCCGTATGTTCAACATTACTCTTAGAGTTACTTGATTCACCAATGTCTAAATTTTGTTATTTTGAGTCAAAATCATTTTTTAAAGTTTGAAAATCTGTACAAGTTTCAACAGGTCTTTTGCCACCACACACAAACTTGATAGGTTCAAAAGTTTTTGTTTGCCTGGAATTGTTGGGGGAAAATCATATTCTAGTTCTATCATCAGAATTGGTTTTACTTTCAGTAACACATTGTTCAGAACATTTAGAGTTATTTTCAAATTTAGCAAACTTTTGGGAGATTGTTGATGTCTTTTCTTTTGTTTGTTCCAATTCTAACAACGTCCCTTTGTATTTCTTTTCCAGAATTTCATTTGAGTCAGATAACTCTTTCAGGTTTTGTTCAAAAGTTTTAGTTTCATTTTGATGAGTTAGACATTAAGAAGTGTACCCTTCAGCATTCTGTTTGATCGTATGACTTAGGGTTTTTCATCTTCTGTGTAAGGTCTTTGACAATATTTTCAAGTCTAGTGCTTTTCTTGAGAGTTTTTATGTACAGTGTGTGAATATTAAGAAGGTCCTCATTGTCGGAATCACTAAGTGTGCAATGTGCAGTGTCCCCCAGCGATTCATTTTTAGGACTCATACACCCATTGGCATCAACAATAGATCGTTCATTTTGACTCACACACATCGCGTTTGAAGCATTATCAACATTCTCAAGTAACAAAGCAGACAAATCAGTAGGGATAGCATCATTCAACATAGCATGATCATATTCCTTATCATCAGTGTATTTGATTTTAGTAAAGAAGGACATACAAGGGTCATAAGTATTATATAACACAGGTTCATCAGTTTCTGATTCACTTGAGTCATCCCAAGTTTTGCACAAGTTAGCCCTAGTATTCTTGTTCTTATTCAAATTAACTCTACAGTCACTGTCTAAGTGTCCTAAATTGCCACATCTGTATCATTCAATGTTCTTAAGGTCTCTAATAGGTTTGTTGTCAAGTCTTTTCTCATGAGGCCTATTATTAGAGTTTTTTGAATAGGTAGGTTTTCCTTGTTTATTTGCAATTTTATTTATGAATTTCACAATTTTCTTAAAATGTTTAGACATTAAGGCAATCTTGTTATCTAAACTCTCTAAATTGCAATCCTCGTCGGAATCTAAGTCAATTTAAGGTAAATTACATTCAGGATTAGTCAACTTAGAGGTCAAGATAATATTAGAGGCATAATGTTTCTTATGGGTCTCTATTAATTGCTTCTTAAACTCTAATTTCGGTTCTGTTGTTCTTAGTTTTCTACTAAAGAGTTCAGGGGTAAGGTTTTGATCGTCCATCTCCTCAATTGCATAGTGCTTATTATAAAAATTTTGTCTAAGTGACCTTAAAATTATAGAGACAATTTCTTTCCTATCATAGATTATCCCATTAGAATGCAGATTAGTCACTATGTCTGTCAACCTAATGTAAAAATCATCAAATGGCTCAGTCCCAGTTTTGAACGAGATATTTTAGGTATTATGTATCCAAGTTGTAAGAACCAAAACTAAAACCGTTGTAAATCATCACGCCCATAGAAAGTTATGAGAGGAAGATTAAGTATGCAAGTTCACAAGATTTTAACGTGGTAAAACCCCATCCAATTGGGGAAACATCCACGGAGGTCTCTACATCTCAAAACAAATATCCACTAAAATAGAGTAACAGATTACAAACTATTTAGCAATCCAAACACACAATGAAACCTAATATAAGTTTAGAAATTATACCAACTCCTCTGGATTATTCTGGCTTCTCCTAAGGCTCTGATGTTGTAGGTGTTCTCTCATCTTTGTAACTCCACTTCTTTTAGCTTTACGTCGACTCTTAAAGTCCAAAATATCTCTACCAACACGTTTTAGTAATTTAGTGTGAAAGTGTTATGATGTGATATGCCTAACACATGAATGTAACTCACACACACTTATTACAAACATAATGATTATCAAATTACAAACAGAGTTCTAATATGCAAAAGAAGTTTTCGAACGCAGTTTCATCAAAACACTCTGACTTTTGGATCTTTAATTTATCCACAGATCAAGAGGGAATCCTAGACATTTTCTTTTTTAAAAAAATGTATAGTTATTTCACAAATCCCGAAATATATAAAAGTGTAACTCCCCAATCAGGATCTTAACTAGATATATGTCTGGATATTCTCAGAAACTGAAATCAGAAATGATTTTGCTCGTTTAGGTTTTGAAAGCAACATAAATGTTTAAAAACAACCAAAAAAATATATTTCTCGTAAGAAGAAATCAAACATTGTAATATCTACATGATATGTATCACAGAGGCTCAAATCTTAATTTTTTATGAAAGAAAGTAAGATAAAGACTACGTGACTTAGTTGGACAAGAGATTAAGAACTAGAGAGGATGGATCTTCTCAAAACTTGAACTAACTCAACTCACAAAAGGATTTTCAGGTGGGAATCTCGTCGGGGTTGGTTTAGCATTTTCTTTCTCTCTATATATATCTTCTTTCTTTTTTTTTTAATCTCAGAGGTGGATTAATACAAAGATCATAAATGTTGAACATATGGGCTATATTTCTACTAGAGTATGGAAGGCTCTACAACATCGAACCAAATCAACGATCGGGATTGAATGTAAAGGATCGAAGTAAATCTAACGGCTCTCTAAGCACCTCTTTTAAAAACACTCTGATTGGTAAAAATAGATGACACTTGGATCGAATAAGAAGACATGCAGACCATTGATAAGATTGATCCAATGGCGTAACTAAGGTCTCAGTTATGTGAGGTAGAGAAAACACAGATCTAACCGATATAATACCAACACGTGTAAGGCTACGATGGACTCAAAAATGTGTATTTTTGAAGATTGAAAGAATTCAATTTTCCCCCACAATATTATTTAAAGCTTTTGGATTCTACCCTAGAAAAGTTTTAGGAACTTAGGGAAATTATAAAACAGCCCAAGATAATATAAAATCAAATTTATATGTCTAAAAATTATTTTAAAAATTACTAAAAATTATTTAAAATATCCCAAAAAATTTTAGAAAATCATTTTGATGGGATTAAACTCACACACACATCCATATTATGATGAATGCAACACATACATGCAAACCTAGGTGAGGTGTTGGAGTTATGCCTTTAGGGACTTGTTGAGCAATTTATATGTAGACTCTATGGCTCTTTTGTAGACTAGGATATGACTCAATTTTTTCACTATTTCCAAACTAGATTAGCACATATATAGTATAGACTCAAGTTAATAAAAGATATAAGGTGCTTCAGTCTGCCCTTGTGGAAATATGAGACAAAATCTCCGTTGAGTCATTCAGGACTCGTAGGGATACAAAAGAAATAAGAAAATCCTATTCCTATACAAAAATTCTATCTACCCAATATCCTAGAAAAGGAAAATTAATTAACTTAATTAGTTACAGACCAATACCCAAATAAAATTCTGATGTAAATGAAGGTACTGATTCCTGTAAATGAGATAATTAAGATCAATATTTTTAGTTAAGAATACTGCAAGAATATCCAAGTAGACTCAAATTTCTCCCCTATTTTATCTCAAATGGACAAAGGGCAAGGAAAACAAGTATGAAACAATAAATCATTATTCTTCCATAACCATACCAATAGATTTGAGAAAAGATTGAAATCTAAGATAATCCAATGCTTTAGTAAATAAGTCAGCTAATTGCAATTCAGTAGGTGGGTAATTAATTTCTAACTCCTTAGATTCAACTAACTCGCGTAAGAAATGATATCTGATTTTAATATATTTGGTAGGAGAGTGCTGAACTGAATTTTTAGAAATATTAATTGCATTTTGATTGTCATAATAAAGATGTAACTTATCTTCAGTTATACTGTAATATTTCAGCATTTATTTTGGCCAAAGTAATTGAGCCCAACAACTTCCTGTAGAAATATATTCGAATTCGGTTGTAGGTAAGGAAGTGAAGTTTTGTTTCATACTATTCCATATTACCAAATTGTTACCAATGCAGCAACACGCTCCTGAAATACTCTTACTATCATCAAAACACCCAACCCAATCAGCACGAGGGTATCCTACTGTAGTACTAGAAGTGTCTTTAGTGTATCACATTCCTAAATTTAGAGTGACTTTAATATATTTGATAATTCTTTTAACGTATAATAAATTACTATCTTTAGGATTGTTTTGATATCAGGCACATTTGTAAAAAGAGTACATAATATCAGGACGTGAGGTATTAAGGAAAAGTAAGCTTCCTATCATGCTATGGTATAAAGTAGAATCGATAGATTTACCACTATCATCTTTTGAAAGTTTGACAGAAGTAGTCATGGGAGTCCTAGATTTTTTTGTTGTTTTTAGGCCAAACATCTTGGCAATCTCTAAAGCATATTCTGATTGCAATACAAATAATTTATCTGAATTTTTCTTAACTTGGAGTCCTAAAAAGAATTGTAATGCCCCCATAAGTGACATATGGAATTTTTTATGCATAATGTTAGAAAATATTTTGACATCTCTAGGGAGGTAGATCCAAAAATGATATCGTCTATATGTAGTTGTTTAATGGTAATGTTTCTGTCAAAATCTTTGACTAAAAGAGTTTGATCATTCCCTCCTTGTTTAAAATTTTTGTTTAGAACGAAGGTAGATAGATGTTCATACCAAGATCTAGAAGCTTGTTCTAACCCATAAAGACTGTTCTTAAGTCGGTAGACGTGATATGGATTGTGAGGGTTAATGAACCCCTTGGGTTGTTCTACGTAGGTCACTTCAGTTAAGAAGCCATTAAGGAAAACATATTTTACATCCATTTGATAAAGTGTGAAATGCAAATAACAAGCTAATGCAAAGAGTAAGCAAACAGGTGAAAAAGTGTCCTCGATATCTATGCCTTCAATCTGAGAGTAGCCCTGGGAAACTAACCTATCTTTATTATGAATAATCATACCAGATTTTATCTGTTTTATTTTTGAAAATCCAGCGTGGGCTGATAACCCTTTTAGAATTTTACCGGAGTTAATTAGGGTTTTCATTCTCTCTCTCTCTCTTCTCTCTTTTTTTCTCTCAGAGGTGGATTGATCCAAAGACCATAAACGTTGTACATATGGGTTTTATTCATACTAGAGTATGGGAGGCTCTAGAATATCGAACCAAATCAACGATCAGGATTGAATGTAAAGGATCGAAGTAAATCTAATGGTTGTCTAAGCACTGCTTTTCAAAACACTCTGATTGGTTCAAATAGATAAGACTTTCATCGAATAAGAAGACATGCAGAGAATTGATAAGATTGATCCAACGGTGTTACTAATGTCTCAGTTATGTGAGGTAGAGAAAACACAAATCTAATCGATATATTACCAACACGTGTAAGGCTACGATAGACTAAAAATGTGAATTTTTAAAGATTGAAAGAATTCAATTTTCCCCCACAATATTATCTTGCGCTATTAAATTCTACCCAAGAAAAGTTTTAGTAACTTAGGGAAATTATAAAATAGCCCAAGACATTATAAAATTCAAATTTAAATGTCTAACACTTATTTTAAAAATTCCTAAAAACTATTTAAAATATCCTCAAAATTGTACAAAATCATTTTGATGGGATTTAACTCACACACGCCCATATCATGAAGAATACAAGCAATCCTAGGTGAGGTGTTGGTGTTATACCTTTAGAGACTTATAGAGGAATTCATATGTAGATTGTATGGCTCTTTAGTTGACTAGGATAAGTCTCATTTTTGTCACTATTTCCAAACTAGATGAGCACCTTTATAGTATAGACTTAAGTGAGTCAAAGATATTGGGTGCTTCACATGAGACTCATACCTGTCATCAGAGCTGCTATCGGTGAGATAGTCTGCCTTGCCTAAGGAGCAAGTGTCTTTACTCCGGTCACCACCGTATCCTCCTGAGTGGTTTGGTCACTTTGAGATCCATTACGAGGTGAAATGTCATAAAAACTAGTTTATTAGACACGTTCAAACCTTATTTATCCGTGAAAGTGAGGATACCTCCCCAACAGAGTCCCCAAATGTAAAAGGGTAGTGAGAGTGGGGTCTATGAATAACTGAAAAGGGTGAGGCGTGGCCCAGTCCAACGGACACTTCCTTCAAGGTTCTCAAAAACTTCTAGAGCCACTTCTGATAAAACCTTTTCCTTTTGGTAAAAATGGAATCAAGCTGGAACTCCCTCCCTGCAAGAGATGAAGCTCCACAACAATAATAGTTCTTTTCTCAAGAGGAACTCCGACGAATGATCATTGTCAGTGGGGAGTGAAAGAACAATGCACGCAGCACTTAGAGAGAGAGTGGGAATAGAATACTAGGAGGTTCTGTTGTGATTTTGACAGAGTAACAGTTCTATTGAGTTTTTCCCTCTTTCTCTTAATCATGACCTTGCCCCGGGGTCTTATTTATTTATACTTAGGCACTCGGGATGAGTTGACACGTTTGGGTGCCAAAACTTAGAGGGTTTGTGTGACAACCCGAATATAATTATGATAAATCATGTTTAAATCTTGATTAGCTTATGTGATATGAATGATATGTTATTAGTATATATATAATGTAAGTAATTATGTTTAGTTTAATCCTACCTTCATAAAGCTTGAAAAATCGAATTAGTTACAAATGTGATATTTTAAAGTTTTTGGTAGAAATGTTCATGTTGGAGGCTAGTTTTGACCTTTATGACATAACAATGAACTTGAGGTGTAAACTAGATAGTTGTATATATATGAGTTAGGTTTATAACAAAACAAACGGTTCATTGAACGGACATTCGAGTGGGAAGATATTGTCTTTTTACGAACAGGGGGTAAAGTTGTCATTTAGCCTTAAATGATATTTGTTTTATATAATGCCACATGTTATATTTTGATTGGACCAAGGGGGGGTGACCTTATGCCAACTTATAACCCTTGAATTAAGCTCTTCCTTCAGCATATTTCATCCATGGAAGAGTTTTAACATAAGTAAAGAGAGTTTTGAAGTTTAGGAAGAAAGTGTGGGGGGAAATTGAAGAAAAATTCATAGAAAAATTACGTAAAAGCCCCTAAGTTATTTACATCCATAAATCGTGTTTATTTTTTTGTATTAATTATTTAAATGATTTAAATAATCATTTGTTTACTTAATTTTCATGTCTTGATGTGTACTTATGGATATATGCAAGTTTAAGCAAACTTGGATGTGTAAACCCTTGAAATTATTTTGTTTAGGAACCTTGTTTATTCAAACTTCCATATATTTTTGTATAATTACTGGAATTGATTTATTCCAATTTTAGATTAACCTGGACTCATATATGTATTACATATCCGAAAATCATGGGAAAATAGCAATAAATGAGTCTTTGGTGAAAGTTTGAAGTTCAGGTATGAAATCTGCCCTAAGGGTGAAAGTATGCCCGCCATGTGTTCGATGTTTTTCTTGACATAGCAAATGAACTCTAAAAATTATGAAATTTTAATATTGTATTGTTAAATATGTTTAATGATGTTGGATAAAATATTATATAAATTTATTGTGTCAAAAAATTATGGAAATTCCTGGAAGTTGAATGAACGATAAAAGAGCCTATAGGGTAGATTTGCTATGTGGTAAAGAAATGGGCATATCTTGCTCTAGGAGACTTGAAATGATGTACCGTCTTTTTTATTTGAATAATAATAAGACAAGTATAGAATTACCAAGAATAAATGATATTATATTTGGCCTATGATTTGGATATGTTAAATATATTAACATTGATTTGGGTGGAACTTCACTTGTGATAAATGATTTGAATGGAATCATGTGACGCTTATGGATTGAATTATGTTTAAATCACTCTTTGTATTATTGATATTACTATGATGATACTAATATTATAAGAATGATAGGAATGGAAGAAGATCTTATTGAACAAATACTGGATAAAGGCAAGGGAAAAGCCAGTTAAACTGTCGAGGTGAGTGTACTTATGATTTGTTTCATATATAAATATGAATATATCTCTAAGAGAGGATTTGTTTGAATACTTTGGTATTCAGGATTTGTTTGGATATTTAAATATCCATGATTTGTTGGGTCTTATGATCCAGGATTGGAATTGGACAAAGATCCAATGATTTGTTGGAACTTATATTCCAGGATTTGTTATTGCTAATGGGTAAACTTATTATTGCCAATGGGCCGAATTACTGTTGCCAATGGGCAAACTTATTATTGCCAATGGGCAGAATTACTATTGCCAATGGCCAAACTTCTTATTGCCAATGGGAAGAATTACTATTGCCAATGGGCAGACATACTATTGTCGATGGGCAGAATTATCATTGCCAATGGGTAGAATTATTTGGGCTTTATGTTCCAGGATTTGTTATTGCCAATGGGAAGGATTGATTGGTTTTAAGATCCACAGATTTGATATATAACTGTTAATTCATTGTATGGCAGGATTCGTTGGATTTAATATCCACAGATTTGATATATATAACTGTTAATTCATTGGATGGCAAGATTGGTTGGATTAATATCCACATATTTGATAGAGAACTGTTATTTCATTTCAGGGAAGGAGTACCTCACTAAGATTAATGCTTATGGTTTATATTTTGACATTTTCAGGATTGTAAGCTTCCAGCTAGGATGTTATATGATCAGTGATTTGAGAGTTGCACCGTTAGAAAGAGCTGGGGATTAGACATGGGATTTTTATCATTATCACACTGAGGTTTTAATACACTCACATATTGTATATATTGAGTTAGCATGGATTGAGTTGATCATAGTTAATCACATTATTGTATGCCTACTTAATTACGACTCCGTTATTGAGTTCGGTATGGAATAAGAAAAATATTATGTTCATTGTGCACATTATGTAGGAAAATATTGATAAATGAATTATATTTCCATTGGGCTAAAGATTATGATCCAATTATTCTAATAAGAAATAATTAGTATGGATATTGGGTTTGGGGTGTGACAATTAGTGGTATCAGAGCGTCTAGGTTATTAATTTTGGACGTGTGTGACGGTTAGATGGCAGTTATTGAGTTGATTTGATATTTATGAATTGTTTATGTACTAACAAATAATTTAGTATTATAAACGGTTTGTGTTGGTTGTTACAACTCGGTTATTATAGATGAAACCTGGGGCATGGGACAAGCTAGTGGTTCCAGGACAGGTGGATGAGTCTTTACGATGAAAGAAGCTCAGGTTACTTCAAATGTAGTGATAGGTACACTTTCTATTACTAATAGAAGTGCTTATGTTTTGAATGATTCCGGTCCCACACATTCTTTTGTGTCATATGCATTTGCTATATATCTGAATAAACCATGTACTCGTTTAGATGAGGGGTTGGGTATTTATATGCCTATAGGGGATATGGTTGTAGCTGATTATGTTTTTCATCATTGTGTTTTACTTCCATTGGATATTTCTGATTTTGATATAATTCTGGGAATGGATTGGTTATCTAAATATCGTGCATCTATGGATTGTTTATGTAAAGAAGTTATTTTTAATATGCCTAGTGAGCCTGAATTTAAATTTGTGGGGGAAAGGAAAATTGTTCCCAGTTGCATTATTTCTGCTATTCGGACGAGGAAATTATTGAGTAAGGGTTGTGAGGGTTTTATTGCGTATGTTCTTGACACTAAGAAGGGGGCTTTACAATTAGTTTATGTTCCTATTGTATGGGTTTTTCCATAAGTGTTTCCTAGCAAGTTGCCTGGGTTACCTCCAGGAAGAGAAGTTGAATTTAATATTGAATTAGCATAGGGGACATATCCTATTTCTATAGCACCGTATAGAATGGAACCTATTGAATTGAAAGAACTTAAGACTCAGTTGCAAGACTTACTTGATAGGGCGTTTATACGACCTAGTGTATCTCCATGGGGTGCACCATTCTTATTTATGAAAAAGAAAGATGGCACTATGCGTTTGTGTATTGATTATAGGCAACTAAATAAAGCTACAGTTAAGAATAAATATCCTTTACCTCGTATAGATGATTTGTTTTATCAGTTACAGGGTGCTCAGACTTGCGATCGGGTTATCCTCAGTTAAGGGTCAAGGAGAGTGATATTTCTAAAACCTCATTTCGTACTCGGTATGGTCATTTTGAATTTCTAGTGATGCCTTTTGGGGTGACTAATGCTCCATCTATTTTTATGGATCTTATGAACTGGGTACTGCATCCTTTTTTTAATTCATTTGTGATAGTTTTTATTGATGATATTCTGATTTATTCACGTGATATGGTTGAACAAAAAAAGCTTCTCACAACTATTTTGAATCTGTTGAAAGATAAGATGTTGTATGCCAAGTTTAGTAAGTGTGAATTTTGGCTATCACGGGTTGTATTTTTAGGCCATGTTGTTTCTGGAGATGGTATATGTGTTGATCCTAAAAAGGTAAAAGCTATTGTAAAATGGGAGAGGCCAAATAATGTGACAGAGGTATGGAGTTTTCTGGGTTTATCTGGGTATTACAGGTGGTTTATAATGGGATTTTCCTCGATTACCTTGCCAATGACTAAACTAACCCGGAAAGATGTTAATCTGGAATGGAATTCGAATTGCGAAAATAGTTTTGATGAATTGAAAAAGAGGTTGGTAACTGCACCTGTTCTAACTATTCCGCATGGTGGAGATGGTTGTGTAGTTTATACTGATGCTTCACATCAAGGCTTGGGTTGTATTTTTATGCAGCATGGTAAAGTTATTGCTTATGCTTCTAGGCAGTTGCATACACATGAACGTAATTATCCTACACGTGATTTGGAACTTGTTGCTATTGTGTCTGCCTTGAAATTATGGCGTTATTATTTATATGGTGAGGTATGTGAAATATTTACTGACCACCAAAGCCTTAAGTATTTATTTACTCAGAAGGAGTTGAATTTGAGGCAGAGGTGGTTGATGGATTTAATCAAGGATTATGATTGTACAATTCACTAGCATCCAGGGAAGGCAAATGTATTTGCAAATGCTTTGAGTAGAAAGTTTTCGGGTAGGTTATCTTGTACTCAATGTGCTAGAGTTACTCACATTATGAATATGATATTGATGGCAATGGAATTGCAGCTAGCAGTTGGGGACAGATTCTTTGCTCATGTAAGCGTGAGGTCATTGTTAGCTACTCGTATTCATGATTTGCAAGGTTAAGATCCTTTTCTTGAGAAAAATGACAAGATGTCAGAGATGGTAAGTCTGGTGATTCTTGTATTGTTAACGATGGCACTTTATTGTATAAACAATGATTATGTGTGCCTAATATGGATGGATTGGAAGAGGAAATTTTAGATGAGGCTCATAATTTCATTTATACTATGCATACTAATAGTACTAAAATATATAGAGATTTAAAGGAGAATTATTGATGGAATAAGATGAAGAAATAAATAGATGATTTTGTTGCTAGATGCCTTATATGTCAGGAAGTGAAAGTGGATCATCAGAAACCTGCGAGCTTGCTTCATCCATTTCCAATACCGGAATGGAAATGGGATCATGTAACGATGGATTTCATAGTTGGGATTCCTCGATCTCAGAAGGGGTCAGATTCGATTTGGATAGTGGTAGACAGGTTGACCAAGTCAGCTCATTTTCTAGTAGTCAAGACTACGTATACAGTTGATATGTATGCTAGATTGTATATTAATGAGATTATTCGATTTCATGGAGAACCGATATATATTATTTCAGATAGGGACCCTACTTTTACATCCAGATTTTAGGATAACTTGCAGTATGTTATGGGTACTAACTTAAATTTTAGTACGAATTTTCATCCTCGGACAGATGGGCAGTCTGAAAGGACAATACAGATTTTGGAAGATATGCTTAGAGGTTGTGTGATTGATTTTAAAGGAAATTGAGATAGATATTTGTCTTTGATAGAATTTTCATATAACAATAGTATTCAATCTACTATTGGTATGGCTCTATATGACGCATTGTACGGTAGATGATGTCGTACACCGATATGTTGGGGTGAAGTTCGTGAAAGGAAGATAGATTGTCCAAAATTGATTGAAGTCACCACTGAAAAAGTGAAGATTATTCAAGATAGAATAAGAACATCTCAAAGTAGATAGAAGAGTTATGCGGATAAGCGACAGAAAGATTTAGAATTTCAGAAAGGATTTATGAGGTTTGGAAATAAAGGTAAATTAATTCCACGCTACATTGGACCTTATGAAATTCTTGAGAAAGTCGGGATGGTTGCCTACAAGCTAGCGTTACCACAGGATTTAGCTCGACTACATGATGTTTTCCATGTTTCTATGTTGAGAAAGTATGTAGCGGATCCTTCACATGTATTGGTGGAACAACCTGTTGCGATGAAAGAATATTTGAGCTATATGGAAGAACCACTTGCAATCATCGATAGGAAAGAACAAGTATTGAGATCAAAAGTGATCCCACTTGTGAAGGTTATGTGGATAAGGAATTCCATGGAAGAATCTACATGGGAGAGTGAGGATAGAATGAAGATGTGTTATCCGCATTTGTTTGATTTAGACAACCAAGGTATGTCAATTTCGGGGATGAAATTTCCTAACGGGGGGAGAATTATGACAACCCGAATATAATTATGATAAATCATGATTAAATCATGATTAGACTATGTGATATGAATGATATGTTATTAGTATACATATAATGTAAGTAATTATGTTTAATTTAAACCTACCTTCATAAAGCTTGAAATATCGAATTAGTTACAAATGTGAAATTTTAAAGTTTTCGGTAGGAATCTTCCTATTGGAGGCTAGTTTTGACCTTTATGACATAACAATGAACTTGAGTTGTAAACTATATATTTGTATATATATGAGTTAGGTTTATAACAAAGCAAATGGTTCATTGAACGAACATCCGAGTGGGAAGATATTGTCTTTTTACGAACAGGGGGTAAAGTAGTCATTTTACCTTAAATGATATTTTGTTTTATATAATGCCGCATGTTATATTTTGATTGGACCAAGGGGGGGTGACCTTATGACGACTTATAAACCTTGAATTAAGCTCTTCCTTCAGCATATTTCAGCCATGGAAGAGTTTTAATCTAAGGAAAGAGAGTTTTGAAGTTTAGGAAGAAAGTGTAAGGAGAAATTGAAGAAAAATTCATAGAAAAATTATGAAAAAGCCCCTAAGGTATTTCCATCCATAAATCTTGTTTATTTTTTTGTATTACTTATTTAAATGATTTAAATAATCATTTTTTTTACTGAATTTCCATGTCTTGATGTGTACTTATGGATATATGCAAGTTTAAGCAAACTTGAATGTGTAAACCCTTGAAATTGTTTTGTGTAGGAACCTTGTTTATTCAAACTTACATATATTTTTGTATACTTACTCTAATTGATTGATTACAATAGTAGATTGACCTGGACTCATATATGTATGACATATCCTAAAATCATGGTAAAATACCAAGAAATGAGTCTTTGGTGAGAGTTTGAAATTCAAGTATGAAATTTGCCCTAAGGGTGAAAGTTTGCCCGCCATGTGTTCGATATTTTGCTTGATATAGTAAATGAACTCTGAAAATTATGAAATTTTAATCTTGTATTGCTCAATATGTTTACTGAAGTTGGGTTAAATATCATAAAAATTTATGATGTAGAAAAATTATGGAAATTCCTGGAAGTTGAATGAACGATAAAAGAGCCTATAGGGTAGATTTGCTATGTGGTAAAGAAATGGGCATATCTTGCTCTAGCAGACTTTAAATGATGTACCATATTTTGTATTTGAATACTAATAAGACAGGGATTGAATTACCAAGAATAAAGGAATTTATATTTGGTCTATGATTTGGATATGTTAAATATATTAACATGGATTTGGGTGGAACTTCAGTTGTGATAAATGATTTTAATGGAATCATGTGACGCTTATGGATTGAATTATGTTTAAATCATTCTTTGTATTATTGATATTCTTACGATGATACTAATATTGTAAGAATGATAGGAAGGGAAGAAGAGCTGATTGAACAAATATTAGATAAAGGCAAGGGAAAAGCTAGTTAAACTGTCGAGTTGAGTGTACTTATGATTTCTTTCATATATAAATATGAATATAGCTCTAAGAGCGGATTTGTTTGAATACTTTGGTATTCAGGATTTGTTTGGATATTAAAATATCCAAGATTTGTTTGGGTCTTATGATCCAGGATTGGAATTGGACAAAGATCCAATGATTTGTTGGAACTTATGTTCCAGGATTTGTTATTGCCAATGGGCAAACTTATTATTGCCAATGGGAAGAATTACGATTGCCATTGGGCAGACTTATTATTACCGATGGGCAGAATTACTATTGCCAATGGGCAGACATACTATTGCCGATGGGCAGAATTATCATTGCTAATGGGTAGAATTATTTTGGCCTTATGTTCTAGGATTTGTTATTGCCAACATGGAGGATTGATTGGATTTAAGATCCACAGATTTGATATATAACTGTTAATTCGTTATATGGTAGGATTCGTTGGATTTAATATCCACAGATTTGATATATATAACTGTTAATTAATTGTATGGGAGGATTGGTTGGATTAATATCCACATATTTGATATAGAACTGTTATTTCATTTTAGGGAAGGAGTACCTCACTAAGCTTAATGATTATGCTTTATATTTTGACATTTTCAGGGTTGTAATCTGCCAGCTAGGATGTCATATGACCAGTGATTTGAGAGTTTCATCGTTAGAAAGAGCTGGGATTAGACATGGGGTTTTTGTCATTATCACACTGAGGTTTTAATACACTCACATACTGTATATATTGAGTTAGAATGGATTGAGTTGATCATAGTTAATCACATTATTGTATGCCTGCTTAATTACGACTCCGTTATTGATTTCGATATGGAATAAGAAAAATATTATGTTCATTGTGCACATTATGTAGGAAAATATTGATAAATGAATTATATTTCCAAAGGGTTCAAGATTATGATCTAATTATTCTAATAAGAAATGATTAGTATGGATATTAGGTTTGGGGTGTGACAGTTGGTGAGGGACAAGGTCTGAAATGTACCAAGTGTCCCTACCTATGAGCAACAGTCTATCCCCTCAAACATGTGCCACCTGGTTCAAACCAAAGTCAAAAAGAAAATACGTATGTACTTGAAGACAAAATATCTGATTTGGTAAATATATTTTTAAACGGTAACTCGTGGTATAAACTTTGCAATTCTGAGAGGGTGAACTTGAGAGCCACCCCCTCTAAAATCTTTATGAACTTAAGGGCGTCTTAAAGATCACCTCCTCTAAAATCTTTGAAAAATTGAGTGGGCATTGAGGACACCCTTTTATCTGGAATCATTTTTAAAACTATTCATTTCTTGTGAGGAACCCTTTAGCTTCTCACCCTGGTTGTGTCTGACTGTGAGGTGTGTGAGAGTTGGGTAACCCTAGGGTCTTTCTATTTGCATTCTCACAATATTAAAGTTCTAAGTGGTTGAGATTGCTCAACAAACTTGGTTTCCCATTCGCCAAGATAAATCTCCCAAGAGATCCAAACTGGACTATTTGAGCCCTTCTTTCTCAACTAGGCTACTTGTATAAGAAAATAAATATTAATATTTCTATTCTTTAAAAGAATAATCTTTTCCTGATGAAGGGTTACTCATGGTAGCCCCTCCTTCATCCTGTCCTGTTTTCTAGAAGTTAAGGGGGAGGACCTCGATTTCTCCTCGCCACAACATCTTTTGGAATTTAGGGGGGAGGACCTTGACTGCTCCTCGACCTAAACTTTTCTTGAATTTGAGGGGGAGGACCTTGACTTCTCCTCTCCCCGACATTTTTTGTAACTTGAGGGTAAGGACCTTGACTGCTCCTCGCTTCGATATCTTCTGGAATATAAGGGACCTTGAGGGTTTCGCGTCCCATATTTTCTTGAAGCTGAGGGGGAGGACCTTTATTGTTCCCCGCCCCAACATTTTTTGGAAGTTGAGGGCGAGGACCTTGGTTGCTCCTCGCCCCAATATTTTTTAGCTGTTGAGGGGGACCTTAGGGGTTAGGTGTCCCAAATATTTTCTTGTGATTGAGGGACCTTGGGGGTTACGCGTCCTAAATATTTTCTAGTAGTTGAAGGACTTTGGGGGTTCCGCGTCCCATATAATTTTTTTACCGATGAGGGATCCTAGGGGTTGCGTGACCCATAAATATTTTTTGTCGTTGAGGGACCCTTGGGGTTCCACCACCAGTATAAATTTTCTACCGTTGAGGGACCTTGGGCATTCCATGATCAATATAAATCTTTTGCCATTGAGGGACCCTGGGGGTTCCCCGACCCATATATATTTTCTGCCTTTGTGGAACCTTGGGGGTTCCGTGACCAATATAAATTTTCTGCCATTAAGAGACCCTAGGGGTTCCGCGACCCATATATATTTTTTGTAATTGAGGGACCTTTGGGGTTCCTCATCAAAAATATTTTCTTGTTGTTATGGGACCTTGGGGGTTCCGCATCCTAAATATTTTCTTGCAGTTAAGGGACATTGTTCCGCATCCCAACTATTTTCTTATAGTTGAGGGACCTTGGTGGTTCAACATTCCAAATATTTTTTGGAAGCTGAAAGGCACGTCTTTGAGGGACCCTTATCCCAAAATATAGTGGTTAATCTTAAAACACCCTTCTATAGAGGTATATTTTGAGGGCCTAAATTTAGGATGACCAAATCTAATGGTCATGTTCAATTCTGAAGACCTGAACTTATGCTTGTAAATTCTGAGGGTCACGGTCAATTCTGAGGACCTAAAGTTGTGATCACCAATTTTGAGGGTCGAGGTCAATTTTGAGAACCTAAAGTTGGGGCGACCAATTTTGAGGGTCGAGGTCAATTCTGAGGACCTAAAGTTGTGACAACAAATTCTATGGACTAAGGTCAATTTTGAGGACCTAAAGTCAAGACAAATAATTTTGCGAGTTGAGGTCAATGTTGAGCAGCTAAAATCGAGATAACTAATTCTGTGAGCCGAGATCAATTCTGAAGATCTAAAGTTGTGAAGACCAATTCTGAGTGTTGAGGTCAATTCTAGGACTTAAACTTAGTACGACTAATTTTGTAGGACGAGGTTAATTTTGAGGACCTAAAGTTGTGATGACCAATTTGAGGGTCGAGGTTAACTCTAAGGACCCAAAGTTTTGATGAATAGTTCTGAGGGCTGGGGTTAATTCTCCGGACCTAAAGCTAGGATGACCAATTCTTAGGGCCAAAGTCAATTCTAAAGACCTAAAGTTGTGTCAACCAATTCTGCAAGACCTAAAATTAGGATGACCAATTATGTCGGCCGAGGTTAATTCTGAGGATCTAAAGTTAAAATGACCAAATTTGAGGGCCGAGGTCATTTATGAGGACCTAAAGTTGTGACGACCAATTTTGAAGGCCAAGGTAAATTTTGTGGACCTAAAGTCGTGATGACCAATTCTGAGGGTTGAGGTCAATTCTGAGGACCTTAAGTTGGGACGATCGATTCTGAGGGATAAGGAAAATTCTTAGGACCTAAAGTTTGGACAAACAATTTTGAGGATTGAGGTTAATTATGAGGACCGAATGTTTTAACGACCAATTTTGAGGGTCGAGGTCAATTCTCATGAACTAAAGTTATGATAACCAATTCTGAAGGACGAGGTTAATTCTAAGGACTTAAATTTGTATCACGGGGAATTCTTCACTTGGGGAAATTTAAATTATTTTGGGGGTGTATGTTCATTTATGATTTTTCTTGGGATTGTGTTGTCTTGAAACTCACTAGGAGATGTTTAGTTCTGAGGTTTCGATTGGGGAATTGTAGTAAACTTGGATGCTGAGGATAAGAGTGAAAGATTAAGCCTTCTAGGAATTCAACGAGTTTCTAAAGGGATTACTTCTCAAATAATGTTTTTTTCTTGAGGAAAATAATGCGTTATATTTTTTGGGGTATTTTGGGAGATTTTCGAAGCAATTTTTGGATTTTTTCTGTAACTTTTTTGGCATTTCTTGTACAAAATCTTTGGGGATAGCTGATAGGCAGGCTTAAGGGGGTGGAATCCTTTGGTAGTTACTAACCATTTATTGGAGATGTAGTTGAGCTTCTATGATTGGAGTCTTCTTTAAAGTGTAGCAGGGGCTACTGTTATGCATGTGTAGATGAGGAGGCTACTAGAGCATAAATTAGGGTATGTCTGGTACTTGGGAGATCGGGTTATGAGGTAGTTTGTGGAGGAGGAGGTGGTGGTCCCACCATTAGCGCCCCTATGTATATGAGGCGGGAGATGGAGATATCAAACTATTTCTGAGTGACAGTGGTGATTGGTGAGCTCTATACGCACAACACAGATATAATGGTAAACTATGCTAATTTGTATTTTCTGATGAGCTGAATGATGCCCTCATGTATCTATGATGTGGATAACATGATACAACTCATTACAACTTCAAGTACGGATACCAATGCACCAGTGGGATCCGCCCACAACACAAGTGGTGGTACATCGACGGTGGCCGCGATGGACAAGGCTCTAATCATTCAAGTTACTCCCCCTTTTATCAATTTTCGAGTTAGTAGCGGTGACTCACTGAACATTCCACACTGTCCTCATGCATCGGTGTCTGGATTAACGGGGGTTATGATATCCATCTGTCCTGAGGTATATTCCTTATATTTATCTAATTTGTTCCCATTAATTTTTTTCCTTGCTCTTTACTGACTGATTTGTCTTTTTTGTTGCTCCTTTTGCTAGCAATATGTTAAGGTACTGACTAACTAGCTACGAGATATCAAGGAATGGATGGCGTCCATGTCTGATTATATAAAGAGGGCGTCTCCTTCCTGCTTTGTGCCAACTGCCACTTCAGATGAGGGTTTTGGTTCTGGGATTGGATGATCCACTTCTCGTTGCCGAGGAGAGCGTGTTCGTTGTAGAGGTTGAAGGTTTGAATGCCTGTTTTGTATTTTTTGTTTTTCTTTCTATGTATAAAATGTAATAATGTGAAGTAAGAACATATATTCATTTTCTTTTTCGTATTTTTCTTTATTTATTGTCTTATCATATAAGCACATCTGATTTTCTGCTAAGATTTTTATTTTATGCAAACATGTAGATAAATATGGAAATGATTAAAATGGAAAATGTTTAGTTAAAATGGAGTAAAGAAGGAATGACTCGGGAGTAATTTTTTCAAAAGAAGGATTTTTTCGAAATTTATTTCGGCAGAAAAGGAAAGATGGAATTTTGCAAAATAAGGGGGGGTGCCGATAGGTAAACCCCTTGACCTACCTATCGCCATAAGTGCAAGTTAAATATTTTCTAGGCTTTGGTTGCACTTTCCTGTATATTAGTTTACTTCAGTAAGGTTTAGAATTATTCGAGTTTGCAGAAAAAAATTCGCCAAAGATATTGGGTATAAAAGGAGGGGTATGGGGTGTGTTTTCTTCATCAACGCTTCTTTCTTCTCATTTACTATTCCCCAAATGGCTCTTCTCATGTATGAATAATTATCCTCTTATCTTGAATGTCTATAGGCCATATGCCTTTACACTGTTAACTATGATACTTTTAACTTGAACCAAGTTTCTCTATGGCGTAATCGAGCCATAGATTGGAACTTACTAGCAGTAGCGGTACAATTCGGGTACCTCGAGGACCATATCTTCTATTTTGGCCTTGATGAGGTCTATCCAACCTATGAGTAATTCTCAACAATGTTGGGGGTTATCCCAAGTGTTGCAGCGACTACGCCCAATGTTTCTCATTCTGCCCGGGAATTTCTGTGAGAGTCACTCCATATTTCTTCTTCGGTGTCTCAACTATTGGTTACTGGGGGGAATATTTCTCTTTAGACGGTTATGTATTCACTGTTTATTAGGGCTTTCTTATGAGAATTTTATTGCTTATAGGGTACTTTTTAGTTAAACCCCCAAGTGTCTATGATAGTGACATGGATGTCTTACCTCCATAATCTTGTGGCGGTGCTGCTGGTGGAGACCGCGAATGGTCTTGATCCTAAGGAAAGAGGGTCATTTAGAATTTTTGAGGGGGATCATAGTAATATTGTTCGTGTGGCTTACAGAGAGTTTTCATCTGGCGATCCCTCCTGAGTATACTTTGGTGGGTGTGCCTAATTTTTTTGTTCTACCTTTCTTTATTTTCAACTCATCGGTAGAGAATTGGGTCAAATGGTTTGTGGATTATAAAGCTCGATGTGTTCTTTAGTCTGTGCCATGGTCGGAAGGCTTGTAGACTATTTTAAAGCAAGGAGAGTACCAATATGTGCAGTTGATTGGCCTTTACCAAGCTTGGTTTTATTTCCCCTGGCTGCTTCTGTGCCAAGTAAGATGGGAATAAATTGTTCCCCTTCGCATAATGAACTTCATCTTGATAGAGGACATGACTAAATCACTATACATGATGTTGGGTTGCTTTTGGCAGTGTTGGTGGCCATCTTCTTGTCCGTCAGAATTTATAGGAGGGTCCTGATATATATCTGGGGCCTAGTTAAAGTGGTGGAGGAAGCGGGTCGTAGAGAAAATTATGGAGGAAGATACTGAGCAAAGGTGGATAGTCACCTTAAACACCATGAAGGAGGGTGTCGTGGTTTTTTCTACGTCTGTTAAGTCGTATCACTTCATGGCGTGCATAAAGAGTATTAACCAGGAGTGGGAGACTTTGGGACCTCTGGTGGTCGGGATTGATGATGAAGTGGGGTCGTCTGACATTTAAGGATAATGCTTGTGAATATGGTGTAACATTTTGTGATGCTGTGGGTAATTAGTATTTTCGATGATTTTGGTGTTTTATGTGTGTTAGGGATAATTTTTTTGAAGCTTGGTAAGGATTAGGTCTGTTTAAGATGGTTTAGTTAGTGGAAATAGGGTGGTGTGTTTAACACCCTTCACTAATACTTCCCGTAACTGGTGATGTATTCCTTTATTAAAAATACAGATGATTTTGATTATATTTTGTCGTCCCACTTGGTGAGTTTTGCATTTGAATTATCTATACCAATTGCTAAGGTGAACATAATCCTTTTGTTCATGTGAATGATGAAGTGGACAATCATCCTTGAAGGTTAAAAAATAATAGTATTTCATGAAAAAGAAGGGGACCGTAGCCATATATGGCATATGGGTTATCTACGTACCTCTGGAGCTTTTGAAAATTTTCATGAGTATCATTTTGAAAAGAAAGGATTTTGATAGGATCAGGTCCCACATAGTTCTGGGTAAGGGAAATGAAGAATTTTTTTTGAATAGAAGTGGGATGAGAAAAGTCATAGTGCGCCAATATTTTTTACTAAGGGTAAAGCTTTTTCAAGCAATCTAGGTAGACAGGACACGCCATGCCTTCTCGATCGAGGTCTATGAGCATAGTGGTGCCACTTTAAATAATTTTCTTCATAATGTAGGGCTTTTCCAATTTCATTTGAATTTCCCTCCAGGGTCCAGATGGGTTCTACGATCTCCTTAAGATCAAGGTCTCCTTCCGAGACACTGTGGTCTTTGACTTTTCGACTGTATGACTACGCTATCCAGCGATGGTACACCTGTATATGATATAGAGCCTTAATTTTATTTTCATCTAATATTGACAGTTCATCAAAGTGGATCTTAGGTCGTTCATCTTTATTAAATTTTCTTGGAGGGATGTTATTTCTAGGTCAACGGGTAGGACTGCCTCCATACCGTATACTAAAGAATAAGAGGTATCTCCAATAGGTGTCCTGATTGAAGTGCATCATCCCATGTGGGTGTATGAGATTCGATTTTCCCAATCACTCAAACTCTGAATCATTTTGCTGATTATGGTTTTGTGGATTTTATTGGAGGCTTCAATAGCACCAGTGGTTTTGGGTCAGTAGGGAGAATATTTGTGCCTCTTAATACCATACTCTTCGACAAGTTCTGTGACCTCAGCTTCAAATTGGAGTCCATTATTTGATACTAACTCATGGTGACCACATATCGATAAATAATATTCTCTTTGATGAGCTTGTCCACTTTCTTGGCATTCAACACTGCTTATGATTTGGCTTCGACCCATTTGGTGAAGTAATCAATGGCGTCTCGGATGAACTCACGATCATTTGAAGTTTTGGGCACAAATTTCCTTATAATGTTAATACCCCATGTTGAAAAAGGATAGGGAGAGGTGATATGTTTAGTTATTGAGGAGATAAGTGTTAGAGATTGGAAAACTACTAGTATTTGAGACATCTTCGAACACAACTAGTGCAATATTGAAGCATGGTGGTCCAGTACTACCCATGCCAGATGATCTTCTTGGCAAGAATGTGACCATTCATGTGGGGACAACATTACCGACTATGGATCTTCTTAGTCATTTGTTCAATATCATCCCTTGATATACATGCCAATGGGTTCCATCAAAGTTTCTTTTGAAAAGTTCCTTGTTGTAAATGGTATACTGGGCATTCAATTTACAAACGGTCACACATACGTCTTAGGGATACCTACCATGTTTGAGGTGGGGTCAAATGTTATATTACCATAGCCCATCCATAACGGAATCTTCCTTAGGGACGAGCTCATTGTGGTAGCAGTGGGTGGACATAGATTATTTTTTAACTAGGAAAGGGGCCATTGTTATTCTCTCAGGCATGTCGACCATAGTGGTCAGGTAATAATGGCATCAATTCGGTTGTTCTTTGTATTAGGTAGGTAATGGAAGGTAATATTAATGATCTGGGAGGACAACTCTTCTAAGTGGTCATGGAAGGGTAGGATCTTATCATCTTTGACTTTCCATTTCCAGAGGATTTGACTAACGATGAGGACAGAGTCTCTATAGTTGTCTAGGTGTCGAATTCCTTTTTTGAGGGAGATCTTGAGGGCTATAGTGCATGGCTCACAATCATTCATGTTATTGGCACGAGGGAAGTCTAATTTAATGGTAATGGAGGTGTGACAGTAATCAGTGGCGGTTAGGAGTATTCTAACGTTGTATCCTTTCTTGTTGGAAACTCTACAAAATAACATTTTCCATCTAAGTTCCTCCTGAGAGGTGAAGAGAATATCTCCATCTAGGAATTAAAAGACCCAAATATCGATTCCTTTCATAGGGTAATTAGAAAGGTAGTCAGAAATGGCTCTCCCTTTCATAGTTTTCTGCCTGACGGACACAATATAGAATTTTCCTATCAATGTTAACCAATTGGCCATTCGGTCGGACAAAGTGGGATTCTCTAGTAGGTATTAAAGGGGAATCATTTGGGATACTAGTTTGATGGTGAAGGAAAGCATGTAGTGTCATAACTTCTACGTGACCCAAACTAGGGTGACACATGTTTTCTCCAAAGTAGTGTAGTTGACTTCGTATCCAGCCAACTTTCGACTGGCATAATAGATGGCCCTTTCCTTTTGGGATTCTTAAATATGCTAGGCTAGGAAAGCCCCAACCACGGTATCTATGTCTATATTCAAGTATAATAAGAGGGGGAGACCTAGTTGTGGAGGCATGAAAACCATAGGTCGGGTGAGGTATCGTTTGATTTGATCAAAGGCTTCTTGCCATGCCTCATTCCTGACTTTGATTGAGTTTTTTTTAGGAGTTTAAAAATGGGTTCAGAGATAGAGGTTAGCTAGATGATGAACCAACTTATGTACTCTAGTTTACCCAAGAATCCTCCGACTTCCTTCTCCATCCATGGGGGTGACAGTTTAAGTATGGCTTTCATCTTGGTAGGGTCTTCTTCGATTCCCTTCCCACTAACCATAAATCCCAAGAGTTTTCCTTTCGTGACGTCAAAAAAAATATTATATGGATTTAACCGCATCTGATATTGTTGTAGTCGCTCAAAGAACTTTCGAAGGGAGTAAAGATGACCTTCCTGAGTCTTAGACTTAATGATTATGTCATCCACATAAACTTCGACCTCCTTATGAATAAGGTCGTGCAGGATGGTTTCAACAACACTTTGGTAGTTATCCCGCCATTCTTGAGTCTGAATGGCATGACAGTATAAAAAAAAGGTTCCCCATGGGGAGATGAAGGAGGTTTTATCCTGATGGTTAGGGTGAATCGTGACTTTGTTATGTGTGGAGAATCCATCTACAAACGATTTGAGGTCATGGTTGGTTATGTTGTCAACAATCATGTCAATGTCATGCAATGGATAATCATCTTTTGGGGATGCTTTATTCAAATCCCAATAGTCGATGAATATATGGACTTTTCCTCACAACTTTGGCATGGGGACGATATTGGCAAGCCATGTTGGATATTCGACCACGTGAATGAAACTCGCGTTCAAAATTTTGACCACTTCCTATTTAACCTTTAGAGACCATTTGGTACAGAGTTTCCTTAGGTTCTATTTGACTGGCTTGCATTCTGGGAATGTCGGGATCTCATGCTGAGCTATTTTCGGGTCAATGTTGGGCATGTCATCATTGGATCATATGAAGATTTATATGAATTGCATCACTAGTTCTTCAAATTCTGATGGCTCATGCTCGTTAAGGGTGCACCCTATCCTAATATCGCAATTATGGCTTACTATAATCGAGATTAATAACAACAGTCTCATCATCATTAATTTGAACATTGTTTTGTTGTTTGTTTATTCTCCTGATTAATATTAGTTAAGAATTGTTCACTTGAAAAATCATCATCGTCAAAGGTTTATTATAATCAAGACAATTAATGTAAGGCTCAACAAGGTACTCAAATTCTCATTTATTTCATTTTTGAGAAAAATAACATTGAGAACCTTGTCAAAAATAGTATTAGTTACATTGATATAAGGAAAAGGAAAAATGATAACATGTTAAGAGACATGAATAAGGTGAGCATCAAGGTAAGGTTGAATTTGAGCGGGTTAAATTGATATTGCACTCTAGTTGAGGATAGGCAGGCCAGTTTCTTTGATTTCAATTGATGGATTCAACTGGGCATTATCTAACTAGAACATGCAAAGACTAAACCCCAGTGCCTGCAGGTCGAATGAGTCATCAAAATCACTTTCATAAGATTCTTTGGTAATTGTCACAACTTTCTTGGCGAGAGGTTGCCCTTCATGTTTTTGGTCTTCGACACAGGAGTTATATTCCTCAAAGAATATTTCTAGTCTCGGTTTTAACTTCTTATTAACATGGTCATAACATAGTTCAGGGAATTCACATAAGGGTAAGTCTTCACCCTCCTTGCTAAATCTTAAGTTCAAAAAATCTTTTGAAATATTCTTTTCATCTTCCAAGCTTCTTTTTTGTCTCGATCGATGGAGTGCTTTGAGTTCATCCAATGAAGGTTGGTAAACCAGGTCATAAGGGGGAGGCCTCTTTTAGTGTTATGGGCTCAAGATTTCCTTCATAGCGTAGCACTAGCCCCAATCCAAGAATGAAGTGCATGTTCTTAAACATCTGAATCACATTAACGTTTCCATGAGGGTTGTGTTATGGAAGGACTCAGTCTTTAAAGTTGTCCCTTACTAGGAGGCCGAGCATATCAATTTTAAAACCAAGGAGGATCATGTCATTGGTCTTGTGCTAAATTTACAATAATGGGCTCCTTGTATTTGCACTATCTATCCTGTCATCATCCCCCAAAATGTTGATAGCCTCACCTTTGGCAAAGAACTTTATTTTTTAATAAAGGGCAGACAATACCCCTTGGATGTTGTGGAGTCATAAATTGCCAATAAGTAAATTAAAGCATGCAAATATATCAATGACTTAGAACTCGATGATAGGATTTATAGGGCTAGCCTCTAGTCTAAGTTTTATAAACCCCATTACTCCCCGGTAAGTATTAAAATAAGCACACATGGAGACAAAAGTAGGAGTGAGATCACTAATTTTGACTCCCAATTAGTTAAAGATTCTGAGCAGACATATATTGAGAGTATATCCGTTGTTGACAAGTGATAGTGGTATTGTCTTTATCGAGACTTCAATGGAGATGTTGAGAGCATAATTATGATCAGGGACAAGCTTTGGTATCTCCTTTTTATAAAATGAGAGGAATCTAGAAGAGGTCAGGTACCATCCAGATTCACGGCTTCTTTGGGAGTAGTAGAAGGAGGGATTATGGGTATGGTGGAGAGCTATATTAAGGAATTTTAAAGCAACTTATAGGACATAAAAATCCCACATTGGGTGATATTGTCTTGGGTCCTCTTGAGATGATCAAGGACTTTACTTTCTTCGATGGTCATTTCTGGCATGGGAAGTTGGATAGAAATTCCCTTTCCTTTATCAACTTTTGGTCACTAAGGATTCATATCATTGTAGTATCTTTCGAACTTGGTCATGTGGTTTATAGAAGTAAGAAAGAATAAGAATCTTGTGGCTTCATCTACCTCAGGATGAATGGGCACCTTATTGATTCCCCCAGTAGTTCTTCAAAGGTTATCATTCCATATAGGCTTGCTATAGGACAAACTTCTTCCTTACTTGGTTTATCATCTAAGATTTCAAAATCATCCCCCATCTGGTAGTGACTATGTCCTCTTACCAAGATTAATCAATATATTCAACCGCCTCAATAGATTCCTTGTATAAATTTTCCCACTCAGCGAGGAAGTGCAAGAGTGAAGGGACTAACCATCCCTAAAGGGTTAAAGCAATGAGCAACTCTGGGATGTTACATATTTTAACTTGTTTATCGAAATATATCGGCCATTTTCTGTACCACATCATTTATACTGATTTTTTCAATAAGTACTACCCATTCATTCGATTACCAAGCCCACTTTTGTGATTATATGAACAACTTCTTGAATTTTTTATACTCAATTGTCATCTCAGTGGGCAATTTTAGACCAAACTCTAAGACTTGGTTCATCGTAATCGGTAAATCTATGCCCCCCTCTGATTGGGAATTGATGTTAATGTAGGCCTTCATAAAGAGTGACAAAGCTTGATTAATGAAGAAATTAGAGTATAGGAGAAAGGATGGAAAAACCTTGAGCAGTTTTGGTTATAGGTATGATGAATGTTTTGTTTGGGATGATTTGAGTATGGGTCAAATTCTGAGTCACTTTTTAGAAATATGGCATATGTATGTGCTAGATGTGGGTTATGAGTGTATTGGGGTTAGCCTTACCTGATGGGGCGATGATAACCTAGTCAATTAGTCCTTGGACCACATTTTTAAGGTGGAAGCATTGTTCGGTGATATGACTTGTGGATTGGTGGAAATAATAATAGGCATCAGGTTTGAGGTTTTTAGGATGTGGATTTAGTAACGGATGGGGGTCCAAGGCAATGGAGCATGAAGCTCTGTGTATTCTTTCTTGGTGGGATTATGGCAACTTTTTAGTGCCCAAGAGGAAGCAGGTTATGAAATATTATTGATGGTTGAAATTGTAGCACTGGCAAGTTTCTCATACTTTTGAGGAGTGAATTGTCCAGTCAGTTTTTTAGTTTAGATTCCACTTTGGTAAGGCCTTACTCAATTTCTACACCATCCTCTTGAAGGTCTCAAAATGTGGGTAATAATATACCCCCATGCATGCTTGGATATGAGGAAAGAAGTTATCCTTCACAGTACTGACTTGTTCCTCCTCGGACGACTTATTGGTCATGGTAGCACCTTTCTCTCTCGACCTTCCTATTAAGTTACTAAATGTTTTATCAGGAGTTTTCTTAAGAAGTTCTAGATCTCAATGCGTAATATTTATCTCATCATTGTACTTGCAATGAGACACAAATTCTCGAGCGACATCCTCCCAATTACGGATCTTGGATTCTTCAATGCATAAAAACCATCAGAGGACACTTTATTTTAAGGTTTGCTTTAATATCTGGGCCATTATCTCTACAAAGGAACTAATAAGGATCATGGCTCGGTGACAGCTTCAAAGGTGAACACTTTAGGGTCTTCTTCCCCCGAACTTCCCGATGTCTGGTACCTTAAAATTCTCTAATAATCTAACTTTGGGATAAGAAGACATATGGATATAGTCCATATAGTTATCAACTATCTTGACCTGGTCAAAATTCTTTGATAGTAGTTTGAGGTCTTCCCTGACCTTGTTCAGCTCCTCATTTTTGGCATCCACAAGTACTAGTAGATTATCCCCTGGTTAGATAAGGTTCGAAATCGACACTTAGTCTGTTAGCGTCCTATTAATAGGTTGGGATGAAGAACATGTTGGTATTCTTCTGGCACCCAAATAGGCTCGGAGTGGATTCACCCATAGCACGAGGAAAAAGAACATCGAGATCTTCGGGAATTTGATCCCGGCGTCACAACATTCCATGTACCTTGGTTTGAAGGATATCAATCTTGGAACTGAGTTGGGCTAGGACGTTTATCAGATCGGACTGCATATTCGGTGCTTGGTCAGTGTTCCCCATTAAGAGATCATGAAAGTAGATCCTAAACTCGAATAAAGTAGGAAAAGAAGCAGCAGAGCTTTGATGAGATTTGATGAGGGATCAAGGCCAATAGAGAGCCAAGAAATAATCGATTATGCGATCGACCTAAGAGAGAAAACGGGTTGAATTTATTTTTGAAAGTATAAAGGAGAAAATTTTAGTATTTTAGAAGGAGGATAAAATTATTTTTGGTATTTGAATTTAAAAAAGATAGGGAAAAATGAGAGGAATCTCATCGTGATTATTATTATTATTATTATTATTATTATTATTATTATTATTATTATTATTATTATTATTATTATTATTATTATTATTATTATTATTATTATTATTATTATTATTATTATTATTAGGTTTTCACTTGTATTAGGTTTGCCTAAATGCAAGAGAAATGCCGAATAGGACCCGAGCCTGGGAAAATAGGGTTTGAAAATATGTAAGACATTGGAAAATAGGGTCTTATTTTGAAAAAGTATAAATAGTGCGAAAATTTGGGTGATGTGACGACCTAGAATTTTTGTAGAGTTTTGCATAAGGCTTATGAACTTATTGGGCTAGTGGAAGGGTGCCCCACTTTGGCATGATTTTCACGATATACATCTTGTTTATAAAGGCAATCATTAATCGGTATGTGTGGACAAGCCATTTAATACACTTAAGTGTATGTGAATTGCCTCACGATATACATCATGTGGAACGGTACATGTGAGAGTGAATTCGATGGTAGTGTAGAATTTCAGGAGAGCCATTTGATATACGTATAAGGTACGAGGCCAATAAAAGGTGATAGTCATATCTCTTAGCCTAACTATGCCCCGCCAGACCATCGCCCATCACAAAGTGACTCCCTAGTATGGAATAAAATTTTGGTCAATATTTCCATGCTCTTGGTGATGTAGTGTGCAAAAATGCATGATTATTAATTGGCATCTTATGGAGAAAGTATTTTATATTTTTTTATTTGCATGATGAGGGAAGGGAGTACTATACTAATGAGGGATTATATACAAGTGTCATGAAAAGTAAGATGGAGACTACGTTAATAATCGATATATGTGAGTGCGTGAGTGACATGCTAATACATACAAGTGAGTTTGTGGGGGAAGTGAGCATATACGTGGATCAACGATAAGTAGTGTGTGATATATCTAAGTGAGCATGGAAATATAAAAGTGTGAGCAGTGTGGGTGTGTGCTAGTGAAGCCTAATCATAGATATTCTAAGTTTCTTGTCAAGCATGTGAGTAGAAGGGAATATATATACAAGTGTAAGTGCGTGAAGTGTACATGGAGAGTATATACAGGTATGTGAAGTGTATAAGGGAGTGAAAGTGATATATACATGACTTAGATGTACATAAAAAGTATATATATGAGAAAAAACAACATACAAGTAGGTGCATATAAACACGTGCAAACAAGAATAACACTCATGTAGAATTAGAGTCTAGTCCTATTAAAATAAATTTCTAGTGGAGTTGCCACTGTGGCCATCCCAGGGGGTTGTCCCAACATCCTTTTCTTTCTTTCAGAGGGCTCCCTTTCGTCGTGAGTGAAGGATTGCAACCTTACTCAGGACGCTCGACCGTCGGCAATGTGAAATAATGTGGAGAGATAGAGTCTCCATCCTATTTTTCACAAAACAAGCAAATATGGAATAGGATGGTGATAGCCACCCATCCCACCCATTCGATCTTTCATGGGAATGTATTAATCTTCTTATGTTAGACTCCCTGAAGGTTGTTCTTATGTGCATAGTATATATGGAGAATGGAATCGTTAAACTCACCATATGGAAAAGGACAGAGTGAATTCATCCTCAGGAACGTTCCTAAAAATAATAATCCAAAATATAGTATGAGTGCTTGCCAAATCAAAACTTGTTATGGAAAAACGAATGTAAATATTAGATCAAATCAAGTATGAATCCTATGAATATACATGCTAATTCTAGGGCATTCCCCTTAAGCGATGCATTGAGTCTGACACTGGGTGTCTCGAAAAATAGGCAAGGGGCGTCGCATCGGCGCCGGATGCGACGATAAATACCCAAGGGTTCCAGCAACAAGCTGGACGTGTGCGGGTAAAGAAGCTATTCTAGGATATTAGACTTAGGTTAGCGACTTGGAACATAGGGACTATGACAGGAAAAGGGATGGAGTTAGTAGATACCATGATAAGAAGAAAAGTTAACATAGCTTGTTTACAAGAAACTAAATGGGTCGGTGATAAAGCTAGAGAAATAGAAAATACAGGATTTAAATTATATTATACAGGAAAACATAGAAATAAGAACGAAGTTGGAATAATAGTAGATAAAAACTTTAAGGACGATATCGTAACCGTTATTAGGAAAGGTGATAGACTAATACTTGTAAAATTGGTATTAGGTGAAAACATAATTAATATTGTTAGTGCTTATGCACCACAAGTACGATTAGATGAGCACACTAAAGTACAATTTTGGGAACAAATGGATGAACTAATTCAAGAAATACCCATAGGTGAGAAAATCTATATAGGTGGAGATTTTAATGGCCATGTAGGAGAAGATCGTGTAGGATATGAGATAGTGTATGGAGGACATGGTTTTGGAGATAGGAACGATGGGGGAGAGTCTATCTTAGATTTTGCGATGGCTTATGATTTTGTACTAGTAAATACATGTTTCAAAAAGAGGCTTAAACACTTAATAACTTATAAAAGTGGAATACATAAGACCCAAATAGATTTTTTCATTCCTAGGAAAGGAGACCGATTAACGTGTAAAGATTGTAAGGTTATCCCGGGAGAGAGCTTAACCTCACAACATAGGATAATGGTGTTGGATATAAATATTAAAAATCAATCACGAGTGTGAAAAGTGAAGATTAACCCACGAACTAGGTGGTGGAATTTAAAAGGAGAGAAATTAAAACCATTTAAAGATAAAGTATTAAATGAAGCAACATGGAATTGTGAAGAAGAAACTAACGTAATGTGGAATAAGATGGCCACATGCATTAGGAGAATATCAAAAGAAATTCTTGGAGAATCAAAAGGCAAAGGGCCACAGTCTAAAGAAACTTGGTGGTGGAATGAAGAAGTACAGAATATAGTAAAAATTAAAAGGTAGTGCTTTAAAACATGGCAAACAAATAGAAATGAAGAGAATTTTGAGAAATATAAATGGGCTAAAAAGGAAGTTAAGAAAGTGGTAAGAGATGCTAAGTTAAAAGCGTATGATGATCTTTATACAAAATTAGGAACACAAGAAGGGGGAAAAAGTATTTATAAGCTTGCTAAAATTAGGGATAGCAAAACAAAAGATTTTAATAATGTTAAGTGCATCAAAAGTGATGATTCAATAGTCCTAGTCAAAGATGATGAAATTGTGAAAAGATGGAAAAAATACTTTGAGAGGTTATTAAATGGAGATAATGGAAGTAGATTAGATATAGAGGAACTTAGCGAGACTCGAGAAGATATATTTTTTCGTAGAATTAGGACAACAGAGGTCAGGATTGCTCTAAAAAAGATGAAAACAGGGAAGGCTTTAAGAGCAGATGGTATCCATATTGAGGTTTGGAAGTTCTTAAGGGAGGATGGAGTATCATGGCTTAGAATATTATTTTATAGAATTTAAATGACCAATAGGATGCCCGATGAATGGAGAAAAAGTATTTTAGTACCTATTTATAAAAATAAAGAGGACTGTTGATACCAAATTTAGTCTTCTGACATGGCCCAATTGAGTGAAGACACGTGGCAATCTACGTGGCAACAACAAACACTTCCGAGAAACTCAGATGCTTCGAGAAACCATACTACAATGAGGAACACTGCTTCCCCGAGGAACTCAGATGCTCCGACCAACAAGAACTCTACGAGGAACTTCTGAGTACCAATCAACTTTTGAGTACTGAGAAGCTTAGGTGGTACGAGCATCTTAGGCGGTCCGAGCTGCACCTCGAACAAAGCATTAATAGCAGGATAACCAACAGTTTGACTGTTCATTAAATGTTTATCATTCAGATGTATACACTTAAGGGGCATTGAATGTATCACCCCTTAACATGTACAGTATTGAATGTATTACCATTTCACATTACAGCCTTAGGGCTATAAATACATTGTATTACCCTCATTGTAAAGGGATCGGAATTTCTTGAGAAAACTTGTAATCGACAAATCCCAAACAGTCAGCAATAACAAAAACAGTGGACGTAGGCCATTCTTATAAGGCTGAACCACTTTAAAAGTTCTTTGTCTCATTTTATTTATCTGTGATTAGATAATTAGATATCATCTAATTTTTTACATCAACAGATTGGCGCCGTCTATGGGAAGCGACTGGTAATATCGTTTTTCATCAAGAACAATTCATCACAAATGGCTGATATTCCAGAACCCAGCAATCGAAATGCTGGAAGCCCTCCAAATCCATCTGCTCCGCCAAATATTCCAGATCTGGCAGGAATAATGACAAATCTGGCCCATGGCTAGACAGTCATGCAAGAAACTATGCGACAACTCATACGAACCCTCCATAGCGATGCACCAACCCATTCAGAATTGTGAAGTATTTAAATAAATACCCATTTACCTTCTTCACGTACTAGGCGTACCGATTCCTATCGTACTGATGAGTCTGAAGATTTTTCTTATCAACCTGGACGAACTTCATCAGTACGAGCCATAAATACAGAACAACGTATCACTCTCTCTCCAGAAAGGACTAGTGCGCTAGAAAGATTAAGCAGAGTATCTCCTTTTGATCGATTAGCTCCTAGGAGGAACAAAAGTCCTCCTAAAGCCGCATCAAGGGGTTTTCGACGACCATCAGATATAAGGGAAGAATCTGCCCAGTCGCGACCAGTTGCTCATCAAGATAGATCCCAGGAAGCCACATCAACGCGATCAGTTGCTCGAACCAACAGGCCCAAGGAAGGAAACGATGCGTGGAAAGGCTCTATTCAGAGGATGGAGGATAGATTAGGGGAAATGGCTAAGGCCAAGAACCCTCTACAATGAACTTTTGTTGAAGGAACACCTTTTGTCCAGTCCATTGTAGATTTTCCAACACCATCAAAGTTCAAAGCACCTGTTGTGACCCCCAAATATGATGGAAAGACCGACCATGTCCTTCATATAGAACAATACCAAGCTGCAGCCGACATCTATGTTGTTCCAGATGAGATGAGATGTAGAGCATTCTCGGGAACTCTTACCGAATCTTCTCAAATATGGTATAATAATCTTCCTTGGGGTAAGATCTCAACTTTCTTTCAACTGGCCGAGTTATTCATTGGGAATTTCTGTTTTGGGGCAAAGCCAGTTAAATGAGTAGTGCATTTGTTAAGTGTTAAACAAAAAACTGGTGAAAGTACCAGAGATTATATAACTCATTTTAATAACGAGAAGCTCGAAGTCATTGATTATGAGGAAAAGACAGCGATTACCGCCTTGATGAGTGGACTACTGCCCAATAAGTTGTACTATACTTTCGCCAAAGATCCACCTAGAACCATGTCAGATCTGATGGTAAAAGTGGCCAAGATTATGAATGCCGAGGAGGCTATGGCTGCGAAGAAGAATATGGATGCCAAAGAAACCAAGGTGGAAGGTGATAAAGCTAAGAAGAAAGAGCATAAGAACAATGGTAATGACAAACACTCAAAAATAAGGTCGTATTGGGAAGTATTGAGGAAATTTGATAATTATACTCCTTTAAAGAAAGACATCAACCATGTTCTAGAAGAAATCAATAATAACGAGGAATTAAGCTGGCCAGAGAAAATGAAGGCAGACCCTAAAAGGAGGATTAAGGAAAAATATTGCAAGTTTCACAAAGATCATGGCCATATGACCAAAAATTGCATAGCTCTTCAGAATGAGATTGAAACACTCATCAGACGAGGAAAATTGGCAAAGTATGTTGATCGAAGGAATGACAGAAGAAACAACGACCGAACAAGACAGAGGTCTAGATCTCCTCGTCGAGCAGAGGAGAACAAGAAAAGAGACCATGAAGTTGATCCAGAAGACGATCCCGATCTTCCCAAGAGACCAAGGCTGCCAGAACGTGAGGTATTTTCAATACGCTTTGGGTCATTTGACTGTAATGTTATTACAGGTGGAGATGTAGGAGGAGGAGGAGACCTTACTATCGAGAGAAAAGCTTACCTCTGTGAGGCTCAAGCTTGCTCATACATTCAACGAATAAATCTAGCTGAGGAGGATCGCCCGAGAAAGGTGAACAAAGAGAAATTGGTCAATGGTTTCTCAAAGAATGACCTCGCAGGTGTTCTATATCCTCATGATGACCCATTGGTGATCAAAATGAGGATGAAGGAGGTAATGATTTCAAGAGTACTAGTAGATAATGGTAGCTCGGCAGACATGAAGTTCTACTCGTGCTTCGATAGTTTAAATCTAAAGTTATCTCAACTGGAACCTTATCATAGACCCCTCCTCAGTTTTGCTGGCGAGAAAGTATTTCCACTTGGGACGATCAAAATGGATATATTCATTGGTACGTGACATGCTTGTCGAACAGAAAGAATACGCTTCTTCGTGATGGATAAGAATGTTCAATCATCATACAATATCATTATGGGAAGAGGAGGATTAAAGAAGTTCGAAGATGTACTATCCACAGTACATCAATGCCTAAAATTTCCAACAAATTTTGGAGTAGGAGTTGTGAAAGGTGATCAGAAAGTAGCTCGGGAATGCTATTATTCATTCGCCGAGCAAGAGGAACTGGAGGAATCAAGGAAAAAGACTACTACCTATCAAGTGGATGAAGGTGCAGAAATTGAAACATTGGATCCTAGAGATGAGTCGCAACTTGTGAAAGGTCAAGTGGTGGAAGCGACTGAAAACATCATTCTGGATGACGAGCACCCTGAACGAACTACTCAAGTAGGTTCATCGTTGGAAGACTCACTAAATTATAAATTGATAACTTTCCAAAGAAGCAGAAAGCAAACTTTTACGTGGAGTCGTGAGGATATGCTGGGATAGACCCAAATTTCTTATGTCACGAACTCAATGTGAATAAGGATATCAAGCCTGTGAAGCAGAGAAGAAGAGTATTCAGTCCCGAGAAGAATTAAGCTATATTGGAGGAAGTCGAGAATCTCCATAAAGCTTGCTTTATTGAAGATGTTAAATATCCAGACTGGTTAGCAAATGTGGTAATGGTGAAGAAGAAGAACAACAAATGGAGGATGTGTGTAGACTTCACCGACCTCAACAAAGCATGCCCAAAGGATCATTTTCCGCTGCGCCGAATTGATCAACTAGTGGATGCTACCTCAGGACACGAGCTACTGAGCTTCATGGATGCTTATTCTGGTTACAATCAGATTAAAATGAAACCTGAAGAGAGGGAGAGTACTTCTTTCATTACCCCTAGGGGGACTTATTGTTATAATGTTATGCCTTTTGGTTTGAAAAATGCAGGTCCAACATATTAGCGGCTGATGAACAAAGTATTTGCAAAACAAATCAGTTGCAATATGGAAGTCTATGTTGACGATATACTGACAAAGAGCAAGAAAGTTGTTGATCATCTAGTTGACTTAAGCCAGACCTTTGATTAACTAGATAAATATCAAATGAAGTTGAACCCGACGAAGTGCACATTTGGAGTACAAGAAGGTATGTTTCCTGGCTACATTATCAATCAGCGAGGCATTGAAGCTAACCCTAAAAAGATCAAATCTCTGTTAGAGCTACGATCCCCAACGACGAAGAAAGAGGTGCAAAGTCTTACAGGACGAGTAGCAGCAATCAATAGATTTGTATCGCGAGCAACTGATCTATGTCTCCCATTTTTTAAGACACTCTGAAAGACTTTTGAGTGGAATGATGAATGTGAGAAGGCTTTCCAAGACTTGAAGAAATATTTGGGAGCACCTCCACTGTTATCCAGGCCAGTGATGGGAGAAAAATTATACTAGTATCTGGAAGTGTCCGAGAATGAAGTCAGTTCGGCATTGATAAGAGTGGAGAATGGAGTACAAAAAATAATCTACTATACAAGTAAGGCCTTCCGAGGAGCAGAGATCAGATATCCAAGGCTGGAAAAATTAGCACTAGCATTGATCGAGGCAAGTAGAAGAATGAAGCCATACTTTCAAGCTCATACCATAGTAGTATATACTGATATGCCATTAAGGCAAGCCCTTCATAAATTAGAAAAGTCAGGAAGATTGATGTGCTGGGCAATAGAACTCGGTGAATATGATATAGTCTATGAACCCAGATCATCGTAAAAAGGGTAAGCGGTAGAAGATTTTATAGCAGAGTTCACCTATCCTAATACCCCCGAGGAACAAAAGTTTCTCGCTGATCAACCTGTAGATGTTACAGGATCATCAAATGCAAGCCCAGACCAACTTAGCTTGGTAAAAGGGCAAGTAGATATTACAGGATCATCAAATTCAAGCCCAGACCAGCTCAGGTTGGTAAAAAGGCAAGAAAAGATGATCGACGAATAGCAAGAAAAATCAGGAGAGGGTGAAAGAAAGCAACAAATTTTCCATCGAGGAACTCTGTCAGATCATAAATTTGAAGACGAGTTATCTATATGGAATATGTATGTGGATGGTTCGTCTTGCACTACAGGATGTGGCGCAGGGATAGTTTTGAGCAGTCCGGACGAGGTCGACATGGAATATGCCCTACATTTCTATTTCAAAGCTTCGAATAATGAGGCTGAATATGAAGCCATGATTGCAGGTCTTAGTTTGGCAAAAACCATGGGGGCAGAACAAGTTATTGTCTTCAGTGATTCACAACTGGTCATAAATCAAATGATGGGAGTTTATGCAGCCAAAGGAGAATTAATGATCAGATATCATGCAAAGGCAAAAGGAACTGGTGTCGGAATTTGCTGCTATTCAGCTGGTCAGAATACCAAGAATGGAGAATGCGAGAGCAGATGCCCTAGATCGATTAGCATCATCTACTCGTATCGAGCTACGAAGAACAATCCCAAGTGAAGTTTTAGCTAGTCGGAGTATAGATGAAGATCTGACGATGAACTTTATTACCCTCGATTTAGGATCATCATGGATGGATCCCATCAGGGCATATATTGAGAAAGAGGAATTACCAACTGATAAACTTGCAACCAAGAAACTGAAGTTTAAGGCTACTCATTATGTACTGACCAACGGTATTCTATACAAACGAGGAGTTATAGCAGGTTTGCAGAGATGTGTGCATCCCACCGAGGTGAAAGATTTAATTGAAGAGGTCCATAAAGGGTCCTGTGGAGCCCATGTAGCAGGTAGGACTCTTTTGCAAAGGGCGATGATGCAAGGATACTATTGGCCAATGATGAGGGCTGATTGTATAGCCTATGCTAAAAATGTGACAAGTGTCAGATCTTCTCTTCCATTCGAAGAACTCCCCAAGAATTATTAACACCCATTACTTCCCCTTGGCCATTTTCCATATGGGGAATAGATTTGGTCGGGCTACTGCCGACAACCAGGGGAAGATTTAAGTATCTTGTGGTCACTGTGGATTATTTTACTAAATGGGTTGAAGTTGAGCCTCTCATTGATATGACGTACGACAAGGTGTATCAATTTATTTAGAAGAACATCATTTGTCGATATGGTCTTCCTCATGCCTTCATCACAGACCATGGAACACAATTTGACAACGAGGAGTTCGTTGCCTATTGTCATCTGTCAAATATTTTGAAGATCCACTCAGCACCAGGTCATCCTCAAAGCAATGGACAAACTGAAGTAACAAAAAGAACGCTGATGAATGGCTTGAAGAAAAGACTGGATGATGCGAAAGAAAATTGGATCAGCGAGTTACAATCAGTACTATGGGCTTACTGAACTACTCCTCAAGTAGCAATAGGGGAATCTCCATATATGCTAGCGTTTGGAAGTGAAGTTGTTATACCCGCCAAATTGGGTCTCCCAACACACAGAATACTGAATTTTAATTCCCCTGTCAGCGATTTAATGAGAAGGTTAGACTTGGACATGCTCGAGGAGGTTAGAGAAGAAGCAGCCATTAGAAATGTTGCTTACCAGCAGCGAACAGCTTTGTTCTACAACAATAGAGTGAAGAAGTCTGACTTGAAAGAAGGAGACTATGTGCTAAAGAAGGTGATTCAAAAGCACAACAAACTGGAAGCAAACTGGTATGGACCCTACTGAGTTAAAGAAGTTGTTCGACTAGGGACATACAGAATAGAAACTTTAGAGGGGGAAAAGTTTAAGAATGCATGGAATGATGAACACTTAATCAAATATTATCAGTAATGTAAAGTCTGATGTAATGCAGTTTCATCAGTATGAATAAAGCGACAATGTTCTGCCCATTTCTTTCCTTTTATTGGAAATTTTTTGCAGAATACTAGTGCTACACACTACTCAGCAAAACTCGGACTACTCTACTCAAATGTATTCCTCGGGAAGTAAAAGTATTCCTAAAAATACCAACTTATGTTGGTTAGGAAGTAAATGTATTCCTACGGGAAGTAAAACTATTCCTAAAAATGCCAACTTATGTTGGTTAGGAAATATATTCCTAAAAATGCCAACTTATGTTGGTTAGGAAGTAAATGTATTCCTACGCGAAGTAAAACTATTCCTAAAAATTCCAACTTATGTTGGTTAGGAAATGTATTCCTAAAAATGCCAACTTATGTTGGTTAGGAAGTAAATGTATTCCTACGGGAAGTAAAACTATTCCTAAAAATGCCAACTTATGCTGGTTAGGAAATGTATTCCTACGGGAAGTAAAACTATTCCTAAAAATGCCAACTTATGTTGGTTAGGAAATGAATTCCTAAAAATTCCAACTTATGTTGGTTAGGAAGTAAATGTATTCCTACGGGAAGTAAAACTATTCCTAAAAATGCCAACTTATGTTGGTTAGGAAATGTATTCCTAAGAATGCCAACTTATGTTGGTTAGGAAGTAAATGTATTCCTACGGGAAGTAAAACTATTCCTAAAAATGCCAACTTATGTTGGTTAGGAAATGTATTCCTAAAAATTCCAACTTATGTTGGTTAGGAAGTAAATGTATTCTCGAAAATGCCAACTAAAGTTGGTCAGGAGGTAAAATTATTCCAGAAAGTGCCAAAGTTGCTCGTAGAGGAAAAATCCACTAACTGTAGTAGGTCGAAAAGGAAAATTTACCGACCTTGGTTGGTCGGCAACATTTTATGAATACGAGAAAGTGATCGAGCAAAAAAAATTTTACTTGTAACTTTTTAAATTACTACAAAGTTGGTCGAGAAACAAAACATCATTTTTGCCAAGTGATAAATTCAAATTACTCGATAATAAGTTGATTGACAAATAACACAATATTGTTATCTTTTTAACAGATACGCATGCACAGATGTAAAGTGTTACAAGACAATGGCAGACAAGATTTGCAAATAAAATTACTTCATTAAATGTAGAACAAAATACATCAGGAATGAAATACAAACTTATTACATCAATATTCCTATTCTATTGGTTTCTTCCCCTCTGCTTTTGAAACAGGTTCCTCGCCAGCAGGTGGATCATTTAAAGCAAGAGGGGAATTTATGAAGTTAAGATCTTCAAGCATCCTGATATTCATCACATATGGTCGATCTAGGAGGTGCTCGGGATGAGATATCTCGACATTGGAATGGAGATTGTAATCACTGAGGTATTTGGAAATCAGACATCGAGGGATAGCCCGAGCAGGGATCCAACTCATATTAAGCTTGAATGGTGGTACTGGTAGGTCGAGCAGCCCAGGATTATGGTAATCCCATAGGTAATGACCCTGTTCCAGTTGCATCACACCTAAGGCATTCAACCATCCCTGTTTGTAGCCCTCATTATTTGCATTTTGGATACGATCATCCAAGTGGTAGAGAGCCTCGTTGTATCCAGCCATCCAGAACTCCCTGGGCTGCTTGTGGAATTGATATGTCAATCTTTCCAGTTGCTCGTGGAGATTTTTTATGAAGAGTTCTTTATTCTCCAAGATAGATTTCGGCGCAGAAAGCTGCACTTCCAGACCCCTGATCTTCTTAGACATCTCAGCCAATGCCTGGTTCTTCGCCATCAGTTGGAAGGCCTAGTTCTCTAAAGCAGATTGAGTCCTCTGTTCCTCGATATGAATTCGAGCAGATCTTGCTCACCCCAAGGAGCTCTTGCTCGTCCACGAGAAGATGTAGAAGGTCCAGCTCTTTTTAAGGTTTCCAACTCATCCCTCAGGTTGGCATTCTCGACCTCCAAGAACGAGAATCCCTCGTCAGTCACTGGGATCAAAGCATTTGAGGTGGAAGCTGCAAACTTCAACTGAGACACCTCTCTTTGCAGGTTATTATTTTCTTACTCTAATAACTCATCTATCTGTCTATGCTCTTCGACCTCATCCTTCAACGTTCTCTCCCGCACGTCGTAAGCAGCAAAACGCTTATCATATCCCTTATCAGCACTGATTTGCTAATACTTCTTCTCGTACCTCTCGTGCAAAAGGGCAGTGGATTCCTTATATTATTGCTGAAGTTCTTCAAGAGTGCCTTGGAGATCCAAAATCATATCATAATAAGCTACATTATTGGCCACTGCACTATCAAGCAGACACTTCAAATATTGGTAGGCTTCAATTACCTGTTTCGAAGCATCTTGGCCGAGGATGTCGACGATTTGTGCTGCACTCAGATCTGTGTGACAAGCCTTAAAATATTCATTACATTATTGTAACAACTTTGTATCATGAGAAGACAATAATTCCATCCTGGCCAGAAACTAGTAGAGAAAGAAAAAGCAATAATCAATAAGAGTACCAACAGAGCATGAAGAGGGGAAACAACAGTATGCATAAACAAAAGTTCAAATTTTATTATATTATAAAGTTCAGAGTTACACGTTCAGGGTTACATTTGACAAAGAAAAATAAAATAGAGAGAAACCCGAACAACTCTACACCTTTTCCTTGTCTCCCAAAATATTCTCGAAAGGTTAGGACGAGGAGGTAGGTTGCTCGGAGGGAACAGAGAGTTGCTTGGGGAGCGTTGGCAGTTGCTCGGATGAAGTAACGAGTTGCTGAAGTTTCTCGTTAGTAGGCTGGATGGCTGGGGGATGAGAAACTTGATCTCCCATCACCATGGAAGACTCCTCAAAGGCAGCTTCGTCCTCTTCTTCGTCTTCAGGAGTTGGAGGGGGGCCAGGGATGTGTCTTTGAAATAATTCATAAGTTTCATCAACTTTCATTTCTTATAAAGCAGCGACCCATCCATCTCTAAAGTATTTGAGGCTGTCGTATTCGACTTGCGACATCATGGCAGCCAAGCCTTTGTTCCACCCTTTATCCCATCCAGCGCTAAAAGATTTCTTCACAGCCAACTTCCTCTTTGTCTTCTCTGAGGAAAGCTTCTCGGAAAGAAGGTCATCAGCAGCTTTCAATTTATTCTCAACCTCCTCCTTCTGACGGCTTACTTCCCGAACTTGACCCAACTCCTCTTCGGCAGCCTTGAGCTTATTTTCAAGCTCCCCAGTATTTTTAAGCTTCTCTTCGAGCTCTTTATTCTTCTCCTCCAGACTATTTAATTTTTTCTCCAACCCCTTGGAGATCTCAATAACCTGAGCATTTTCCTGCTCGGGCGAAGCAAGCTTATTCTCCCAAGTTGCCTTATCATCAGCATATTTCTGACGAGAATCTTTCAGAGACTGCGCCAAGCCCATCAAAGCTTCCTCTACACTATACGAGGAGCTTGAAGATTTAATAGGTTCATCTTTCTTCAAAATTGCGTTAAAACATCTCACCAACTGTGAAAAGAAAACGAAAGCAAATGAGTGCACAGATACGAAAAGGAAAGAATGAAAATTTAAGATTATAGGACTTACAGAAGTAATCTGGTGAGCTGCCAATGTGGTAACCGTGTCCCGAGAAATGTTTTCTTCAATATCTTGGATCTGTGGAATGATCCAAGTCTTCTCCGAGCTCATGGCAGAGCTCGGGGGAACAAAAGTTGGAATACCAGTTCCAGTAGTTGGGGGCTGAGAGATGGTTTCAGCCAAATTGACCGAGGAGCTCTTCTTCAGCTTCCTCGGGGGAACATGAATAGTTTCGACCAAGGAGGAACTCTTGGTCGGTGATATGACAATCACTTCTTTTGGAGCATCAGTCTTGCTCGGGGCCACTGGAGGCTTCTCGGCAACCTTCACAGGGGCAGCCGGAGGGGCTGCATCAATTTTCTTTGTCCCTTCTGGGACATTGTGTTTACTTCTTTTTGCCTCTCCAACACCAAAGGCAGGTTTCTCAAAAAGGGTGGGAGGTATTCTGTTCTTCATCCTTTCACTCAAAGGAATATGTGATTCAGGCGAAGAACTTGTAGAGGCTGGTATTGGTTCTGCGTCGCTTATCACCGGACGAGCAGTGAAAGAGGAGGTGTAACTCTTGTACTGCAGCAGATATGAAGCTGACCTAATGTGCTCGTCGGCAACAGTCTGATGCAAACTCTAGATAAGTTTCAAGTGACTTATATTAACGTTTTCCTCTTTTGGACAATTTCTTTTGTTGTCAACTGCATATAAATCAAAATTAAAATATCAGTGGCACATTTTATCAAACATAAAGGAAGCATAATTTCAAAATAAATAAAATAAAATAAAAATAACATATCCCATTGCCATAGGGAGGGCATTTGGGACCCTGATACACTTCATCTCCATATAAAGGAGCATATTGCAAATTTTTTATAACAACCCCGTGCTCAAAATAGTCCCTATTGGCATTCGAGGGATTGACCACTAAAGACCTAGTTAAAAATCTAGTTTTTAAATAAAAAGTATTATCACCAACATCCCATCTATAACAAAACATGATTTCTGGAATTCCTATGCGAGTTCCATGAATTTTATTTAGTCTATGAACCCTATTAACTATTCTCCATGTATTGGGGGCTATTCTTGCAGGAACAACGTCAAAATATTGACAGAATTCTAGACATAAAGGATTTGGCGAAAAAAAAATCCACATTCACCAATAAAGAGACTGGGGAACCAATGTCCCTCAGCCAAACGAAAATAATCAGAAGGTTCAGAAAGTTCCTCCAGAACAACCCATGAAGGAACAGAAAAATCAGAACGAAATTTATCAAGAGATTCAACAAGGTAAACCATGATGAATATAGGAAATGAAACAGAAGGAAGAAGATCTTACAGAAAAAGAGTGGATCTATTGACAACGAACGATGAAAAGGATGAACGCACAAGAGAGTAAGACAATGGAAAACTCGAAGATACAAATTTGAAAAAGTAGAAGACGATGGGATTGTCTGTGACGCTTAAATACCTTATCTTGGGAAACAGTAAAGTTAATGATTACAAAAAGAAACGATTACGCTACCGGCGGATAGATGGACAAAAAGTAAGCGAAGATCGAGGCGATTATAAAAATTCAAAAAAGCATGATTCTACGAATTTGGAGGGAAAAATAAATACATTGGAAACACACCTAAAAATCAGGAGGACCATTTAAAACTACCATATTCAAAGAAAGAATGTTCCACACTCCTCAAATTTCAAACTATGAAACATTGGGGGCTTCTGTTGATACCAAATTTAGTCTACTGACATGGCCCAATTGAGTGAAGACACGTGGCAATCTACGTGGCAACAACAAACACTTTCGAGAAACTCAGACGCTCAAAGAAACCATACTACAACGAGGAAAACTCAGACGCTCTGACCAACAAGAACTCTACGAGGAACTTCTGAGTACCGATCAACTTTTGAGTACCGAACAGCTTAGGTGGTACGAGCAGCTTAGGCGGTCCGAGCTGCACCTCGAACAAAGCATTAATAGCAGGATAACCAACAGTTTGACTATTCATTAAATGCTTATCATTCAGATGTATACACTTAAGGGGCATTGAATGTATTACCCTTTCACATGTACAGTATTGAATGTATTGCCCTTTCACATTACAGCCTTAGGGCTATAAATACTTTGTATTACCCTCATTGTAAAGGGACCGGAATTTCTTGAGAAACCTTATAATCGAGAATTCCCAAACAATCAGCAATAATAAAAATAGTGGACGTAGGCCATTCTTATAAGGCTGAACCACTTTAAAAGTTTTTTGTCTCATTTTATTTATCTGTGATTAAACAATTAGATATCATCTAATTTTTTACATCAACAGGGACATACAAAGTTGTTCAAATTATCGTGGTATTAAGATAATGAGTCATACAATGAAACTTTGGGAGAGAGTGATTGCATATAGATTGAGATTGAAGACAACAGCATCTGAGAATCAATTTGGGTTTATGCCTGGGAGGTCAACAATGGAAGCAATTTATTTATTGAGGAGATTAATGGAGAGGTATAGAGAGAAAAAGAAGGATCTTCATATGATTTTTATAGATTTGGAGAAGGCGTATGATAGGATACCCAGAGATATAATATGGTGGGTTATACATAAAAGTGGAGTGACTCGTAGATATATTGACGTGATCAAGGATATGTATGATGGTGCGATGACTACAGTAAGAACATCAGCTGGAAAAAGTAGTGAATTTTCAATTACGGTAGGGCTACACCAAGGTTCAGCATTAAGTCCTTATCTCTTTGCTCTTATTATGGATGAGTTGACTGGACAAATACAAGATGAGATGCCATGGTGTATGCTATTTGTAGATGATATGGTTTTAGTCGATGAGACTAAGATGGGGATAAATGCTAGGTTGGAATTGTGGAGAGAAACTTTAGAAACAAGAGGATTTAAAATAAGCAGAACTAAAACAGAATATGTGGAGTGTAATTTTAGTAGTAATATGAGGACAAATGGAGATGTGGTGAAATTGGAGGGTCAAGAAATACCTAGAAATGATCATTTTCGTTATTTAGGATCGATTATACAAAAAGATGGAGATATTAGTGATGATGTTACGCATAGGATTAGAGCAGGCTGGGTTAAGTGGAGAAGTGCGACCGGCGTTCTGTGTGATAGGCGTATACCTTTGAAGTTAAAGGAAAAATTTTATAGGACGGCCATTAGACCCGCCATGTTATATGGGACAGAGTGTTGGGCAACCAAGAAACAAAATGTGCAGAAAATGAGTGTGGCGGAGATGTGAATGCAAAGATGGATTTGTGGTAAAACTCGAAAGGATAAAATTAAAAATGAACAAATTCGTGAAACGGTAAAAGTAGCTCCTATAGAAGATAAAATGAGAGAAAATTGACTTAGATGGTTTGGACACGTCAAGCGTAGACCAATGGATGCTCCTATAAGGAAGAGTGATTTAGTTAGTATTGATGGTAACCCAAGGGGTAGAGGTAGGCCTAAATTAACTTGGTGGGATATTATAAAAAAGGACATGATATCATGTGGTTTAACCGAAGATATTGCACTGGACAGAATGGAATGGAAAAATAGGATTCATGTAGCCGACCCCAAATAATTAGGAAAAGGCTTTGTTGAGTTGAGTTGAGTTTTTTTGGAATTTATAGATAAACCCTATTTTCCATGTTTTTAGTTTTTTATGAAAATAGAATATGTGCAAATACTACTAATAAACGTTTGATATTAATGTGTGTGTTGTAATGAAATAAAATGTTAAAGTAAATAAAGATAATGGTGGATAAATGGACCTCCTTATCAGTGCTCGATGTTGATCTTGAGTATAGATACGCTGATCCTGTAATGAGATCAAGGTGGTATGAAGAGTTATGGGGAATTTTACTAAATGAAGTATGAAAGTCATGTAATGGAATCTGGGAAATGGGATTTTTAGGAAGATAACAACTTTGAATTCGAGAGAATGTTCTCTGAATTACTGAGAAGGATGTTTAGGGGTCTTCAGGGGTACCTTTCAAAGTGAGGTCACGCCTCTATTTATAGGGAAAAGGTGGTGCCAATAAACATGGTCCTGGACCTTGAATATTGGCATAGAACCTAGACACACTACAGATAGGCAAGGTCCTAAGGGTAACATTCGATAGTTTCAGATAGGTTTTTTGAAAATGATAACCGTGCATCAGAATGGTGCATGGGGAGGACCACTAGAAAAGGTATTTAAATCCCCTAAATAATCTATTAATGAACTCCCAAGTTCATAAGATAACTGCGGTCAAGCGGGGCCCGAAGTGCCTGTTGCTCACTAGACAGGTAGTTTATGAACTGTTCATTCGAATCGTGAGGACAATTCGCACACGTGATGGACCATTGGAAAGGGTATTCAGTGACTTTCGAGATTTCATTAAGCTTTGTTTAGTTTGGAGAGATGACTAAGGTCAAATGGGGACCAAAAGCCCTCAGTGACCGCTTCAAAATAAATTGAGTTGGTCATTCATACCGTAAGGATGATTCATGCACAGGGTGGACCATTGGAAGGGAAATTAAGAGCCCTTCGAAGATTCATTGATCTTCACTCAAGATGCATATTGTAACGGGGTCAAATAGGTCCCAAGACCACTCGATGGCCTATAGATCAGTTTTTAGAGTAAAGCAAATCGTTCATTAGAACCGTAACCTTAATTCATCCATCGAAAAGATTATTAGAAATGGGATTCGGAGACCTTCGATGATTCATGAGATTCTTCTAAGATGAGAAATTTGAATGGAGTCAAATGGTGGCCTAGATCACCTAGTGGCCTCTAGATCATTTTTTAATAGTGAAACAAACCTTTCATTTGAACTGTAAGATAAATTCATGCACAGGGTGGAGCGTTGTAAAGGGGATTCATAGATCTTCAAAGATTTATTTAGATTTTGTTTAGAAGAGGAATTTGATCGGAGTCAAATGAGGCCCATGAGTGCCCAATAACCTCTAGATCGATACTCAAAACATGACCTAGGGTTTACGATGAACGAGTGAAAGCTGGAGACCTAAGGAGGTGCTTAAGGGGATACTAGGATTGGGTGTCTATAGTCTCACCATGAAAATGGTGTTGAGGACCTCCATCCTCTTAGGATTTTTATAAAGTGGTTCCTTAAAGCTGATACTCCCTAGTCACTCTCATAATACTGAGAGAGAGAGTTTTAATTATGCACCAAAATTAAATGATGTTTAAGTTAACCATACTCAAATGATGTTTTATAGTCTCACCATGAAAATGGTGTTGAGGACCTCCCTCCTCTTAAGAGTGGTGCCTTTGAGTTGAGACTGCTCAGGCACTCTCATACCTCCGAGAGAGAGTTTTAATTATGCACCACAATTAAATGATGTTTAAGTTCACCATACTCAAATGAGGTTATATGGTATCACCATAAAAATAGAGTTGAGGACCTCCCCACTCATAGGATTTTTATAGAGTAGTGCCTTTGAGTCGGGACTCCTTAGGGACTTTTGATACCACCGAGAGGGAGTTTTAATTATGCACCACAATTAAATGATGTTTATGTTCACCATAATCAATTGATGTTTTATGCTCTCACCATGAAAATGGTGTTGAGTCATCCCTCCTCTCAAGATTTTTATAGAGTGGTGCCTTTGAGCTGAGACTCCTCAGGCACTCCCATATCACCGAGAGAGAGTTTTAATTATGCACCACAATTATATGATGTTTAAATAACTATTTAACAAGGTAAAAATACAACAAAGGAGAGATGTAACAATGCTTCATTCAATTTCATATAAGAGCACATTCTTTTAAAAATAATTTCATACAGTAGGGAAAGGATCCCTTTTGGCTATAATAATACAACATGCTAATAATAGTATCTTTTAAATGATTTTCATTCCAAAGGTTGGAAAACGGCTCTCCTTCAAGGTTATCTAGTTGATATATAGTTGGGATGACCTCCTTCGTAATTTTGTAAGGTTCATTCCAGTTAGGATGGATCTTCTTGGCCTTTTCGATGACCTTCTTTAGAATTAGGTCTTCCATTTATATGGGCCATAACTTGACCCTCTCGCTGTAAAACTTAGCAGCTCTTGGATGATAGGTCATCTACCTAATGATTGTGCCTTCTCTCCTTAATTTGATTAAGTCTAAGTATGGTCTCATCTTTTACATATTGGCCTTAAGGTCATAGGTCTAAACCTGTGGCTTGTCAATCGTATCTCTGTTGGGATTACATCTTATGAGTCTTAAGTTAGAATGAATGATGTTTCTCTTGTCGGTGTTCTTTCTATTATCTTGTATGCCTATAGAATGCTATGCAATTCATTGACCCATTTTCCTTTGGTGTCTTACAGGTTCTTCTGATTCCATTTATTATCGTCATGTTGGTAACCTCCATTTTACCATTAGCCTCTGATCGGACAGGCAAAGAGTATAACTTCTTGATACAAACCCTTTTGCAATAAGCATTTAGAGACTTATTCTTGAATTGTTTTCGATTATTAGATATTGAAATGTTGGGAAGGACTTAACGGAATATGGTGTTTCTATAAATAAACTTGAATCATTTCTCCATGATATTTTTATCATAGCCTATGCTTCCACTCACTTAGAGAAATACTTAGTTGCAATGATAAAAAATTTAAAATTTCCCTTTGCTCTAGGCAAAGGACCGTTTAGGTATATTACCTACATGGGAAAAGGCCAAGGGGACAATATTGGGGAAAGGAGTTTGTGGATGATGGGGGGTGCATATAAATTGCTAACACTTATTGCACTTGAAGATTAATTCCGCTGAGCTTTTAGCGAGACTCGCCCAATGATACCCCGGGGTGATAATCCTTTTGGCTAAGGATAATCCACTAATGTGCCTTGCGCACGTGCCTTTATGTACATCTCTAAGTACATAGCTTAGTTCATACGGATGCATGCACCACATGAGTGGAATCAATAAACCTTTTTTATAGAGGACATTGCAAGTGATGGTGAACTTTGTTTCTTGAAATCATATTTTCCTTTTCCTGGATTTATTTTCCAACATCTTTCCATCTCTAATGTAATATATGATTGGGTCCATTCAAAAATCCCCCAAACTCAAGTTTAAGAAAACTTATATTTTAGTTTCATCACTTTTAATACTTGATTTTAGCAATATCTCTACTAGCACTAATCGTTTGATCTATGTTCTGGTGGCCTAGGATAGCCTTGATAGTGCACTTGTTCTTTCATTTTCAAATATCAGAGTTCTTCTTTTCTTGATCTCATCAAAAATATATAACATTTTCTTTTCTTTGCTTGAGTACTTAGCCATTTTGTCATTGTTGGCATCACAAATCCCCAAAAGTTGATTAACGATCAGTTGGAAATCATTATGAGCGACCATTTGGCCTTCATTTAATGCTTTTTCAAGGGAGAGTCTGGACAATAGTCTTCACAATCCTTCACTATTTGATGCTTTAAATATGAATTGCTAGGCATACTCACTGTTCGTCTCATTGGGCACCGATAGTGTTAGACCTACATCGATATCGTTGTCATAAGATGAACTATTAACAAACAAACTCCATACTAGCATCCCATGCATGAAAGGACACTCAGCTAAGGATCCATTTTTTATAAGCAAATCTCTCTCTTGAATACCATTTATTTTGTCAATATGTAACTCCTCTACCACAATCTCTTTTCCTTTCTGGACGATTGGTGGGATTTTGATCAACGCCTCACTTGTTATCTCATCCATGGCTTCCCACATGTACTCAGCTGCAAAATCTACTAATGCTTTCCCTTTAATTATATTTCTTGGTTGATAGATGATATTAAATTCACTTAACTCTACCGAACGATTTCTCAGGGTTATGAATGACTTATCGAAAAGAAGTATCGGTAATCACTACAATCATATGAGCCTAGAATAAGGGCATCATCTTTCTCGAAGCATTGATCAAAGAATATTCAAGATTTTCCATCTTTGGATATGCCAGTTTTTCCCCTTCAAGAGCTTTGTTATTAAAGTAAACAAGCTTCTGAACTCCACTATCGTCTTGAATGATTACTGTGTCGATGGCCGACTCCAAGATAGCCAAGTATACGTACACCTTCTCTTCTCATATCGGACATAATAGGAGCATATATTAGTTGAGATAAGCCTTCCGTTATTAAAATTCTTCTTCAAACTTCTTATCCCAATTGAACACTTTCAATAGGATCTTGATAAAAGGCGGGATTTTATCTATTTCCATACATACAAACCTATTCAGAGCGAAAATGCAGCTCGTCAATATCTAAATTTCTTTAATCATCTTCAAAATTTCATGTCAATCTATTCTTTAATATTAACGGGATTCTCTTTGATGCCCATTTGATTGGTAATGAATTCTGAGAACTTCATTGCTCTAACGTCGAGCACACACTTTGCAGGATTCAATTTCATTTTGTACTCATCCATTGTATCAAACATTCTTTCTCGGTAGGCTAAATAATTCTCAGCCTTCAGACACTTTGCAAGCATATCATCCATGTACACCTTTATTGTCTTTCTAATATGATCTTCAAGCATTTTCTTGACTAACCGTAGGTAGGTAGCACCTACATTCTTAAGGCTGAATGGCATAACTTCGTATAAGTATGTCCCTTTGTTAGTGATGAATGGGGTCTTCTCGGCATCGTCTTTGTGCATTGAATTTGATTATACTTAGAGTAAGCGTCTATGAAGCTCATAAGTTCATGGTCGGTTGTAGCATATACTATCTGATCAATTCAGGGCAGAGTAAATTTTTCCTTCGAGAAGACCTTGTTAACATGAGTGAAGTCCACACGCATTCTTTATTTTCCATTATGTTTCATCACAATGACGATATTGGATAGAAACACATGGTAGTGCATTTCCTGATAGTACAGATATTATACCCCCTGTCGCGAAAGAAATACTATATAGTGATATCGCGTAACCGTCACAGCCCAACTTACTATAAGTTATGGTAGCATAATGAGTGTCTTATAATCCTACCGCAAACCGTAACATACCGGTTGCGGCCACTCATAAGCTATATGCCGCAACCCCATACTCATCATTCAACTCTCGTAGCCTCTCAGCACAGGATGCGGCCCCATATGATGTAGGGTGCGGCCCTAGTTCATTCACCTAACAGGCCGCAACCCCTTTTTATTCACAACAACAGTGCAATATCTACATCTCCTATATAGAGAGGTCCACACCTCAGGATTAATGGAGATTAATCTTTCCACATTCGACCAGACTCACTTACTACACCAGTCTCAAACTTGGAGCTGATTACTCTCTCTACGCCACTACGCACAACTTGGTGGCTACTAACAGGAGCATCACAGCCATCATCCCGAAGCCACCATAATCATCATATTCATGTATTCCCTTATATTCTCATGCTTCTACACCTCTTTAGGACTAACTACTATGTACCAAACAACATATATAAAGAGAATGGAGTAACACAATGGACGTAGGCCTATTTTAAAGGCTGAACCACTCTATGTTTGGTCTTCTATCTCTCTTTACTTGCTCTATTTGCTTATTATGCACATTATACTTGATTTACTGGTACAAGAGAGACAAGTGGATGATTTCTAGTATCATCAATTTGGTTCCATATCTGGGAATCGAGATATTTCAATCTTGTTTCTCCATGTTGTGAGTTCTTAAACACCTTATTTTATTTATGGGGATCCTTTGGATCATCATCTCATGATTCAATTTCGGTTATTGATCTCTATTTTATATTTGCACACTTAAATGCGTATTTTATATATTAAGATCTATTTACGGGTATCTATTTTATGACCTTAGATCTATTTTATATACTCTTGTGATATCGCCTCACCTAGATAAGGCTAGAAAGCTTGATGGGCTTTAGCCCCGTAAAGGTGGGTGATTAGGGAAGGATTATATTTACTCCCTTCCTGTTGTTCTTTGCCTATTATCTTATGTTTATCATTAGAATTGTATTGTTTTATGCACTGAGAGGTTATTCTCTCATGGATAGACCCTAATAGGTATGCTCCCCACGTGTTTTGGGAGATAAACTCAGTTTCTGGATTGTAATCTTGGGATTGTTCCCTTCACTGCTTAGAAGAGAATGCGGCCTGGTAGTTTGAAGTTGCAAGGTTATATGATCTTAGTTTAATTCGTAGAATACACACACATGCAGTCCAATTTTAATATTAGATATAAAGCGGTATTTTCCAATCTCAATTTAAATGCAGTTTCACAAGTTTGCAAGAACAAATTCCAATTATATTCATTTTATCCTAAGCATGCATCTAGGTGATTTAATAAAATGAAATGCGAAAATCCCAACCACAACACGCCGATGTACGAGGAAAACCCAAATGGGAAAAACCTCGGACGGATGGGCCTAGACAAAATCCACTACAACAATAGGTTTTACCAGAGACTCAAAAGACTTACAGACATTGACTCACTCAAGACATGATTATGCCGTCCTCGACCTTTGAAGTTGTAGTCCGCGAAGCTCCAATGCGTTGCTCAACACTCCTCGTGTTGCGGTATCCACCGAAGCCCAAAACCACTGTCTCCTCAAAGCTTGAATGCAGAGATCCACCGCAAACTTGCTTCTTGAATGTGAATTTGAATGAAGGGGTTTTGTTTGAAAAGATGATAAAAATTGTTGGAGTTGATTTTTATCAAAAAGAGGGAAGTTGTGGAAAAGGTTCTCAATTGAGTAATGAACGTCCTTGAGATATAAAACTGATTTTCGTCCATATGAAAATAACTGAAAAAGTAGTGGGCAAAAATAGTTATAGGAAAAAACTGCTAAAAAATAAGTTTAAAAAATCAGACCTGGCAAAAACTCGTTCGAACGAGTTCGTTCGAACGAGATATCTAACGGCGTGCCAGTATAGAATGATAGAGATCGTTAGAAACCTCGTTCGAACGAGGTCGTTCGAACGACCTATCTAACTAACTTCTAACGGGGCACCAGTATAGGCTGGCTAAAGTCGTTAGATCCAGGTCGTTCGAACGAACTGGATTAAACTTCGAACGAGATTATAAATTTTTCCAAAAATTGTTCAAATTTATTTCAAGGATTTTTCAATATTATTTTTGCTTATTTACGAGCATTTTCTTATATGAAAAATTCTTGATTAGTCAAAATACTCCAACACATTAAATTGTATTTTGGTCATATACCTTTGTGGGATAGATAGCATGGCATGAATATTGATAACGCATGAACTTTGGATGCGATGCTTGAATCTTTGCGTTGAATGTATCTTGATGCAGTATGACCCAAAAATGTTTTGTCCAACGGAATATAGACAATATAACAAATGACTCGATTGGTAATTTGTCCTTACAAATCTCCCCCTTTGGCTATTCCGGGACAAAACAGAATAATAAAAAATAAATAAAAGACAGAATTTGCTAAGCCAGCCGTCAAGCCGTTTCTAAGGCCCATCCCAAAAACCCAAAAAAAACAGACACAAAGACAAGACTGACGAGCTGCAAAGGAGTAGGAGATATATCCTACACACATGAAACAACAAATTCATAAACGCATGGGGAAATAAAGAGTAAATTATATGTAAGACAATGTGATAACATATGTTGTGAATGGTGCATGGATGTCTCAATATTCAATGTTCAGAGTTTAACTCCCCCTAAATTATGCATATGGTCAATCATTAAAATCAATTACGAAATTCAATTATAATTACCTTCAATTATTATTAAACTCAATGAATATTAAATTCAATTAATTTACCCAAGTTTATCCAACTCCCCCTAAATATGAATTCCTATTAATGAAAGTTTCTCCCCCTTTTTGCCCAGAGACAAAGGGATGAGGGGCCTGCAATATAAAAGAAAATAGACAACAAGGCAGGAAATAGAAATAATAAAGAATACCAATGAACATATTGAGAATGCATTAAGTAAGGGGAAAAGGGGAAATAGTGAAGGTTCATACAATGAAATAATGAATTCAAAGACACTCTAATCACTCATCCTCACAAAAAAAATAAACATGAAATGAGCCAAGCACATCAAGATGCTCTAAAAGGAGAGAGTCTCGACGAGCCTGGGCTTCATCTCGACGGGCTTGGGCTTCGTCCCGAGCGGCATCTCGACGGGCTTGGGCCTCGCGCTCCTGCTGCATATACAGTATAAGCTCTTGCATAAGTGCCCGGTCCTGACGACGATCCTCCTGAAATTGTTCAACCTGTGAACGGACAAACAGAAAATCCTCCGACGCGATGGGTGCGGAAATATGGGAAGGTGTGGGGCGATGGATAGAGAGGGAGAGGGCGGGACGACTAGGGGCGGGGTGAGAGGAAGCGGCGGAGTGGGAAGAGCTGGAGGGGTGAGGGGTGGAGTATCGGGTGGAAAATGACCACGAGAGTGGCTAATGGAGGTCATGTCTACGGTTTGGTATTTAGTGGTGGGGATATCGGTGGAGACACGGGGGCAACCGGCGGTAAGACAAAAACGAGTGATAATGGCCTCAAATGGGAGGGCTTGTTGAGTGGGGCTGGAGGGAAGGATCCTAACAGAACGAATCACACTAAAAAGATAAGAAGGGAGGTCAATGTGAGCCCGAATGCTTATAGCAAACATAAGGTCCACGTGTTGTTTAGTGATTTGAGTGGTGTTGGCACGAGGGAGAAGACAAGCACAGACGATCCAATTAAGGACCATAAAGTTGGGATGTAAGTGTTTATGGAAAATAGTAACAGTGCCGGATGGGAGGAACCTGAAAATAGTGTTAAAAACAAGAGTGGGATCGGGACATGTATCGGATGTCCAAGGGAATGAGGGATTACTGACCCGAGGAAGGGGAAGGAGTTGAGCGATTGAGTCAGGAGAGACTATAATCTCTCAACCACGCACCCAAGAGAAAAGGTGAGTATATATGTTGGTCAGGCCAAAATAAAATTCCCGAACAAGGTTGGGAAAAACGACATCCGTGAGGGAGAAGAGAGGGTCCCACCCAAAATCTGAAATCCACGAATGCACAGTAGTGCCGTGGAGAGAGTGGAGATTAATAACTTTCTCCCGAACAATGGAATGGGTAGCGAACCCTTGAGTGTGATAGAGGGTTTGTTTGGCAAGGGTCCGCCAACGCAGTTTAAGGTCGGGAATTGTACGGGATTCCTCATCAGAGGACGAGGTGCGTTCCTCGGGGGAATCGCTTATGCGCAGTTGGCGACGATTACGGGCCATCAAAAAAGGATAGAAAACTATAACCTACCCGAACAACGTCCAACCAAAGCACCAATTACACCAAGAAATCAACAACCAATCAGCATAAGGCCCATTCTCCTTTAGAGATAAAAAATTAAAGGAAAAGGAAAAAAAACATTTGATTAAAATACAGTCCATGAATATTAACTGAATTTTGATTTGAGAAAAAAAATAAAATATTCATGGGATATATTTTAATCAGGGGCAACATATACAAATACACAAAAAAAAGAGCCCCAAAAAAATGAGGGATATACACACATGCATATATAGACATGTTGGGAAAAAATTGAAAATCGATTTTTGAAAATAGGCCCCAACAACAGATATATATATATAAAAAAAAAATATATATATATATATATATATATACATATATATATATATATATATGTATATATATATATATATATATATATATGTATATAGATATACATATATATAGAGAGAGAGATAGATATACATATATGATATGTGTGTGTATATCGATATAGAGATAGATAGTAGATAGATTATATATATATATAGACATATATAGATATATATATATATATATATATATATATATATATATATATATATATATATATATATATATATATATATATATATATATATATATATATATATATATATATATATATATATATATATATATATATATATATATATATATATATATATATATAAAATATAGATATATAAAATATATATATATATATATATATATATATATATTTTTTTATATATCTATATTTTATATATCTATATATATATATATATATCGGAAGAGTGTTAAAAGAAAAAATGTACCTTGAATGGAAGATGGAGTAGCAGCACAAATTGTAGATGAGGGAATGGATGAAGGTTGGAGGAAGAAAGAAATAAGGGAAAGAGAGTGGGAAGAGGGAAAAATCGTGGGAGAGAGAGAGAGAGAAACAGGTGAGGGGAAAATGGAAGAGAGGGGTAAGAGAAATCTGGGAAAGAGGGGAAATGGGGTATGGGGAATCGTGGGTTGAAAAACTGGGAGAGGTGGCAGGTTTTTGGGAAGAGTATCTGACCGTTTTAACTACAGGTCGTTCGAACGAGTTATGTCGTTCGAACGAGGATTTTGAATGACGAGACAGTTTCACTTCGAGAGATAACTCGTTAGAAGTTCGTTTGAATGAACTTTGTCGTTCGAACGATATTTCGAACGATGAGACAGATTCGACTCGTGAGAGAACTCGTTAGAAGTTGGTTCGCACGAAATTCGTCATTCGAACAAAATTTCGAACGAAGAGACAAAATGGGGGTTAGGGATGTAGTGAGAAATCTCGTTCGAACGAAAATTTCTAACGAAAATTAAAAATTAAAAATTAAAAATTTTAAATAAAAATATCCTAAAATATAGTGAAAAATTCAATAATATCAGGAATTGGGATGTCCAGAACAATGCCAAAATGTGATTGGATTAATCCTAGCTCGAGGCAACATATCCAAATAGTTGGAGCGGGAATGTAGTGGTGTGAACAATACGCGTGAAAGTTTTTTAGCCACAACATTGTAAAAGTGCGTAATACTAAACAATATATACGTGCAATATATCATGCACAATTTCGATTGCTTATAAGGGATGTGACAGAATTGAGAAGACAACACCAAATCTCACTTTGCAAGAACAATGTGAACAAGATGTTCATAATATACCATGTACGGTGAGTGCAAAAGGCAAAGATGTGAGGAAATCACAAAATTATATATCATAAAAGAGCATTATTGTGCACAAGATAAACAATGTATTGATTAACTATTCATCGAAAGCCACGTGAACATGGAAAAAGATAGGGATTTGAATACATCGACCACAAATCCATATGGACAAAAATTTTGATAGCTTTTCTAACCATTCCCATTGTCCTTGAAAATAAAGAAAAAATATTTTTGAGATTTTGAATAAAATATATACAAAGGAAATCTAGTTCATAGGTAAGAAAAAATATACAAGAGAAGCAACCGAAACTAGAAAAACGGCTTCGATCTCAATCAATGGAGCAAACCCCAATTGATTTCCTAAGGTTTTCAAACCTAAGGGCATCTAGAGGTTTAGTAAAGATATTCGCCAATTGTTGATCGGTAGGAACGAAGCTTAGAGAAATAATTTTCTCTTCAACCAAATCACGAATGAAATGTTCACGGATCTTAATATGCTTGGTTCTAGAATGTTGAACGGGATTATGGGAAATATGAATTGCACTAGTATTATCACAATATATGGTCATAGTGCCTTGGGAAATACCGTAATCTTCCAACATTTGTTTCATCCAAATGAGTTCAGTGCAACAACTCCCGGCGGCAATGTATTCGGCCTCCGCCGTGGACAAGGAAATTGAATTTTGTTTCTTGCTCATCCATGAGACAAGTGCACTTACAAAATAGAAACAACCGCCAGATGTACTTTTACATCCATCAACATCTCCTGCCCAATCGGTGTCTGAATATGCCGATAGACAATCATTGGTGTCAAAAGAGTACCAAATGCCAAAAGACAGGGTCCCACTAACATATTTGATGATACGTTTAATAGCAAGTAAATGAGACTCTTTTGGTGCGGCTTGATAACGAGCACAAACTCCTACGCTAAATGAAATATGTGGACGACTCGCAGTGAGGTAAAGTAAACTACCTATCATACTTCTAAAAAGTGTATGCTCTACATCCTTTCCGTCGGTATCTTTACTAAGTTTAATAGAGGAGCTCATAGGAGTACGAGCATATTTAGCGGATTCGAGTTTAAATTTCTTAATGAGGTCTTTAGAATACTTAGTTTGGGACAAAAATATCCCACTTTTGAGTTGACGAACTTGAAGACCTAGAAAGAAAGTAAGTTCACCTACCATACTCATCTCAAATTCATTTTGCATTTCTTTTAAAAAAATTTGAGTATGTTTATCACACGTAGACTCAAACACTATGTCGTCGACATAAACTTGAGAAACAAGGATACCTTTTTCATCACGCCGAACGAAAAGTGTCATATCTACTCCCCCTCGTAAAAAGCCACGAGAAAGGAGATAAGAGATGAGTCTTTCATACCAAGCACGGGGAGCTTGTTTTAAGCCATATAAAGCTTTCTTTAGAAAGAAAACATGAGTAGGATGTTTTAGGTCCTCAAACCCTTTTGGTTGTTAAACGTATACTTCCTCTTGAATAATACCATTTAAAAAGGCACTTTTGACATCCATTTGATATAATTTAAATTGAAGGTGACATGCGATGGCGAGTAAAAGATGAACCGATTCTAACCTAGCAACAGGAGCAAAAGTTTCTTCAAAGTCAACACCTTCTATTTGGGTATATCCTTGAGAAACTAATCTAGCTTTATTTCGAACAATGACACCATTTTCATCCATTTTATTTTTAAAAATCCATTTAGTGCCAATGACATTGGTATTAGAAGGCCTAGGAACTAATTCCCAAACATCATTTTTCTTAAATTGAAACAGTTCTTCTTGCATAGCATTAATCCAATGTTCATCTTTTAATGCTTATTTATAGTTTTTGGGTTCAATTGTAGAAGTATAGCATAGATAGGTAACTTCATTTTCTAATTGCGCCCTAGTCTTGACACCTACCTTGGGATCTCCTATAATTTGTGAAGTGTCATGATTTTTTTTCGCACCCAAGGAGTAACGTCCTTTTTCTCGGTAGTTAGGACAACCAAATCATTTAGAGAATCAATAGTTTCAACATTTGACACAGCATCACACTCACATGACAAATCTTCCTCATTATTAATTTGTGTGGCCGGAGCATCATCTTTTATGACAACATTTATGGATTCCATTACTTTAGAGTTGCTCAAGTTGAAAACTCTAAATGCTCTACTATTTTGAGAATATCCTAGGAAAATACCCTCATCACTCCTCGAGTCAAATTTCCCTAGAAGTTCTCTATCTCTAAGAATATAGCATGGACTTCCAAACACTCTAAAATAGGACAAATTTGGCTTCTTACCCGTCCACAATTCATATGGAGTTTTGTTAGTGTTAGGACGCAAATAAACTCTATTTACTGTGTGACATGCAGTGTTAACCGCTTCGGCCAAAACCTACATGGCACATTTCTTCCAAGGAGCATAGATCTTGCCATTTCTTGGATCGTTCGATTTTTTAGTTCAATTATACCATTTTGTTTAGGTGTTCGAACGGCCGAGAATTCATGTTTTATTCCTATTTCATCACAGAAGGCATTCACACCGGATTCCTTGAATTCGGTTCCATTATCACTCCTAAAGCGCTTTATGGTAACACCGTGAAGATTTTGGAGAGCTCTACATTTAACAGTAAGAAAGTCAATTGTTTCAGATTTTTCTCGTAAAAACCTACAATAGAGTATCTAGAGAAATCATCCACCATAACCAAGATGTATCTTTTTCCTCCTATGCTCTCGGTACGAGTTGGACCCATAAGGTCCATGTGTATCAATTCTAAGACACGAGATGTTGTTATCGAGTTTAACTATTTATGAGGACTTTTAATCTGTTTACTAAATTGGCACGGTCCGTAAATGGTGGACGTTGGCTTTCCTAGAGGCGGTAAGACCCGAACAAGCTCTTTTCTCACAAGTCTGTCAAGGTCTCTAAAGTTAACATGACCTAATCTTTGATGTCAAAGATCGGTAGAAGAGGTTTTTACATTATTGCAGACTAAAGAAGATTTTGGAATGATTCCATAGCAATTGTACTTGTTCTAACACCGTGTAAAATCGATTCACCTGAATGATCATAAACGATGCATTTCGATTGACTGAATTTCACATCAAGATTATCATCACATAGTTGACTAATACTTATCAAATTAGCCTTTAGACCATCAACATAAAGCACATTTTCAAGTTTAGGGAATCTTGAGATTTCAATAGAGCCTCTACCAATGATTTGGGGCTTGCTACCATCCCCAAAAGTTACTTTACCATCTTTATGGTTTTTGAGAGTGGTAAATAGAGATTTATCGCTAGTCATATGTCTAGAAAAACCACTATCAAAATACCATTGAGAGGTATTTTGTGCCTTTATTGCAACATGAGCGACGAAAGCTTTCTTGGTTTGATTTTTCTTAACCCAAGTTTGAGTAGTTTTCTTCCCTTGATTGGCTCTAGTATTATAATTAGAGTTATTTTCTTGGACTTTAGAAAACCTAAGAAACTCTTCCATTATATTTTTAGAAGTATTGACAAGATACTCGACTTGACTCTTAAGATTAGCTAAGGAGCTATAGGGTTGTTTTGAATTTGTGAATTGAGGGTTCTTTCCAAGTTTGAAGCAAAAATCTTTAAGATGACCCCATTTGTGACAATATGAGCAAACATAGGGTTGCTTTGGGCTGACTTTTAAAGGTTGCTTAGTGGGATTTACTTTAGGAACTGTAGATTTTGTAACAAACTTAGCAACAGGTTCAGATTTGACTTTTGAAGAATTTCCTTCTTCATATCCTATACCCTTTCTCTCTTGATACCCTTTCTCCTTATATCCTAAAACAAGACCTAGAAATAGTTTTCCCATTCATCCTGAATTGTCCTCGAGTGTGACTTTAACTTCACGAGAGGACTCGAGATCTTTTTCAAGTTGGGTTATTTTAGCTTCTAGAGATGTTCTAATTTCTAGAGACTCATTAAGATCTTTGTTAACACTTTCTAAGGAGATAATCAAGTCACATTTTTCTTTACCAATCATGATAAGCTTTTCAGAAAGAGATATTTTAATTGCCTCGAGTTGACTAACTAAAGCCTCCTTCTCCTTCAGGCCTTTCAACTCTTTTTCTAAAGTTAAGACTTTCAAGGTTAATATTTTGTTGACTTTTTGAATGCGAAGAGATTCATTGTAGAGTTCGGAATAAGCAGTTTGTAGTTCACTCTCATCTATATCAGTATCACTCTCTTTTTCATCACTACTGGTAGAGTGAGTAGAAATAACCTCTAGATTTTGTTCAGAATTGTCAACATTAAGGTATGACTCACACGAATTACTAGCAAGGCTCTCCATAAAGGCAGTTAAGTTATTTCTAAACGGGTTAGAGTCATCAGAGTCTTCAGACTCATTATCACTGTCACTTAGAGTAGCATTGTAAATGGCTTTTTCTTTGCCTTGTCTTTTAAGTTTTGTGGGGCACTCGAAAGCTCTATGACCACGTCCCTCACATTCAAAGCATCTCTCTGAATCATCCTTCTTAAAGTTGTCTTTATTGAATTTCTTTGAATCCTGATTAGTGAATTTTTTATTTCCTCCTTTGTTTTTATTCTCAAATTTAGGTTTTTCAAATTTAGAATTTTGTTTTTTAAACTTGAGAAATTTTTTAAATTTTTTAGCAAATAAGGCTATATCATCAGAATCAAAGTCAGACTCATCAGAATCAGACACATCAACTTTCTTAACTTTTAAAGCAATTCATTTATCTTTCCCTTTTTTATCTTTGGGAAACATATCTAGTTCATATGTTTGCAAATCACCAACAAATTCTTCAAGTTTTAAAGTATTTAGGTTTCCTAAAGAATTAAGAACCGTGACTTTAGGAATGAATCGCTTAGGAAGACATCTAAGTATTTTCTTAACAACGCGATTTTCAGGTATTTTTTCACCTAAGTTAAATCAAGAGTTACTATGTCAGATAAATGAGCATAAAACGCATCAAAAGTTTCAGTTTCTTTCATGGTGATAGTTTCAAATTGTGTAGTTAAATTTTGAAGTTTTGATTCTTTAACAACACTAGTTCCCTCATGAGTAACTTGGAGAATGTTCCAAGCTTCCTTTGACGTTTCACACGTCATTATACGACTAAATTCATCGGGAGACACGGCACAAAATAAGGCATTTAATCCTTTAGAGTTAAAGTTACACCATTTTAAATCTTCCTCACTCCATTGTTCAACAGGAGTCAAAATACGTTCATCATTAACAATCATAGTAGGAGGGGACCATCCTCTCTCAACAGTGACCCAAACACGTTCATCAATAGATTTAAGAGTGGATTTCATACGTGCTTTCCAATAGGTATAATTTGTTCCATCAAACAACGGTAGTCTATTCGACGAAAAACTATCCATATAACCTCCAGGACTCATCTAAATAACTTTTAGAAACAAGCTCTGATACCAATTTGAAGTTGCAAGGTTATATGATCTTAGTTTAATTCGTAGAATACACAGACACGCGGTCCAATTTTTGTATTAGATATAAAGAGGTATTTTCCAATCTCAATTTAAATGCAGTTTCACAAGTTTGCAAGAACAAATTCCAATTATATTCATTTTATCCTAAGCATGCATCTAGGTGATTTAATAAAATGAAATGCGAAAATCCCAACCACAACACGCCGATGTACGAGGAAAACCCAAATGAGAAAAACCTCAGAAGGCTGGGCCTAGACAAAATCCACTACAACAATAGGTTTTACAAGAGACTCAAAAGACTTACAGACATTGACTCACTCAAGACATGCTTATGCCGTCCTCGACCTCTGAAGTTGTAGTCTGCGAAGCTCCAACGCGTTGCTCAACACTCCTCGTGTTGCGGTATCCACCGAAGCCCAAAACCACCGTCTCCTCAAAGCTTGAATGCAGAGATCCACCGCAAACTTGCTTCTTGAATGTGAATTTGAATAAAGGGGTTTTGTTTGAAAAGATGATAAAAATTATTGGAGTTGATTTTTACCAAAAAGAGGGAAGTTGTGGAAAAGGTTCTCAATTGAGTAATGAACTTCCTTGAGATATAAAACTGATTTTTGTCCATATGAAAATAACTGAAAAAGTAGTGGACAAAAACAGTTATAGGAAAAAAACTGCTCAAAAATAAGTTTAAAAAATCAGACCTAGCAAAAACTCGTTCGAACGAGATATCTAACGGCGTGCCAGTATAGAATGATAGAGGTCGTTAGAAACCTCGTTCGAACGAGGTCATTCGAACGACCTTTCTAACGAACTTCTAACGAGGCACCAGTATAGGCTGGCTAAAGTCGTTAGATCCAGGTCGTTCGAACGACCTGGATTAAACTTCGAACGAGATTATAAATTTTGCCAAAAATTGTTCAAATTTATTTCAAGGATTTTTCAATTTTATTTTTGCTTATTTACGAACATTTTCTTATATGAAAAATTCTTGATTAGTCAAAATACTCCAACACATTAAATTGTATTTTGGTCATATACCTTTGTGGGATAGATAGCATGGCATGAATATTGATAACGCATGAACTTTGGATGCGATGCTTGAATCTTTGCGTTGAATGTAGCTTGATGCAGTATGACCCAAAAATGTTTTGTCCAACGGAATATAGCCAATATAACAAATGACTCGATTGGAAATTTGTCCTTACATAGTTCAACTGCCTTACTTGTCGAGACCTCTATTAGTGCGGTTGAATTATAGCATCTTCAAATCATTGGGGAACGGACTCAGGTGGTATCCATATCAACCTTGGTGAATATCATACAAAGTCCATGGTAGTACACCTATGTGCTTCACTGGCGGTGACCTCAGTAGTAATATTATGCAGCAGTGCATGTGCTACATCCCAACTTTATACTCTGTCCATACTATATTTCTGTGATCACTCACTTCTGTTAGTTTTGACTCAGATTATATATATTTTTAAAGACTAAGAAAGAAGAAAATTGAAGGAGACTTCAGCCACAGCACAGAAGTCAGAGATGAGATTGTGCAATTGTAAAATCACCTCAACCATCTCTATGACATCCATGCTTCACTCCAAAACCAACTCAACTATTTGACTCATAAGGTCCTTATGCTTAAGGCTGTAACCTCATCCAATGTGGGTGTGGCACCCAAGATCATTGCTGCCACAGCCCTAGAAGTTTTAGCTGTGAAAACAGCAACCATAAGCCATAAAAGGAAATCAAAAAAGGTAGAGGGAATCTCTAAGTCCTACACCCCATCGTCCTTCCAAATTGAGGACATATTTGAGTTAATAAAGGAGGACAAGTTATTGGGTGGCTCGATAAGTTTAGGGCTCCACCCCACAAAAAGGACAAAGCCAGATGGCATAAATTCCACCAAGATCACGACCACGACACCGAGCAGTGCTATGCTCTGAAAGATAAAATTGAGAAGCTCGCAAGGTAGGGGATGCTACAGCGCTTCCTCAAGGATGCCTAAGGGATGTAGCCTAGTCTAACAGGCCACGTTCCTCTTTTTATGCCCATATTTATGTTTCATCTATTTCTATTCTTAGTGAAAACTCTTTTGAATAGTTCCATGTTAACTTTGTATTATCCTAACAAAGTCATGAATATATGAATCGTTATATGAAATCAAGTTCACTTTATAGTGCCATATTTTGATCTCTCGATTCCATTAAATGATATCGTATGAAAGGATTTTTGTCTTAAACAGACCCTAAACGAAGACAACATATTATATCGATAAAATTTATATCTAAACGGGCCCACAACACCCACCGTGATGCCTGACTATATGAAGGCAAATGATATTTGAAAATAGCAAAAGCAACTATTAAGAGCTACAGTAAAAAAGCCACTCATGGAGACCATATCTCATCATATGATGATTACATTCTTGATAGCATTTGTTGGGATGCAACATTACCTTCAAGGGCTTACAGTGCCCATTCTTAGCTTTTGGGATGAGTCATTAACCTAGGTAGGTTACTCCCTCGACGAATATCATTAACTTGGTGAATATAGACTAAACATCACTTACTTGGTGATCTCATCTTAGCTTGGGGAAGCTTCTTAATACCTGGCCCGGGAAGGCCTGACAATAACCGATAGGGGCCGAAGACTTAATTGTCTATGAATAATCCTATATTCGAAGGCGCCGAAGACTTAATTGTCTGCGAATAATCCTATTATAACCTGGGAAGTCTTTATATATATTCATATATCTTGGTGAAGCTTTATAATACCTAGCCCGGAAGGTCCTGCTAATAACCCAATCAAAATGACTAAAGGAAATCCATGAAAGGCAATCGAAGGATGATATGTTACTATCATAACGACGCATGCCAAAGCCACAGAAGGGCGGCCTCAGCCAGCCCAGCATGATGTTATCAATTTCTTGGAAAGGGCTTAAAAGAAGCCGCAACCGTATTAATATGGTTGCAGCATTCAAAGAGAGCATTAATTTAGAGTGGATGCATTAAAGGTACATTATTGAATTGCTAAAAGGTCGTAGCTAAGTTGCAAACTAGTCGCAGCCACTCAACTACAATATCTAAACTTGGAAAAATGGTGGAAAATTTTATTATTATCAAGACGCAACCCCAATGCCATATTTATTTGGCACCACGGCTCAAGAGAAGATAGCCATAGGCCCTGGAAAAATTTGAAGTATTCCAAGGAAAAATATAAGTGAGAAGTCGAAGGCAAAGAACAACAGGCCGCAGTGTTTTGATAAATAATTTATATATTTCTTCCGCGGCCTTATGTCCAATGCAATTCCTGTTGAAGATTTACAAGCTCAAATAATCAAACATCAAAGCAAAGACTTAATGGTCCGCAGCAAGGGACTTGTTCCCCAATATTCACTATTTCTAACAAGATTACAAATGCATTCAACCTTATTCCTATTCTCCATTTAGAGAAGGGGGCCGCTATCAATCTCAAAGGAAAAATGAGCAGGCCGTGGCCTATTTTTATTAAGTGCATCATTAAAGTTTTTTCTCAAGTACATTCAAGCAAGCAATTCAAATGTAAAAGCATCAATTTAGGTATCAGCACATCAATTCAAGTATCAAAGAAGAAGTTAAGACAAATAGAAAGATCGAAGGCTAAAGCCTTAGCAAAAAATTAAAGTATTAAAGTTATACAGACAAGAGGCTGCAAGCTTGATAAGCAAGTTCAATGTTTAAAGGATTGTAGCCCTATGTATATGTCAACAAAAATTAAAGCAAAATTAAGGGGCGCGACCCTTGTTCAGAGAATTAGAATTCTATGAGGCACCATCATCATCTTCTTCACCTTCTTCTCCTTCCCCGACAGTCATGGTCTCTTCATCATCTGATGTTGTCGCTGCCTCGGCTCTTACCCTTGCCCTCTCTTCAATGGTGGCCTTCATCTCAGCCACACACTTTTAATGCTCAGTATCCCCAAGGCCCCAAGCAAGAACTGTCTCTTTAGAGTCGGAGAAGTTTTTTATGACTCCTATGCTTGAGCTCATGGTAGCCCCGGAGGTAGGCTCTATTGTTGATCAGGTAGAAGTCTTTGGAGCCTTTAAATGACTCCACAGTGTTGTCAATCGCCAAATGAAGGGCGATAGCATGATTTTCTTCCATCTTCTTGATCACCGTGGCATGGTCCTTGGCATCATTAGCAGCCTTGGCCTCTAATTCCTTATACTTCTTCAACAGAAGTTTAAGCTTTTTGTTGGCAAACTCCACGGCCTTAGCAGCTTCCACAACTTGAGACTGGGTAACCTTGAGGGACTCCACAACCTGCCTAAAACTCTTCTCAGTATCCTTCTTGGCTTTTTCAGCAGCCTCAATGGCTGTAGTTGCATTCATTTTATATAACTCAAGGGCTACGACAGAAGACTTATTTCCATCTTCAAAGGATTCGGCCTTTTCCTTCACCAAATCATAGTTGTGAATGTGGTCCGTGACCTCCTTAAGCTTATATAGACCCTTATACTTGAGTTTCTAGGTCACCATAATTTTTGTAGCTTGTAAATGTATGGAGAGATTAGAAAATAAAACTGAAGCTACAAAGAAAAAATATTGGAAAGCTGGAATTACTTACTCTTAGCAGACCATGGAGGGCATAAGACTCCACACCCTCGTGGTCCTCATCCATCAACCGATCTAGGTCGGATCCATTACTCGCCATTTTTTATCCTCTAGACAGCACGGGCAGTTGTGTCCCATGAAGACAAAGGATCTGTCCTGCGCAGCTGTGGTCGCGGACGTCTGCTTTGTGGAGGTGCCAGATTTACATTGACAGTAATTATTAATGGAGGGATAGGAGAATGTGTTTTGTGGACAAGTTAAGTGCCACATCCACCTTGGTCAAAGAAAGATGACATTAGACCTACCGCGGCTAAGATATCTCTAATGTCATCGTCAAAATTACCCTTAGGCCTCTTTTGAAGAGCTACTTCCTCAACCATAGTGATAGGTGCGGCAGGTGTTATTTGCCTGTCAGGCTGGTTGGAGGGAACGAAAGGATTATTTTGATCTGCAAACTGCATAGTGGGAACGCCAGGAGCTTTGGAATTTGTCCTCTTTCTCTCCCTTTGCCTCGCTATGTTATTGGGGATAACTGCGTCCTCATCTATTTCTACTAGTTAGGCAGCCAAAATTTCCCTAACAACTTCCTCACCTCAAAGAAGAAATGTAGCAGTAAAAATTTGAAGTTTAAAAATAATTGTCACTGTATTAATAAGAGAAATGATTATTACCTTTTGTAGCCATATCCTTGGGAATAGATTTGTTTGTGAAGTAGCTCGCTTCAAAAATGGAGGCAGAGGTTACAAGAGTGTTGAACTTATTTTCCTCAGTAGGAACTGCCACGGCCTTACCAACTCTCTTCTCTAGTCGTTGACTCAGCTGCAAATTGTTAAGGACTGCAGAGAAATTCAAAGGTTAGTACAAAAGCAAAATGTGGAGAAAATATGCAACTATAAAAATTTACCAAGCTTAGATGGACATCCCCACTACAGCGGAATCCTGAAAGTTCTCTCCCTCTCAGTCTCTTGGGGGTGGATCTCCCACCCTTCTCCAGAAATGTAAAAATATTTACCCTTCCAGTTCTTTACACTCGTAGGCCTCCCAGAATAAGGAGTTTAGTCTTTTCCGTACATAGAAAAGTAATAATACCCCGTAAATTTTATGGAGTTTTCCTTTGGGCGGTAGAAGTGGAAAAACTCCGCAGGAGTAATGTCTCTCTTGAATTTCTCCTTCCATGGCACAATAGTTGCAAGACTTCCCTTCCATCCATTGGGATCCGATTAGATTGGGGCTAACTTCATCGTCTGAATGTAATACCCCGTATTTTTGTGATATTTATTTATGGGATTAATTAAATTAAATGCGTATTAAGTGGAAATTAATCCTGATTAAAATACTAGCGATATGCGAGTTGGTATTTGAATATTATGTGCATATATGATTATATATGAATATTGAATTATGAAATTTGTCGTGAGATTGAAATACGGCAATTTGGAAATTTTGTTGAGACGCGTGTGACAGTCGCGTCAGGGAAATATTTATTTTAATTAAAAAGCAAATTTTAGTTCTATTAACCGTATGGTCGTTTTGAGTGCGCCAACGCGTCTGGAAGGGTCGAAATAGTCAGAAAACACTAGCCGGGGGTTTGGTTTGGGTCCCGGGGTATTTTTAGGCCATACCGGCAACCAAAAAGGGCAGTTTGGTAATTTTAGAATTTTGGGATTTTTGATTAACGAATTTTAGGAGTTTTAATTGGAAAATTAAAACACCCACTAACCCATTACCAGCCATTTACTAATTAGAGGGCTACGGGGGTTATTAGAATTAGCCCCAAAAGTACCTAAGACAAACCCTAGCCTCCATTGCTACCATTAGAGAAGAAAGCTTGTAGAGGAAGAGATAGAAGGATTCTGCAGAGAGAGAGAGAACCACTCATCAGATTCGTCATCAAATCATAGATACAAATAAGGCAAGTGGTTTAATTCCAATTAATTTCAGAGAATGCTTCTTCAATGTGTAGGAATTGATAAAAATCTTATTGTTCTTGGGAGTTTGATAAAAATCGAGTAATTTGGAATTAGAAACTTGTATTGTGATGAGGATTTGCATGTAGAACTATATGTAGGTGAATAATCTGATGTTAATACATTTTGGATGAAACAAAAACGAATTTATTTAGACTCTTTGATGATTTATAAATTTTAGGCTTCATGTTCTTGAAATTGGGGATAAATGAATGGATTTGATATTTGGATGATGTTTATAATGATTTAATCCCCACAAAAACGTTAGTAGGTGACCTATGTATGTTTAGAGACGATTAGGAACCTTGAAAAAGTGTTGGACTAATGTTTAGATGAGATTAGAAGTGAAGGAAAATATGGAAAAACGAATTAAGGATTTCTGGGCTCGAAACTGGCCACTCGTTAGAAGACCTGCCCAGGTCGTTCGAACGAGCTCGTTCGAACGAGCTTCTAACGAGTTGACCTTTGACTTCTAACGAGGGTGAATTTCATTTGATGTTCTCGTTCGAACGAGACCTCGTTAGAAAGCCCACTTCGTTCGAACGAACTCTCATTCAAACAGCCTCGTTGGAACGAGACTTCGAACAAGTTGACAGTTTAGGCTTTTTAGCCTGTTTTGATCCCGAGTGTCCCGTAACCTTGTGTATATGTAGAGATAACCTTCCCTTGATGATTAATTGTGATATTTGGAATGTTTGGGATATAATGAGGAATCAAACCTAGAAGTGTAGTTTGAACCTAAGGGTAAATTTGAAGTAGGACGTGAGTGTCCATTACGATGTGAGAACTATTGACGATCTAATTTATTATATTAACCGAGAACATATAAATTGTGTAGTATTATATGTTGGTACGAGAATGAGAAGTGTACCACCAATATATTATGGTGATTACTAAGATGTGTGAATACTTAGTATATGTATTGACTTTATGTGTATGACATACCTACCATACTTGCTACCACGGGAGGTTTACGTTTGCTTAGGGCCCTCTAATCCTTGTGTTTCCCGGATTTAGACTGGTTACCTCGATGAACATAGGTCAGAGAAGGACTTATTGGGATGTTAATAAGTCTGCTGATCGTGGGAGCGCAGGTATGTGCGTGACCCATGTGATGTGACTGTGTTCGCCTCCATTATTTGTGATGTTGTTATCTGAGAACTATTCCTGAGAGATTCGGAATATGTGATCCTTATGTACGTGATGTACCGGGATGGATAGCAGAGTATGTGTGCACCGCAGCTAGTCTCGGGGTGCTTGTATTGTATATTTATGACGTGAATAGTATACACTTAATTAATGGGAACTTTTATGATTGGTATTGTGAATAATATTATGGTAATGTTTTGAGAAAACATAACGAGTTAACTGATAGTGAATGGTATTACTAATTGAGAATCTTAGTTTAAGTAAAGCCCTCTATTTATTTGATAACGCTAGAATGTAATATGGGGATCGAGTATTAAGGGGTAGAACTTATTACGGTTTGGTTAGATGTGTATGTCATGTAGATGGGTACGGTACGTTAGGAGTGCACATGTAGTCGAGAGGTGAGAATTTCATGTGAGTGCACGTCCTAACATGTATTTTGCATTTAAGGTTTCAATGCTATTAAAACACTTGCTATTTTTAAAATGATTTCCACTTTCGGGCTCTGACCCATTTGCTTTCAAATCTATTTTTGTAAAAACCATTTTAGGTGCTCAGCCACAAGGACACCATGCTTAGGATTCTCATTCAGGTGACGAGTTGTAGCTGTTTGTGGAAGTTACAGGACTTTGCTTGTAGACGCTTCATCTATCTTGACTCCATATTTATCAGTTATCAGTTGTAGGGCATATCGCCCATTGCTTTTAGAGACTTTTCATTTATTTCAGTTATTCAGACTTCGGGCATGTAATTAATTCAGAATTTAGAATTGTCGTATTATTTTCATTTGTGGGATTGTTGTGAGGAGTTTTTCCTCTGGACTTATTATTAGTTGTTGGCTATTTTCATTAATTCGTTATGGTGAATGGATTATGTTGTTCTTCCATTATTCTTTTATTTCATGTTAATCAGACTTAACTTAAAATTTGGCAACTTACTTTTTAAATACTAGGTGGTTAGTAATTATTAAAATGTTTTCGACAGTGATGTTATTAACTGAACCAACTTGGAATTTTGTGTTGATTTCATAAAGGAGTAGCTACCTGGTATTTAATTAGTCGGGGTGTCACACTGAAAAAATCTTCAAACTTGAATAGGAACAGGCATTCACAGCCCATAAATGAAAGCGTGGAGGGGGAAGCAAACCCCATCGTCAGCAAGTGTCGTGCATGGCCTTTGTTCCGCGGTAGGTGCTAAGTATGTAAAGTTCTTGAGAAATTCAAAGGCTTCATCCACCTGATCAACCCACTCTTCAACCACCAAGTGTAGCAGGAGGTCTCTCATCTCTCCCAGATGTGCTAGCAGGTATATCCCTAACCTCAAACGGACCCTCTGTCATGGAATTCTCAACTACGTCCATTGGTTAGTTGCTAGAATTGACCTCTTCCTCCATGGCCATAGAATCTGAGTCTGAATCTAGCACTACACAATTAGGGAAATCTATCAACTGGCATGACCCTATTGTCCTTAAAGGAAGCACAAAATGAAGTTTGGGAGGAGAGGTTACAAAGTGTTTACTCAAAATCCTCTAAAAAATTTGTTTGGGACAAAGTTCATATGGTTGCAGCAGTACCTGAAAAGCAGAGAGTCCGCAGTTAGGTGCCGCAGCCAATATGGTCCTAAGAGGCCTCTCAGAAGGTGCGGTAGGAATAATGATATGTCATATTTAAAGACTACATAGAAATGATTAGCAAAATTTGTTGAGTGTACCAAGTGTTGGGTTCTAAAGAACTAGAAGTTTATTATAGTCGCGACATATTATTTTGGGGGAAGGAGGTATGTTATCTTGTTACATGACATATTCATTAAACTATGGGCTAAATGTCGCGGACTCTAATCTGAGAACCTAAGGAAAAAAGAACTGAGTTGTTGCAGGCCACAGCCTTTATTTGATACATGCTACAGCCTTTACTTACTACAGGAGGCAGAAGTTTATTAAACCAATTGAAGGTTGTATTGATTCAAGACATCCTTAATTTACTAAAGGGACATTTTATCGTGCCGCGGCAATTCACACAAATAGGTTTGTATTTAATCTGGGAAAATTCAAAGAACAAAGGCCCTAAAATGTGAAACGTCTCTCTCAAGAACGAAATGGGCAGTCAGAAACCTAGAAGTCTATATTTAGCCTGCAAATTTCATCTACAGAAGCCTATTTCTATCATGTGAAGATCAATTCAAAGGACAAGAGAAATTATTTACTACAGTCGTATTTAAGAGAAATTTTGCAACAGTTATTTTGCGATTGAACTTATAATGAGTAATCATTCGAGCAAAGCTCAATTCATGGAGAAACTGACAGATATGCGTTTAGTTATTGGAGAAGTCACAGTTATTTTGCAAAGACATGAGTTTGTATCAATCAAAAACCTAAAATTCTTATCAATCAGGTGGGAGTTTTCTCGGAAAATCACGTGATAGAAAATGAATTCTAGAAAATTTCTATCAATACCCAATTTAATACACAAATTCAAATTCAATACACAGAAGTGTGAAAGATGGTTAGAAGATTACCTGGGAATCGTGAATCCAACGATGCTCAGCCCCAAACCAACTTGAATCTCCTCGAAACCACCACACGCAGCTTTTGAAACTCGTTAGAAAATGGAAGGAGATGAATGCATAGAAATTCTCTCTCGATGAGCTCTCAAGGATTTGGTAAAAGTGATGAAGTGCACGGCCAGAGCCATTTATATAAGAGGGCACGGAAAGATAAAGCGTCATGTTGGGAACATGTCACGGCACTAATAGAATCAAGATGCAACACCAATCATAATCTCTTTGCATTACAACTTGGGGACTTATTAATAGTACAGTTATTGTACCCCCTGTCGCGGAATAAATACTATATAGTGATATCGTGTAACTGCCACAACCCTACTTGCTACAAGCTATAGTACCACAATGAGTGACTTACAGGCCTACCGCAGCCCTTAACATACCGGCTGCGGCCACTCATACACTACATGTTGCAGCCCCTACCTCATCCTTTAACTATTGCAGCTTCTCTGCACAGGATACATCCCCACATGTTGTAGGGTACGGCCCTAGTTCAGTCACCTAACAGGCCGTAGCCCCTTTTTATTCACAGCAACAGTGCAACATCTACATCTCCTATATATTGATCTCCACACCTCGGGATTACTGGAGATTGATATTTCCACATCCGTTCGGGCTCACTTACTACACCAGTGTCAAACTTGGAGCTAATTACTCTCTCTACACCACTAAGCACGACTTGGTGGCTACTAGAGCTTCCCAGCCACCATCTTAAAGCCACCGAAATCATCATATTCATATGTTCTCTTATATTCTCATGCTTGTACCCCTCTTTAGGCCTAATTAATATGTACCAAATAATCATATATAATGAAAATGGAGCAACACAGTGGACGTAGGCCTATTTTACAGGCTGAACCACTCTATATCTAGTCTTTTATCTCTCTTTACTTGCTATATTTGCTTATTAAGCACATTATACTTGATTTGTTGGTACGAGAGCGACAAGTGGACGATTTCTGGTATCATCACTTCCCTAATGAAATCTGTAGTCTGCAGATTCTTTATTTCATCTTATATAACCTTGTACGTGTCTTTGGTAAAGGTTCATCTTTGTTATTTTACTGGCTTAGCATTTGTTTCTATGTTTAGCCGATGACAAATGATTTCAGGGTCAATCCCCAGCATATCTTTATGGCTCCATGCAAACACACATTGATTTGTTTCTCAATAACTTAGTCAATTCTTTCTTTATTTATGGCTTGAGGATCGAGCATATTTGGATGGTTTTTTGGTTTGTCCTCATTGAGGACAATCAATTATATCTCCTTAGAAAGATCTCTATTTTTAAGTTTTCACTCATATTTTGGATCAAGGGTGTCTATTATAATACCCTAAGGAAATTGAGGCACTACTATGATTAAAACTAAACTAAACTAAATCCTCAACAATCCATATAGAGCATCTATATTCCACAAAAATTAACAAGACAGGTCATCAAAATATATAACTTCCAATCTAAAATTTACACGCCAATCTAAGATCTCTCCTAACAACAAGGCTAGGTATAATACACCTCCAAAAATTACATTTAAGTCCACTCATAATAATGCTAAGCTCCCCATATATTTACACTTCCAATCTATACAAAAACAAAACTCTATAAACGTCATGCTGTTAATAATCTTCAAAAATCAATAACGTCCAAATCCACACTTACTTGCCACAAAAAATGGGGAAGTACTCAATATGACAAGAATAGATGCTTAATACAATAATGGTGAATAAAATGTAACAATATGAAATTGTATACAATTCCAATGCGACACCCGAGCATTGTACCAATTTATTTCTCAATAACACATCAATAGGTCATCGGGCCTCACCTCACCTCATCTAGGCTTCTTAAAGCCTCACTCCATCTATTGGACTTTTGGACTTTAGGCGAGTAACCATCCTTGGTTCCATATTAAAATTTCATGGAACCATTCCCAAATAAATAAATACACAATATCTCAATCGAATAACACATATGATTCCAACGAATACCACAACATTTCAAGAACAATACAAGTAATTGAGAAATAAGAAAAAGTACTCTCGAGAGATTTAGAGAAGCATCTTATGTAAACCGCGTACCTTAAAAATCATCAGTTGAAAACTCATAAAATTCTTCCTCAAAATTCTGATTACATTATTGCATTCCTCTCGCAAAAACAATAAACACGCATTCTTGAGAAAACTAGATTTAGATCTTCAAAACTTAGGTTAAATGTTGTATTAAATGGTATTTAGGTTACGTAGATGAGAGATAATGAAATTATGGGAGGGTACTCATTTTTTTGAAGGCTAAAATGGGTTTTAAAAGTCCTAAACATGTCACTTTATGTTTATATACCAAAAAGAATTTCAGTCCTAATCAAACACCAATATTAAATAAACATTACGAACGTACCGTTGGAATTGGATAAAAAATTTATATGTTATAGCTAAAGGAGATACAAAGCCACTCAAAATAATTGAACTCGATCGGATGGTCGGATATTTTTATCCTCCTTGGGTCGAATCCTCTCTCGATTTTTACGCAAAAAGTTATAATTTCCAAATTTTAATCTCGATTTAAATTCCAATTAAAAACTTATTTTCACATATAAATACCAACATTTTTACATACTAAAATTAAATAGATCCCAAAAATTATTTTTTTTCAAAAATTTTAATTTAACAAAGATTTTATGTTTCAAAAACACGGGGTGTTACATCTATGTTATATGAAGTTGACTTCCTTTGGTGAGTTACCCTATCTTCCGCCAAGGTGAAGTAACACTCTTATACCTCAACCTAATCACCATTTACTTACCCTACCCCATAAAGATCGGTAATTTCATCATCTGGTGTATGGTGGAAGGCACAGCTTCTAACTTTTTGAGTTCTACTCTCCCAAGGATTATGTTATAGGCCAAGAAAACATCTTCGTCCACCATGAAAAAGCTCATCTTCTTAGCTAGTTCCAATACATACATCCAGTTCATAAACATCGAGTGGGTGTACTTTCTGCCCACTGAATCCAATCAAAGGTTGATGGTAGGGGATAATCTTTTTCTTGCTCAACTTTAAGCCTTTCAAACAATCCTAAAACATAACATCGATTGAGCTTCCCCCATCCACCAATATACGAGCCACATGATAGTCATGAACCCCTATACCAATTATAATAGGGTCGTCATGTGGGGCCAAAATTACTATGAAATCTATCCTTGAAAATCCCATGGCCTAACTATCGTTGTTAACTTTCTTCAATTTATTGGGTTTAACTACGGTCTCAGCCAAATTAACTTTGACCCTATTGGATCTAACTTTCGCTTTAACTATGTGAGCCTTCCAGTGGACCGACTTAGTTATTCCACATGTTAATCCCTTATATATCATTTTTACATAAAAACATCATGGTAAGGTTACCTTTAACTACAAGAGGCGTGGTAGGAATTCTAGGGTCATCTTCACCACTATCGTCTTACTCTGGTTCATTTCTATTTTATTGTACCTCCTTCATCGATTTGGTATCCTTACTTGTGTGAACCTTTTTCTTCTCTTGTCTCGGACTCCGCTTTTATCCACGAACTTTTGTAACTTTCCTTTTTTAGCAGCTTTTTAATCTCATCAATAAGGGCAAAGCATTAATCCATCGTGTGACCTTTGTCTTGATGAAAGTCACTATATTTTCTTTTATCCCTCTTATGAGGTGGCAACTTTAACTTCTCTGGCCATTTAAGCACTCTATCATCTTTTATCTCATTCAGGATCATCTCTGGACTGACTGTTAGTGGAGTATACTTGGTAAATTTTTCATCGTTAGATCTCTTTGTTCCTTCCTTATATTTTTCTCGTTTTGACCCTATTTTCCATTATTAGCTTCTTTTAAGTCACCTCTATTAGCCTTTATGGACTCCTCCATGTTCATGATTCTCCTGACTATTGCCAACAATTCTGTCATAGACCATAGATGATTTTCAGAGAGGTTCGACCAAAGTTTTCCTAGTTGCAGGTCGTTGATGAGCGTTCTCATGCGATACTATCTTCATAGTCTTCAACTTCTGACTTTTCTTTCTTAATCCGAGTGATGTAATCTTTCAAGGACTCACTCTTTACTTAGTTAACATTTAGTGGATGATTCACACACTTATCTAGCTACAAAAATAGAAATTATGAATGAACTTTTCATCCAATTGTTTAAACTTTTCTATGGACCTTCTCAACAGGTCGGTATACCATACATAGTCGTGCCTGTGAGGATGCTGAAAAATGATCGGCACCTCATCTCATCAGTTCAGCGGTCGATTGATACATCTTTATGCGATGAATAGGGTTAGTACTCCCATTATACCGGGGCATCATGGTTGACGATTTAAACTTGGCAGGAGTTAGGTAGATGACTATTCTCGGCATAAATTAGAACCCCTCAATATAACCTTGTGATAGGGGTCTCAAATTTTAATGAGGCAATCGATATTTTCCTCTAACCTTTGGATTGAGTTATTCTAATGTTTTTCCTTCGGACTATGTTATCTTTACCCTCTTCTACTACTGTAACTACCTCGATGGTAGGCCCTTTACCTCCATTCCTTTATCCTTTGTTGACTTCTCAATGCTCCCTTATACCATGGTCTCATCTTGACTGATTATTACATGAGCGAAAAGTGGCACACGTTCCATCCATTCTTCGAGAATGTTTATCTCGGCTACCATCAACCCCTGGGCCGAGATGATTGAAGACCGACCCCTTACTTATCCTGCTAAATGCAAAGATTTTTTGATGACTCTAAGTCATGTTCTTAATGCTCTTTCCCTATTAAGTTGGAGCTGGAGTATCCTATTGCCAATATAAGTTTGTAGATGTCTTATACCTTTCTTAACTGCCCTCCTCATCACAAACCAAATTGTCCAGATACTCTTGGACTTCCTTTCCAAGGTAGAGATGTTTCGGGTCTATGATATTCCTCTGTATGAGCTGGTGTTGAACTTTCGTTGCTAGAGCTGGGGGTGGTCCTCGGCTACTGGTTGCATAGCCTCCCTGATCGCTTATCAAATTAATGGTTTGATCATCTCGAATCCTACTCATGATATCCTGGCAAAAGGCCATGAGCTGCTGTTACATCTACTACTGATTAACCATAAGAAACCTCAATGCTGCTGCCACATCATCCATGTCTAACTACTAAGGCAGTTGGCTAGAGCTAGCCCTACCGTTGTAAGTTGGATATGTGACCATCTCTGGTGAGACTTAATCAAATAGAAAAAAGAGTGAAGAAAAAGAGAGTAAAAACCTAAAAACAGGATGAACTAGTAACGCTTAAGAAACACACAACTCAAGTTCTTTTAATAGTGATTCAATCCCAACAGTAGTGGGAATGGATCACTACCAAAGATAAAAAGATATTCAAGCTAATGTAAAGAAGAAAACTCAGTCGCATCCCAGTGACAACACCACAATGATGATGTTAGAAGTCATCCTTAAGGATTCAACCTATTTGGGATCTTACTTAACAAAGAAAAATAATAGAAGAGATGAGAGATAAAGGAAAGACACAATTAATTAAGTGGTTCCTTACATCCACTGTGTGAAGTATATGAGTGTTTACACTATTAAGAATGCCTAGAAGCCGTTGAAGATATGTACAAGCTCCCTCTCACTCTCTACAGGTGTTGATGTAAAAAATTAGATCACTCTAATAATTCAATCACAGATAAATAAATGAAACAAAGAATTTTAAAGTGGTTCATCCTTATAAGAATGGCCTACGTCCACTGTTTTGGTATTGCTGTTTATATAGGAATTCTCAATTATAAGTTATCTCAAGAAATTTCGGTCTGGGGGTCCTTTTATAATGAGGATTGTACAACGTATTTATAGCCTTGAGGTTGTCATCTGAAAGGGTGATACATTAAATGATATACATATGAACGGGTAATACATTAAATTCCCTTTAAGCATGTGCGTCTAAATGATAAACATTTAATGAACCAGTTGAACTGTTGGTTATCCAGCTATTACTGCTCTGTTCGAGATACAGCTCGAACCGCCTGAGTAGCTCGGACCACCTAAGATTTCTGGTATTCAAGAGTTCCTCGAAGAGGTCTGTTCCTCAGAGCATATGAGTTACTCGGTGAGGTTTGTTCCTCGGAGCGTATGAGTTCCTCGGAATAACATGGTTCCTCGGAGCATGTGATCATCTCGAAAGTGCTTGTTGTTGCCATGTAGATAGCCACGTGTCTTCGTATTATTGATCCAAGTCAGCAGATTAAATTTGTTATCAACAGAAGCCCCCAATGTTTCATAGTTCGAAATTTGAGGAGTATGGAACATTCTTTCTCGGAATACGGTAGCTTTAAATAGTTCTTCCTGATTTTTAGGATCATCTCCATTGTATTTATTTCTCCTTCCCAATTCGTAGAATCATGCTTTTTTGGACTTTTCTGCTCGCTTCGGTTCCCGCGTCACTTTTCATCTTTTTAGCCGCTATTATTCACTTTGATTTCCACGCCAATATTTAATGCCTTTTTAGCCGCCGGTAACGTAATCATCCTTTTTGTAATCATTACTTCGCCAGTTCCCAAGGCAAGGTATTTAAACTTCAAAGAGACTCCCACCGTCTTCTATCTTTTCAAATTTTCATCTTCGAGTTTTTCATTGTCTTCTACTCTCTTGTGCGTTCATCTCTTCCGTCGTTCATTGTCAACTGCTTCAGTCTTTTTTCTGTAAGATCTTCTTTCTTCTTCTCCTTCATTTCTTTTAATTCATCATCATGGTTTACCCTGTTGAGTCTCTTGACAAATTTCGATCTGATTTTTCCATTCCTTCTTGGGTTGTATTGGAAGAGCTTTCTGAGCCTTCTAATTATTTCAATTTAGCTGAGGGACATTGGTTCCCCAGTCTCTTTTTTGCTGAGTGTGGATTTTTTTTTTCCACCAAATCCTCTGTGTTTGGAATTTTGTCAGTACTTTGATGTTGTTCCTGCATGAATAGCCCCCAACACATGGAGAATAGTTAATGGGGTGCATAAATTAAATCAAGTGCATGGAAATCGTATAGGAATTCCAGAAATCATATACTGCTATAGATAGGCAGTTAATGATAGTATTTATTATTTAAAAACTAGGTTTATAAATAGATCTTTAGTAGTCAATCTCCCTGATGCCAACAGGGATTATTTTGAACATGGGGTTGTTGTAAAAAATTGGCAACACCCTCCTTTAACCGGAGATGAGGTTTACTAGGGTCCCAGATGCCCTCCTTATGGCAATGGGATAGGTTATTTTTATTTTATTTTATTTATCTTGAAATCATGTTTGTTTTGTGTTTGATAAAATGTGTTACTGGTAACAATGTTTGTTTATTTGCAGTTGATAGCAAGAGAAAGTGCCCAAAAGAAACAGATGTCAATATAAGGCATTTGGGACTTATCTGGGGTTTGCATCAAAGGGTTGCTGATGAGCACATCAGGTCGGCTTCGTATTTGCTCCAATACAAGAACTACACAACCTCCTTCACTGCTCGTCCAGTGATCATTGAAGTAGAGCCAGTACCAGCCTCTGCAAGTTCTTCGCCTGAATCCCACATTCCTTTGAGCGAAAGGATGAAGAAAAGAAGATCTCCCACCTTGTTTGAGAAGATTGCCTCCGGTTCTGGTGAGGTAAAGAGGAGCGATATCGATGTCCCAAAGGAGGGGACAAAGAAAACTACTGTAACTCCTCCAGTTGCACTTGTAAAAATTGCTGAGAAGCCCGCAGTGGCTCCGAGCAGGTCTGCTGCTCCGAGAGAGGTGATTGTGATATCACCGACCAAGGGTTCTTCCTTGGCTGTACCTGCTCCCCCGAGGAGGTTGAAGAAGATCTCCTCGATCAATTTGGATGATACCATCATTCAGCCCCCAGCTGTTGGGACTGAAGTTCCCACTTTTGTTCCTCCGAGCTCTGACATGAGCTGGGTAAAGTCCTTGACCATTCTCGAGGTCCAAGGTAGTGAAGATAACCTTACTCGGGACATGGTTACTTCTTTGGCTGCTCGTCATCTTGCTTCAGTAAGTCTTTTTATTTAAACTTTTTGTAGTTCCCTTTGTCATTTCTTATTTCTAACTTGCTTTCTTTTTCTGTTCACAGTTGACGAGCTGCTTTAACATAATCCTGAAAAAGGATGAAGCCATTAAAGCCTCATGCTCCTCGTCCAGTGTGGAGGGAGCTATGGAAGAGGCTATCAAATCTTTGGAAGACTCTCGCCAGCAGCATGCCACTGATAAGGCTATCTGGGAGAGAAAGCTTGCCTCCTCCGAGCGAGAAAAAGCTCAAGTTGTTGATGCCTCCAAAGAGTTGGAGAAGAAAAAGGCTGCCTTGGAGAAGGCAAATAAAGAGCTCGGAGAGAAGCTCAGAGCTGAAGGGGAGCTTGAGAATAAGCTCAAAGTTTCTGAGGAGAGGTTGGTCCAGCTCCAGGAAGTAACTCGGCAGAAAGAGTAAGCTGAACAAAAACTGAAAGCTTCTGATGATTTGCTGTCCGAGAAGGTCGCCTTGGAGAAGGCCAAAAGGAAAGTTACCGTGAAGAAGTCCTTCAGCTCTGGCTGGGACAAGAGGTGGGATAAGGGATGTGCTGCCATGGTCTCTCAAGTGGACTATGGCAGTCTAAAGTATTTTAGGGATGGATGGGTTGCTGCCCTTCAGGAAATGAAGGTCGACGAGTCATCTGAGCTATTCCAGAGACACATCCCTGGTCCCCCTCCTACTCCAGAATAATTAGAAGACGATGAAGCTACCTCTGAGGAGTCTTCAATGGTAGTGGGATAACATGCCCTAACCAACTAGCCTGCTGTCGAGCAAGTCATTTCTTCTTCCGAGCAACAGCTGGTGCTTTCTGAACAACCCACAATTCCCTCCGAGCAACCTGCTTCCTCCTCCCAACCTTCCGAGAAGGTTTTAGGAGATAAGGAAAAGGTGTAATGTTGTTCGGGTTTACCTTTGTTTTTTTTCTTTCTTGTCAAATGTAACCCAGAATTTGTAACTCAAAATTTCATGATCCAATAAAACTTGAGTTCTTTCTTCCATACGGTTGTCTCTTTTCTATTTGTACACTTTCTTGATCTTCTTTTTTATGATTGTCTTTTCTTTCTCTACTAGTTTCTGGCCAGGATGGATCTGCTATGTGCCAATGATACAAAGTTGATGCAGCAATGTAATGAACATTATAAGGTTCGTCACACAGACCTGAGTGCATCAGAAGTTGCCGACATCCTTGGTCATGATGCTTCAGAACAGACAGTCGAAGCATATCAGTACCTGAAGTGTCTACTTGACCGAGTTGTAGCCAATAATGTGGATTACTATGAAATGATCGAGGATCTCCAGTGTACCCTCGAAGACCTTAAGAATCAGTATAAGGAATCAACTGCCTTACTGCATGAGGGGTACGAGAAGAAGTATAAGTTGATCGTTGCTGACAAGGGCTACGAGAAGATTTTTGCTGGGTATGATCTGAGGGAGAGAACTTTGAAGGATGAGGTTGAACAATGCAGACAGATTGTCGAGCTGCTGGAGCAAGAGAATAACAATTTGCAGAAGGAGCTAGCGCAGTTGAAGTCTACAGCTTCATCTTCAACAGCCCTAATCCCAGTGACTGACGAGGGATTTTCATTTTTAGAGGTTGAGAATGCCAAATTAAGGGAAGAGTTGGACACCTTGAGGAGGTCGGGCACTTCCACATCTCCTCGGGGACAAGCAAGGGCTCCTCGGGGATGAGGAAGAGCAGCTCGGGTGCTGGTCAAGGAATAGAGGACAGCGTCTGCCTTAGAGAACCAAGCATTCCAATTAATGGCTAAGAACCAGGCTTTGTCTCACATGTCAAAGAAGATAAGGGACTTGGAGAAAAATCTCTCTGCGCAGAAATCAGTCTTGGAGAATAAAGAGATTTTCATCGAGAATCTCCACGAGCAGCTAGAAAGGCTAACATATCAGTTCCACAAACAGCCCAGGGAATTCTGGATGGCTGGATACAATGAAACACTATTCCATTTGGATGATCGTATCCAGAATGCCAACGATGAGGGCTATAAGCAAGGCTGGCTGAATGACTTAAGTGTGTTGAAGCTCGAACAAGGACACTATCTATGGGACTACCATGATCCCGGGTTGCTTGACCTGCCTGTGCCACCGCACAACTTGGAGATGGAGTGGATCCCTGCTTGGGCCATTCCTCGAAGCTTAATTTCAAAATACCTCGGTGACTATAATCTTCACTCTCAGATCGAGGTATCTCGTCCCGAGCATCTATTAGATCGACCTTCTGTGATGAACGTCAAGATGCTGAAGGATTTGAACTTCATCAATTCTCCTCAGTCTTTCAATGATCCGCTTGCTGGCAAGGAACCTGTATCGAAAGCTGATGGGAAAAGACCAATAGAATAGGAATTTTTAATGTAACAGTTAGTATACATATCAATGTAACTTTCATTTTATCATCAATGTAATTTATTTCAAATTTAATGAAAAACTTTCATTTCTGTTTGCAAATCTTAATTGCTATTGTCTTGTAAATATCAACACTTTACATTTATGCATATCTATTAAAAAGATAATAATATTGTGCTGTTCATCAACCAACTTAGTAAAAAAGTTACAAGTATCAGTAATGTTGCTCGATCACTTAATAATAAAGTAATGAGTGTAAAAATGTTTAAAATGTTTCCAACCAACCAAGGTTGGTAAATTCTGCTCGTCGACCAACGACAGTTAGTGGGTTTTTATCCCCGACCAACCATACTTGGTACAGTTTGGAATATTTTCTTGAGTAGTCTGCCGAGCTGTACTGAGCAGTGCATAGCACTAGTATTCCCCGAAAAATTTTCAATAAATATAGAGACTTGCAGAATATTGTCATTTTATTCATATTGATGGAAACTGCGTTACATATACATCACTGATAATACTTGCGCAGGTGCTCTACATTCCAGGCATTTTTAAACTCCTCGCCTTCTAAAGTTGATATTCGATAAGTTCCTGGTCGAACAACTTCTGTAACTCGGTATGGTCCATGCCAGTTTGCCTTCAGTTTATTGTGTTTTTGAATTACTTTCTTCAGCACATAGTCTCCTTCTTTCAGGTCTCACTTCTTTACCCTCTTGTTGTAGAACAAAGTTGTTCGCTGCTGGTAAGCAGCATTTCTAATGGCTGCTTCTTCTCTAACTTCCACGAGCATGTTTAAATCCAGTCTTCTCTTTAAGTCGCTGACAGGGGAATTGAAATTCAGTACCCTGTGTGTTGGGAGGCCCAACTCGGCAGGTATAATAGCTTCACTTCCAAACGCCAGCATGTATGGTGATTCTCCAGTTGCTACTCGGGGAGTAGTTCGGTAAGCCCAAAGTACTGATTGTAGCTCGTTGATCCAATTTTCTTTCGCATCATTCAATCTTTTCTTCAAACCGTTCAGCAGCGTTCTGTTTGTCACTTCAGTTTGACCATTGCTTTGAGGATGACCTGGTGCCGAGTGGACCTTCAAAATATTTGACTGATGACAATAGGCGGCAAACTCCTCGTTATCAAATTGTGTCCCATGATCTGTGATGAAGGCATGAGGGAGACCATATCGGAAAATGATGTTCTTCCAAATAAATTGGTACACATTCTCGTATGTCATATCAATGAGTGGCTCAGCTTCTACCCACTTAGTAAAATAATCCACCGCGACGACGAGGTACTTGAACCTTCCTCGGGTCGTTGGCAGTGGTCCAACCAAATCAATTCCCCACATGGCAAATGGCCAAGGGGAAGTTATGGGTGACAACAATGCTTGTGGAGTTCTTCGGATGGAGGAAAAGCGCTGGCACTTATCACATTTCTTGGCATAGGCTAAACAATCTACCCTCATCGTCTGCCAGTAGTATCCCTACGTCATCACCCTTTGTAAAAGTGTCCGACCTGCTACATGTGCTCCACAAGACCCTTCATGGATCTCTTCAATAAAATATTTCACCTCGGTGGGATGTACACATCTCTGCAAACCTGCCATAATTCCTCGTCTATATAAAACGCCATTAATTAGTACATACCGAGCAACTTTAAACTTTAATTTCTTGGCTGCAAGCTTGTCAACTGGCAATTCTCCCTCCTCGATATATACCCTGATGGGATCCATCCAAGATGGTCCAAAATCAAGGGTGATAAAGTTCATCATCAGAGCTTCATCTATACTCCGACCAGCTAACACTTCAATTGGGATTGTTCGTCGTAGCTCGGTGTGAGTAGCTGATGCTAGTCGAGCTAGGTCGTCTGCTCTCGCATTCTCCATTCTTGGTATTCTAACTAGCTGAATTGCGGAAAATTCTGACAACAGTTCCTTTGCCTTTGCATGATATCTGAACATTAATTCTCCTCTAACTGCATATACTCCCATCATTTGGTTTACAATCAATTGAGAGTCACTGAAGATCACAACCTGCTGTGCCTCCATAATTTTTGCCAAATTAAGCCCTGCAATCATGGCCTTATATTCAGCCTCATTATTGGAAGCTTTGAATTGGAAACGCAAGGCGTATTCCATGTTGACCTCATCCGGAGTGCTCAGAACTATCCCCACACCACATCCTGCAGTGCAAGATGAGCCATCTACATATAGCCTCCATATAGGTAACTCATCTTCAAATTTTTTATCAGTCAGAGTTCCTCGGTGAAATATTTGCTGCTTCCTTTCATCCTCCCTGAATTTTTCTTGCTCCTCGTCGATCATCTTTTCTTGCCCTTTTACCAACCGAGGTTGGTCTGAGATCGAATTTAATGATCCTGTAACATCCACTTGCCCTTTTACCAACCGGAGTTGGTCTGAGCCAGTGTTTGTTGATCCTGTAACATCCACAAGTTAATCAGCGAGCGACTCTTGTTCCTCATCTGGAGTCCTTGAAACTATCTCTGCATCACATCCTGTAACATCCACACGCCCCTTTACCAATCAGAATTGGTCTGGGCTTGTGTTTGTTGATCCTGTAACATCCACAGGTTGATCAACGAGCAACTTTTCCTCCTCGGGGGTATCAGGATAGGTGAACTCCGCTATGAAATCTGCTACAGCCTGCCCTTTTAGTGATGACCTGGGTTCATAAATTATATCATATTCTTCGAGCTTTATTGCCCAGTACATCAATCTCCCTGATTTTTCTGGCTTGTGAAGGGCTTGTCTCAATGGCACATCGGTATATACTACTATTGTATGAGCCTGAAAGTATGGCCTCATTCTCCTACTCGCCTCAATCAGTGCCAGTACCAATTTCTCCAGCCTTGGATATCTGATCTCTGCTCCTCGGAAGGCCTTACTTATGTAGTAAATTGGCTTTTGTACTCCATTCTCCACTCTGATCAACGCCGAGATAAGTGCATTCTCGGACACTGTAAGGTACAAATACAATTTTTCTCCCATCACCGGCATGGATAACAGTGGGGGTGCTCCCAAGTATTTCTTCAAGTCTTGAAAGGCCTTCTCACATTCATCATTCCACTCAAAAGTCCTTCTGAGTGTCTTGAAGAACGAGAGACATCTATCAGTCGCTCGCGACACAAATCTGTTGAGTGCCGCTACTCGTCCTGTGAGACTCTGTACTTCCTTCTTCGTTGTTGGAGATCGCAGCCCTAACAGAGCTTTGATCTTTTCAGGATTTGCTTCAATGCCTCGTTGATTGACAATGTACCCGAGGAACATTCCTTCTCGTACTCCAAATATGCACTTTGTCGGGTTCAGCTTCATTTGATATTTATCTAGTTGATCATAAGTTTGACTTAAGTCAACTAGATGATCGGCAGCTTTCTTGCTTTTTGTCAGCATGTCGTCAACATAGACTTCCATATTGTCACTTATTTGTTTAGCAAAGACCTTGTTCATCAGCCTCTGATATGTCGCACCTGCATTTTTTAAACCAAAAGGCATAACATTATAACAATAAGTTCCCCAAGGGGTAATGAAAGAAGTACTTTCCCTGTCTTCAGGTTTCATCTTAATCTGATTGTAACCAGAATATGCATCCATGAAGCTCAGCAACTCGTGTCCCGAGGTAGCATCCACCAATTGATCAATTCGGGGCAGTGGAAAGTGAACCTTTAGGCATTCTTTGTTGAGGTCGGTGAAGTCTACACACATCCTCCATTTGTTATTCTTCTTCTTTACCATCACCACATTAGCTAACCAATCTAGATATTTTTCATCTTCATTGAAACAAGCTTTCTGGAGCTTCTCGACTTCCTCCTGTATAGCTTGATTCTTCTCGGGACTGAATACTCTTTTTCTCAGCTTCACAGGCTTGATCTCCTTATTCACATTGAGCTCGTGACATAAGAAGTTTGGATCTATCCCTAGAATATCTTCATGACTCCACGCAAAAGTTTGTCTTCTGCTTCCAAGGAAAGTTATCAATTCCTGTTTTAGTGAGGCTTCCAATGATGAACCTATTTGAGTAATTCGTTCAGGGTGTTCATCGTCCAGAATGATATTTTCAGTAGTTTCCACCACTTAACCATTCACGAGTTGCGACTCATCTCGAGGATCCAAAGTTTCGATTTCTGCACCTTCCTCCACTTGATAGGTAGTAGTCTTTTTCTTTGATTCTTCCAATTCATCTTTCTCGATGGATTAATAATAGCACTCCCGAGCTACTTTCTGATCACCTTTCATAACTCCTACTCCAAAGTTTGTTGGAAATTTTAGGCATTGATGCACTGTAGATGGTACAGCCTTAAACTTCTTAAATCCTACTCTTCCCATGATGATTTTATACGATGACTGGACATTCTTATCCATCACGAAAAAGTGTATTCTTTCTGTCCGACAAGCAGGCCACGTACCAATGAATATATCCAACTTGATCGTCCCAAGCGAAAATACTTTCTCGCCAGTAAAACCGATGAGGGGTCTGTGGTAAGGCTCCAATTGAGATAGCTTTAAATTTAAACCATCGAAATACGAGTAGAACATGATGTCTGCCGAGCTACCGTTATCAACCGGTACTCTTGAAATCATTACCTCCTTAATTCTCACTTTGATCACTAGTGGGTCATCATGAGGATACAGAACTCCTACAAGATCATTCTTTGAAAACCCAATGACCAATTTTTCTTTGTTCACCTTTCTCGGAAGATCTTCCTCGGCTAAATTTATTCGTTGAATGTACGAGCAAGCTTGAGCCTCTCCTAGGTAAGCTTTTATTTCTGCAGTAAGGTCTCCTCCTCCTGTAATAACATTACAATCAAATGACCCAAAATGGATGGAAAATACCTCTCGTTCTGGCTGCCTTGGTTTCTTGGGAAGATCGGGGTCATCATCTAGATCATCTTCCTGGTTTCTCTTATTTTTCTCCTCTGCTCGACGAGGAGATCTAGACCTCTATCTAGTTCGGTCGTTGTTTCTTCTTTCGCCTCCCCGATCAACATACTTTGCTAGCTTTCCTCGTCGGATGAGTGTTTCAATCTCGTTCTGAAGAGCTATGCAATATTTGGTCATATGGCCATGATCCTTATGGAACTCGTAATATTTCTCCCTATTCCTCGTGTCAGGGTCTGACTTCATTTTCTTTGGCCAGTTTAACTCCTCGTTGTTCTTAATTTCTTCCAGGACGTGGTTGATATTTGCCTTCAAAGGCGTGTAATTATCAAACTTCTTCAAGACCTCCCATGACGACCTACTTTTGGAATGTTTGTCACCACCATTGTTCTTATGCTCTTTATTCTTAGCTTTATCACCTTCCACCTTGGTTTCTTTGGCGTCCATATTCTTCTTCGCAGACATAGCCTCCTCGGCATTCATAATCTTGGACGCTTTTCCCATCAGGTCCGACATGGTTTGAGGTGGATCTTTGGCCAAAGTGTAGTACAACTTGTTTGGCAGCAGTCCACTCATCAAAGCAGTAATCACTGTCTTCTCCTCATAATCAATGACTTCGAGCTTCTCGTTATTAAAACGAGTTATATAGTCTCTAATACTCTCACCAGGTTTTTGTCTAACACTTAACAAATGTGCTACTCGTTTAACTGGATTTTCTCCGAAGCAGAAATTCCCAATGAATAACTCGGCCAGTTGAAGAAAAGTTGAAATCTTACCCCGGGGAAGATTATTATACCATATCTGAGCAGATCCGGTAAGAGTTCTTGAGAATGCCTTGCATCTCATCTCGTCTGGGACAGCATAGATGTCGGCAGCAGCTTGATATTGTTCTATATGAAGGACGGGGTCAGTCTTCCCATCATACTTGGGAGTCACAACAGGTGCTTTGAACTTTGATGGTGTTGGAAAATCAACAATATCCTGGACAAAAGGTGTTCCACGAACAAAGGTTCGTTGTAGAGGGTTCTTGGCCTTAGCCATTTCCCCTAATCTATCCTCCAGCCTCTGAATAGATCCTTTCCAAGCATCATTTCCTTCCTCGGGCCTATTGGTTTGAGCAACTGATCGCGTTGAAGTGGCTTCCTGGGATTTATCTCGACGAGTAGCTGGTCGGTCATCAAATCCATATTGACGAGCAGCTGCTTGCGACTGGGCAGATCCTTCCCTTAAATCTGATGGTCGTCGAAAGCTTCTCGACGCTGCATTAAGAGGACTTTTGTTCCTCCTAGGGCCTAATCGGTCGAAAATAGAGGCCCTACTTAATCTTTTCAATGCGTTGGCCCTTTCTGGGGAGAGGGTGACACGTTGTTCAGTATCCGTGGATCGCACAGACGAAGTTCGTCCAGGTTGATAAGAAAAATCTTGAGATTCATCATTGCGATATGAATCATTATGCCTAGTATGTGAAGAAGGCGCACAGGTATTTCTTTGGATGCTTCGTGGTCCGGAATGGGCTGATGCACCGCCATGGAGGGTTTGGATGAGTTGTTGCATCGTTTGTTGCATGACGGTCTGGCCCTGAGCCATATTCGCCATCATTCCAGTCAGATCTGGAATAATTGGTGGAGCAGATGAATTTGGAGGGGTTCGAGTGTTTCGATTGCTGGATTCAGGTATATCAGCCATTGGTATTGGATTATTATTGGTGAGAAAACGATATTACTAGTCGTTTCCCACAGACGGTGCCAATTTGTTGATGTAAAAAATTAGATCACTCTAATAATTCAATCACAGATAGATAAATGAGACAAAGAATTTTAAAGTGGTTCAGCCTTATAAGAATGGCCTACGTCCACTGTTTTGGTATTGCTGTTTATATAGGAATTCTCGATTACAAGTTATCTCAAGAAATTTCGGTCCGTGGGTCCTTTTATAATGAGGATTGTACAACGTATTTATAGCCTTGAGGCTGTCATCTGAAAGGGCGATACATTAAATGATATACATATGAAAGGGTAATACATTTAATGCCCTTTAAGCGTGTGCGTCTAAATGATAAGCATTTAATGAACCAGTTGAACTATTGGTTATCCAGCTATTACTGCTCTGTTCGAGATGCAGCTCGAACCGCCTGAGTAGCTCGGACCGCCTAAGATTTCTGGTATTCAAGAGTTCCTCGAATAGGTCTGTTCCTCAGAGCATATGAGTTACTCGGTGATGTTTGTTCCTCGGAGCGTATGAGTTCCTTGGAATAACATGGTTCCTCGGAGCGTGTGATCATCTCGGAAGTGCTTGTTGTTGCCATGTAGATAGCCACGTGTCTTCGTATGATTGATCCAAGTCAGCAGATTAAATTTGGTATCAACAACGAGTTTAGTATAATAATGGGTCTTAGATGGAGCTCGACCCCAATAGAAGAAGACATTAAGTACCTTTTGTAGTCCCGCGAGTGAGTAGTATCAACCCCAGCCATGTAGTTCATGTGCGAAAGGATGATTAACCAATGATTGTGTTACACTTATAGGGAGTGAGATGTTTGTGTTATGATGACAAAATGTTCCCCCACATGTGGGTTGATTTTCCATAATGGTTTTTATTACATATGTCAATAATATCCTTAACGTGTATTCCACATATGCACAGGTTGTCCAAAGCTGCGGGTCTCGATTGTCCAAGACCTATTAAAGGTCTGATGTTGAAAATGGAGTCGAGATAAGACTAGCCCCATTCTTATCTTATACGGTTGATAATAAGGACTCAGCTTCGTGGTACTACCTAAGGCCGACACTCTGTTGCTAAGGAGGCCAACATTGTATATGAACTATTGCAAGGTTGAAACTTTACTTTCGCATTAGTGAAGATTGTCTTGCGATAGGGTGGTCTCAGAGGGGGATACAACCTTGATATGGAACAGGTCATGATAGCTCTAGTTGGATGATGGATCAGAGATCGTTTATGAATGGATATGCTACCGCAGTGGGTGTCATCTAGGTCAAACTAGACTTATGTATATCACCTTGGGCCTGGATACTTTTTAATATAAAACCTTAGTGAAATATGAGAGATATCACATTCTCTCTACTCACCCCTTCAAAAAAAATGTGAATAGTATGATTTTTCTCCCTATCTAACCATCCATAATGGAACATTCAATTAAAGCCCTAGCTTGCACTAATATAAATAAGTATGGGCCATGGGCTTTACTGAAACTGTCTTCAAGATATTTTCAGGCCTACTAATTGGGGCAATATGCCATACTAGGGACCCAAGATAAATAACTAAAAAGGGGTCCAAATAATTAGTCACTAATTCTAATTCTAATTATAATAATTATTTCCTTTCTTTATTTAATCATGATTAACTCAACTAAATAATCACGACTGCACTCCAATTTAATGATCTCTAAAATCACTCGGATATAAAAAGGTCTTTTTAATAAATTCGATTATGGAACATATTATGATTCTCCACGTTAGGTTTTGGATACCCATTGGCCAAATAAATTTTTCGATAATTGATTTTAAGCAACCTCTAATAAATTCCTTGATTCTCCGACTTAACTTATTTACTACTCCATCAAGATTATAAAATAAGTCATGGGTCGAATTTACTATTAGAAATAAAACATATAAGTCTATCAGTGGGGTATCACAATCTAAGGTATCTCCAAATGCAGATTCCTCTATTAATGATCTCAAATTTACTCACATAACTTCCACTTAATGTGTGGGGATCATTTGACCCGGTATAAAATTAGATTGCACCCATAACAATCAAATAGACATTTGCCCAAGAATTACAATCCCCGTTGCTCTTTGACTTAACAATCTATGAAACCTTTTCTAATGGTATGAGATTACCTTAGTATAATCAATACATACCTTAGACTTAAAATCTCACGGGTGGTCCTGTTCAGTACATTCATGGATGTATCAGTGACAAGCCTCCGTTGAACTATCGCACAACTTCTCTAACCATTAGACAGGTTCTCGTAGTTTGAGACAAAACACTAGGATTATACCACAACCATTCAAATAGGATGTCAAATCCCTATCTAAGTTGTGAACTATTTAATCGTACTAGAATCAAAATTCCCATGCCAACTCATTGTAATCCCTACTAAGTATAATTCACCGACTTGTCAACAATATATTTAAAATTAATATAACGATTTCTCATAACCATAATTCTTATTTAAAAAATGAACTGCCACGCCTTTACTGGAAAGCAAACATCCTATACACCATAAACTCAAGCATAAATCATGAAACAAAAATAAAAAAATACTTGATCATCATCATCACCCACGGAATGGAATCATCCCTGGCAATATCATAGATGTTCTCATGCATTAAAAGTTCAACTAGAAAGATCACACTCAACCTATGTCAAAGATCAACCTAGTTAATAAATCAAGTATCAAGATAAACCTATCACAACCAATACTAGCAGTAAAGATCTGGATCATCATTCAAAATCAACATCTTATATTCTATGCAAAATAGAGAAATGATCAATCTTCAAAAATCCTTCCTAGATCTTTCAATAACATTAAGAATGTTCATAAAAATTTAAATGAACTTGCATGATCATGTATATTCTCAATCTAACCCACCAAAACCTTCCCAAAATCTTGAACCATGATAGAACGACTTGAACAACAAAATAGGGAGTTATAGGAGGCTAATAACATACTTGAAGTTGACTATACCTTGAGTTATAATCAATTATAACATACCGAGTAGGACTGACTTTAAATGTTTGAAAAATCATTTCAGAGAGAGGAGTTTGATTCAACTATAATATAGTTGACCTTAACTACATATGATTCAATGTTTACAATAATTAGTCTTTAAATTTTGTAGTCCACGAGATCCAAAAATTATGACACTGCCCTCCACCGACTAGTTTTTAAAATTGCCTATAAAAGAAAACCTTGGGTTCCATCTTCAGACACACAAGCTTCCTATAACATCCTCATTGATGAAAGTGATATGTCTAAGCTTGTGTCAATTCCCTTGCATTTTTTAGAGAGAAATCGAGTCTTAAACCTATTCCCAAGTGAGAGTTTCAAACTCAAAACTCCATTAAAGATAAGTTCGACCCAAAATACCTTTGAGCTTCAAGATTCTTCCTCAATTCCTTTTTATCCAAATAAATAAAAGAAAAACCCTTTTGTGGCAAAGAATCAATTCAATAACCACTTAAGAAATATACTTTTGATTACTTGATTGTTTACATTTCTAGAAATGGAAAATAAGACTTTTCATTATGCTTTGGTCATAATTTTTTTTACGATGAACTTCATTGTATCTTCACGGGTGGTACTGCCATTGTTGGTAGGAGTCAGGGCATTATAAGACATTGGGCTCTTGCGTGTAATACTTTGGCAAGGATGGGTGCAGTGCCTTTTGTTGGTTACTATTTTTAAAATGTTATAAATTATTGTGAGGATTTTGGTTATGTCTTATGTGAACCATAGATAGTAAAGTTTCTCGAGTACCGTCTCGAGTGTGGACGTAGTAAAAGGTCGTACCATGTGAAACCCCTCCATTTGCTATGTTTCTCTAAACCCTCTCTCTTAAATACTTATGCTTGTAGTTGATTAATTGTTTATACTTGAACTTATTTATAATATTGCACTTAATCTTTAAAATAAGTTAATAAATTTTTATAATTGCCATTAAATTTATATACCCAATTCACCACCTGGGTATAATTTTTTTGCCCATAATTGGTATCGAAGACTAACTCATAACTACATATTTTTTGAAAGAATATTTTGAGTTTAAATATCATAAAAAACATGGAAAGTTTCTCTCAAATATTTTTTGAAAAAAAGGGCAAAGCTATGTTTTCAAGAGACTATTTTAAACATTGGAAAACTAGAACAACTTACATAATTCAATCCCTTGATTATTACGCTATGAAAATAATAAGTGAAAATGATTCACGCCTTTTTGATAGATTAAGCACAAAAAAGGAAAAGAAAATAAATAGTGAATATATGATAATATTATGTTCATCTCTAAATAAAGTTGCTACGAGCATTGTAATCCATTGTAATGAAGCAAGAGAACTTTGGAATATCCTTTCAAATGATTACTTAAATGAAGTCAGTAACGAAGTAAAAAAAACTAACCACTAGTCTAATATCACAATCCAAGATCCTTTAATTCGAGTCTTAAAAAGTAAAGAAGAGTAAATCGTTCTTTTAAATTTTAAAAAAGAAATTGTTGTATATAAAAATTACAATCCTACATGGACCAATGATGAATGTAGACTTATCCTCCTACATGGATGACCAACCACCTATATCGGTTTCAAAGACACTTAGTCGGATGAAATACTGACCAACTCCAGAAGGCCAACCAATAGGAATACCAATAGTTACTCGGACGGGATGCTAACCAGAACCGAATTCCAAGAGTGTCATTTATTGTACACAAATGTAAATGCTTGTCAATATTAAGGAACTCCGTCTCTAGGGTTTGACACCAATATAAATACAAAAATTCTCTCTTAGCTTAGGGGACAAATCGAATCACTCATATACACACCATACTGAGCTATTGTAAACACGACAAAATAAAACCCACAATGGACATAGGCTATTTTATAGTTGAACCACTCTAAAACAATATTCACCTATGTGTGTGGTTTAAGTTACTTACTATATTATATATCCGTGATTATAAATTTGGAGTTAGTCCATTTTTAGACAATAACAAGTTGGTGTCATCTATGGAAACATTTGTCTGTCATCGTTCTCTATCATTTATTTCATTTCTTTGCCTTTAAAGAAATCAATGATCCAAAAAATAGTGATAGAAATGAAGGCAATGTTGTCATTCCATCTGCTACTCCTAGTGCGGCACATCTATAGGGAATTCTGCTCAACCTTGTTAGAGGTAAATAAGCTATGGAAAAGTCTGTTAAGAAATTGGCCTTCACCATGCAAGATAAGTCTCCAAGTTCTATAAGGGATATGCCACCTCCTCCGACAAGGAATGAAGGAAACATTGTCGTTCTTTTTATGATAGGTCATACCATCCTGGAGGAACTTCTTCATTCCGATTAATGGATGACTATAGTGATAGATCTTTTACCAAAGTAAGGCTAAGTGTATTAGAAAGGCTAAGTAGAGAGTCTTCTTTTGATCATCTAGACCCTCGAGTAACTAGAGGACATCATATGGAGAAGAAGCATTATCGTGAATACAGAGAATGTTTTCAAGATCTATGTGTAGTATGAGGGGCTTTGTGCATGCCGAGCAGACCTCTCATGAGGAAAGTTCACTACATAGGCATGATAAAGCCTCTAAATGTACCTCAGCCAAATCCAAGCCAGAAGAACACCCCTGGAAGGGATCCATGCAGTAATTGGAATATCGTTTATGTGAAATGCATAAAACTAATAATCCATTACAAAGGAGTTTCGTTAAAGTATCACCTTTTATTCCAGTTATCGTGAACTACCCTACTCCATCCAAGTTAAAGACTTCAGTGGTCACTCCTAAATATGATGGGGAAACTGATCCAGTCCTACACATAGAGTAATATCACGTTGCTGTCGACATCTACTCAGTGCCTGATAAGAGCCATCCCAAATCTAGGATAATAATCTCCCAAGAGGTAAAATCTCTTATTTTCATCAGTTAGCGGAATTATCTATAGATAATTTTTATTTGGGGCCTAAGCCGATCAAGATTCACTCATCTCTTAACTATGTGACAAAATTCGAGAGAAAGCATTAGAGAATATATTACACACTTTAACAATGAAACACTACAGGTGGTGGACGATGATGAGAAAATATCCATTGCGACACTTATAAGTGGGTTGCTCGCTAAAGATCTCTACTATGCTTTAGCAAAGAATCCCCCTAAAAACATGACGGGAGTAATGTCTAATGCTGGAAAAATAATGAATGTTCTGATAGCTAAGGAAGCTCCTGAGACCAAGGGTGAAGGTCATAAAGATAATTCTAATTCTTTCAAAAAGGACCAGAAAGATGGAAAACTGGATCGAATCAAGAAGTATGATGAATATACCCCGCTCAACAACAGTGTTCACCGTATCCTGGGGAACAAATAATTGAATTCATCTGAAAAGTATAAGACACTTCCAATAAGAGGGATAACTCCAAGTACTGTGATTTCCATCGAGATCATGGCCACAACACCAATAAATACATTGCACTAAATAATGAGATTGAAAATGTTATTATGCAAGAAAATTTTAGCAAGTTTGTTGATCGAAAGAGGTCTGAATCTCCAGTCCGACCAAAGGATGATGATAATGAAGAAATTTATGATTTATCGAAGAAGCCTGATTATCTAGAGGTGAAGGTCGGCATGATATCCTTTAAATGATACTTCAACGCAAGACGGGATGTTGTAGGAGGAGACACAATAAAATAAAGGAAAGCTTATTTGAATAAAGTCAAGGCCTGCCCAACTATCAAACAGATTGATATGGCCGAATCTAATGATAGTCAGCCAAGGAAAGTCAAGACAGGCTGGTAATCCCATTATCAAAAAATGATCTGGGTAGAGTCCTTTATCTTCATGAAGATACATTAGTTATCATATGCCGGGTTCATCATGGAAGAGTTGGAAGGATATTGGTTGATAATGCGAGTTCAGCTAATGTAATGTTCTACAACTGTTTCCAAAGCTTAGGGCTGGGGGATAGTAAGCTAAAACCATATAATAGATCTGTCATTGGATTTGCAGGAGAGAAAGTATACCCATTAGCAACCATCAAGCTAGAAGTCTTGGTCTCACCTGGCAGTCAACAAGATGAGAAAGAATTCGTGTCTTTATGTTAGACAAAAATGTCCTCTCAGCTTACAATATCATCCTTGTAAGAGTAGGAATACAGTGCATCAATGCATGAAATTTCCAATAATTTACAAAGGCATCATAGTAAATGTAAATAAAAAATAAGTTAGGAAATGTTATTATACTTCAACCGACCAATCGAAAATCTAAATGAAGGGCACAACCACTTTCCACATCAACACTCTAGATCCTCTAGAAGAAGAGATGCTGGTAAATGGGCAAGTTATTAAAGAAACGAAAGTTATTATAATAGATGACGAAAAGACACAAAGAACTACCCATATATGTTCCAAATTATCTCCTTATCTCAAATAGGAATTAATTACATTCCTTAGAGAAAGGAAAAATATGTTCGCTTTGGAGCCATGAAGATATGCCAGGAAATGATCCAAACTTCATGTGCCATGAGCTTAATATTTATCCAGGCTCTAAGCCAATCAAGAAAAATCGAAGACTCTTCATCCCCGAGAAGAATACAGTAATCTAAAAGGAAGTGGAGAAATTACAGTGGGTATAGTTCATTGAAGACATTAAGTACCCTTGTTGGTTAGCTAATGTGGTAATGATCAAGAAGAAAAATAATAAATGGCGAGTGTGTGTAGATTTCACGAATCTCAATAAGGCATGTCCAAAAAATCATTTCCTTTTACCAAGGATTGATCAATTGGTTGATGTTATAACAGGACTAAGTTACTCAGTTTTATGGATGATTATTCTAGTTATACCCAGATTAAGATAAAATCTGAAGACAAAGAAAACACCTCCTTCATTACCAGCTGGGAACTTATTGTTACAATGTCACTCTCTTAAGGTTGAATAACACTGGAGCTACCTATCAGACACTAGTAGATAGGGTTTTTGAAGACAAGATCGATAAAAACATAGAGGTCTACGTAGACGACATGCTCACCAAGAGTAAATGTTTTACCAAACACATTACAAACTTGGCTTAAACCTTTGATCAATTAGAAAAGCACCAGATAAAGCTCAACCCAACTAAATGTATCTTCGTAGTATAAAAAGGAAGGTTCCTAGGAAACATTATCTATCAAAGAGTAATAGAATTAGAACCATCCAAAATTAAAGCCTTGCTTGAAGTACAGTCCCCGACCAGCAAGAAAAAAATTCAAAAACTAACAGGAAGAGTAGATGCATTAAACCGTTTTATCTCTCGAGCAACTGATAAATGTTTTCCATTATTTATGTTGCTTAGAAAGATCTTTGAGTATAATGATAAATGTGATAATGCTTTCCTGGATTTGAAGAAGTACTTGGGCTCTCCCCCACTCTTTTCCTGACCAGTTTTGGGAGAAAAACTATATTTATACTTACCTATTTCGGAGAAGGTTATTAGTTCATCTTTGATCAAACTGGATGGTGGAGTTCAAATACCTGTATATTATACTAGTAAGGCATTCAGAGGAGTGGAAATTAAATATTCACGCTTTGAGAAGTTATCCCTATCTCTTATTGAATCCTGTAGGAGGATGAGGCCATACTTCCAAGCCCACACCATTCTTGTCTACATAGATTTTCCTTTGCGGCAAGCATTGCATAAACCAGAAAAGTCTAAAAGGTTAATGTATTGGGCAGTTGAATTGGGAGAGTATGAAATTTTTTATGAACCCATAGTTGCAATAAAAGTCCAAGCAGTGGAAGATTTTAGTACCGAAATCACATATGCAGAAGAGCAACATAATCCATGTTTGTCTGCCGAGCATACTTCTACGAAAGAGAGCTTAGCTCAAAAGTAAACAAAGATTGTGGTCGATCAATCTTACTCATCAAGTACTTAAGAAAAATTACAATAGAGTAAGAATGTGTTGAATCATGGAGTGCTAGCAGAATAAGAGTTCTTTGATGACATTCCAATCTGGAAGTTGTTTATAAATGGATCCCCGGGTGCTACTAGAAGTGGATCAGGCGTCATCATTAACATTCTAGACAAGTTGGATATGGAATATTCTTTAAGATTAAAACTCAAGGATCCTAGCAATGAGGCCAAATATGAAGCATTGATCATGGGATTGGAATTGGCTTCATCACTAGGCGCCGACCAGGTATTGGTATATAGTGATTCTCAACTGATTGGTAATCAAATATAGCAAATTTATGCCGCCAAAGGCAAAACAATGATGAGATATCATAAAAAATAAATGTAAGTTATTTCTTTGTTATATTTATTCAAGATTATAGACATCACATTCTAGTACCACTTAAGTCTCTCCTTAAGTCCTTAGCACCTCCTCATTTGAGTACAAACCCTAGGTATCACTTTGAGTAGCAATCTAGAGGCCATCGAGCACTCCTGGGCCCTATTTGACTCTGATAAAATCTATCATCAGAGTGAAAGATCTTGTAATCCTCAAAGGGATCTGAATCCCCTTTCCAATGGTCTTCCCCATGTGCAAATCGACAAAACGATTAAGACGAACGGACCATTTTACTATCGAAAATCGATTCGGAGTCCACCTGGTGCTCATGTGCCCCAATTTGACCCTAAACATCTCCATTGTCAGATCCAAAGCTCTTTGAATCTTCTAAGGACACTAAAACCCCTTCCAATTATCCTCCCCGTGCGTAAAATGGCATAATCGTTCTGACTGACGATTAGTTTTATCTCAAAAATTGATCTGGAGGCCACCGGGCACTCCTGGGGCCCGTTTAACCAAAGTCAACTCTTTAGATCCAAGATACTGAAAGAATCCCTAAAGGGCACTGAATACTCTTTCCAATGATCTGCCCCGTGCATGATTTCGATATACAGTGCATACGAATGATCCATTTTATACAGAGAGGTCACTAGACGCTTATGGGCCCAGGTTGACCAAATTCAACTTTCCAAACCAAGAGAAACTCTTTGAATGTCAAAGTAAATCTCCTAAACTTTCCAATAGTCCTCCCCATGTGTGATTCTAACTTACCATGGGGATGAACGATCCTTTTTTGTTCGACGATCCCCCGTCTAAAGGACCAACGTACGCTTCTAAGCCACCTTTGACCCAAAGTTAACTCCCGAACCTGGAGAGATTTGAAGAACACTTAAAGGTCTCTAAATTAACTTTTTAACGTTATGCCCCGTGCGTGATTCGAATCAAAAGAATACGTTCTACGATCCTTTTTTCAGGAAAATCTACACGAGACTACCAATTGGCAGGCCCAGCCCCCTGCCTATCAGTAGTGTGTCTAGGGTCGCCTGTCGATAGTCAATACTAGGGCTATGATGATAAGCACCCCCTGACCCTATAAAAGGAGGGGATGATCTCATTTCCAAGGGGACCAAGACTAGCGATCCATTAGCATCAGTGATCTCAGCAACATTATCTCGAAATCAGCGAAGTTTCTCAATGTGAAGTTCCATTCAAGCTTCTATTTTCACCCTTTTCATGCCCAACTTAGCAAAAATATCATTCTCTCTCATCCACATTCATCTCACATTCAAGGGAGCTCATCCAAGATCGAAGATCAAGCTTCAAAGAAGGTCCAATTCCTTCCCTTTCTCTTTAAATTCTTTGTTTTACATAAATTTCATTAGATTCATAATCCAGTTCTTACTTTAGTTCATATACATTAATATCTAAATTTTTATTAGTATATTGCACATACTTTATTTTGTATAAAAAAAACCCAAAACAAACAAAAATAGGGTTACACCCATAAATTCCGAAAGGGATTATCCATCACATATTTCTAACATTAAAACATATTTTTCTACACACACACATATAGTAAAATTCCGTTTGGATCTATTGGATAAACCCCACCCCATGCCTCATTCTAACTACATGGACTTTGATGCCTTTATAGGATACATAGGCGTTTCGGATAAAAACCCGAGACTCGAGTCTTTTCCAATTTTCCTCATTTTTATCATATTTGTGCATTAATATACATATTATGTATGTTAGAGTTTCATCCAATACATATTATCGTTTCATAATAACGATTAATATCACAATAAATGCATAAATCATATTTTCTATCTATATTATTTTGGATGCATTCTTATGGATGACCTCACTCTACGTTTCCCATGGTATGAGTTCAATGATTCCAATTTCCATTATATATACTTGCACACACACTTCACGGAGAAATAAAGGAAAATAAAAACATAAGCCCGAAAGGGCGAGATGGGTTGCTAAAAAAATCCCATTCCGTAACTTACCCTCCGAACCTTCAAACTATTGGTTTTGTATGCATAAGTTTGTCTTTAATGCCGCTCTCTTGAGGCGGAAACATGTTCTTTTGCCTGTTTTGTATAAAATAGGTTGGCAACTCCATCTCTCTATATTTACCCCACGCCGACGACGACCGAAGCATTCCTAAATTAAAAAGGGGCGCGAGACCTTTCAAAATTTCTGCCTCAGCATGCAATCTCAATCAGGATGGCCACAATGGCGACTCCGCTGGGGACTTTTTAATAAGAGGGCTAGACTCTGTTTGCATGGGTGTTTTGTTTTCTTGTGTGCGTATGCACCTACATGTATGTACCCTTTTCTCTCCTCTAATATTTCTCGCACATATATACCTCATGCTTGTATCACTACTCACTCACACACTTGTAGAAATTCTCTTTGTACACTTCACACCGCGTGAACCTAGGATCACTTATATCCACATCTTACACGCATCACTTAGAAATCCATGCTTAGGTGTCACTTACACATACCTCCACATATCACACTTGTATATATCCATGCTCACTCACACTTATTACACACCACTTGTAGGCAATCCATGCTTAGGTTCACTCCCACGCACTCACTTGTAGATAATTATGCCTCGCTTACTTTCACATATCCATACTTAGTATAGATTTACTTACTTGTACATTATCCCCTTCTTGACATGATGCTCATCAATAAAGATACTCTCTCCATAAGATACTAATAAAGAATCATGCATATTTCACACTGTATCACCAAAGAGCATTGATATTGAATAAGTTTGTCACATAACTGGTGGGTCACTTCATGATGGTCGTTGGTCCGATAAGGCACAGTTAGCCTAAGCGATATGACTCTCAACTTCTATTTTCCAAGTACCTTTGACGTATATTGAACGGTTCCCCCAGCATCATACCGCTTGACCAAAGTCATAAAAGGAGGTATATTGTAGGGAATTTGTTCGTGTATATCGAGTATATCCAATTCGCTCTCACACATATTGTCCCCATGAGGTATATAGTGAGGCAATTCACGTACACTCTGGTATATCAAATAGCTTGTCCACACGTAGAGATTGCCCTAATAAGCAAGACGTATACTATGGAATTCATTCCAAAGGGGGCAACACCTTCTAATTAACCCAATAACTGTTTACCCGCATATAGGTGTCAAACTTAGACACTCATATTTAGTTTTTTGATTTTAACCCGAAACTCTACCGAAACAACGGGTCAGTATGCCGCCCAAATTCTTGCATAATTTTTAAAATGGGGACCTACCCATGAGCCTGGTAACAAGTCCAACCATAGTTTTTACATATTTATCAAACCCAATTTTTCAGGCTCGGGTCCCGTCCATCATTTCTTTTTGCATTTAGGTAAACTTAATAAGTGAGAACCTAATAAACATAATAATAATCATGTTGAGACTCGTCTCTCAATTTTTCTTCTTCGTTTTCCAAAGTGTCAAGAAACATATTTCCTCTTTTATCAATAATACCAAAAATATTTTTCCTTCCTTATATCAAAAATATTTTTCTCCTTTTTATCCAAAAAAAACATTTTTTCCCCTCGTCTTTTCCAAAAATGTTAAAAACATTTTTTCTTCTTCCCTCTTTTCCAAAAATAAATCCTAATTTTTCTGCTTCTCGGGCCAATCGCATATCCTTGGCCTGGCTCCCTATTAGCTTTGATCTTCAGTTGCACCGCCTCGAGGCTCCGTCAGTCCCCTCAGTTCAACCGAGTTGACAATTCATCCACGTTCCATTGAGAACACAGACCAAGTACCGAATATGTAGCCGGATTTGATGACGGGCCTAGCTCAACTCACTCCCAAGATTAACAACCTTCAAACAGAGGTTCATGAGATGCAACGAAATCAAATCCCTATTCCTGAAGAACCCAAGGTCCTCTTCCCTCTCGTTATGGGTCGACCAGCACCTGAGCTTATTTGAGTTCCCAAGGAATACCAGGACGTTCCACGTGTTCCTCCTGCTAATGGACCACCACCAACCTAGTTTCCTATATCGAATCTTGCCCAGCCAGTGGCTTACTTACCCTTGATTATTGACCCAACGGAGGAAGAGTTGAACAAGGTCAAAGAAGACCTCAAGATGTTTACCAAGAAATTCTACCAACTTAGACTCTCTGGAAACTATATGGACTACACCCACATGTCTCGCTATCCTCAAGACCGGTTACTAAAAAAATTTAAGATTCCTAAATCGAGAAATTTGGGAGTAGCGAACCTCCGATCGTTTATCTTCGCAGTTATCACCGAGCCTTGACTTTATTAGGGGCCTACGAGGAAATAATGACCTAAATGTTCCAACAAACCTTGAAGGATAGCGCTCTCCGTTAGTTCTCATCTCTCGAGGAATCCAAAAATCTCAATTGGAAGGATTGTTGCCCACGAGTTCATGCCACAGTATAAGTACTACGAAGAGTTAGAGGTTACTCGTTGTGATTTAAAATTGCTCAAGTAGAATCTTGTGGAGTCAGTGAGTAACTTCATAGTAAGGTGGAGAGATAAAGTAGCCACCATGACCAACCGACCTTTCGAATAGGAGCAAGTCAGCATTGTAAAGAAGAACTTCTTACACCATATTGGAGCAACGATGGGAGGATAGTACTACCCTCATTTTTAAGCCCTTCGAGAAGCAGGAGTAGAGATTTAAGAAGGTCTTGACAAGACAAAAGTTGAATCAAAGAAAGTATCAAAACAACTCACTCCTAGAAGGTTTGAAAAGCCAGTCAAGATCGCATTTTCAAACGTCAATAATATCTCTCAGCCTGCTACTTCATGGGTACCAGAAAGCCTCCCTAACCCAATTCGAAAGGAATACACCGAGCTTTATGCCCCCTCTCCATAGTTTATTAGGCCCTATTAAGCCAAAATCCCATCAATCCCTTGGACCCTCGTCCATAACCAAACCCACTTCCTAAAAATTTTAAGCCAAATGCCCATTGTGACTTTCACCAAACTAATGGAAATACCACCAACCAATGTTTCCACCTTCGAAATGTGATCCAAGGCCTGATTGACCGAGGGGTCATCTCCCCACCAGCTAATCCTAAACCAAAAACTACCCACAATCCACTCCTGAATCATACAAATGCCATCTTCCGCGAAGAACACCCAGAATTTGACCCATCTACCCATATCATACCAAGAAAATCACCAATCAGACACATATAATCTCCTAAACCTCTCCAAACATGCCAATATTTTCTCCTACACCCTACCATATTTACCAATTAGGTTCTGTCACTCCTCACCAGAGAATGCATCGTTGTTCGTACCTATTCTGGAGGTAAAAATATAGAATTATCAAAAATGTTGAACCAACTCCTAGAGTTTGGGATGGAATTTCCCTCCTAGATGACCGATTCGGTGTGTTATTCTTAGAAGCTCAAAAATAGGCCCAAGAGTCAGACAATTGGGTCGTACCGACTGATGAAGTCAGTTTAGATGATATGGTCCAAATCATGGAAGACTTATTTCGACAGACCGGTGATATTTATAGTATATTCTAGCTACCCAATGCTTTAAAACTACAAGGGCGTCTAGTCCCATCGCTTTTACATCTCCCCATCAAATGGGAGGACTTATACGAAAAAGCCATTGAAGTTGTGGAGTGTATTACTTTTCATGGAAAGATAATATCGTTGCCACTGGGTGGGGGGACGATTTCGATGATTCAGATAAAGAGCAGAGTCCAGAAAAGACTAGTCCGATAGTCAGCATATGTGGGATGATATCATTCGAAGAGCTGTTAGGAGAAATCAACAAGGTGACTGAACAACCCTACATAGATGAGTAAACATGGTTTCTATTTTTTCCCTCATTTGTGAACCGTATGACCAGGTCAGGGAGGCATTACCAAATCCCAAGCCTATAACCATCAGCAAGAGATAAAGGAAAGGGCCTTAAAAATATTCCTATGACAAAAATGACCCTGGAGGAAATAAAGATCCTTGATCAGTCAAAGAAAACCCAAGCCAACATCACTCTATGGGGACTCTTTACGTCTTCATAGTTGCACTGGAATTCTTTGATCAAGCTACTCACAGGACCCACAGTTCCTATTTCTACCATGCCAGAAAAATCACTGAATCTAGTTGGATATCTAACCTCTACTATAATTCTCTCCTTCTCCAAATAATAAATCCCCTAAGATTGGTCTAGACCACAATAATACTCTCAACATCTCTACCGAAGTCATGGGAAAGATTGTCCTGCTCTCTCTTGTCAATAATAGATCAGCTCCAAATTTCTCATCGTTAAGGACTGCCAATTGTTTGGGATTGAAAGTAAGTGACTTTTATCCAACCTCTGATGTGGTACATGCCTACGATAATAAATGTCGATAAGTAAAGGGATCTATAAAGAATGCAATAGGGCTGGCCCTACAAATTCGGTTGTTGAATTCTTAGTCATCAATATCCCAGTCTGTTTTAATCTGCTGCTCCGACAACCGTGGATCCATAGAATCAAGGGAGTGTCTTTTTCCCTTTATTAGAAATTGATGTTCTTCTCCAATTTTCAAGTCATCACGATCTTGGGCGATAATGACAATATCGATAATGCAAGCACCAGCAATCCAGTACTAGAGATACAACACAGGATAAATGATATGATTCTGCCAGGTTTTTTTGTTGAACCACTTCTGCTCCTAGCAGGGGATGATTTCAAAGATAGGTTTTGTCAAAAATATAACCCTCATGGCAACATCAATGTAATCCATATGTTCAAGAACATGCACTCCATGCCTGGACTAGGGTTAGGACAAAGATAGCAAGGGATACTTGAACCCATTATATTGAAAAAGGCTTTTTCGCCCTATGGCTTGGGATATCATCCATCGGCAAAAGAACTCAGAAGATCCATTATCCTCGACTAAATAGAAGGCTAGAAAGCACCAAGACCGCCTTAAAAGATTCCTTGGACAGAAGATTCATCAAAGAGAATGAAGATTTCCCCTTCTATGACTTTCCTAAACTGTGGTATGATCCTGTGGATAAGAAGGTGAAACCTGGAATGTAAATCTTTTTCTAATATAGCTACTCATGGGCCGATAGTTCCCAGCATCAAGTACAACCATTCATGGAAAAGACCATAGTTGATACTGGAGATTCCGAGGGAAGTGGCTCGGAGAATTCATTCATTTTGCAGACACTGGGGATAGCACTCTGCATGATCAACTCAGGGGCTACATCATCGGATCCATCATGTCTGATCAAAGCTGCTAATGCACCTCTCCTCAACTGGCATGTTGTACCAGTATCGCCTGCTGATATTCAACCCAACCTTGATGTTTATCCCATTTCCCCTTCTTTTGTTGTTCCTCCGTACTCTGATTTAATCAAAACCTCCTTTGATAAGGTTCTCAATATAACTTTTCCTATCAATGAAATAAAGGAAGATTTTGAGTATCTTGATGTGCCTTCCATTAATTGTCCCGATTCTAATCAAACTATTGATGATGATGATGATGATGATGATGATGATGATGATGATGATGATGATGATGATGATGATTTTTCCAATGAATAATTCTCAACTGATCTAAATGAGGTTAATAACAAAAAAACATAACCGCATTTAAGTTAATTAAGATGAAAATATTGGTGTTAATCTCGATTCTAGTAGCCAACTGCACGAGATTAGGATAGGCGCTACCCTTGACAAGCATGAGTTTGCACATCTCGAGGAATTACTAAAGGAATTTGTGGATTGTAATACCCCATAATTTTAATGACTTTTAAAATAGGATTAATTAAAAGTAAAATGGGGATTAATTGATATTAATTATGAATCATTATTGGAATTAATCTGGATTGAATATTACTGGAGAATAAATTAATATGTGATTGATATTGAACATTACTTAAATATTAAAAATAATATATGATTATATGGTCGCAGGGTGAATATTACGCGATTTATTGAAATTAAGTCAGGATGCGCGTGTGAGTCATGTCAGGACTAAATAGAAAGAAAAAAAAGGAAATTATTTTTAAGTCGTCCGTATGGTCATTTCGACTGCGCCAATGAGTCCAGAATGGAAGAAATAGTCATAAAAGTCTACTCAAGGATTCGATTTGGGTCTAGGGTCAATTGGGAACCAAAAGGACACCTCGATGGGGTATTTTGGTCATTTTCTGGGAGAGGAGAATAGTGCCTCCGGGATTGGAGTTTTATTATTTAAGATTAGAGTGTGTTAAACCAAGAGATTATTTACCAAAAGACTAAGGAAAGGAAGGGAGAGAACTCTAGGAAGATGAGGGGTTTTCAGAGCAAACCAAGGGTTACACCACCTTGCACCACCACCGAAAAAGTGATTCAAAAAGAGGAGGAAGCATCCTACATACATCTTAAGTAAAGGATCATACCTACACCTTAAGGCAATTTTAATTCTTGTTCCAATTAGTGAGTATAATATCCATGTTAAATTAGAAGCGATAAACATCCATGAAAACTATAAATCAAAGATGAAAATTTGATGATTTTGATGTAATTCTTAAAATGAAAATTACTTAGGATTATGCCTTTGATGAAATTAGAATTAAAACCATGAAATTTTGGGTTTAATTGATGTGGGAATTTGGAGTTTATATGTGTTCTGGAGAAAGAATTCCATCATGTAGATTTTCTTAAATTTAAAACAAGATTAGTGTGATTCATCGAAATTCCATAATGATTTTGATTTGATTTGATTTGATGTTATAAATCATGTACATAATGGTTATATTATTTGGAATGAATTATAAGGAGTTTGGGATCATTTGGTGGAGGTTTTGAGGATGAATTATGTTACAACCCGTAGGTAGAAATATGCAGAAAAATAACGAACATTGTATGATAATTTTACGATTATTTTGAGCAAAATTTGGTAGTGTGCACGTGCTTTTTGCATAAAATCATGTTCTGCACAACTTTGTCGTTTTAAGTGTTTTCAAAATCGGAGCAGAAAAGCCTTAAAATTGTAATTTTTATTTCTGGGCAGATTGTAACTTTATCGAAAAAAAAGGATTGTTGGGAATTAAAATATAATCCGGGCTTGTAATAATGAGTCTGGGTTTTGGACCAATAAGTATGAATTAAAGGTAGCTACTGGAATAATTAATTAAGTCCTTTAGGTTAATAAGAGTTGTTAGGAGTAATAGAAAATGTGAATTATTAGTTATGGGATAAACTTGAAATATACTACGTGTGGGATTTATAAATGGGATGAGAGTATACCCATTTGTTGATATATATATAGGTGGAGCGAATACCTATAATATAATTGAGGTTTAAAATACCATGATACATAGGATATTCTAGATATAAATATACTACGTATGAGACTTGTGATATAGGATATGCTTATGCCCTATTATTGATATATATATATATGTGTGTGTGTGTGTGTGTGTGTGTGTGTGTGTGTGTGTGTGTGTGTTTGTATACCTATATGATGATTTGTGTGTATGACATACCTAGACTACTTTCTATCGACGGGAGGTTTACGTGTTGAGGACAGTCATATCATGATGAGCCTGTGGGGGGATTTTTGACTTGTGCCTCAGAATATAGAACCTAGGTACAGGCTATCTGTGATAATGATAGTGATGACGGTCATATGGGTGTGTAGGTATGTGAGTACCCCATAGGCTTGGAACTATATTCGCCTCTAATATGTGTGATTTTTTATGATGGTTCGAGTGCGATAATAAACCAACAGTCCTTTATATAGTGACAAGATGTACTGGGACTAGATACCAGAGTATGGTGTGCACCGCAGCTGTGTCTCAGGATGCAATATTGTACATATATAATAGAGCGAATGTATATATATATATATACATGTGATATTATCTATTATGTGATTTACGTAGTCATGAAAGATAAAGAAATCTGAAATTAATTAAGTATAAGAACACTTAATTATATTGAGATTTGAATTAATATATTTATTTATTACATGTATTATGAAGGAAACGTGTGGGTAAAGATAAGGGATATGGTTAGTTGATGCAATGAGATAATCTAATGAAAGTGGGAATAGTAACTAAAATAACTTGAGAATGCGTTAGGCGTGCACATTAGTTGAGAGGTGAGAATATCAAGTGAAAGTCCAAGGATATAACATGTATATAATAATTGTTAATTGTTATTCACTTGTTGTTTTTAAAATCTTTTACAATCAGTCTCTGACCCATTTTCTCTTGCATATTCTCTTCCCTCCTGTATATTCTATATTAGGTGTCCATCTATAGGGACGCCCAACTTAGAGGATCGCATATTTATTCTCTATGGATGCTTTGGAGGGTGGACCTTGCATTAGATGAATCATTTTATTGATTCATGTACTATATAGTCATTTTCTTATATGGCATGTTGCCAATGGATCCTTGTCATTTTCATTCTATCTCAATCATTAGTTTTACTTATGTGGGTTTTGGATACATCTGGTTTGACTTTGTATATTGTATTAAGATGTTTTAAACTGGGAAGTTTATTCCAATTATATTAAATAAGTTGTGATGGTTATTATTTATTATTCATTGTTGTGAATTGGGTTATATGATAAATGATTACTTTTGTTAAAAGGGAATTTTATTTAAAATTAAATTTTTTTTACATAACTTAATTGATTACTAGGTGGTTAATAATGAAAGAATTTTTTTTTCCGACAGTAATGTTAAGAATGAGCCAATTGAATAATTCGAATTAATTGGATAAAGGATTGGCCACCCGGTATTTAATTAAGCGGGTTGTTAGAGGTGGTATTAGAGAATCAGGTTCTAGTCTCCTTAATATATGTACGACTTTCTACGTTTCAGCGTAGCGTTCTTTGATTTAGAGCCCTATTATTAGGATGTTGTATTCCAATTCATATTACGACTTATGTGTTTCTATAAAGAAATATATGTGACTTAATTATTATACGAGCTCAGTCGGCCATCGATGACTAGCGAGGGTCTTTAGTAGAATAGCAAGAAGAGGACTCAACCAATGAATTAGAAGATTTTGGAAATGGTGATTTAGATAGAACTCACCAAAATTGTTGTTTAAGCTGAGGAGAATAAAGAAGTTGCTCGGGAGCTGTAGTTTCCAAGAACCGTCATGGATAAAAAATTTGCCATTTCAAGTCGAAAGGACTCTTGTGAAATAATAAAGTCAAATACAATTATGCAGGGTGAAGTGTAGAAACACTCAGGACTTGAACATTTTGGGTGAAATTTTTTCTCATGGGAAGTGATGAGAGTTACACATCACGTATAAAGAAGCATGTGGGAAGCTAAAATGATACATTATAGTATGGTTCAATTGTAAAATCGGCCATTTGATGTTTAATCAAGATATGAATCAAATTTTGAAACTTATTTCATATGGGCAAGAAAGAAAGCCTAATGTGAAAGAGCAGTTAACTTGTTTAACGAACTCCTTACCCAACTAAGAATGGGGTACATCGTAGATAAGAAGAGTTCATTGTGTGGATGAACTCGTAAATTAAATACTCAAGTGTAAATGGGAAAATTTAATGAAGACGACTAGGGTTGATCTCGGCAAGAAATTTGTTAACGCCCCAAGGAGAAAGGGAGTTAGGAGGGTTGGGGAAAACCTAGACACAAGGCAAAGATTGAATTCAATGGTGATAGTGAAACATTATCGAAAGGTATACCCAATAGGGAATATATTTAAATTCTTACTAAGAGGTAATGAATTCAGCCAAAACCAACGAGGTCGACTATGTGTTTCATGCGATTAGTAGAGCTAAAGGAATGGTGGAAATAGAAATTGGGAGCTAAGACTGCTCGGTCCAAGAGAAGGAGATTCCAAAATAGTCAGTAGGAACAGTGACGGGGGAATGACAAAGGAAATTTCCCTATGTGTAGAAAGATAGACTACTAGTGTTGAATGTGTCCACGTTGAGAAGTGAGACCGATAAGTTTAGGAACGGTAAACCATGCCAGTTAGGCATAATAACTGGAGGAGAGAAATTTCCATTGGAGGAATTGTGTCAAGAGAATTGGGCCCAGGAAATTTACAACCTGAGAGTAGTGGGATTAGGCAGGACCAGTGGAGTCCTCAATAACTATAGTATACCGTATTTCAGGGTCGATGGGACCCAGGACGTAAAAAGGAGGCTGGTAAGGCCATAATTGAGGCCTAGAGGTTTGGGACCAACGTTTTAATGATGGACGTGTAGCCGTGGAACAAAATAATTTGCCCACTACGAGGAGGGGGAAACTATTGGATGAAATCCTAGATGTATAACAATTGCAGATGCTCATGGGCCATGTTGATAGCTAAATGCTGGAACCCTACGATTGGGTGAGACTGGTGAAGTTTTGTTTCATTCTTGTGAGTAAAAGATTAATTCAAGTGGCACAGGTGTGTCACAATATATATGAATTATTAACACTGAAAATTTACGTGTGAGTGGAGTTTAGTGGGTATAACGGTTTTAACAGTAGGGTTGCAATCGTATTTATAATTGATAATGGGACTTTTGGATGTCATCCGTGAGTGATATGGGTGGTCACTAAGAACATATTTTGTCATTATAATCTACTACTACTTTGAGTTAGCAAAGTAGAGCTTATTAAGGTAATGTGTAGGGATTAATTACCAAATGTTTAAACGATCGTAGATTGAATGATAAGACTATCGTGTTGGATATTCTAAGTGAGTAATATTACTGTGGTGAGGTGACACTTGAAATAGGGTTGGGCCTACAAATATATATGAAAATTTTATGGTATCGTCGACTTCAGTGAGTATGTTGTCTAGTTATATATAAACCCGGTGTGTAGGAATTTATTTACGAATGTGACTCAGGATACATTGTGATCTTTATAGAGAAGCAAAATATAGCTCGTGAGAGCGCCATGTTTCATGTTAATTCTAAGGGGCATAAGTATATTTTTTTTAAAAAACGGAGATTGTGGGAAGGTACATATAATGGACTGAGGGAATTACGAATCTCGACAAACGACTATGTTAGGTAGTAGTGTATTGGGAGGGTTCCTTGTTTGGATTTCCCTTTGCGAGACATACCATGCATGAAACTAGCGAACATTGGGAGTTGGAGAGAAGTTTGGTCGATAGTACATAAGTTTCGTACTTTGGTCATTATACATATACAAAAATATAACTGAGTGCCAATAATTCTATTATGACTTAAAAATGGGAGAGACACCAATTCCTGGTATCATTCTGAATACAACAATGATGCCACTGAAAGAGTGATTAAGCTATGACTAGTGGGGTGGTTGAGTGTACTCCTATCCAATTAGCATGCCAAGTGCGAGACAATCGATTTATGAGTGGTACATATTATTGGGCCAATAATGGACGAGACATAGGTTGTATGGGCGCCCTAGGTGATTGAATCAGGAAGTGGATTATGATTTTCGTGTGGATTAGACAACATTTAGCCGGGAAAGCCGAAGCTTATTTCGTAAGATTTGTTAGAAGCTTACGTTTCATAAGAAATTGATTTTTAGAGCAGGAAAAGGAATTCTAACATGTAGTGAGGCCAAGTCACATAGATCACGGTTAGAGGTACATTTGAGAGAATATAAGATGTATTAAGTTATAAATGACAATGGTGATGGGCTGAAATGAAGGTAAATATTGCTCAATTCATTTGTAGTGGGTCACCTGTCTGTTGGTAAAGAGTGGACCATTCGAAACCAGTAGGGATTTCTCAACCAGTAGAAGGGGAAAGCATTCCAATATTTATATCGCAAAGGTAACTACTTCCTAGAGGGGTTATGATCCTATATGGGTGATAATGGATCGAATGACCGAAGTAGCTCACGTTATGGCAGTTAGGACTGATCATACTACGGGACAGTACGCGTCGATCTTTATAATCGAGATAGTGAGGTTACATGGGGTATCGCTTGATCTCGTGTCTTATTAGGACAAGATCTTTGTCATTTGATTTTAAGAGAGTGTTCATGAGTCCATAGGTTCCGAGTTGTCATTGAGTACGGCCTATCATCCGCAGACGAATGGGAAGAATAAGCGAACTAATCAAAAGTTGGGAAATAAATTATATGTGTACCCTTGGATCTTAGGGGAGGACGAACGTAGTCCCTTCCATTCGTGGAGTTTGTGTATAATAAACTCATATAAATTCACTTTTGGGCATGTCGCCAGTTGAGGTATGGAACGGTAAGCCTTGTTTTCCTCCTGCTTGTTAGTTAAAGATAGGGGATCAGATACTATTGTGAAGATTATAGATGAGCTGATACATAGTACATAAAGCGGGTAGAATATATACAGCACAAAAAACCTACTTGGGAGTGATCGTCGCGAGACGAGATCGTATGTATCTTAAAAATGATTAATCTACTAAGGTACAAATAGTAGAAGGCTAGATAGTGAATATCTAAAATAAACTTTAAGTAGTGAAACTTAAACGATACGTCTTAAGCAAGAACCTACGTGACAAGGTAACCTGGAGTTTAAAACGAACATGCGCGAGGTGTTAATTATTAAGGGTGTTTGATAGCGTACTATATGGGCAAGACGGAGTAGTTCACTTGTAAGCGCGAGGATACGGTTCACCACATATAGCCAGAGTTGTTCTTATCAGGCTCTATGTAATTTCGGGACGAATTTATGTTGTAAGGGGGGAAGTATGTAATACCCCGTAATTTTAATGATTTTAAAATAGGATTAATTAAAAGTAAAATGGGAATTAATTGAAATTAATTATGAATAATAATTGAAATTAATCCGTATTGAATATTACTAGAGAATAAAGTAATATGTGATTGATATTGAATATAACTTAGTGATTAAAAGTAATATATGATTATATGCACTACACCAAAAATACCAAATTGTCACCTTTCAGCCGTCCACCCTTGTCACGGTCATTGATCGTGATAAAAAACATGCATTTTTTATCACGATCAATGACCGTGACAAGTACAGTTGTCACGAACTTATCACGATCAATGATCATGACAACCTTATAAAGTTGTCACGGTCAAAGACCGTGATAGGTCCGTGACAACTTAGTCAATAAAAAAAAACCTTCCCTTTTCTTTTCTCCCACCATTTTCACTTCCCTCTTTTTTTCTCTCTCTAAGTGATTTTCAGTTTAGTTTTTTTCCTCTCTTTCTCTTTTATTTGTATATATGTGTGCGTACATGTGTGTGTGTGTGTGTATATAGGTGGTGTGCGTGTACAGGGGTGTGTGGGGGTGTGTGTACGTGTATGTGTGGTGGGGGGAGGCGGGAGTGGGGGGCAGGAGGGGATCTAAATATATGTTGTAACCTTAAGTATAAATGCCCAAATATTGTTGGCTAATACGTAATGATAAGTAATTAACCCTTTAGATTCTCCCCATTGCTGGTTTCATACGTAAATGTGTATATGATGTTTCTACCCATGTTTAAGAGGCTTAAAGTTCAATTTTAGTTTTTTATCACGGAATAGTCATCATAGGAATTGGAATTGGGACTTATAATTATTATTGTTAATTTAATTATAACTTTACTTGGATATAATTGAGTTAGGAGCCTTTAGATTCCCCTTATTAATTGTTGGTTTTGAATTAGTAAATAGTTAGTTTGAATTGATGTTTAGGATTTATAGTAATTGTACATGTAAGATGTTGTTGTTTTGGAATTCAGAATTAAGTTGTTAAACATTAATATTACGCTGTGACAGTTGAAACGGACAAATTGATTAATAAAATATAGCTTTAATTATAACTTCAATTGTATAGCTTTAATGATGATATATTTATAAGACGTGATAAAATGAATAATTGATTAGGTGAATTAGAAGGAGTATGGGATACACATTTTTTGGTTTGTTATTTTTGTTGCTATTGGATTATAGTGGACCGGTGTTAGGTTGGTTAATTTTGGAAGTGGCATGACGACTGGATTATTGTCCAAATGGGGGGGGGAGTTTTCAACTTTTTTCTAAATTAATTTGTGTCACGAACAATATATTATTAATTCATATATATAGTATGTTTCATTTATGATAATTAAATGAAACATACTTGAAATTACATATAGTGCGCTTAGATATTAGCCTTCTAGTTCTTATGCGTACGCATTCAATATCCCTTAAACCTGTTCGAGAGTCATTACTCCTGTAATGAGATCTCTCGAATTGTCCCGTTTGGACAGTTTAGGGCTGCATAATTTCTGTATAATAATATTCTTAGTGGCTTAAACTTGTTACTTTTGGAGGAAGTTTTGTAGTCGTATCCTAATGTTCTCTCGGTACATACTAGATTGGCATGTGTGAGTGTTATTTCAATTGATAAATTGAAATAACACTCACACTTGCGAACCTACGTCGTGTACTTGGAGAACTATGGGGATATACTGTCGAATTTTTCTCAAATCGTAACAATGTGAATGACCTGTTAAGTATATTACAGAAATATGCAGTCTTGAATGTGATAGGACCACTCACCCTTTAGAGGAGATGGAGGAAATATGAATTAATATTATAAATTGAATTTGAATTTGAAATTTAAAAATCGAATATAAATAAGACATAATTAAATGAAACATACTATAAATCTAATTTTTGTTTATACTAATCCACGAATATACGCTTCTTACCTTTAATAGGTGATTATTTGTAGTAGCTGTGATGGGATATCCTAAATAGAAAGAGTGGGTGGGTGAGACAAATAGAATGGGGGATGTGTTTTGCAGAGGTGATAATGAATTTGTGAAATACGCAAAGAGATGTCATAATGATAAAGAGTTTTCGTGTCCGTGTACTAGGTGTGAGAATGGTAAGGAGTTTGAGTGGAAAACAGTTGAACTACATTTGCTAAGATGGGGTATTCAAGATAATTATCGATTTTGGAGTTTTTACGAGGAATTAAAAGTTCCTTTTATCCCCCAGCAACCTTTACAGAAACCTTCAACGAGTAGGATATATGTAAAAGGGGATGACATAGATCATAATATTTTAGAATATTTAGTTGATGATGCGCATGACATTCATAAAGTGGAAGAGAATGAGGTCATTAACGATGTACACGGTTCAGGTACCCAAGAAGATATTAGGATAAACCTTAACGATGATTACCAAAGTTTAAAACTTAAGGCGACCCAATCGTTATACTTTGGTTGTCAGAAAAATCACATAACTTTACATGGCATGGTTGGTTTGCATAATTTGAAGACCCAATACGATTTGTTTGGAAATAGCGTGACAGGAATTCTGAATTGGGTGAAGGGCTTGCTACCCAAGGAGAATACGCTTCCAAGTAGCTATCCTGTTATGAAGAACAGTTTGAAAGGTTTGGGAATGAAGTATAAATCGATTTATGCTTGTCTGTATGACTGCATTCTATATCGAAAGGAGTATAAAAATCTCGATCGGTGTTCGGTATGCGGTGAACCTAAATATGTTCAATCTACTGGCAAGGAAGGCACAAGCTCAAAAGTGCATCAAAAAGTCTTAAAATATTTTCCCGTCGGGTCTAGATTAAAGCAGTTTTTCACAGTACCATGGATAGCGAAGGCCATTAGGGCGGAAGTAGGGGATAATCTCATGTGTCATCCTATTGATTCTATATCTTGGAGGAGGATGAGTTATGAGTATTCCAATTTTGCTCGAGAACAGCGTAACATTCATTTGGCTATATCAACAAATGGTTTTAATCCATTTAGAAATCTAAGCACCAATCAGAGTGTATGGCGAGTGATCCTAGCCCCACTCAACCTCCCTCCTTCACAGCGTATGAGATCTGAATTTTTGATGTTGTCTTTGTTGATACCCGGGACAAAGGCACCAAGTAATTACATCGATATCTACATGGCTCCTTTGTTAGAAGAATTAATTGAGTTGTGGGAAGAGGGTGTGCAAGGATTTGACTCTTTTAAAAAATAAGAGTTTACGCTGAAAGCTATGTTGATGTGGGCAATTCATGATTTTCCAACTTATGGGACATTATCCGGTTGTGTAGTACCGTGTTATTTAGGGTGTCCTATTTATGGAGAAGAGACTGAATCTCTTCGTCCCCCCGCTAGCTCAAAAAATATATACCATTACCATAGGAGGTTTTTACCCCTGGCTTATAGTTTCATATTTGAGAAAGGTTCCAATTTTTTATCAGGCAGGGTTGAATATAGGCTACCACTGAAAAAACTTTCGGGTTCACAAATTGAAAGTAAATCTTATGATTGTGGCCCTAATATGCCAGGTAATAATCCTAAATTTAAGAATGTCAATAATAAGAAGACCCCAACTAGGAATGAAACTGAGACAAGAAAGGCATGGTCTAGGAGGTCAATTTTATTTGACATGCCTTATTCGAAGAATAACTCAGTGCGCCATGTATTGGATGTGATGCATGTAGAGAAGAACATCGGTGAAAATATTATGGGCACATGCCTTGGGGGAGTCATTCGAAGGATGGAGAAAATGCACCAAAAGACGATAGTAAGGGAAGGACAATAATTCCCCCTAGTGCGTTTACTTTGACGAGTGGGGAAAGGAATGTGCTTTTTGACACAATATATAATTTGAAAGTTCCATCTAATTTTTCGTCCAACTTGCAAAGGATTGTGAATTATGCTACCCATGCTTTACAAAAGTGTAAGTCCCACAATTGGCATGTAATCATGCAATTGGTTCCTCTATTGCTTAAGAACTATTTCTCTAAGCACAAGGATTTGTGGAGCGCTATTATGAAAATTAGTATATTCTTCTCACTTTTGTGTGAGAATGTAGTTAATCGAGAACACATAGTGGTCATAAAATGGGTGGTGATCGAAGAGATTTATGTGTGGGAGAAGTACTTTCCCCCATCATTCTTTAACATAAGTGTTCACTTATTGGTACACCTATGCGACGAGGCACTTCTTTACGGTCCAGTTTGATATCGGTGGATGTAGCCATTTTAATGATTGATGAAAGTTTTCAAAGATTATGTCAAGAATACACGATACATTGCAGGATTAATTGCAAATGAATACATCACCGTGGATTCATCAATCTATACTCAAGAATATATGCCTGACTCGACCAGCGTTGATGACATTGATGAGTTCGTCAATAAGGGTGGTCATGTGATGGGTAAACGAGTGAAATTAATGAGTTTACAACATGTAAAAGTAGCTCATTATCTATTTGACACACATGAAGATGTCAAAGACTGGAAAAAGTAATTTTAAATTATATTAAATTTTACATTATTTTAGATTATTTTATACATGATTAATTTTGTAATACGTTCGTCACATTAATTTTATGCAGAAAATGTGAAGCTTGTGAGAACAATAAAAGACAAAAAACAATGGCACAATCAGATAGCGAATTTAGGTTGTGGTTGTCACACGAGGTAATTATAATGAAAATGGTTGTTATATAACGTTACATTACAATAAAACTTTACAACTAGCCTACTTAATTTATCTATATTCTCAGCTCTTAAAAACGGGTGAAGCAACATCAAGGCTTACTCGTCTAGCCAGTAGACCCTTTGTTCATGGCACAAGAGTATAAAAAAGTATCGATTGAACGGTTATGTATTCGGTGCAAGGGTGTACAAGGAAAGTGAAAATGTACAGAACTGGGGCATTTTATACATGGCTCTTACTTTCTTTTGGGCGAGCGCAAAAGATAAAAACCTCGTTGCACTGAAATGACTCACTATGGTGTAATTTGAAATACATTTGAATTGGAATATGTAAGCTTCAATGAGGTTGTATTTTACTATGATTGGGTAAGAGTTGAGGTTAAAAAATGCTTGTAAAGTTGATCCTGACACCAGTTTTATCATGATTGACTTGTCCAAGTTGAAGAGAAACGAACACATGAGCGATGAGCCGTTTATTTGTGCATTTCAAAAGGTCAAGCAAGTGTTTTACTCGGAGTATATAAATAGTGAGCTATGATCAATCGTCCTACATGTGCAAAAGCGTATAAACAGTAGTGTGGATGACTTGGTTGCTCCTATCGAATATCAATCCATTTTTTATGATAACCCGAATTTGAAACAATTTCTAGATTTGTAATAAGTATTCCAATTATCGAACAATAGTTTAATTCTTTTATCGGACATCACTTTACTTCTTTTAATTCATTTGTACTTGATCATTTTCTCTCTTTCTCTCTTTCCTTTCTATAAGTGTGGGGGGGGGAGTTTTTAATTATTTTCTAAATTACTTCGTGTGATGACCCATTCAAGAGTGGCAAGACGACATAAAATGGTTGTATGTCTTCTTCAGGTGTGTGTGTGTGTGTGTGTGTGTGTGTGTGTGTGTGTGTGTGTGTGTGTGTGTGTGTGTATGTGTGAGTGTGTGTGTGTGTGTGTGTGTGTGTGCAGGTGTGATTGTATTCTTCTAATTCATTTGGATTTGTACTAATAACAACAATTTTTACAGAAAATGTATCCTTTGGGGATTAAGGCAAGGATGATGATGATGATGATGATGTCTTCTTCAGGGCTCGGCGGTAGCGGAGACGACTAGGGATCCTCGACCCGAAGGCTCCCCAAATGGGGCAAATTGGGAATGGCTGTTGAGAACAAGACGGGATTATTGACCAGATCCCTCGAGCTGGTGAAGATGATTATCAGTCAGGGGTACACAAGTTAGAAAGAGGTTCCAAATGAGCTCGAGTTAGCTATTTGGGCGGCACTATAGGTAATGTATTTCAATTTCTATTTATATTTATTAGCGACTAACACTTACATTATTTTTGTTTTGTATTTGTTTGACAGGAAGAATTCAGCCTGCCCCTAGAATTCTGTGATTCTGTGTTAGAGCCGTTGAGGGCGAAACACAAGACATGGCAGAAGAAATTTTGGTCTTGGAACTTTGAGAAGACTCGAGAATCCATTATCAGAATACGTGAGTTCATCCCGCCGAAGGAGCCGATCGCATTGGCATATTGACAAAAGTTCATTAATAATGAGATCGAGGAGCAACAATTGGCATCTCTCCAATCGTGGATGGAAAACCAGGCAAAAAATACAGACTTGCACTACTCCAGTCGGACGTCTTACGCTGAGGTGGAGCATAGGATGGTAAGTTTTTATTTTTCTATAATTATAGAAATATGTTATTCTGTATTTTTTTACTTTGTGTTACTTACTAATTTTGTATTATTTTATTTCAGGGGATGGGGAGTTTCTTTGGGGGTAGGCCGCATAAGCTCGATGTCTATGTGGCAATTCGGAGGAAGAAGGGCAAGGATAGCGAGGTGTCCCTGAGCTTCATGGCCATGATTGAAAGTAATGAGACAGTTTAATTTTTGTGAATCACGTTATGATTTTTTATTTACTTATTTAACTAATTGTGTGATTTTTTCGTTCACGCAAAGCTTAAGGAAGTGCATGAGTCGCAGCCTGATGCGGACAAGGCATATTTATCCACAGACGCACTCAGCTAAGTGCTTGGCGTTGATCGCAAAGGGAGGACTAGGGGGTGAGCTCGAAGGTGGGCAAATCCAGAATTATCGGAATGGAGACGAGCAACATCGGGTTGGCTGGTATGGTGGACATACATGATGCGAAGCTATTAAGGTTGGAGGCGACGGTCCTAGATATGTACGCATTCATAAAGAATAAATTGGGAGGAAAGGGAAAGGGGAAGGGGAAGGGGAAGGTGGTGAAGGGGGAGGGGGAGGGGGAGGGGGAGGGGGAGGGGGAGAAGGATGAGGACATGGACAACACTTCTTCCTCATTGTTACGTGTGAACTCATCGCTTGATTATCAAGTCCCCTACATGGCTCCCGTTTAGCGGCCTATGTCAACAATCGGTTTGCCGAGCGTGTTTTTATGAAACATATATGATGGCCAACGGATAGAGAGTGGGTTAAGGGACCCGAATACCATCGAGGGTATGCCGATTCTTGGGTGTAACCTTCAAAACATAGAGGCCAAGGTGCTCGTCATGCATATGATACCCAAAAATGATAATTTCTCATTGTGGTTGCGCGAACAATGTGGCGTGACGCATATTGAGGGGTGTCTCAATGCATATATCGTGTTTCCTTCCTTCTTCCTCGAACCTACCCCAGACACTATGTCGTGACATTATTGGTATCTATTTTTATTTGGACATTAGGATTATATTTGAATTGTTTTGATTTGTTACATTTTGGTTTGGATATGGATTGTATTTTTATTTTATTTGGATATGGAACTATATATGTAATGAATTAGTGCATTCTTTCTATTTTATTTGGATATATGTCATTTGAATAGGTACAATTTTGATATAACAGGTACAAATACACTACTGGGCAGTGGCAGACACAGTGGCCAAACTGCCCAGCAGATTTTTTAAAAATTCTACCCAGATTTGTCACGGCCATTGACCGTGAAAATTTTTTATATGTTGTCACGAGTTTTTCATGGTCTTTAACCTTGACAAATCTTGTGAAGGTCAAAGACCGTGAAGATTCTAACGAACTCGTCACGGTCAAAGATCGTGACAAGTCCGTGATAATAAATATTGTCACCCCCAAATTTGTCATGGTCATTGACCTTGAAAAGATGGACTTGTCACGGTCAATGATCGTGATAATTTGACTATTTTGGTGTAGTGATGGTCGTGGGTGAATAATACGTGAATTATTGAAATTAAGTCGGGACGCGCGTGTGAGCCGTGTCAGGACTAAATTAAAAGGGTAAAAAGAAAAATTATTTTTAAGTCATCCATATGATCATTTTGACTGCGCCAATGAGTCCGAAAGGGTAGAAATAGACACAAAAGTCTACCCGGGGGTTTGATTTGTGTCTATGGTCAATTGGGAACAAAAAGGACACCCCGGAGGAGTATATTGGTAATTTTCTAGGGGAGGTGAATAGTACATGTGGGATTGAAGTTTTATTATTTAAGATTAGAGTGTGTTAAATCAAGAGATTATTTACCAAAAGAATAAGATGAGGAAGGGAGAGAACTCTAGGAAGATGAGGAGTTTTGAGAGCAAACCAAGGGTTGCACCACCTTCCACCACCACTGAAAAAGTGATTGGAAATGAGGAGGAAGAATCCTTCATACATCTTCACCAAAGGATCAGACCTACACATTGAGGCAAGTGTAATTCTTGTTCCAATTAGTGAGTATAATACCCATGTTAAATTAGAAGGGATAAACATCCATGAAAACTATAAATCAAAGATGAAAATTTGATGATTTTAATGCAATTCTTGAAATGGAAATTATTTAAGATTATTCCTTTGATGAAATTAGAATTAACACCGTTAAATTTTAGGTTTAATTGATGGGGGAATTGGGGGTTTATACGATGATTTTGAATTTAAAATAATTTTCGTATGATTCGTCGAGATTCTACGATGATTTTGATATGATTTGATGTTATAAATTATGTACATACTTGGGTATATCATTTGGGATGAATTAAAAGGAGTTTGGGATCATTTGGTGGAGGTTTTGAGGATAGATTTTGTTACAACCCGTAAGTAGAAATATGTAAAAAAAGGACAAACATTGTATGATCATTTTAGGATTTTTTAAGCGAAATTTGGTAGTGTGCTAGCGAGTTTTTATATAAAATCGTGTTCTTCAAAACTTTGTAGTTTTAAGTTTTTTCAAAATCGGAGCAGAAAAGCCTTAAAATTGTAATATTTATTTCTGGGCAGATTGTAACTTTATCGAAAAAAAAGGATTATTGGGAATTAAAATATAATTCGGGCTTATTATAATGAGTCTGGGTTTGGGGCCAGTAAGTATGAATTGAAGGTAGCTACTAGAATAATTAATTAAATCCTTTCGGTTAATAAAAGATGTTCGGAATAATGGGAAATGTGAATAAAATGTAAATTATTAGTTCTGGGATAAAATTGAAATATACTACATGTGGGATTTGTATATGGGATGAGAGTATACCCATTTGTTCATATATATACATAGGTCGAGCGAATTCCTATAATATATTTGAGGTTTAAAATACCATGATACGTAGGATATTCGAGATATAAATATACTACATATGAGACTTGTGATATGGGATGTGCGTATGCCCTATTGTTGATATATATATAAATAGGTTTAGTGTATACCTATATGATGATTAGTGTGTATGACATACCTAGCCAACTTTGTATCGAATGGAGGTTTACGCGTTGAGGATAGTCATATCCTGATGAGCCTTTGGGGGGATTTTTGACTTGTGCCTCAGAATATAGAACCTAGGTATGGGTTATCTGTGATAATGATAGTGATGACAGTCATATGGGTGCGTAGGTATGTGCGTAGCTCATAGGTTTGGCATTATATTCGCCTCTAATATGTGTGATTTGTTATGATGGTTCGAGTGAGATATTGAACCAACAGTCCTTTATACAGCGACGAGATGTATTTGGACTAGATAGTAGAGTAGTGCATGCACCGCAACTGTGTCTCGGGCCACAATATAATAAAGTGAATATATATGTATACATGTGATATTATCTACTGTGTGATTTACCTAGACGTGAAAGATAAAGAAATTTGAAATTAATTAAGTATGAGAACACTTAATTCTATTGAGATTTGAATTAATATATTTATTTATTACATGTATTGTGAAGGAAATACGTGGGGAAAGATAACGGCTATGGTTTGTTGATACAATGAGATAATCTAGTGAAAGTGGTAATAGAACTAAAATAAATTGAGAATATGTTAGGCATGCACATTAGTTGAGAGGTGAGAATCTCAAGATAGAGTTCGGGGATCTAACATGCATATAATAATTGATAATTGTAGAATTTATTCACTTGCTATTTTTAAAATCTTTTACAATCTGGCTCTAAACTATTTTCTCTTGTATATTCTCTTCCCTCTTGTATATTCTATATCAGGTGTCCAGCCACAGGGACGTCAACTTAAAGGGTCGCATATTTATTCATTGTGGATGCTTTAGAAGGTGGACCTTGTATTAGACGAATCATTTTATTGATTCCTATACTCTGTAGTCATTTTCTAATATGGCATATTGCCAATGGATCCTTGTCATTTTCATTTTGTCTCAGTCATTAGTTTTACTTATGTTGGTTTTGGATATATTTGGTTTGACTAGGTTTATTGTATTGAGATGTTTTAAAATGGGAAATTTATTCCAGTTATTTTAAATAAGCTGTGATGGTTATTATTTATTATTCATTGTTGTAGATTAGGTTATATGAAAATGATTGCTATTGTTAAAAAGGAATTTTATTGAAAATTAAAAGTTTTAACACTTGCTTAATTGATTACTATGTGGTTAATAATGAAAGAAAAAAACTTATTTTCCAACAGTGATGCTAAGAATTAGCCAACTGAGTAATTTGAATTAATTGGATAAAGGATTTGCCACCCGGTATTTAATTAAGCGGATTTTTACATGGATGTGTTCGCATGGTCCTACGATGACATGCCTGGGATTGACCCTGAAATTCCCATTCTCCCCGAATGCGGACCAATCAAACAGAAACTCAGAAAGCTCTTCACCGAATGGTTGCTCAAAGTTAAAGAAGAAGTGGTCAAACAGTTGAACATGGGTTTCATTCATGTGATCGAATATCCCACATGTCTAGACCATATCGTTCCCATGTTAAAATCAGTAGGGAAGGTTCGCATGTGCGTTAACTACCGAGACTTGAACAAGGCATCTCCAAAGGATGATTACCCGTTACCCAATATCCACATGATTATGGGTAACACGACTAGTCATGCTCTTAAGTCAATCCTTGATGGGTTTGGTGGATATAATCAGATCAAGATGCACCTAGATCATCAAGAGAAAAGCGCATTCATCACCCTTGGGGAACCTTTTTCTACACCGTCTTGCCATTTGGTCTCAAAAATATAGGGGCTACCTACTAGGGGGTTGCCATAACCATATTACATGTTTTGATACACAAGGAAGTCGAGGTCTATGTGGATGATATGATTATCAAGTCTAAGACTAGGGAAGGTCATGTTCCCGCTCTCCAAAAGTAACCTGAACGACTGTGATAATATCAAATCCGACTTAACTAATAGAAATATGTCTTCAGCATTACTAGAGGAAAACTCTTAGGATTCATGGTTAGTGAGAAAGGGATAGAAGCAGATCCTACCAAGCTGAAGGTCATACTCGAGATGTCGTAACCCAAGATGTAGAAGGAAATTCATGAAATCCTTGGGAAATTTGAGTATATCATCCAGTTGACTTCCATCTGTGATCCCATCTTCAAACTCCTTCGAAAGGATTCGACTAAAGTTTAGAATGAAGCTTCCCAAGCATCCTTTGACCAAATAAAGAAATACCAAACCCGACCTCTAGTATTCAAGCCACCACATCCCGGTCTTCCCCTACTCTTTTACCTAACCATAACAGATATAGTAGTTGGGGCTTTGCTAGCCCAATACCTTAAAAAAACCTACAAAGAGAAAGAAATGTTCGATGCCATCCACAAATTGGTTGTGTATGAAGTTAACTACACAGCTCTGGAGAAAGCATGTGTTTCCCTTGTATGGGTCACCCCCAAGTTGGGCACTACATGCTTGCCTTTCCCATCAAACTAGTATCTCAAATGGATCCCATAAGGTACATACTCGAGAAGCCCACCCTGTCCAATCAAATGGCCCATTAGTTGATGATTTTGTAGAGTTTGATATAGTATATGTCACGTAGAAAACCATGAAAGGAAGAGCCATCTCTTATTATCTTGTTGACTAACTTATGGAACAAGCCGATGTTTGGATTTTCAAATTCCCATATGAGAATATCCTCTATACATCCTAAGAATTTATCTGTTGGCAAATGTTCTTTGACGGCACTTCCAATAAGAAATGTTATGGCATTGGGATACTCCTAATTTCCCCTGATGACTCTCACACTCCCATTTCCATCAAACTAAATTTTCCCTTCACTAAGAACATGACTAAATATGAGGGATGAATGGTAGGCCTGAAAGTTAGCCTCAAGAGAGGAATTCGATACCTCGATGTCTATGGGGATTCAGCCCTCATAATCGGTTAAGTACTCAAAAAATGTAAAGTCAAGGGTGAGAAATGCTTACCCTTCTATGACCATTTAGAAGAGCTAGTTTAACAATTCCAAGAAATCACTTTCCACTACCTGCCCCGAGTAAAGAATAACCTGAACGATGCCCTTGCTACCTTAGCCTCTATGATTGACATGCCGGAAGGAATAACCATGGACCCTTTCCTTATCCAAAGGAAAGATAAACCAACCTATTTCTACCACATTGAGCTTAGCACAGAAGAAGACCTCGAGATATCCAACTACTGGTACTATGATATTTGGCGCCTCCTCAAGCATGGAAAGTATCCCCAAGTCTATGACAACAAAAACCAAGAAACCCAAGTCTACCTAGTTTATTATCTGTGAAAAAGCATTGTTCAATAGAAACTTTGATAAACCCATTTTCACTGCATCACAGGGACTGACATTGAAGAGATGATGTAGAAAATCAATAGTATGGAATGCGGACCCCACATGAACGACTATATGCTCACCAAGAAGATGATTCGACAGGTTTACTACTGGACTATCATGGTTTAGGATTGCACATCCTACGTTAGAAGATGCCTCAAATTCTAGAAGTTTTCTAATCTATAACCCTTGCCTCCATGGGAATTATACAACATGACTTCTCCTTGGTCGTTCTCCATATGGGGCATTAATAGAATAGGGAAGGTTAGACCCAAAGTATCCAACGGACATAAATTTATCCTGGTTACCATTGACTACTTCATTAAATGGGTTGAAGTTGAATCATACGCAAGGCTGAATGCCAAGACGTTGGCCAATTTCGTTCAAAAAAACATCATCTGCCAATATGGGGTCCCGCACGAGCCGAAATCAGACAACAGGTTACACTTCGAGGCAGAAGTTACAGAGGTGGTCGATGAGTATGAGATTCAGAGACACAAATATTCTCCCTACCAACCTAAAACCAATGGATCGGTTGAAGAAGCTAATAAGAACCTCAAAGACATCATCAGCAAGATGACCAAGAGTTTCCAAGATTGGGTCGATCGGATCCCTTACGCCCTATGGGCTACCGTACCTCAATTAGAACTACTACTAGGGCCACCCCTTACTCTATAATCTACAGCATGGAAGAAGTCCTACCTATAGAACTGGAAATACCTTTACTACATGTCAAGCTAGAAAGAAAAATCAGCGAGGAAGGCTGGCATTAGAGCTGTCTTGATGAGTTATCACTCTTGGATGAGAGGAGGCTCAAAGCTCTATATTACATACAATGATATCATCATCATATAGCGCGATCATTCAATAAGAGATTCAAGTATAGCGATGTCCGAGAAGGGGATTTAGCCCTCAAAGAAATTATAGAGACCATCTAGAACCCTAGAAGGAAATTCAATCCCAATAGGAGCAGCCCCAACATTATGAAGAAGATCTTATCAGGCAGAGCCGCTATGCTCTCCAATCTTGATGGAGAATAAATGGTGCGTCTAGTTAACCTATACCATCTCAAGAAATTCTACCCCTAGTCTGAAATCTTGGCGCACTACGATTCGTCTTAACACCCTTTTATTCTAAAAAATCTTCATTTTCTTTTACTCAAAACTACATGGGGCCTGATCCTATAAAAATCCATTTTTGATTTCAAAAGTGAATTTTAAAAAAAAAATCGAAACCCCCAGAGGTACATAGGCAGCTCATCTAATTTATGTGAGCATGAATCCCTTCTTTTTCACAAAATTCTATTCTTTTCTTATCCCCCATAATGACAGTTCATTTTGACATGTACATGAACCAGAGGGTTATGTGTGCCTTAGCGATTGGTATAGATAATTCAAAAGTAAAACTCATCAAGAGGTATAACTAGATGATCAAAAACTACTTTATTTCATTATTCAAAATTTTGGTACTATTACATTAGCATAGGGAGTTAAACAACTTCCCCTGTCATCCTACTCCTACCTTCCTAAAACTAAATAAAAATAAGTCCCACTAAACCTAAAATAAGCCATAAATTATTCCCAAACACAGAACCACAGCCATTGTAAAAGCTTCACACATCCTACCCATAGCTGCGAGAAGAACCAACCCCATCATCACCCATATCCTGGGGCCAAAACTTCCCCTGCCTGAATGGAATGCCGCAAATGATCTATAGAGATATAAGCCCAGACTAGCATGGGGAAAACCATAACACCTCCCTCCATGGTGTCAGATACAACAAACCACCTTTGCCCACTATCCACATCCAGCATCTTGGTAACTACCTTCCTTCACAACCACTTTATGTAGTTCCCTTAGATATTCCAGACTCTTCCAACAGACTGACGGGTCTACGATTATACCAAAAAGAGATAAGTTGCATTCACATACACTCTGTCAAATATTCTGGAGGAAATAAGTCCAGTGTCTATGGTGGCACAATTTGTTCCCAACTAAATTAGCACTGAAGCCTCCAGGGAAAGTAAAAAAAGGTCTATTGGAGGCCTATCAATCGAACATACTGGTACTCCCCGAGTTCCAAAATGGGTAACATCTCCCCCCACAAGGCACTGAACAGCACAAACCTCGATCCCCATTCCCCACGAACCAGTTTTCCCAGCTCTTGATGTCCAGAACTACATTGATGAAATAGTATGCAAAGAAGTTTGACACCGCTGGCAAAGGATATTCAGGTGGGACCGCCAAATGAAACTCTTTTGATAGCCACATGTACTGCATTACGGGGCTACCCCTCATAAATTCTGAACGACCTTCCCGCCATGCATCCAGACCATTCAAAGTCTCCTCGAATATAACTGTCACAGGATTGCGACGATACAATAACGACAAAACAATATAGGCAAGTTACGAGTCCAATATAATTTCCCCAGTCACCAACATAAGTTTTGAAATCAGGACCAGAATGACGGATCTAGCATAGCCAGCATCACTGACATCGTGCAAATGCATAAAATGCAGCAACGCAGGAAGTGAAATCATTCCTCCTATGACTAACGACCGGTATTCTGAAGGTAAAATATAGAGAAATCCTACCAATATCTCCTTAGGGAACCGATAAAAATTAGGCATAGACGATGCAACGGTGGAATTTACCCCAAATATGGCAGAAAACTCCTTATAGGTTGGACATATTTTGTTCAACCCAAGCGAAAGACATGGTCTTCGGGGTACCAAAACTCAACTACCATAATCATCATATTCCACTCTATGGGTCGGTTGCACCACAAAGAAATGCGCTGCATCTTCAAAGCATTGCACTCAATGTCATAGGAGTACATTACTTCCAAGGTTTCAAACTAGTTTGTAAATTTGACACTACTAGGGAGAGACATATCACAAAGTAAGAAGATAGTGAACACAGAAGAATGTGAAGAAGAAGGAATGTGGAAGTGTGAAGAAAAAACTCCATCCACACCCCTATTTATACTTGAAAACTCTCAAGCAAAGACAAGAAACCCTCTAGAAATCGGAGGAAAACTTACCCCACCAAGTAGTAGGCAATTAGAGAAATTGCAATTAAAGCCTTGGGTTGATTAGACTGGATTGACATGCCAATCAGCAAACCCCTATTTTGGGGACAATTCTCTTTTTACTTTTTTATCAATATTAAAAAAACTCAATAAAAATACTTTTTATTTTAAGGGAATTCTGAATTTCCTTATCCTTATTCTTTTTCTTATCCCATTTTTAAAATAAAATCTTTCTCCAGCCATTTTTTCTTTTTACTGTCTCAGTAGAAAAGTAAAAAGAGCATGCGCATAATTCACTAAAAACAAAAATTAATAAAACTCCAATTTATTTGCATGGATTTTTGTTGTGTTACATCGATTTTGCAGGAAACAAAAAATACAATGGGACTCTGCCCGAACCTAGAGCATAGAGAACACCCGTAGAACAAGGCATCTCATCGAAAGCAGACGCCAGTCTCCCAAAACTGACTGATGGCACCATCCAACTCACCACAGACAAAAGGTTCTCCCATACATCCTTAAGCCCCGTCATACCTCGGGACCACATAGCCGACATAGAAACATCAGACTGTCAAAATCAGAAAGTAAAAACCCTTGTTAAAATTCAAGAAATAAGGAAATATTGCCAAGAAAAAAGGAAGAGAATACCAAAGGTCATAAATACTTACATAACAACTAGGGTTCACCTCCCTAGAGGATCGATGATGCAAAGGTTCACACAAGAGAGTCCGATCATCCGCCACAGGCTCGAATGAGTCAAAAGAGTTTTCGCCGCCCAGAGTAAGGGGCACCCTAGCCCTCCATTCCAAGATTGCGCAATTGTCAGCATCAAGCCATGCCATGTGTGTTGCGCTACATGAGAACACAGCCATCTTTTGACTTTGGAACGTTAGAACGATTTGCAGTAGGTAATTGAAGGAGAAGGAAAGTCAGAAAGCTGTGAAAAATGAGAACCCACCCCATTTTTATAGAAGGCTAAGGGGCATGCCGATCGGCATCTCCCTGCCACCCACCTATTGGCACTATCCCTTCACCTTATCGAAGTACCCCAAATAACCATTCCACTTCCATTTGGCACCCTCCCATCCATTCCAATCGGCACCCTCTTTAAAATTTCGTACAATAACTCCGAAAAAATCCTAAAAAATTCCTAAAATTACCAAATGGATTTCATAACCTTTTTCACTAAGAAAAGTATTTTACCACACTCATTTACCTAGAATAACTCTTATTCCCCCAGTGAATCCCGAAATCAATTTCACGTCTCCCCAACAATGTCTCCAAATGACACCACAAAAACCAAGAAATTCCGTAGCTAAATCCAACCCTCATATAATTCCCTCTTCCGAGTGGAACATAAAATCAAATTCTCCCCTAAATCCCCAATGGAACTATTTGAGACATATTCCCTGTGGAGTCTCTAAATTTCCATGAGAAAAGTTAAGCCCGCATAATTGACTTCAACCGGCATAATTGGTCACTTCTACTTAAGCCCTCAGAATTGGCTTCGAAACCCTCAGAATTGGCTTCCCCTACTTAAGCCCTCATAATTATCTCTGACCCCAGCATCGGTCGCCCCTATCCTAAGCTCACAAAATTGGCCATAAAATTGGTCTCTTCTACTTAAGCCCTCAAAATTGGCTTTGACTCGCATAATTGGTCACCCATATCTTAAGCCCGTGGAATTGTCTTCTACCCGTAGAATTGGTCGCTTCTACTTAAGCCCTCAAAATTGGCTTTGACCCGTAGAATTGGCTTCGACCCGCAGAATTGATTGCTTCTATTTAAGCCCTCAGAATTGGCTTTGATGCGTAGAATTGGTCGCTTGTACTTAATCCTTAAAAATTATATTTGACTCGCATAATTGGTCAACCCTATCATAAGCTCGTAGAATTGTTCGCTTTTACTTAAGCCCTCTGAATTGGCTTCGACCCACAGAATTAGACACTACAACTTAGATCCTCAGAACTGACCTCGACGCGCAAAATTGGTCATTCCCTACCTTTAACCTCGGTCGTCATCCCCCTCTAGGTCCTCAAAATCGGCCATCCCAATCATCCTTTTAGGTCCTCAGAATTAACCTCGACAATCTGAATCGGTCATCCTCCTCCCTTAGGTCCACATAATCGACCTCCTTCCAAAAACATCATGTGGTGTCAATTCAATGAATTTCGTTTGTTCCAAACTCACTCGTCGAGGGGATCTGTAGACATCAAATTCTAGGACACCCTAAGTCTCTCCTTAGGCCCTTAGTACCTCCTTATTTCACTACAAACCCTAGGTCTCACTCCGAGTACCGATTTAAAGGCCATCGGGCATTCTCGAGCCCCATTTGACTCCGATTAACTCTATCATCAGAGAAAAATCTCTTTGAATCCTGAAAGGGCTCTGAATCCCCTTTCCAACGATCCATCCCATTCGCGAATCGGCATAACGGTTCAGATGAACGGATTATTTTACTAAGAAAAATTGATTCGGAGCCCACTGGGCGCTCCCGGGCCCCAATTTGACCCTAAACAACTCCATTTTCAGAGCGAAAGCTCTTTGAATCTTCAAAGGGCACTTAAACCACTTTCCAACGGTCAACCCTATGTGCAAAATAACACAACTGTTCGGACGAATGATCAATTTTCCCCTAAAAATTCATCCGAAGGCCATATGGCATTATCGGGCTTCATTTGACCAAAGTCAACTCTTCAGATCGAACGAGACTGACTGAATCCCCGAAGGGCACTAAATACCCTTTCCAGCAATCCACCCCGGGCACAATTTCAGCTAATGATGCGGACGAATGATTTATTTTACTTTGAGAGGCCACCGGGCGCTTTCGGGCCTCGCTTGACCAAATTCAACTTTCTGAACCAAGAAAAACTCTTTGGAATGTCAAAGTAAATCTCCTAAAATTTACAATGGTTTGCCCCGTGCATGATTCTGACTACCATGCAGATGAAAGATTTATTTTCGTTCGATGATCTCCCATCCAAAGGATCGACTTGCACTTTCGAGCTACAGTTGACCCAAAGTTAACTCCTGGACCCAGGAGAGGTCCAAGGACTCTTAAAGGTCTCCGAATTACCTTTTTAACGGTATGCTCCATGCATGATTCAGATCAGCAGATTACATTCTATGACCATTTTTCCAAGAAAATTTGCACAAGACTGCCAATTGGGAGGTCCAGCCCCCTGCCCATCAGTAGTGTATCTAGGGTCACCTGTAAATAGTCATGACTATGGCTATGATGATCGGCACACCCTAACCCATATAAAGGAGATCAGGATCTCACTTCCAAAGGGACCAAGACCAGAGATCCATCAGCATCAGTGATCTCAGCAACATTATCTCGAAATCAGCGAAGTTCCTCCATGTGAAGTTCTATTCAAGCTTCTATTTCCATCCTTTTCATACCCAATTTAGAAAAAATCTCATCCATTCTCTCTCATCGCATATTCATCTCACATTCAAGGGAGATCATCCAAGATCAAAGATCAAGCTTTAAAGAAGGTCCAAATCCTTCACGTTCTCTTTAAATTCTTTATTTTGCATAAATTTCATTAGATTCATAATTTAGTTCTTACTTTAGTTCATACACATTAATATATATATTTTTATTAGTATATTGCACATAATTTATTTTCTATAAAAAAACAAAAAACAAAAAGAAGGTTACACCCATAAATTCCGAACGGGATTATCCATCACACTTTTTCAAAGCTAAAACATATTTTTCTACACACACATATATAATAAAATCCCGTTAGGATCTATGGGATAAACACCACGCCCATTCCACATTCCCACTACGTGGACTTTGATGCCTTTATAGGTTACGTAGGCATTTCGAATTAAATCCGAGACTCGAGTCCAATTTTCCAAGTTTCCTCATATTTTTGCATTAATATACATATTATGTCTATTAGCGTTTCATCCAATAAATATTATCGTTTCATAATAACGATCAATAACGCGATAAACACATAAATCATATTTTCTATCTATATTATTTGGGTATATTCCTATGGATGACCTCACTCTACCTTTCCCTTGGTATGAGTTGAATGATCCTAATATCCATTATACATACAGGCACACGCACTTCACGGAGAAATAAAGTAAAACAACAACACAAGACCATGAGAGATCAAAAGGGCGGGATGGGCACCCAACACACTCCCTTTTCGTAACTCAGCCCCTGACCCTTCGAACTATTGGTTTTGTATGCATCAATGTGTCTTTGATGCCTCTCTCTCAGGCGGCAACAAGTTCTTTTGCCTGTTTTGTGCATAATAGGCTACCGACTCCATTTCTTTATATTTACCCCACACCGACGATGGACAAAGCATTCCTATGTTTAAAAGGGTGATGAGACCTTTTCGAATCCCCTCCTCGATGTGCGATCTCGATCCGGATGGCCACAAAGATAGTGAGGATTCCAAGACTAGAAAATTCCCGAGCAGATGCTTTTTCTTTGCTTGCTTCATCAAATCAAACATAACTTAGGTGAATAATTCCAGTGGAGATTCTAACCCTTAGAAGCATTGATGGAATGACAATCAACATCATCTCTGTGGAGTTAAGTCCCTCATGGATAGACCTGATGAGAGAGTATATTGAAAGAGGAAGACTTCCATCCAATCACAAGGAAGCCATGAAGATGAGGTACAATTTAGCCAGTTATGTGTTAAAAAAGGTGTCTTGTACATGTGATGATACATTATTTCTTTACCTCATTGTGTTCATCAGAACCAAGTAAATGATTTGATCAAAGAGGTGCATGGACGTTCATGTGGATCTCACACAACTAGGAGGTCTCTAAGATAATGGATAGCAATGCAAGGTTACTATTGGATGATAATGAAAGCAGAATGTGTTGCTTTTACCAAGAAATGTGATCTATGCCACAAGTTTTACACCATCCACGGAAGAACATGACTAAGTTTAACACCCATCACTTCTCCATAGTCTTTCTCTATATGGGTAATCGACTTAGTCAGAACCCTGTCGACCACTAAGGGAAGATTCAAGTACCTAGTTATAGCTGTTGATTATTTGACCAAATGGGTGGAGGCTGAGCTCTTGGTTGATATGTCATATCAGAGGGTTTTCCAGTTATATGGAAGAAGATCATTTCTAGGTATGGCATTCCCTATGCCTTCATCACCGACCATAGCACTCAATTTGATAATGAAGAATTTGAAGAACACTGTATTCGATCAGGAATCCAGAAACTTTATTCAGTACCTAGGCATCCACAAAATGCAAAGCCTTGACAAAAATCATCAACAAAACCTTTCTAGATGGGATAAAGATGACTGGATTAATGAAATCCATAGCGTCCTTTGGGCATATAGGACTACTCCCAAAACAGCAATAGGGAAAACCTCATACATGCTAGCTTTTGGAACTAAGGTAGTAGTACTATTAGAAATAGGTCTACTGACTCACAGCGTATTGAACTTTAATTCACCCAAGAGTAACCTCATGAGGCTACTGGATTTGAACAAGATAGAATAAGTTTGAGAAGATGTTGTTATTCTGATGGTTACCTACCAATAAAAGGACTGTAAGGTTTTATAACCAAAGAGTCAAGCTAACCAAACTGAAGCAGGGGGATTTGGTACTCAAGAAAGCAATCCAAAATAGCAACAAGTTGGAGCCTAATTGTCATGGTACATACCGTATCATGGAGGTTATCCAACTAGGAACTTATCATTTGGAAACTCTCAAAGGAGAGGAGTTGTGACAACCCGAATATAATTATGATAAATTATATTTAAATCATGCTTACCTTATGTGACATGAAGAACGTGTTATTAGTATATCTAATATTAAATGCTTATGTTTAGTCTAATCCTACTTTCATAAATCATGAAATGTCGAGTTATGTACGAACACAAAATTTTGTTATTTTCGATAGAAATGTTCCTGTTTAAGACTAGTTTCGACACTTATAACATTACATTTGACTTGAGGTTAAAACTATATGATTGTATACATGTGAGTTAGGATTGTAACACAATAAACGGATCATCAAATGTATTCCCGAGTAAAGAGTAATACCGAATTTACGAACAAAGGGCAAAGTTGTCCATTCCCTTTAAGTGGTAATTTGTCTTTTATTAAACCAAATGGATTAATTTGATTGGTTGGCTTGGGAGGCATCCTTGTCCGATCTTATACCTTTTAAATATCTTTATCCTTCAGCCAAAATCATCCATTAAAGGGTTTCACCTTGAGGAAAGATAACTAGGGAGTTTAGGAAGGAAAAGTGAGGAGAAAAGGTGTAGAAAAATCCGTGGAAATTACGTCAAAGTCCCGAATGTAATCCTAATTGAAAATCTTGTCATTTATCTTATATTACTGATTTATATGATATAAATCATCATAGGTTTACGAAAGTTTCATCCATTTATATGTATGTATGGTTAGATGCAAGTTTATGTTAAGTTCAATGTAGAAACATATAAAATTGCTTTCTATTGAAACCCCTTGCATTCAAACTTGTATATCTCTTTCTGTTCTTACTGGAATTGATAAATTGCAATTGGATATGAAATTAAACTCATATATTCATGTCATATCCGAAAATGAGAATTTATTTCCTTGTGGTTAGGTCGTAATGATGATTTCAAGTTGGTATATGGTTGCTGTTTGTATACTTGATTTCGCTATGTCCTAAGTTTAGTCGAGGTTTTGAGATAGAAAATGAAGTCAAAAAATTATTAAACTTTAATTATTTACTATTAAGTATGTGTACTGAAAATGGGTTGAAAATCATGGAAAGTTATGTTGTAGAAAAATTATGAAAATTCTGGGAATTCGAAGGAACACTAGAGGAGCTTGTAGGGAAGATTTCTGGTGTTGTAGAGAAATGGTCATAACTTGCCCTAGGAAGCTTGAATAATTACACCGTCACTTGTACTGGATAATATATTCATATATTTTTTCATATTGATAAGGTTGGACCCCCTGTATTTGTACAATTTAGGAATATAGGATGGTTAAGTATGTAAGACAATAATTTCAGGCCATACTGGGTACCCCTTGAATGAATGTTTGTATTTTGTCCTTACAATGGGTACTTTGAGTACATGTTTCATGTGTATATACATTGAGGAGTATAATTTCATGTTTACTTGACTTTGGTTATAAAATCCTCATAAGGTATTTCCTACGGTTGAATGTCTGTAACTTTATCAACATGTATATCATTGTTTTGCCTTTACCTATGTTTTATGGAATGTGACTTAATTGGAATTATATTGTTGATGTATAGTCATGGAAAGTTACATAATTATGTTAGGATAATATTTATGATTGAGGTTCAGTACTAATTTATTTGGATTGACAGGTGTAAGTTCTAATTAACCCAGTTCAGCTCCACCAGAAGGAAACGTGAATACATAGTTGTCAACCAAGGTGAGTGTACTCACTGGAAAGAGATATTGGTATCGTGTTGTTGATATGATCAAAATATAATGAATATGAAATTGTTCATTTCGGTTTACCGAAATGGGAGGTTACTCTCCGACCCGAAATGGGGGAGATTTGTCTATTAAAGATAGGGATTGCTCCTCGATCAGGAATGCGGGAGAATTGTCTATTTAGACAGGATATGTGAATCATGATTCAGAAAAGTTGGTCATTCATTATGAATGAGATAGATAAGTTAATAAATAATTATATGGACATGATTTATTGCATTTAAATTTATGCAGTAGTATAGTAGTGTTGCATTCACTGGCCTATTTTTCTCATAGGTTCCTATGTTCACATTTTTCAGGTAACGCGATGTCACTGCCAAATCTAGGAAGTCGGGTTGGGTTAGACGAGGAATGGGAGAAACAACCATTTTGTTTAAATGTAAATGATGTAATTAAGTTAAATTTTCCTTCAAGAAAGTTTGTATAAGTTTGACTACTCTGATGTTGTAAAAAGGTTTTCAGATATATGGATTTACAATGATGACTCTGAAATTAAAACTCTTGTTTATGGATTGGTTAAATTAATCATGGTTTGACTCACTTTTATTTTCAAACTTAATTATAAGTCACTGGGTTAGGGTGTGTCAACTTTTGGTATCAGAGCCTAGGTTTTTTAGGTTCTGGAGTGAGAAGAGTCTAGATTTGGCAGTGAATGTCGGAAATATATTTTATTTGATACTAACGATCATATTAGGAAAGATATGTATATATGCATGTTGTTATATCTTTGATTCATTTCAGATATAAGAGAATGGAACGAGGGAATGTGAATGTGGGAATAGAAGATGAGGCTTCAAATATTGCACCAGAAGCGGAGATTGAGCAACATGTTCATGGAAATGTAGAACCCGAGCAGGAACAATCGACAGACATGCAAAAAATAGCGCGTGATATGACTCTAATGGCAAAGCAACAAGCTAGATTTATGGCTCATGTGGAAGAACAACAGACCAGGTAACTGGAGGCACAAGCCTTGGTTAGGGATGAGGAGGTGATACACCGGGAAGAAAGGAGTACTTCACATGAGAAATTTATTAAGATGAACCCACCCTCGTTTGAAGGAGCAGTTGATCCAGCAGAGGCAGAAGAATGGGTTAAAGAGATTGAACTTATTTTTGGGGTGATGAGAATGCCTGAAAATCAACGAGTGATCTTGGCGACGTACATGCTGAAAGGAGAAGCTAAATATTGGTGGGATGCCACCAAACATTTGTTGATTACTCTAGGAGGTGGTAATGTGATCTCATGGGATTCTTTTGTTAAAGCCTTGTATGTTAAGTATTTTCCTCTAATGTATCGAAAATAAAAGGAGAAAGAATATTTCCTGTTGAATCGGGGAAGCATGACTGTTAGGGAATATGAAGCCAAACTTACAGCCTTATCTCGGTTTGCTTCGAGGTTTATTCGGAATGAGGAAGACATGTGTAGCCGATTTCTTGACGGACTTGAGTTAGTTATTAAATCAAGGTTGTCGGCTTTAGAGACTGTTATTCAGCCTTGGTGAATAAAGCCCTGCTGGTAGAAAATGACGTGAATGAAGCAACGGGGAATCGAGAATGAGGTGTAAAAATAAGCAGATTCAATCCAAGTTATGAAAAAGGTAGTGAAACAGAATATTCAAGACTTAGAGGGCAGAAATTTCAGCATGGTAGAGGTATGGGAGGTGGTTCGCAGAAGGGTGAGGCTATTAGTGAAAGAGGCTTAGGAGCTTCAGCACAAGGAGAATCGAATGTTTGTTTCTTTTGTGGTACATCGGGACATTTAAAAAGAAATTTCCCAAATTTTACAGAATATAGAATGTTTTAACTATCATCAGAAGGGCCATTTGAGAAAGAATTGTCCTATGCTATCTAGAGCAGTTTCAGTTAGTAGTGTGGGGGCTCATAAAGGATCATCTCCAGGGAATGCAACCAGGGGAAGGGATACATGATAAGCAAGTGGATCGAAGGCAGGAGGAAGAGTGTTTGCGATGACATTGAAAGATGCCCATGCTACACCTGAAGTGGTTACAGGTAAACTTTTTATTGCAAACACAGATCTATATGCACTCATTGATCCTGGATCTACGCATTCATTTGTGGAATTACATATTGTTTCATATTTGGGTAGACCATGTTCATTCCTCAATTGTGCCTTATATATTTCTATCCCAATGGAAAGTGTAATTCTAGTTGAGCATGTTTATAAAGATTGTGTCTTACGAATGGGTGAGCGAGATTTCTATGTTGATTTGATGTCGTTGGCCAATCGGGATTTTGATATTATATTGGGTATGGATTAATTATCATCGTATCATGCTTCCATTGATTATTTCCAAAAATAAGTTACATTTCATCTTCCTGGTGAACCCGAGTTCCAGTTTACAGGGGAAAGGAATGTTGTCACTAATTGTCTTATCTCAGCAATAAAGAGCAGAAAGTTATTGAGTAAGGGTTGTACGGGGTATTTAGCGTATGTGGTTGATGTTAGTAAGGAAGCAATTAAACTTTAAGATATACCAGTGGTTAGAGAATCTTCTAATGTCTTCCTAGAGTAATTGCCAGGACTGCCACCCGATAGGGAAGTAGAGTTTTCCATTGAATTAATTCCAAGTACTGGTCCGATTTCCCTTGCTCCTTATAGAATGGCACCAACAGAGTTGAAGGAATTGAAAGTGAAATTACAAGATCTGATAAGCAGAGGGTTCATTCGGCCTAGCCTTTCGCCATGGGAAGACCCAGTGTTATTTGTGAAAAAAAAAGATGGGACAATGTGATTATGTATTGATTATCGACAGTTGAATAAGGTGACCATTAGAAATAAGTACCCTCTACCTCGTATCGATGACTTGTTTGACCAATTATAGAGTTCCATAGTATTTTCGAAGATTGATTTGAGATCGGGTTACCACCAATTGAAGGTAAAGGATAGTAATATTTCTAAAATAGCTTTTCGGACTCGATATGGGCACTATTAGTTTTTGGTGATGCCATTTGGATTAACTAATGCTGCAGAGGTTTTTATGGATTTGATGAACTGGGTGTCCCACCCTTTCATTGATTCATTTGTGATTGTATTCATAGACGATGTGTTGATTTACTCGCGTAGCATGGAGGAACATGAGAAACATTTGAGACTTGTATTGCGGATTTTGAGAGAGAATAAATTATTTGCTAAATTCAGCAAGTGTGAGTTTTGGTTGAATGAAATTGTGTTTTTAGGGCACGTGGTCTCGGGAAATGGGATTTATGTTGATCCAAGGAAAGTGGAAGCAATTATTGAATGGGAAAGTCCTAAGAATGTGACAGAAATTAGGAGTTTCCTAGGATTGGTAGGTTACTATCACGGATTCATTAAGGGATTTTCAGCAATAGCATTACCACTGACAAAATTGACTCATAAAGAAGTGAAGTTTGTATGGGATGAAGAATGTGACAGGAGTTTTAAAGAATTAAAGAATCGGTTGGTTTCAGCCCCTATACTTACTATTCCATGTGGGAATGAGTCTTTTGTGATCTATACAGACGCTTCATTTCAGGGGTTAGGATGTGTTCTTATGCAGAATGGGAAGGTAATAGCATATGCTTCCAGACAATTAAAGACGCATGAACGAAATTATCCTACACATGATTTGGAGTTAGCAGCCATTGTTTTTTCTTTAAAGTTGTGGAGACATTACTTGTATGGAGAAACTTGTGAGATATTTACAGATCATCAAAGTTTGAAATACTTGTTTACACAGAAAGAACTGAATTTGAGACAGAGGCGTTGGATAGAGCTGACTAAAGACTATGATTGTACCATTCATCATCATCCTGGGAAGGCTAATGTAGTAGCAGATACTTTGAGTCAAAAATCATCAGGGATGCTTGGTTGCATACGGTGTGCCCGTATTGGAAATATTCTTGACTTGGCATCGATGGGGATTAAATTGAAGTTTTCAAAAAGTGGAGGATTATTAGCACATGTCACAGTGAGACCATTATTGGCCGAACGCATACGAAATTTGCAGACCAGTGGTCCATTCCTTGAGAAGAAGAAACAAGATGTCCTGGATGGTAAAGAGAGTGACTTTGAAATTAAGAATGATGAATCATTGTGTTATAAAAACTGGATTTGTGTACCGAATGATCCACCCTTAAAGAAGGATATATTAGAAGAGGCACGTAGTTCTATTTACTCTATGCATCCGGGAGGTACCAAAATGTATAGATATTTGAAAGAGTATTACTGGTGGAACAATATGAAACGTGAGATTGCAGAGTTCGTAGCTAAATGTTTAGTATGCCAGCAAGTAAAGGAGGAGCATCAGAAGCCAGCGGGATTATTACAGTCATTGCCTATTTCGGAATGAAAGTGGGAGCATATAACGATGGACTTTGTTATAGGATTACCTCGGTCACCAAAGGGGCCTGATTCTATTTGGGTGATTGTAGACCGATTGACGAAGTCGGCCCATTTTCTTCCAGTTAAGACCACCTACACTGTTAACAAGTATGCACGTATGTACGCTGATGAGATCATCCGTTTAGATGGGGCACCAGTGTCAATTGTATCAGATAGAGATCCAACATTCACTTCTAAGTTTTGGCCTCGTTTACAGAACGCCATGGGCACAAGTTTGACGTTCAGCACTGCATTTCATCCACAAACTGATGGGCAATCTGAAAGGACGATTCAAATATTAGAAGACATGTTATGAGCTTGTGTATTTGACTTCAAAGGTAGTTGGGAAGATCATTTGACATTGATGGAATTCTCGTATAATAATAGTTATCAGTCCACCATTGGTATGGCTCCTTATGAAGCTTTATATGGGAGGAGATCTAGGACGTCTTTGTGATGGGATGAAGAAGGTGAAAGGAAAATTTTGGGTCCGGAATTGATAGATATGACAACTGAAAAGATCAAAATGATTCGGAAATGGATAAAGATAGCACAAAACAGGCAGAAAATTTGTGCAGATAAGAGGAAGCATCCATTGGAATTTCAAAAGGGGGATTTTGTATTCCTACGTATTTCACCATGGAAAGGCGTCATGAGGTTTGGGAAAAAGGGGAAACTAAGTCCAAGATACATTGGACCATATGAGGTGTTGGAAAGAATTGGGAACCTCGCATTTAGATTAGCATTACCTCCAGATTTATCCCGTTTGCATGACGTGTTTCACGTATCGATGCTTCGTAAGTATTTGGCGGATCCATCTCATCAGTTGAAAACTCAACCAATTGAACTGAAGGAAGACTTCTCGTACATCGAGGAACCATTGGAAATTATTGATCGTAAGGAGAAGGTATTGAGGAATAAAGTTATCCACTTAGTTAAAGTTATGTGGATGAGCCATGGAGTTAAAGAAGCAACTTAAGAAATGGAGGATAGCATGAAGAAACAGTATCCCCATTTGTTTGGTAAGCGCCCTTTATATTAAATTTCGGGGACGAAATTTTCTTAGGTGGGTGAGTTGTGACAACCCGAATATAATTATGATAAATTAGATTTAAATCATGCTTACCTTATGTGATATGAAGAATGTGTTATTAGTATATCTAATATTAAATTCTTATGTTTAGTTTAATCCTACTTTCATAAATCATGAAATGTCGAGTTATGTACGAACACAAAATTTTGTTATTTTTGATAGAAATGTTCTTGTTTAAGACTAGTTTCGACCCTTCTAACATTACAGTTGACTTGAGGTGAAAATTATATGATTGTATACATGTGAGTTAGGGTTGTAACACAACATACGGATCATCAAATGGATGCCTGAGTAAAGAGTTATACCGAATTTACGAACAAAGGGCAAAGTTGTTCATTCCCTTTAAGTGGTAATTTGTCTTTTATTAAACCAAATGGTTTAATTTGATTGGTTGGCTGGGGAGGCAGCCTTGGCCGACCTTATATCTTTGAAATAGCTTTATCCTTCAGTGAAAATCAGCCATGAAAGGGTTTCACCTTGAGGAAAGAGAATTAGGGAGTTTAGGAAGGAAAAGTGAGGAGAAAAGGTGTAGAAAAATCCGTGGAAATTACGTAAAAGTCCCGAATGTAATCCTAATTGCAAATCTTTTCATTTATCTTATATTACTGATTTATATGATATAAATCATCATAGGTTTACAAAAGTTTCATCCCTTTATATGTATGTCTGGTTAGATGCAAGTTTATGTTAAGTTCAATGTAGAAACATATAAAATTGCTTTCTATTGAAATCCCTTGTATTCAAACATGTATATCTTTTTCTGTGCTTATTGGAATTGATAAATTCCAATTGGATATGAAATTAGACTCATATATTCATATCATATCCAAAAATGAGAATTTATGTCCTTGTGGTTAGGTCGTAATGATGATTTCAAGTTGGTACATGGTTGCTGTTTGTATACTTGATTTCGCTATGCCCTAAGTTTAGTCGAGGTTTTGAGATAGCAAATTAAGTCAAAAAAATTATGAAACTTTAATTATGTACTATTAAGTATGTGTACTAAAAACTGGTTGAAAATCATGAAAAGTTATGCTGTAGAAAAATTATGAAAATTCTGGGAATTCGAAGGAACAATAGAGGAGCTTGTAGGGCGGATTTCTTGTGTTGTAGAGAAATGGTCATAACTTGCCCTAGGAAGCTTGAAGAATTACACTGTCACTTTTACTGGATAATATATTCATATATGTTTTCATATTGATAAGGTTGGACCCCTATATTTGTAAAATTTAGGAATATAGGATGGTTAAGTATGTAAGACAATAATTTCAGGCCATACTGGGTACCCGTTGAATGAATGTTTATATTTCGTCCTTACAAAGGGTACTTTGAGTACATGTTTCATGTGTATATACATTGAGGAGTATAATTTCATGTTTACTTGAATTTGGTTATAAAGTCCTCATAAGGTATTTCCAATGGTTGAATGTCCGTAACTTTATCAACATGTATATCATTGTTTTGCCTTTACCTATGTTTTATGGAATGTGACTTAATTGGAATTATATTGTTAATGTATAGTCATGGAAAGTTACATAATTATGTTAGAATAATATTCATGATTGAGGTTTAGTACTAATTTATTTGGATTGACAGGTGTAAGGTCTAATCAACCCAGTTCATCTCCACCAGAAGGAAACATGAATACATAGTTGTCAACCAAGGTGAGTGTACTCACTCGAAAGAGATATTTGTATCGTGTTGTTGATATGATCAGAATATAATGAATATGAAATTATTCATTTCGGTTTACTGAAATGGGAGGTTACTCCCCGACCCGGAATGGGAGAGATTTTCCTATTAAAGACAGGGGTTACTCCTCGACCAGGAATGGGGGAGAATTGTCTATTTAGACAGGATATGTGAATCATGATTCGGAAAAGTTGGTCATTCATTATGAATTAGCCAGATAAGTTAATACATAATTATATGGACATGATTTATTGCATTTAACTTTATGCAGTAGTATATTTGTGATGCATTCACTGGGCTATTTTGCTCATAGGCTCCTATGTTCACATTTTTCAGGTAACGCGATGTCACTGCCAAATCTAGGAAGTCGGGTTGGGTTAGCCAGGAATGGGAGAAACAAACATTTTGTTTAAATGTAAATGATGTAATTAAGTTAAATTTTCCTTCAAGCAAGTTTGTATAAGTGTGACTACTCTGATGTTGTAAAAAGGTTTTCAGATATATGGATTTACAATGATGACTCTGAAATTAAAACTCTTGTTTATGGTTTGGTTAAATTAATGATGGTTTGACTCACTTTGACTTTCAAACATAATTATAAGTAAGTGGGTTGGGGTGTGTCAAGAATTCAAGAATCCTTGGAATGCAGACTATCTGCACAAGTACTATTATTAATTTAATTTTAAAAAATTTGTGCTAAATGTAATTGGTTATTGAAGTTGATGAAATTTCAGGTTTTTCTCTATTATACATCCTTTTTGTGTTTTTTTTTCAGAGTATGGTGGCTATACCTAACTTGAATTATTGAGCAATTTTAATTCAAACTTTTCCAACATCAGACAAATCCAAAAATTTCCCGCCTGAAAAAAGCATGGCTCAAACTTTTCCAAAATTTTCTATATTCAGAAAAGTTTTCAAAAAGTTCCTCATTGAAAAGGGCATGGTTCAAACTTTTCCAGCTTCAGAAATTTTTCAAAAATTTCTTTGCCCAAAAGGCATGGTTCAAACTTTTCCAACTTTAGAAATGTTTTTAAAAAGTTCCTCGCCAAATAGTGTGGTTTAAACTTTCCAAATTTTTCGAACTTCAGAAAAGTTAAACTCATGTATGATTTGTCCTCGGCAAGTCACGAATAAGAAGTCAGTAAAATTTCTTAATTAGAGGTTTTACCCGATGAGGTTAAAATACTAGAATAATTATATATTCCTAGTACACTTGGTCTCTACTAATAACTAATGCTACAACTTAGTACAATAAATATATTTATAGTTTTATCTAAGTTCATTAGTCGAATCTAAGTCTGTATACATGATTCAAACATGAATCAGATATCAAACATTTAAGCGGGTTATTTAGTCGATAAGCCAATTAACTAATCATTATACAGGTTACCTAGTCGGTAAAAAGGTTAATAACAACCATAAACTTGAATAAAGATAACTCAATCAAAAATAATTTCCTTTAATTGATCAAAATGTATTACAATAGAAGGAATTGATCAAAATACATTACAATAAGTATAAATTTATTCTGCTGAATGCTTTCCTTTTGCCTTATCCATTATTGTGTTGAAATCTCTTAACATCTTCCTATTGTTGCTTCTTAGACTATCAAGCAAGTAAGATTGCCAAACTATCTCACACTCATCATGGAGGCCATAATCCCCCTAATATTTACTTAATAGGCATTGAGGGCATCAACAAGAATCCATCTAGTGTCCAATTTCTAAGGAGGCTTGTCACAATGCAAGATACATGGGTCATTCCAGTGCCACAAGTCACTATTTAGATCATACTTCAGAAAAATTAGCATGTTGGTCCATCCCCATTTATAGCCTTTACGTTTGCTTTGAGCAAGATGTTCATCAATGTGGGCCAAGGTCTTATTGTAACCCTCCATCCAAACTTCCCTGGGTTGTTTATGAAAGTTGAATGTTACCCTATCCACTTGATTTTGAAGTTTTTTTAAGGACAATATCTTTGGATTTCAACTGGGCAGCTTGGTCGAAAATAGTTTTCTTAGTCCTTTCTTCCTCAATAGTGGGTTGAACAACTATCCTTTGCTTAGAAGTTTGCCCATGTTTGGTCATTTTCTTCTGTAATGTTTTTAACTCATCCAACAGTCTTGTATTTTCAATCTCTCAAAAGGAAGAACCTTCATCTGGACACGTAGTAGTTGATCTCTTTAGGCTGCCTAGTTCATCCCTTAAGGCATTATTTTCTTTTTCCAGCATTGTAGAAATTGATCGAGCACTCTCCAAATATTATTTCAAATATAGTTCCTTCTTCTTCAGAGAAAAAGTAATGTCTTTCAAATTCTTGTCAAAAGCCTAGCCTTCACTTAATGCTTTATACTTAACCTCGTTATCAGAGTGAAGTAAAGCTAAGGACAATTTGTGGTCTTCTTGAAGTTGCTCAATCATCTCATAATATGCAACATTATTAACAACAACCCTATCTAATAGGCAATGAAGATGGATATATAACTCCTTCACTTGGTCGAAAACATCTAGGCCAAGCAACACTATTGAGTCTTCCTCAGCCATGGGAATATGACTAGCCTCCAGAAAGTTTCTTGTCCACCTGATCAGGTCAAATTTAGTAGAAATTATAGCCCTCTTCCTAGAATCAAATTGTAAAGTTGTAAATATATGGTTCTATAAGGCAAATCCAGATGAGTAAACCGCACAAAAAATAATAAACCAGAGGGAAATATAGATCATTCAAAGGCATAAAGAGTTGATGCACGAAAAATCATGCTTTTATTGATTAATTATTGAGGTACAAGAGGTAATACTTCATCAATAAAGAAAAGATAAAAAGTAAACTTGTTAAAAATGAGCTAGGACTTCTCCTTGTCCTTAGATTGGTCCTGACTGGAAGCAAGTTCATTGGCACTAGCATTGGGCACCAATTAAGACTAAAGAGGCATCACAAAAGATTCTCCAAGCCTTTCATTATCATCAAACTCCCCATCTAGATTAGGAGGAGTACCAAGTCATGCCTTTGGAAGAGTTCATAATTTTATTATATATCAAACAACTTCAGGGCCTCAGTCCCCCTTTCCTTGTAGGTGTAGGTGCCCGTATATATAAAAAACAAACTTTTACTTGAATGGAATTAAGTTAAAGATGAATGAAAATCAACTTTCTCTCTTTGAAAAACTCTTTTTCAATGTTATTAAACCAAGTTGTGACACAAATTAACTTAACCAGATTTTATCTTATTTGGCCCTCAGTATGAAACTAGTGATTAAAGCAAGTAAAATAAAGTAAAGCAATACTCACAATGCCGATGTATGAGGAAAAACCCAATTGGGAAAAAACCTCGGACGACACAGGCTAAACAATCACTTTGATAATGGTTTTACAAAGTTAGATGATAGTCTTATAAAATGAATCGATCCACCCACGAGACTTGATGCTCCTCTGATCTTCTACCAATCTTCACAGTGCCACCACAAAAAGTAACCTTCTTCCACGATTCTCATCTGCATCACTCGCCTCCACGACTGCCTCGGTAACCACCGATACGGCATTATGTCGTCTACGATGTTGAACACAAAAGTAACCTTCTCCGCTTATCCACCTCAAAACCATCAATGTTCAAGTGTTGAACAAACCCAACTTGGTGCAACAAAGATCACATAATATATAGTAATGATAACTCAGATCTTTGTAAACTCTAAGGATGTGTTTAAGCTTTGAAACCTTAGAAAAAAATTGCAGAAACACGTACTGTTTGAACACTCTTTACGTTCTGCACACATTTCAAGAAAACTGGAACATACCTCTATTTATAACAGCTTTGAGACGATGGCAGATCTCGTTCGGGCAAGATTCTGTTTCATTCAAACGACATCAGTTCTCGTTCGAACGACATCATATGTCATTTGAACGACGTCGCCCAGATTAGCGTTTTAATGAATCCAACTTTGAAAACAGAGTTTTACTTAAAACCAACTCTTATCCAACTCCAATTCGTCCATATATCAATTAACGAAGTGTAAACAAATAAAACATTTTAAAAATATTTTCTTAAAAATAACATCCTTATTTTTGTAAAATAAAATTTCGAGCTTTATTAACAATATGCATTCATACCTGAGTGATCTCGGAATGAAATTAAACCTTGAAGACGAGAAATTTAACCAATTAAACTTCGACATGATTAATTCCTTGTAGCTTTGTCGTAACGTCTTCAATTATTCTTTGACATGTCATAATCTCGTAGTGATCGGAAAATAAACATCTACCTATGACTCAAATGTGTTTTGTTCCGAGAATAAGTCAAAACTACATTAAGACTCAATTGGAAATTTGGTCCTTATAAATCTCCCCCTTTGACTATTCCAGGACAAAAGCAATATTGAAATGCCTAAGCCGGGTCGTCAAGCCGTATAATGCCTAAATGCCATCCCATACACCCAAAAATAAAAATAACATCACCAGTACATGATAAGACTCATAAACAATGGACCGGCAAGCATGAAACTGTCTTTGAATGTCTGAATCTGATGTAGACTTGAAATCTCGAATTTATTTAAGCATACCTACACACATGAAACAAAAAAATATCCAATAAAGTATGGAGGAATGTCTGAATGTGATGTAGAGTTGAAATCTCGAATCTCTCTAAGCATACTTACACACATGAAACAAACAAATACCAAGTGAAGTATGGAGGAACAAATGATATAAATTAATACGAAAACTCACAAAACTCCTCCTACATCACAGACATCTTTCCCCCTTTTTGTCTCAAATAGACAATTCGGTGAAAAGATAAACAAATCTAGAATAAACTAATACCAAGTTGATTAAATCAAAATGAACAATAACTAGATAAATAATAAACAACCCGCTAAATATGATCAATTAATGTCAAATTAGTTTCAATCAAATAGTGAATCACACAAAGAATATATCAATCCAAGCAGGTGTGATTAAATGTATTATTATAGTAAAATATAAAATCTCTAAAATAAGACTGCATAAACAAAATCAGTACCAAAAGATGAACAATACGTAGCAGGGTACTGAAATATAAATCAACCAGAAAAAGTCAAACTGGTCAAATAGGTTGTCGTTCGAACGAGCCAGGGATGTCGCTTAAATAAGAAGCAACATCGCTCGAATGAAACTCGATGTCGTTAGAATGACATAATCAACCAATCACAGTTTCCCCTGAATATTAAACAGTGTTGCCTAATGAAAAATTTTCAAGATGATTCTAACTGGAAGGGGCTCAAAATTGCGAAACAGAAGCAAAACAGTAGCTCAACTAGAAAAACATAAAATAAGCAAATATGAGTAACATGCCAACATAGTATCGATGTGCCTAAACATGAATACGGAATGTATGTGCGTGAACTAAAATAAATGAATCATAATTCCAACCCATCAAAACGATCAAGAAGCTCTAATCAATAGAAATCTATCATCAAACTTTATTATAGCCATATGTGACAATTAAAGTATGAGCTTAATGAACTAAGCAAACATCAAGCACACGAATACAAAATTTTGACGATTCTAAAAATAATAACGTCATGGCACGATTTTCAATGTTAGGATTCTTTGTGCAAACCTGTTATTTTTTTTAATCCATCCAAACTACCTCAAATATATATCATATTTTCTTTAATATGAACTAAACTAATTTGGCCCATTTTTGGCATATGATTGTTTTTATTGACTTATGATTTTTTTCTCGGGCTCGTTTAAACGGTGGCTTTCACGACGAGTCAATTTTACACTCTCGCAGCCCTTTCCCGTGAACACTCATCATATTTCCAATTTAATCCTCACGGTAAACGGTTATTACATGCTCACTTCCTCCATATGTGTACTTACGCATGGATGATAAAATTGAGATAAGAATGTCTCACCAAACTCAAATATGCAAGAGTAGTTAAACATCCATATAAACTCGTGCATGTGTATAATCATGGAATATGCACAAAGTGGAATCAAAACATATATCAACTTCGAAACAACCCCATAAAAGCAATGGTTAAGATCATTCTAAGCATCGATAATAATGACCAAATGTCCTAACCACATGGATAATAGAAGGAAGGGGGTCCAAGCACACCAATATGCCACATCAAACATGTTAACTCATGACACAAAAAAAATGAAAATATTTTTGGCTTTTTCATAATATTTTGACTCAAAATTAAAGAAAAATCTTTTTGTGTCTTTCTCAAAAAATTTCAAAACCAAAAATATTTTTGAATTTTTCAAAAATTTTATCAAAAACAAAATCTTTTTGTACTTTTCAAATAAGATGCGATAAATGAAAAATATAACACAAAATGATAAACTAGGTAATACACTCAACCTTTAGATTTAGCATGGGAAGAATCAAGTGAAATCAAATGAGAACCATCAAGATTTAGTCCTAGAGCCTATAAGCCTGATTTTCTAACCCAAGTAGGTGTAACATAACGCATGGGGGTTTTAGTAACCGACATGACTTTATTCCTAAACTTCCTAGGAGCATTCCTAAGGTCGTAGAAAAAACGTCTACGGGGACCTTTCCTACCACAATAGGAACAAGTGTAAAAATGGTGGGAATGATTACCAAAATATCGACCTCTCCTCACTTTCCTAGTGGGCTCTCTCACACGAATTGTATTGGGTTTAGGGTTAGGAACTCTCTCATCGTAGCCTATACCAAACCTATCTTTCTTGACTTGGACGGTGCCTAACATCCTATTCAATTTCTCTGACCTAGACTCCAAGTCAAACTTAACTCTAGACGAGTCTCTCAAACTCTCTTCCAAGTCCTTAATCCTAGACTCAAGTAGACGTCTAGACTCCTCAAACTCTAGGAAATCCTTTTTTAAAGCCTCCATCAGACCTTTAAGGCTATCTCTATCTTTCTCTATGTACTCTAGCTTCTCCCTAAGCTTGTTTACGTGTGCCATAAGATCCTCAATCAACGCATCATTATTTTCTACGGTACTCTCTTTCAACTTATCTTGCAATTTTGAGTTAGCCCTTTTCACCTTCACCATCTCCTCAAACAACTCTCGAAATTAAACTTGTAACTCACCCATGTCGATCTCCTCATCCTCGCTCTCATTACCCTCACCCTCTCGGGAAGCACTCTTAATATCCTCAGAAGTGTCATGCCCATGAGTATCCTCGTGGGAAGGTATATCGTCGTCGCTCACATGACATGCCATAAATGTAACAAAGTTACGCTCAATGGAGAAACTCTCTCCATCTTTCGATTCACTATCACTTAAGTTGGAGTTGTATGCTATCGGTTTCTTGCCCTATTTCTTAAGTCTAGTGGGACACTCAGCTACTTTGTGACCATACCTCTCACACCTGAAAACACCTATCAGACTCATCTCTCTTAGGTTTCTCACTTTTATCCATAGGGGTGGAGTCTCCCTTGTTCTTTAATTTCTCAAACTTTTTGGCATCTTTCAATTATTTTTCAATTTAAAGAAACTTCTTGAACTTTCTTGCCAATAAGACAACATCCTCAAAGTCGGAATCGGAATCGTCATTCAAATATTTAGATTCCTCCTTCAGGTCTTTCAAAGCAATGCCCTTTTATATCTTTGGAACTTGCTTGGAGGTAAACATATCGAGTTCATAGGTCTGGAGGTCTCCTACAATCTCTTCTAGTTTCGACGAGTTAAGAAAACCAAGGGAATTCATAACGGTCACTTTCACACCAAACCTACTCAGCAATGATCTCAGAATTTTCTTAATCACTCAGTTATCGTGAATCTTCTCACCTAGGTTAAATGCCACATTAATAATAGTCGACAACCTAGTGTAAAACTCCTCGAACGTATCACTCTCTAACATCTTAATTGTCTCAAACGGTGTAGTGAGATTTTACAGGTTAGATGCCCTAACCGTGATCGTGCCCTCGTGAGTGAGTGAAAGTGTATCCCAAGATTCTTTAGATGTTTCACAAGTCGTGATTCTATTATACTCTTCAGGTGTGACATGTGAGGAAATACCGTGCAGACCTTTAGAGTTATACAGTACCAGCCTATGTTCAGTCTCAGTCAATGACTCAATGGGTTTTAAACTAGTGACCTCACCCTCTTATGTGATAGGTGGTGTCTAACCTTTTTCAATCGCTAACCAAATACGCTCATAAATAGATTTCAAAGCCCTTCTCATTAAAAAATTTCAATAAGCATAATTAGTGCCATAAAAATAGGAGTGTGAAAACTATCATAACCTCCAAAATTCATCCTTACAAGAAAAAAGGGATCAAACACAATAAATATGTATTTCTAGCTCTGATACCAATTTGTAGGTCCCCAAATATATAAAAAACAAACTTTTTCTTGAGCGGAATTAAGTTAAGGATGAATGAAAACCAGCTTTCTCTTTTTGAAAAACTCTTTTTCAATTTTATCAAACCAAGTTGTGACACGAATTAACTTAACCAGATTTTATCTTGTTTAATCCTAAGCATGAAACTAGTGATTAAAGCAAGTAAAATAAAGTAAAGAAATACTCACAACGCCAATGTACGAGGAAAAACCCAATCGAGAAAAGACCTCGGACGGCCCAGGACAGATAATCATAATGACAATGGTTTTACAAAGTCATACGGTAGTCTTATACAACGAATCGATCCACCCACGAGACATGACGCTCCTCTGATCTTCTTCTAATATTCACAGTGCCCATGCAGAAAGTAATCGTCTTTCACGATGCTCATCCATAGTAGTCACCTCCACGAATGCCTCGGTATCCACCGATACGGCCTTATGTCATCTACGATATTGAACACGAAAGTAACCTTCTTCGTTTTTCCACCGTAAAACCAGTAATGTTTAAGTGTTGAATAAACCCAACTTGGTGCAACAAAGATCACGTAACATATGGTAATTATAAATCATATATTTATAAACTCTAAGGATGTGTTTAAGCTTTGAAACCTTAGAAAGCAATTGCAGAAACATGTACTGTTTGAACATTGTTTACGTTCTGCACACACTTCAATAAAATTGGAACTTACCTCTATTTATAACAGCTTTGAGGCGGTGGCAGATCTCATTCGAACGAGATTCTGTGTCATTCAAACGACATCAGTTCTCATTCGAATGACATCATATGTCGTTTGAGTGATATCGCCCATATTAGAGTTTTAATGAATCTAACTTTGAAAATAGAGTTTTACTTAAATCCAACTCTTATCCAACTCCAATACGTCCATATCTCATTAAAACGAAGATTAAACAAATAAAACATTTTCTTAAAAAGAACATCCTTATTTTTGTAAAATAAAATTCCAAGTTTCATTAACATTATGCATTCATATCTGAGTGATCTCGGAATGAAATTAAACCTTGAAGACGAGATATTTCACCAATTAAACTTCGGCATGATTAATTCCTTGTAGCTTTGTCATAATGTCTTCAATTAATATTCGACACGTCATAGTCTCGTAGTGATTGGACAACAAACATCTACCTATGACTCAAACGTATTTTATTTTGAGAATAAGTTAAAACTACATTAAGACTCAATTAGAAATTTGGTCCTTATAGTAGGATAATTTTTTGGCATACTCAATCGGAGTTGGGGCAGCAAAAATGACCTTCTCCCAACCATTATCAAAGGCAGCTTTGCCTTTGGCCTTCAAGGAAGTCACCTTGCCTTCAGCACCTTAAGCTTGAGTTATGGCATCTAAAAGCTTATCATCGATAGCCTTATCCCTACCTTCAGCATACTCAGCTTCTTCTCGACAGTGTTAGCTCTTTCCTCGACAGTATTTATTTAGCGTTCAGAGTCAGTGGCCCGATCATTTGCCTTCTTCAAATCCACTTCCCGGGATTTTTTTCTTTGTCTCAAAATCTAGTTTAGAAGCCTCTAAATATTATTATAGACCTTCAAAGGCCTCTTCAACTTCACCTGGAGAGGACCTCAGTTGGTGGTCCTTATACATCATTTGGCTAAAGATAACCAAACACGACAAAAAAGATCAAGATGTCAGATGTTATAAAAAGTTCGTCAACATTGAGAAAAAATCAAAAAATTAAGAAAATTACCAGTGCCAAGTGATAGCAAGCTCTCTCGGTCGTGGACCTAGACATGGGGGCTGACGCAACCCTATCAGTCGAAAGTGTCCCAAACTTAATCAATCCCCTTTCCAGTAACAGTAATAGAGGCTAACCTAGTGTCAAGGCCATCCTGAATTTTTCTTACCAACTCTTATTGGTTGGAAATGTTCTTAGCAATTAATGTCTGATGGTCAACTGATGTTTTTTGGGCCTATTTTTTAGGATCTATTAAACTTCTCCTTAACCTCTTCAGATGAGGCTCAACAATTTGAGTCTCATAATCACCAATAGGCCTCTTGTCACTGGCTTGAGAATTTTTTTCAACTGACTTCTTACCGGCATTAATAGCTTTCTTGAGGGTAGGAGATAATGGTCCGCCCATTAAGTTGGCATCTTCCTCTTAAGCATGTCTGTGGAGGCAAAAATGGGTATCTCAAAAATGTCAAAGGACTCAAATGAGGAAGAAGTTCCTCCCTAGATGAATTCAAAACTAGTAGATTGAGTGGTTGAAGAAGTAGGTGCAGGGTCTTCTTTTAAGTTGACTGCAATTTGGGGTAGTGCTAGTGTTAGTCAATCAACAAAAGATGTGATAGAAATTTTGTACTCTAAAAGCAAAAAAGATGACTGGGGATGTTCCTCTCCAATCTTCTGATTTAGTTCCCACGGGAACTTAAGATCAATGTTATTTCCCCTTCCTTGGGGCACCTCTTCTTATTTTCCTCTGCATAAAAAAGAAACAACAAAGTTAGTCAGCAAACATCAGAAACACATAACAAAAGAAGAAGAAAAATTAATAGAGTTACAACTCATGCCACGTCCTGATTGAGGAGAACAGGGTCCGACATAAAATTCTCCAATAGGGAGGGGAACCCCATATTCCCAATAATCCTTATTGGAATCTAGTAGATTAACTACTAAAGCCCTATTGGCCTGCCTAGTCTTTAAATAATAGGTATTTTCTCCAGAAGTATCCCATTTGTAACAGAACATCATTTTCAAGACCCCAATATAGGTTTCATAAAGTTCATTCAACCTATGTACACCATTTACAACCCTCTAGGAATTGGGTGCTACTCTAGTAGGAACTACATCAAAATGTTGGCAAAACTAAAGAAAAGGTGATTTGCTGGAAAGGTGATGCCATACTCAACTATGAATAAATTGGGGATCTAGTGACCCTCGAGAAGGGAATAAACATATATGGAACCCTAGGCTATCTCTAATTCAACCCAAATTAAGTTTTTACTTTTCTCTCTAAACTCATCTAACGAACTCTCATCTACGATGTGAACCATGGTGGAAATAGAGAAAAGGGAAAATAAGGGTTACAAGGGATCAAAGACGATTACAAAAATTGAAGACAAACTAGCACTAAAATAATCGCACACAAAAAAGCTCGAAGGCAAAGCAAGTGCTAAAGTTCAGAATGTTTGAGGTAAATATAAAGGAGGGAAGTTCGTACCTATTTATAGTTTGCCTCAATAAATGGGAATGAAATGATTAACTGAACAAAACATATAGCTACCATCGGCTGCACGCTTCTCAAAGCATTAAAACACGACTGTGTCCTTTGGCAGTTCTAAAAAGTTTGTATTATTTATAAAAATTCCATCATCAAACAGTGCTAGTGGAAATTTTTACAAGTATGGGAGGTCGGATGTCGACGAAACACTCAAAACAATACGCCGAGAAACTTTCTGTGATAAATACTCCATACTTTCACTCAAGCATCAAGCATCAAGCATGGAGTGTGAGGGGATTTTGTTGTATGTAAAAATTACACTCCAACGTGGACCAAAGATGAATGTACACCTCTCCTCCTACGTGGCCGACTAGACACCTTGATCGAATTCAGAGTCATTTAGCCGGTCAAAATGCCGACCAACTTCAAAAGGCTAACCAACAGGAATACCAATTGTTACTCGGATTGGATGCCAACCAACACTAAATTCCAAGAGTTTCATTTATTATACATAGATGTAAACGCCTGTCAATATAAAGGAACTCCATCTCTAGGATTTGACACCAATATAAATTCGAGCTACTCCCTTAGCTCAGGGGATAACTGGAATCACTCATATGCACACAATACTGAGATTACAAAGTAAAACCAACAGTGGACGTAGGCCATTTTATAGCTAAACCACTCTAAAACTCTTTTCTCTTATGTGTGGGGTTTGAGTTACTTACTATATTATTTATCTGTGATTATAAATTTGGAGTTAGTCCATTTTTAGACATCAACAAAAATTATGAAAGGAACTTTAAAAACATCATCAATTGAAGAAGAAAAAATTCCAAACATCATAAGGAAAGAAGTTACTACATAAGAATGCTAGAGTTCCTCCTCTTATCAAAAATCCAATTAAGATCACACAAGTATGGAAAAAAAATAAAGATGAGGTTGTACACTCCTCATCAAACTTGGAAAATAAGACGATCAACAATTTTCAAATGATTAGTCACTGTCTTACAAATACTTTTAACACTGATCAATTCTCTAAAGATGATATAAAAGAGGTATTTGATCACCAAAATAATTTATATCAATGAACCATAACTGGGTACGAAAAGCTAGTAAATCTTCACTTAAAATGCAAAACACTAATAAAATATTTCTCTAAAAATATAATGAAAGCATTTTAGAAAATCATAAACTCAATCAAGGAAATAACTGCAAAAATTGAGAAAAAAAAAAAGAAAAAAAATTACCTCTACATATATCTCTAGGAATTGAAAACCCAAAATTGAAATAAAAGGTGAAAAATACGATATAATCTTTTAGTAGATTCTAGTCAAGCTATCATAGGCTCGATACTTATGTGGCTCTTCGGACGAAGAAGGGGAAGGATAAGGAGGTGTCCCCCGAGCATCGCGACCACGATTATAAGTAATCCACCAGTTTAATTTTTGTTAATTACGTTATAATTTTTTCATTTACTTATTTAACTAATCATGTGCTTTTTATCGTTTCAGGTAAAGCTTAAGGAAGTGCATGAGTCACAGTCTAATGCCGACAAGGCATATTTGTCCACAGACGCACTCAGGCAAGTGCTTGGCACTGATCGCATGGGGAGGACACGGGGGTTGAGCTCACGGGTGGTCAAATCTAGGATCATCAAATTGGATATGAGTGACACCGGGTTGGCTCGAATGGTGAACTCGCATGACGCGAAGCTATCCCGTTTGGAGGCGACGGTCCAAGATATGTCCTCATTCATGAAGCGTTCATTGGGCGAAAACCGTAAGGGGAAAGGGAAGTAAAAGGTGGTGGTGGAGGAGGAGGTGAAGGAGGACGAGGATGAGGACCTCGCTACTTCATCGCCGACACATGCGGACTCTGATGATCCAGTCCCCTATTTGGCTCCCTTCGATCAATCGATGTCGACACTTGGTTGGCCGAGCGTGTTTATACAAGACATATTTGATGGCCAGCGGATAGGGCAGGGGTTGAGGGACCCGAATACCGTCTAAGGTATGCCAGTTCATGGACGTTTGCTTCAAGACATCGAGGCCAAGGTGCTCGTCACGCATGTGATACCCGGGAAGGAGAACTACCCATTGTGATTGCGCGAACAATGCGGTACGATGCACATTGTTGGGTGTATTAATTCGTATATCCTGTGGCTCATTCACCTCCTCAGACCTACCTTAGACATGTAGTGAAATTAAATGAATTGAATTGTTTTAAGTTGTTACATTTGAATTATATTTGGATTTTATCGTGATGCATATTGTTTTGAATGTATATTTGCATTATCTCTATTTTATTTGAATGTATGAGGTTTGAACAGTTATAAAATTGCTATAACAAGTACAAATATATTGCTGGGCAGTGGCAGTGGCCATACTTCCTAACAGATTTTTTTTCAATTCTGCCCAGAATTGTCAGGGTCATTGACCATGACAAGTCCGTGACAATTATCCTTTTTTGCGGGTTTATCACGGTTAATGACCGTGATAATTTTTTAAATATTGCCACGAGTTTGTCACGGTCATTAAACGTGACTAATCTTGTCACGGTCATTGACCGTGACATGACCGTGACAAGTATAATGAACTTTTCATGGTCAATGACCGTGACAATCCGACAAATTTGGTGTAGTGGACTCCATTGGCAACAAGTAGAAAAGTCCTTAAACTTGTTCACAAAATAAGAATAAAATAAGGCGAATGGAAAGAAGAAAATAATTTCATTAATATATAAAGGGATGACGTAAGGCCTACAAATATTGGCAAATATTCCGACGCTAAAGATAAAATAAAAAAATCCTAAGGAAACTAGGGTGACCTCCCCCTAACTAGAAACAATGTCTTTTCTTTGGTCCTCCTCTCTTTCAGAAGTAGTTGGTTCCTTTTTTAACTATTTTACCTCTTGAACAAACACCAAGGAAACCTAACTAATGACGGGCTTCTCTAAAGGAGGATATTCAGGATAGGCAGGATCTCCCTTAAGAACATTTCCCCTTTAAAGAGAGGTGACCTAGTCTTTATTGAAGGCAACTGACTCATGGCAGTCAAGCTACGCAATAACTTTTTAGACCCTAGATTCGAAGCCCTTTTTGAAGAATATTTCCTCATTTTACCTCTCAGCCAACAATTAGAGCTCTTTTCTACCTCAGCTTATCAATATTTTTTTTAGCAAAGGCTTTCCTTTTGCAGCGCTGCCAACTCGGAGTCTACTCGACTCAAATAAAACATAAGGAGGTCGACCTCCTTCACCACCTTCTCCTTGCAAGTGGCCTCTTCCTTAACTTCCCCCAAAATTGAAAATTCTATTATTCTTCTTGGTTAAATTATTCTTTATGACATTGACTTGGTCATGAAGAAGATTATTTCTACGCAATAGATTGTCGGTCCGAGTGGTCGCCTCATGCATTGATTGCATGTCTTGAAAAGCATGGGAAATAGAAAGTCGAAGATAAGACAAAATAAAGGACTTGAAAAAGTAAAAGGTGAAATATGACGTACAAGTACAAAGAGGTTCAACCCTTCCTTGTGAAGGAAATCCAATGAAAATATTCTCAAAGATAGCATGTCCTTATGTAACATGGAGAATTGAGCTAATGAGTAGTCAAATTCGATATGCAGGAACATCGATTCCTCAGTAATAACGGGATCCTTTCCCTTTATAAAACTTATTTTCCTAGAATTAAATTTGAATATTGATGGTGGTGGGTGAGTTTATTGGCAATCACTAAAGGATAGTTATTTCCCCTAGAAGGAGTAGAGGGAGGAGTCTTATTAATACTCATCTTTTTGGCATGTACGACTTATGTCTCCCTATCTATCTCCTTCTCCTTCTCCTTATCCCAATTTTCTTTCTCCCAAGAGAAGATAATTCTCTTTTTGGTGTCGATTGCACCTTGAACGGCCTGGTTAGATTGACTACCCTTATTAAAAGAATCGCCTGTGCGGCCTCAAATTCCAATATTTATCTTGGATAGCTAGTCATGCCTTCGAGTCCGTAAGGGATGGGTGGCAAAAAGAATTCTCCTTCCTCTTTTTTTTCCTCCTCATCATCCTTATTTATCTATTCCTAAAGTAGTCCTATAAGGTGCTGACCTTTTTATAGGAGAAAAGGATAATGAAATTGTCAAAGAAATAGTAGGCAAAGACATTTGACTAACATACACCCCCTTGCCTCTACATTGAGTATGGGGTAACCGTTAGTATTGAAGATTCACTTACCACTATGGAATTGACTACAATAACCTAAAGAATAGTTATGATGTTCTTAACTGAAGCAGTAGTGAGTTAGTATCCAAGAAGTATGTATGCAACGCTCTAAGCGTCCTAACTCCAATTAAAGCTTGTTATTTCCAAACTTTTCAAAGACCGAAAGGTTGATGTCTAGGTCTGTCAATTTTCTCTTACAAAAGGGATGTAGACAAAAAGGCACAAGCCAATTAGCAACGAATATGACCAAATTCTTAATAAAAACATAAACATATGGTAAAGAGACTACCGAGAGATCATTCCTTTAAAGGCGCATGAATACTTTTGTATTCCACAAAATATATACCAAAGAATCTTTATGACCTGGACAACTAAGTCACCAAATTACAGGACTTATCTCTAGATTAAAACTAGTAAGTGCTAGACCCAGGAGTAGTCCCCAAGTCCTAGCAATACCTGATCTCATTCAAGATCATATTAATACAATAAAAATGATTTATGGAGAATGTTCCCATTAAATCTAGAAGAAACTTTCGTTTGCCTGGGTTGGAAGTATTCCACAAAAACGGAGTACTTTCACCAGTAATGGGTGAAGGGGAAAAGAACCCCCCCCCCCCCCCCTATAATGGACATTGTCATAAAAGTGACCTCGTCAACAATTTCATAAACATCTTCATCGTCTGGTGGGGTCCATATTTTGACATTTCTAGGTATGTGGTATATAGTACGAAATGCCGCGAAATAATTTTTTGAGGTCACTTCGTACTTTTTCAAATGCCTAGACATGGCTTGAGGAGTGAATGATAAAGAAAGAAGATGAATAATAAGGAAGCAATGGCTTCTCTGTAAATAAACTTAAAGAGAGAAAGAAAATCAAGAGGTTTCCTACCTTTGATTTTAAGTAAAATAGTATAAGAGTTTATTTGAAACCCCTTACACCTTTTAGCATCAAAGGATAGTGGAAGTGACGTCTCTCTTGGAAAGAGAGTCTCACACTGACTCCCCCGGGTCGCATGCTTCACGCATAATTATTACCTGGGGAAAATAAATCTACTACGCGCGATACCCTAAACATAAAGGATTACACGCGCCCATTATAATTATTACGCTCCCACTAAGTAGAAATGAGATGCATCGTACTTTATAAATAACTAATGAGAAAAACCACATCGTACGTGGACAACTCAACAAGACAGAATTGGGTCGACTAGGCCTAAAGACTGACTACCCTAACCCTAGGGGCAATTGAAAGGACTTTTAGTCAAATAGGACACATAGCATTTAGAGAACGGTGGCAATCAGATAGTCTGAAGATCACGGACTGGTCAAAAGTAAATCAAGAGAGATGATGTTGGAAGTGGTCAAATACAATTTCAATATAATTCAATCATTTAGGATAAGACCAAAGATGATGTTCCATTGCTATGAGAAAGGCCTAAAACCCTAGGATTCTTGTAGTGATATATATATATATATATATATATATATATATATATATATATATATATATATATATATATATATATATATATGCATGCCCCAAATGTTTTATGGTATCAGATTGCATATAATTGTATCCATGACTTAACTCACAGCTAGTAACCCTAGCACTCCAAGTCATCTTCATTTCCCCAAAGTAATAATACTCTACTCTTCCTTCCCCGCGGATGTAGATAGACCAACCTGTCGAATCATATAAATCCTTACGATATAATTTTCAATACTGCAATTATATTTGGGGTCAAATTGTTATTTAGCATTGTCGTATGATTGATATTTCCTATAACACCCAAATCATAAACAACCCATTATAATTTAGGGTTCATTAAGTTAGAGTATAATTTGCAAGGGGTGATAAGGGGTTTGAAGCTCTACCCTTTTGTTTCTCCGTTTTAATAAATTATTGGGGTAATAGTTACCAAGTCCCATTCACTTGGTCAATGAGATAAGAGATCCTTTGACTAAGTCAATTGTATCAAGGGTCCTATTTTCAACTCAGCACATTAAAATAACAAATACACCATGTAAATATCTTTGACATCTGTTACCTCGTTTTTTACAAAAAAAAATCATCAAATTTTCAAAAGTCCATAACGTAAACTATACAAATCTAAAATTTACAAAATTTATATATTTGGAATTTACTCTTCAATATCTATCAAACAACATCCATATACAATAATTTTTGATGAAAAATTGAAACAGATAAATTTATAATTTTTGTGAAACCTCCATTTTTCCGACGAAAACTACATTTTTTTCGGAGAAACCTCTTCTTCTCCAGATCGGGCAATGGTGCCGCTGGCATGGACTAGAAAAAATAAAGAAATGGACGGAGAGAGAGAGAGAGAGAGAGAGAGAGAGAGAGACTTCAGAGGGAATTCTGGTGGCCTCCGGCGAGACTTTTCGGTGGATTGTTTTCAGCGAGTCTTCGATGGGTTAGGTTGGGGTGGGGTGGGACTAGGGGTAAGGGTGGAGGGTGGAGCTTCTAGAGGGAGAAAGTGTGGGATTATGTGTTTATTTTTATATAGAGAGAGAGAGAGAGAGAGAGAAAGTGTGTGGATTTAAAATGGGTATATGTGATGGTACATTTGTTTAAATATATGTATCAATATTGAAAAAAAGGTTTCGTACATTAAAAAAAAATCAGTGAGATTGATGCATATTTGACCCAATAAATGGGACTAGCCATGAATTATCCTTAAATTATTTTTAAGGAAATGTCCAATCCAATCCAAAATGTGTAAAAATAGGACACGCTACACAATTTAATAAATTTAGTCCTTAGCTAAAAAGACCATGAAAAATGACCAAGATATTATTTGACAACTCGTACAAAAACCCATCAAATTTTTAAAAATTCATAACTTCAAATCAACAAATCCAAAATCTACAAGATTTACACATTTGAAATCTAGTTGTTGAGAATTATCCAACAACACTCATATTCGATATTTTTTGACAGAAATATTGAAACGGATAAATTTACTATCTCACTAAAAACCTTCATATTTCGGGCGAAAACTCCATTTTTCCTGCTAAGACCCATTTTTTTATGGAAACTCCATTTTTTTGGGCAAAAAACTTATTCTCCAGTGTCGGTAATAGTCCCACTCGCACGGACCAAAAAAATGAAAGAAATAGATGAAGATAGAGAGAAACGAGGAGAGAGAAACAATGCGACGAGGATTCCGGCAGTCTCCGGTGAGTATTCCGACATTCTGAGGAGGATTTCGGTGAGTGCGGTGGGGTAGGAGTGGGGTGGCGGTGGAGTTATGTGTTTATTTTTAAAATGCGTTTTAAATGAATATGAATAAGAGTATACATATAAATACCTCTATAACTAAAACAAGTAAAATTAATTTTTTTATGTACTCTTAATTCTAAAAAGATCACACAAATAAATGTTATTGTATCACAAAAATTAAATTTATGAACCTTAAAGTCAATGTTCTATAAATCAAAATATAAAATGGAACATGACTTTGGTTGTCGTACGGTGACTTGCTTTTTTTGTCTTTTTAGATTTAGATTAGTGGGCGACCCGATTCTTATATTGAATTTTGAGGCAAGAGATTTGGAATTTCGGAAGTAGGCTTCGAGATTGTCTAATACAAAATATTTTCTACCGAATTCTTGGTTTTCCTTGTCGATTGTATGGTTTATTCGTTTTGTATTGTTTTGGCTCTATTAATTATAGTCGTCCTTGATATGAGACCATTTGAATACCAGGCTGCATATACTAGATCGATATATCACATACGGCACTCAATAGTTGCTCCATAGGGTGACTAATAATATTTTGGAAAATAAATATACTGTGTGTAAGCTTGTAAGTTGTAAGGGAGAGCGATGCCGTGTTGAAGGAAACATGAGCCATATACTCAAATGTGGGGGACAAAGTGAGTGAAAATGAAGGAAAGCGAAAACCCATAACTCACACCTGTGCACACGTCCCTTTGTGGAAACCCATCTATCATCTGGCTACTTTGGGGGTGTATATATATATCTACATTCTCTTTTCTTTGTTTTATCTTTTAACTTATTGGTGACACCGTTTCGTGTATTATTTCACTCCCTTATTTGATCTGCTTTGCTTCTGCTTATGCAACAGTTAACTTTTTTATTTTTTGGCTTCTGTAATTCTTTAAAGCAAGCCTTGGTTTTTTGGGGCTCATTAAACAAGGCCGAAGTCTTTCCCTTTTCAACTATTTCGTTTTCCTTCTTTCTTTCCAGCATCTCAATCACTCCCTTTTTGAAAAGCATCATGGGGTTTAAAAAGAAGCGGGTGTGGGGATCTCTTCAAGCATTTTTGGAGATTCAATTCAGTCCCTGATTAACTCCTCTTTAGCTCACTTTTATTGTTACAACTTTCTACTCCTCTCTCTCCCTCTCTCTCTCTCTCTCTCTCTCTCATAGACAGACAAAGAGAACTGAAATGGGGTGCAATCATAACTGCGTATTTTACCATAGAAGTCAACAACTAATTATTTTATTGCTCTTTCTGCTGATTTCAAGCTTCACCCATGATAGATTCATAGCTGAAGGCAAGTGGGTCACTCTCATAATTTAATACCCCCCCCCCCCCCCCCCCCCCCCCTCTTCTTCCTTCCTTCCTTCCTTTCAATTTGAAGCGAATTTTCTTACTTCTATGTACTACAGGTAGATCACTATCCAAGTTGATTGAGGCTGAGCAGGTAAGAGCACAAAGATGACACAAACGCACATTTCTTCTGTTAAACTTTTGTAATTATTAGGTAGTATCAAATTTTATTTAATTATGAGAAATTAGTACACGTTTCGAAAAAATACAGTACAGTAATTTCCTCACTACCACTCTAAATTTATATAATGTATAATATTGCATTGCTTCCCATAATTGAGCTACCTTTGTAATTGTTGCCAATGTATTATTGTATGTGCAGATGGGTAGGAAAGAGAAAATGATGATGGCAAGAAATATGCTAGGGTCAAGGCCACCAAGGTGTGATAGAAGGTGCAGCTCTTGTGGGCACTGTGTGGCAGTTCAGGTTCCTGTATCTCCACTGCTTAAAAGCCAATTACTAGCGATAAGTCGTCATTTTTATGCAACTCCCAAAACTTTAGCAGATTCAAGAGGAGTTGACATCTCAAACTACAAACCCATGTGTTGGAAGTGTAAATGTGGGGACTTCATTGTTAACCCATAATCGGAAGAGAAGAGATTTTTATTTTAAGATTTGATGTTTTTAAATGAAGAAAATAAGTTTCTTCAATTGTCCATACGGCATGTGTAAAGTTGTGGCATCTTTTTTATTTATTTTTTTAATATTTTCTTATACTTATTTTGTTTGCTTGATATTTTGTTATACGTTCTATTCTCTCTTTGTGAAACATGAGTACGGATGTATGTTCAGTTGTTATTATGAAATAAGTAGTTTTACAAAATCATCCACCGAACCACAATGATATGAGAAAAATTATATTAAAAGGAAAAAAATAAAAAATAAAAGATATGAGAACAAATAGTCATTAGGATATTATATGAAAAAAGTGAGGTCAAAGCAGCATTCGAATAAAAAAGAGTTTTTCCTAAACTGCAAATTTTCGTTCGTGTGCCCGTGTGGTGGTCAAAAAGAAAAGTAGACGTCAATTGAAGTTCACGTGACAATATTGTATGCTCTGAATTTTCCATTTTTAATGTAAAATAGAAAATCTCATAAAAGGAAAATATGTTCTTTTATGTTAAGGGTCTGTTTGATTCGTGGTGAGATATTTTTCATTGTATTAAAAGTACAAGGTGAATTATTAATTTTGTGATTTTATTTTCACCGTCTCTGTTTGAATGGTCGAGTTTTCATTATGTGAAAATTTTACCTTTTTCATCATTTATTGTTTGGATGTCAAGATGAATATGGTGAACAAATAAAGTGATCATATTATCCTCATACTTTAAATACACATAACTATTTTGATTTTCATCACACAAGTATCAATGATCATTATAAAATATGAATTTACCTCAAATTCAAATTTTGACACAATCCCCCCCCCCCCCACACACACACATAATTAATCATATTTGGCTACGCAAGACAAATAAGTAAAAAATTGTACCAATTAAAAAAAAGTTCTAATTAAACAAGAAAACAATCTCAATTAAAAAAAAATCAAACAATAAAAAAAATTGTCATTTATAAAAAACAATCACAATTAAAAAAAAAGAGGCAACTATAAAAACAGTAGTCCACAATAAAAAAAATAGTTCTTAACAACGAAAAAATAGTCTCAATTAAAAAAAAGTTTTCAACATTGAAAAAAAAATGGCTCTAATTTAAAAAGAAACAGTCCCAATTGAAAAAAAGAGTCTTAACTAAGAAAAAAAAGTATTCCAATTAAAAGAATTAAAAAAAATAGTTTTTAACTATGAAACCCTCTCAATTAGTAAAAAAATTCCGAACATATTACCATGCACCAAACAAATATTCATTTTTTTTAATTTTTTTATGGAAATAGTTATTCCCACACCCTCCACATGTTCCTCCATACCATTTGAATAATAAATGATAATTGTGCCCTTAAATTTATAAAATCTAAGGGTCCATTTGGTTGGCAAAATTTGTCTAGGCAAATGTCAAAAAGTTGGCAAATATAAAAATTTGCCCACATTTTGGTTGTTTGGTTGCATAATTTGCCCAAGGATTGTTTGTCAATATACAACATCTCCCATGCACAATCTGTGGGCAAATTTTGCTTACCTATTTGAGTGAGAAATATTTGTCAACAAATTTGTCAACTTCTTAAACGGTGTTAATGTCTTAAAAAATAATTTAAAAACTGTTTTAAATAATTAAAACACAGTTATGAATATTTAAAAATTGTTTTGCAATGTTTTTAAAACTGTTTTTAATATTATAAAAAATTGTTAAGAAAATGTTTTAACATTTTTTTAAAAAACGTATTAACAAAATATTGTAAAAACTGTTTTTAACATTTTTAAAAACTGTTTTGCATATATCATAAAAACAGTTTTAAAGTTTTAAAAAATAATTTTAAAAACTCTTTTAAATAGTTAAAAAACTGTTATAAATATTTAAAAACTGTTTTGTAATGTTTTGAAAACTATTTTTAATATTAGAAAAAATTGTTAATAAAATGTTTTACAAATTTTTTTAAAAAACGTATTATAAAAATATTGTAAAAACTGCTTTTAACATTTTTTAAAACTATTTTGAATATATTATAAAAACTGTTTTAAAGTTTTAAAAAATATTTTTTAAAACTGTTTTAAATAGTTTAAAAAAACTGTTGTGAATGTTTAAAAATTGTTATGTAATATTTTAAAAAACTGTTTGTTGATACCAAATTTAGTCTGTTGGCATGACTCAATTGAGTGAAGACATGTGGCAATCTGCGTGGCAATAACAAACACTTCCGAACAACATCTTGACCCACTCAGATGCTCCGAGCAATAGATGCTCTCCGAGGAACCATACTGCAACGAGGAACTCTGCTTCCCCGATCAACTCAGACGCTCCGACCAACAAGAGTTCTCCGAGGAACTTTAATACACCGAGCAACTTATGAGTACCGAGCTACTTAGGCGATCTGAGCTGCACCTCGAATAGAGCATTAATAGGAGGATAACCCAACAGATTAACTGCGCATTAATTGCTTATTATTATCACACAGATGTATATGCCTAATGGACAGCTATGTATTACCCTTTCACATGTACAGCTTGAGGGCTATAAATACATTGTATCATCCTCATTGGAACGGGACCGGAAAATTCTTGACTAAACTTGTAATCAAGAATTCCCAAACACTCAGCAATAATAGAAACAGTGGACGTAGGCCATTTTTACAAGGCTGAACCACTTTAAAATCTCTTTGTCTCATTTTATTTTATTTGTGATTAAATACTTAGATATAATCTAATTTTTTACATCAACAGATTGGCGCCGTCTGTGGGAAACGACCGGTGATATCGTTTTTCATCAAAAACAATTCATTACAAATGGCTGATAATCCAGAACCCAGCAATCGAAACCCTGAAAGCCCTCCAAATCCATCTGTTCCGCCGAACGTTCCAGATCTGGATGGAATAATGACAAACCTGACCCAGGGCCAGACAGCCATGCAAGAAACTATGTGACAACTCATATAAACCCTTCATGGCGGAGTACCGACCCATTCAGGACATCGAAGTGTTCAAAGAAATACACGTTTACTTTCTTCGCGTACTAGGCGTACCGATTCATATCGTACTGAGGAGTCTGAAGATTTTTCTTATCAACCTGGACGAACTTCGTCAGTACGAGCCACAGATACTGAACAACGTATCACTCTCTCTCCAGAAAGGACTAGTGCGCTAGAAAGTTTAAGCAGGGTATCTCCTTTTGATCGATTAGGTCCTAGGAGGAACAAAAGTCCTCCTAAGGATGCGTCGAGGAGCTTTCGACGATCATTAGACTTAAGGGCAGGATCTGCCCAGTCGCGACCAGCTGCTCGTCAAGATAAATCACAGGAAGCCACCTCAACGCGATCAGTTGCTCGAACCAACAGGCCCGAGGAAGGAAATGATGCGTGGAAAGGCTCTATTCAAAGGCTGGAAGACAGACTAGGGGAAATAGCTAAGGCGAAGAACCCCCTACAACGAACTTTTGTTCAAGGAACACCCTTTGACCAGGCCATTGTGGATTTTCCCACACCGTCAAAATTCAAAGCACCTGTTGTGACTCACAAAGATGATGGAAAGACCGACCCTATTCTTCATGTAGAACAATACCAAGCTGCAGCCGACATCTATGTTGTTCCAGATGAGATGAGATGCAGAGCATTCTCAGGAACTCTTACCGGATCTGCTCAAATATGGTACAATAATCTTCCTCGGGGTAAGATCTCAACTTTCGTTCAACTGGCCGAGTTATTCATTGGAAATTTCTGTTTTGGGGCAAAGCCAGTTAAACGAGTAGAGCATTTGTTAAGTGTTAGACAGAAAGCTGGTGAGAGTACCAGACATTATATAACTCGTTTTAATAACGAGAAACTCGAAGTCATTGATTATGAAGAAAAGACAGCGATTACCGCCTTGATGAGTGGGTTGCTGCCCAACAAGTTGTACTACACTTTGGCCAAAGATCCACCCAGAACCATGTCATAACTGATGGAAAAAACGCCCAAGATCATGAATGCCGAGGAGGCTATGGCTGCGAAGAAGAATATGGACGCCAAAGAAACCAAGGTGGAAGGTGATAAAGTTAAGAAGAAAGAGCATAAGAACAATGGTGGTAACAAACAATCAAAAACAAGGTCGTCATGGGAGGTACTGAAGAAATTTGATAATTACACTCCTTTGAAGATAGACATCAACCATGTTCTAGAAGAAATCAAGAACAACGAGGAATTAAACTGGCCAGAGAAAATGAAGGCAGACCCTGACAGGAAGAATAAGGCAAAATATTACGATTTTCACAAAGATCATGGCCATATGACCAAAAATTGCATAGCTCTTCAGAATGAGATTGAAAAACTTATTAGACGAGGAAAATTGGCAAAGTATGTTGATCGTAGAAATGATAGAAGAAACATCGACCGAACAAGAGAGAGGTCTAGATCTCCTCGTCGAATAGAGGAGAACAAGAAAAGAGACCATGAAATTGATCCAGAAGACGACCCCGATCTTCCCAAGAGACCAAGGCAGCCAGAACGTGAGGTATTTTCAATACACTTTGGGTCATTTGATTGTAATGTTATTATAGGTGGAGATGCAGGAGGAGGAGACCTTACTGCAGAGAGAAAAGCTTACCTCTGTGAGGCTCAAGCTTGCTCATACATTCAACGAATAAATCTAACAGAGGAGGATCGCCCGAGAAAGATAAACAAAGAGAAATTGGTCATTGGTTTCTCAAAGAACGACCTCGCAGGTGTTCTATATCCTCATGATGACCCATTGGTGATCAAAATGAGGATGAAGGAAGTAATGATTTCAAGAGTACTGGTAGACAATGGTAGCTCGGCAGACATCATGTTCTACTCGTGCTTCGACAGTTTAAATCTAAAGCTATCTCAACTGGAGCCTTATCATAGACCCCTCCTCGATTTTGCTGGCGAGAAAGTTTTTCCACTTGGGATGATCAAATTGGATATATTCATTGGTACATGACCTGGTTGTCGAACAGAAAGAATACGCTTCTTCGTGATGGATAAAAATGTTCAATCAGCCTACAATATCGTCATGGGAAGGGTAGGATTGAAGAAGTTCGAGGCAGTGCCATCTACGATACATCAATGCCTAAAATTTCCAATAAATTTTAGAGTAGGAGTTGTAAAGGGTGATCAAAAAGTAGCTCGGGAATGTTACTATTCTTCTGCCGAGCAAGAGGAACTGGAGGAATCAAGGAAAAAGACTACTACCTATCAAGTGGAGGAAGGTGCAGAAATTAAAACGTTGGATCCTAGAGATGAGTCCCAACTCATGAAAGGCCAGGTGGTGGAAGCTACTGAAAACATCATTCTGGACGACGAGCACCCTAAACAAACAACTCAAATAGGTTCGTCGTTGGAGACCTCACTAAAACAGAAATTGATAACTTTCCTAAGGAGCAGAAAGCAAACTTTTGCATGGAGTCATGAGGATATGCCCGGAATAAACCCAAACTTCTTATGTCCCGAACTCAACGTGAATAAGGAGATCAAGCCAGTAAAGCAGAGAAGAAGAGTATTCAGTCCCGAGAAGAATCAAGCTATACAGGAAGAGGTAGAGAAGCTCCAGAAAGCTTGCATTATTGAGGATGTTAAATATCCAGACTGGTTAGCAAATGTGGTGATGGTAAAGAAAAAGAACAACAAATGGAGGATGTGTGTAGATTTCACCGACCTCAACAAAGCATGCCCAAAGGACCACTTTCCCTTGCCCCGAATTGATCAATTTGTAGATGATACCTCGAGACACGAGCTGTTGAGCTTCATGGACGCTTATTCTGGATACAACCAGATTAAGATAAAACCTGAAGACAGGGAGAGTACTTCTTTCATTACCCCTAGGGGAACTGACTGTTATAATGTTATGCCTTTTGGTTTGAAAAATGCAGATGCAACATATCAGCGGCTGATGAACAAGGTGTTCGCAGAACAAATCAGTTGCAATATGGAAGTATATGTTGATGATATGCTGACAAAGAGCAAGAAAGTTGTTGATCATCTAGTTGACTTAGGCCAGACCTTTGATCAACTAGATAAATATCAAATGAAGCTGAACCCGCCGAAGTGCATATTTGGAGTACGAGAAGGCATGTTTCTCGGGTACATTGTCAATCTACGAGGCATTGAAGCAAACCCTGAAAAGATCAAAGCTCTGTTAGAGCTGCGATCTCCAACGACAAAGAAAGAAGTGCAAAGTCTTACAGGACGAGTAGCAGCACTCAACAGATTTGTATTGCGAGCAACTGATAGATGTCTTCCATTCTTCAAAACTCTCCGAAAGACTTTTGAGTGGAATGATGAATGTGAGAAGGCTTTTTAAGACTTGAAGAAATATCTGGGAGCACCTCCACTATTGTCCAGGCTAGTGATGGGAGAAAAATTGTACTTGTATCTGGCAGTGTCAGAGAATGCAGTTAGCTCGGAATTAATAAGAGTGGAGAATGGAGTGCAAAAATCGATTTATTACACTAGCAAAGCCTTCCGAAGAGTAGAGATCAGATATCCAAAGCTGGAAAAATTGGCACTAGCATTGATCGAGGTAAGTAGAAGAATGAAGCCATACTTCCAGGCTCATACTATAGTCGTATATACCGATATGCTATTGAGGCAAGCTCTTTATAAACCAGAAAAATCAGGAAGATTGATGTATTGGGCAATAGAGCTCGGTGAATATCACATAATTTATGAACCCAGATAATCACTTAAAGGGCAAGCAGTAGCAAATTTTATAGCAGAGTTCACCTATCCTGACACCACCGAGGAGCAAAAGCTGCTCACCAATCAACCTGTGGATGTTACAGAATCATCAAACTCAAGCCCAGACCAACTTAGGTTGGTAAAAGGGCAAGAAGTGATGATCGATGAACAGCAAGAAATATTAGGAGAGGGTGAAAGGAAGCAACAAACTTTCCACCGAGGAACTCTATCAGATCAGAAATTTGAAGACGAGTTACCTATATGGAGTTTATATGTGGATGGCTCATCTTGCACAACAAGCTGTGGGGCAGGGATTGTTCTTAATAGTCCAGACGAGGTCGACATGGAATATGCCCTACGTTTCTAATTCAAAGCTTCGAATAATGAGGCTGAATATGAAGCCATGATTGCAGGTCTTAGTTTGGCAAAAACCATGGGGGCAGAGCAGGTTATTGTCTTCAGTGACTCGCAATTGATCAGAAATCAAATGATGGGAGTATATGAAACCAAAGTAGAATTAATGATCAGGTATCATGCAAAGGCAAAGGAATTGGTATCAGAATTTATTGCTATTCAGCTGGTCAGAATACCAAGAATGGAGAATGTGAGGGCCGACGCCTTAGCTCGATTGGCATCAGCTACTCGTACCGAGCTACGAAGAACAATCCCAATTGAAGTTATAGCTGGTCGGAGTATAGATGAAGATTTGACGATGAATTTTATTACCCTTAATTTAGGACCATCTTGGATGGATTCCATCAGGGCATATATTGAGGAGGGGGAATTACCAACTGACAAACTTGCAGCCAAAAAACTGAAGTTTAAAGTTGCTCGTTATGTGCTGAATAATGGTATTCTGTACAGACGAGGAATTATAGCAGGTTTGCAAAGATGTGTGCATCCCACCGAGGTGAAAGACTTGATTGAAGAGATCCATGAAGGGTTCTGTGGAGCCCATGTAGCAGGTCGGACGCTTTTGCAAAGGGTTATGACGCAAGGATACTACTGGCCAACGATCAGGGCTGATTGTATAGCCTATGCCAAGAAATGTGATAATTGTCAACGCTTCTCCACTATCCGAAGAACTCCCCAAGCGTTGTTGACACCCATTACTTCCCCTTGGGCATTTGCTATGTGGGGAATTGACTTGGTCGGACCACTTCCAACGACCAGAGGAAGATTTAAATATCTCGTCGTCGCAGTGGATTATTTCACTAAGTGGGTAGAAGCTGAGCCTCTTGTCGACATAACGTACGAGAAGGTGTATCAATTTATTTGGAAAAATATCATCTGTAGATATGGTCTTCCCCATGCATTCATTACCGACCATGGAACACAATTTGACAACGAGGAGTTCGCTGCCTATTGTCATCAGTCAAATATCTTGAAGATCCACTCGGCACCAGGCCATCCCCAAAGCAATGGACAAACTAAAGTAACAAACAGAACACTACTGAATGGCTTGAAGAAAAGACTGAATGACGCGAAAGCAAATTGGATCAACGAGCTACAATCAGTACTATGGGCTTACCGAACTACTCCCCGAGCAGCAACAGGGGAATCTTCGTATATGCTGGCATTTGGAAGTGAAGTCGTTATACCTGCCGAGTTGGGTCTCCCGACACACAGAGTACTGAATTTTAATTCCCCTGACTATATGAGAAGATTGGATTTATACATGCTCGAGGAAGTTAGAGAAGAAGCAGCCATCAGGAATGCTTCTTACCAACAACGAACAACTTTGTTCTACAACAAGAGAGTAAAGAAGAGCGACCTGAAAGAAGGAGACTATGTGCTAAAGAAAGTGATTCAAAAGCACAACAAATTGGAAGCAAACTGGCATGGACCTTACCGAGTTACAGAAGTTGTTCGACCAAGAACCTACAAAATAACAACTTTAGAAGGGCAGGAGTTTAAGAATGCATGGAATGCAGAACACTTGCGCAAGTATTATCAGTGATGTAAACTCTCATGTAATACATTTTCGTTAGTATGAATAAAGTGACAATGTTCTGCCCAGTTCTCTCCTTTTGTTGGAAATTTTTGCGGAATACTAGTGCTACACACTACTCAGCAAAACTCAGACTACTCAAAACTATTCCTAAAAATGCCAACTAAGGTTGGTTAGGAAGAAAAACTATTCCTAAAAATGCCAACTAAGGTTGGTTAGGAAGAAAATCTATTCCTAAAAATGCCAACTAAGGTTGGTTAGGAAGTAAAACTATTCCTAAAAATGCCAACTAAGGTTGGTTAGGAAGAAAATCTATTCCTAAAAATGCCAACTAAGGTTGGTTAGGAAGAAAAACTATTCCTAAAAATGCCAACTAAGGTTGGTTAGGAAGTAAAACTATTCCTAAAAATGCCAACTAAGGTTGGTTAGGAAGAAAAACTATTCCTAAAAATGCCAACTAAGGTTGGTTAGGAAGAGAAACTATTCCAAAAAGTGCCAAAGTTGGCCGGTAAGAAAAAACCCACTAACTGTAATTAGTCGAGAAGGAAAATTTACCGACCTTGGTTGGTCAGAAACATTTTATGAGTACGAGAAAGTGATCGAGCAAAATTTTTGATACTCGTAACTTTTTAAATTACTACCAAGTTGGTCGAGAAACAAAACATCATTAAGTTTGGTTAAGTTGTCAAATGATTACCACAAATTCAAACTGGTCGACAATAAGTTTTAATCAACTCTAAGTTGATCGACAAATAACACAATGTTGTTATCTTTTTAACAGATATACATATATAAAGTGTTTTACAACCACAAGGCAATGGCAATCAAGATTGCGAATAAAAATAAAAGTCTTTCATTAAATCCAAAAACAGAATACATTGAGAATGAAATACAAATTAATTATTACATCGAGATTCCTATTCCATTGGTTTCTTCCCCTCTGCTTTTGAAACAGGTTCCTCGCCAGTAGGAGGATCGTTTAAAGCATAAGGGGAGTTTATGAAATTAAGATCTTTAAGCATCCTGATGTTCATCACAGATGGTCGATCAAGTAGGTGCTCGGGGCGAGATATTTCAGCATTGGAATGGAGACTATAATCGCCGAGGTATTTGGAAATCAAACACTGAGGGATTTCCCGGGCAGGTATCCAGCTCATGTCGAGTTTGAAGGGTGGCACTGGCAAGTCGAGCAACCCAGGATTATGATAATCCCATAAGTAGTGACCTTGTTCCAGTTGCAGTACACCCAGGGCATTCAACCACCCTTGTTTGTAACCTTCATTATTCGCATTTTGGATCCGATCATCCAAATGGTAAAGAGCCTCATTGTAGCCAGCCATCCAAAATTCTCTGGGCTGCTTGTGGAATTGATAAATCAACCTTTCCAACTGCTCGTGAAGAATTTTTATAAATAGTTCTTTATTCTCCAGGGCAGACTTCTGTGCAGAAAGCTGCTCGTCCAGATTCCTGATCTTCTTAGACATATTAGCCAACGCCTGGTTCTTTGCCATCAGTTGGAAGGCCTGGTTTTCCAGAGGAGATTGAGTTCTCTGTTCCTCGACAATAATCCGAGCAGCTCTTGCTCGTCCCCGAGGAGCTCTTACTCATCCCCGAGTAGATGTAGAAGGGCCAGCTCTCCTCAAGGTTTCTATTTCATCCCTCAGGTTGGCGTTTTCGACCTCCAAGAAAGAGAATCCCTCGTCGTTCACAGGGTCCAAAGCGTTTGAGGTGGAAGCTGCAGACTTCAACTGAGACACCTCTCTTTGCAGGTTATTATTTTCCTGCTCTAACAACTCAGCTATCTGTCTGTGCTCTTCGACCTCACCCTTCAAAGTTCTCTCCCTCACATCGTAAGCAGCAAACAGTTTATCGTATCTCTTATCGGCACTAAGTTGCTGATACTTCTTCCCATATCCTTCGTGGAAAAGGGCTGTAGATTCATTATATTGTTGTTGAAGCTCTTCAAGAGTCCCTTGGAGAACTTCAATCATTTCATAATATGCTATATTGTTAGCCACTGCACGATCAAGCAGGCACTTCAAATACTGGTAGGCTAAAATTGCTTGCTCTGAAGCACCTTGACCGAGGATGTCAACGATTTGTGCTACACTCATATCTGTATGACCAGCTTTGAAGTACTCATTGCATTGCCTCAATAATTTTGTATCATGAGCAGACAATAACTCCATCCTGGCCATAAACTAGTAAAGGAAAAGAAAGCAAGAATCAATAAGAGTTCAAACCGAGCATGAAGAAGAGAAACAACAGTATGAATAGGCGAAACTTCAAATTTTATTACATCATAAAGGGGAAGTACAAAATTCAGAGTTACATTTGATAAAGAAAAATAAACAGAGAGAAAAATCCGAACAACTCTACACCTTTTCCTTGTCTCCCAAAACTTTCTCGGGAGGCTGGGACAAGGAGGTAGGTTGCTCGGATGGAACAGATGGTTGCTCGGGGAGTGCTGGAAGTTGCTCGTTCGAAATAATGGATGGTTGAAGTTGTTTGCTGGTCGTCTGGATAGCTGGAGAATGAGGAATTTGATCTCCCATCACCATGGAGGATTCCTCAGAGGCGGCTTCATCGTCTTCTTCTTCTTCAGGAGTTGGAGGGGGGCCCGGGATGTGTCGCTGAAACAGGTCAGAATTTTCATCGACCTTCATCTCTTGCAGAGCAGCGACCCATCCATCCCTAAAGTATTTGTGGCTACCATATTCCACCTACGACATCATGGCAGCCAGACCTTTATTCCACCCCTTATCCCAGCCAGTGCTGAAAGACTTTTTTACAGCCAACTTCCTTTTCGCTTTTTCCAAGGAAAGCTTCTCGGAAAGAAGATCCTCGGCAGCCTTCATCTTATTCTCTATTTCTTCCTTTTGACGACCTACTTCACGAAGTCGTCCCAACTCTTCTTCAACATTTTTGAGATTACTTTCAAACTCCTTAGCATTTTCAGCCCAACTCTTCTTCAGCATTTTTTAGCTTACTTTCAAACTCCTTAGCATTTTTGAGCTTTTCATCGAGCTTTTTATTCTTCTCTTCTCATCTTTTTACTTTTTTCTCCAAACCTTTGGACACTTCAACAGCTTGGTTTCTCTCCTGCTCGGTGGAACCAAGTTTCTCCTCCCAAACAGCCTTATCATCATCATACTTCTGACGAGAATCTTTCAAAGACTGCGTCAGGCCCACCAAAGCTTCCTCTACACCAGACGAGGAGCTTGAAGCTTTAATAGATTCATCTTTCTTTAAAATGGTATTAAAACAGGTCACCAACTGGGAAAAGAAAATGATATCAAGTCAGTACACAGATGTAACAAGGGAAAAATGAAAGTTGAGGACAATGATACTTACAGAAGCTATATGACGAGAAGCTAATGAGGTAACCATGTCCCGAGAAAGGTTTTCTTCCATACCTTGGATCTCGGGAATGATCCAAGACTTCACCGAGCTCATGGCAGAGCTCAGGGCAACAAAAGTGGGAACACCACTTCCAGTAATCGGGGGCTGACAGATGGATTCAGCCAAATTGATCGAGGAGCTCTTCTTCAGCTTCCTCGGGGGAACAAGAATGGTCTCAACTAACGATGTAGTCTTAGTCGGAGAGATAACAATCACCTCGCTTGGAACAGCGGCCTTGCTTGGAGCCACTGGGGGCTTCTCGACAACTTTCACAGTAGTAGCCGTAGGGGGTGCATCAATATTCTTTGTCCCCTCTTCTGGAACATCATGTTTACTTCTATTTGCCTCTCCAGCAACAGAGGCAGATTTCTCGAAGATGGAAGGAGCTCTTCTTTTCTTCATTCTTTCACTCAGAGGGATATGAGACTCAGGCGAAGAACTTGCAGAAGCAGGTACTGGTTCTACCTCACTTATCACCGGACGAGCAGTAAAAGATGAGGTGTAACTCTTATACTGCAACAAATATGAAGCTGACCTGATATGCTCGTCAGCAACAGTCTGATGCAAACTCCAGATAAGTTTTAGATGTGTTAAATTAACTTCTGTCTCTTTTGGAGACTTTCTTTTGCTGTCAACTGCAAATAAATGAAAATTAAAATATCAATGACACATTTTATCAAACACAAAGGAAGCATAATTTCAAAAAAAAATATAAAAAAAAATAACCTATCCCATTGCGATAGGGAGGACATATAGGACCCTGGTACACATCATTTCCAGTTAATGGAGGGTGTTGCCAATTTTTCATAACAACCCCGTGCTCGAAGTAGTCCTTATTGGCATCTGGGAGATTGACCACTAAAGCCCTATTTAAAAACCTAGTTTTTAAATAAAAAGTATTGTCACCAACAGCCCATCTATAACAGAACATAATTTCTAGAATTCCTATACGAGTTCCATGAATTTGATTTAATCTATGAACTCCGTAAACTATTCTCCACGTATTGGGGGCTATTCTTGCAGGAACCACGTCAAAATATTGACAAAATTCCAGACATAAAGGGTTTGGGGGAAAAGAAAAGCCACATTCAGCGTCAAAGAGACTGGGGAACCAATGTCCCTCAGCAAAACGAAAATAATTTGAAGGCTCAGAAATTTCCTCCAAAATAACCCATGAAGGAATAGAGAAATCAGAACGAAACTTATCAAGCGACTCTACAGGGTAGACCATGATGAGTAAAGGAAATCAAAGAGAAGGAAGAAGATATTACAGGAAAAAGGATGAGTCTGTTGACAACGAATGATGAAAGGGATGAACGCACAGGAGAGAGAGACAATGGAAAACTCAAAAAGACGATTTTGAAAAAGTAGAAGACGAGGGGATTTTCTGCAACGCTTAAATACCCTGTCTTGGGAATGGGTAAAGATAATGATTACAAAAAGAGACGGTTACGTTACCAAGCGGCTAAAAAGACAAAAAGGGCGCGGGAATCGGAGCGGTTATAAAAATTCAAAAAAGTCCGATTCTACGAATTTTGAAGGAGAAATAAATACAAAAGAAAATACTCCTAAATTTCAGGATGACCATTTAAAACCGTCATATTTCGAGAAAGAATGTTCCACACTCCTCAAATTTCGAACTGTGAAACATTGGGGGCTTCCGTTGATACCAAATTTAGTCTGCTAACATGGCTCAATTGAGTGAAGACACGTGGCAATCTGCGTGGCAATAACAAACACTTCCAAACAACACCTTGACCCACTCAGATGCTCCGAGCAATAGATGCTCTCCGAGGAACCATACTGCAACGAGGAACTCTGCTTCCCCGATCAATGCAGACGCTCCGACCAACAAGAGTTCTCCAAGGAACTTTAATACACCGAGCAACTTATGAGTACCGAGCTACTTAGGCGGTCCGAGCTGCACCTCGAACAGAGCATTAATAGCAGGATAACCCAACAGATTAACTGCGCATTAAATGCTTATTATTATCACACTGATGTATACGCCTAATGGACAACTATGTATTATCCTTTCACATGTACAGCCTGATGGCTATAAATACATTGTATCATCCTCATTGGAAGGGGACCGGAAAATTCTTGACTAAACTTGTAATCAAGAATTCCCAAACACTCGGCAATAATAGAAACAATGGACGTAGGCCATTCTTACAAGGCTGAACCACTTTAAAATCTCTTTGTCTCATTTTATTTTATCTGTTATTAAATAATTAGATATAATCTAATTTTTTACATCAACACCGTTTTTAATATTATAAAATTTTGTTAAGAGAATGTTTTACAAATTTTTTGAAAAATCGTAATATAAAAATATTGTAAAAATAGTTTTTACATTTTTAAAATTGTTTTGAATATAATATAAAAACAGTTTTAAAGTTTAAAAACAAAATTAAAAAAAATATTTAAAATAGTTAAAAAAAACTGTTGTGAATATTTAAAAATTGTTTTGTAATGTTTTAAAAACTGTTTTTAATATTATAAAACATTGTTAAGAAAATGTTTTCCAATTTTTTTTTTAAATCGTAATATAAAAATATTGTAAAAACTGTTTTTAACATTTTTGAATATAATATAAAATCTGTTTTTAAATAAATTCATTGGATTGACTTTAATTCGCCTAATGATTGTTTGATAGCCTCATGTGAAAAAAACTAAGGAAAAATTTGCCGCAAATTTTTCCTTGCCCACTGTTTTGCTCATTGTCAACCAAACGGACCCTAAATGTCCAATTTTTTCACCTCCAACTAAAATAAATACATTTGATAACAACAAAAAGTTATATTTTCAATAAAAAACTATTTTTTATAAATAATAAAAAAAACTATTTATAAAACGTAAAATCTTATCTATTTGTTTTATTAAAAAAACTGTGTATAAAACGTAAAATTTATTTTTCTTAAGAGACTCTTTTCTTAAAAAAGTGTTTTTTTTTATTTACAAATTTTATTTTTTGTTAAAAATTGTTTTTTTGTACTATATTAAAACTAATCTTTTTACTATTTTGAAAAAATATTGTCCGCAACAGCGGTATGTATCTGGGGTCCGACCACCTATAAATACTGCTGGCGCGGAGCATTTTTTCTAATATGTTGATCCACGCCAACGGTATGTATAAGTGGTCGGACTGCCTATACATACCGCTGACGTAGACCATTTTTTTATATAGTCAAACGATTATTTTTAAAATAGTAAAAGAAACAGTTTTTACCTAAAAAAATAAATAACGAAACAATTTTTTTAAATAAATAAAAGAAACAGTTTTTAACTAGAAATGATAAAAAGAATGTCCATTTTTTTAAATAAATAATGAAACCGTTTTTTATCAACGTCCATTTAAATAAAAAATAATATGTTTTTTTATAAATAACAAAACGTTTTTAAAATGAAAAAATTACTTTTATAATTTTATATTTTCAGAATATTAAAATTTTAATTTTCTAGAATATTAAAATTTTTATTTTCAAAATATTATGTTTTTATTTTTTTCATAATATTACGTTTTTTTTTAGTAATAGATTTTTGGGCAAAAGATTATATTTGTTCAAATCATATATGCATAGAGGATCTTTTGATCTTTTAGTGTTTAAATATTGAAAAGAGTGTGGGGGAAGACATAGAGGATGTAGGAATAACTATTCCATTTTTTATTTATTTTTATAATTTTTAATTATTTAAATTATTTTTAAAAAAACTATTTTTTAAAATTTTAAGATTTTTTTATTTTTTTTAAATAAAAAATGAAATTTAAAAAAAAATATTTAAATGAATATTTAATGATCGTATTAATTGAGAGGGAGAAATGAATGTGTGATAGTTGTAAGTGGAAATAAGATAGGTTAGTATGGTAATAAGATAAATTATATTATTTTCACTTGCTCAATTATTCTTTTTACTCATGATTTAAAATGGTTAAAGTTTCACATCACTTTTCAACATATTCATTTTATTTCACCGTGTTAAATGTCCAACCAAACACATATTTTATCTCGGTGAATTATTTTTTAATCGGGTAAAAAATATTTCACAACGAACCAAACGGACCCAAAAAGAAGTTTATTTAAGAGCTACTTAAGCGTTCCAAAGTTTGTTTTTAATTTTTGATTGTTTTGCACAAAAAAAACATTATTTGATCGACGTCCACCTAGCGCGGTACTGAGGTATCCCTAATCATGTTGATAACTGAGGAGGCATCTCTCAATGAGCCATCCATTTCGACCTAGGGTGTCATCCTTTAGACACTAGAATTGTGCCTCTATGATGCGTCCATGCATTATGGTTATCCCCCATGCCCTCTCCCGAGAGCATGTTACCTTGCCTCAAAACCTTCATTAGGAACTTCTTGATCCCACTATTTTTCAGAAAGGTACTCAGCGTGGCACATTCCATCAATCCACCTTAACTATGTTGTGGGCATAATGCCCTCATCTTTAGTGAACATGCAAGTAATGCTCCCTTCTCACCACAATAAGGCCATCTCGAATGGGAGATGTAAAAGACTAATTGTGGATTGTTTTGGTTCATAATGAGTATCAAAAAATCAATTTTCGGTGAGAGAAAACGTTACAAGAATGTAAAACTACATCGTCGAAAGATGATGTGTAAATGAGACCCACGGCTTGGACAATCGTCCGTCTAAGGCTGTCAAACGGTAACCATTTATCCGTCCAAGCATTTTAATTAATTTCCTACCAATCTAAGGTTGCCACATCATCATTTATTCACCTGTCCAAGCTTTGGACGGCTAAGAGTCTCCCGTCCAAGGTTGCCACATCCTATTTTAGCTTTCCAATTACATTGTCCCATTGTGAATAATCTTTTAACAATCTAAACCAAAAGATGTAATTAAGCCTCTCCCATTGGAGATGGCCTAAATTTCCAATTACTGCCTCAAACTTCATTGTGATGGAACATGGAAGTAGTGGCTAGACCGGCAATTATAAATACCACACTTGAATTTTTGTTCACAATGATCATGTTGCTCAAAGAGACTTTATCTCAACTAATATCATTTCTAAATTAGAAAATCAATGATCATGAATTTTAAAAATGTGTTTTGTACAAGGTTCTAAAAAACGCAGAGCGTGATCGAGGTGTGGAAGACAAGTCTTAACCCTAGGCGGCCTTAGGCATAAAAAGACGTGAAAAGGTATTTAGGCCTTCTTAATATATTTTAATACTTTTTAACCATAACAAGGCTATTAAAATACTAAAATTGTACATATCATAAAAATATGCCTGAATATATGCAATTTAAAAAACTATTTGATTATTTTGGATGAGATAATGGTCCGGTTTGTAAAAAAATTATTTAAAAGGCGATATCGTTTCAGTAAAGCATTGTTGTTTTTAGAAAAAAGTGCGCCTTAAGGGTTTTACCAAGAATAATGTGTAAAAAGCGTAAGGTGGTGCGTTTCTCCCAAACTTCAACCCTAGACGGATTTTTTTAGAACAGTGATTTTGTAGTTTTGGAATTTTGCATTTTAGAATGTACCAAAATAAAAACTAGAATATTTTGTTTTCAAATAACATAATATTGCAAACACTTTGTGATGTTTATTGTACTATTTTGTTTGAAAATATCTTAAGAGTCTCTATATTATGTTCTTTGTAACTAATCCTTACATTTCATCCAAAAATAAAAAGAAATCATTGCGATTAAGCTTTAGACTTTTAACAATGTTAGATTTAAGATGCCAATGGATGGCTCTCTCGAAAGTGTATGTATGTGAGAGAGAGGGATAACTCAATTATATTCAATAAATAAAGGGCTTAATAATATGTGCTTTAAAGTCACACACTAAGAGCAGAATAACAGTAAAAATATTTTGCCAATATATAATTAATAGGCATGGACAATTATACAAAACTCTCGTTCCTACTATTTTGAGGCTCAAATCATGTATCTTAAAGACGCATATTATCATTTTCTATATAATATAAATGTAATATGGTATAATAAACTAATATATATATATATATATATATATATATATATATATATATATATATATATATATATATATGGCTATTAAAAATAAAATCACTATTAACACTAAATAATTTAAATAAGATCTTCATAACATGTACTCTACCGCACACACTAAGAATATCAAAATAATAACAAATGAATTTCATACATATGTTTATTACGAGACGAAACAATTATATAAAACTTTTATACTTAATATTTTAAAATTTAAAATTTAATATATGTACTTTAAAAATACATAGTTATTATCTTTTATTTAAATATAGCGTTTTTCTATTTGCACATAGGATTTTTGTACATAGGATGTACATAGTGACGTGGCCATGTAGTTTCTTTCTTTTTTTTTCCCTAACATTTTTGTTCTTTTGTATTTAATAATGGATATAAAAATAATTTTTAATATAAAAAAACAGTTTTATATTAATATAAAAAACAGTTTTTTTATTGAAAGTAAACAGTTTTTATTAAAATTTAAAAAATATTTTTTTAAACCAAAAGTAAACCAAAAAAAGAGTAAAACTTGTTTTTATTTTAAATAAAAACAAAAAATTTGCATTTTCAATAAAAAGTTTTTTTTTAAAAACTGTTTTTAATAAAAGTATGAAAAATTATTTTTTAAACATTGAAGCGGATCCACGTCATTTAAACTTTTTTTTTAAAATGACTATTATTTAAAATACAAATTTTCAAGAAAAGTCATTCTTTTTTAAAAAAATAGTGTAATGTTTTTTTTAAACATTAATAAAAAGTTAAAAACATATGAAAAATTGCATTCATTTTTTTTTTAATTAAAAATATGAAAAACTATCATCGCGATTGGTTAGTGCCGCTGGCGCGGATCCACATCATCATCGCGATTGGTTAGTGCCGCTGGCACGCACACATCTCCGCGATTGTTAGTGCCGCTGGCGCGACCCATATCATCATCGCGATTGGTTAGTGCATCTAGCACGGATCCACCTCATTTAATAAAATGACTTTTACTGAAAATACAAATTTTGAGTAAAAGTCATTTTAAAAAAATAGTGAAATATTTTATTTTTTTTTGAAACAGTTATAAAAAGGATTTTTTTTTTTTTGAAAAATACAGTTTAAAAAAAAGTTTTTACCAAAAATCCAAAATTTTAGTTTTTATTTTAAAAAAAAGAGTTACACAAATCTTAATAAAAATATTCATTAACTATTTCTTTTATTTTTATTTTTTTAGTGATTGGTACAATCTATGTACAAAAATCTCGGTACAAATAGAATTTTTCTTAAATATAATACAAAAGTGATACAGCAGGGTTGAAATAGTTGCTGATTTTTGATTTTAAGGATTCATAAACTCGGTGACAGAAAATTACGAGTCTGTTAAGTGTTTTTTTGTGGTTTTATCGTTTTGTGGGAGGGGTTTGGTAATACGAGTGGAATGTGACGAAATGGGATGGTAGCGGTGGGGGATGTGTATTAAATGTGAAAGAGATGTGAGCGTCTGAACCATGTCAGGGCACTGCTCTGCTTTCGTATCCTACAAGATTTATATGAACATCACAACAGTCTCCTCGAACCGATAAATATGGACAGCACACCACCCACATGTTGTGCGGTTACTATTGACAGCATCCTACCGATAAAATATGGAACCTTATGTTAATACCTAATGTACTTTATTTAATATATATTGATGATATTTAGAATAATTTTTAGTCGGATTCATATTATAGTATAAATAAATAAATTAGTATTAATATTAAATTCATATTAACATTCGGTGTGTCTAATATTTTTTTTACTAAAAGGGTGCTCATAATTTGAGTCTAAAGCACGCGTTAATAACTTAAAAATAATAAAGATAAAATTTTTACATATATTTAATAGGGTGCAACTAAGGCACTCTTTAAGAATTCTGAGGCGCTCCGATCTTTTTTAAAACTTTGCAAATGACAATAAAATCCTTGCACCATAATACATCAGCCTCTCTTTCTCTCTCTCCTCCAATTTGAAGTCATGTATAATTCAAATTAAAATGGATCTCGATAAACATAAAATAGTATGTATTTCAGATATTGAACAAAAATTCTTCCTCTCATAGTAGTGCTGCTTTTATTGAATTCTTTAATATTTTATTGTATAATAGTTGAACTTAAGATCACAAAAATAAAAAATAAAAATGAAAGAAAATAAGTATTATTCATGAAAAAAAATCTCCATTTGATTCAACAAATTCTAATTTATTTTGGTTCCTATATATATTAATATTTCCATTATTATATATTTAAGGATTATTTTGAGTTTTTCCCCGCTTTTTGTGACTAGTTTTGCAATTCACCCTCATTTTTTTAAAAATTTGCAATACACTCAAATTCTGTTAACTTTCCATCTAAATCATTAGTACTATTTACATTTTGTGTTTTCCGCTTATTTTATTTACCAGTTTTGAGAAAGATCCCAATTTTTAAAAAATTATTTCAATCCCAAATTATTAGTAGTCCAATTTTTTTATGTAAATAAACTTCGTCGGAAGATGTCTAAAAAAAATCGAAACTTTTTCAAAAAAAGGAAAATAAATAAATAAATAAATAAAAGGAAAAAAATCATAAATGGAAAATTTCTAATCGACATCTATTAAAAAGTCGGAATATTATAAATTCAAATAAGTAAAATATATCAAAATACATATCGTTATAAAAATATGTTTTTCAATAAAATAGCCATCTTGATATTTAAAAAAATTATTACAATTTGACATTAATAAATTGTACCCAATCTTTATTTATAGAAAAAAAATAAAACATTAAATATAAATAAAGTTTGGTTTTATAACAAACATACATTTTTTTATCTAAAAAAGTCAAAAAAGTTTTTTTTTAAATAGTTGTGTTTTAAAACAGTTTTTAACTGTTTTAAAACTATTTTGACTGTTTTAAAAGCAATTTTTTTTTAAATTATAACTGTTTTCATAGCTTATATTAAAAAAATATTGTTTAGTCAAAATAAAAAACTATTTTTTTTATAAAAAGATATTTTCCTCGAAAAACTGTTTTTATATAAAATGTTTTTATTGCAAACAACTTTACTGTTTTTATATAAAATAATGTATGTTTGTTATAAAACCAAATTTATTTATATTTATTTTTTTAATACATATGGATCGTGTTGTACTTTATTTGGATCGTGTTTGTGTTTGATAAACAAATGATTTTGTGTCGTGTTGATTTTACTTGGATTGTGTTCGTGCTAAATAAACAAAAACAAGATTGCATGTCGTGTTTTTATTTCATGTTCTCTCTCTCTCCTACTTAGATTTTAATTTATTTAGTTTTTAACTATATGTGAAATCAAATTCCCATTTTTGACTTGCATTTTTATTTTATTTTGGAAAACCTTAATTTTTGGTTTTGAATAAGTTGGGCATTTGGAATAAGAATCGAAAAATCAAGAACACCAATTTATCAAAAACATTTTGTTACTTATAAAAAAAATTATTAATCTTGTTTATAAATGGACGTTATTAAAAAAAATGTAGTATTCTAGAAATAAAAAAGCATAATATTTCGAATATAGAAAATCCTAATATTTTAGAAAATTAAAATATTAATATTTTGAAAAATAAATATCTTAAAAAGTCAGTTTTTTATTTATTAAAATGGATGTTCTTTTAAAAAAAAATGTTTCGTTATTTATTTATTTTAAAAAATAATCTTTTATTAAAAAAAACTTATTTAATTTTTTTCTATTAAAATGCAAGTTAACTAAAGTATGGATGAGTTGGAGAGCAAGGACATTTTTGTCTTTCTGTTATGTTGTGGAGCAAAGTGGAGTGCTAGAATTTTTTTTTGGAGTGGGAAAAGCCCTACCCTATTTAATAAAAAATAAATATTTATGTAAAACTTTAATAATTATTATTTTGAGGCTCAAAATATATATCCTAAAGACACATTTTATTATTTTCTTTACTAAAAAATCATAATAATCCTAGTTATTCATTCATTGAAATGTTTCACCGAAGCACCACTCAATGCGTTCATAACCAATTTTCCTTCGAAAACCAATCGCGAGTTTAGTTTAACCTTTGCAAGAGAGAGAGAGAGAGAGAGAGAGAGAGAGAGAGAAGCATAAAATGAGTTTTTTTCCTTCTTTTTAAGTCTCTAAGGATATTTCAATAAATTATCATGAATTAACAATTAAAATTTAATTAATTAATGGACCACTCTAAAATTGGGGGTTAATTCACTAAAACTTTCAAGGTGAGGTCAATCCCTGAAGTGACAAAAAATTTGAGTGCCAAAGCTCATTATATTGGGGTTATATTGGGTTCGGAGCTATCTATAATTATAAGCCGATTCTCATTTTCGATTCATTAATTGTGACTCGCTCATATGTCACATTTGTATTAACCCATGTTTGGACCACATTGACGTTGGATCTGAACACGAATCAATAGGGATGCGACATATCAACGAGTTACATCCATTAAATTAGAAATAAGAGTCGGCATAGAAGAATTATAGACTTATTTATTTTAACCCTGACATGTGATCTTTTTGGCTTTGACTCACATTTAATCTGTGACCTAATTATCAGTCCCCTCAATAGATTAGTGTCCATACTTCACACTACCTATTAGAGATCGTACCTTACTGGTGTCCATACGTCACATTACCTGTTAGAGGTCGTACTTTGGTGCGAGGGCAAATGCCCTTGACAAAACTACGGTTGATCTTGAGTTCGACACATGGGAGCTGCATCTCCATAAATGGGGGTAAGGTCAGTCAACATTCGCATTTTCCAGTCCATACAATTAAACGAGAACATTGTGCACTAAATATGACATTTTAATTTCACACAATCTGTCATTAAATAGTTACAAGTATAATTTAGATTTTGGTACACAAAAATTTGGGATCAATAAAAAAACTATATTTTTGTTGTAGTGAGAGACACACATGTATGATATTTATAATATAAAAGTTTAATAAATTCGGAAACCATTTTGAAAGCATGAAAATCATATCAATTTTTAAGAATCATGTTAATTTATTACTTAAAAGTTTTAACAATTGATGGGGTAAAGTCAGTCGACATCTACATCGCTCAAACTCTGTTGTTAAACAGGAGTCTTGTGCACTAAGTACCACCAATGTCAATTTATTGTCTAAAAATTTTAACAATTGATTATTTCTCAAATATTTTTTTTAATAATGTATTTTCAAATTACTCTAACAAACTATTAATTCTAGAAGAAAGAAAACAAATAGAACTCTTTATTCTTATAAATGCAACAAAAATACTTTATACTCTTTTGTCGAATGCAACACGAACTCAAGAAGGATGATGGAATAAATATAAAAAAATAGATAAGGAATAAGGGCATGATTTATCATAGTGGATAAAATGAGTTAATCTAATTAATAAATCCTGAAATTAATGGAATACACAAAATAAATTCCAAATTCTGAAGGAAGTAAAACAAATTTCCCAACCTACAAATTTCCCTACCTGAATACCTATTTAATATTGTTCAAAGATATTTTAAAGAATGAAAAATTGGTTTAAATATTATATAAAATAATTAAGGGTCCATTTGATAGCACAACAATTCCAAGGCAAATTCCCAAAAGTTGGAAATTTTTATAAATTTTCAGCTTTTAGGTTGTTTGATAGCCTTAATTTGCCTTGGAATTTGTTTTTCACATACAGCACCCCTTAAGTACAATTTGCCATATTTGGATGGAATCCAATTCTTTTTTTTTTTTTTGGGGGGGGGGGGGGGGGTTGTTCAAGTTTTTGTTTACTGCCTTTAGGTGGCAAATCACTCAAAATCAATTTTTTTAAACTCTATATATTTCATAAATATATAAATATATATTGTTCATTAATTATATATATATATATATATATATATATATATTTCGTAAACAAATTTTCCTCATTTAGATCTATTTTCACCTCTTGTGTTTGATTGAATATGTGAAAAATGATGATTTTTCAACTTGTATCAAACAAACACAAGTTGAAAAATATTTATTTGCCTTGAAATTAAGTTCCCTAGAATCAAATGACTTGGAATCATTTGCATTTCCTCACTTTTCTATCAAACGGACTCTAATATCATATAGTTTATGTGGTGACAATTATTATGCAACACAAATAAATATGAAAGAGGTAACAACCAAGAAGAGATAAATAAAATGCCAATCACACAACAACGGGTATACGTGGTTCAGCAAAGATGTGCCTACGTCCACGGTGGTTCAGTCAGTGTTATTTCTCTATATTCTGAAGAATAAGTACAGAGAATACAACTTGTCCTTTGCCCCGGACTTAGGGTTTAATTTATACATGTATATGTTGGTTAGTGGGGGTGATGGGTTCCTCCTTATTAGCCATCTCCCCTGTAACTTTCTTACATGGGATCGCGCTTCCCCACAACTTCTCTTTATGGGATCGTGGAGTAATCGGATCAATACAAAAGGTGATGGGCCTGGGCTTTGGGCCCCTAAGGCGAGGCTACTCGTCCAGGCCTATAATGCTAAATTCAGGGTACCCACAATTGCCCCTAAATTTGTTGGGCCATTTCTATGGGTCCAATGAATTTAAATGATCAGCTATTATGGTTGATTTCTTCGAAAACTGTGACGTTGCTTTGGCGGCACCCGCTTCGCTATCCGTGCGCTATGATTAGAGTTGAAGGCTTGTTGGAATAAGGCACATTTCTTTTCATCGCTTCAGCTTTTCCAACAATCTTCTATCTTCTGAGAACTCTTACGCTTTGTACCTTCTGTTTTCGATCTCTACTTTCGTCGCTTCTTCGCCATTTGACCTGATCTTCTGTCTTGTAAGTCTCTCGTGCTCTTTGCATTTTCTCTTTGGTTTGTAGTTTTTCTTGTATTTTCCAATGGCGAAGATTGGAAATAGGTCAGTAACTGAGTTTAGAAAATTCTACAGTATTCCTGAGTGGGTAGAGATTGAGTGTTGTGCCTCGCCTCCTAGGAACGTTAGGGATATAGAGGATGCACATTGGATTCACGTCATGTTGCTCTCCCAGGGGGGACTTACCTTTCCCCCTAATGATCTGTTTCTGCACTTCTTTAGCTATTTTAGTATTGTGCCTGCACAATGTTCGCCCAACGTATGGAAAATAGTGAACGACGTGCATAGGATAAATCAATTGTATGGCACAAGGTTAGGGCTTGCCGAGGTCTGCTTTTGTTACTCCTTTTCTCGAACGAGTTCAGGTGTTTTGTACCTTAAGGCTAGGAGCCCTGATAGGGTATTAGTAGTAAATTTACCTGATTCCCATAAGGACTACTGGCAAGAAGGTTTTCTTGTTAGGAATTGGCAACTTTCCCCCCAATTTGAAGGGTCGAGGTCTGGGAGGTTCACTGTTCCCTTTTATGGGGAAGAATATATAGGTAGATGTCAGATTATTGTTTCAACCTTTGCTGACTTGTGATTTTTCTAACATCTCCTTGCTTTTTCTTTCACAGCGAGGACAAAGAACTTGGAGCCTGCTCTCAACGAGGTTCGTATCTCGGAACTGGTGAAAGCTTGGAACATCAAGGAACCTTTGGGTGACGACGAGCATCCTAGGTCTGCTACTTTTCTGCTTGAATACAAGAACACATGCTCCAGCTTCATAGCCCGACCTGTGGATAGTGTTCCAGACTTTGACTCTTTCGAAGAGATTTCGGCTGAGCCCATCCATTTGGACGAAGAAGAGAGCAGCTCGGAGAGTGAGCCTGCAGGCGTTGTGAGTAATTTGGGTGCAGGCAGTGCTGACAGTAGCAGTTCTTCTGAAGGGGATTCCGAGGCTCGAGACTCGTCGAGCACTACCAGCAGTTCTGGTGAAGAGATGCCTCCCAGGAAGAATTTTATCAGAGATGATGATGATGATGATGATGATGATGATGATGATGATGATGATGTGCTTCTTGCACAGAGGTCCAAGAAATCGAAGACTGCCTCCGGGGCCATAGCTACTGGTTCTCGACCTTCTTCTCAGGAGCAAGAGAAGAAGAAGAGAGAGAAGGAGCAGGCGAGAGAGAGAGAAGAAAAAGGAGGAGGAGAGGAAGAAGGTGGAAGAGAAAAAGAAGGTGGAGGAGAGAAAGAGAAGGAAGAGAGGAAAAGAGGAGGAGAGGAGGAAGATGGAATTGAGGACCAAAATTGGTCAAGCCCTGGTCCCAGTGTCTGCCTTGCCTGAGGGGGCTTCGGTGGCCACCTCTCCTCAGCTTGCCCCTGCGCTGCTCGAGAGAGAAGTCCTCCCTGCAGATCGTGAGAGGGCATTGGGGTCCGATCAACTGGCTTTGCAAGCTAGCCAGAGGCTTGCCTTGGTAAGGTTCCCTTCTAATTCTCAATTTCTTTTAACAAATTTTGATGGTTTCTTCTTCTTGATCCCTTCCTTATTCTTTGCAGTTTGTGACCGACTTCGCTGTGCTTTATCGCTCTCGCGATGAGCTGATGAGAAGGAATGGCGAGCTGGAGAAGTAAAAATCTGTCCTGGTAGCCAGGGGGTCTCAACTGGAGGCCGATCTGAAGGCTGCTGATGCAGCTCGAGCTTCATCTGACTTGGCTCTTGTTAATTCTGCTCGCGAGAGAGATGATGCGGTCAGGGAGCTTGGGGAGCTGAGGAAGGCGTATGACCTGGTGTGCTCGAGCAAGCTAGACCTTGCAGAGAAGAACAGGGTTCTGGCCGAGCAACTGGAGGCGGAGAAAGCCCAAGCAGCCACTCTTAAGGAAGATTCGTACAACTCTGGCTGGGCTGCTGCGTATGAGGACGCCGAGGTTCAAATAGGCTATATAAGCCGTCTGAACTTCAAGAAAGGGTGGAATAAGGCTCTCGTGGCTGCTGGGGTGGACGTTGCATCCCCACTCTTTGACGAGCATGATCCAGGGCCAAAGCCAGTCGTGGATGAGGACCCAGCCCCAACTGCTGAAGGCACTGATCCTATCTCTCAGGCGACTTCTACTGATGCTCCTTTGGTCGAGAGGACAGGGGACACCCCTGCAGAGGGTAATGCCCCTGTTGATGCTGATAAGGACAAGGGACCATCCGCCTCTGGGCCACCCGAGGTTGCTAATTCATAGAGTTTCTTTGTAATTTTTTTTTGATCTGATGTAACCTCGTTCATTATCAATGAAAAGACTTCATTTTTATTTATGCTGATCTCTTTCTTTTCTTTTTCTTTTACTTGTAGTTTGTTGATGTGGATGACTATATTCCTGTTACCTCCCAACTAGGTAGGACTCTTGGACCTAATGCAAGCCCTGCAGTTCGCCAGGCCTTTGCTAGGCTTTGCAGGTTCGCTAAGTCAAGGAACCAAAAATATAAGGATCAATCCGAGCTAGTGGCCAAGTTGAAGGACAGGCTCCAGGAAATGGAAGAGATCGGTGCTTCAGTGCAAGAAGAAGTTAGCGAGCTGAGAGCGAAGTTACTGGAGGCCACCGAGATCAACCAAGTTGGGGAGTTTCTGCAGCGGGAGAATGAAGACCTGAGGCAGGAGGTCTCGAAGCTTAAGGAGCATTCGCCGAGCATCGTTTCGGCAGTCCTACAAGGCTCCTCTTCGTCATGAGCTACTCGGACTCCCCTCCCGCGTGCTGGTAGGAGTGCCAGGGGTAGGAATAGGGAAGTCGAGGAACAGCGTGAGAGGGAAATGGAGGAGCTGCGCGGCGATGTTCGGCGAGCTTATGTGACTGCTGCTGGGCTCCAGAGGGATGTTACCCGACTGCGACATCTATTCAAGAAGGGCCCTCGCCAAGTGTGGTCTGATGGCTATGATCAGGGCTGGCTGGATTCTCCCACAAGATTATCAGAGTTCGAGGAGCTCTCCTTCATCAGGGGGTGGTTGAGTTCTCTCAAAGAGCTGTAGGTCCCGAGGAACTTGACGTTGTGGTATCGACACGAGATGTCCTCCTCTACTCTGATGCCCAATCCATTCAGGCGGGATGATCGATGGATCCCCATCGATGCTATTCCCCGACGACTATTGGAGTTGGACGCAAATGAGGTCGTGGAGGATCTCGCTCCTGCTCCTGATGATGGAAGGAGAGCTAAAGTTGCTGACTATCTTGCTCGGAGGCTTCCACCTCCTTGAGATTTTGTTTTTTAATAATTGTAAATGCTTTGGGCGAGCTTTGCCGACTAAACATGTACTATTATTGTTTGTAAATATAAAAGATTAATGGAAAGTTCGAGTTTTGGGCGATTTTGCCGACTAAACGTGTTCATCCAATCCTTTTATATTTTTGCAGCTTCACAATCCTTTTTATCTTGTCATGTGAGTGTCCGCCCAGTCCAGTATTAAGAATACCATTGTGCCCTTCCTTTACCTTTTAGGTCGTGTCGTCACACTCCCTTAGGCCTAAGTAGGGCAATTGGCGAGGACACACCTGGTATTGGATGTCTTCATCCGGTCAGGATTTTGTTCAACCAAAGTAGGTTTGATGCCTAAGGATACTCTGTAGGGCTTCATGTATTGCCATGGGCAATGCTAAGAGGTCTGTCGTGCTTCATGACGATGACCTGAGGAGGGGTGTTCCCCTGCTGTGTCAACCATTATGCCTGTGATTTGAAAAGGATGTGCAATAAGATGTAATTGTTATTTTTTTATAGAGTGATCAACTTAAAGATTTTTATTGGTGAATTGAGAAATGAACTGTCCTTTCACATAGTGAGTACAATAAAAGATCTAACAATAGAACTCCTAAAAATAGAATTTCTTGAGATTAGCTGCGTTCCATGCTCGTGGTATCTCTCTGCCCTCCATTATTTTCAAATGATAGGCACCTCGCAGGTCATCTCTAATTATCTTATAAGGTCCTTCCCAGTTCGGGCCCAGTTTACCGTCTGATGGCTTCACTGTGTTGCCCAGGACCTTTCTTAGAACATAGTCCCCAACTTTGAATTTCCTCGGATTGACCCTTTTGCTGTAGTGCTTCGCGAGTTGTTGCTGGTAGCTTGCTAGTTTTACTAGGGCAAGTTCCCTGCGCTCGTCGGCCAGGTCGAGTTCGGCGAGCAAAGCCTGATCGTTCTGACCCTGCTCGACAAGGTCGGATCTCATTGTAGGCAATCCTGCTTCTAGTGGGATGACCGCCTCCATACCATATGCTAGTGAGAATGGCGTTTCTCCTGTGGCTCGCCTAGGAGTCATTCTGTACGCCCATAGGATATGCGGTAGCTCGGTTGTCCATGCGCCTCGCTCTAACTGCTTCTTCAATCCAGCGATCACTGTCTCGTTGGAAGCCTCAGCTTGTCCGTTGCTTTGAGGGTAGGCCACCGAGCTGAAGTGGTGCCTGATCCCATGTTTGTCGCAGAAGTCTTGAAAAGGGCCACTCTCGAACTGTGTTCCATTGTCAGTGATGATGGTTCTGGGGATCCCGAATCGAGTGATTATATTTCTCCATATGAACCTCATCATGTCAGCATCTCGGATGTTCGCCAGTGGTTCTGCCTCGATCCACTTGGTAAAGTAATCAGTTGTAATCAACAGGTATTTGCGATTGCCGGCAGCGGTGGGCAGTGGTCCCACGATGTCCATTCCCCACTGGGCGAAGGGCCAGGGACTGGTCAGGGACTTTAATTCGCTGGCGGGCTGGTGGACCATGGGAGCGTGAAGTTGGCATTTTAGGCATTTGCGGACATATACCGCGGAGTCCTTTTGCATGTATGGCCACCAGTAACCTTCTTTCATTGCTCGGAAGGCTAGATACCTTCCTCCGACGTGACTTCCACAGGTTCCTTCGTGAAGCTCGTGAAGCACTACTTTGACATCGCCTGGGTGGACGCATCTAAGGTAGGGGCCGGAGAAAGATCTTTTATACAAGTCACCACCTGTGGATAAGTGAAAGCGAGCAGCTTTGACTCTTATTTGGTGGGAAGTTCTCTTATCCTCTGGGAGCGTTCCGCTCTTTAAATAATCTCTCAAGGGATCCATCCAGCTGGGGGCTGATTCCAATTGGAGTATTGGTTTTGCTTTTGTCAGCTCGCAGTTGGGGTAAATGCTTGGCCAACTGAGGAAATCGATAGGGATGATCCTTTTAAGGCTAGAGTCAACTGCCGAGCTCAGGGCTGCTAAGGCGTCAGCGTGGCTGTTTTGCCCCCTGGGAAACTGTCGGATGTTGATCTCTTCAAAGTTCGTCATTAAGTTTTTTACAAAGGAGAGGTAGGTTGCCATTCTCTCATCCTTTGCGTTATAGTCTCCACTTATCTGATTGGAAACTAGTTGCGAATCTCCGAATACCTGCAAATGCTTTGCTCTCAGAGTTTGCACCCTTTGGAGACCTGCTATCAAGGCTTCGTATTCTGCTTCGTTGTTGGAGGCTGCAAATCCCAACCTTATTCCTTACTCGAGGACTGTATTTTCTGGAGTGATGAGAACAATTCCTACTCCTGCCCCCTTTGAGTTGGAGGCTCCATCAACGAATAGTTTCCAGCCTTCCCTTGTAGCCTGGTTATTTTGTTCTGTTGGCTTAGGCTAGTCGAGAGGTTCTTCGCCTGTGAATTCAGCTATGAAATCAGCAAGGATTTGACCCTTGATAGTTGTCCTTGGTTGAAATTGGATGTCAAATCGGCCGAGCTCGACTGACCATTTAGACAGTCTGCTCGACAAATCCGCCTTCCTTAGGACAGCCTTGAGGGGGTGTGATGTAAGGACGATGATCGTATGAGCTTCGAAGTAATGCTTCAGTTTCCTCGAGGCCATTACTAGGGCGAATGCGAGCTTTTCCAATGGTAGGTAGCGCTGCTCGGCATCTAATAAGGTTTTGCTCGCGTAATAGACTGGATGTTGAATCCCTGTAACTTCACACATTAGCGCTGAGCTGACAGAATGGCTGGATACAGAGAGGTAGAGGTACAAAGAGTCCATTTGCTGTGGTATGACAAGGAGCGGTGGGGAGCTTAGGTAGGACTTGAACTCGTCTAACGCTCGTGAGCAACCTGGGGTCCATTCTACTGTTTTGCTGCCTTTTAAGAGTTGGAAGAAGGGCTTGCGTCTCTCGGAGGATTTAGAAATGAAACGATTTAGAGCAGCGAGCATTCCAGTGAGCTTCTGTACATCTCGGACTGTGTGAGGAGGTTACACTCTCTTGATTGCATCAATCTGGTCCGGATTAGCCTCTATGCCTCGCTTGCTGACCAAATACCCAAGAAACTTTCCTGACTGGACACCGAAGGAACACTTGCTCGCGTTGAGTTTCATTCGGTACTTCCTGAGGATTTCGAAGGTACTTGATAGGTCCGAGAGGTGATTTTTCTTCTCCTTGCTCTTGACGAGCATGTCGTCAATGTAGACCTCCATTGTGTTTCCCATTTGATTTTTGAACATTTTGGTAACTAGCCGCTGATAGGTTGCCCCTGTATTTTTTAGCCTAAAAGGCATGACCTTGTAACAGTATAAACCAACCGTCGTGATAAACGCCATTTTGTCCTGATCTGGGGCATACAGGGGAATCTGGTGATATCCTGAGTATGCGTCCAGGAAACTCATTCGTTCGTGAGCTGCGGTGGCGTCTACTAGTTGGTCTATTTTCGGAAGAGGGAAGCTATCCTTGGGGCAGGCTTTGTTGAGGTCAGTGAAGTCTATGCAAACTCTCCACTTCCCGTTGCTTTTTGGAACTACCACTGGGTTGGATAACCATTTGGGAAATTGCACTTCCCGTATGGACCCTGCATCCAGCAGTTTTTCGACTTCTTTTTCTATTGCTCTGGCCTTCTCGGGAGCAGTTCGTCGTGCCTTCTGCACTATCGGTTTGAATGTGGGATTGACGTGCAACCGATGGCAGACCATATTGGGATCGATTCCTGGCAGCTCATAGGGTTCCCAAGCGAAAACATCTATGTTTCTTCTGAGTAAGGTTAACAAATCCTTTTGCTCTTGGTCAGTGAGTGAGGCCCCGATCAGGAAGACTCTGCTGTTGTCGCCTTCTTTAGCAATCACTTCTACCAGGTCCTCTACAACACGCTCGGAGGGGAGGAGCCTGGTCTCTTCCACTCCGGGCCTTCCATATTTTAATTGCTATTTGGAAGGGATTGCACCTTCCTCCACTTTCTCGCTGGTTTGAACGGCTCTTTTCTCTGGCTTTGGTCGGATGGCCGCTATGAAGCACTTTCTCGCCATCGCCTGGTCGCCATGTATCTCCATCACTCCCCGCTCGGTGACATATTTGAGTTTCTAGTGGTAGGTCGAGGAGACTGCCTTCATTGCATGAAGCCATCCCCTGCCGAGGATGGCTTGATACGGTGAATCTATGTCGACCACCAAGAATTCGATCATTTTGGAAACATTTCCAGTGAGCACTGGCAGTACTATCTTGCCCAGAGGCATGGTCATCTTCCCAGCGAAGCCGACCAGAGGGACAGTGGTTCCCTTTAGGTCGGCGATGTTCAACTTCAATTTTCTGAACAGGTCGATGTACATTACTTCGGATGAGCTCCCTTGATCGACGAGCAGCCTGTCGATATCAAAGTTGGCTATCCTGAGTGTAATGACTAAGGCAAAGTGATGTGGGGTCCTTACTCCCACAAGATCTTCATCCGTGAAAACAATATGCTTGTTGTAGTTGATGTCCTCTGCTCGCCGACGTTTTCCTGCTTGTGATTTTGCTGGATCAATCTGAAAAGCTTGCATCACCGCTGTCAGCTTCTTTACCTCCATTCGAGCTGAGTTAGCCTGGATTTTCTTAACATCGGATACTCCGTGGATTACTGCGAATTCGTGTCCGGCGTCGTCTTCCAATACGTTGTCGGGTTTTGCCTCCTTGTGGACAATCACTCTCTCTACCTTCTTTTCCACAAAGTCATTCAAATGTCCGGATTGGGCCAACTCCTCGAGGTGGTATTTAAGAGCCTTGCAGTGCTCGGTCTTATGTCCTCCCTCTTTGTGGAAAGTGCATCTTAATGCATTGTTTCTTTTCGAGGGGTCTCCTCCCATTTTCCGGGGCCATTTGACGAACAGCTCATCCTTGATCTTCGTGAGAATTTTGTAAAATGGTTCTTTGAAGACAGTGTTGACCGCCTGGAACGATTTTGCAACGTCAGGGTTCCCTCCGCTTTTGGAGCCATTCTTGCCCCCACTCTTTCCTCCTTTTCTCTGGTTCTCAATTTTCTCACTTCCCTAGGTAGTGAGCTTGGCTCGACCGTTTTCTCCTATATTAAGGCGGGTGACATCTTCCACCTTTGCGTATTTCTCAATCCGGGCCATGAGGTCATCAATGGTCGTAGCTTCCTTCTTTGTCAAGGACTGGTAAAGGAGGGAAGAGCTATGTAGCCCAATTTTGAATGAAGCTACTGCCACTTCTTCCGCGCAGTCCTCGACCTCGTTGAATAACTCCCAGTACCTCTTCGCGTAGTCTCGGAGTGTCTCCTGAGGTGTTTTCTTCATTGTTAATAGAGCATCCATCCTTTTGGGGTGGGAGCTGCTGGTGATGAACCGGGCCGTAAAGAGCTCGGCCAGGGATTTGAAATTTCTGATGGATCGGTGAGGGAGTTTCTCTAACCATTTTTGGGCCACAACATGAAGGCTCGAGGGGAAATTACGGCACATAAGTGCACCTCGGTGATTCCAGAGAGTCATAGCCTGCCGGTACTGCCTGACATGATCAATGGGATCAGTCTTCCCGTCGTAAATCTTGAACCTTGGAATGGCAAACTTTTTGGGAGCCTCTTCTTCTTCAATTTCCCTCGTGAAGGGTGATTTTATCTAGGTCTTGAGGGCTCTCCTGGCGAGTTCTCTGGTCGACCTGGTACCGCGGTGGGCTGGATGTTGGTCCATTTCTCTGCGAACCAGGTTTCGTAGGTTGTCGTCGCTGCGAGCAGGGCTCTAGTAGCGGCGAGCTTTTCTTAGTTGTTCGCGGAGGTCGTCGTCTGAGTCGCCACCTTCGTACCCTTGATATTGCCGCCTAGGGCTCCTTCCCCGACTGCGAGATTTGCTCGCCTGAGGGCTAGGAGTGCGATAGGGGCGTCTCTTGGTATCAGGACGTAGTTCCTTCTCCAGTTTTTCCAGTCTTCTTTTCACGCGAGCATTCTCAGCCTCATATCTGCGAGAAGACTCCCTCTGCTCGTGGAGCCTTGCCTCGTATGCATCGATCAACCTGGATATCTGCGTGGACCTTTCTGGTCCTTGACTCTCTTCTGAGGCTATCCTTTCTAAGCAAGCCCCTTGATCTGAACGTCGGACTTCAGACCTAATCCTGCGAGGAGCAGGTGGCTTCTGAATATCTCCTGCTTGAGGAGCATTGCTGCTGTGACCAGACATCTTAGATTTTTTCTCGGCGTGGGCTCTTCTCAGGGAAAGATAAACGCTTCCCACAGACGGCGCCAATTGTGGTGACAATTATTATGCAACACAAATAAATATGAAAGAGGTAACAACCAAGAAGAGATAAATAAAATGCCAATCACACAACAACGGGTATACGTGGTTCAGCAAAGATGTGCCTACGTCCACGGTGGTTCAGTCAGTGTTATTTCTCTATATTCTGAAGAATAAGTACAGAGAATACAACTTGTCCTTTGCCTCGGACTTAGGGTTTAATTTATACATGTATATGTTGGTTAGTAGGGGTGATGGGTTCCTCCTTATTAGCCATCTCCCCTGTAACTTTCTTACATGGGATCGCGCTTCCCCACAACTTCTCTTCATGGGATCGTGGAGTAATCGGATCAATACAAAAGGTGATGGGCCTGGGCTTTGGGCCCCTAAGGCGAGGCTACTCGTCCAGGCCTATAATGCTAAATTCAGGGTACCCACAGTTTACATAACTTGAAATATTACATTTTAATTCTTTTAAAATGGTTCCCTATTTTATTCGATTAACATATGCCAAAATAATACATGTATTGAAAACATCATTTATTTTTTCATGTTTGGCCCCCAATTTTTTGGAGAAACTCAAATGATCAGCTTATGAGTTAAATGATGGGCATTATAAGGCATGGAATTTTTTTAAGTGACTAACAATTTGATCGTTCACCCATTAAAAGTGGCTTGAAAGACCAATAAAGTCAACGTTGGGATTATAATGAACTACATAAAACAAATGAGGTCAAAATCAAGATATCCCTATATTTTATCATTCTAAAAAAGGATCACATGATATTTAATGCATAAATAAATTTAAAATAATTTTAATTAAAATCTAACAAAATAATATTTAGTTTTTTGGTGACATTATTATACAAAGCCAAAATATTAGCTCAAAATCATAAGCATTATGAAACTTAACATATAATATGATATTGTCTCTTCAACATTTTGCGATGGGTTTTCGGATATGTTGTAAAAAATCATTAAATACTAGATTCAAACCCCGCACGATGCGCGGGCTAGTTAAATTGTTGAAAGCATAGAACAATATATTAAAATAAGAATATTTGTTTCAATACAGAAAGTCTTTCTTTTACCTTGTGGAGTTGACAAAATAACTAGAATTTTAAACTTTAATTAGTTGAAGGACAAACTAAAAGAAAACAAAATATAGTTACAAAACTACTTAAAATTGTCTAGAAAAATCTACAAACATACCTAAAATACTCACCTTACTCTACATTAAGTTCTATATATGTTTGAAATGATGAACTACTCACCTTCATTTTTGTTTTAAGCTTATTTTATTCATACAACCATAAGTCCACAACTGATGAAACAATATTATTTCATAACAAAGGCCCAAAAAACTTAGAAAACCTATCATCTCTAAACTGAACAAACAAACAAAAAAAGAAAAAAAGTTAATCAAATCAACCATAAAAGTGGCGAAATATAAATGAAAAAATCACAATTCTAAGAAAATAAGAATGCTAAAGCTAAAAGCGCATAAGAAAGTTTCAGTTAAGGGGTAAAAATGAAGCACCCTATATCTTTGACTCACTTGAGTCTATATTATATATGCGCTTATCTAGTTTGGAAATAGTGACAAAATGTGAGTCATACCCTAGTCTACCAAAGAACCCCAGACTCTACATGATATTTCCTCAATTAGTCTCAAAAGTATAATTCCAACATTGCACCTAGGATTACATTTCTATATTGCATTCATATCATATTAGCCGTGTGAGTATTAATTCCCATTAAAATATTTTTCTAATAAAATTTGGGATTTTTAAATAATTTTTAAGAATTTATAAACATTTTTGAAACAATTAAAATTTGGTTTTAAAATGTTTTCGGATTATTTGTAATTTCAATTAGTTTCTAAAAACCTTGGCTGGGTAGAATTCGAAAGCGGCAGAAAATTGTGTGGTACAAAATGGAATTATTAAAACTTTCAAAACACGCATTTTTTAGCCCATCTGAGCCACACACGTGTTGCATCCACAACGGTCCAGATTGCGTTTTCTTACTCTCACATTCCTGAGAATCATTACCATCCCTTGGGTCTATTTTATCTACGGTTTGCATGTTGTTTTTAACAATCCAAGTCTCAACCTTGTGGACAATCAGATGTCATTTAATTGCGGTGCGTTGTAAGCCCTTAGATTTACATCGATCAACCAGAGTTGATCTGAGCCGTTGTTTTGCTTCGAATTTCCAAAATCTTCCATCCACCAGTATAAATAGATGACCATGGTTATACGTTTACAATCTTTTGATAGTCGTGTTTTGAGAGAAAATAAGAAGAGAGAGAAAGAGAGAGAGGGAGAATCAAACCCTAATCCAAACTCTTGCAATTTTTCCTAAAAAAAAACCTTATGAGTTTGAGTGTGTTCGATCGTGTGAAGATCCATCCTCTCTGGTCTTTAATCTCTTGTCCAACTAAGTCACAAATTTGGATTTCATTTTCTTTTCATAAAAAGTGTAAATCTGAACTGTGTGTGATACAAAATACGTTTACATACTTAGTTTGATTTCTTTCTTTAAGAAATTTTCTTTTCTTGGTTGTTTTACTCTTAAATATTTATTTCAAAACCAAAACCAACAAATATTTTTATGTTTTCAGTTTCTGAGAAAAACCAGACTTAGATCTAGTTAAGATCTTGAATGGGGTTTTACACTTTCATATAATTCACATTTTGTGAAATAATTGTGTAAATAAAATAAAGAAAATTTTTAGGACCTTGACTTCTTTTGATAGCAAGGTTCCCTCGAGATCTGTGGATATAAATAAAAATCAGAAGTCTGAGATTTTTAAACAAATTGAGATTCTGAAATCACATCTGCATTTTAGGACGAAATCTTTAATTTGATAGGTATATTGTCTGTATAAGTGTGTGTGTGTATGTGTGTGTGTGTGTGTGTGTGTGTGTGTGTGTGTGTGTGTGTGTGTGTTGCATGCATGTGTTTAGGCAATTCACCACTTACACTATTCACACTACAATACTAAAGAAGTTTCGGTAGAAAGATCATTGACTTTAGAGTCGACTAAACACTAAAAAGGAGAAGAGGAACAAAGCTGGGAGAACAACTTCAATATCAGAGCCTTCAGAGAAGTCAGAATAACTTAACGGAGCTGGTATATTTTATTGACTTAGAATTGGTCTGATTGTGAGTTTAGTTTGTTATATATCTTGTAACCTATAGTCTGTTTTAGTGAATTTTTGTTTTGAGGTGTAGAGACCTCCGTGGACGTTTTCCCAATTGGATGGGGTTTTACCACGTTAAAATCTTGTGTTCTTGCATGTTTCATCTTCCTCTCATCACCTTCTATTTATGTGCTGATTTAGAAATTACTTAGTTTTATTTTTCAAAACTTGGATACTTAATAAGTGAAATATCTCGTTCATAACACTACACCAAATATGCACTATTGTCACGGTCATTGACCTTGATAAGTTGGACTTGTTAAGGTCAATAACCGTGACAATTCGGGGCGAGATAAATTTTTTTGTCACGGACGTGTCACGGTCATTGACCTTGACAAGTTCGTTAGAATTGTCAAGATAGTGTCAAGGTCATGGCCCGTGACAAGTTTAGTCACGTAAAATAACCGTGACAAACACGTGATAATATTTCAAAAATTTGTCACGGTCATTGACCGTGACAATTCTGGGCAGAATTTAAAAAATTCTGCTGGGCAGTATGGCCACTGCCACTGCCCAGCAGTATATTTGTACCTGTTATAACAACGTTGGTTGTACCTATTCAAACATCATATATCCAAATAAATTAAAGATAGTGCAAATATATATTCATGATGATATAATCCAAATATTCAAAATAGAAATAATATACATGACGATATAATCCAAATATAATTAAAATGGACAAACTTAAAAATAATGTTACTACATGTCTTGGGTAAATGTGAGGAGGTGAGTTGGCCACACGATATACGAATTGACACACCCACTAATTTACATCGTGCCGCATTGTTCATGCAACCACAATCGGGAGTTCTCCTTCCCGGGTATCACATGCGTGACGTGCACTTTGGACTCGATCCCTTGAAGCGCACGTCCATGTACTATTCCACCCTCGATGATATTCGGGTCCCTCAACCCCCGCCCTATTCGCTGTCCATCAAATACATCCAATATGAACACGCTCGGCCAACCAAGTGTCGACATCGGTCTGGGGAAGGGATCCAAATAAGGAAGTAGATCATCGAAATACGCACGTGACGGTGAAGAAGCAGCGAGGTCCATATCCTCGTCCTCCTGCGCCTCATTCTCCCGCACCTCCTCCTCCTCCACCGCCTTCTCCTTCCCTTTCCCCTTCCCCTTACGGTCTCCGCCCAACGTACGCTTCATGAATGCGTACATATCTTGGACCGTCGCCTCCAAACGGGTCAGCTTCAGGTCGTGTGAATCCACTGTTCGAGCCAACCCGGTGTCACTCGTCTCCAATCCGATGATCCTATATTTTTCCACCCGCAAGCTCACCCCCTTGTCCTCCCCTTGCGATCAGAGCCAAGCACTTGGCTGAGTGCGTCTGTGGACAAAGACGCCTTGTCAGCATCAGACTGCGACTCATGCACTTCCTTAAGCTTTGCCTGAAACGACAAAAAGCACATGATTAGTAAAATAAGTAAACTAAAAAATTATAACGTAATTAACAAAAATTAAACTGTCGGATTACTTACAATCGTGGCCGCGACGCTCGGGGACACCTCCTTGTCCTTCCCCTTTTTCGTTCGAAGAGCCACATAAGTATCGAGCCTATGTGGCTTACCCCCTGGCCCACTCCCTACCCCCTGAAATAAAATAAAGTAAGATTAGTATCGGCCCCGCAAAGTAAAATGATGAAGAATAATATATTTCTGTAGTTATAGAAAAATTAAATCTTACCTTTAACCTATGCTCCACCTCGGTGTAAGAGGTCCGTCCGGAGTAGTGCACGTCCGTCTTTTTTGCTCGATTTTCCCTCCCGATTGGCGAGATGCCAATTGTCGATCCTCAATCTCATTGTCAATGAACTTTTGCCATTGTGCCAAAGAGATCGGATCCTTGGGCGAGACGGATCCATGCCATTGTATAATGGACTCTCGTGTTTTCCCAAAGTACCGTGTCCGCATATTTTTCTTCCACGTCTTGTGTTGCTCCCTCAACTGCTCCAAGACGGAATCGCGTAGCTTTGGATCCAAGTTGAATTGTTCATGTCCAACAAATTCAATGTTAGTTGCGAATAAATATAAATATAAATATAAAATGAAATTGAAATTGAAATTGAAATTGAAATATTCATATAAATATAAATATATTACCTGTAGTGCCGCCCAAACGGCTAACTTGAGCTCATATAGCACCTCCTTCCAACTCATAAACCCCGGGCCGATGACCGTCTTTAGTAGCTCGAGGGATCTCGCTAATAGCGCCGATTTGTTCTCGATGGTAATCCCAAATTTTCCATATTTGGGGAGCCTAGGGGCGGAGGAGCCCTCGTCGCCTCCGCTACCACCGAGCCCAAATGACATCATCATAAACAGCATCATCATCTTCGCCTTAATACCTGAAGGAGACATTTGCTGTAAAATAATGTTATTAGTACAGATAAAAAAAATGTTATTAGTACACATAGACACACACCCCTACCCCACCCCCACCACACACACACACACGTACACGTACACCCCCCTCCCCCCACCACACACCACCACACACATATACACATAGTTAATTTCAAGTATGTTTCATTTAATTATCATACTTTGTATATATTGTTCGAAATACAAAGTAATTTTAAAAAAAAAGTTGAAAAATTCCACCCCCATATGGACAATAATCCAGTGGTCATGCCACTTTTAAAACTAACCAACCCATCATTTACTAAACAAAATAATCCAACAACAATTTCAACAACAAATGTGTAACCCGTACTCCTTCTAATTCATCTACTCAATTAATTCATTTCATCGATTAAACTAACAATTAAAGTATACAATTATTAATTTACTAATTTACAATGAGGGGCAATCCTACGTTCATATGAAATTGGCACTAATTATTAATTTACTTTCATCTAAAACTATACAATTAAAATTACAATTAAAGCTATACAATTTATTAATTAAAGCTATAAAATTGTTAAAATTTCCCTCCCCCCCACACCCCCACCCCCCCACCCACCTTGCCCCCTCCCCCCGCCGTACACACACGCACACACACACACCACCCCACCCCACCCCCACCCCCCCACCCCCTCCCCCCCCACCCCACCACACCTACACCACCCCACCCCCACTACCCCCTCCACCCTCCCCCACCACACACCACCACACACATATATACACACACATACACACACACATATAGAAATGAAAGAGAAAGAGAGGAAAAAAAACATACCTTAGAGAGAGAGAGCAGAAATCGCTTAGAGAGAGAGAGAGAGGGGGAAAACCAAAAAAGGGTGGGAAAAAAGAAGCCTAGGGATTTTTTTACTGCAGAAGTTGTCACGTTCGTGTCAAGGTCATTGACCGTGACAATTATTTAAAGAATTGTCACAGTCATTGACCGTGACAATTACATTTGTCACGGCATTGTCACGGTCAATGACCGTGACAATTCTTTATCACGGTCGTGTCAAGATCAATGACCGTGACACAAAACACCTGTTTTTTTATCACGGTCAATGACCTTGACAAGGGTGGCCGGCTGAATGGTGACAATTTTGTCATTTTGGTGTAGTGTAAGTTTTATACTCATCTTGTGTTAGTATTTGTTTTGTAAAAAAGGGAGTTTCTTAAACAAATTGTTCGGAGCCATTTAAACTGTCTTAAACCTTTTAAACAACTTAAGTGGCATTATTTTCAAAAATACAAATTTAACCTTGAGCTTTCCACACTACAAAACCATATCCTCTTTGCAACACATCCAATATGATAGTGAGCCTCGTCTTCAATTTGTATTTTTACTCAAATTTTTGTTAATAAATGGAAAGGTATTATCTGCCTTGGGCTACTAAATAGAATTACTCAAAATTTGATGATTTAGTTAGTAAGATGACAATCACATATTTCAATAGATATACTTTTTGACAAAATTTCTTTAAAAAAAATACATTCATTTACCCTCTAAAAAGTAAAGGAGGTATGCTCTTGATATGTTAAATGAAGAAATTATATCCTATTAAGAAAGCACATATATTTATTACCACGTTATTTTATAACACTAACTAAACAATATATCACTGTACTTGTACCTGTTTCAGCAAATTCATCAATTTGTTTCCAACCCGTAATAGTAAAATACATCCTCAATCAATTATAACATAGATACACTTATAAATTTCGCACATTAAATTGGATCAAATTAAACAAAATATCCAATTTTTTAGTTTCAATGATTTCGATTAGGCAACATAAAGTGTAATAAGAACACTCACCTGAGAGGAATTGATAAGGCATAATGTTGATTCCAAAATTAATGGAGAGAGAAGCTCTGGGTATAAAAGTGATTCACATTTGAACAGTTCTCTATATATCTATGTAATCTATTATTTATTTATTATATATTATTAGGAATTCAATCAACGTTTTCAATGAAGTGGAAGAGAAAAAGATGAAGGGGTTGAATATGATAAGCCAAAGAAGGGGCGAATCCATTAGAGTTAGTGAAGAGAGGCATAAATTATAGGGTCTATCAATTGTGTTGCCATGTGGCAAACAAAAAAGTGGAGACCCCATTTTAAACATTAGATATTAGATAATTTTTGGTCTAAAACTAATCAAGGAGGAGAAGCCAATTTTTTTTCATCCAACATCAAATTTCACATAAGTTTAATTTCAATTATAAAATAAGATGATAAATAATAAATACGAAAATAATTTAAATAAAAACTTTAGAGATGAAAAGACTTTGTAGTAAGAGAAACTATAAACTCCAATTTTACGTGATTTGACTACATCCACAGTCGAGACAACACTCGAGGAACTTCACTAGCCTTAGTTCTTTTGATTGGAACCAACACTTCAGTAAAAATGCAAGAAAGAAGGTGTCATTTTCCCCTAGAGTTTTTCCTTGAGCCCACAATCCATTTGTAATAACTCCCATTTTCTTACGTAAACGCTAGCTATAGACACCCCATTCTGTTGCCCCCTAACTCTCCTTAGATCCCTGGTACCTCCCTTCATGACCACAAATCCAAGTCATGTTCCGAGTATTGACTTGGAAGCCATCGGGCACTCCCCGGCTCAGTTTGACCAAAAATTCAAACTCTTCATCTCGATTGAGATTGAATGAATCTTCGAAGGGCACTGAATACCCTTTCCAATGGTCCGTCCCGTGCGCGATTCCGACTTACCATGCGGACGAACGGTCCGTTTGCGTCCGAAACTTGACCCAGAGGCCACCGGGAGCTCCCGGTCCCTGTTTAACCTAAGTCAACTCTTCAGCTCAATCGATTCTAAATGAATCTTCAAAGGGCACTGAATCCCCTTTCCAACGGCTCATCCTATGTGCAATTCTGACTTACCATGCGGACGAACGACCCGTTTGACTCCGAGAGGTCACCGAAAGCTTCCAGGGCCCGGTTGACCAAAGTCAACTCCCCAAACCGGGTCAAACACTTTGGAATGTCGAATTACATCTCCTAACCTTTCCAACGGTTTGCCCCGTGAGCGATTTAGACTTACCATGCGGACGAACGATCCGTTTGCGTCCGAGCGATTCCCCATCCAATGGACCGACAAGCGCTTCCGAGCCATATTTGACCCAAAGTCAACTCCTGAACCAAGGAGAGGTCCAAAGGACTTTCAAAGGTATCTGAATTATCTTTCCAACGGTTTATCCCGTGCACAATTCTAACCAACGGTTAGCCCTCGACAGCCAATTTTTTAAAAATTCCTCAAACACACTGCCAAATGGTAGGTTCCAGACCCTGCCTATCGGCAGGTGCCGATAGGCAGGAACGGGTCTATGCCTATCGGTAGTTACCTGAGCTTATAAAAGGAGGCCTTTACCTCATTTTCAAGAATCCCAGATCTGAAAAAAATTCACTCTCAACGAATCCCAGAAACCTCTCTCGAAGGCAGCGTGATTTTAACTTCCAAATCCCTTTTTTACTCCCACTTTTCATCATCCCTTTCATTAAACTTGGTGAATTAACCACTCTCCATCATCATCCAAAGTGCAAAGTTTGCTCTCCAACATTCAAGATCAAGCTCAAGATCTTCAAGAAGGTCCAACTTTCTCAAACTCTCTCTTAAACTCTCTTAAATTCTCAATAACTTGTCTTCTTACTTAGCACTTTTATTATCCCATATCGCACATCCTAATATATTTTTATTTAGTATTATTGCATATCTCCTAGTTTTCTTATAAATAAAACCCAAAAAACAAGAAAAAGAGGGTTTGCTCATAAATTCCAAATAAGGGATTCTCATACTTTTCTCACACTTTTCTCACCACTAAAACACTTTTTCTACACACACACCCACACTCATAAATAAGAGATCCCCCATTTGAATTTATGGAATAAACCCCACCCCTCGTTTTGTATGCGAACTACGTCGACGTTGATGACTTTATAGGCTACGTAGGCGTCTCGGGGTAAAACCCGAGATTCGAGTCCTTTTTCTCACCTTTTTACTTTCTATTTTCTCTAAACCTATTCTTCTTATATTCTATATATTTGTAACGCATTACTCCACATGCGTTATCGTTCCATTATAACGACCAACGTAGGGGTAATCGCGTAAATCTTATTTTCCTAATATTATTCTTATATCTTCCTACGGATGACTCGCTTTATCTTTTCCATGATATAAGTCAAGGGTTCCTACCTCCATTCTATATATACACATGCACACATATCACGGGCGGAAATATAAAGGGAAATAACAAATATCCATGAGAGACCGAAAGGGCGGAATGGGCGTCTAAAACCTTCCCATTCCATAACTAAGCCTTCGAACCCATCTCAAATCATTTTGGTTTCTTATGCACCAGTATGTCTTTGGATGGCATCCTTCGGGGTGGCTTCCCTTTTTTTTTCTTTTGTCTGTTTTCAGTAAAATAGACTGGCGACTCTGAATCTCTCTACATTTTTACACCTCATCTCAAACGACGCCGGCCGAAGCTCTCCCAAGAGGAATTTACGGGACCCGAGGATCCTTCCTTTGCGCGCCCACCCATGGGGCGAGGATCGGGGATGGCCACAGTGGCGACTCTGCTGGGGATATGTGTTTGTTTTGAGGGCTTGACTCTACTTGCATTGATGTTATATTTGTTTATGTTTCCCTCCATATCTGCATGTTACCCTTTTCCATGTGTATCCCATGCTCATGCTTATGTTCACACACTTGTAGAAAATTCTCCAAGTACAACGTGAACCTAGGATCACATATATCCACATGTTTTACGCATCACCTATCCATACTTGGTGTACCTTGGGTACTTATACTTTGCTCCCTATTTGGCATAATCAAGAAAGGAATTCTCATCATAAGATACTAATAAGAGAATCATGCATGATTCACACGACATCACCAAAGAGCATTGTTATTGACCAAATTTTAACTAGTAACTGGAGGGTCACTTCGTGATGGGTGCTGGTCCGGCAGGTCGTAGTTAACCTAAGCGATATGACTCTCACCTTCCATTAGTCAAGTACCTTCGACGTATATCGAACGGTTCCCCCGCATCGTACCGCTTGACCGAAGTCATGACGGGAGGTATATCGCAGGGAATTCGTTCACGTACGTCGAGTATATCGAATTCTCTCTCACACGTACCGTCTCCACGAGGTATATGGTGAGGCAATTCATGTACACTCAGGTATATCAAATGGCTTGTCCACACGTACCGATTGCCCGCAAGAGAAAGACGTATATCGTGGAAGTCACGCCAAAGGGGGGAACCCATGCCGATTCACCCAACCAACTGCATACCCGCATATAGGTGTCAAACCTAGGATACGCACTTTAGATTGCTGATTTCAACCCGAAACTCTGTCGAAATTCCGGATCGACCTGTCGCCCAATTTTTGCGCATTTTTAAAAGAGGACCCTGTCCGTGAGCCTGGTTATAAGTCCAAACCGTAGCTTTGCATATATTAAAACCCCACTTTTCCAGGCCCGGGTCCCGTCCGGTATTGCATTTAGGAGAATTAAATACAAGTGAGAACATAATAATCATAATAATCATACTGAGTTCCGTCTCCAAAAATATTTCTCCTTTCTTTATAAAAAAAAAAAACCAAAAACAATTCTCCCTTCTTTATCAAAAATCCAAAAATAGTTTCTCCCATTTTTCTCAAAAATAAATCTCATCCTACGCCTTCTCAGGTTGATTGCAAGCCCTTGGCCTGGCTCCCTATTGGCTTAGGTCTTTAGTCAAATCACCCCAGAGTCTCGATTATTCCTCTACTACTTCTTTCGAGTACGGAATCCATCCACTTTCCATGGAGAATACAGATCAAGCACCAGTCATACAGCCGGATCTGTAGACAGTCCTAGCTCAGCTCGTGGCCAAGATTGACAACCTCCAAACAGAGGTCCGAGAAAGACAACGAAACCAGGTTCTTATTACTCAAGAGCCTGAGGCCATATTCCCTCGTGCTATGGGTCCACCCGAGCCTATCTGGGTTCCCGAAGAATATCATCATGCTCCACGTGCCCCTCCCGCCAATGGGCTGTCGCCTGCCCAACTTCCAATGCCAAACATTGCCCAGCCTGTGGCTAACCTGCCTGTGGTCGCTGATCCAAAATAGGAGGAGTTGAATAAAGTCAAGGAGGATCTCAAGATGCTCACCAAGAAGTTTGATCAAGTCAGGATCTCTGGGAATTACATGGACTACACCCACATGTCTCCTTATCCTAAAGCGAGGTTGCCTGAGAAGTTCAAGATGCCAAATATCGAGAAGTTTGGAGGGAGTGGACCCTCGATTGTTCATCTTCTAAGTCATCATCATTCCATGACTCTACTAGGGGCTTTTGAAGAAGTGATGGCCCAATTGTTCCAATAAACTTTGAAGGATAGTGCCCTCAGATGGTTTTTATCTCTTGAGGAATCCAGAATCCGTAGCTGGGAGGATGTAGCCTGAGAATTCATGTCGCAATATAAATACAACGAAGAGCTTGAGGTCACCCGTCGTGATTTAGAGCTGCTCAAACAGAATCCATGAGAATCAGTTAGTAACTTCATAACCCGTTGGAGGGAGCAAGCAGCTACCATGACTAATCGGCCATCCGAGGAAGAACAGGTCAAAATAGTGAAAAAGAACTTCTTACCCCATGTCCGAGCGACAATGGGAGGATAATACTATCCCCACTTCCGAGTTTTTAGAGAGTCTGGAGTGGAAATCTAGGAAAACCTCGTTAAAATAGGGGTTGAACTGAAGAAGGTGTCCGGACAGTTCACCCCTAGAAAGTATGACAAGCCTGCCAGTGCTACAGTCTCAACCATCAATAACATCTCTCAACCAACCACATCATGGGCACCAAAAAGACGTCCTTCCCCCATCCGAAGGGAATACACTGAGCTCCATGCTCCCCTATCCAAATTTTACCAATCCCTATTAAGACAAAACCTCATCAAACCCTTGGATCCACGTCCATTGCCAAATCAAGTCCTAAGAAATTTCAAAACCGATGCTCACTGTGCCTTTCACCAAACTGCCGGTCATACCACCGACCAATGTTTTCACCTTCGGGATATAATCCAAGATCTCATTGACCGGGGTACCATCGCCCCGCCAGCCAATCTTAAGCCAAAATACTACTCACAATCCACTTCCGAATCACACCAATGCCATCTTCTTGGAAGAAAACCCGGATTTCGATCCCCCAACTCAAATCATACCCATATACTCTCCCAAACCTCTTCAAATTTGCCCATATTTCCTCCTACACCCTACTAGCCTTGCTGATCAGACACTGCCACTCCTTACCAGAGCATGCATCGCTGTCCGTACCCGTTCTGAAAATGGAAATATGGAATTGTCAGAGGTGTTAAACCAACTCCTAGAGTTCGGGCTGAAATTGCCCTCACAGATGATCATCGATTGTCAGAAGTTCATCACACTGTTCTTGGAGGCACGAAAGTGGGCCCAAGATTCAGACAGATGGGTGGTACCAACCGACGAAGTCAGCCTTGATGATGTTGTCTAGATTATGGCAGAATTATTCAGGCAAACCAACAGCATTTGTAGTATCACTGGGTTACTTGACACTTTGAAGTTACAAGTGCGCTTGGTCCTTTCAATCACAGATATCCCCACAGAATGGGAGAACTTTTATGAAGAAGTCATTGAAGTTGTGGAATGCATCGACTTTACATGGAAAGATAAAATTGTTACCACCGGATGGGGGGGAGAATTCAAAGATTCGAGCGAGGAACAAGCTTCAAGAAGAACTAGCCCAGTAACCGACATATGTGGGATGATATCATTTGAAGAACTCCTCGGTGAAATAAATAGGGTGGCAGAACAACTTGAGATTGACGGGGAAATGGGATTCATGTTCTTTCCTTCTTCAGTAAATCACATGACCAGATCAGGGAGACATTACCAAGTTCCAAGCTCACTACCAGCAAATGACAAGGGGAAGGAGGTTGAAAACCTTCCTATGCCAGAGATGACCATTGAGGAGAGCAAGATCCTCGACCAACTGAAGAAAACTCAAGCTAACATCACTCTATGGGGACTTTTCATGTCTTTCCAGCTACACAGAAATGCTTTAATCAAATTGCTCACTGGACTCACAATTCCTCTCTCCACCTCACCAGAAGAAGCGATAAATCTAGTTGGATCCTTGACATCTACCCGAATGTTATCATTTTCTGAAGAAGAAATCCCCATATTTGGCCCAAATCACAATCATGCACTCAACATCTCCGTCGAAGTTATGGGGAAGGCCATGCCACTCTCCCTTGTCGATAACAGATCCGCCTTGAATGTTTGCCCTTTGAGAACCTTCGAGTGTTTAGGCCTAAAAGAAAGCGACCTCGATCCAACCTCCGCTGTTGTACGTGACTACGATAATACCCGACGAGAGGTGATGGGCTCCATAAAACTTGTAATAGGGGTTATCCCTATAAACACTATCATCGAATTCGAAGTCATAGACATCCCAGCTTGTTTCAACCTGTTGCTCGGATGCCCCTGGCTCCACAATATCAAGGGTGTGTCTTCCTCACTCCATCAGAAATTGAAGTTCTTCTCCGACGAGCGAGTCATCACCATTTTGGGCGACAACGAAAATATCGAGGGTGCAAGCACTAATAGTTCAATCCTTAAGATACAACACGGGTCAAATGATATGATCCTATCAAGATTCTGAGTTGAGCCACTCTTAATACCGACGAGGACGGTTTCAAAGAAAGGGTTTCTCCAGAATATGACCCTCATGGAAATGTCAATGTGATTCGGATGTTCAGAAATATGGACTTCATGCTCGGACTGGGGCTAGGGCAAAGGCAGCAAAGGATACTTGAGCCCATCAAACTGAAGAAAGCTTTCCCTCCTTACGGCTTGGGGTATCAACCATCAGAACGAGAGCTCAGAATGATCCACTAGTCTCGACCAAAGAGAAGATTAGACTACATCCCGACTATCTCAGGAGACTCCTTGAATGGACGATTCATCAAAGAAGGCGAGGAATTCCCCTTTTGCGGTTTTTCAGAACAATAGTATAATCACACAGACAAGAAGATGAAGCCGGGAATGGAGATCTTTTTCCAAGATAGCTACCTATGAGTCGAGAGTTTCCCGCACCGCGTACAACCGCTCATCAAAGATACCAAAGAGACTGAGGAAAGTGATTTCGAAGATTCCTTCAACTTAAAGATACTGGGGCAGGCACTCTGCATGGTTCATTCAGGCACTACATCAATGGACCCATCCCGTCTGATTAAAGCTGCTGATACACCTCTCCTCAACTGGCATGCTGCGCCAGTTCTACCTCTTAAAATCTCCCCTAACCCCAATGTTTACCCTATTTCTTCTTATGTTGTCTATCCTTGTTTAAATGTAATCGAGACCTCTTTTGACGAGGTTCTCAATACTGTTTTTCCTATCAATGAAATAAATAAAGATTTTGAGAATCTTGCTTTGCCTTACATTAATTGTTTAGATTCTAATCGAACTTTTGATGATGATGATTTTGCAAATGAACAATTCTTAACTGATCTAAATAAGGTTAATAATAAACAACATAACCGCGTTCAAGTTAATGAAGACGGGAATGTTGTTATTAATCTCGGTTCTAGTAGCTAACTGCGCGAGATTAGGATATGGGTCACCCTTGACGAGCATGAGCATGCACAACTCGAAGAATTATTGAAGGAGTTCGTAGATGTCTTCGCATGGTCCTATGATGATATTCCCGATATTGATCCTGAAATAGCTCAGCACGAGATCCCCACTTTCCCAGATTACAAGCCAGTTAAACAAAAATTGAGAAAACTCCGCACCGAATGGTCGCTCAAGGTCAAAGAATAGGTGGTCAAATAGTTAAACGTGGGCTTCATTCGGGTGATCGAATATCCCACAGGGCTAGCCAACATTGTACCTGTGCCTAAATCAGGAGGGAAGGTTCGAATGTGTGTAGACTACCGAGATTTAAACAAAGCTTCTCCAAAGGATGATTATACGCTACCCAATATCGACATGATTGTGGACAACACAGCCAGTCATGCTCTCAAGTCATTCGTCGACGGGTTTGCCGGATATAACCAAATCAAGATACACCCAGATCACCAAGAAAAAATTGCATTCATAACCCCATGGGGAGCCTTTTGCTACACCGTTATGCCATTTGGTCTCAAGAATGCTGGGGCTACCTACCAAAGGGCTGCCACAACCATCCTGCACAATCTGATTCACAAAGAAGTCGAGGTTTATGTGGATGATATGATTATCAAGTCCAAAACTAGAGAAGGTCATGTTACCGCTCTCCAGAAGTTCTTCAAACGACTGCGACGGTATCAGATGCGACTTAATCCACAGAAGTGTGTCTTCGGCATTACAAAGGGAAAACTCTTGGGATTCATGGTCAGCGAAAAGGGGATAAAAGTAGATCCTACAAAGCTGAAGGCCATACTTGAGATGCCACCACCCCGAACAGAGAAAGAAGTCCGAGGTTTTCTTGGGAAATTGCAATACATCAGTCGGTTCATCAGCCAGCTAACCTCCATTTGTGAACTAATCTTTAATCTCCTCCGAAAGGATTCAACCAAGGTTTGGAACAAGGCCTACCAAAAAGCTTTTGACCGAATCAAACAATACTTGACCCAACCTCCAGTGCTCATGCTACCACAATCTGGTCTTCCTTTGCTCCTATACCTAACCATAACCGACACTGCAGCTGGGGCTTTGCTAGCCCAATACCTTGAGGACTCCCATAAAGAAAGAGCCATCTATTACGCCAGTCGCAAGTTGGTCGGGTACGAGGTCAATTACACTACTTTAGAGAAGGCACGTGTCGCACTTGTCTGGGTCACCCAAAAGTTATGACACTACATGCTCGCCTTCCCCATCAAACTTGTATCCCGAATGGACCCTATCAAATACCTGCTTGAGAAAACTGACTTATCGAGTCGAATGGCCCGATGGTTGATGCTCCTAATCGAGTTCGATATCGTGTGCGTCACACAGAAAGCTATTAAAGGAAGAGCCATCTCTGACTACCTCGCCGATTACCCTGTAGAAGAAGCAGATGTTCGGATCTCCGAATTCGCAGATGAAAATATCCTTTGCACCGCTCAAGATCGCCTTCGATGGAAAATGTTCTTTGACGGTGCTACCAATAAAAAAGTATATGATATTGGGATGCTTCTGATCGCCCGAGATGACTCCCACACTCCCATCACCATTAAATTGGAGTTCCCTTGCACCAACAACATGACGGAATACGAGGCATGCACAATGGGCCTCAAGGTTGCTCTCGAGAAAGGTATTCAATACCTTGTTATCTACGGGGACTCCTCCCTTATCATCGGTCAAGTGCTCAGAAAGTGAAAAGTCAAAGACGAAAAACTCCAACCCTTTTATGCCCATTTCGAAGAGTTAGCCTCTCGTTTCTGAAATATCGTCTTCCATTACCTACCCCGAGTAAAGAATAACCTAGTCGATGCTCTCGCCACCTTGGCCTCCATGGTCGACATAACCGAAGGAATAACGATGACCCCCTTCCTAGTTCAAAAGTAAGACAAATTGACCCATTGCTACCATATTGAGCTTGTCTCTACTGAAGATCCCGAACTAGCCGATTGCTGATATTATGATATCTGGTGCCTCCTCAAACATAGTAGATATCCCGAGGGTTCCAACAGGAAAGATTGAACAACCCTCTGAAGACTCGCTACCCAGTACATCATCTGTCATAAAGCCCTACTCAAAAGGAACTTCGATGGAACTCATCTACACTGTATCGCGGGGGCTGAAATTGAGAAGGTAATGCAGAAAATTCATAGCGGGGAATGCGGACCCCACATGAATGGTCACATGCTTGCCAAGAAGATCATCCGACAAGGATACTACTGGACCACCATGACCCAGGATTGCATCGCCTATGTCCGGAGATGCCTCAAATGCCAATAATTCTCCAATCTTCAACACCTGCCTCCGCGAGAATTATATAACATGACCTCTCCCTGGCCGTTTTCCACCTGGGGTGTCTACATCATAGGGAAGGTTACACCAAAGGCTTCAAATGGACATGAGTTCATCCTAGTCGCCATCGATTACTTCACCAAATGGGTCGAAGCTGAGTCATACGCAGTACTAAACGCCAAGAAAGTGTCCAAGTTCCTCAAGAAAAATATCATCTGCCGATATGGGGTCCCGCATGAGCTGGTGTCAGATAACGGGTTACATTTCGAAGCAGAAGTCACAGAAGTAGTCAAAGAGTACGGGATTCAGAGACACAAATCTTCTCCCTACCGACCTCAGACAAATGGTGCAGTGGAATTCGCCAACAAAAACCTCAAAGCTATCATCAGTAAGATGATCGAAAGTTGTAGGGATTGGGCCGACTGAATCCCGTACGCCCTCTGGGGCTATCGAACCTCAATCCGAACCTCTACTGGGGCTACCCCTTACTCCCTAGTCTACGGCATGGAAGCAGTCCTACCTATGGAGTTGGAATTACCCTTGCTACGCATCATGCTCGAAAGCAAAGTTAATGAAGAAAACTGGTGCCAAAGCCGTCTTGATGAGATAGCCCTCCTAGATGAAAGAAGATTAAAAGCACTTTACCACATACAGGGGTACCATCGCCGAATAGCGCGATCATTCAATAAGAGAGTCAAGGACCGCGGTGTCCGGGAGGGGGATTTAGCCCTCAAAGAGATAATAGAACCCATCTGGGACTCCAGAGGGAAATTCAAACCCAATTGGAGCGGCCCCTATATTGTGAAGAAAATCTTATCCGGCAGTGCAGCCATGCTCACTGACCTAGACCGGGAAGAGATGGATCGTCTAGTCAATCTGGATCGTCTCAAGAAATTTAACCCTTAGTCTGAAATCTCGGCGCACTACGACTCTTCTCATCCCTCTTCTATTCTAAAAAAAAACTCTTCATTTCCCTCTACCCAGAACTACGTGGGCCTGATCCTCTGCAAAAACTATTTTCAAACAGATAATTTTTTTTTTCAAAACCCCATAGGTACGTAGGCAGCTCATGCACCTCACATGAGTGCGGCCCTTTCTTTTTCACAAAATACCATTCTTTTCTTAGCTCCGAGAATGGTGGTTCATTCTAGAGAATACTTGAACAAAAGGATTATATATGCCTTAGCGATCGGTGTAGATAATTCAAAATTACAAAATTCATCGAAAGGCACAACTAGGTGATCAGAAACCTGTTTATTTTATTAATAAGAAAATTCAGCACGGATTACATAAGAAAAGGAACGGATAACTTCCTTCCCCCTACTAACATAAAAAGCCAAATAAAACGCCACATCTATTACACAAATAAAATCGCCAGGAATCCTATCCACAACTACCAGAGGAGCCTGCACCCTTATCATCTACGTTCTGAGGTCCCCAAGTTTCCCCTGCCTGAATAGAGTGTCGTAAACATTCCATGGATCGATGAGCCTTAACTATCTTCAAAAAAACCACAACACCCCCTTCCACGGTGTTTGATAAAACAAACCATCTTTGTCGAGTCTCCACTGCTAACATCTTGCTGACTACTTTCCTCCACAACCACTTCATATAATCTTTGGGGACACGCCAAACTTCCCCGACAGACTGGGAGGGACGAGTCAATGGACGCCAATTTTCCCATAAAGACCCAAACAACAGACGCAGGTGCTCAGTCAAATCCTCTATCGGAAAGAAATTTGAGATCTGAGGTGGCACGACTTGTGCCCAGCCAAATTGGCGCAGAAGCCGCCAAGGGAAATAAAAAGAGGTCTGTCTGAGACCAACCAGACTCACATATGAATACTCTCCTAGTTCCAGAACAGGCTGAAACTGTCCCCACCAAGGCACGGACCAATACAGACCCCGAGCCCCATGCTCCACAAAACAATGCTCCCAGTTCTCGACATACAGGCCAACGCTGATAAAGTAGCATGGAAAGAAGTTAGGTACAACCGATAAGGGATATTCTGGAGGAGTCGTCAAGCTGAATCTTTCAGACAACCACATAAACAGCATCACAGGGCTACCCCTCAAAAAGTCAGATCGACCTTCTCTCCAGGCATCCAGGCCATTAAGGGTCTCCGCCAATATCACCGCCGCATGATTACGACGATATGATATCCACGAAGTAATGGCTGCAAGTTGCGGGTCCACCTGCAGTTCTCCAGTCACCAGTAACAATTTTGAAACCAGACCCAGAATAACGGTTCCAGCATAGCCAGCATCACCCACTTCCCGCAAATGCACAGACTGCAGCACCGCCGAGAGGGAGATCATTCCTCCAACAACCAATGATCTGGCCGTCGAAGGCGAAATATGAAGAATCCCGGTCAATAAATCCTTGGGAGAGTGGGAAAATTTGGGCAAAGCCGCAGCAACACTAGGGTTTACACCCAGCACGGCAGAAAACTCCTCGTAGGTAGGACAAACTTCTTCCAACCCAAAGCGGAATACGTGGTCTTCGGGGTACCAGAAGTGTACCGCCGCCATCAGTACGTTCCACTCAAGAGGCCGATTGCGCCACAAGGGGACTCGACGCATATTGAAAGCATCATAGTCGATATTATAATAAGGCTTCAAGGTAGTTGAGAAACTCAACGCTGCCAGGGAGAGCCATCTTCCAAGGCTAAGAAATAATGGGCAAGTAGGTGAAAATGCAAAAGGTGTGATGAAAACACTCCACCCTTACCCCCTTTTTATACTTGAGAACCCTCAAAAGAGACATAATCCCTGCAGAAATCGGAGGGAACCCTACCCCACAAGGTACCAAAGGCTGAAGAGGGTACCATTCAAAGATTTGAATTGATGGGACTGGACTGAACTGCCGATAGGCAGGTCAGGGTGCTTGCCGATCGGCAACCCTCCCCCCATTTTTAGAAATTTCCTCTTTTCCTCTTTTATCAAATCAGAAAACTCAATAAAAATAAATTGATATTCTCAACAGAATTTCAAATCCCTTTAATTTCCCCTTTTTAATCAAAAACTTTCCTTCAAAAAATTCCAAAAATACTCCTTTTTTACGGTCTCGGCAGTAAAGTTAAAAGCGCATATACATGCATTCATTCATCAGCAATAAAAGATAAACAAAAAACTCCATTGCATTGCATATATCTGTTTTCAGGAAATAAAAGAAAAAGCAAAAACAAAAAATAATGGGACTCAGCCCGAACCCACATTCTCTCTCTCTCTCTCTCTCTCTCTCTCTCTCTCTCTCAAGAGCTTCCTCCCTTGCAATGTGCTCTCTTCCCCTATGGCGAGATGACGCACCACCACTACGCGAGCCAGAGTCCTCTCCAGACGAGGCATACGACATCAAGCAAGAAGGAATAGGAACTGCATCCCGAACATGGGCAGTCACCGAAGATATCCAGTCTCTGATGTCCCTTAGCCAAGTGGTCGACACCCGAACTTACTGCAAGGAAAGGCGGAATCAGTATAAAAGCAGAGATGACAAAAAAAAAAAAAAAAGAGAGGAACAAAAAGGTATACCGCAGGTCGAAGGACCTCCTCCGTCAAACCCAACTCCTTCGGATCCATCGCATGAGGACGGTGCAACATAGGCACCATCCCTCCATCAGCCCATCGAATGTTGTATGAAGGGGTAGGCAACCACACAAAAGGAACCTCTGAAGTCGCCGTTGCCGCAGATGCCGATGGACCAGTGCCACTATGGGAAGATCCCACCGCCCGACTCGAACCCACCAGAGGGAAAGGAAATGCATCATATATGCTGGGCGCCATCAACCAGCTCGTCACAAAATCCATATAGTCATACGGCGCAGCCATATCGGTGTATAACAAGTAGGACTCACCAATCATCGCCATAATCCTCTCATCCTTCGACAGCGCCTCATAGATGTAGGAGGCTACGCAGGTGGCACCACCACCTCCTCCTCGGCTATCTGACGAACCACCATCTCCTCGAGATACCAGGAATGCCCAAACTCATGCGCTAGCAAATGCCTCATCCACGCATTCACCCCGGTCACCCCCGCATCCTGAATGGCTGTCCCCCAGGGATAAAAGGTCACCTGAAAATCTCCAAGCGAGCATAAATCAATACAAGATCAGAAGGTGAAAAAACTAAGACTGAAATGGAAAGAGTCTTACCTTACCACTGGTCAGGTCATTCAAGACCTAACGCACCGCCTCCAGGGAGAGAGATCCCTTCGACTGCCGATTGGCCTTACGCCATCGATACACGTGACAGAAGTCCCCAACAATGTCGTCCTTCAAAGCGATCAGCGGGGTATTGCATCCAATCACCTCGTAGAACCACGTTTGGATTCACAAGCAAAAAGAGACGCGTAAGGAAAATGAGAATGCATGAAAGGAAAATGAGAATGCATGAAAGGAAAATGCGGATGCATGAAAGGAAAATACGCAAACCAAAAGATACCTCAAGAAGGTACATGACTCCAGTAAAGGTCTGTCGGAAGCACCGGCTAAATGCATCCAGAGAAGAGTAAAGGGTCGCCAAGGTTAGACTCCCCCAATCATAGAAAGGGATGTTCGAAAATATCCTCAGGTACATCAAGAACCACAAATGGATGACGTTCCCACTCGACGCCACCATGAAACCTCCTAACACCAGAAAAATGAATAACCGAGCCATCTACCTCACTTGCAGCCCGTCCTCCACATCAATCACCCTGCTCAGCAGAATATCCTTTAGCAGGGACAGTCGGATGGAATCCCCAAAAACTATCCTCCCTACGTCACCAAGTGCCTCACGCATTGCCTCTGGTCTCACCCGTAAAGAGCAATCCACCTCTATCTGCTCTCCATCACAATCCAACCCCAGCAACTGTTGCACGTCTATGGGAGTCACAATCATCTCCCTAAAGCCGAAATGGAAGGTGTGGGTAGTATCCCACCACCTCTCTCCCAAAGCTCACAAGACTGTTGTCGAACGAGGCATCTCATCCAACACCGATGCCAGCTGCCAAAACCCGTTGATGATACCATCCAACACACCACAGGTGGGAGATGCTCCAAAACATCCCTAAGCCCCGTCGTCCCGCGGGCGCGCATGATCTTTAAAGAAGTATCAGACTGGCAAAAAGGAAAAGTCTTATCAAAAGTCAAGAAAGAAAGAAAAATCACCAAAATGAAAGGAATGCCAAAGGTAGGGTTACTTACATAACCGTCGGGACTCACTCTTGAAGAGCGATGATGCGATGGCTCCCGCAGCAAGGTCCTCTCATCTACAACAGGCTCAAATGCATCAAAGGAGTTCTCACTCCCCAAAGCAAGAGGCGCCCTAGCCCTCCACTCCAGTCATCAACGGTCAACCACTCCCGATGGACTACAGTGCTCACAAAAGCGGCCATTTCTTGAAGATCGAAATGCTAGAATGATTTGCAGAAGAATCATAAAGAGAGAGAAAGCAAAGAAACTGTGAAAAATGAAGGGATTCGCCCCCTTTATATAGTATGCCAAGCGCCATGCCGATCGGCACCTCCCCTTACCATATCGATCGGCACTGATCCCTTGACTTCCCAAGGCAGCCCAAAAGTCCGTGCCACTGTCGAATTGCACCCTTCATACTATGTCGATCGGTACTCCCCTTAAATTTCGTACAAAAATTCCCCCAAAAATACCAGAAAGTCTCGAAGAATTCGCGGAAAATTCCTAAAAATCCCAGAAAGGATTTAAAGCCTTTCCACCAAGAAAACTATGCGTTCCTTTAAGAGTAACCCCTTTTTTCCCAAAAAAGCCCTCAAAACCAAGTGAAAACTCCTCCCGAAAAAGATCTGGAGGATCTCTAAGGATCACCTGATCACTTTCCCGACAGAATTCTCTTAAAACACCCAAAATAGGTTGTTCCCCCTGGTAGGGTCTCCAAATGGAACAAAAGCTTCCCCAGCTATCAGCTCCCCATCTCAAATCAAAATCACAAAGCACTTCCCCCAACAAAAACAAAATCCAATCTCCAACCTCTCTTTAGGTCAGAATTGACCTCGGTCTTGGATCGTCACCTGAGTTGGGTCAGAATTGACCCCGGTCCTCGGTCGTCACCACTCTTTAGGTCAGAATTGACCTCGGTCTTGGATCGTCACATGAGTTGGATCAGAATTGACCTTGGTCCTCGGTAGTCACCACTCTTTAGGTCAGAATTGACCTCGGCCTCGGATCATCAGCTGAGTTCCGTCAGAATTGACCCCGATCCTCGATCGTCACCACTCTTTAGGTCAGAATTGACCTCAATCTTGGATAGTCACCTAAGTTGGGTCAGAATTAACCCCGATCCTCGGTCGTCACCACTATTTACATCAGAATTGACCTCGATCTTGGATCGTCACCTGAGTTGGGTCAGAATTGACCCCGGTCCTCAGTCGTTACCACTCTTTAGGTTAGAATTGACCTCGGTCTTGGATCGTCACCTGAGTTGGGTCAGAATAGACCCTGATCCTCGATCGTCACCACTCTTTAGGTCAGAATTGACCTCAGTCTTGGATCGTCACCTGAGTTGGGTCAGAATTGACCCCGGTCCTCGGTCGTCACCACTCTTTAGGTCAGAATTGACCTCGGTCTTGGATCGTCACCTGAGTTGGGTCAAAATTGACCTCGATCGTCAGTCGTCACCACTCTTTAGGTGAGAATCGACCTCGGTCTTGGATCGTCACCTGAGTTGGGTCAGAATTAATCCTGGTCCTCGGTCGTCACCACTCTTTAGGTCAGAATTGACCTCGATCTTGGATCGTCACCTGAGTTGGGTCAGAATTGACCCCGATCCTTGGTCGTCACCACTCTTTAGGTCAGAATTGACCTCGATCTTGGATCGTCACCTGAGTTGGGTCAGAATTGACCCCAGTCCTCAGTCGTCACCACTCTTTAGGTCATAATTGACCTCAGTCTTGGATCATCACCTGAGTTGGCTCAGAATTGACCCCGGTCCTCGGTCGTTACCACTCTTTAGGTCAGAATTGACCTCGATCTTGGATCATCACCTGAGTTGGGTCAAAATTGACCTCGGTCGTCAGTCGTCACCACTTTTTAGGTGAGAATTGACCTCGGTCTTGGATCGTCACCTGAGTTGGGTCAGAATTGACCCCGGTCCTCAGTCGTCACCACTCTTTAGGTCAGAATTGACCTCTATCTTGGATCGTCACCTGGTTTGGGTCAGAATTGACCCCGGTCCTCAGTCGTCACCACTCTTTGGGTCAGAATTGACCTCGGTCTTGGATCGTCACCTGAGTTCGATCAGAATTGATCCCGGTCCTCGGTCATCACCACTCTTTAGGTCAAAATTGACCTCGATCTTGGATCGTCACCTGAGTTGGGTCAGAATTGACCCCGGTCCTTGGTCGTCACCACTCTCTAGGTCAGAATTGACCTCGATCTTGGATCATCACCTGAGTTGGGTCAGAATTAACCTCAGTCCTCGATCATCACCACTCTTTAGGTCAGAATTGACCTTGATCTTGGATCGTCACCTGAGTTGGGTCAGAATTAACCCCGGTCCTCGGTCGTCCCCACTCTTCAGGTCAGAATTAACCTCGATCTTGGATCGTCACCTGAGTTGGGTCAAAACTGACCCCGATCCTCGGTCGTCACCACTCTTTGGGTTAGAATTGACCTCGATCTTGGATCGTCACCTGAGTTGGGTCAGAATTGACCCCGGTCCTCGATCGTCATCACTCTTAGGTCAAAATAACCTCGGTTATTATACCTTTACCCTAATCGCATAGATTCGGCTTTAACCTGTGGAATTTATCTTCCCCAGCACACTCCTTAGGTCCTCAGAATCGGCCTCGACCCTCTGAACCGTACACCATACTCCATTAAAAACTTCATGTGGTGTCTTTCGACGGTCATCATTTGTTCTAAACTCGCCCATCGAGGGGCTCTATTGATACCCCATTCTGTTTCCCCTAACACTGAGTAGGTCCCTAGTACCTCCCTTCATCACCATAAATCCAGGTCATGTCCCGAGTACTGACTTGGAAGCCATCGGGCACTCCCCGGCTCAGTTTGACCAAAATGTCAAACTCTTAATCTCGACCAAGATTGAATGAATCTTTGAAGGGCACTGAATACCCTTTCCAACGGTTCATCCCGTGCGCGATTCCGACTTACCATGCGGACGAACGATCCGTTTCCCAAAACCTGACCCAGAGGCCACCGAGTTGTCCCGAGCCCTGTTTGACTTAAGTCAACTCTTCAGCTCAACATATTCTGAATGAATCTTCGAAGGTCACTGAATCTACTTTCCAACAGTTCATCACATGCGCAATTCTGACTTACCTTGCGGACGAACGACCCGTTTGACTCCGAGAGGTCACCGAATGCTTCCAGGGTCCAGTTGACCAAAGTCAACTCCCCAAATCGTGTCAAACACTTTGGAATGTCTAAGTACATCTCCTAACCTTTCCAACGGTCTACCCCGTGAGTGATTCAGACTTACCATGCGGACGAACGATCTGTTTGTGTCCTAGCGATTCCCCGTCCAATGGACCGACAAACGCTTCTGAGCCATATTTGACCCAAAGTCATCTCCTGAATCAAGGATTGTTCCAAAGGACTTTCAAAGGTCTCTGAATTACCTTTCCAACGGTCTATCACGTGCATGATTCTAACAAACGGTTTGCCCTTGACAGCCGATTTTCCAAAAAGTCCTCAAACACACTACCAAATGGCAGGTTCCAGACCCTGCCTATCGGCAAGTGACGATAGGCAGGAATGGGTCTATGCCGATCGGTAGTGACCTGAGCTTATAAAAGGAGGCCTTCACCTCATTTGCAGGAAGATCCCAGATCTGAAAAAAATTCACTCTCAACGAATCCCAGAAACCTCTCTCGAAGGCAGCGTGATTTCAACTTCCAAATCCCTTTTTTACTCCCACTTTTCATCATCCCTTTCATCAAACTTGGTGAATTAACCACTCTCCATCATCATCCAAAGTGCAAGGGCTGCTCTCCAACATTCAAGATCAAGCTCAAGATCTTCAAGAAGGTCCAACTTTCTCAAACTCTCTCTTAAACTCTCTTAAATTCTCAATAACTTGTCTTCTTACTTAGCACTTTTATTATCCCATATCGCACATCCTAATATATTTTTATTTAGTATTATTGCATATCTCCTAGTTTCCATATAAATAAAACCCAAAAAATAAGAAAAAGAGGGTTTGCTCATAAATTCCAAATAAGGGATTCTCATACTTTTCTCACACTTTTCTCACCACTAAAACACTTTTTCTACACACACACCCACACTCATAAATAAGAGATCCCCCATTTGGATTTATGGAATAAACCCCACCCCTCATTTTGTATGCGAACTACGTGGACATTGATGCCTTTATAGGCTACGTAGGCGTCTCGGGGTAAAACCCGAGATTCGAGTTCTTTTTCTCACCTTTTTTACTTTCTATTTTCTCTAAACCTAATCTTCTTATATTCTATATATTTGTAACGTATTACTCCATATGCGTTATCGTTCCATTATAATGACCAACGTAGGGGTAATTGCGTAAATCTTACTTTCCTAATTCTATTCTTATATCTTCCTACAAATGACTTGCTTTATCCTTTCCATGATATAAGTCGAGGATTCCTACATCCATTCTATATATACACATGCACACATATCATGGGGGGAAATATAAAGGAAAATAGCAAATATCGATGAGAGACCGAAAGGGAGTAATGGGTGCCTAACACCTTCCCATTTCGTAACTAAGCCTCCGAACCCATCTCGAATCATTTTGGTTTCGCATGAACCAGTATGTCTTTGGATGCCATCCTTCGGGGTGGCTTACCCATTTTTTTTTCTTTTGTCTGTTTTGAGTAAAATACACTGGCGACTCTGAATCTCTCTACATTTTTACACCTCATCTCAAACGACGCCGGCTGAAGCGCTCCCTAGAGGGATGCGCGGGACCCGAGGATCCTTCCTTCGCGCACCCACCCGCAGGGCGAGGATGGGGATGGCCACACTGGCCAAGCACGATACGCCAAAAATGGGGCTTGTCAATCAATTAATACCATTCTCAACAAAACTTAATAAAAATACTTTTATTTTACGCGTCGATATTTTAAAACTTTATGAAAAATTCCATTACAAAAATTAAACTCAAACCAACACCAATTAAATGATAACTCCAACAGCAAATAGAATTACAACTCCAGTATAATGTAAATAAATAAATAAATCTCAAGATTATGCCCTTATAAATGTCCCCATATAAAATAACTGAACTCTGGTAAAAAAGCACCTAAGCTAGATGTGACACCCTGCCTAATTAATCCTGGGTGATTAGTCCTAAATTAAATTAGAGTAGGTTTCTCAGTTGGTTCATTCTTAGCATCATTGTCGCCTTTTTAATTACTAACCACCTAAGTGAGAAAATTAGACTGGTGCCAAGTTTTATCTTTCATTAACTTAAATGAAATATTCATGCGGAAACAACATAATATAAACAATCACAATTAACTGAAACTAACCATTCACAATTAATTAACTGACCGAATAAACCATCGGTTCAAAATCCAACAAAAGTAAAGACAGTAATAAAACTCCACATGTCTGACATAAGTACTGAATAAAACTGTGAACGACATTCTCGAGTAGGTGATATGAAAACTCTATACTAGAATTGAAGAGAACGAGACACCTAACAGACTCCCACAACATCCACATATGCTGCAGGAACGGATCCCTGGAATGAGTCAAGCCTGGCATCCCTGTGGCTGGACACCTAAAAGGTTTTTAATTTTTTTATAACAAGGGTTAGTACCCAAAATATTTGGAAAACATTTAGTAAATGATTAACTTGCAATAATAAATATATATGCATTCTCTTCATATTTTAGTTAGTGCTGCACTCTCTTGAGAACATCCTCACCCCTTCTCTAATGTGCACTACTAACGCTTTAATTAATTTACCTAGTTATTTATCCCAGGACTAGATAACTAATATAACCCCTTGCAACCACCCCACTCTAACCGAGTGTGCCATAATTATGATTTCTAAATTATTATTAACATTAACTTAATTAATCATTTCTCTTTTTAAAATCATATAACTTTCACACCCATTATAGGTATAATACAATTCATGGCCTGTATGAATTTACCCATATATAATTATTTACCTCATTATATACGTATAGTTATATTGAAACATTCACAAACATGCTGGAATAATAATTAATATTAAACATCCTCCCAAGTAATAACTCACCGGATGTAAATTCTCTAAAGTGCTATCCCACTAGGCATATTCACATAACCTAGTTACCCCAAGTCAGAATTGCTCACTAACTTGGATAATACGTAAAAATTGGAGGTGGTCATATTCCTTCCCTGAAAGTGAGATGCCCCTCACCCATATAACGGACGCTATGACCTGGGAATATACTCGCCCTACTCCTCAATCTAAGGGATTCATCCACTATGCGCAACCCCCCCTATAGCACTAGAGTATATGTAATAATAATATATAGCCACTGATATTAATGCACACACCATATATATATATACTATCACACACCGTATATATATATATATATATATATATATATATATATATATATATATATAAACTATCCCGGCTACACCGTGTACTAAGTCCGTAACACAAGCCTATTCAGATTATTATGAGTTTATGGCCCAACTCCAATTATTAATTAATTCTCACATTTAATTAAATTACTTTCGATGTCGCTCTAACCAATATATTCGGACTTACTCTCGTGGCCCGAAATAAAACAATACCCGAGTCTAAATTCTCGACTCCCAATTATTTAACTTTCACTTTAAATAAAATTAATGTCTTGGTATCGCTCAACCAATACACCCGGACTTGCCCACTCAATCCGTATTTAATTATTTTGAAATACTATTCCCAAAATTTTAATCATGGTGTGACACATATAAATTTCCTTTAAATCCAAATTAATTCTCCCTCATAATTAATTAGATTGAAAATCCTATATTTATTTCTCATTAAATAAGGCATGGAATAAATTTTAAGTAAATCTCCCTTATATAAAAAAACTGGCCGAATTGCCAAAATTTGCCGACCATCGATCGATCGATCCCCAACCCTCGATCGATCGATCGCACAGGTCATCGTCTTCTTCAACCTTCTCTTTCAGCCATGGACGAAAAGCTCTAAATCCTAACTTCTTTTACTGTAAAACCCAAGTCTTCCCATCAATAATATATACCAAAAGCCTCATAAGGACCCCTATAAAGTCCACAAACACAATTTAATTTACGTTCTCTGCTGTTTTTTTTTTCATAAATTGGGGAAAAATCCGTTCTAAATCTTTAGCCCATTTAAACATCAATTCCTTATCTCAAATTTGTTTCCAATCCATCCGGGTTTACACATCATACCAGATATATATACTAATCTCAGATTATACATGAATTTCTACAGAATTTAGAAATCAAAATATTGGTTTACAGAAATCCCTTGCTTGTACCCTTTAAATCCCAAAACGAATTTTGATTTCTCACATCACATAAATATGAATCGAAACACAAATTAGTTGTTACAACAAGTCAACTACTTGCCTTATGATTCGTGGGGTCTGATTTGAGGTTGTGAATTCCCATGGTTGAAGACGAAATCCTTTCTTTTGGCTCTTTCCTTTGTCCCCTAATTTGCCTTTATTTGTCTCTTAGGTTTTCCTCTTCCACTAAGTGTTTCCTAATTTCACATAAGCCGTTCCCCTTTTTATTTTAATTAGGTAATTAGTCTTAATCCCGTTTTTGGCCTAATGGGCCAAGCCCAAGTGACCCAAATAGCCCTTGTGGGCCCGGCTATGCCTAAAAACGTCCCGTGACCAGTTTACTACCCCCGGGTACTCTTATCTGACTATTCCGGCCCATTCGGACTCAACCGTACACTCAAAATTGGCATATGAATTAATTTATAAAAATTCTTATCTCACACCCAAGTTAGTCTAGACCGACTCCCGGCTGAGATAAGTACATACCCCATCACTAATACTCAGAATGCCGTAAATTAATTATTACTATTCACTTAGTAATTAAATTTCCCTAAATATTAAAATTACGACACACAAGTAATTCAGAATTATCGAATTAATTAAATTTTAAATGCACAAAAATACGGGGTGTTACAACAGAGTCAATAATCTGGAAGGATGCAAAGCACGAGAGATTGTAAAGCTGGTACAGTAACGGTCATGCTATCCCTATCTAGAAATAACCGAGGTGTGCAAGAATTAACTTAATTAATTCATGATGCAATAATTCAGTCGATGAAAAATAAATATCCCCCCTTCATCACTCACATGCATTTAACACCTCACCCCTCATCTAAGTGTGATATGTTTCGCCTCTCCAAAGTTCCTAAATAAATACTATGACTACATGCCAATTTAATAAAAAAAATGGTTAATTGATTTAAGTGTACCTGTTACATTTAACTGTCAATAACCGTAATATCCCGTCTCATAATTTTTACATAAGAAGCATAAACATCTATAATTCATTTAAGAATCACAATTGTAACTTATGTCCCCATACTTAGACATTTCAGTTTATTTCATATAAGGTCTGGGTAATTATATATATGTCCTTTATATATATGGGCGTCTACCGTTGGTGTCTAATTAGTGCTCTATCGGCAAGTTCGGAGGAATTCCTTATCCTAAGCAGACATCACAAAACACACACAAGTTGGGTCGGTCTCTACGCAGGACACCTATGCAGGGCCCATACCCAGTGGTGACACAAGAATGGATAGTGCCAACATCTACCTCTCGTAGGTGACGCCTCCACGCAGTACCTATATGACCTACACATCATCAAGCCCACCTGTGCCGATGTGTGGTACATGGTCTGAATGTGCGTACCCCCGAGACGATAGGACGGTCCATTGGTATGTCCACACAAATACACAATAGTACATATTATTATCCCATATAATATGTAAAGGTAATTACTCTATAATTACCATAAAATCCAACCAATGTCAACACCATTTTTCCATATATTAATAATTTACCATCTAATAAATTAATAATTCCAGCCCATAAATAATTATTTAACCAACTAGTTAATTATAATTTTTGCTATTTAATGTGAGCACATTTGTATTTTTACTAAATACCTTATTGTCCCAAACCCGATTCCTCTCACTCGCTTAGACTCATAAAAATACTAACAACCGAACCCCAAGCAACCCTTAGCACTAGTCTCAAGTACCCAAGTCTATATCCCAACTTGTAATCTAATTAATTTCATCTTAATTAATTGAATACGTGGTGTCACTCAACCAAAACGTCGGGACTCATTCACTTGACCCGTATATTACCCTTTTAAAATTTTATCACCTAAAGTCCCGTTAATAAAATGACACCCTCATAAATTTCATATTTCTAATACTCTCACCCATTCATCCTTGGGATTATCCATAATTTAACATTACTCTAATTAAAATGTCCAAAGAGAGAACTAGGTAAACGAAAAAATTTAAGAAATCCCCCTACTGTCATTCTAATGACTTGTAAGGTCGTTCGAACAACCCGCCCAGTCGTCCAAAATGACGTGAACTAAATATCTTTCTCCTCTCGTAGATGTTTCACCCTTTCTATTCTTCCCAAATTATATTCTTCCCAAATTATATCACCTAGAAATTTACCCATAATTCATATATAGAAATCCAACGATTTCATCTGTTAAACTATCCATGAATCCATAGATTACAATCCATAAATTATCCCAAACAATTATCAAAACCTTAAGGAATCTACCATCAATTTTCAGATTTCGATACCTAAATTTATGGGACTAATCCTATATTAAATTCAGTCCTCTACATGCATTGATCATCATCAAATTAATTATATCAAACCTAAATCCCAGAAATTTTAGGGAAAATTATAATGCATCAAGAAATAAATTGAAAACAAAAATTAAGCAAGAGAATTCTTGCCTTTAATTTTGTAGAGTAGAAGCCCTTTGAAAACTCCCTTGAATTCCCCTTTATTCTTGCCCTTTTTTCCTTCTTTGTTATTTCTCCCTTTTCTCTCCCGTGGCTGCTAATCTAGGTTTTCTCTAATGATAGTGGGGAGTGGTTTACCCCCACTTAGACACTTAATTAGTGGTTAATCCCGAGTTGGGCCTAGAACCCAACTTTTGGACCCCCAAACGGACCCGAATTCATAACCCAACTAGACCAAAATCTCCTCAACTTATATACCTGTGACCTGGGACCAATTCTAAATATTAAAATCTCTAAACTGAGTCTCTAACGCTTCCCAAAACACGTCCCAATTATTTTTATTTCACGTAGATATTTATTATGTTAAAAATGACACGCCCCTACAAATTTATTTACATGTGATTTATTTTTCACTAGCAAACCCATTTTGCCCACTTGGGTTTTATAATTATATAATCAGTAATAATTGTTTATTTAAAAAATTAAAATTTTCACTCACCTGAATTATAAAGCCTCCCAATTTAATTTATTCTCAAAATAAATCCGAACCATTAAATTCATTTATGTCGTAATATTTTATTTTGAAAATTACAGGGTATTACATTCTCCTCCCCTTATAACATAATTTTGTCATCGGAATTCGCTAAATCCCAACCTTATATTTTTATCCGCGTTATAACCCAAGTTTTTTTTGCTCAATTATTTCATACCCATATCCCATGAGATAAAAGAAAAGGCTCACTCATGCCTATCATAACATCACTGGGGTGTTCATATATTCCACATTATATGTACACGTACATAGCACCAACAAAATTGGATGGTACATATACATCTAATTTGTGCCATTCATACCAAGCATATCTATGCACCAAATATACCACCATATATCTACATGAGAAAATAATGATCTCAGTATCCGACTTCCCTCAACTCCTGAATATTTCCAATTTCGTGTGTGGAACATCTCGCAAGTGAAATCCAAATAAGGAACCCTCCTGATACACTACTGTACGACTTAGTCAGTTATTGAGGTCCATCAGCCCAAGATTAAAGAAAATGAATTAAGAATGAATATATGCAGTAATAATAAATTTTAACCTTTGCCCATTGTTAACTAAAGTCTCATATCGCAAAAGGGATACACTAAACCCCAATAAATTTTACACATTTAATTATACTAAAATCAATAATCCAAAATGTCCTAGGGTATAACATTTCCCATCTCCCTCCCGACCTTTGCTACTTTCATGCGTGGGATGTCTCGCAAGTGAAATCTAAATAAAAAACCCTCTGATACACTACTGCATAGCGTTGTCAATCGCTGAGATCTGTCAGTCCAAGACCCAAGTCTATACCGTGCTCAATTAATTCACAAGGATCTTCATGCCCTATAGTTTCCCATTTAACCACATTTAAAACTCAAAGTGTCATAATTCCTTTAGTATTTTCTGCCGTGAAAATAAATATTAATGCTAACTATTCACACTACATCCGACTATAAGTTTTAATTATTTACAAAAAATCAATATAACCCTATGGTTTGAGTCCTCCTGAGGTAAATTCCCATACCCTTACATATGAGGCATTATAGGCTCTTGTCCCTCAACTCGCGGGTGAAATAATATAAAGCGTTAAAATAAAATGGAGTCTACTCTCCCCAAATATACAAACGAGATATCATCCATTAAGGAGCACTATAAACCAGTACTAAACTAAGCATGACCTACAAAATAAAAGAATTAGGGATCATACCATCACTATTTATGCTGGCGCTAGTCCCTATCTTGATGCGAGGTGATACACGCGCTCGTATCCCAGCTACGTCTACGGTCCGTGAGGTGGATCAGGTAGTGCTGTCGTGGGCTGCACTACCATCACTGAATATACCTGCAGTGGTTAGCACTCCCCATGGGATGTCTGGTGTCCCCGTAACTCCTATGCCGCCCGATTCCCCTGAGGGAAACTCCTGGAGAAGTGGCCCTTCTCATCACAAACATAGTAATTGCCCTGAAACTAGTTCTTGTCTAGCTGTAGCTCTCGCTAGCCCTGATTTTGATGCCCTTGGCCTCGGTGTCCTCTCTGTTGTTGGCCCTGGCCCTATCTGTTCCCATGATCGGAACCCCTAGATCTCTTGTGTTTTTTCGAAGGTTGAGGGCCCTTAGATTGCTGGGCCTCCTGACTGTTACTCCCATTTGCCCTAATATGCTAGTTAGACGTCTTAGTGTGGTGTATCTTCTTCCCTTTATCTTTCTAAAATTCCCTATAATCCTGGGAATGCAGTAAGGAAACATTCACTACCTGGTTATATGTAGTGAAAGCCGAATTCCCCTATAGTGTTTGTTTGATATGCCAGGATGTCCCTGACACAAACTTCTCTATCTTCCTCTTCTCTGTACTCACATCCTCCCTAGAAAAATAGGAAAGAGTGATAAAATTTTCCCCGTATCCTGCCACGGTAAGACTCCCCTACTTAAGGTCCATGAACTTATTATGTATCTCTGATTGCATTTCCCGAGGATAGTACTTCCCCTCAAACCTCTCCCAAAACTCATCTATGGCAAGACTGTGGCTCTTGAAAACCATTATAGTCGCCTCCCACCATTGAAGTGTTGCCCCCACCAATCGAAATGACGTTAACATTTTCTTTTTTACGGGTGTGCACTCTACCATCCTCAAGTGTCCCTTAATATCTCTTTACCACCTACTCGCCACTAGAATATCTGAACTACCCACAAACTCCAGTGGTTGGCCTTTAGTGAAGGCCTCCCTTGATCGGTCCCATATGTAACCTGGTGCTTGGGCTGGTATAGCTAGCTGCTGTGGTGGTGGCTGCTGAGGTGCCTGTGGAAGCTGGAAAATGTTGAAGCATGGCTACCATCACTATTGATACCGCCTGAGACACAATAGTGGCTATCTCAGCATGGGTGATCAACTTTGGGGCTTGTGGTTCCTGGGGATGAGCCTCCTCCTCCTCAACCGGTGGAACTAATCTCCTCGGTTTTCCCTTACGTCTGTTTTCCATCTGAAAGCAAATAAGGTTAAAATTAGTAATTAACTATAAAGAATACAATGATTCCTAAATAAAGGGCTCTACATCAAGGAACGCAACGCAGAACGTAATGAGCTCAACACAGTTCCTAAGGACACTAGAACCGTGCTCTGATACCAATTGTAACAAACCCCATTTTATCACGTAAAGGCTGGCCAGGCATGATACGTCGAAGATGGGGCTTGTCAATCAATTAATCCATTCTCAGCACAACGTAATAAAAATATTGTTATTCTAAGTGCTGATATTTTATAAAATTCTAAAAAATTCCATGACAAATATTAAACTCAAAGCAACACCAATTAAATAATAACTCCAATAACAAGTAGAATTACAACTCTATCATAATGTAAAAAAATAAATCAATCATGGGCTTATGCCCTTACAAATGTTCCCAAATAAAATAACTGAACTCTTGCAGAAAAGCACCTAAGCTAGAGTCAATAATCTGGAAGGCTGCAAAGCATGAGAGACCGTAAGGCTGGTACAATAACAATCCTGCTATATCTATCTAGAAATAACCTTGGGGGGGGGGGGGGGGGGGGGAGGACATTTATAATTTGGGTCAGATCCTGAGGTGTGCAAGAATTAACTTAATTAATTTATGATGCAATAATACAGTCGATGCGTAAAAAACTATTCCCCCTTCGACACTCACATGCTTTGAAAACCCCACCCCTCATTTAAGTGTCATATGTTTTGCATCCCAGAAGTTCCAAATAATAATTATGACTATGTGTCAATTTAATAAAAAAATGATTAAATGATTGAAGTGTACCGATTACATTTAACTACCAATAATCGTAATATCCCAGATCCATAATTTTCACATAAGAAGCATAAACATCTATTATGCATTTAAGAATCACAATTGTAACTTATGTCCACATGCTTAGACATTTCAGTTTATATTATATAAGGTCCGGATAATTACATATATGTCCTTTATATATATATGACACACAATGGAATCTACCGTTGGTGTCTAATTAGTGTTTTATTGGCTAGTTCGGAGGAATACCTTATCCTAAACGGACATCATAAACACACACAAGTTGGGGGCGGTCCCTACGTAGGATACCTATGCACGGCCTATACCCAGTGGTGACACAGGAACAATAAGTGCCAACATCTACCTCTCGTAGGTGATGCCTCCACGTAGTACCTATATGACCTACACATCTTCAAGCCCACCTATGCCGATGTGTGGTACACGGTACGAACGCTCGAACCACCGAGCCGATAGGACAGTCGACTGGTATGTCCACACAAATACCATAATAGTAAATATTATTATCCCATATCATATGAAGGTAATTACTCTATAATTACCATAAAAATCCAACCAAAGTCCACAACATTTTTCAGTTTATTAGTAATTTACCATCTAAGAAATTGTTAATTCCAGTCCATAAATAATTATTTAACTAACTAGTTAATTGTAATTTTTTCTGTTTAATGTGAGCACATTTGTGTTTTTACTAAATTCCATATTGTCCCAAAAACGATTCTGCTCACTAGCTTGGAATCATAAAAATACTTATAACCGAACTCCAGGCCACCCGTAGCACTAGTCTTAAATACCCAAGTCTATATCCCGTCTTGTAATCTAATTAATTTCTCTTTAATAAATTTAATACGTGGTGTCACTCAACCAAAATACCTGGACTCGTTCACTTGACCCGTATATTACCCCTTTAAAATTTTATCACCCAAAGTCCCGTTAATAAAATGACGCCCTGTAAAATTTCATATTTCTAATACCCTCACCCAATCATCATAGGGATTAAACTTAATTTAACGTTGCTCCAATTAAAATGTCCAAAGAGAGCACCAGGTAAAAATAAGGAATTTAAGAAATCCTCCTAGTGTTGTTTAAACAACTTGCAACGTCGTTCGAAAGACTTACAAGGTCATTCGAACTACCCGCACGGTCATCCTAAGTGACATGAACTAAATTTCTTTCTCCTTTTGTTGATATTTCACCCTTTCTATTCTTCCCATATAATATTCTTAATCAAAGAACCCAGAAGCAGTATGAACCCAATAACAATTATATCACCTAGAAATTTACCCATAATTCATATATAGAAATCCAACGATTTCATCTGTTAAACTATCCATGAATCCATAGATTACAATCCATAAATTATCCCAAATAATTATCAAAACCTTAAGGAATCTACCATCAATTTTCAGATTTCAATACCTAAATTTCTGGGACTAATACTATATTAAATCCAGTCCTCTACATGCATTAATCATCATCGTGTGAAATCCCGCCTAATTAAATATCGGGTGACCGGGACTTTATTAATTTAAAGTAGGATTTACACATGGTTCATTCTTAGCATCACTGTCAAATTTTTTTTACAACTTTACTAACTAGTTAGTATTCAAAAGCCGGTACCAGATTTTATATTTCATTAGACAAATAATAACCAAGAAAAAAAATAAATAAATCATTCACCACATGTAATATCTAAACCAACGCACAATAAAATGAATGAATAAAAAAATCTTGTCAAATAAACCATCGGCTACAACCAAACCAAATAAAATCCAATAATAACAACCAAATCCAATACAAGCCTTAACTGAGATAATAAATCTGATAGGAGAAACACGCCCAATGGAAATATTAACTGAAATAGATTCCTACACTAGGGATAAAGAATAAATGCGTCTAATCCAAAACTATGTAATCATCCACCTGTGCCGCATCTGCCTATCCCAAAAGCAGAATATCAAGTCTGGCATCCCTGTGTCTGGACACCTAAAAGGTTTTGAAAATATATTTATAGCAAGAGTTAGTCCTCAAAACATTTTGAAAATATTTAGCAAAAGTTTATCACAGTTCAAAATCGGTTATTGATTACGCATGTTAGGTTCAGGTACACTCTCTTGAGTTTGCTCACCCCACAACTATTGTGCATACCTACCATTCATTACTTAGCCCACCAAGTTGTACTATCCAAGCTAAATAGACATAAGTTACTATCTGGACTATCAACATCGCTAAGTCCCCATACCGCCCATACAATATATTATCCGAGTTAACACTTCTTGTATGTTAATTATTTCTCATGAAACATTTCACATATGTTATATTTCACTGTCTAACTTTAATTCGTTAGTTAAGTCTCTCTACCATCTGCCAGTACTACTATCATAATCAAAAGGTATATATTTCACACACAATATATACCATAAGTTCATATCGTATAATCACATCCCTGTATCACACGTAAGGGATTATTGACTCAGAATCCTACCTCGATCACCAATAGTGATTTATATATCCTGGCTTGGAATCATACCTCGATCACCATTAGTTATTGATTATACTGGCTCAGAATAACATCTCGATCACCAATATTAATCATATCTAGATTGGCTCGGAATCATACCTCGATCACTAATACTAGTCATCAATATTGGCTCGAAATCCTACCTCGATCACCAATATTTATTTAGTATACTTTAGGTATTCACACCACCTATGTATTACTATCCGTTGATAGGCATTCACACAACCCAATTATTCATTATTTGGTACGTAGTATATCTCTCTCTCATACTTATTGTACTTATGATATTATGATTTCTCGCGCTATCACGTTTATTTGAGTATTCACACAACTCTAAGGCCCATAGTTACCCTTTCATTTATTTTCAATAGCTAAATCACACTTTTCCATAATTAGATTCTCATTCTCTTGAATTAATTACATTACAATTTAAACCCGAAATAATTCTAGCCTTAACTTTCTCCATAAGACTACCACATACCCTTATCAAGGTCCTACTGTAATCCTATAAGTCCCTCATAATGATTTAAATAGACCCCAACGGTCACCCAAGTATTTATACGAATTTTCGAGGATTAAATAAACAAAACAGACAAATCTGACAGGACCAAATCGATTTACCAAATACTGAATCGATTTGCCAAAAATCGAATCAATTTGATTTGGTTCAGATCGTCTTCTTCCTTTATTTTCTACGTTTTCCCCCATTGTTGTTCAACATGACTTGCATATTTCTTCACCAAACTCTTAACTAATTATTACTAACCATTACTACTTACATTAGGATCAATTCTAACGTTATTTTTACATCAAATCATTACAAATCCTTCACAAGAATGAATTAAACCAAAATAATTATCAAAACCTATTTTTTGTGTTCTTCCTACATATTCGGTCATAAACTCAGATTTAATTTGTGATGATAGTCTTAAATCATATGATTTCTACTTCTCTACCGATAGTAAATCATTCTACATGCAATCCTTCCCAATCATGCATTAAAATTCATTCTTTTTCTTCCAAGAAGCATAATTAAATCAAGTTTATTTTGATAACCCTACACATGGGTATTATAACTTCAAGGACTTGTAAATAAACACTTGCCTTAACATAAGGGGTCTGATTTTGTGCTGTTGATGATGGATTGATGGTTCTCTCTTCAAATCCATACTCCTTAGATGATTAGGATGCGAGATCTAGGTCCAATTCTTCAAGATGAACTCCTAAGCCTTGAAAATGGTTTCTCTCTTCTCTTTAATGGCTTCCTTTGGGTTTATGTGTTTCTAGACCTAACCCCAATATCTAATCATCAGATATACGACTCTAAATTTCATTGGTCCCTCAATGCCTATTTGCCAAAAGATCTAAATGCCCTCAATTGGGGCCGATTTGGTTTAAAATTGACCCGGGACCCAAACTTTACCTCCGGGCACACTATTCTAACTATTTCGACCCATTCAGAATCATCCGTGACCTTTAAATTATCATTCGAGACACTTAAAATATATTTCATATCTCGATCTCAAATTAGTCCACTCGCAAATCCCGGTTGTTATAAAATATAATACACACATATCACTTGGTATGTCGTATAACGCTAATCATCAATTATTTACCATTCACATTTAGTATATATTATATCATAATATTAATCAGTATCTATCTCTCAATTAATATTTAATAATCACATTTATCATTTAATCACATTAAATTACTTCACTCGCATAATTTAAATAAAATGTATTTTCTCAATTAATTCTCGAATTGATTAAATTTCAAATACGCAAAAATAAGGGGTATTACATACTTCCCCCCTTACAAAGGAATTTCATCCTCAAAATTAGGACATACATGCGGTGAATAACTCTGGATACTGCTCTCTCATGTCGTCCTCCTGCTCCTATATCGACTCATCAATATTATGGTGTCCCCACTGAATTTGCACTAGTGGCACCACCTTGGACAACAACTTATGCTTACTACGATCCAGAATATCCATGGGTCTCTATTCATACGAGATGCCTATCTACAGATCAATCCCTGTAAGTGAAATATTCCAGAAGGCTCTCTCGTCCCTGTGACACTCCTTCAACGATGTCATATAGAGCACATCGTGTATCCGATGAAGATGCTCTGTAAGTACCAATCTATATGATACCAGTCGCACCCTCTCACGAATAGAGAATGGACTCACATATCTCGGTGATAACTTCCCGTCTAGATGAACCTCATGACCCCCTTCATGGTAAACACCTGAACCATCACTTGGTCACAAATCTTTAACTCGATGGTCTCCGACCATATAGTATCCCACAAGACGACTTATATCGTGCCGACTCTACTATCTCTATGTTAGGAAAGCCCCTAATTTTAAGGTGCCAATTTCCATTTCTTCAAGCACGTGACTCTCCTCGGAGTAAATATTCATAACAATTTCCTGACCACCGATGTCAAACCTCCAACCTTTAACCTATAGTGATGTAATTCTCATTGCATTTTTGGCCTTGCACTAAAATGCGCGGTATACTCAATTCTTGCTGATGGACCATAAATCACTTTGGATCCTAGAAACTTGTTATTCCCTTTATCTACCAAAGGGTTCCCCATATATAATAAACTTCTACAAGGTATCTTATGTTACTAGCCGAATTAATACTCTTAATTACCTAGAAATTTAGAATATAAATTTCTCCATTCTCCTACGACTTAATCTCTTTTCATCTACCCATCAAATTTTGGTTGACACGTCTAGCATGATATGAAACTCCATTCCCATAACCTCCTGACATGTTCTATCAGAGGTGGAACTTGAAGTTTTCATCCTAATTCATAACAATAATGGATAACACCTTGTTCCGTTTAGTTTATTCTCTTCCAATTGAAAGTTGGATATCCCAAATGTGAAGTTTCATCACTCATGTTCATCAATCCCATCACTGGGACCATCAAATTTACAATCCTGGTTGATAACTTCGGATCAACCTGTAGGAGGGTAGTGAGACTGGGGTCTATGAATAACTGGAAAGGGTGAGGCGTGACCCACTTCAATGGACGCTTCCTGCAAGGTCTCCTGGTGCAACTTCTGAAGAAAACTTCTCCTTCTGGTAATCATGGAACTCAAGCTTAAACTCACTTCCTGCAAGAAGATGAACTTTCACAGCAAAAATAGCAATTTTCTCAAGGGAAACACCTGAGAGTGATGGCTGTCAGTGGGGAGTGAAGGAACAAGGCACTCAGCACTATGAGAATGAGCAGGGAGAGAATACTTAGGTAGGTCTGGTGATGTTTTGGCAGAGTAACAGTGCAATTTCTATTGTATATATCTTACCTTGCCGATAGGTCTATTTATACTAGGGCGTTAGGGGTGATTTGGCAGTTTTTGGGCGCCAAAATTGAGAGAGTTGGTGGGGAACAATGTCTGAAGTGTACCATTTGTCCCTACCTGTAGGCAGCCTGCTTGTCCCCCCTGCAGGCGCCACCTGGCGCCGACCAAAAGTCAAAAAGCACATATGTCCCCTAATGGAGATAAAATATCAGATTTGGTAGTTATCTTTTGAAACAGTAACTCGTGGTGCAATTTTGCAAATCTTGAGAGAGGAGACCTTAAGGACTCCTTTCCTCTAAAAATGTTATTTTTCTTGAGAGGTACCTTGAGGACCCCCTCTTCTGGAAAAGTCATTTTCTTGTAAAGAGTTTATTTCTTGTGAGTAGCCAGCTCTTTGGCTGCTCACTTCACTTGTGACCAAGTGTGCAGTGTGTGTAGTCTCGAGTGACTTCTGGGTCTTCCTACTAGTATTCTCTTAATCCTATAGTGCTAAGTGGTTGAGCTTTCTCAACATACCTTATCCCTCAGCCGCCAAGCCAAAACTCTCAGAGGTCCCAACGCGCCTGTTCGAGCCCTGCTTGCTCGACTAGGCAACCTGTACAAGAAAGTAAAGTGTTAGTGCTGTTGTTCATTTAGAGACTGATGTTTCATGATGAGGAGTTGTTCGTGATAACTACTCCCTCAATATGAGTTTCTATCGACACCCTTGTAGCAGTACCTCTCGAATAATATTTCTACAGTGACCCTTGCAGTGGCGTCGGGCCTTGCAGTGACGCTGACTCTCTCGACTGTCATTACTGCAGTGACCCTTGCAGTGGTACTTCATAATTTTGGATTTCTGTGGTGACCCTCGCGAGCATCTCTCGAACGTTATTGCTGTAGTGACCCTTGTTGTAGTGGTGCTGACGCTTGAAGCGGCGCTGACCCTTGTAGCGTTGCTTACACTTGTAGCAGCGCTGGCACTTAGAGCGGCGCGAACACTTACAGCGGCGCCGACCCTTGCAGCGGCGCTGACACTTGCAGGGGCGCTGGTACTTGAAGCGGCGTCGACCCTTGCAGCGGCGCTGACACTTACAGCGGCGCTGGTACTTGAAGCGGCGCCGACACTTGCAGCGGCGCCGACACTTGCAGCGGCTCCGACACTTGCAGCGGCGCCGACACTTGCAGCGGCGCTGACACTTGTAGCGGCACTGGCACCTGAAGCGGCGCTGACACTTGCAGCGACGCTGACACTTGCAGCGGCGCTGACACTTTCAGGGTCGCTGGTACTTGAAGCGACACTGACCCTTGCAGCGGTGCGGACACTTGCAGCGGTGCTGGCACTTGCAGCGGTGCAGGTACTTGAAGCGACGTTGACACTTACAGCAGCGCGAACAGTTGCGGCGGCGTTGACACTTGCAGCGGTGCTGACACTTGCAGCGGTGCTGACACTTGAAGCGGCGCTGACCCTTGCAGCGGCGTAGACACTTGCAGAGGCACTGACACTTGCAGCGGCGCAGACATTTGAAGCGGGGCTGGCACTTGAAGTGGCGTCGACACTTGCAGCAGCGCTGGCCCTTGCAATGGCGCAGACACTTGTAGGGGCGCTCGCACTTGAAGCGACACCGACCCTTGCAGTGGTGCGGACACTTGCAGCGGTGCTGGCACTTTCAGCGGTGCTAGTACTTGAAGCGGCGCCGACACTTGCAGCGGCGCGTACACTTGCAGCGGTGCAGACACTTGAAGCGGCGCTGGCACTTGAAGTGGTGCCGACACTTGCAGTGGCGCTGACCCTTGCAATGGCGCAAACACTTGCAGGGGCGCTGGTACTTGAAGCGGTGCCGACCCTTGCAGCGGTGCGGACACTTGCAGCGACGCTGGTACTTGAAGCGGCGCCGACACTTGCAGCGATGCAGACACTTACGGAGGCGCTGACACTTGCCGCGGTGCTAACACTTGAAGCAACGCTGACCCTTGCAGCGGCGCTGACACTTGCAGCGACGCAGACACTTGAAGCGGCGCTGGCACTTGAAGTGGTGCCGACACTTACAGCTACGTTGATCCTTGCAATGGCCCAGATAGTTGCAGCGGTGCCGACCCTTGCAGCGGCGCTGACACTTGTAGCGGCGCTGGCACTTGAAGCGGTGCCGACCCTTGCAGCAGAGCGGACATTTGCAGCGGCACTGGCACTTGCAGCGGCGCTGACACTTGAAGCGACGCTGTCACTTGAAGTGGCGCCGACACTTGCAGCGGCACTGACCCTTGCAATGGCGCAGACACTTGCAGTGTCGCTGGCACTTGAAGCGGCGCCGACCTTTGCGTCGGCGCGGACACTTGCTGCGACGCTGACCCTTACAGCGGCGCTGACACTTTCAGTGGCGCTGGGGGTTCCTGCTGAATATGAGTTTCCGTCGGGACCCTGGGGTGGTTCCTTCTCAATTATGCTTTTCTGCCGAGACCCTAGGTGGGTTCCTTCTTAATACGAGTTTCTGTCGGGACCCTGGGGGGTTCCTGCTCAATATGAGTTTCTGCCGGGTTCCTGGGGTGGATCCTCCTCAATATGAGTTTCTGTCAGGACCCCGGGGGGGTTCCTGGTCAATATGAGTTTCTGCCGGGACCCTGGGTTTCTTCTCAGTATTTCTAATAAAATAATATTTTTACTTTTTTATACATAGACACCCTTTTACACAACCTTTTCCCCTCACTAAATGGTGTATTTAGAGCCAAATCCATTATGTTCCACTCAAGGTCTTAATTATGCATAGACCACTCTACGCATTTGACTAAGTGAGATTCTTCTCACTGTATTTTAACTCCCCCAGTTTTTTATAGTCCTTCTTGATATACACATATTCAGACTGTCCCCTTTCTCAAACGGATTTCTGTCCATTCTTCATCACTACACCAAAATGGGCAAATTGTCACCTTTCAGCCGGCCAGCCTTGTCAAGGTCAATGACCGTGACAAGCCCGTGACAAATTTACTTGACACGGACTTGTCACGGTCATTGACCGTGACAATAATATAAATACTTGTCACGGTTAAAGACCTTGACACGACCGTGACAATGTTCACAGCAAAAACCCTATCCCCCCTCTTTTTTCCCTCCGCGCCGTTCCCTCCCTCTCTCTCTCTCTCTCTCTCTCTCTCTCGACGCTGCTCTCTCTCTCTCAGGTCGGTTTTTTCTCTCTCTCTCTCTTCCATTTATATATATATATATATATATTTGTGTGTATATTTATGTGTGTATGTGTGTGCGTGTGTGGGGGGTGGGGCAGGGTGGGGGTAGGGGGTGGGGCGGGGTGGAGGGGGCAGGGAGTGGTGGAGGAGGGCAGGGGGTGGGGTGGGGTGTGTGTGTGTGTGTGGTGGTGTGTGGTGGGGTAGGGGGTGGGGTGGGGTGTGTGTGTGTGGTGGGGGAGGGGGTGGGGGTGGGGGGCAGGGGGTGGGGTGGGGTGTGTGTGTGTGTGTGGTGTGTGGTGGGGGAGGGGTGGGGGAGGGGGGCAGGGGGTGGGGTGGGGTATACACAACACTAAAAGTAGACATCAATTTTATAAATAATTGATAACAGTTGGATAATAATTGGATAAGAAACATCGGGAGGGGGAGGGGTTTTGAATATTATTTACATTCAAAATAAATAATTGATAATAGTTGGATAATAATTGGATAATAATTGTTTTTATACCTATAGAACAACTTAGATAGTGTGTGTGTGTGTGTGTATGTGGTTAATATATGAATTTATTTTTGTATTTGAATTAACCCATGAATTTATTTTTGTATTTGAATTAACCCATTATATGAAACATACTTGAAATTAAATATAGTGCGCATAGATACTAGCATTCTAGTTCTTACGCGTACGCATTCAATAACCCTTAGACCCGTTCGAGAGTCATTACCCCTGTAATGAGATCTCTCGAATTGTCCCGTTTGGACAGTTTGAGACTGTATAATTTCTGTATAATACTCTTATTGGCTTAAAGTTGTTACTTTTGGAGGAAGTTCTGCAGTCGTATCTTAATGTTCTCTGGGTACATACTAGATTGACAAGTGTGACTGTTATTTTAATTGACCAATTGAAATAACACTCACACCTGCCAATCTACGTCGTGTACTTGGAGAACTAAGGGGATATACTGTCGATTTTTTTTCAAATCGTAACAATGTGCATGAGCTGTTAAGTATATTACAGAAAAATGCATTCTTGAATGGGATAGGACCACTTACCCTTTAATAGGATAATTAAATGATGGGATAATTAAATAAAACATACTATAAATCTAAGTTTTGTTTACCTTTAATAGGTGTTTAGTTGTGGTAGCTGTGATGGGATATCCGAAATACAAAGAGTGGATGGGTGAGACTAATAGAATGGGGGATGTGTTTCGCAGAGGTGCTAACGAATTTGTGAAATATGCAAAGAGATGTCGTAATGATGAAGAGTTTCCATGTGCTAGGTGTAAGAATGGTAAGGTGTTTGAGTGGAAAACAGTTGAACTACATTTGTTAAGATCGGGTATACAAGATAGTTATCGATTTTGGAGTTTTCACGGTGAATTGAAAGTTCCATTTGTCCCTGACCAACTTTCACAACAACCTTCAACAAGTAGAATAGATGAAGAAGGGGACGACGTAGATCACAATATGTTAGAGGATTTAGTTGATGATGCGTACGGAGTTTATGAAGCTGAGGAGAATGGGGTTACTGATGATATAAAAGAGTCAAGTGCTCGTGAAGATAACACGATAAAACTTGACGATGACTACCAAAATTTAAAATTTAAGGCGACCCAACCGTTATACTCTGGCTGTGAGAAAGATCAAACAACTTTACATGCCATGGTTGGTTTGCACAGTTTGAAGACGCAGTACGGTTTGTCTAGCAATAGCGTGACGGGAATTCTGAAATGGGTGAAGGGCTTATTACCCAAGGTGAATACACTTCCAAATAGCTATGATGTTATGAAGAATAGTTTGAAAGGTTTGGGAATGAAGTATAAATCGATTCATGCTTGTGTGTATGCCTGCATACTATACCGAAAGGAGTATGAAAATCTCAATCGTTGTCCGGTATGCGATGAACCTAGATATGTCCAATCTACTAGTAAGGAAGGCACAAGGTCAAAAGTGCCTCAAAAAGTATTGAAATATTTTCCCGTTGGGCCTAGATTAAAGCGATTTTTCACAGTACCATGGATTGCAGAGGCAATGACTTGGCATGCTAGGGCAGAAGTAGGGGGTAATATCATGCGTCATCCTATTGATTCTACTGCCTGGCGGAGGATGAATTATGAGTATCCCGATTTTGCTTGAGAACGACGCAACATTCGTTTGGCTATATCAACAGATGGTTTCAATCCATTTTGAAATCTAAGCACCAATCAGAGTGTATGGCCAATGATCCTAGCCCCACTCAACCTCCCTCCTTCACAGTGTATGAGACCTGAATTTTCAATGATGGCTTTATAGTTTCAGATTTGAGAAAGCTTCCAATTTTTTATTGGGCGGAGCTGAACATAGGCTACCGCCGAGACAACTTTCGGGTTCAGAAATTGAAAGTAAATCTTCTGAATGTGGCCCAAATATGCCAGGTAATAATCCCAAATTTAAGAATGTCAAGCATAAGAAGACCCCAACTGGGAATGAAATTGAGATAAGAAAGGCATGGTCTCGGAGGTCAATTTTATTTGACTTGCCTTATTGGAAGAAAAACCCAGTGCGCCATGTATTGGATGTGATGCATGCAGTAAAGAACTTCGCTGAACATATTGTGGGTACTTGCCTTGGGGGAGTCATTCGAAGGATGGAGAAAATGCACGAAAAGACCTTAAAACGTTAAAACTTAAACCACAACTATGGTTGAAAGAAGATAGTAGGGGAAGGACAGTAATTCCCCCTGGTGAGTTTACTTTGACGAGTGAGGAAAGGAAGGTGCTTCTAGACACAATATATAATTTGAAGGGCCCATCTACTTTTTCGTCCAACTTGCAAAGGATTGTGAATTATGTTACTCATGATTTACATAAGTGTAAGTCCCACGATTGGCATGTGATCATGCAATTGGTTCCTCTATTGTTTAAGCACTATTTATCCAAGCACAAGGATTTGCATAGGGCTATTATGAAAATTAGTATTACTTTCTCCCTCTTGTGTGAGAAGGTAGTTAATCGAGAACACATAGTGGCCGCAAAATTGGCTGTGAACGAAGCGATTTGTGTATTGGAGAAGTACTTTCCCCCAGCATTCTTTGACATAAGTGTTCACTTGTTGGTACACCTATGCGACGAGGCACTTCTTTGTGGTCCAGTTAGATATCGGTGGATGTATCCGTTTGAAAGATTGATGAAAGTTTTTAAAGATTACGTCAAGAATACGCGATATATTGCAGGATCAATTGCAAAGGAATACATCACCGTGGAGTCATCAATATATACTCGGGAATATATGACTGACTCGACCAGCGTTGATGACACTGATGAATTCCTCGATGATGGTGGTAATGTGATGGGAAAACGAGTGAAATTAACGAGTTTGCAACATGAACAAGTAGCTCGTTATCTATTTGACACACATGAAGATGTCGAAGAATGGAAAAAGTAAGTTTCGAATATTATAATTTTTAACATTATTTTAGATTATTTTATACATGATTAATTTTGTAATATGCAGTAAATATGAAGCCTGTGAGAACAATAAAAGACGAAAAATAGTGGTACAATCAGACAGCGAATTTAGGCTATGGTTGACACAAGAGGTAATTACAATGAAAACAGTCGTTATATATCGTTACATTACACTCAAATTTTACCACTAATATAATTAATTTATCTATATTCTCAGCTCCTAAAGATGGGTGATGCGACATCAAGGCTTGCTCGTCTAGCCACTGGACCCTTGTTCATGGCACAAGAGTACAAAAAATATCGATTGAACGGTTACATTTTCGGCGCTAAAGTGTACGAGGAAAGTACAAATGTACAGAACTCAGGAATTTCATATAAGGATCTTACTTTCTTTCGAGCGAGCGCAAAAGATAAAAACCTCGTTGAAGCTGAAATGACTTACTATGGTGTAAACCAAAATATATTTGAATTGGATTATATAAGCTTCAAAGAGGTTGTATTTTACTGTGAATGGGTAAGATTTGAGGATAAAAATGCTTATAAAGTTGATCCTGTCACCAATTTGATCATGGTTGACTTGTCCAAGTTGAAGAGCAACGACCACATGAGCGATGAGCCGTTTGTTTGTGCATTTCAAAAGGTTAAGCAAGTGTTTTACTCGGAGTATATCAACAACGAGCCGTGGTCAATTGTCCAACACGCGCCAAGGCGTCTAAATAGTAGTGTGGATGACTTGGATGCTCCTACCGAATATCAATCCATTTTTTATGATAACCCGAATTTGAAATAATTTTTCAATTTGTAATAAATATTTCAATTTGTACCGAAACATCCATTTTTAATGCTTTTACTTGATCTGCACATTATCATTTTCACTCTTGTGTAGTGTGCGTGTGTGGAGAGGAGATTAATACATAAATATTCCAACTACATCTAAGTTTTGTTTATACTAATCCATGAATATACGCTTCTTACCTTTAATAGGTGATTAGTACATAGTTATTTGGGGTGTCCTATTTGTGGAGAGGAGACTGAATCTCTTCGTCTATCCGAACACTAAGAAATGCCATAATCCTATGGAGAGATGCTCTGCAAATTCCTCCCAACCGTTATGTAGCCAAACATCACCGGTTAAAGTTGTCAATTCCACTTTCCATACCCCACCACTTGGAACTTCTAGCAAAACATGGGAGACCATTCAAAGGTGGAGTTGACAACTTCAACTGCTGATTTTTGGCTACACAACGGTTGGAAGGAATTTGCAACGCATACCTCCATAGGATTATGGTATTTCTTAGTGTTTAGATATGAAGAGAATTATAATTGACACGATTGACCGGGGTACATTAGTTGGAAGGAGGTGCCATATGAGCTCAAGTTAGCTGTTTGAGTGACACTACATGTAATGTATTTATATTTATATGTCAATTTCGATTTCGATTTCAATTACGATTTATATTTATCTATATTTGAGGGGCGGATACTAATTTTACTTTATTTCAATTCAGGGGACAGGGAGTGGCCCTAAGGGTAGGCCACATATGCTCTATACTTATGTATCTATTCGGACGAGAAGGGAAGGATAAGGAGGTGTTCCCGAGCGTCGCGGTACAAAATCTCTTTTCCATGCAAATAGTTTGTAGATTTGAGATAAAATGATGGTGATGTTGTTTCTTTTTAAATAGTTTCTTATTTGAATATATATTTGCATTATCTTTAGTTTGTTCGGATATATGATGTTTGGAACAGGTACAACGTTGCTATAACAGGTACAAATATACTGCTGGGCAGTGGCAGTGGCCATACTGCCCAGCAGTTTTTTTTTAATTCTGCCCAGAATTATCACGGTCATTGACCGTGACACGTCCGTGACAAAATTGTCACGGCTTAGTCACGGTTATAAACCGTGAAAAACATATCACGGTCATTGACCTTGACACGACCGTGACACAAAACGCGTGTTTTTGTCAAGGTTGTCAAGGTCAATGACCGTGACACGACCGTGACAAAAAAAGTTGTCTCGCCTCGAAATGTCACGGTCATTGACCTTGACAAGGTGGATTTGTCAAGGTCAATGACTTTGACAAATGGGCAGATTTGGTGTAGTGCATGTCCACTTATTATTCTAACTTCCCCACCGACATACAGTGAACGCACTTATCTCCACATTCCTTTGTACTGGAAGATTTAAAATCACTTAAGCAGGGCGCCCATACACCCTATAACACGTGCATGTTTACACAAATGTTACAAACGTCATGTACGCAACATATTTACCTAAAACTCGACCCCGCAATCTTAGCGTGGCCATATCATACTGGTATTATGGATTACTTCACAAATCACTACTTATTTATTCCGAATATTACCCCCACTAATCAATTGGTGGTGCAAAAGTTTTCTCAATGCTTCTTTTGCAACACTACCTAGCTCCACTGGTCCTATTTCATAATAACTTTCAGCCCAAAGTGATTTCCCCACTCGTTCAATAATTATCATTTAAACTGATGCCTTAGCATCCAATGACGTCTATCCACTCCCAACATTTATTAAGGCTTATGTATATAACATCTCACAACAAAGCACAAAAGAACTTTTCCTAATGCATTATTCTCTGGACTTATTGATCATGGTAATCCGTGTTTCCACAAAACATAACTAGGATATCAAAATTTTTATTTCCCGATACATAAATCATTTTGTCTCTGCTCATGACTCTCAAGGCGTCACACGATGCGACTCTCTAATAATTACTAAGTTCGTAGTGCACAAATAATAATGAGCTAAATCTCTTCGCTCAATGATAATGCAATATACCTGGAATTACATCAGTAAAAGTTCTCATGCACCGGGATTAAATGTAACGAGACAACTATACTCATCGAAGTCTACGATACAATATAATATATATATATATATATATATATATATATATATATATATATATATATATATATATATATATATATATACAGTATCAACCCTATTTTAGGTGATGCCTTGCAAAACAAAATATCTCTCTCTGGTATAGGGATCATGTTACTCTGACATACCGTCTACCATCGTCAAACCCTCAATATCCAGTCAATACACAAGATAATAGTATACTCTCCTCTCATAATCGTCACAAGGATCAAATTACCACGTATTGTAAACATTATCTTTGTGCCCACCTCTGCTCCCCTATAGATGGAACTAAACCCCGTTGCCCAATGGTTGTTATGTACAACTATAGTACTATTAATGATACTTCTGCTAAACTCATTTCATAGGAGAATTTAGTGTTAACAAACTACTGTGACCCGCTCGTGTCACAAAGAATAGAATCCATCCACCCTGGGATAAATTTCATATCCTCAATTGTCAACTGCTTTGGTAGTTCAAGCGGTTCCTGGACATAACACTCTCATCCCAACGAAAAGTTAAAAATCTTCTTATGATTGTTACCCCTGTTGGGCCTCTTGCTCATGTCCCCTAACTCATTGTGGAAAAGATTCACACATGTGCTCTCACTCCTTATACATGAGACACCTCCCTGTGACATTCCACTCTCACTGACCCCAGTGGACATGTAGCGATTGTCCCTCTCGCGAACCTGGTAGCCTCGACCCTGATTGCTACCTCCTTTGTCCCATTGGTTCCACTGGCCCTATGGGACTCGTTACTGGCCTTGACAGCCCTGACTAAATTCACCATCTCCTAATAGGAATTATATTACTCTTAATCATTAGAATTAACCCCTACTGGGTATACCCTTCTATGATGCTTCATAATTATTATTTAATCTAGTTTACTCACTTAGCTCCCTTCTTCGAGAAGCACTGATGGAAACATATAAACGTATGACCTTGGTGACATCAACACTAGTCATCCTATATAGACTTCACATCTACGTTTGTGTGTACTACACATGATTCCATTATCATCTCACGAACCCTTTTCATCAGTCTTCATATTCCTTTCGTGGGTTACGAAGTTCGCTAAGCAAGTCATTATTCCTCTCCAGATCGATCTTTTTCTGCCTCCCTTGTGATGAGTTCCAAAACTCCAATCGCATATCTGTCGAAACAGCATATGTAAGACCTTACGATCCCTTCTCCCAAGTTGTTCAATTCATCCTATATCCACTTCCTTATATATGGGTACTCACTCCTATCACCACCATGCTACTCCCATGAGCAAGAATTTGGCCCTAAATTTAGTCTTGGGTGCCGCTGTATTCCATATTACACTCTTTTCTTTGGATTACTTCCATCCATCAATTCATCACACTTCTTTTATTTCCCGAAATTTTATAGGTGACTCTTTGAAAGAGTCCCCTTGACTCTCCCTTTTCCTACACTGTTGGATGAGTTTGAAGTTATGTCACCATTTTGTACGATTGTGTTTGGGTAATTACTATCCCCGCATGAATATCTTATCGCCACTTTTCTGAATAATAATCGTGGTTACTTCTATCTCAATCATCGTTTTTCGAATACTCTATGTCTTCTTCCTCTCCTCTCCTCCTGCAGTTCTTCTAAAGGTAGTCGCTGGTTGTCCTATATTACTCGGTGTACGAATCTCAACTGAACACGTATATGAATCACATCAATAATACTTAATAGTAGGAGAACGCAAGTCACATACATAGAGGAATACAATAATCCTATCATAAGGCTCTACATCAAAGAAGGCTAAGCTAAAACATGAAAAGCCGCATAGATACTAAGGACTCTAGAACCTAATACTCTGATACCATCTGTGACACCCCACCTAATTAAATACCGGGTGACTAGGCCTTTATTAAATTAAAATAGGATTTACATATGGTTCATTCTTATCATCATTGTCAAAAACTTTTTAAAACTTTACTAACCATCTAGTATTTAAAATTCGGTGCCAAATTTTATCTTTCATTAGACAAATAAATAACCAAGTGAAAAACTAAATAAATCATTCATCACATGTAATATCTAAACCAATGCATAATAAAAGGAATGAATTAAAAGATATTGCTGAATAAACCATTGGCTACAACAAAAGCAAATAATATCCAATAATAACAACCAAATCAAATACAAGCCTGAACTGAGACAATAAATCTGAAAGGGGTAACACGCCCAACAGAAACTATAACTGCAATAGATTCCTACACTAGGAATGAAGAATAAATGTGTCTAATCCAAAACTCTGCAATCATCCACCTGTACCGCAGCTGCATATCCCTGAAGCAGAATATTAAGTCTTGACTCCCTGTGGCTAGACACCTAAAAAGTTTTGAAAATATTTTTATAGCAAGAGTTAGTACTCAAAACATTTTGATATTTTTAGCAAAAGCTTATCACAGTCTAAAATCAGTTATTAATTACATATACTAGGTTCACATACACTCTCTTGAGTTTCCTAACCCCTCAACTATTATGCATGCCTACCGTTCTCTACTTAGCCGACCTAGTTGTACTACCCAAGCTAACTAGACATAAGTAACTATCTGGACTATCGACATCTCTAAGTCCTTGTATCACCCATACAGTACGTTATCCGAATTAACAATTCTCGTATGTTAATTATTTCTCATGTAACATTTAACATATATTATAGTTCAATCTTGATAATTAAGTCTCACTACTTAATTTATTAGCTCAGATATTCACTATATAACTTTAATCTGTTAATTAAGTCTCTCTACTTAATTTAATTTTCAGATATATATCTATATATAACATCTGCCGGTACTACTATCACCCATAAGTAGAATAATCATAAGGTATATATTTCACACACAATATACACCATAAGTGAATACTTTATAATCACATCCCCATATCACACATATGGGATTATTGGCTCGGAATCTTACCTCGATCACCAATAGTGATTTATATATCCTAGCTCGGATTCATACCTCGATCAGCAGTAGTTATTGATTATATTGGCTCGAAATGACACCTCGATCACCAATATTAATCATATCTAGATTTGCTAGGAATCATACCTCGATAACCAATACTATTCATCTATATTGTCTTGGAATCCTACCTTGATCAACAATATTTATTTAGTATACTTTAAGTATTCACACCACCTATGTCTTACTATCCTTCGATAGGTGTTTACACAACCCAAGTATTCATAATTTCGTACATAGTATATGTCTCTCTTATACTTACCATACTTATTATTTTATGATTTCTCGCACTATCGTGTTTATTTGAGTATCCACACAGGTCTAAGTTCCCTAGTTACCCCTTCATTTATTTTCAGGAGCTAAATCGATATTTACCCTACTGGTATATATAATTGAGATCACTCACACTTTTCCGTAATTACATTATCATTCTATCGAATTAATTACATTACAATTTAAACCCAAAATAACTCTAGCCTTAACTTTCTCTATAAGACCCACATACCCTCATCAACATCCTACTGTAATCCCATAAGTCCCTCATAATGATTTAAATAGGCCCCAACGGTCAGCCAAGTATTTATACAAATTTTTGGGGTTTAAATAAGCAAAACAAGCAAATCTAACGGACCGAATCAATTTGCCAAATACTGAATCGATTCACCCTGAATCAATTTGCCAAAAACCGAATCGATTCTCCCGAATTGATTTGCAAAAAACTAAATCGATTTGGTTTGGTTCAGATCGTCTTCTTCCTTTGTTTTCTACGTTTTTCACTATTGTTGTTCAACACAACTTGCATGTTTCTTCACAAAACTCTTAAACATTTATTCCTAACCATTACTACATGCATTAGGATCAATTCCAATGTGATTTTTTCCACCATATCATTTCAAATCCTTCACAAGAACATATTAAACCAAAATAATTATCAAAACCCAATTTTTGTGTTCTTCCCCCATATTCAGTCATAAACTCAGATTTAATTCATGATGATAGGCCCTTATCATATGATTTCTACTTCTCTACCGATAGTAAATCATTATACATGAAAACCTACCTAGTCATGCATCAAAATTCATTCTTTTTCTTCCAAGAAGCATAATTAAAATCAAGTTTATTTTCATAACCCTACACAGGGGTATTATAACTTCATGAACTTGTAAATTGACACTTGCCTTAACAGAAGGGGTCTGATTTTGTGGTGTTGATGATGGATTGATGGTTCTCTTCAAATCCGTACTCCTTAGATGATTAAGATGCGATATCTAGGTCCAATACTGAAAGACCAAGATGTCCCGATTAAATTAATTTAATTTAATTTCCTTTTAAATAAATGCGGAAGCGTTGAGATGGTTTTAACTTTCAAATAAAACAATAAGTTTTAATAACATAAGAAACAAATTAAAGCATAATTCAAGTCCTAGAATTTGCCTAAGTCATAATTAACAATTAAACAAGGTTAGGCGAAACCAATTTTAGCAAATGACTTGAATAAACCAAATTTACCCAATATTTAATTTAAGTCCCAAATTAAATTAGTGTGATAATTAAACCAAATTTTATCTTGAAATTAATCTAGCATGCGTTCTAAGTGATATAGAGCAAGATAAAATCAACAGTCACACTACACCGCGATGTACGAGGAAAAACCCACTAACGGGAAAAAACCTCGGGACGGCCCTAGCCTCAAATCCACTAAAAACGGTATTACAAAATACAAGACAAAAGACTTACTTCCTAAACTCGAACCCTCTCAAGCCGTGATGCTCCTTCTTGTATCAACCTCCAATTAGCGGATAACCAACGGAGCTCCACCGTGGTCTCGGAATACACCGATGGGACTTTATATGGTCACCGTCACCCAAGCATGGAGCCTTTCTCCGTGTGGGTAGAATCTCAACAAAAGTCTTCTTTATGATGGGGTGTAGAAGCAAACCCGAAATGTCTCTTGAATTCGGTAGAGAAAACCGGTGCCAAAAACTCCAAGCAATTGATGTAAATATAGAAACTTGGATAAACAATTATTGGGTGTAAACTAGAGTGTGTATGAATTTTTCATTAAAAGTTAACACTCAAAACTTGAACATTTTCCTAAACTAATTTTGCTCTCAAACTCTCTTTTGGAGATAAAAAAATGTTGGAAAAGTTGTCTTGGAAAATGTGTTTCCCGCACATAATAATGCATGGAAAAAAGTTGGTTGAAAACCAAGTGGAGGAGTGGGGAAAAACTGCAAAAAACTGCCAAATAACTGTTCCCGCTGGAAGTTCGTTCGAACGAACGTGATTCTCGTTCGAACGAGACTTCTAACGAGTGACCAGCCTGGGCTCGTTAGAAGTTCGTTAGATACCTCTTTAGAACGACCATTCGTTCGAACGACATATCGAACGACTGTCCAGTTAGGGTCGTTGGCAAAACTCGTTCGAACGAACCTGGTTCGAACGACAAAACTCGTTCGAACGAAATAGGTTCGAACGAAAAAAACTCGTTCGAACGACATTTCAAACGAACAACCAGAAAGATTGAAAAATTCGATTTTGGCCCAGAAACTTTTATATACTTATATTAAAGTTCTAATTGATTCTTTCTGAAAATAAAATGCAGTTTTTATTACACCTAACTCCCAATACAAATTGTTCCAAGCTCCTATATACATATAATTACATTCATACCTTGGGAGCATGGAACCTTAGTTGATGACGTAGAAACGAGGCACACAAACCGGCATTTTGATGAAGCTTTAAGTTCTTTGCCGCTACGTCTTCAATACATACTTCAAAGGCTTGTGAATATTACAATAAATACTATCCTATGAATAAATGTTTTTGTCCGGAATTGAGCCAAAACTATATATGGACTCAATTGGAAATTTGTGTCCTTACAAATCTCCCCCTTTGGCTATTCCGGGACAAAAACCAAACAAAAATCCTAAAGGGCCGTCAAGCTCTACTAGACTCAAAACATAACCCGCCCAATCTTGACTCAACCCAAGGATTAAACTCTTTGCCATAGAAAGATGCCACTTTAGTAGAATACCTGCACACTTAAGAAAACTCATCAAATGCATAGGGAATATCAAAATATTAAATGCAATTAATTAATTACTCCCCCTAAATTAATTCTCCCGTTAAACACATGACCTACTTAGAAAGACGTCTCCCCCTAAGATAAATCTCCCTCAAACGAAGATACGATAATAATAGGATTAGATACCATTTCTCCCCCTATCATCATTCTCCCCCTTTTTGTTCGGGAATAGGCAAAGGATAAAGGACTAATAAACATCATGTGAAAGCTTAAAGTGATAAGACATGAAAGCATATGGGCAATTGAAGCAAGGCAACGACAAACAAATATCATATATATATATACTATAAATATACAAATAAGTACGTGCATATATAGATAGATATAAACACACACATGACACAAAATACAATAAGTTTGCACACTCGTATGGCAAAAATGTGTCATATGGAAACGGAAGTGTAAGGGTGTGAACTAGCAACAATTAAATTTAGACCCAAACACTTAAGAAACGTTCACGGAGTTCTCATTTGATTGCAAACTTCATCACAGTTAAATATAACCTCATGTGACAATATAAAGATTGAACTCAATGAACAAACATACACAATGCATACAAGCCTAGCATGATGATGATTCTACAAACCAAATAGAGTCATGACATTAAAGACAACTAGGATAAACGGACATTGTGCAAACCGTTGATATACCATCCAATTCTCCCTCAATGAGCATAGATATTCTTTTATTTTTGAATGAATATATCAAACAAACATAGGCCTTGGCAATTTCTTTCTTTTAAATGCCAAATATTCTATTTTTAGGCCTTTGGATCACGTATTTCTTTTAGATCCAATCAACGGTGGCTTACTATCGCAAAGGATTTAATTCATCCTTTCGGAGCCCTTCCCCGTGCATATATTAATTTATCATGTTTTCATTTTTCACACAAATCTCACATGCAACGGATTTTGACATGCACTAGTCCTCCTAGGTCATAGATATGTAGATGACTAGATTGATAGGAGAACACCTCAAAAAGCTCAAATATAACATGTGACATTAAGATTTCAAAAGAGCTCGTGCATGTGTGAATAGAGGCATATGAAAATAGAATCCATTTAATCAATACAAAATCCAACTACTCCATATAAAATATGGTAAAGAACATTTTAAGGATTGAAAATCTAAACCAAAAGTTCTAGCCACGTGGGAGCGTAAATGATGGGATTTAAACACAAATATATGCCACATAAAGTGTGTCAAACTAAAATACACACAAAACAAAATCTTTTTGAGTTTTTAACATTTTAATCAAAAATAAGGATATATACTCAAAAGACTAAACAAAAATCATTTGTATTTTTCATTAAGCTTAAATGAAATAAATAAAACACAAATGATAAACAAAAATCTTTTTATATTTTTCAGGTAAATCAAACACAAAAAATAATACAAAAAGATAAACAAGTCATAATTAACAATTAAACAAGGTTAGGCGAAACCAATTTTAGCAAATGACTTGAATAAACCAAATTTACTCAATATTTAATTTAAGTCCCAAATTAAATGAGTGTGATAATTAGACCAAATTTTATCTTGAAATTAATCTAGCATGCGTTCTAAGTGATATAGAGCAAGATAAAATCAACAGTCACACTACACCGCGATGTACGAGGAAAAACCCACTAACGGGAAAAAACCTCGGGACGGCCCTAGCCTCAAATCCACTAAAAACAGTATTACAAAATACAAGACAAAAGACTTACTTCCTAAACTCGAACCCTCTCAAGCCGTGATGCTCCTTCTTGTATCAACCTCCAATTAGCGGATAACCAACGGAGCTCCACCGTGGTCTCGGAATACACCGATGGGACTTTATATGGTCACCGTCACCCAAGCATGGAGCCTTTCTCCGTGTGGGTAGAATCTCAACAAAAGTCTTCTTTGTGATGGGGTGTTGAAGCAAACCCGAAACGTCTCTTGAATTCGGTAGATAAAACCGGTGCCAAAAACTCCAAGCAATTGATGTAAATATAGAAACTTGGATAAACAATTATTGGGTGTAAACTAGAGTGTGTATGAATTTTTCATTAAAAGTTAACACTCAAAACTTGAACATTTTCCTAAACTAATTTTGCTCTCAAACTCTCTTTTGGAGATAAACAAATGTTGGAAAAGTTGTCTTGGAAAATGTGTTTCCCGCACATAATAATGCATGAAAAAAAGTTGGTTGAAAACCAAGTGGAGGAGTGGGGAAAAACTGCAAAAAACTGCCAAATAACTGTTCCCGCTGGAAGTTCGTTCGAACGAACGTGATTCTCGTTCGAACGAGACTTCTAACGAGTGACCAGCCTGGGCTCGTTAGAAGTTCGTTAGATACCTCGTTAGAACGACCATTCGTTCGAACGACATATCGAATGACTGTCCAGTTAGGGTCGTTGGCAAAACTCGTTCGAACGAACCTGGTTCGAACGACAAAACTCGTTCGAACGAAATAGGTTCGAACGAAAAAAACTCGTTCGAACGACATTTCAAACGAACAACCAGAAAGATTGAAAAATTCGATTTTGGCCCAGAAACTTTTATATACTTATATTAAAGTTCTAATTGATTCTTTCTGAAAATAAAATGCAGTTTTTATTACACCTAACTCCCAATACAAATTGTTCCAAGCTCCTATATACATATAATTACATTCATACCTTGGGAGCATGGAACCTTAGTTGATGACGTAGAAACGAGGCACACAAACCGGCATTTTGATGAAGCTTTAAGTTCTTTGCCGCTACGTCTTCAATACATACTTCATAGGCTTGTGAATATTACAATAAATACTATCCTATGAATAAATTTTTTTGTCCGGAATTGAGCCAAAACTATATATGGACTCAATTGGAAATTTGTGTCCTTACAAATCTCCCCCTTTGGCTATTCCGGGACAAAAACCAAATAAAAATCCTAAAGGGCCGTCAAGCTCTACTAGACTCAAAACATAACCCGCCCAATCTTGACTCAACCCAAGGATTAAACTCTTTGCCATAGAAAGATGCCACTTTAGTAGAATACCTGCACACTTAAGCAAACTCATCAAATGCATAGGGAATATCAAAATATTAAATGCAATTAATTAATTACTCCCCCTAAATTAATTTTTCCCGTTAAACACATGACCTACTTAGAAAGACGTCTCCCCCTAAGATAAATCTCCCTCAAACGAAGATACGATAATAATAGGATTAGATACCATTTCTCCCCCTATCATCATTCTCCCCCTTTTTGTTCGGGAATAGGCAAAGGATAAAGGACTAATAAACATCATGTGAAAGCTTAAAGTGATAGGACATGAAAGCATATGGGCAATTAAAGCAAGGCAACGACAAACAAATATCATATATATATATACTATAAATATACAAATAAGTACGTGCATATATAGATAGATATAAACACACACATGACACAAAATACAATAAGTTTGCACACTCGTATGGCAAAAATGTGTCATATGGAAACGGAAGTGTAAGGGTGTGAACTAGCAACAATTAAATTTAGACCCAAACACTTAAGAAACGTTCACGGAGTTCTCATTTGATTGCAAACTTCATCACAGTTAAATATAACCTCATGTGACAATATAAAGATTGAACTCAATGAACAAACATACACAATGCATACAAGCCTAGCATGATGATGATTCTACAAACCAAATAGAGTCATGACATTAAAGACAACTAGGATAAACGGACATTGTGCAAACCGTTGATATACCATCCAATTCTCCCTCAATGAGCATAGATATTCTTTTATTTTTGAATGAATATATCAAACAAACATAGGCCTTGGCAATTTCTTTCTTTTAAATGCCAAATATTCTGTTTTTAGGCCTTTGGATCACGTATTTCTTTTAGATCCAATCAACGGTGGCTTACTATCGCAAAGGATTTAATTCATCCTTTCGGAGCCCTTCCCCGTGCATATATTAATTTATCATGTTTTCATTTTTCACACAAATCTCACATGCAACGGATTTTGACATGCACTAGTCCTCCTAGGTCATAGATATGTAGATGACTAGATTGATAGGAGAACACCTCAAAAAGCTCAAATATAACATGTGACATTAAGATTTCAAAAGAGCTCGTGCATGTGTGAATAGAGGCATATGAAAATAGAATCCATTTAATCAATACAAAATCCAACTACTCCATATAAAATATGGTAAAGAACATTTTAAGGATTGAAAATCTAAACCAAAAGTTCTAGCCACGTGGGAGCGTAAATGATGGGATTTAAACACAAATATATGCCACATAAAGTGTGTCAAACTAAAATACACACAAAACAAAATCTTTTTGAGTTTTTAACATTTTAATCAAAAATAAGGATATATACTCAAAAGACTAAACAAAAATCATTTGTATTTTTCATTAAGCTTAAATGAAATAAATAAAACACAAATGATAAACAAAAATCTTTTTATATTTTTCAGGTAAATCAAACACAAAAAATAATACAAAAAGATAAACAAGTCATAATTAACAATTAAACAAGGTTAGGCGAAACCAATTTTAGCAAATGACATGAATAAACCAAATTTACCCAATATTTAATTTAAGTCCCAAATTAAATGAGTGTGATAATTAGACCAAATTTTATCTTGAAATTAATCTAGCATGCGTTCTAAGTGATATAGAGCAAGATAAAATCAACAGTCACACTACACCGCGATGTACGAGGAAAAACCCACTAACGGGAAAAAACCTCGGGACGGCCCTAGCCTCAAATCCACTAAAAACAGTATTACAAAATACAAGACAAAAGACTTACTTCCTAAACTCGAACCCTCTCAAGCCGTGATGCTCCTTCTTGTATCAACCTCCAATTAGCGGATAACCAACGGAGCTCCACCGTGGTCTCGGAATACACCGATGGGACTTTATATGGTCACCGTCACCCAAGCATGGAGCCTTTCTCCGTGTGGGTAGAATCTCAACAAAAGTCTTCTTTGTGATGGGGTGTTGAAGCAAACCCGAAACGTCTCTTGAATTCGGTAGAGAAAACCGGTGCCAAAAACTCCAAGCAATTGATGTAAATATAGAAACTTGGATAAACAATTATTGGGTGTAAACTAGAGTGTGTATGAATTTTTCATTAAAAGTTAACACTCAAAACTTGAACATTTTCCTAAACTAATTTTTCTCTCAAACTCTCTTTTGGAGATAAACAAATGTTGGAAAAGTTGTCTTGGAAAATGTGTTTCCCGCACATAATAATGCATGAAAAAAAGTTGGTTGAAAACCAAGTGGAGGAGTGGGGAAAAACTGCAAAAAACTGCCAAATAACTGTTCCCGCTGGAAGTTCGTTCGAACGAACGTGATTCTCGTTCGAACGAGACTTCTAACGAGTGACCAGCCTGGGCTCGTTAGAAGTTCGTTAGATACCTCGTTAGAACGACCATTCGTTCAAACGACATATCGAACGACTGTCCAGTTAGGGTCGTTGGCAAAACTCGTTCGAACGAACCTGGTTCGAACGACAAAACTCGTTCGAACGAAATAGGTTCGAACGAAAAAAACTCGTTCGAACGACATTTCAAACGAACAACCAGAAAGATTGAAAAATTCGATTTTGGCCCAGAAACTTTTATATACTTATATTAAAGTTCTAATTGATTCTTTCTAAAAATAAAATGCAGTTTTTATTACACCTAACTCCCAATACAAATTGTTCCAAGCTCCTATATACATATAATTACATTCATACCTTGGGAGCATGGAACCTTAGTTGATGACGTAGAAACGAGGCACACAAACCGGCATTTTGATGAAGCTTTAAGTTCTTTGCCGCTACGTCTTCAATACATACTTCATAGGCTTGTGAATATTACAATAAATACTATCCTATGAATAAATGTTTTTGTCCGGAATTGAGCCAAAACTATATATGGACTCAATTGGAAATTTGTGTCCTTACAAATCTCCCCCTTTGGCTATTCCGGGACAAAAACCAAACAAAAATCCTAAAGGGCCGTCAAGCTCTACTAGACTCAAAACATAACCCGCCCAATCTTGACTCAACCCAAGGATTAAACTCTTTGCCATAGAAAGATGCCACTTTAGTAGAATACCTGCACACTTAAGCAAACTCATCAAATGCATAGGGAATATCAAAATATTAAATGCAATTAATTAATTACTCCCCCTAAATTAATTTTTCCCGTTAAACACATGACCTACTTAGAAAGACGTCTCCCCCTAAGATAAATCTCCCTCAAACGAAGATACGATAATAATAGGATTAGATACCATTTCTCCCCCTATCATCATTCTCCCCCTTTTTGTTCGGGAATAGGAAAAGGATAAAGGACTAATAAACATCATGTGAAAGCTTAAAGTGATAGGACATGAAAGCATATGGGCAATTAAAGCAAGGCAACGACAAACAAATATCATATATATATATACTATAAATATACAAATAAGTACGTGCATATATAGATAGATATAAACACACACATGACACAAAATACAATAAGTTTGCACACTCGTATGGCAAAAATGTGTCATATGGAAACGGAAGTGTAAGGGTGTGAACTAGCAACAATTAAATTTAGACCCAAACACTTAAGAAACGTTCACGGAGTTCTCATTTGATTGCAAACTTCATCACAGTTAAATATAACCTCATGTGACAATATAAAGATTGAACTCAATGAACAAACATACACAATGCATACAAGCCTAGCATGATGATGATTCTACAAGCCAAATAGAGTCATGACATTAAAGACAACTAGGATAAACGGACATTGTGCAAACCGTTGATATACCATCCAATTCTCCCTCAATGAGCATAGATATTCTTTTATTTTTGAATGAATATATCAAACAAACATAGGCCTTGGCAATTTCTTTCTTTTAAATGCCAAATATTCTGTTTTTAGGCCTTTGGATCACGTATTTCTTTTAGATCCAATCAACGGTGGCTTACTATCGCAAAGGATTTAATTCATCCTTTCGGAGCCCTTCCCCGTGCATATATTAATTTATCATGTTTTCATTTTTCACACAAATCTCACATGCAACGGATTTTGACATGCACTAGTCCTCCTAGGTCATAGATATGTAGATGACTAGATTGATAGGAGAACACCTCAAAAAGCTCAAATATAACATGTGACACTAAGATTTCAAAAGAGCTCGTGCATGTGTGAATAGAGGCATATGAAAATAGAATCCATTTAATCAATACAAAATCCAACTACTCCATATAAAATATGGTAAAGAACATTTTAAGGATTGAAAATCTAAACCAAAAGTTCTAGCCACGTGGGAGCGTAAATGATGGGATTTAAACACAAATATATGCCACATAAAGTGTGTCAAACTAAAATACACACAAAACAAAATCTTTTTGAGTTTTTAACATTTTAATCAAAAATAAGGATATATACTCAAAAGACTAAACAAAAATCATTTGTATTTTTCATTAAGCTTAAATGAAATAAATAAAACACAAATGATAAACAAAAATCTTTTTATATTTTTCAGGTAAATCAAACACAAAAAATAATACAAAAAGATAAACAAGTCATAATTAACAATTAAACAAGGTTAGGCGAAACCAATTTTAGCAAATGACTTGAATAAACCAAATTTACCCAATATTTAATTTAAGTCCCAAATTAAATGAGTGTGATAATTAGACCAAATTTTATCTTGAAATTAATCTAGCATGCGTTCTAAGTGATATAGAGCAAGATAAAATCAACAGTCACACTACACCGCGATGTACGAGGAAAAACCCACTAACGGGAAAAAACCTCGGGACGGCCCTAGCCTCAAATCCACTAAAAACAGTATTACAAAATACAAGACAAAAGACTTACTTCCTAAACTCGAACCCTCTCACGCCGTGATGCTCCTTCTTGTATCAACCTCCAATTAGCGGATAACCAACGGAGCTCCACCGTGGTCTCGGAATACACCGATGGGACTTTATATGGTCACCGTCACCCAAGCATGGAGCCTTTCTCCGTGTGGGTAGAATCTCAACAAAAGTCTTCTTTGTGATGGGGTGTAGAAGCAAACCCGAAACGTCTCTTGAATTCGGTAGAGAAAACCGGTGCCAAAAACTCCAAGCAATTGATGTAAATATAGAAACTTGGATAAACAATTATTGGGTGTAAACTAGAGTGTGTATGAATTTTTCATTAAAAGTTAACACTCAAAACTTGAACATTTTCCTAAACTAATTTTTCTCTCAAACTCTCTTTTGGAGATAAACAAATGTTGGAAAAGTTGTCTTGGAAAATGTGTTTCCCGCACATAATAATGCATGAAAAAAAGTTGGTTGAAAACCAAGTGGAGGAGTGGGGAAAAACTGCAAAAAACTGCCAAATAACTGTTCCCGCTGGAAGTTCGTTCGAACGAACGTGATTCTCGTTCGAACGAGACTTCTAACGAGTGACCAGCCTGGGCTCGTTAGAAGTTCGTTAGATACCTCGTTAGAACGACCATTCGTTCGAACGACATATCGAACGACATATCGAACGACTGTCCAGTTAGGGTCGTTGGCAAAACTCGTTCGAACGAACCTGGTTCGAACGACAAAACTCGTTCGAACGAAATAGGTTCGAACGACAAAACTCGTTCGAACGAAATCTGGTTCGAACGAAAAAAACTCGTTCGAACGACATTTCAAACGAACAACCAGAAAGATTGAAAAATTCGATTTTGGCCCAGAAACTTTTATATACTTATATTAAAGTTCTAATTGATTCTTTCTAAAAATAAAATGCAGTTTTTATTACACCTAACACCCAATACAAATTGTTCCAAGCTCCTATATACATATAATTACATTCATACCTTGGGAGCATGGAACCTTAGTTGATGACGTAGAAACGAGGCACACAAACCGGCATTTTGATGAAGCTTTAAGTTCTTTGCCGCTACGTCTTCAATACATACTTCATAGGCTTGTGAATATTACAATAAATACTATCCTATGAATAAATGTTTTTGTCCGGAATTGAGCCAAAACTATATATGGACTCAATTGGAAATTTGTGTCCTTACAAATACTTCAAGAACACCTCCCAAGCCTTGAAAATGATTTCTCTCTTCTCTCTAATGGCCTTCTTTTGGGCTTCTGTGTTTCTAAACTTAACCCCAATCTCTAATCATCAGATATAGGACTCTAAATTTCGTAGGTCCCTTAATCTCTATATTCTGAAAGACCAAAACGTCCTCAATAGGTGACGACTTGGTGTAAAATTGACCCGAGACCCAAACTATATCCCCGAGTACACTATTCAGACTATTTCGACCCATTTGGAATCATCTGTGACCTCTAAATTATCTTCCAAGTCACTTAAAATATAATTTCTACCTCGACCTCAAATTACTCTACACACGACTCCCGTTTGAGATAAAATAAAATACGCACATATGACTCGCTATGCGGTATAACCCGAATCATCAATTATTTACTATTCAGACTTAGTAAATATTATATCATAATATTAATTAGTATCTATTTCTCGATTAATATTTAATAATTATATTTATCATTTAACCGCATTAAATTACTTCACTCGCACAATTGAAATAAAACGTATTTTCTCAATTAATTCCTAAATTGATTAAATTTCAAATACGCAGAAATATGTGGTATTACACATCTAATTAATCATTTCAAACCTAAATCCTAGAAATTTAAGGGACAGTTATAATGGCAAAAAACAAATTAGAAATACAAATTAAGCAAGAGAATTCTTGCCTTTAATTTTGTAGAGGAGAAGCCCTTTGAAAACTCCCTTGAATTCCCCTTTGTTCTTCCCATTTTTTCCTTCTTTGTTATTTATCCCTTTTCGCTCCCATGGCTGCTAATCTAGGATTTCTATAATGATAGTGGGGGAGTGGTTTACCCTCACTTAAACACTTAATTAGTGGGTAATCCCGAGTTGGCCTAAAACCCAAATTTTGAACCCGCATACAGACCCGAATCCATGATCGAACTTGCCCGAAAGCTCCCCGACTAATATACCTATGATCCGGGACCAATTTTGAATATTAAAAACACTAAATCGAGTCTCTAGGGCTTCTCAAAACGCGTTCCAATTATTTTTATTTCACTTAGACATTTATTTATTTTTAAAACGACATGCGCCCAAAAATTTATTTACGCGTGATTTGTTTTTCACTAGCAAACCCATTATGTCTAGTTGAGTTTTATAATTATATAATCAAGAATAATTGTTTATTTAAAAGATTAAAAATTTTACTAGCTTAATTTATAATCCTCCCAATTTAATTTATTCTCAAAATAAATTCGAACCATTAAATTTATTTATGTCGTAATATTTTATTCTGAAAATTACGGGGTATTACGCCAATCCTCAAGCAATATCTCATAAGGAACATCCTCTTTGAATTCTGTTTGTCAATTTATAGAATACCGAAAGTGCACGGAATATTGTAGAATAGCGAGTGTAAGTATGGATCGAACCCACGGAGATTTGTTAATTTTTTCAAAATAATTGTGACTATCCAACTAGACAAAATGATCAGCACCAATGGACACTCAAGCGATTTTATAAAAAATATTTAGTACACCTGTGTCAAGTGTGTCATGTCACGGAATATCCTAATAATTTTTGCATATCGACTCCTTTGTTGACCAAACTCTCGGGGTACCTGTAAAAATGCAAAATAAAAATAATTAATTCAAAACTAGGATTATACAACTTTAGAAAATTATATATTATCCCTCAATTGCATTTTAGCCCCCGAAATTCATAAGTTGTTCGTTTTAATTCCAAATTTAATCAAGTTTTGGACATAACTTTTTTTTTTGCTCACATAAACATTTAAAATTTAGTTTTAAGCCCTTAAAGTTTCAAAAATTATGGTTTCATCCCCTGAAGTTATTAAAATTACATTTTTAACTCAAATTTTATTCAAACTTGCATTTTTCTTTTTATTTTCGAAAGGACACTTAAAGATCATTATTTATGAAACAACGAACCTAACAAGGTCTAAATTTGGTCACAGTTCATAAAAAATAATGCACTCATTTTAAACCTTCGACTTTATTTGAAAAAATTAATTTTCATTTATTTAGTGTGAGTACTTTTAGATGAATTATGTTTACACTCGATTGTTTCGATAGTCCATGCTTAAATACTATACTTTGAAATTTAAAAGTGAAGCTTTTAAGCGAATAAATATTTTAGCCGTCTAAATTTAAAAGTGTTAAATTTTATTGTTAACTTTCCCTTGTTATTTTTCGGATCAAACGTGATGAGAGTCTGTCTAGTTTGAGTTATAAAATCAGGAATGATGAGTTTAAATTACACATAATATTAATCAAACATAATAAATTTTACCTAGTCCTAGTAAAGAAATTAAGCTGATATCGTTAAAGACAATAAAAGTGCAAGAATGAATAATAACTTTCATTAATAAAACAATTTTACAAATTAATGTGCCTTACAATTAATTTTGACAAAAATTTCCCACAAAAGAATAATTCTTGGCCCTAAAAAATATATACTTTCAAAATAAAAGTACCAAAAATTATTCTAAACACTTTTTTAAATTTTCTATCTAAAATAATGAACCCAAGGGTCTTACTTATAGGCTATGACATGAGGTGCTTGGGTTGGGATAAAACTCCATTTTGATTGGTCATATTTGAGTTGATAATTATCTCGTGGAGTCTAGTGAAGAGTTGAAAATAATCAGTAAGACTTTTTTTTTAATAATTATCCCTAATTCACGTCACTATTCACATCACCGACTTTAATCGTATTTTTGACCCTTGAAACATCAAAATCTCATTTTGTCCGAACTTTGAAGTTGTGAGATTTTTTAGGATCTTTTCGAAAAGCTATGGAACCGCCTCAATGGACACTCGATTGATTTTATAAAAACCATTGAGTACAGTTGTGTCCACTACAAGAAAAAAAGTGTTCTCCACGACACATGTTTATGACACTTTATAAAAATGTATCGTGAAAAGTAGATAATGACGACACTTTATAAAAATGTGTCATGAAAAATAGACAAAGACAACATAATTTTGAAAAATATTGTAAATAATTCAATTATAACGAAGATCACGACATATAAAATAAATTGTCTGCTTTTTTTAAAAACAACACATTAATAGGTGTCGTATATTTCTTTCGATGACTTTTTGAGAGACGAGTCATGAGATTTTAGGAAAAAGTATTTTGCTCGCCAATTTTGGCGGTAGAAGTTCGTCTATAGAAAAAATATATATTTTGGATAATATCCTAACCATCTCCTCATGATCCCCCCAAAACTCCCATAATCTGTCATTTAGAACTCCACCCAGTCGTATGAAAACTCCATTCACAGCCATATGAAACCTCCATTCACAGCTGCTCCATCATTGAAACATATCTGCACTTCCTCCATTAATATAGGGTAGTCTTTTTCAATCACAAGAGCTATTTAAGAAAAATAGCTAAGGGTTTTCTATTTTCACAAGATTTCAAATACCAAGCAATAGGTGTTACATGTTTTCATCTGTTTTTTTCTTTCTTTATCTTTTTAAATTCACTCTGCTTTCTTCAGATCTGAATCTCCGGCTTAGTATGATAATATAAGTCCTGCCAATTCCATACATCAAAGCATTAACTTGTTAAGGGCCTTAACAAGTTAAAAATTAACTCATTATTAGAACTCAAGTTCCTCATATAATAAGAGAGAAAATTAAACCAATTTATTAATGCTACCAATAATTTCAATAAAATAATCCAAAATGTTTGCCTTATAAAAAGGAGTTGGAAATATAAATTGACACTATATAATTATATAATCCAAGCATATGTTGCATAGAGTCGTCTTATCTAATTGTAGCCAGAAAAAGTTTCGTGAGAAATTTTTCCAACTTATTATTCGAGAGTGCGTGCCCTTGAGGTAGCTACCCAAATAAAAATTTAATACTAAGTTATTAGATATTTTTGCTTAATTTAATGGGAAAAAGTAATGTCTAATACGTTGGTAAATTGGTTGATATTCTCACGTAGATCAATGTTCGTCACTTTACTAAAAAATAGTGCAGTGTGGGGTTTTAACCTTAGTGGGAAATATCTGTAATATGCAAAAAAAACATAAGCAAAAAAATGGTAACCGGAGAGTTATATCATGTATAAGTATCTTTTCCTCTATCTTGTTTTTAATATTCACATGAATTTCATCTTTATTCCATTGATAAGTTTAGATTCAGATGAAACCACTTGATTGTTGTCATGACTATAAATTTTATGGACTGATACATGTTTAGTCACAACAGGGATGCTACAAAGTAAACTGTCACTATACACAATGCTTTAATAACCAACTTTTGGTTCCTCACATTTTCGAAATGGAATATTGTGTTTACACTACAAAATGGCTTTTGTATATGCATACAATCGTAATTAAGAATATTAATGTTATACAATGACCTTATTTGGGGCGAAAGGAAGCGGACATCGGTTTTGGTAGAAATGATGCCACAGAACTTCAGAATATATTCTTTCCTTTGAATAGTGAATCCCCAGAAGAAATCAAAATAGTTCCTGATAATAATCAGTTAATGGTTCCCAAAATTAATTTGGATAAAGTTAGCTGGATCACACAAAGAGGGGTAGAAAAAAAGTTTTAGTGTTGAATGAGGTTGAAAGCTAGGAAATATTTTGTCTAATTTAAATGTAGAGAATTATTGGTGGGACAAGGAGAGATTGTTGGAAAATTGGACTATTATAAAGCTCTCCAGATTTTTCTGGACAGATTTTTGAACAATTTTGAGCTCAAATTTAGGTGGGACCCACACTACGAAAATCGTGGGACCATATACGAACGCGTTCACCTCCGCAAGGAGATTAACGTAGTATATTCATATCTCCAATTTCAATAAGTTATGAATGATAAATATGTCCCCAAAGTGACTCACAAAGCAATGAAAGTTAATGAATTGGGTATGTTTAACTCTTGTCCCACATTGGAAGAGTAGTGGGAAAATAATGAGTTAATAAAAACCAAATGATGGACTAAGTCTTGGATGCCTTGAGGGTATCCCAACTCTTTGAAGGGGAGATGACCTAAGCTATGCATGGGCTCGGGCTCAGGCTTATAAAAATCTCCTACATTTTTGGGCCGAATTTATTTAACTTTCTGGGCTTTAATTATTAATTAATTATGAAATTAATTAATTAATTATGAAATTAATTAATTAATTATGAAATTAATTAATTAATTATGAAATTAATTAATTAATTAATAAACTGTTGGCAGTTATTGCCAACAGTTAATTTCGTTTAACTGTTTAACTGTTTTTTGACAGTTATTGTTACTTGTTATAAATGCAGATTCCTCCCTCCGTTTTAAAAAAAAATGAAAAATTTCCCTCCTCCAGAATTGCGGTCATATTTCTTCCAGAAAATTCCTGTCATATCTTTTTCAGAAAATTCTTTTTCTGCATAGCATCTGTTACATTGTTGTTGAGTATGAGACACATAATTTCCGTTCGTTGTAATTAATTATTGTCATGTTACATAATTAATTGAAAAATCCGTTCTATCTTGGGAGACAATATTCATCAACCTCGGAGCACATTGGAGGGAATAAATTGTCTTAAGGAGGTTGCTCTTAACAGCGCTCAGATTATTTCTTTTATTCTTATATTATTTATGCAAATTCAAGTAAGTTTTCATTTCTGTAATTCTGTAATTATATTAATAATTCATAATTTTGTACAATTGTTATTTATAAATAGTAGAACTAACAATCTTAAGACAATTTATTAATTACTACTGTTTTGTAGTGTACATAATTTTTTTATTACAGAAATTTATTTCTTGGAAATAAATATGTTTTAACAGAAAAATTGAATTAATTTATTACTTTAATGCATAAATTAATAAAACAGTTTTGGTACATAAATTAATTTCTATACTGTTTTTATATTCTGTTTTAGAATATAAAATTTTATTTGTAAATTTTGTTAAAATCTGTTTATGTAAAAATTTTAGTCTTAAAATTGTAATTCTGTTTTATACGGAATTCTTTTTAAAATTAGTGTGACACAGATTTTATAATTTAATTCTGAATTATTATTTGGAATTCTTTTGGAATTCATTTATTGTAAATTATATTTGGAGGAAATTGATGCACATAATTTTGTATTCTGTTTTGATTAATTCATTATATATGAATTTTATCATTGATAAAAATTCTGTTTTTGTAACAGAAATGGAATCGCAAAGTACGAACACTACTCCTACGAAACTGATTGTCACCAACACAAATGTGACTGCACCCATATCTATGCCACACGGGGAGAAACCGAAAAGTTCATTGGGGCTGACTTCAAACGTTGGTAAGGACAAATATACTTCTATCTCACTACCTGCCAACTGGGCAGGTTTGTATATGAAGATTGCCCCTCTATTCAAGAGGGATATGACACTGGAAAGGTTGCTGCTGTCGATGCTTGAAAGCATTCGGACTACCTATTCCGAAATTATATTTTGGCCTACTTGGATAAGACACTGTATCATGTCTACTGCACTATCAAGACGTCCAAAGAATTGTGGAATTCTTTGGAAAAGAAGTACAAAACTGAAGATGCTGGGATGAAGAAATTTATCGTTGGGTATTTTCTGGACATCAAAATGGTTGATTCTAAATCAGTGATCTCGCAAGTGCAAGAATTCCAAATGATCCTCCACGACATTCATGCTGAAGGAATGTCAATTCGTGAAACTTTTCAAGTTGCTGCAATTGTTGAAAAATTGCCACCATGTTGGACTTTATTCAAAAACTATCTCAAGCACAAGCGAAAGGAGACGAATGTGGAGGAGTTGGTGGTCAGGCTGAGAATCGAAGAAGACAACCGCGAGTCTCAAAAGAAAAGTGGGAAGAATCCGATGGAAACAAAAGTCCATGTCGTTGAAGGTCCTAAGAAGAACAAACGAAAGTATGATGGGGAAGGCACTTCCAAACATAACAAGAAAAAGTTCAACGGCAAATGCTACAATTGTGGTAAACCTGGACACCGCTCAAGCGAGTGTCGTAAGCCGAAGAAGCAAAATAAAAATAACCCTCAAGTAAATGTAACCGAGGGTGAGAATATCGCCAATGATTTGGCGGATATGAATCTTTCTGCCGTGGTCTCTGAATGTAACTTGGTTGGAAATACCAAGGAATGGTGGGTGGACACTGGAGCCACACGACACATTTGTGCAAACAAATGGATGTTCACCACCTATAAGCCTTTGAAAAATGAGGAGAACCTCTTTATGGGAAATTCTTCCACTTCGAAGGTGGTGGGACAAGGAAAGATAACTCTGAAAATGACTTCTGGAAAGGAACTTACTCTCAACAATGTTCTTCACGTGCCTGATATCCGAAAGAATCTGATTTCTGGATCTCTCCTTACTAAAAATGGTTTCAAGCTTGTGTTTGTGTCTGATCGCTTTGTGTTGTCTAAAAATGACATGTATGTAGGAAAGGGCTACCTAAATGAGGGGCTCTTTAAACTCAATGTTCTTACTGTAACCCCAAAGACATCTGTTTTAATGAATGAAATTGCTAGTTCTTCTTACTTGATTGAGTCATCTAATATTTGGCATGCTAGATTAGGACATGTTAATTTTAATACATTGCGTAGATTAATTAACTTGGAATTTTTTCCAAAATTTAATATTGATAAAAATCATAAATGTGAAATTTGTGTGGAATCTAAATTAGCTAGATTACCTTTCCATTCTATTGAAAGGATAACTGAACCTTTAGATTTAATTCACACCGATATTTGTGATTTAAAATTTGTTCAAACTAGAGGTGGGAAAAAGTATTTTATTACTTTTATTGACGATTGCACAAAATATTGCTATGTATATTTGTTACATAATAAAGATGAGGTTATTAATGCATTTAAACAATATAAGAATGAAGTTGAGAATCAATTAAGCAAAACAATAAAGGCTATTAGGAGTGATAGAGGAGGTGAATATGAATATCCATTTGAGGAATTTTATTCTGAAAATGGGATTATTCATCAAACAACCGCTCCTTATTCTCCTCAATCGAATGGTGTTGCTGAATGCAAAAACCGTACTTTGAAAGAAATGATGAACTCAATGTTATTAAGTTCAGGAGCTCCACAAAATTTGTGGGGGGAAGCCTTACTTTCTGCTAATTACATTTTCAATAAAGTACCTCACAAAAAGACTCACAAGACACCTTATGATCTATGGAAAGGTCGAAGACCTTCCTATAAATATTTACGAGTGTGGGGGTGCTTAGCTAAAGTGATGGTTCCTAAACCTAAAAAGGTAAGAATAGGGACGAAAACCGTGGATTGTGTATTCATCGGTTATGCTACTAATAGCAGTGCTTATCGATTTCTAGTTTGTAAATCTGAGATTTCGGATATTCATGTAAATACGGTTATTGAATCGAGGGACGCTTCTTTTTTGAAAATGAATTCTCGTATAACATGACCCGAGAATCTGGTCCTTCTAAAAGGACAAATCAAGCTACTACAAGTGGTACTCATCAACCTATTGAATCAATAGAGGATGAACCAAGACGTAGTAAAAGATTAAAAACCTCGACTTCTTTCGGTCCGGATTTTCTAACATATTTGCTAGAAAATGAACCTCAATCGTATAAAGAAGCTATATCCTTACCCGATGCTTCCAATTGGAAAGAAGCAATTAATTGTGAAATTGAATCCATATTACAAAATCATACATGGGAACTAGTGGATCTTCCACCAGGTTCAAAACCGTTAGGTTATAAATGGATCTTCAAAAAGAAATTGAAGGCCGATGGATCAATTGATAAATATAAAGTTAGACTTGTAGCTAAAGGCTATAGGCAAAAGGAAGGGTTGGATTACTTCGACACATATTCACCGGTAACAAGAATAACGTCCATTCGGATGTTAATAGCAATATCTGCTATTAATGGACTTGAAATACATCAAATGGATGTAAAAACTGAATTCTTAAACGGTGAACTAGACGAGGAAATTTATATGGAGCAACCTGAAGGGTTCAAAGCTCATGGACAAGAAAGAAAAGTATGTAAGCTTGTTAAATCACTATATGGATTAAAATAAGCACCTAAATAATGGCATGAAAAATTTGATAATGTAATGTTATCAAATGGTTTGAAAATTAATGAATGCGATAAATGTGTTTACTTTAAATGCATTCATAATGGACATGTCATTGTATGCCTCTATGTTGATGATATGTTAAAGGACATTGCGATGCAAATTGGATATATGATACAAAAGACTCTAAGTCTACGATTGGGTATGTGTTTACCCTCGGAGGTGCAGTCGTATCTTGGAAATCCTAAAAAAAAACATGCATTGCTAGATCGACAGTGGAATCTGAATTCATTGCATTAGAAAAAGATGGAGAAGAAGTTGAATGGCTTCAAAATTTCTTAGAGGATGTTCCAAATTGGTCTAAACCTGTGCCCGCAATATGTATACATTACAATAGTCAATCGGCGATTGGAAGGGCACAAAATCACATGTATAACGGAAAGTCATGACATATTCGTCGAAGACATAATACCGTTAGACAACTTCTCTCAAACGAAATTATCTCAATTAACTATGTAAAGTCAAAAGATAATATAGCGGATCCACTAACGAAAGGTTTAAACCGAGAGCAAGTTGAAAGATCATCAAGAGGAATATGTCTAAAGCCTATAAATAAATAAGAATTAATATAGTGGCAACCCAACCTAGCTGACTGGAGATCCCAAGATCTAGGTTCAATGGGCAAACCGAACTACATTGTATTCAGTAAGAACTGGAGGAAATTTAATCCTATCCATTTCAAAGACGAGACAGTGCATATCTGTCGCGAAATTAGGATAAGTTATGATTTTAATGACATCCATATCTTAGTATGTCTAAGTGGGGTATTGCAGGATACTCTTTATGGAAGTCACCTACATGAGTAAGAAGGGGACCACTTCTATGAGAATAATGAAAGGCATGTTCTCTAAAATACTCACGGAACCAAGTGGTGTTCATGGCCAAAATGAACACAAACGTGAAAACCAACTGTGTTGAAGAATTATTGTGTGAATACTGTTGTCTAGGTTTACAAAAATGGTTGACGGTTCAAGGACGTGAAGTCTACTGATTAACCAAGTAAATCCGATAGTATATCACTAAGGAAAGTTCAAGGCCACTAGGCTACTTCTCTCGATGTAATAAGTCTTCTGTTTTACTCAACTTGTGTCTGCATCTGCATTAGTATATGTTTTGTTTATTTATAGCGATATATCATTCATGTGGGGGATTGTTGGAATATTGGACTATTATAAAGCTGTCTAGATTTTTGTGGACAGATTTTTGAGCAACTTTGAGCTCAAATTTAGGTGGGACCCACACTACGAAAATTGTGGGACCATATACAAACGCGTTCACCTCTACAAGGAGATTAACGTAGTATATTCATATGTCCAATTGCAATAAGTTATGAATGATAAATATGTCCCCAAAGTGACTCACAAAGCAATGAAAGTTAATGAATTGGGTATGTTTAACTCTTATCCCACATTGGAACAGTAATGGGAAAATGATGAGTTAATAAAAACCAAATGATGGACTAAGTCTTGGATGCCTTGAGGGTATCCCAACTCTTTGAAGGGGAGATGACCTAAGCTATGCACGGGTTGACTTTCGATCAAAGGTCCACATGCGCGTCCATCTGGCCGGTCGGTTCGGCTCGGCTCGACTCGGTTCGGTTCAGTTCGGTTCGGGCTTTTAAAAATCTCCTACATTTTTTGGCCGAATTTATTTAACTTTATGGTCTTTAATTTCTAATTAATTATGAAATTAATTAATTAATTAATAAACTGTTGGCAGTTATTGCCAACAGTCAACAGTTAATTTCGTTTAACTATTTAACTATTTTTTGACAGTTATTGTTACTTGCTATAAATATAGATTCCTCCCTCCGTTTTTAAAAAAAATGAAAATTTCCCTCCTCCAGAATTGCTGTCATATTTCTTCCAGAAAATTCCTGTCATATCTTTTTCAAAAAATTCTTTTTCTGCATAGCATCTGTTGCATTGTTGTTGAGTATGAGACTCAGAATTTCAATTCGTTGTAATTAATTATTGTCGTGCTACATAATTAATTGGAAAATCCATTCAATCTTGGGAGACAATATTCATCAACCTCGGAACACATTGGAGGGAATAAATTGTCTTAAAGAGGCTGTTCTTAACAGGGCTCGGATGATTTCTTTTATTCTTATATTATTTATGGAAATTCAAGTAAGTTTTCATTTCTGTAATTCTGTTTTAATTCTGTAATTATATTAATAATTCATAATTATGTACAATTGTTATTTATAAATAGTAGAACTAACAGAGATAGCAGCCAAATAGAAGTACTAATGGCCACAATTCACGGAATAAGAATAACCGTATTTTGAAGTTTGTTGTGTAACCTTCTCTACAAACATATGTTATATCTTTTTGTTTGGTGTCTATAGTCAATTCTACAAACTAATTGATATATATATAAGTAAAAATTATATCTAGTATATTAGTATTCAGTTTATATTTTCACACAGTAAAGATTAGCCATTTGATACTTACACAACTAAATGTTTGTCATTTCATATTAAAAGGGTGAAGCATGGGGGATTTATCCAATATTCATCACCCGTATTAGATTTAACCTTAATGGGAAATATATCATCGATATGCATATAATGCTTATGCTAAAAGGATGGGGAAAAAGTTAATTCAAGTAGATTTAATCAATGTGTATTATGCATATGTATCTTTTTATATATCATATCTTTTAATATGCATTGTTCTTCGATCTTTGTTCTATTGGTAAGTTTCGATTTAATTAAAACTACCTGATTTATCTAAGACTATGACTTTAAGGGAATTACTTTAAATTCGAACAAAATGTATGGATTATGCTTTTCATTATTTTGATTTTTAAGGTTCACTACATGAGAATATTATAAGAATCTTAAATGGCAATACTTGATGTAGGTATAAGACAACACTAACTATATAGTATATTATTAAAAAGAGCTCCTCCTCGATGGCTTACATATATTGAATATTGGGAGGGGCATGAACCTTACCCCAAACAATGAAAAAATAGCCATTAAAAGGAAAATCTCTAACTAATCTAATACTGTTAAATCTAACAAAATCAGCTGTTAATAAGGATCGAAAGCTCGTCTAATAGACTGACATCAATGCGGTTAATAATATCAATTAGATCACTTGTGGTTGGATCAAATGTGGATGACGATGATTCTTCTTTGGAAATATCAAGATGGTCTCCAAGAAGATGTTCTTCAAATGATTTCAAGTCCATACGGTTGCATTGCACATCCTTGCTCCAAGCCATGGAAAAATTATTTAAAATTATCCCGGCTTGTTGATTTGACACCGCATTGGGCTGCATGATGAGTGCTAATTCTTCCACTCATTCATGCTTCTTGAGGCGATAAATAATGTAGTCACCCAATTTTGGCGAAATAAATTCTTTATGTAGGGTGGAACCTTCATTCCTCATAGGTAGATGTTTGGGACACTCCTTGATGTAGTAGTTTGTTGAATTTTTTCTTTTTCTTCCATCCCTTCCATTTCCCTTTACCCACCTTTCGATCGAAGTGTGCTCCATTTGGGGTCTTCTTCTTGAGCTGGAAGTAGAAGTAGAGCTCTTGGTTATTCTTGTAGTGTGATTGGTTGAATATGTCCTCGAGGATCTGTTCATCATAAACACTCCCATCCCTCACAACCTCATCATGGATAGATGATAATGGTGCAAGATTGCGGACTTTGCTCTTAAGGATCTGAAACAGATCTTCTGGTTCAGGATGAAATGTGAACCCAAGTGGTCCTCTACCAAAATAAGTCTCATGTTGGGCACGTGTCTGTAACACACGGCTTAATTTTTCTTTCATTATGTTATATAAGAGATTTCCATAGTGCATAATGTGAAGGCATATCGAATGATTGAGGAAGCATGTAATAGGAATCGAACATGTCCTTAAGTTTCCACCACTGAACATATCTTTCATGATATTTGAATACTAGAGCTCACAATCCCATAAGAATTTCTCCCTTGAGTACAACTCTGGTGGGAATATATCAGGATAAACATTTGCTTGACTATTTCTTCTAAAAATAATGTTTCAACTAAAGCCATGATTGTATCAACCAAAATAAGTCTTTCACACTTAAAACATATATTTACAGTTTAGAACAACAATAGCTAAACTAATATTTGCAGTTTGGAATTTCCATAGCTAAATTGCTATAATTCATTAAACAAGTATATCTGAATCTAAGCTATAGTTGAAAACCGCAAATTTTAAAAAATTTCCCCCTTTTGTTATTAGGTTATTTGAATCATTATTTTATTTGCGATGGATCGGGGTGAAAGCATATCAGGTGGGAATGGGTAATTTAACTATTGGTATTGATTATTCAGGATGGCTAATTTGATTTCTTTGTTGCTTTGGACTGAATTGTTAATGGTTTAATTGTTGTTATTGATTATTTGGGATCAAATAAACAAATGTAATCACAAGAAATATTTTTTACGTATGCACGCAAGATGTTCAGTAAACTCAACTCCATCCTCTTGAGGCTTCCCAACATGGTAACTCTCTACCCACTCCAACATCCTTTCCATTTCGAACTCAAAACTGATTAAACATACTAATAACTATACTATTTAAAATATAGTACTTTGAAATTGTAATATTTTGGTCACTTCTCGAACTTTCGATATATTTTTCCAAATAAAGATAAGGTGTAATGTCCTTTTTTAGTTTTTGGCTATTTTTTGTAGGTTTAAATGCTTTTTAGTTATTTCTTTAGATGGTATCAACATATTGGATCTTTCGAATAATTTGAAATGCAAATGAAATAAAAGCGTATCTTGCTTATTATTATGTATATAGTTATTATTGGTTTTCTGGTGTGCATATAAAATTGAAACAGAATGAAGCAGAATATGGTTGGATGTTAACATATAAGGCATACTTGATTGGAAAAAAGGTTCATAATATTTATAATTGAAACAAAACATGATTGTGTAAAAGTTTTTTATTTTGTTTAAAAAAGTAGATACTATTAAGTTATTTATGCATCGAAACAAACTTGATTGAAATCAAGTTCATAATCTATTTATTTATCATGTTTATTTTGGCCAAGTTTTGGCCTATGACTTTGTTACTTTTTTGCTACAGACACATAATCATGCATTGAATGATATTTTGATGCCATATTTTTATATGTGAAAGTTTATTGTCTCTTAGTTCCTGAAAATTGAATTTTGTAGATCCTAAACAACTTTTTCACTCTTTGACATTAGATATATAGTGTGAAATATGACAACTTTTGTGTTATTCTTCTTTTCTTTCTTAATAGGGCTATGTGAGTTTTATTTATTTGATAGACTTTGGTGTTAATTATTTTTTTTCTCGGGCAATCTCATTAATACTAAATCTGAAGTTTTCATTTGCAATATTTCATTGTTCTATTTTGTAAGCGATTGTTTTGGGCATTATTCAGACACTACAAATCAAATCCAATATAAGTATCTTTATCTTGCTTCATTTGTGTATCTCCTACTTTGAAATTATTAAGTGTATATACCCACATTGATATTTCTAAATATATGTATATTATAATAGATCAACTTGATTTAAGTGTATGAATATGTATTGTTGAGTTTGGGTGTTTATATTACTTCATTTCTCAATAAAACCACGAATAAGACAAAAATGGCTATAGTCCATCCGTGTTAATTTATAACCACGATGATCTAACTATATATATATATTTTAATCTTATTAGATAGTGAATAATCTAATAATATTTATTATAATTTGATTAATCTAACGAGAACTTGTAGAATGTAACAATATTAATGTTTGTTGGTGTAAATAGACTAGAAACTAGCAAGTGGGCTACTCAATATGGAAAAAGATTTGTTGAGATTTACAAGTTTTTTTTATAGTTATTACACTCATGCATATTCGTTTACATATATTAGAAAAACCTAGAGTATTTTTCTGAATAAACACTGTTCAAAAATTAAGAAATGATTATGATTTCATGCATTTTTTATTATTAGTAGACATACCGAGGAGTACCAAAATGGCGTGTACAAATTTATTTAGTCTTCCAAAAAACTCCTAGAAATCCTGACATGATATTATGTCCCTGTAGAAAATGAAAAAACCTTTGTCAACAAGATTAGGAAGAACTATTTGAACACCTAGTCATTTATGACTTTGATCCTGCATAAAGGAAATGGGTATTTCACGGACAACATTCAAATTCTTCATACTCTAATGATATTGATATTGAATGGTCATATTTACATAGAATGTATATAAATGATTATGTTCAAGATGCAATTTTTACTGAAGTTGGTTTTAAAAGTGGTCATGAAAGTTTTAAACAAAAGTTGAAAGATGCCGAGACTCCTTTATATCTCGAGTGTACAAAGTATACAAAGATGTCAATAATTACAACTTTATACAAGCATAAAGCTACACACGGACTATCTGATAAAGGATTTAATGAACTTCTTGAGTTTGTACATGAAATGATGCCCGGGGATAACGTTCTTCCTAAGTCTTTTTTATGCAACGAAGAAGTTTGTAAAAGAATTTGATCTTGTCTATGAGAAGATAGATGCATGAATTAATGATTTTTGTTTATTTATAAAAGATAATGAACATTTGGATAAATGACCTAAATGTGGTTCCTCACGGTGGAAAGTTGACAAACGCACAAAGAAGGTTAAGAAGGGATTGTCTGCAAAAAGCATTGCGGTACTTTACAATAATCCTAAGATTTCAAAGGATGTTTTTATCATCAGATAAAGCAGAGCAGTTGTAGTGGCACTCAATTCACATAACAAAAGATGAAAAGATGCGACATCTAGTTGATTCATTAACATGGGACACAATTAATAAAAAGTGGCCTCATTTCGCATCCGATACAAGAAATCTTAGGCTTGGACTTGCAATGGATGAATTTAATCCCTTTAATAATATTAGCTTAAGCTATAGTTGTTGGACCATAATTCTAATTGTGTACAATCTTCCCCCATGGTTATGCATGTTATAGGAAAATTTGATGTTGACTTTGCTTATAGCGGGGCCAAAGTAATCAGGAAATGACATAGATGTATATCTACAACAACTTATAAATGACTTAATCGAGTTGTGGAATAATAGGGTGGAGATGTACGATGCATCTGGCTAGTTTCCTTTTAATTTGAAAGCTATTTTGACGTGGACAATAAATGACTTTCCTACATATGGTAATTTAGCTGGATGTACCACAAAAGGGGAGTTTGGATGTCCAGTTTGTGGTCCTAGTGTATATGGGCCATCGACATTTTTTTCCCAATGAACCATCTATGGAGGGTTACCAAAAAGAGTTGGTTTGAGAGATTTGAATAATTGAGGAGGCTACGAAAACCTTTGAATATAGAGGAAATTTTAGATGCTCTGAAGGGTGTTGAAAATGATTTCGGTAAAGGGAAGAAGCGCAAGAGGAAGAAAGTGCCCTTAAAAAAGAAGTCAATATTTTTTATTTATCGTATTGGCATGTATGTATATTTTCACTCATTATCTAAGCCAATAACTTAATGTAATTTTTTAAAAAGTTTTAGGATACTTATTTTTCATATTAATCCTCCCTCATTTTTTTCTCCAGGCATTAGATTTACATCACAATTTGAATGTGATGCACATTGAGATGAACATAAGTGATAGCCTAATTTCCACATTGTTAGATATAAAGGGAAAATCAAAAGATGGCCTCGAGTCTCGTAAAGATTTGTAAGAATTTGGCATTAGAAATGAATTGCATCCTCAACCAAAAAGGAATAAATTTTACCTGTCGGCAGCACCTTACACACTCTCAAAGAAAGATAATAAAGTTTTTTTTGTCAAAGACTATATGATTTGAAGTTACTTGATGGTTATAGATCTAACATTAGTAATTGTGTTTCAATGGAAGAATGTAAGTCATTGGGATTGAAATCCCATGATTATCATGTTTTAATGCAACAATTTTTGTCAGTTTCTATACAGGGACTACTACCAAAGGGGCTAAGACAAGTGATTTTTCACTTATCTTCATTTTTAATGAGTTATGTCAAAGAGTGATCAATAAAAGGAGAATGAAAAAATTAGAGGAAGATATCATAGAAATTATATGCATGTTGGAGAGGCACTTCCCTCCCTCTTTTTTTTTGACATTATAATTCACTTGTCAATTCACTTAGCTCAAGAAGCTCGATTATGTGGGCCCACACAATTTCGATGGATGTACCCATTTGAGAGGTAATTTATAATGTATTTAACTTTTTTCTTATTAGCAAGTTAGATATGTAGTAAATATACGCTATATCCATATTCTTTTGCTATGGTTTGTTATTAGGTTTATGAATGTACTCAAGGGGTATGTTAGGAATCGTACACGACCTTAAGGATGCATAGCATAAAATTATTTGGCCAATGAGTGTGTAAGGTTTTGTAGTATGTATATAAAAAAAAAATAGGTATTCCACAATCTCAAAATCAAGAGTTCGAAGATAAGACAATACTGGGAGGTTGGCCTCTCTCTAAGGGTAAGCCAATAACATTGTTCAATGACATGTTAAAACTTGCCCATCGTTATGTGATATTTAACAATAGAGAAGTTGAGCCATATATAGAGTGAGTAAAATAATGCTCGTTATATATATTTATAACTTATGTTATCATTAATATTGTTACTAAAATTCATCTACGTTCATATTAGAATGCATTTAAGCGAGCTAAATCATTCCAATCGAAGTTTATCCCAAGATGAGACTATGCTACAAAAAGGACATATCGAGACATTCGCTTTGTGGCTTATGAACAAGGTAGACCAATTTTTACATTGTGCATTGTAAGACTCTAATGTTGTTATGTATATAAAAATTCATATAATTTTATTTATGATCTTTTAAATAGATTAAGGTTCAAGCAAACAAAATTGAAGTATAAATAATCCTCAAGTCGCTAGCGGTTGAGCCACGATATTATGCTATTGTATATTCAGGTTAAATAATAAATGGAAAATGATTTCACACAATAATGGATGAAAAGTCCCCCAAGATAGTGGAGTTTTTCTCAAGGCAGAGACTATTTGTAGATCTAGTGCAAGGGATACCACGCACGTTGTTGCTAATGCTTTATATTATGGGATTTTACGGGACATCATTTTGTTGGACTTTCATAAATTTTGAATGCCTATGTTTCAATGTGATTGGGTCGACATTTCAAATGGTGTTAAATTTGACGATGGATTCACTTTGGTTGACCTCCACCATGGATAAAATCAACAAGATCCTTTTATTCTAGCATCACAAGCAAGACAAGTATTTTATTCGATAAAAAGTGGAACATCAAATTGGTATGTGGTTCTCAAGGCACCGCCACGAGGTTTTCATGAGCTGGAGACGTATGATGAGAGTGCTTACACAACATATTCGTCGATTGATGTTTCAAAACTTGACAATAATGAGAGAAACGACGATGAGCCTCATATGAGGATAGATTGTGAGGGTGTTATTGTTTGATTTTTATTTATTTTTTCATATAGACATTAAGTTTATTTGATGATTATGTAACACCCCGTAATTTTGAAGATTTAATATTTTATTATTTTTGGGAAATATAAAAATATTTTGAATTGGAGAAACTTAAATTTATAATTTGGAAAAGTTTATTTGAGTGGAAAGAATTATTTATATTTGACGCCTTTAAGTTAAATTGTTCAAAATTTTGCGTCTCGCATTTTGAGGTCAAAATTGGAGAATGTTATAAAGTATTTCGGATGAAAATTCTGAGTGCGCGATTGAGTCCGGATGGGTCGAGATATTCAGAAAAGAGTACCCGGAGGTAGTAATCGGGTCTCAGGGCATTTTTGGGCGTAACTGGGCCCACACGGGGTGATTTGGACCATTTTAATTAGGCCCATGTGGCCAAAAACGGGATTAAGGGTTTTTAATCTAATTGAGGGAGTGTTGAACGACACTTAATATAACTCTAAACCTAGGTCTTGAGAGGGAATTTGGGGAAGAAAATCAAGAGCCAATTGGAGATCTTTTGGAGTCAAATTAAGGGACAAAAGTGAGTGTTCGTCATCAACCATCCTCTACACCAACGAATTAGAATCTATGAACGATTGCAGGCAAGTGGTTAACTGTTGTGATTCCTAAATTGATGATAATCAATTCATATTATGGGAGGTGTAAACCAAAATTCGTTTTGGGTGCGTTATGGTATGAAATTGGGTTTTTATGAAATTGAACATGATATGTGATTTAATAGTTCAATTGATGTGATAAAAGCATTCATCATTTGGTCGGTATTGGAACTACAACATAAAGAATGTATTAGAGATAAATTTATGGGGATTATAGAATCATATTTTTGAATTTTAATTGGGATTATACCGTAGGAATTCATTTTCTTGAGTGGGTGATAACTCGTGAAATTGATGATGCTAAAAAGTTTAGATTATGATCATAGTTCATAATAAATGTATAAAGATGATAAATATGATGGATTGAGGTTGGGAGTTGAGAAAAGAAAGCTTGGATGGACGTTAATGGCTGAACAGAAGGTCGGAGAAGAAAGACACCTGTTTGATCGATCGATCGATGGAAGGGATCGATCGATCGATGGTCCCAGAATTCTCGAAGGTTCGCCAATTTTATATATAAAAGGGAAATTAATTAAAGATGTTTCCCCTACTTCTTATCGAGTGATAAATGCTTTTGTAGCACATATTCCTTAATGATTATAAGGGGATATAATTGGGTTTAGGTGGGTGATAATTGTATGTCATGAGATGATTTAATTTCGAGAAATAATTCGTAGGAATTGATTTTGGACCAAGGGAAAATATTCGGGTATTGTAGTTGAGTGGAACTACATTATTAAAAAGAATTTAGGTGTAATCAATTCATTATGGGGCGAAATATAGAATAGATATTAACGATGGTGCGGGCCAAGTGAGCGAGTCCGGGTATAATGGTTGGGCAACATCAAGTATTAAATTAATTGATGTGTTAATTAATTAAATTAAAGTCGGACTGTAGACTCAGGAAGGTAATAAATTAAATAAAGAGAAAATTAATTAATTTGAGTCGGACCAGAGACACGAAAATATACAGGCTACTGTTACGGATTTTAGTACACGGTAAAGCCGGGATTTATATTATATATATACGGTGTGATGATAGTATATATATATGTGTGTGTGTGTACTTTGTGTGTGCTATTAAATATCAGAGACTGTATATTTATTTAAGTTAAATACTCTAGTGCTATCAAGGGAGGTTGCACATTGTGGGTGAATCCCATAGCTTGAGGAGTAGGGTGAGTATATCCCGAGGTCATAGCGTCCGGTATATGGGTGAGGGGCTTATCTCACTTTCAGGGAAGGAATATGACCGCCTCCACTACGTTTATATTTTTGGTCCAGGCTGGTGAGCAATTCAAACTTGGGTAACTAGGTTATGTGATAACACCTAGTGAGATAACACTTTAGAGGAAATCATCTGGAGAGGGTATACTTGGAGGGATGGATATACATATGATATATGTGTGGGTGTTCTTAGTAAAGGTACTTATATAATGGTAGTAAATATTATATGTGGGTAATAATAAAATATGTGATGTATTTATTCTATATAACTTGTGTCACAGTTATATGATATTATTTAAAAGCAATTAATTAAGTCACATGGTGAGATGACTTATAACCCAAGGATAATAATACTCGGTTTAGAGTAGAAAGGCAAGGGAGGATTACAAGGACTAGTTGGACGGGGTAGTACAACTAGGTGGGGTTAAGGTAATCGTTAGGTGTGCACACTAGTGGAGAGGTGAGTATGTCCTCAAGAGAGTGCGACACTAACTTAAATATGAAGCGCATTCATGCATTTTAAATTACTGCAGTTAGTTCACTTGCTAAATATTTTAAAAATGTTTTGGGTTCTAACCCGTGCTATAAAATTATTTTCAAAACCTTTTAGGTGTCCAGCCACAGGTATAGGAGGCTTGATATTCTATTCTAGGGACACGTAGATGCGGCACATGTGGATGCTAACAAGAGTTTGGATTAGACGCATCGTTCATTCTTTCCTAGAGTTGGAATCATTTATCAGTTTCAGTTTCACTTAGGGTTTGTTGCCCAGACTTTTCAATACAGTTTTTAGATTTACTTATTCAGGTTTTGGATGTTTGTATTAGACTATTTACTTTGGTAGCCGATGGTTTATTCAACATGTAGTTTAATTATTTATTTAGTTGATTTAATCCAGTCGTTGTGTATGGCTCATATCATATTTTCGCATGTTAATGGTTGTTTAGTTAAAAAGATAAAATTTGGCACCAGCCTTTTGGAATACTAGGGTTAGTAAGTTTTAAAAAGGTTTTCGACAGTGATGTTAAGGATGAACTAACTGGGATTCCTATTTTAATTTGGTATAGGACTGATCACCCAGTATTTTATTAGGCGGGGTGTCACAGATGGTATCAAAGCATGAGGTTCTAGTGTCCTTAGGATATGTGCGGCTTTTCACGTTTCAGCTTAGCTTCCTTTGATGTAGAGCCCTATTATAGGATTGTTGTATTCTTATACGTATGCACATTTACGTTCTTCTGCAAATTACTTTAATTTGATTGTGAACTCATATGATTCTGTTCTCATTTCATTGTAATACCCCGTATTTTCTGCGTTATTTATTTTTGGGGATTAATTGAATTAAATGTTTATTAATTGGAAATTAATCCGGATAATAATATTAACGAGATGTGAGTTAGTATTTTATTATAATGTGCATATTTGGCATTATATGAATATTGGTAATATTGATATTGTCGTGAGATATAAATACGGCAATTTGGGAATTTTGCTTGACGCGTGTGACCGCCACGTCATGGTATTGTGTTACATAATTAAAAAGTGAATTTTAGTTCCATTAACCGTATGGTCGTTTTGAGTGCGCCAACGCGTCCGGAAGGGTCGAGATAGTCAGAAAACACTAGCCGGTAGTTTAGTTTGGGTCCCGGGATATTTGTGGGCCATACCGGCATCATAAAGGGCATTTTGGTAAATTACATTTTTGGGGAATTAAAAAGTGACGAAAATGGGAATTAAAAATCTGACTATTTCTCAACCCACTTAAACCACTAACCCCACTATATGTCATTATGGGCTACGGGAGAAGTTGATATAGCATTTCAACTTCCACAAACCATTACTCACCTCCATATTCCATTATCTTCAACCTTGGGAAAAGCTTGAGAGAGAGAGAGAGAGAAGGAAACCTTGAGAAGAGCTTGAAAGAGAGAGAAGGAAGAGAATACTGCAGAAAAGTGAGAGGGAGAACAACTTGGCTATCAAGATTCAACACCAAATTCTGAGATAATTAAGGCAAGTGATTTAAACCCTTTTAATTCAAGATATGTTTCCATGTTTAGGAATTTTTGAAATTGATTTTTGGAGTTAAATTAGACCCATGAATTGAAAGATAAAAGCCATGATTTATGTAGGATTTGCATGTAGTATATTCTGGACGAAATTATATGTTGAAAACAGAACCTTGATGATCAAAAGGTAGAATTAAAAGAAACTTAATGATGTTCTTGAATGGAAGAAATCTGGGAAATTTTTGATGTAGTTTTAATCCAAAGTAAGCCTTTAAATGATGAATTATGGGATTTAGAATGTTATTACTGATATAGGATGTTAGTATAACGTTATAGTGACCTTATCTTGAAGTTTCATGCTTAAAAATGGTGAATTGGGACGAAACTGTAAGTGCAAAACGAAGCAGCCCGTAACAGACCTGTGTAATCGATCGATCGACATTCATAAGTCGATCGATCGACCACAATCGATCGATCGAAGGTCAAGGTCGATCGATCGACCTTCCCAGAATGAATAAAGTTTTCCTTAATTGAATTTTAATGATGATAACCCTTGGATAATATTATTGGAGACATTGTGATTACCCTAAATTTTAAGGAAGACCAATAGGCATGATTTTGAGATTGGACATTAATTGGAATTTAATTTGAGGAATTATTCTAAATTAATGAAATTCGTTATGTGAGATAATATTTGGGTTAATAGTACAAATTTGAATAATTTGATGAAATAAGGTTTGGGGCAGAAGTAAGGACCTTAGGTATAAGCGATGTTATATGAGGGAATTATGGGAACTTAATAGTCTATTCGAGACAGGTTTTAAGTTTAAGATATTACGACGTGAGACGTGTCGACTATTTAATTTATATATTGTCGGGATACTTGAAATATATGAATTGGGAATAATGGTATAATGATGTAGAGAATACCCTTATTAATATTGAAATATCTAAGATGTGTGAATGCTTAGTATATAATCTTATGTGTATGACATACCTACCATACTTGCTATCACGGAGGTTACGTTCGCTTAGGACCTTCTTATCCTTGTGTTGCCCGGATTTAGATTGGTGCCTAGAGGACATAATTCAAGAGAACGACTTATTTGTGAGTTAATAAGCCAGCTGACTATGGAGCGTAGGTATGTACGTGACCATGGATATGATTGAATTATGTTCGCCTCCATTTTTGTGTGTGGTGTTGATTCCAACAATTCCTGAGAGATTCGGAATTTGTAATCCTTATGTACGTGATGTATCGGGATGGATAGCAGAGTATGTATGCACCGCAGCTTAGCCTTTGGGTGCTTGTATTGTATATTTATGATGTGAAAAATATACGGTTAATCGAGAAGGAATTTACTATAATAAATTGTGAGTATAATTATTGTAATGTTTTGGAAAGATAAAAAGAGATCTTTTATCAAATAAATGGTTTGGTTAATAATTGGGAACTTGGGAATTAAAGTAGAACTCTCTATTTAATTGTTAATGACGGAACTTATAACGTGAACCGAGTAGCAGTGTTAGAAACTCTTTAGATAGTTATGAGATAACATACGAATGGGTACAGGAACGTTAGGAGTGCACAGTAAGATGAGAGGTGAGTATATCATGTGAGAGCACGTCCTAACATGTACTTTGCATATACTGTTTTAAATGTTTTTAAAGCACTTACAGGTTTTTAAAATATCTCCACATTCGGGCTCTGACCCGTTTGCTTTCAAATCTATCTTTTTGTAAAACCATTTTAGGTGCCCAGCCACAAGGTCACCATACATAGGATTTCCATTCTGATGACGAGCTGTAGCTGCTTGTGGAAGCTACAGGGACTTGCTTTTAGACGCTTATATCATTTGGACTCCTTATTCATTATTCCTCAATTGTAGGGCATGTCGCCCAAGTTCTATTAGATACATTTCCATTTCAGTTTTCAGACGTTGGCATGTATTCATTTCAGTATTCAGTATTTCATTACTTACTTCAGTTGTGAGATTGTATTATGAGGAGTTTTTCCTCTAGTTTTATTTATAGCATGTTACGGTTACTCTATTACTTCATTATGGTGAATGGTGTTATTACTTCTTCATTATACTTGCAAGTTAATCAGACTTTAAATTAAAATTTGGCACTTACTTTTTAAATACTAGGTGGTTAGTAATAATAAAACGTTTTCGACAGTGATGCTGTTAACTGAGCCAACTTGGCATTTTGAATTAATTTTATAAAGGAGTAGCTACCCGGTGTTTAATTAGTCGGGGTGTCACATTCATATGCCGCCCAGGAAAGAGAGAGCAGCTAGGGCAGCAGGGAGAGGTGAGACTAGAGAGGCTCATCAGGAGCCAGAGTTACCACAATAACTGCCAAAGATGATTTCGGTTGCACAGGTAACTGAATTAGTGGCGTATGCTGTTGAAGCAATGATGATCGCAATGGAAAGGTACTTTCCACGAGATCAGCCATAGGCATTAGTGGAAATGGATGTTCAGGCCCACCCGGGGCCGTCAGAGTGGCAGCAAGTACGAGAGGTATTTCAAAAAGGCCACCCACTAAAGTTTCGAGGGGGTTCAGATGTGGTTCTAGCGTGTAAGTGGAAGAGAGATATTCAGCATCACCTACGCATGGTAGATTGCAATGAGGTGCAGAAGAAAATACTATCCACTTTTAGGTTAGTGGGAGCAGCGCTACAGTGGTGGGAGTCGGTCACCATAGTTGAGGAAAGGGATACATTAACTATTGTAGCGTTTTGGGTTCGGTTCGACCGCCAGTATTTCCCGCCAGCAGTCGAGGATGAAATGAGGAGAAAATTCAGTGAGGTGACTCAAGGGGACTGTTCAGTGGCCGATTACGAGGAAGAATTCACTCGTTTGGCAAATTTTGTACCGGATGAGGTAATCAATAAAAACAGAAATAAGTCGAGGTTCTTGGATGGTTTAGTCTGGAAGATCAGGCAACATTTGATTGGTAATCCCGCATTAGTAGCTTATATGGACGTCGTAAATGCAGCACTCCTGTACTGCCAGGAATATCGCTTCCACATGAAATGAAGCAAGAGGGGAGTGGGACCCAGTCAGTAGGATTAAACCGGAGGGAACAGCACCAGGTATCCGAGTAGTAGACAGGGGGACATCAGGGGCAGGATTTCCGGTAGGGGAATCAGGCCAAGCGATTTAGGTCTGGAGGCTATCGACATGATGGCCAGGACTTCCGATAAGGCCAGCAAGGAAGGGATTAGTGGTAGGGTGAATTTATTAGGAGGCGTTTCATTTGTGGTGAAGAGAGACACATGAAGAGAGATTGTCCTAAGCGAGGAAGGGGTCAACTATAAGACGAGGTCCTGGATGTACAACCACTACAACAAGTCATGAGTGCGTTCGGGCACGGGGAAGCTGCTCAGGAACCCAAGGATCAGCCATTGCAGCTAGAGTATGGAGGTAATTATCTTTTTATCCTATGGGCACGGGGAATGTTTTGAGTGACAGTGAGGGTGTCACAATATAAGAATTATTTCCACTAGAATTCGTGGGTAGATTGAATTTAGTGGGTGCGCCGACTATAACAGCCATATTACATATATATATATATATATATATATATATATATATATATATATATATATATATATATATATATATATATATATATTTCTTTGGGGTAGTGGATTTCTTTAGTGTTAACCACAAGAGAGTGGGGGTGTACACAGAGAGGGGATTGGTATTATACGAGGAGTGACTACTTTCGAGAATTTTGGGAGTAAGGTAGATGATTTTTTCAAATATTGGCTGAATAGAGATGGATTTGAACTATTTTGAATAGTGAGGGTAAATTTTGGTGTTCACGAAACCAGGGTATGAATGATTTTTACTAGGTATCACCTGAGAGGGTGTCTACCCTATGTATATTTGAATATATGTTGTATTGTGTGGTGCGATAGACACATAATGAGGTATTGTGTTCTCACATTTTATCCCGGTAAGTAGGGGTGTCTACTGAAGTGATTCAGGGTGGTTAGATTTATTTTCGAGTGGGGAGAGATGGCTCGGGGTTTAGTTTGCGTAAGAACTAGTGATAGTAAGGGCGCGGTATTTGATGTTGTCTTTTGTAGCATAAGTGTAGGAGTGTATGCTTTTGTGTTAGGAGACAATTATTTAGGGTACGTACTATAGACTGAAGGTCTAACAAATCTCAACGACCGATAGGTAGTAGTGTATCGGGGGGGTTCCTTGTTTGTATTTCGCTTGCGAGACGTCCGACGCATGAAGCTTAGCACAACGTTGGAAGAGGGAGATGTTTGGTGGTTAGTACATGGGTTGGGTACCCCAGCTGTTATTCACATATGTGATATGACTATGGGTTGGAAGTTATATTACGGGTTACGGATTGCATAGTCGGGTAACTTTCATGCGATTAAGAACGGGGACAGGGTGTATGGGCACCCTGGTTAATTAAGACAACTCTAGTGTGGTTAAGCATGGGTACAGGGTGTATGGGCGCCCTGATTAATTAAAATGCATATGTATTTAACTCTTAGTTAAAAGCGGGAGATATAAATGTAGTGAGCTTAGAGGCACATGTATAGGGAGTGTTATTCGAATCTTGGAGAACTAGGCTTATCTTAATTTCGAGGGCGAAATTTCTTTGTAAGGGGGGAGTATGTAACACCCTATAATTTTGAGGATTTAATATTTAATTATTTTTGGGAATATAAAATTATTTAAATTGAAGAAACTTAAATTTATAATTTGGAAAAATTTATTTGAGTGGGAAGAATTATTTATATTTGGCGACTTTAAGTTAAATTGTTCGAACTTTTGCGTGTCGCATTTTTAGGTCAATATTGGAGAATGTTATAAAGTATTTCGGATTCCAATTTTGAGTGCGCAATTGAGTCCGAATGGATCGAGATAGTCAGACAACAATGTCTGAGGATAGTAATCGGGTCTCGGGCATTTTTGGGCATAGCCGGACCCACACGAGGTGATTTGGGCCATTTTAATTAGGCGTATGTGGCCAAAAACGGGATTAAGGGTTTTTAATCTAATTGAGGGAGTGTTAAACGACACTTAACACAACTCTAACCCTAAGTCTTGAGAGGGAATTTGGCGAAGCAAATCAAAAGCCAATTGGGGATCTTTTAGAGTCAAATTAAGGGACAAAAGTGAGTGTTCGCCATCAACCATCCTCTATACCAACGGATTAGACTCTATAAATGATTTCAGGAAAGTGGTTAACTGTTGTGATTCTTAAATTGATGATAATCAATTCATATTATGGGAGGTGTAAACCAAAATTCGTTTTGGGTGGGTTATGGTATGAAATTGGGTTTTTATGAAATTGAACATGATATGTGACTTATAGTTCAATTGATGTGATAGAAGCATTCCGTATTTGGTCGGTATTGGAACCACAACAGAAAGCATGTATTAGAGATAAATTTATGGGGATTATAGAATCAGATTTTTGAATTTTAATTCGGATTATACCGTAGGAATTTGTTTTCTTGAGTGGGTTATAACTCGTGAAATTGAAGATGCTAAAAGGTTTAGATTATGATCATAGTTCACAATAGATGTATAAAGATGATAAATATGATGGATTGCGGTTGGTAGTTGAGAAAAGAAAGCTTGGATTGTCGTTAATGGCTGAACAGAAGGTCGGAGAATAAAGAGACCTGTTCGATCGATTGGTCGATGGTCCGAGAATTATGGGAGGTTCGCCAGTTTTATATATAAAAGGGAAATTAGTTTAAGATGTTTCTCCTACTTATTATTTCGTGATAAATGCTTATGTAGAACATATTCCCTAACAATTATAAGGGGATATAATTGGGTTTAGGAGGGTGATAATTGTATGTCATAAGATGATTAAATTGCGAGAAATAATTCATAGGTATTGATATTGGACCGGGGGAAAATGTTCGGGTATTGTAGTTGAGTGGCACTACATTATTAAAAAGAATTGAGGTGTAATCAATTCATTATGGGGCAAAATATAAAATCAGGTATTAACGATGGTACGGGCCAAGTGAGCGACTCTGGGTATAATGGTTGGGCGACACAAAGTATTAAATTAATTGATGTGTTAATTAATTTAATTAGAGTCGGACTGTAAACTCGGGAAGGTAATAAATTAACTAAAGAAAAAATTAATTAATTTGAGTCGGACCATAGACTCGGGAATATACAGGCTAGTGTTACGTGTTTAAGTACACGGTAAAACAAGGATTTATATTGTATATATACGGTGTGGTGATAGTATATATATGTGTGTGTACTAAGTGTGTGCTATTAAATATTAGAGACTAAATATTTATTTAAGTTATATACTCTAGTTCTATCAAGGGAGGTTGCGCGTTGTTGGTGAATCCCCTAGATTGAGGAGTAGGGTGAGTATATCCCCAGGTCATAGCGTCCGGTATATGGGTGAGGGGCTTATCTCACTTTCAAGGAAGGAATATGACCGCCTCCACTACGTTTATATTTTTGGGCTAGGCTGGTGAGCAATTCCAAATTGGGTAACTAGGTTATGTGATCACACCTAGTGAGACAACACTTTAGAGGAAATCATCCGGCGAGGGTATACTCAGAGGGATGTATATACATATGATATATGTGTGGATGTTCTTAGTAAAGGTACGTATATAATGGTAGTAAATATTTTATGCGGTTAATAATACAGTGTGTGATGTATTTGTTCTATTTAACCCGTGTCACAGTTATATGATATTATTTAAAAGGAATTAATTAAGTCACTTGGTGAGATCACTTATAACCCATGGATAATAATACTCGGTTTAGAGTAGAAAGGCAAGGGAGGATTACAAGGACTAGTTGGACAGGGTAGTACAACTAGGTGGGGGTTAAGGTAATCGTTAGGTGTGCATATTAGTGGAGGGGTGAGTATGTCCTCAAGAGAGTGCGACACTAACTTAAATATGAAGTGCATTCATGCATTTTATATTACTATAGTTAGTTAACTTGCTAAATATTTTGAAAATGTTTTGGGTTCTAACCCTTGCTATAAAATTATTTTCAAAACCTTTTAGGTGTCCATCCACATGGACGCCAGACTTGATATTCTATTCCAGGGACACGTATCTATGGCACATGTGGATGCTAGCATGGGTTTGGATTAGACGCATCGTTCATTCCTTCGTAGAGTAGGAATCATTTATTAGTTTCAGTTTTACTTAGGGCTTGTTTTCCAGACTTTTCAGTACAGTTTTCAGATTTACTTATTTAGGTTTTGGATGTTTGTATTGGACTATTTACTTTGGTATCCGATGGTTTAGTCGGTATGTAGTTTAATTATTTATTCAGTTGATTTATTTCAGTCGTTGTGTATGGCTCATATTATATTTCTGTATGTTATTGGTTGTTTAATTAAAAAGATAAAATTTGGCACCAGCCTTTTGGAATACTAGGTGGTTAGTAAGTTTTAAAAAGGTTTTCGACAGTGATGTTAAGGATGAACCAACTGGGATTCCTGTTTTAATTTGGTATAGGACTGATCATCCGGTATATTATTAGGCGGGGTGTCACAAAATATATACATTAATATGCTTATGGTAAATTCATTTTTAGTTTCAAAGTTTGTGCATGGTGAGGTAAACTTAGATGAATGAGCTGTTCTTTTTGTTTAAAGCAAATAGAACAATCTCTTTAGGTGTACTTCATGTCAATAAACGCAGTAGTATATGCCCATGTTTATGGAACAATTCTAATGTTATCTCATCATATTTTCGCCCACAACACAGTGGCATGCCATGTCTATAGCACCCGGTGCGTCAACAATATGCATGTGCTTTGCCCCGTACTTGTTATACAAATGCTCATGCTGATAACATACCTGTAATTTTGTTTTGGTGTATTCTTGTGCATATTGTACTTGCAATACATTACAACCTCAAGCCATATTCGCGACTTCACCTAAATAGAACTTATTTTGTCATAAAAAATAATTTTACTCCTACCCACTAAATGGTTAAATTTTGATGAAATTTGGTTTAAAAAATCTTCATATAGAGAAAATCAATAGTGATTTGATTTTATTATCACCAATAATGGAAAGAAAAATAAATGACAACACAAATGAAAGTAATATCATGGTCATATTTATATAGAATGGCACATTTTATATGAATGTTATGATCATGTACGTATGAATGTAAACATAAACTATTTTGTATTCATAAGAAAGTAACATCACAGTCATATTTGTATAGACTGGCACATTTTTGGATACTCTTTTGTGGTTCTTGGCTAATGATAGATTTTTAATTTTTGCTCACAAAAATGACAGGCAGTAAATGTCTCTACTCAGCAGACGTCATCTGATTGGCAAGAGTTTGAAGCCGGTGATGGGAGGAGGTAAGTTATGATTAATGTACCATTCTTCTTTAGCTTTAGAAAGTTTTATTTAGCCCGATCTTCTTTAGCTTTAGAAAGATTTATTTAGCCGATCATATGCTTTTTATTTTAATTTAAATCAAAATGTTGATCTGTTAGAAATAACCAATTATAAGTGTATCTAGAAAAAAGCGCATCAAAGCCTCGTGCTCAACACAAAAAAAACAACATATATTGACAGTTGTAAAATATGCTCACTAGATAGAGAACATGTATTTGTTTTAAAAAGGAAGATATAATCCACTTACATCCCAAAAATCTGGTCGATCTTTTGGTTGAATAAATTACAGATCCATCCTATGATATAGAGCATGATGGTGAAAATTTTGATACTGATGATCCCATGGGGTCACATCTGTATAATCTCCTCGTATATACCTCACCATCTAGCACTTCTTCACATCTACTAAGTCATTAACAACCATAGGAGTTTGAGTTTTATATTAGAAATCAGTTTGTAGTGCATCACCAGTTATTACTGTAGGAGCTCATAGAGCACTTGTGTAGGAGATTTAATTCTCACACTCATACAGTCTACGCTTATAAGATAGCTTTTTTTACAAATCCCCATAATCTTCCATGTGAAGTCTTCAACACAAGAAATTGTATCGGTTGACAACACGTGAATTCATGTGGGTGGATTGTACATCAGTCAAAGATGGATGGATTTCAAGACCTATGGGTTGTTCTAGTTACATGAGCTATCTAATAACATAATATAATTTTGGTGTCTCCTCTTAGAGGATTGACATGTGGCTTAATAAATGAGATCCCATTAATATCATCCACACAGCTCCAATGTTTAGCCTATCCACGTAGGATTGATGTATACATCCATTGAAATATTGAGTTCTTTCTCTCTCTGTGAATATGGAGACTCAAGAAACAGACCATATTCTCTTAATCTCCGAGAGCCAATACGGTATCTCCAATCGTGACTTTTTCTATTCTCATCCTCTCTCTAGAAGCTAAAAAGTTTCTCTCTTTGTTATTAATTACTTATATTCTCTCTGTTCATCTTCTTTCTTTGGGCACCAAATCCACCCTTTCCATACCCCTTCTTCCATTAACGATACCCAAGTCAGAGCTCAGGTATTATTAACAAGACAACATGCAGCAAATCCAACTGGTAAACATAAGTATTACTCATATATTTTGCAACCTATGGTTTCATATATGTATTCGTTACATGTGTTACTTTGATTTTGAAGTGAACTGTGAAATCAACTTATGCTGCGACAACTGTTACACAACTGTGAGAAGGGGTTTAGAATGGGTGGGGAATGGAAGAAGGTTTGGAACGGGTGGGGTTTTCTATAGTTTTTTTTTGTTGAGACTTACTTTCATTGTTTTTTTTCATTTCTTTTTGTCAAGACTAAAAACATCAACATTTTGGATTTTCATTCAATGGTTAATTTCTTAGATAATTCAAAAGACAAACAAATCAAAATCAAAATAAAAGTGTGTCCCCAAAGATGGAAAATGGTTTTCTTCAATTTGGAAGTGATAATGAGATCCCAAATTGACCGGCTAACAAAATAATAATGTCTTCTGTACTGTTATCATCTTTCCATTGACATAAAAAAGATTAATACACCTAATGTTGAACATAACAAGTATTTTAAGATGAACACAACCTCTTTGGTAAATTAAATGATAAAAGGAATTGAGGACTTAAAGTTTTTGATTAGCAGTAGCGAGATAAACTTGACAAGGGAATTGTGTCAAGATGAGGCACCTTAGTCTTTATGCCTTTTTCCCCTTCTCAACAACCTCACAGTAGTGCCACAGAAGCTAAAAAAGGCACGTAGCATAATTTATCAAGCTATATAGTATATACCCAATATCCGTGTGTCTAATAACCAAACTTCAGCTTGATGCTACTACAATATTGTTCTTTAACATTTTTAGAATTCCCTGAAAATGATAGCAAATGATGTTTATTCTCCTTGAAATTGGAGGCAGATTGTTTGGTGTGTCCAAGTTTTTGTAAGGTTTTTTGAAATTGGACATAATTCTAGCAAAGTTCTACTTCGTAGCACAACAAAATAATATTTTTAGCAGAACATATCATCGTTCCCAACAATTTTCACTACTTTAAATGGATCATCATATAACTGATATGTGTAGTGAGAATTTTAATACTAGATTCATTTTTTTAATAAGAATGTTTTTTTTTTTGTTTTTGTTTCTTTTAATTGTCTAAACTCAATTTATTCTACTCAGTGTTTAATTTTTCACTGTTATCATAACTGTTATTGGATAGTTTTATGCATTTGAGGGATTTATTGGACTCCATTTAAGTGCTTGAGAATTTTAGTACAATTATCTTCTCTCCATGATACAACCATTTCCGGCATCGCAAAAATTTGAAATAATTTATCATGGATTATATTTTTTTGTTCACATTATGGTTGTACAAACTATAAGTCGCCCGCGCATCGCGCGATGTTTAAAACTAGTTGAAACTAATAGCAAAGAATAAAGGAGAGACTTCATGACAGTTAGCAGTGTTATATATAAGTCACATATATCTCATTGTAAGACATGATTTATTAGACTAGTGGGTTGACTCGGGCTTGGTGCGATATTGGTTTTTTCTAGAATGGGTTCTACTAAAAAATTGTGTTCATTTTGTGATTGCTTTTATTTCCACACTTATAAAGTGCGTCACCAACATGACATTGGAATAATTAATTTTATACGATGAAATTAAAATTTTGGTACACTTAAAATATAATTTGATTTGAAGGACTCATTAATTTATTAAAATTAATTAATTTGTCTTAGACATCTAAAGCACATATTATTTTTACTATGCAAAAATGCCCCTCTAATGTTTTTCCCATTTTTTAGTGTGAAATTAGTTTATTATAAACAAGTTTTCCCCCTCTTTAGGGTGATCTCATCTATTTTTATCACTCTGCTTATTCCAAGAAGGTTTCCCCAATTAAGGGTGATTTGACTTATCCTAAGTCAGTTCTCCCTGTTCTAAGCAAGTTTGCTACTCTTTAAGTCGTTCCTACTTATTCCAAGTCAATCCTATCGATTATAAGTAGGTTTTCTCCTCTTTATGATGATCTTACTTGTTTAAAATCATTTCTTCCTACTCTAAGCAGGTTTACCCCTCTTTAGGGAGACATGTCCTATTTTAAGTCAATTATGCCTATTCTAATCAAGTTTTTGTACCAATGTTGCCATTTGTTATAAATATAGGATCAATACAGGTATTATAGAAAAGTGGCACATTGATAAATATAAAAGAAAAAACAATACCGTTTATTGTCTATATCTTGAACAATTTTGTTCGTTCAATAACCAAACTAAAACTAAAAAAACTAATAATGGTGAAAATTCTCGGGTTTGTATCATTCCATAGAATGTCAATAGGCCATCCATCTATCTTCTCTAAGTGTTATGATGATGTCCCTCGTTCTATTGTGATCTGTTACGACCCTTTTCAATTAGGGGAATTTTTTTTGTCAAAAGGTTTCCTTGGTCCTGGCCGTAAATTTATGAGCACTAAGTCCCCCATAGAAAATTTGCAGTCCTTGACCTTCTCGTTTCGTTTCTTATAAATATATGTGTTGGTACTAAATTTAGTCTGCTGATGTGGACCAATTATGTGAAGACACGTGGCAGTCGCGAACATTTTTGGCAACACCTTGACTCCGAGGAACTCAACCTCCCCGACCAACTCAGGCGCTCCGAGCAGCTTGAGTTCTCCGAGGAACTTTATTGTACCGATATACGTAGGCGGTCCGAGCAGCTTAGGCGGTCTGAGATGCACCTCGTATAGAGAATTTATAACCGAATAATTAAGAGGATTGAATGTGTATTAAATGCTGATTATTATCATACATATGTACACGCCTATTGGACAGCTATGTAATATTCTCTCGCATGTACAGCCTCAAGGCTATAAAAACATTGTAACCTCCTCATTAGCAGGGGACTCGGAATTTCTTGGTAAACCTATTATTGAGAATTCTGCAAACAGTCAGCAATAACACAAATAGTGGACGTAGGCCATTCTTTCAAGGCTGAACCACTTTAAAAATCTCTCGTCTTATTTAGTTTTTATCTGTGATCAAATAATTAGGGATAATCTAATTTTTTACATCAACAGATTGGCGCCGTCTGTGGGAAACGACTGAAACTATCATTTTTCACCAAAACAATTCATCCTCAATGGCTAATAATCCTGAATCCAGTAATCGAAATGCTGGAAACCCCCCAAATCCATCCACTCCAAGTGTCCAAGATCTGGCTGGAATAATGGCTAATTTAGCTCAAGGCCAGACTGCCATGCAAGAAACCATGCGACAACTCATGCAAACTATCCAGGGTGGAGCACCTGCCGAGTCAAGACAACGAAGCATTCAGAGAAATACCCAATTACCTTCCTCACAAACTAGACGAACATTAATCCTAGAGGAATATCGATTTAGACATGTCGATTCATATCGCACAGATAGATCTAATGACTTTTCTTATCAACCTGGACGAAATTCATCAGTACGAGCCACAGATACTGAACAAAACGTCACTCTATCTCGAGAAAAGACCAATGCTCTTGAAAGATTGAGTAGAGTCTCTACCTTTGATCGTTTGGCTCCTAGGAGGAATAAAAGTCCCCCTAGGATGGTGTCGAGGAACTCTCAACGATTCTCTGATTTAAAATAAGGTTCTGCCCAATCCCGACCATCTGCTCGTTGTGAAAAATCCCAAGAGGCAAACTCAACATGATCAGTTGGTCAGACCAAGAGGCTCGAGGAGGAAAACGATGCATGGAAAGGTTCTATTCAGAGGTTGGAGGGTAGACTAGGGGAAATGTCTAAGGCCAAAAATCCTCTACAAAGAACTTTTGTCCAAGGGACACCTTTTATCCAAGCAATTGTGGATTTTCCCACACCATCAAAGTTCAAAGCCCTAGTGGTAACACCAAAATATGATGGAAAAACTGATCCTGTTCTACATATAGAACAATATCAGGCAGCTGCTGATATCTATGCTGTTCCAGACGAGATGCAATGTAGGGAATTTTTAGGAACTCTCACTGGATCTGCTCAAATATTGTATAACAATCTTCCTCGAGGGAAGATTGTAACTTTCTTTCAACTGGCCGAGCTCTTTATTGGAAACTTCTATTTTGGAGCAAAACCAGTCAAGCGAGTAGCACACTTGCTAAGCGTTAGACAAAAAGCAGGTGAGAGCACCAGGGATTATATTACTCGTTTCAATAACGAGAAGCTTGAAGTTATTAATTACGAGGAAAAGACAACAATCACTGCTCTGATGAGTGGATTGTTGCCAAATAAATTGTACTATACTTTGGCCAAAGATCCACCTAGGACCATGTCAGAATTAATGGCAAAAGAAGCCAAAATCATGAATGCCGAGGAAGCTATGGCTGCAAAGAAGAGCATGGATACTAAGGAGACCCAGTTGAGGCCGAGAAGATTGAGAAGAAGGATCTGAAGAATAATGGTGGTAACAAGCAGTCAAAAGCAAAGCAAGCGTTGGAACAGTTGAAGAAATTCAAAAGCTATACTCTTTTAAAGATATATATAAACTATGTTCTGGAAGAGATCGAGAACAGCGAGGAGTTAAACTGGCCCGAGAAAATGAAGACAGATCCTGACAAAAGGAATAAGGCCAAATATTGCGAGTTCCATAAAGACCATGGTCACACGACCAAAAATTGCATAGCTCTTCAGAATGAAATTAAAACGCTCATCAGACGAGGAAAGCTGGCCAAGTATGTTGATCGTAGAAATGAAGGAAAAAACAGCGACCAAGCAAGACCGAGATCTAGATCTCCCCGTCGAGCAGAAGAAAACAAAAAAAGAGATCATGAAGATGATCTAGAAGATGAGCCCGATCTCCCTAAAAGACCAAGACAACCAGAACGTGAGGTATTTTTTTATCCGTTTTGGGTCATTTGATTGCAATGTTATTACTGGTGGAGATGCAGGAGGTGGAGACCTTACTGCAGAAAGGAAAGCTTACCTCAACGAGGCTCAAGCTTGTTCGTATATTCAACGGATAAATCTAGCTGAAGAAGATCGCCCGATGAAGGTTAAAAAAGATAAACTGGTCATAGGTTTCTCTAAGAATGACCTCGCAGGTGTGCTATATCCTCATGATGACCCATTGGTGATCAAAATGAGGATGAAGGAAGTAGTGATTTCGCGAGTCTTGGTGGATAATGGTAGCTCGGCAGATATTATGTTCTACCCATGTTTTAATAGTTTGAACCTAAATCTATCCCAGTTGGAGCCATATCATCGACCCCTCCTCGGTTTTACTGGTGAGAAAGTTTTTCCACTTGGGATGATCAAGTTGGATATGTTCATCAGTATATAGCCTTCTTGTCGAACAGAAAGAGTGCACTTTTTTGAGATGGACAAGAATGTTCAATCAACTTATAATATCATCATGGGAAGGGTAGGATTGAAGATGTTCGAAGCACTACCATCTACTGTACATCAATGCCTAAAATTTCCAACCAACTTTGGAGTAGGAATTGTGAAGGGTGACCAAAAAGTAGCTCGGGAATGCTACTATTCATCGGCCGAGCAAGAAGATCTGGAAGAATCTAGGAAAAAGACTACCACCTATCAAGTGGATGAAGGTGCATAAATTGAAACGTTGGATCCTAGAGACGAGTCGCAGCTCGTAAAAGGCAGGTGGTGGAAGCTACTGAAAACGTCATTCTGGACAACGAACACCCAAAACGAACAACTCAAATCGGTTCATCGTTGGACACCCCACTAAAATAGGAATTGATAGCCTTCCTAAAAAGCAGAAAACAAACTTTCTCATGGAGCCACGAAGATATGCTAGGAATAGACCCAAATTTCTTGTGTCATGAACTTAATGTGAACAAGGAAATCAAACTTGTGAAGCAGCGAAGAAGAGTGTTCAGCCCCAAGAATAACCATGCTATACAAGAGGAGGTCGAGAAGCTCCAAAAAGCTTTCTTTATTGAAGATGTCAAATATCCAGACTGGTTAGCTAATGTGGTGATGGTGAAGAATAAGAACAACAAGTGGAGGATGTGTGTAGACTTCACCGACCTCAACAAGGCATGCCCAAAGGATCATTTTCCTTTGCCCCGAATTGATCAATTAGTGGATACTACCTCGGGACACGAGCTGTTGAGCTTCATGGATGCTTATTCTGGTTACAACCAGATTAAAATGAAACCTGAAGACAGGGAGAGTACCTCTTTTATTACCCCTAGGGGAACTTATTGTTATAATGTTATGCCTTTTGGTTTGAAAAATACAGGTGCAACATATCAACGGCTGATGAACAAGGTGTTTGCAGAGCAAATCAGTCACAATATGGAGGTTTATGTTGATGATATGCTAACGAAGAGCAAGAAAGCTGCTGACCATCTTATTGATCTAGGTCAAACCTTTGATCAATAAGATAAATATCAAATGAAGCTGAAACCTACCAAGTGCATATTCAGAGTACGAGAAGGCATGTTCCTCGGGTATATTATCAACTAACGAGGTATTGAAGAAAATCCAGAAAATATCAAGGCTCTATTGGGGCTACAATCTCCAACGACAAAGAAGGAAGTGCAAAGTCTCACATGGCGAGTTGCAGCACTTAATAGATTTGTATCACGAGCAACTGATAGATGCCTCCCATTCTACAAAACACTCTGAAAAATATTTGAATGGAATGATAAGTGCGAGAAGGCTTTTCAAGAGTTAAATAAATACTTGGGAGCACCCCCAATGTTGTCCAGGCCAGTAATGGGAGAAAGATTGTACTTGTATCTGGCAGTTTTGGAGAATGCAGTTGGCTCGGCATTGATAAGAATGGAGGATGGAGTGAAAAAACTAATTTATTACACTAGCAAGGACTTTCGAGGAGCAGAGATCAGATACCCAAGACTAGAAAAGTTGGCACTAGCGTTGATCGAAGCAAGTAGAAGAATGAGGCCGTACTTCCAAGCTCATACCATAGTGGTGTATACCGATATGCCACTAAGGCAAGCTCTTCATAAACCAGAAAAATTAGGGAGATTGATGTACTGGGCAGCAGAACTTGGTGAATATGATATAACTTATGAGCCTAGGTCGTCACTTAGAGGGCAAGAAGTAGCAGATTTTATCGCAGAATTCACTTATCCTGACACCTCCGAGGAGCAAAAGCTGAATACCGACCAACCTGTGGATATTACAGGATCATCAAATTTAAACCCCGATCAACTTAAGTCAATTGACGATCAAGGGGAGATGATCGATGAGCAGAAAGACGTACTAGAGGAGGATAAAAGGAAGCAACAAATATTCCACCGAGGAACTTTATTCGATAAAAAATTTAAGGATGAGGTACCTATATGGAATCTATATGTGGATGGTTCATCTTGCATTACAGGCTGTGGGGCAGGGATTATTTTGAACAGCCCAGATGAGGTCGATGTGGAGTATGCTTTGCGCTTCCAATTCTAGGCTTCTAATAATAAGGCTGAATATGAAGCTATGATTGTAGGACTTGGCCTGGCAAAAACCATGGGGGCGGAGCGGGTTATCGTATTTAGTGACTCACAATTGATCATAAATCAAATGTTGGGAGTATATGCGGCCAAAGGAGAATTAATGATCAGGTATCATGCAAAAGAAATGGAGGTTTTATCAAGCCTGATCGCAGTACAGATAATTAGAATACCAAGATCGGAGAATGCAAGAGCGGATGCCTTAGCTCGGTTAGCTTCAGCTACACGCACCGAGCTACGAAGAATAATCCCAATAGAAGTCTTGCCTAGTTGAAGCATAGATGAAGATCTAATGATGAACTTTATTACCCTTGAGTTAGGACCATCTTGGATGGATACCATCAGGTCATATATTGAGGAAGGGAAATTACCAATCGATAAACTCGCAGCCAAGAAACTAAAGTTTAAAGCTGCTCATTATGTATTGACTAATGGTATTCTATATAGACGAGGAATGATAGCAGGTATGCAAAGATGTGTGCACCCTTTCGAGGTGAAAGAATTGATTAAAGAGGTCCATGAAGGGTCCTGTGGAGCTCATGTAGTAGGTCGAACGCTTTTGCAAAGAGTAATGATGCAAGGATACTATTGGCCAACAATGAGGGCTGATTGTATAGCCTATGCTAAAAAATGTGATAAATGTCAACGCTTCTCCTCTATCTGAAGAACTCCCCAAGCATTGCTAACACCCATAACATCCCCTTGGCCATTTTCCATGTGGGTAATTGACTTGGTCGGGCCACTCCCGACGATAAGAGGAAGGTTCAAATTCCTCGTCGTCGCTGTGGATTATTTTATTAAATGGGTGGAAGCTGAACCTCTTATTGATATGACTTATGAGAAGGTGTATCAATTTATTTGGAAGAATATCATTTGCAAATATGGTCTTCCCCATTCATTCATTACTGATCATGGAACCCAATTTGATAACGAGGAGTTCGCTGCATATTGTCATCAGTCAAACATTTTGAAAATCCACTAGGCACCAGGCCATCCCCAGAGCAATGGACAAACTGAGGTGACAAACAGAACACTACTGAATGGTTTGAAAAAAAGACTGGATGATGCGAAGGCAAATTGGATCAGCGAGCTACATTATGTACTAAGGGCTTATCGTACTACACCACGAGTAGCAACATGAGAATCTCCATACATGCTGATATTTGGAAGTGAAGCTGTTATACGTGCCGAGCTGGGTCTCCCCACACACAGAATGCTGAATTTCAATTCTCCTATCAGTGACTTGATGAGAAGATTAGACTTGGATATGCTCGAGGAAGTTAGAGAAGAAGCAACAATCAGGAATTCTGCATACCAACAACGAACAACTCTGTTCTACAATAAGAGGGTAAAAAAGTGTGATTTGAAGGAAGGATACTACGTGCTAAAGAAAGTAATTCAAAAGCACAATAAGTTGGAAGCTAACTGGCATGGACTTTATAGAGTAACAGAAGTTGTTCGTCCAGGAACTTATAGGATTGAAACCTTAGAAGGAGAGGAGTTTAAGAATGCATGGAACGCAGAGCATCTGCGCAAATATTATCAATAGTTCAATCCTTATGTAATGCAGTTTTCTTCGATATGAATAAAGCTTTGGATGTTTTACCCAATTCTCTCCTTTTGTTGAAATTTTTTCGGAGTATTAGTTCTACACACTATGCATCAAATTTAAAATAAAATCCCACCAACTACGGTTGGTCGGTTTACCAACTACGGTTGGTCGATAAATAAAAGCCTACCAACTACGGTTGGTCGATTTACCAACTATGGTTGGTCGATAAATAAAATCCCACCAACTACGGTTGGTCGATAAATAAAACCCTACCAACTACGGTTGGTCGGTCTACCAACTACGGTTGGTCGATAAATAAAATCCCACCAACTACGGTTGGTCGATAAATAAAACTCTACCAACTACGGTTGGTCATTCTACCAACTACGGTTGGTCGATAAATAAAATCCGACCAACTACGATTGGTCGGTCTACCAACTACGGTTGGTCGATAAATAAAACCCTACTAACTACGGTTAGTCGGTCTACCAACTACGGTTGGTCGATAAATAATATCCCACCAACTACAGTTGGTTGGTCTTCCAACTATGGTTGGTTGATAAATAAAATCCCCTAACTACGGTTGGTCGGGGAATAAATGTTCACCAACTCCGGTTGGTCGGAAACAAATATCTTAATAAATTTTAGTTGCTCGGTAAATCATATCTAGTTGTTTAAATTAAATAGGATCATGAGATAAAGGATGTTTTATCACATAAAGATCAAAGATTGATAAATCACTGCAATGAAATAAGCAACCAACAAGCAAAAACATTCTACAAATTATTTAGAAGAAAAATGAAATGACAATTTTTCATTCAAATTAAATAGAGTTACATAAGTGATGAAAAGTACAAGTCATTACATAAAATCCTATTCTATGGGTTTTTTTCCCTCTGCCTTTGAAGCAGGTTCCACTCCGACAGGAGGATCATCTAAGGCATAGTGGGAGTTTATGAAGTTTATGTCTTTCAACATTCGAATATTCATCATAGAAGGACGAGCAAGTAGGTGCTCTGGACGAGATATCTCAAAATTTGAATAAAGATTGTAGTCACCAAGATACTTTGAAATCAGGCACTGAGGAATGGTCCAAGAAGGAATCCAACTCATGTCAAGCTTAAATGGAAGCACTGGCAAATCGAGCAACCCAGGATAATAATAGTCCCACAAATAGTGACCCTGTTCCAATTATAGCACACCCAAGGCATTCAGCCATCCTTGCTTGTACCCCTTGTTGTTCGACTGCTGGATCCGGTCATCAAGGTGGTAATGGGATTCATTGTAACCAGCCATCTAAAATTCTCTGGTCTGCTTGTGGAACTGGTAGGTCAACCTCTCTAACTGCTTGTGAAGATTCTTCACCAAATTTGTCTTATTCTCCAAGGTAGAATTTTGGGCAGCAAGTTGCTCATCAAAGGTCTGAATCTTCTTGGACATCTAAGCTAATGCTTGATTCTTCGCTATCAATTGGAATGCTTGACTTTCCAAGGCTACTTGTGTTCTAGCTTCTTCAACAGTAACCCGAGCAGCTCTTTCTCGTCCCCGAGAAGCTCTTGCTCGTCCGTGAGCAGATGCAGAGGGTCCAATTCTCTTTAAAATTTCCAATTCGTCTATCAAATTGGCATTTTCAACCTCAAAAAACAAGAAACCTTCGTCATTGACAGGGACCAAGGCTCCTGAGGTAGATGCTACAGATTTTAGTTGGGATATCTCTCCTCACAAGTTATTATTTTCTGGCTCCAGCAATTTCGCGATCTGCCTATGCTCTTCGACTTCGGTCTTCAAAGTCCTCTACTTAAAATCATAAGCAGCGACTAACTTATCATATCCTTTGATAGCATTTAGTTGCTGATACTTTTTCTCATACCCCTGATGCAAAAGGACAGAAGATTCCTTGTATTATTGCTGAAGTTCCTTGATGATACCCTGGAGATCTTCAATCATCTAGTAATAAGCCACGTTATTGGCAACAACTCGGTCGAGTAAGCATTTCAGATATTGATAAGCTTCCACTGCTCGCTCAGAGGCATCTGAACCCAGGATATCAAAAATTTGTGATTCTTTCAAATCTGTATGGCCAGCTTTGAAATATTCATTACATTTTTCATCATCTCAGTATCGTGAACTGACAAGAGTTCCATCCTAGCCATAAACTATCAAAGAAAAGCCATAAACAAGATTAATAAATAATAAAGGCAGTACAAGATGAAGAAAGTCAACATGAACAACAAAAATTCGAATTTTTATTCATCAAAAGACAAGTACAAGGTTCAGGGTTACATTCAAAAGAAATAATAAAATTAAAGCCCGAGCAACTTTTACACCTTCTCCTTGTGTTTTGCGACTTTCTCGAAAGACTGAGATGAGGAGGCTGGTTGCTCAGAGGATATTGGCAGTTGCTCAACAAAGGTACTAGTAGATTGAAGCTTCTCGGTAGGAGTAATAGTTAGCTGGGGATGCTCGTAACGAAGTTTAACTATAGGGACCTGATCCCCAACCATCATTTAAGACTCTTCAGAGGCAGCTTCGTCCTCTTCTTCTTCGCCAGGGGAAGGAGGAGGACCATGAACATGACGTTGAAATAGCTCAGAATTCTCAAAGACCTTTAACTCCTGCAAAGTAGCAATCCATCCATCCCTAAAGAATTTGGGGCTAGTGAAATCCAATTGAGAGGACATGGCAGCTAGGCCTTTGTTCCAACCTTTGTCCCAGCCAGCACTGACGGACTTTTTAACAACCAGTTTCCTCTTCACCTTCTCCGAGGAAAGTTTCTCAGATATAAGTTCCTCGACAGCTTTCAATTTCCTTTCTGCCTCTTCCTTCTGACGATCAACTTCACAGAGTTTACCTAGTTTCTCTTCAGCAGTTTTAAGCTTGGTCTCAAGATTTCCAGCATTCTTGAGCTTTTCTTCAAGCTCTTCATTTTTCTTCTTAAACTCTTTCATTTTCCTCTCTAAGACCTGAGAGGCCTCCACAGCTTTTTCTCTCTCTTGCTCAACGGACTTCAGTTGCTTCTCCCAAGCAACCTTATCTTCTTCATATTTGTGACGAGAATCCTTTAAGGATTGAGTCAGACCTAAAAAAGCCTCCTCCACACCTCCCGAGGAGCTCGAAGCTTTAAGAGCTTCATCCTTTTTCAAAATAGTATTGAAACATGTTACCAGCTGATAAGAAAAATAACTTTGAGTCAGTACAAGAATAAAACATTGAAAAGTGAAAGTTTCGATTAGTAATACTTACTAAGGCAATATATTGAGCTGCCAAGGTGGTAACCCTATCCTGAGAAAGAGTGTCTTCAAGACCTTGGATTTCAGGGATAATCCAAGACTTCAAAGAGCCCATGGCATAGCTCGGAGCAATAAAAGTGGGAACACCACTTCCAGCAGTTAGAGGCTGAAAGATGGATTCAGCAAATTTATCCGAGGAGCTTTTCTTCATTTTCCTCGTGGGAGCAGGAACATTCTCAACCAAGGATGTTGTATTGGTCAGTGAAATGACTATAACCTTGCTTGGAGGAGAAACAACTACAATCTTGCTCGGAGCCACAGGGGGCTTCTTGGTAACCTTTTTTGCAGCAGCAAGAGGGGGTGAATTAACTTTTCTTTTCCCTTCCTCTGGGATATCCAGCTTATTTCTCTTTGCCTCTACATTGGCAGAGTTTGATTTGTCAAAGTATGAGGGAGCTCTTCTTCTCTTCATTCTGTCACTGAGAGGGATATTTGATTTAGGAGAGGAACCTTCAGAAGCTGGTGCTGGTTTTATGTAACTTATTATTGAACGAGCAGTAAAAGATGAAGTGTAACTCTTATACTGCAACAAGTACAAGGCTGATCTAATATGTTCGTCAGCAACAATTTAGTGCAAACTCCAGATAAGTTTCAAATGCCTCAAATTGACATAAGTTTCTTTAGGAGATTTCTTTTTGCTATCAACTGCAAATAAACAAAAATTAAAATGTCAATGACGCATTTTATCAAACACAAAGAAAACATAATTTCAAAAATAAAATAAAAACAACCTATCCTATTGCCATAGGGGGGGCATCTAGGACCCTGATACACATCATTTCCATTTAATGGAGCATGTTGCCAATTTTTCATAATAACCCCATGCTCAAAGTAATCCCCGTTGGCATCGGGGAGATTGACAACTAAAGCCCTATTTAAAAACCTAGTTTTAAAATAAAAAGTGCTATCACTAACGACCCATCTATAGAAAAACATAAATTCTGAAATTCCTAAACGGGTTCCATGAATCTGGTTTAACCTATGGACTCCATTAACTATTCTCCAGGTATTGGGAGCTATTTTTGCAGGTACCACGTCAAAATACTAACAGAATTCCAAACACAAGGGGTTTGGAGGAAAAGAAAAACCACATTTAGCTACAAATAGACTGGGGAACCAATATCCCTCAGCCAAATGAAAATAGTCAAAAGGTTCAGAAAGCTCTTCTAATATGACCCATGAAGGAATAGAAAAATCAGAACGAAATTTATCAAGCGAATCAACAAGGTAAACCATGATGAACAAAAGAAATAAAATAGAAGGAAGAAGATGTTACTGGAAAAAGATGAATCAGGTGACAACGAATAATGGAAGAAACGAACGCACAAGACAGAGAAGAAGTGAAGAAATTCTAAGATGCGGATTTGAAAAAGTAAAAGATGATCGAATTTTCTGAAGCGTTTAACTACTTTACCTCGAGAATGGAGAAAAACAATGATTACCAAGATGGACGATTGCGTATTCGGCGGCTAAAAAGAAGAAAAAGGCACGAAACACGAAGCGATTATTAAAATTCAAAATACTTTAAAAGCCTGATACTATGTACTCAAAAAAGGAGTTATGTACAACGAACGGTTATCTAAAATTCATAAAGTTTAGGCAACATAAATGTTCCATATTTTTCTTCAACATCAAACCATGAAACATTGGGGGCTTCTGTTGATACTAAATTTAGTCTGCTGACGTAGACCAATTATGTGAAGACACATGGCACCCGCGAACATTTTTGGCATCACCTTGACTCCGAGGAACTTAACCTCCCCGACCAACTCATGCGCTCCGAGAAGCTTGAATTCTCCGAGGAACTTTATTGTACCGAGCTACTTAGGCAGTCCGACCAACTTAGGCGATCCGAGCTGCACCTCGTACAGAGCATTTATAACCGAATAATTGAGAGTATTGAATGCGTATTAAATGCTAATTATTATCATACAGATGTACGCGCCTATTGGACAGCTATGTAATATTCTCTCACATGTACAACCTCAAGGCTATAAATACATTGTAACCTCCTCATTAGCAAGGGACTCGAAATTTCTTGGTAAACCCATTATTGAGAATTCTGTAAACAGTCAGCAATAACACAAATAGTGGACGTAGGCCATTCTTTCAAGGCTGAACCACTTTAAAAATCTCTCGTCTTATTTATTTTTTATCTGTGATTAAATAATTATGGATAATCTAATTTTTTACATCAACAATATGTTTATATTATGACAAGTGTATAAGGTCTTACTCTCTCTTCTCTTTCTCAGTCCAAATCATCGGTTATTCGGTATTCAATGTGACCATCTTCATAGATCTAGGACCTAAGAGAAGGCATGTTGATTTTTAGAGGACTGATAGCCTCCGCGACATATGTCATTGCATAAAGACTTTTCTTATATTATTTTCTAGGAGTGGTCTAGTAAGACTAAAGACAAAGTGGAGTTCGTCCATCTACTTCCCATTTGATTTCTCTAGTCGCTGGCTGATTCAGGAAAGAATTGTGATATTTGAGATCTCAGTCTGCTTATGTATCTAAGGGAAGACAACTGTGGCATTATGCTTCAAAATCCCATATTTAGCATAGAAGTGTTAAAATGTCTCTACATATTCCATATCTGGTAATGATGTTCCTTCACACGAACCTCCTAGTATATGCTTCTTTGATGTGGGTTATCAATTTTATATATTTCCACTTGGTAAAGCCGTCAATAGTTATGATAAGGAACTTGTGACAACCTAGGGACCTTGTCAGTGATAAGGAACTTATTTGATGGATACATTATATCTGTACTAACATGTTACTTGGACGACTCTAATTGAGAAAACCTAAACAAATTTTAAGTTATTGCTTTTCCTGGGGTCAATAGGTTATGCGTAAGAGAAGTGGAGAGAAAACAAATATGTCAACCTTATTATATATCTTATAAATTATGAAATATAAAAACATTACACATGTATATTAGAAAACATATGTATACAATATAATATTATAATCATACATTAAAATTATATTGTATATCTTAATAATAATGATAATCTATTTGGATTAGGTTGTACTAACTTTTCTAATCTTTTTTGCTTGTTAAATAGAGTGAATAGAAAAAAAATCTGCTTTTTGAGAATGTGGCAGATATGTTTAAAGCGGTGAGTTATGATGTTATCTCTTCAATTTAAACTTTCTAATAAATGTTATTTAAGTCCATATAATTTACACTACATTCCAAGTATATTGTGTGTATCAACAATAGGTTGTTAGGGGTAAGAGATCGAAACAAACTACATGCAATAAGAATGAGGGTGCAAGAATATCACGTGGAGTCTCTAACTCACATGTGACAGAAGAAATTTATGCGAATGAAGTACTCAACATTAATTTTGTTGATAAGGGCAAAAAGAAGAATCGGGGGCCATCAAAATTGTATGTAATTGAAACTGAAAAAAAAAACCATAAAGAGGTAAAATTTAATGAGTTTGGGCAACCAATTGGACCTGATTCCATCCATCTGAGTCTATTATTGGGATTTTAGCACGAAAATGCATTCTAATAACACATAATAGTTAGGATAAGGTGGCAAGTGATATCAAGGATCAAATGTGGGAGTTTTGTTACTGTGAGTATTTTATTTCGATACCCTTTGCACAATTATGTAATATTTTGAAAGCAACTTTGTACATATTAAGTTGTTACTAATATAGTGTATTTGTTATGTAAGATGCAACAAAAATATAACCTTGAAGAATGTTGAAAGGCCATTGTTTTAGGTCAAACGGGCAGAGCTTGGAAAGATTAAAAGTCAAAATTATCAACACAGATAAGGGAAGAATATTAAGGACCAAATTCAACTCGCCATCTCACAGTACTCAAAGCCCCCTGGACTGAAGTCAAATGAATGGGATGAATTTGTTAAATCCCGTTTGTCACCCGAATTTGATGTAAGTGAATTTGATTATTTATTTTTTATTTTTATAAATGGACTAAAGTCCACTTTTAGTATTCTCGTATTTCTTGCAATTATATATGATTTCTGTTATTTTAATAGAACACAAGTGAAAAGCATAAGGAGTCTAGAGAAAAGAAAATCCATCCATACACAACTAGCCGTAGAGGCTATGCAAGACTTAAGGAAAACATGGTATGCTTCCCCTTTCAAGTTGTATACTTCATAAATAGCTTATATTATTTCGTAATTCTATCTTTTAAAATTTTATAGAAAGCCTAAGACCCAAATAAAACAATAAGCCGCGTTGATGTTTGGATAAGGGGACATAGGAGAGAAAATGGCGATCCGGTTAATTTGTTGGTGAAGCAATAGTAACGATTTAAACACTTACACAACACTTTTACAATTTTTTTAAAGCTACAATGTGTTTATTATATATTTTTTAATATGATGAATTCTTATATTTATTTTAGGAAAAGTTGGAAAAAATTCCATCTCATGACTCAACATCGTTGAGAGATAATGCAGTAGTAAAGGTACTTGGTCTCGAACGTCCGGGTCATGTCCAAGATCTTTGATTTGGGGTGACGCTAATGAAGGTAGATGTATCGTTACATAGCAATGCAAGGGTAACGTCTCTTGAAAATCAAATTCAACAACTTTTGGAATAGAATATGCACATGGAAAGTTGAATGACACAAGGAGATGAACGGATTATGGTATTTTTTTTTTAAAATTAAACATGATTCAATACATATTGTTTTCTCCTTATATTGTTTTTATATACTTCACTTGCAATTTCTATAGGGTCAACATGAGGGTGGTGGGGACGCCATGCATAATCGCGCACATACTCTACATGTTATTATTAATAAATTATTTAACTCTAAATGGTTTATTAGTTGCATTAATAATTATTTGTTAATTGTTTTCTTTGTACTATATATTAGTACAATCGAGAAAGTGCATGTGCGCAAAGTAATCCACAAAGTAATTCTGCTTGCAAACAATTACATTGGTTGAGGACTGGAGAAGAAGTGGCAAGCACAAAACTTGATTCGACAGAACCGAAGATATTAGTGCATCACTAAATCCTTGGGCCTGATTGCTATAAAGTATGGGTTATTGAAATTTTAGTGCCCAAAGTGCCAATTTTTCGGTACTCAGATGAACTTTCCACACTTAATGATGAAAAAGGAAGTACCATAGCATGGCCACACCGATATATAATGTGAGTGGAATAGTTATAGTTCTTGAATTTTATTCTAATAATTTTGCTTTGAATCTCTTTCGAATTTATTTCAGAAAAATTTAAAGAATGGTGTTTCATCATTGCTTTTTAGATTGAAGGTATGTTTTGATTTTTAATTTTTTTTTTATTACGAGTGTGTTGTTAAGTTATGAAATTATTTACTAAAATTATTTTCTGAAGAGGTACTCATTTTTGAAAGACATTGAAGATATTTTGGGAAGCATGTTTTTGAAGGATTCTATCAATTTTTTTTGGAGCAAGATTGAATTTTAACTTGTTAGGCTATGCTCGTTCCATCCTAATCCCATGTTTCTATGTGGCGTTTTACACCTAAACATTTATTACTTCTATTGTTTTGGGCATGACTTTGATATTATGTTATGAGTACATATTATGAGTTCTTCTTAATTATATAAGTTTGCTTTAAATTTCAAGAATTATGGAATTTTTAATTATGATACAATTCATATACGTGGATATGTTAATATTATTATAAATAATTGGTATTTGAGAAGCTAATATTTTTTAAAAAATCATACACCTTTTACGATATGTTTTATGTGTCGTAAAATATAATTACGACTATTATATTTTGTCGTATATAATATTAACGACATGTGGCTCCAGTCGTAAAAACGTATCCATGACACATAATATGTAGTCATGGAAGAATTTTTTGGGTAATGACTTTTACGACTGGTAACAAAGTGTCATGAAAAAGTTCTTATATGACACTTTGAAGGTGTCGTGAAAGTTTTTATGACAGCTCAAAGATGTCAAGGTAGAGGGTCACTTTTTATGACACCCCTTTTCAATGACAACATTAAATGTGTCATGGAAATGATTTCATGATATATATCAGGTGTCGTGAAAAGTACTTTTTCTTGTAGTAGTCAATCATGTCGTGCCGCGACGTATCCTAATAATTTTTATATACCAACTCCTTTGTTGTCCAAACTCCCGTAGTACCTGTAAAAATGCAAAATAAAAATATTTAATTCAAATTTAGGGTCATACAAGTTTAGGAAATTACATATCACCCTTCAATTGCATTTTAGCACCCCAAATTCATAAGTTGATCGTTTTAGTTCGAAATTTAACCAATTTTTAGATAGAACTTTATTTTGCCCACGTAAATATTAAAAAATTCTTTTTAAGACCTTAAAGTTTATAAAATTATGATTTCACCACCTAAAGTAATTAAAATTATATTTTTAACTCAATATTTATTTAAAATTGTATTTTTCCTTTTATTTACCAAAATGACTCTTAAGGCTCATTATTTTATGAAACAACGGACCTAACAAGGTCTAGATTTGGGTATAATTCATACAGAATAATGCACTCATTCAATTCTCAGTGTCTTAACCCACCTTGAAATACAACACCATGACTTCTACCTTGTTTGAAATTTAATACAAGAGTTTGAATATAAAAGATGAATCAAGGTAGATTTTGATGAATTGGACATAATAGCTAAAATCTCTTTATATGATATCTCACGCAATAAGGACATAGGTATAACTCAAATAGTGATGATCATTGAAATGTGAATGATAAATTATGAATTTAAAGTGAGAAATAGGATGAGCTCTATACCACTCTAATATATGTTTTAAAATTATTTGGACATGTATATATACTCCCCAAGTAAATTTAGTCATTGTGGGATTTTAATAAAGTCGTGAAATAAAAAATAAACAAAACTAACCATTATTTTTCAACACTTAACATCATTGTGGCATTTAAAAAATAATGTAGGCGTCTTTATTCATCTTCGGGAACCTAGGAATGCATCGTTTTAGCTAAGCCATATAGTAAGTTGTCTAACATCAAATGTCATGTCTTTCGTGAGTCATTCAAGCGCCTCAACCTTGCTATAAATACATGTATATGATTTTTGACTTGTTTAACATCCTTTTATCAAAATTTAACCTTACTCACTTTTATACAAGAGTTTATTTTCATTCATGAGTCTAATCGAAGTTGAAGTTAAGAGAGATATCTTACGATTGATTCCTAGCTATTTCAATAAATTCTCTATACATTAATCTTGTTCTACTTCAAATTGAATCAGAAATAAAAAAACTCATGTAATTTCGATTAAATAGTTAAATGAATTATGAATAATTAATATTTCAAGTTATCATATAGACCATAATGATTTTAATGAGAAAGATTTACCTAAATGAGTAAAACTTATAGGAATCTGTCATAAATTTATGTTAATTATTTGAATAAATCATAAATTTACTTAATTATATGAATATGTGGGGATTGGGTGGAAGCCCTAGGGGCAGAAGGATATTTTTAATTTGTCTTGGGAATTAAGTTAGGGCTTGGGAGAATTTGGTTCTAGTGTGCATGGGGTTTATGATATGTTAACAAATAAAATGAAATAGAGGAAAATGAGAAGGAACAAAAGGTAAAGAGGTAGGAACGAGATGTTATACTGAACCCTTATAAAGGCTATAGTGGCTATGGTGTAAAGGGAGGCTTTTTAAGCGTTCTTAATTTTACATTCAGTTAACTCTTTTAAAATTGATCAGGCCGATAGTAGTCTAAACCAAACCCTAAACCTCAATTATCATCCACTTTCAAACCTCCATTTGAGGGCCTTATATTTGCAATTTGGAAGTACTCTAAGAACATAAATTGTGGGATTTTCGAAAAGGAACAATGAGGTAACTTCAGATTTTTCAATTTTCAATCTTAGGCAATAATACTCAATGTTTATCCTTAAGTGCTTTGTGAATTAAGTATTGCAAAAGCCGTTTATGATAAACCTATTTTTTTTTTTGTTATTGATAAATGTTATTGAAATTTTTTTAACCCCTATATTATGAGATACTACCTTGAATTTAATTGTGTGGTTAGATTAAGAAATTATTAAAGAAATGGAAAAATAAATTTGTTAATCGGTTAAGAAATACTTAATATGTTATGTGGATTATTGTAAAGAAGAAATGTGAGTTATGAGACTAACTAATCCCTTAGAGTTTGTGACATAAATTGACATGATTATCTTAGAACACTCCTATTATCAGAATTTCATATCAATACCGTTAGTCCTCGTATAAAATAGTGTTTGATGGACTCGTGAATGGAAATTTAAAAATGGGGTTAATTTGCATATGAATTGGTAATAATAAGCATAATAAATAAAAAGCAGATAAGGTTTGGGAAAAAATCTACTTATTGTCGCTAGAACTTTATTTGTTAGTTACATGTTTTTTATGTTGGGACTTAGATTAGTTGATTAATTATTATTGGCCAATGTGCCTTTGATCGAATTGGTTAATTATTATTGTTAACGGGTATTGAGTGGATTGGTAAATTATTATTGTTGAAGGGACGTGTGTTGACTAGTTAATGGTTGTGATATCAAGGGGTTTAACGTTATTGCCTAATTTATTACTATCGAGGAGATTTACGTTATTATTTGATTATTGTAAATTGTAGGAATTATATTGTTGGTAAATTATTGTTATTAATGATAGGATTTGGTTGCTAGCTAATCATTTTTTATTGGATTTATGTGTTTGTTATATATCGATCGGTGTTAAGTGGATATGCATTGTTAAGATTGAGATAAGAGAATTGAGGTATATACGTAAGGATTGGAATAATAAATTATGTTCGGGTTATTTATATTAGCACGGAGAGTTGATTTGGGACTTTAATGTATTATTTATTATGTTTAAAGATTGTTAGAGTAAGTGATGATGAGTTATGATATAAAGGACGTGGCACGTTAGGGATGTCGGAGTGAACCTAGTTATTGGAAAGACTATATAATGCCTAAGGTTTGATAATGTATCGGGTTACTTTGGATTTATAGTGTGAGCTACAAAAGTTAAGTAAGTGACGGATACTATCATATGTTGAAATAAATAAATAATGCCGAAGGTAAAAGGATAAGGATAGCATTTATCTACTCTCGACGACTACCTAATCTAGACAAAAGTGTATCAGATGATTCCTTGGTTGAATTTCATATATGAGACATCCCACACATAGAGTCTAGAGAAGGTTAAATGTTAGGAGCTTAGGAAGTGTGGAATGTGTAAATAGTGATTCAAATGTATAAATTTAGAAGATATAATAGTTTTAGAGTCCCGACGACCACCTAATCTAGATAAAAATGTATCAGGGGTTCCTAGTTTGGATTTTATTTATGAGATATCCCGCACATGGATTCGAGAGAAAGTAGGAGTTTAATATGTATAAATTTTTATGGCAATTGAAAATTATATGGGCGTCTTTATATTTCAATTGGATATGGAATAACTTATGTGCGGGACATGTACCAACTCATTACGTTGATGGTTATTAATGTTTATATGTCACTATTGGTACGATTCTAGTGGTGTATGGTGGTAGAGATATTATTTGTGTAAGAACTAGACTATTAAACCATAATAACAGTGATTGTCTACCCTGAGTCCATTAGGATTATATGGAAGGTAGTGAGAAAATACCATGATCCTTTAGTGGTGTGACTGTTTATATTATTCAGATATTATAAGAGGTGTGGCTATTGTAATGTAGACTATGATATTGCTATAGTTATGTACATTGGATGTGGTGGTTTATGCTGATAAGTGGATACATACAATACGATATATTATGTTCATAGCCGTAAGGGAGGTTGGTAGATTACATTAATGATGATAATATGATACGTGTGGTATACTATGTTATGTGTTAGGCCATATGAGAGGTTGGTCGGTCATAATAAAGTTATCAATATAACAATAGTAAAATGATTGAGAAATAAGAAATGGTTAATTTTCCTTTAATGCGTTAAATGAATATTCGGTTGGGTAGAATAGATACGAAATATGATAAAGATGTTATCAATGATCTATAAAAGTGAGAAGTGGTAAAAGGTTTCGTTAGTGGTAATTTCTTACTGGTGATAGTCTCCAATGCACCCAAGACAAATATGAGTGAATACAATAGAGAGTAATGAAATCACACACACAACGTAAGATGTAAGTGATTCGGTAATGTGCTTGCGTTCATAAGGTTTTTGGTTTGATTATTAAAACTTTAGAGAGGTGGTCGAAAGAGTAGTAGTATTGCTAGAATTTAAAATATCACATGCCCCCTCATGGTAGGTGGGTTTAAATTTATAGGGAAGTTGAGGAGAGTCCTAAGATCAGTCAATAGATATCCATAAGAGTTCATAACTTTATTAACTTCATCCATTCCATGTGATAGATACATGAGAGTATTTTGTAACTTGGACTCTCCATCAACTTGGAGCATATGTAGCCTGCGTGCTTGTGCCAAACACGTGTTGGCATAATTCTGGTACCTATAATTTCCCTCAAAGCTCAACATTGCTTTGAGGTCGTTAGACTTTGTTGGATCTAGGTCGGTTATTGATTCTGACAAGTCATTATACTTAAGAGAATAACAATATTCTCTCCTCGAAAGTTGATCGATAAATGGAATCTTTGTTGGTTGATCGAAGGGAAATTTAGTTAATGCCCCCCAAAATTAAAAGTCCTCACCCATTAAATGCCTCATGGAACGCTAGTAAATAGAGCTTATTTTGTTACTAGTGAGCCGTCGTTTTGATAGCCATTACTCACGCGTGTGATCATTACATTTTTAAGGAACCATAAGAGAATTTATCACATCGAAACAACAGTTCCCTCTCTTTCCTCACTTTTATGTTTATTACAAAAACCCGTGATCTTTCAAAGGAGAGCATCAGGCTGTTCCCATTTCATCTATAAGAACTCTTAACTTCATTTCAATCTTTTTTCTAGTCTTTTTTCTATTCAGTTATTTTATTATTTTTCATCTTTTAACATGGTGTACGTTATTAATGGAGACACCGTTGAACATTTAAACTTGAATAATCCCACATAGGGTAATGGTAAGATTCGTTGGGGCTCCCTAAGATATTTTTGCCCTTCTTGAGGGTAATTAGTTGCTATCCATTTTTATTGCTGAATGTGGGATCACTTTCCCCCCAAATCATTCGTTAATAGAATTATGCCATCATTTCAATGTCGTCCTAACCCGTATGACTTCAAATATTTGGGAGATCGTTAATGGAGTTCATCATAGTAACGAGATATATTGGACCCATCTTGGTATTATTGAAATTATGTGTTATTACTAATGGGCAAAAACTAATAAGATTATCTATTTTATGAAGACAAGGGTGGACAACCGATCCCTATTTGTGAATCTCTCCAATTCCAATAAAGATTACTGGAATCATGGGTTAATTTTGAAGAACTAGAAACACTCTCCCCTTCCTAAAGGTGTGTCATACGAAAGGCCAAGATTCCCTAGGAAGGGTAAGGCATAAGTTAGAAAGTAATAAAATCTATAACTTTTCAATCTTTTCTTGATATAAGATGATGTTGGGTGTTTTCTTTGTTCTTTGTAGAAAAATCTTCTCACGAATTTGATGTAAAATTTATCGACCTCTGAATGGTTTGGGTTATTCACCAGAGAGCTGTAACGGTTGATCACCTAAGTTTAGCGACATTCCAGTTTGGATACAATGAAAAAAGTACCACTTAAGTTGTTTAATTCAAGATTAAATAGTCTAAAGGGATTCGAACAGTTTTTCGAAGAAACTCTTTTCTTATAACAAACAGCTAACACAAGACGTGTATAAAAAGAATTATGAACGAGATATTTCAGATATTATGTATCCAAGTTTTTAAAACGAAAAGTAAAATAGTTTTTAAATCTGCACGCCAATAGAAGCTGATGAGAAGAAGATTAAGTATGCAAGTGCACAAGATTTTAACGCGGTAAAATCCCACCCAATTGGGGAAACATCCACGGAGGTCTCTACACCTCAAAATAAAAATCCACTAAAATAAAGTAACAAATTACAAACTATGTAACAATCTAAATACACAATCAGACCTAATCTAAGTTCAGAAATTATACCATCTCTTCTGGATTATTCTAATTTCTTCCAAGGCTCTGATGTTGTAAATGTTCTCTCATCTTTGTAACTCCAATCCTTTTAGCTTTACGTCGACTCTTAAAGTCCAAAATCTCTCTACCAATACCTTTTAGTGTTGTAGTGTGAAAGTGTTGTGATGTGATGTGCCTAACACATGCATGCAACTCACACACACACTTATTATAGACATAATTATTATCAAATTACAAAAAGAGTCCTCATATGAAAAAGATATTTTCGAAATCAGTTTGATCGAAAATCTCAGCCTTTGGATCTTTAACTTTATCCACAGATGAAGAAGGAATCTTTCTATATAAGAGCCAAGATCCTAGACACTTTCTTTATTAAAAAATATACAGTTATTTCACAAAATGTGAAATATATGAAAGTGTAAATCCCCAATCAAGATCTGAACTAGATCTAAGTCTGAATATTCTCAGTAACTGAAATCAGAAATGATTTTCTTGGTGTAGGTTTTGAAAGAAACATAAAGATTTAAAAACAACCAACAAAATAGATATTTCTTGAAGGAAGAAATAAAACTCAGTAATATCTACGTGATATGTATCATAGAGTATCAAATCTCAACTTTCTATTGAAGAAAATGAGATCAGGATTTCATGACTTGGTTGGACAAGAGATTAAGAACTAGATAGGATGGATCTTCTCAAAACTCGAACTAACTTAACTCACAGAAGGATTTTCAAGTGAGAATTTGGCTTGAGTTGGTTTAGGGTTTTCTTTCTCTCTCTCTCTCCCTCTCTCTCTCTTCTATCTTTTTTCTCTCAGAGGTGAATTGATCCAAAGATTGTAAACGTTTCACATACGGGTTCTATTTATATTAGATCATAGAAGGCTCTGGAACAACGAACCAATTCAACGATCAAGATTGAATGTAAAGGATCGAAGTAAATCTAATAGCTGACTATGCACTAATTTTAAAAGCACTCTGATTGATTCAAAAGGTTAACACTTGGATTGAATTAAAAGACGTGCATACCATTGATAAGATTGATACAATGGTTCAAATAAAGTCTCAGTTATGAAAGAAAGAGAAAACACAAATCTAGCCGTTATAAGACCAACATGTGTATGGCTACGATGGTCTAAAAAATGTGTGTTTTTAAAGTTATAAAAAATTCAAATTTCCCCCACAATATTATCTAGCCCATTTGGATTCTACACAAGAAAAGTTTTAGGAACTTAGGGAAATTATAAAAAGCCCGAAATATTATAAAATCAAATTTTAAATTTCTAAAAATTATTTTAAAAATTCCTAAAAATTATTTAAAATATCCCAAAAATTATAGAAAATCATTTTGATGGGATTAACTCATACACACCCATATTATGAAGAATGAAACACATAAATGAAATCCTAGGTGAGGTGCTGGTGTTCTACCTTTAGGGACTTTTAGAGGAATTCATATGTAGAGTCCGTGGGTTTTTTAGTAGACTAGGATATGACTCAATTCTGTCACTATTTCCAAACTAGATGAGCACCTATATAGTATAGACATAGGCGGATCCAAGGGGGGCAAGGGGTGGCCTAGGACCCCAAAACTTCTAAGACATTCAAATTTTAACCCTTTATTTTTAAAATTTTTTGATTTTTTTTATATACTTATAGTTTTAGCCCCCACAAAAATTAAGATATATTGTTTGGCCGCCTCTTACTCACATTTCTGGGTCCTCCACTGAGTATAGACTCAAGTGAGTCAAATATATAGGGTGCTTCCCTTTGGAAATATGTGACAAACTCTCCTTTGAGTCATCGAGGACTTGTAGGGATAAAAAAAAGAAGAAAATCCAATTCTTATACAAAAAATCTATCTACCCAATATCCTAGAAAAGGAAAATTACATAACTCAATTAGATACAGACCAATACCCTATCAAAATTCTGATGTAAATAAAGGTGTTGATTCCTGAAAATCAGATAAATAAGATCAATCTTTTTAGTTGAGAATACAACAAGAATGTCCAGGTAGAGTCACGTTTCTCCCCCATTTTGTCTCAAATGGACAAAAGGAAATGGAAATAAGTATGAATGTTATAAACAAGTAGATTAACAAGAACAAGTATAATCAACGAGCAATCACTAGAATCTACTACATTAAACAGATTTAAGAGGTGTTCGTTGTCATATTATCTAACAACCATGCCTTATATCCCTAGAGATTCATTATAAGCAAGTGGATAATCGAAAGATATACATATGAAACAATAAATCATTATTCTGCCATAACCATACCAATAGATTTGCGTAAAGGTTCAAATCGAAGATAAACTAATGGTTTAGTACATAAGTCATCTAATTGCAATTCAATAGGCAGGTAATTTATTTCTAACTCCTTAGATTCAACTAACTCACATATGAAATGATACATGGTTTTAATATGTTTAGTACGAGAGAGATGAACTGGATTTTTAGAAATATTAATCTCACTTTGATTGGCACAATAGAGATGTAGTTTATCTTCAGTTATGACATAATCTTTCAGCATTTGTTTTAGCCAAAGTAATTGAGCACAACAACTTCATGCGGTAATATATTCAGATCCGGTTGTAGATAAGGAAGTGAAGTTTTGTTTCTTACTATTCCATCCTACCAAATTATTACCAATGAAGTAACATGCTCTTGAAGTACTCTTACTATCATCGGAACACCCAGCCCAATCAGCATTAGTATATCCTACTATAGTACTAAAAGTGTCTTTAGTGTACCAAAGTCCTAAATTTAGACTGCCTTTAATGTATTTGATAATTCTTTTAACACATAATAAATTACTTTCTTTAGGATTGTTTTGATATCGGTCACACACGTACGTAATATCAGGACATGAGGTGGTAAGGTAAAGTAATCTTCCTATCATGCTATGATATAAATTAGAATTGATAGATTTACCAGTCTCATCTTTTGAAAGTTTGACAAAAGTCCTCATGGGAGTCCTAGCTTCTTTTGCTGTTTATAGGCTAAACTTCTTGACAATCTCTAAAGCGTATTTAGATTGCGATATACATAATCCATATGAATTTTACTTAACTTGAAGTCCTAAGAAGAATTGTAACTCCCCCAAAAGTGACATATGGAATTCTTTATGCATAATGTCAGAAAATGTTTTGACATTTATAGGGTAGGTAGATCTAAAAATAATATCGTCTACATATACTTGGGCTATGGTAATGTTTCTGTCAAAGTGTTTAATCATTCCCTCCTCGTTTAAAACCGTTGTTTAGAAGAAAGGTAGATAGATGTTCATACAAAGCTCTAGGAGCTTGTTTAACCCATAAAGATCTTTCTTAAGCCGGTAGACGTGATTTGGATCATGAGGGTCAATGAACCCTTTGGGTTCTTCTATGCAGGTCGCTTCAGTCAAGATGCCATTAGAGAAAGAAGATTTAACATCTATTTGATAAAGTGTGAAATGTAAATAACAAGCTATTGCAAAGAGTATGCGAATAGACTCAAGGTGAGTGACAGGGACAAAAGTTTTCCCGAAATCTATTCCTTCAATATGAGAGTAGCCCTGGGAAACTAATCTAGCTTTATTCTGAATAATCATCCTAGATTCAACTGTTTTTATTAAATCCAACGTGTACCGATAACCCTTTTATTTTTCGGTCGGGGTACAAAATAGCATACATCATGAATGATAAATTGAATAAGTTCCCCTACATAGCACTTATCCACAATGGGAAATTCAGTGCTTCATTAACATTCTTTGGTTCTATAAGAGAAAAAAAGCATGCATAATAAGCAAGAGTATGTAGTTGGGAACTTGTACGAACTGGATCAGTAGGATTACCAAGTACACTATCTAAAGGATGATCTTTGGAAATACAGTTTGGCACTTCAGGAGGTCTCAGTTGGTAAGAACTCATCTATCTCTGGAGAATCATAAGTTAAAATATTTTCGGATTCATCCACTATAGTTGGTCCTTTAATCTTACTCTCTACATTAGTGCCACTTACAACCACATTAATGGATTCCATTAAGGTTTTGGTACGAAGATTGTAGACACAGTAGGCTATAATGTTTGGAGAATATCCTAAGAAAATACCTTTATCTCCTCTGGTTTCAAATTTAGACAGATGTTCTTTATCCTTGCAGTCATAACAAGTGCTACCAAAGGTTCTAAAGTATTTTAGGTTAGGTTTCTTCCCATACCAAAGTTCATAGGATGTTTTCTTGGTTTTTTTCCTTAGGCAAACTCGATTGATTATGTGATAAGATGTACGAATGATTTTACCCAGAAATATTTAGGTAAGTTGTTCGCATGAATCATCACATGGGCCATTTCTTGAAGAGTGCGAGTTTTACGCTCGATAATTCCATTTTATTGAGGTGTCTTAGGGGAACTAAATTCATGTTTATGACCATTATAGTTATAGTATTCGATGACACCTGAATCTATAAATTCACCTCTTCTATCACTATGAATTCTATCTACTTGGGAATCCTTTTTATTTTCTATACGAACTAAGATTTTCAAAAACTTACGAAAAGGTTCTGACTTGTGTTTTAAAAGTCAACCCAGGTAAATCGAATGAAGTCATCAACCATAACTAAGATATAACTGTTTTCATAAAGACTAACAGTACGAGAAGGACCCATTAGGTCCATATTGATGAGTCTTAGAGGTTTAGTGGATATAACTTGTGTAGCTTTCTTGTGGGGAGCCTTAATAATTTTTTCTTCTTGATAGGGACCACCTATGATGTCTGAGATTTGTTTTATCTTAGGAAGACCTCTAACTATATCGTGGGAGCACAGTTTACTAAGACTATCACAATTTATGTGACCCAACCTATTATGCCAGATCTCATTATCATCCATTCTGGCAATGTTACAAACCCATGTACTTGGATTGACTGTATAAGAGTTATCTAGAGTACGGAGTCCTGTAATAATGGAATCACCTTTTTCATTTAAAATTTTGCAATTGTTCTTTGAAAAGGTGACAATATGATTGGAGTCACAAAATTTTAATATACTTAGTAAATTAACTTTAAGACCTTTTACCAAGAGAACATCCTCAAGAATAGGTAATCCTTATTTATGGAGTGTTCCTTTACCAATGATCTGGGCTGATACACCATCTCCAAACAAGACTTTTCATTCAGAGAAATTAGTTTTGTTTGAAAAATTGGGATCATCCCCGGTCATGTGTATGGAACATCCAGAGTCTAAATACCATCCATATTTTTTACGTTCAACTTTAAAATCACTGATCACAACATTGCATTTCATCTGGGGTAATAGATCATCTTTTGTAAGCCAAATTGCTTTAGTTTTCAATTTTCACTTATTAGCTCATATTTGATAAAATTGCAAGCTTTGATTTTTTCTTTAAAATATTTTTGCACAGGTTTATGCGGATTATAAACAGTTTGAGTCTTTGGTTTAAAAAAGAATCTAAGATTCCTTCTTGTTAATGGTCTATTAGTATTAGTTCTTCTCATCCTGTTTTGATAGTTTGAATTCTTGTCTGACTGTCTCGGTAGGACATAATTGTTTCAGCTTCTCCACAATAGTTGAAGTTATGACAAACAGGAGAGTTCTAAACCGTATTATATAGACGTTTGGAATAGCAACCATCAAGGGAATGTCCATAGAAATCACAATAGGAGCAGTAAAGAGGACTCGTAGAACTCTTTACCTTAGGAAAATTATTAACCAAAGGCTTGTCTAAGTTTTGAACTCGTCTTATTCCTAGGTGGTACAAGATGAAATGAAGAATTAACTTGTGTAATAGGAGGGCAGACGTGTTTAGCCTTATGTACAACATTATGCTTAGAGTTACTTGATTCACTAATATCTAACTTTTGTTGTTTCAGGTCAAAATCATTTTTTTAAATTTGAAAGTCTAAACAAGTTTCAATAGGTGTTTTGCCACCAGACACAAACTTGATAGGTTCAAAAGTGTTTGTTTGGTTGGAGGTGTTGCGATAAAAGCCTATTCCAGTTCTGTCATCAGAATTGATCTTACTTTCAGCAACACAGTCTTCAAAACATTTAGAGTTATTTTCAAATTTAGCAAATTTTTTGAAGACTATTGATGTCATTTCTTTTGTTTGTTCCAATTGTAACAACGCCCCTTTGTATTTCTTTTCTAGAATTTCATTTGAGTCAAACAACTCTTTCAGTTTTTTTCAAAAGTTTTAGTTTCATTATCATGAGTTAGATATTGAGAAGTGTACTCTTTAGGATTCTGTTTGATCATATAACTTAGGTTTCCATCTTTTATGTAAGGCCTTTGACAATTTTTCAAGTCTATTTCTTTTCTTGAGAGTTTTTGAGTATAGTGTGTGAATGTCGGGAAGGTCCTCATTGTCAGAGTCACTAAGTGTGCAATGTGCAGTATCCCCTAACGATTTATTTTTAGGACTCACACACCCATTAGCACCAACAATAGATCGTTCCCTTTGACTCACACACACCGCGTTTGAATTCTCAGGTAACAAAGTAGACAAATCAGTGGGGACAACATCATTCAACATAGCATGATCATATTCCTTATCATATGTGTATATTATTTGAGCAAAGAGGACATACAAGGGTCATAAAAATTAGATGGCTTAGGTTCATCAGTTTCTAATTCACTTGAGTCATCCCAAGTCTTGCACAAGTTAGCCCTAGTGTTCTTATTTTTATTCAAATTAACTCCATAGTCACTGGCTAAGTGTCCTAACTTTCCACATCTGTAGCATTCAGTATTTTTAAGGTCTCTACTGGGTTTGTTGTCAAGTCTTTTCTCATGAGGCATGTTATTAGAGTTGTTTGAATGGGTAGGTCTGCCTTGTCTATTTGCAATTTTATTTTTGAATTTCACAATTTTCTTAAAATGTTTAGACATTAAGGCAATATGGTTATCCAAGCTCTCTAAATTACAGTCCTCATCATAATCTAAGTCAATTTTAGGTAAATGACATTCAGGTTTAGTCAACTTAGAGCTAAAGACAAGATTGGAGGCAAACTGTTTCTTATGGGTATTCATTGCTTCTTAAACTCTAGTTCCATTTCCACAGTTCTTAGATTGTTACCGAGGAGTTCAGGGGCAAGGTTTTGATCGTCCATATCCTCAATTACATAACGCTTATTTTCAAATTTTTTTGGAAGGGACCTTAGAATTTTAGAGACAATTTCTTTCCTATCATAAATTATCCCATCAACGTGCAGTTTAGTCACTATGTCTGTCAACCTAATGTAGCACTCATCAAATGACTCAGTTTTAGTCATGACTAAAGTGTTGTACGACTGGATTGACATTTGGGGTTTAGTAGCTTTAACACGTGTGTCTCCTTAATGTACAGTCACTAGGGTGTTCCATGCTTCCTTAGAGGTAGTACAAAAATATATCCTTTTAAATTCATATTCATTGATAAACATGAATATATCATTTTCCCTTTGTTATTGTTAAGGGAAGTCTGTTTTTATTCTTTAGTGAATTCACTTAGCAACTTTCTAATCCTCACAGTACTTCCATCAACGACTAGTTTAGTAGGAAAAGTATAGCCATTTTCAATAGCATCCCAGACATCATCTCCCACCGTCCCTTGGATGAAAGCAACCATCCTCACTTTCCAGTAAGGGAAGTTGGTTTCATCAAGGGGGGGGGGGGGGGGGGGGTGGGGGGGCTGGGCAGGTTACCTAATCTCTCAAATTTCTCGTCCATAGTTTGTTTTGAGATTTTTTTTTCAGAAACTCAAGATCTAAAAGAATTTTTAAAGCCAAAGCTCTAATACCAATTGAAAAAAGTACCACTTAACTTGTATAATTCAAGATTAAATAGTCTAAATGGATCGAACAGGTTTTTGAAGAAACTCTTTTCTTAAAACAAATAGCTAACACAAGATGTGTATAAAAAGAATTATGAACAAGATATTTAAGATATTATGTATCCAAGTTTTGAAAACAAAAAATAAAATAGTTTTTAAATATGCATGCCAAAAGAAGGTGATGAGAGGAAGATTAAGTACGTAAGTGCACAAGATTTTAACGTGGTAAAACCCCACCCAAATGGGGGAACATCCACGTAGGTCTCTACACCTCATAACAAAAATTCACTAAAATAGAGTAACAAATTACAAACTATATAACAATCTAAACACACAATCAGACCTAATCTAAGTTCAGAAATTATACCAGCTCGTCTGGATTATTCTGACTTCTCCCAAGGCTTTGATGTTGTATATATTCTCTCAGCTTTGTAACCCCACTCCTTTTAGCTTTGTAACTCCACTCCTTTTAGCTTGACGTTGACACTTAATGTACAAAATCTCTCTACCAACACCTTTTAGTATTGTAGTGTGAAAGTGTTGTGATGTGATGTGCCTAACACATACATGCAACTCACATGAACTTATTACAGACATAATGATTATCAAATTACAAATAAAGTTCTTATATGAAAAAGAAATTTCCGAACTCAGTTTGATCAAAACTCTCAGACTTTAGATCTTTAACTCTCAGACTTTAGATCTTTAACTTTATCCACAGATCAAGAGTGAATCTTGCTATATAAAAGAGCCAAGATCCTATACATTTTCTTTATTCACAAATATACTGTTATTTCATAAAATGTGAAATATATGAAAGTGTATATCCCCAATCAAGATCTTAACTAGATCTAAGTCTGAATATTCTCAAAAACTGAAATAAAAAATGATTTTGTTGGTTTAGGTTTTGAAAGAAACATAAATATTTAAAATCAACAAACAAAATAGAGATTTCTTGAAGGAAGAAATCAAAATCCGTAATATCTTGGTTTAGGTTTTGAAAGAAACATAAATATTTAAAATCAACCAACAAAATAGAGATTTCTTGAAGGAAGAAATCAAAATCCGTAATATCTACGTGATATGTATCACAGAGTCTAAAATCTTAACTTTCTATGAAAGAAAATGAGATTAGGATTTCATGACTTAGTTGGACAAGAGATTAAGAACTAGTGAGGATGGATCTTCTCAAAACTCGAACTAACTCAACTCACAGAAGAATTTTCAGATGAGAATTTGGCCGGAGTTAGTTTAGGTTTTCTCTCTCTCTCTCTCTCTCTCTCTCTCTCTCTCTCTGGAAAATTGAACCAAATAAACAATCCCCATTGAATGTAAAGGATCGAAGTAAATCTAACGGCTGACTATGCACCGTGTTTAAAAACACTCTGATTGGTTCAAAATTTTAGCACTTGGATTGAATTAGAAGACATTCAGACCATTGATTAGATTGATCCAACGGTTCAAATAAGGTCTCAGTTATGTGAGGAAGAGAAAACACATATCTAGCCGTTATAAGACCAATACGTCTAAGGCTACGTTGGTCTAAAAAACGCAAGTTTTTGATGTCTGGAAAAAAATTATTTTTCCCCCACAATATTATATAGCGCTTTTGGATTCTACCCAAGCAAAGTTATAAAATAGACCAAAACATTATAAAATCCAATTTTAAATTTCTAAAAATTACTTTAAAAATACCTAAAAATTATTTAAAATATCGCAAAAATTATAGAAAATCCCTTTGATGGGATTTAGCTCACACAAAACCATATTATGAAGAATGCAACACATAAATGCAATCCTAGGTGAGGTATTGGTGTTCTACCTTTAGGGACCTTTAGATAAATTCATATGTAGAGTCTATGGTCTTTTTGGTAGACAAGGATATTACTCAATTCTGTCACTATTTCCAAACTAGATGAGCACCTATATAATATAGACTCAAGTGAGTCAAAGATATAGGGTGATTCATACAAGAGTTTGTGACAACCCGCTCTAAATAATAACGGGTGGCCAACCCTATACTACATAAATCAGGTATCTCAGATGGTACAGTCTCAACATCATCATACAACACTATAATATAAGGCTAACTACCCATAATCATAAAAAGCGAATTGTCAAAAATTTAAAACTTTTAATTTAACAACAACAACAAAACCAATAGTGCAATCACAACCAACAATATACATCTAACTATGATGAGTGAAATGTGCAACTCCAATAAAATAAAGGAGTACAAAACAATGTACATATAAAATCTCAACAATAAAGTACCCGAATATTGTGTCGGGTAACAGACAATACAATACTCAGAGAAAATGAAATAAGAAAGTGTTAATCTACAACACTTGAATACTAACTCCATATACAACTGAATCCTAATCTAGATATACAAAGATAGGAATCAACTAAAGCAAAGTTCCGCAACAGTCCGCTACTGCCACAGCTCCACGAATCCTGAATGGAGGAACATCAAAGGCGTCCTTGCGGAGGAACACCTGAAGTAGTACAATATATATACATGGAGGAGAAAACATAAACGGGTCAGTGCCCGAGTTTGAAAAATATTTTATAGCAAGTGTATTAAAATGCATAATAATTATAAATGCATTATTATACGATTTAGCTGGAATCGAACTCTCCATCATAATTCAACTCACCTCTCATCTAAAGCACGCACTAAGCGTATGCACGTGATCTCCAAATGGATGTCCGATTCTAATTTAGGTAAGAGGATTCTAACTTAAAACCAAAAGAAGTATTTAAGTGAAATCATCTAACCTATCTCCCAATACATTTGTTTCCATAATTAAAAGTTATAAATATTAACTTTAATATAATTGTTATAGTTATCTTTATAATGTTCATTTGTAGAACATATAAAGTTACATGATCCAATCATGTACACATCATCACAATACATCAACAATCTCATTTACAAGAATTTATATTCTAGAGATGCCCTTATTAGGCATGAAACCATATATAATTATTATATGAGTTATTAGCATCAAGAGTTAAGGACTAAACTCCTCTCGATTCTCAACTCGGCACTGCGTTTTGTGCGTGGGATGTCTTGCCGAGGCGAAATCCAAATAAGGAACCCCCCGTTACACTACTCCTGGCCGTATTAAACCTCGAGGCTCATTATGCCCTCAATACATGATGCATGTAAACCAAATGATTATTATCCAAATTTAATTAATTAATATTACCAATTCTCAACAGTACACGACGTTTCATACGTGGGACGTCTCGCCGAAGCGAAATCCAAAAAAGGAACCCCCCCGTTACACTACTCCTAGCACTGTAGATCGTCGGGATAGGTGATATATATATAGATAATTATGAGCACTAAGGACTAAAATTATCCCCAAGTTCCAACATTACACTGCGGTTCATACGTGGGATGTCTAGCCGAAGCGAAATCCAAATAAGGAACCCCCCCGATACACTAATCCTGGCAATGTAGGTCATTGAGGTCCATTATGCCCTTGACACCCAAATACAAACACAAGCAATAATAACCATCCAACCGAGCTATAACTCGAAGGATGCAGGAACACATGCTATCATCTTCCAGTTTCCCATATACGTAACAAACTAGGTCCACCTGGTGGGGTTCAACGACACCCACCTCGTGATCTACTCACGCACACAACGTCCGGGAAGCGGTCGTAGTTCCTAACTGGCAAGTGAGAGAGACACATACCCACGACCTCTCACCCCCAATATATATATATATATATGTCATTTGCTGACCACAAAGGACGACTATGACCTGGGGAATATCCACATCCTGCGTTTCTAGTCAGAATGCTCACCCTCTACGCACTAAACTTCCCAATAATAGCAAGGAGGGGGTATGCTTAACATGTATATACATCATCATATAAGGTATACATACATCCCACATAATAAAGATATACCATTATATAAGGTATACCTGCAGCAACATATTTATTTTCATTCTACGGTCTTAGGCGCAATTTGATTAACATTATTGTTTAGTATATCTATCTCATGATACACCAATCGTCAATACTCACACATTTTCCCCACTTAGTATATGCTATACTAATTCTCGCTTGAAGCTCACGTGTCGCTTCTAATAATGAATTGTCTTTCAATTCCATTTAAGTTAAGGATATTCTATATCCTAATGCACCTCAATTATCATTTCTCATTGTGTGAGATATCTCCCAAATCAATCATCAATAAGGATATTTTTATATCCGTATACACATCAATTAACATTTATTATTTTCCATTCATAATAGGGTTCAATTCATTTTATGATCCTTTGAAATTATCCCATTTGGGGTTTGGATCCTAAGATCCGGTATCTCTAAATTATTCACATTCTTTCATATGAATTGAATTTATTATCTCCAAGTCAAGGTGGGCTTCCCCACTTAGAATAAACCAAAATATCTAATCGGTATTCCTCGAATTTAGTCAATATGACTCCAATCATTCCTATAAGTAAACTCTCTAAAAGTCTCCAAAACACACTCCAATTAACTCCCATAGAAATCCCCAATCGATAACCTTAAACGAAACGGGATAAAATTCTTCCTAGAAAAACATCTCCAAAATCACCTGTTTTCGAATCGATTCGGCCCATCCGAATCGATTCGGCTCCCAAAAGCGAATCGATTCGGCCCATCCGAATCGATTTGGTCCAAAGGACTTGGGAGTCTGCTACATACCGAATCGATTCACAAGGGGCGAATTGATTCGGCCCTAAAGACCTGGGCAATTTGCAACAGAACGAATCGATTCGATAGGGGCGAATCGATTCGGCAAGTGCAACAAGATATGAAATGGCTTATTTCACACAAAACCTAAATTTCCCAAATATCATTTATCTCATCTTCCAACCATTTTGGTCCATCCAAATCACAAATATAACATTAATGTTTATCCAAGAACACATATAAACTAATTTCTACCCTTAAATTTATTATAAACATTACAAATTTAAGGTTTTTCCCAAAAGTTAGGTTTTAACAATTTAAACCTAAAACCCAAAATTCAATCCACAAATCATGCAATAATTAGTACACGACAATTATTTAGCAAGTTTAATCACTTGCCTCGGATTCGTAGGGTTTGAATCCGCCTTGAGATCGCGTATTGGCCCGGAAATCCTCTTCCTCCCTCTTTTTCTCCTTCCTTTTCTTCTTCTTTCTTTCTATCTTCTTTCTTCTATTTCTCTTTTTGGAGAATTATCTCCCGTAGGCTAATTAAGCCTAAATCCCAAAATACACATCTTTAAATGATAATACACACTTTAAATGACTCGGTGACTTTAATTCGAGTCAAGCGGTCCTAATTTATTTCGGAACCCAAATAGACCCCAAGTACAGTCATTTCGACTTTCTTGACCCTTCCGGAAACGATGGTACCCTCAGAATTTCCATTCGACACACTTTCTAACAACTCCAAATTTTGACTTTAATTGCCAACTTAATTATTTTTCCAATAAAATATTATTTATTTCTCCCAAAATAAATTAATTACTGTTCCAAAAGTCTTGGGGTATTACAGAGTTTTACTACCTATTTTGTTGTGAGGCAAGCAGAACAAACACCGATCATCCCCATGTAAACCTCCCCATATTCTGGCAAGCGAGGTGGACAGCCGCTGCTTCCAAATTACGCCGGGTGTCATTAAATAATTTATTATTCTTAGCATGCGACATAAATACGAGACATTGATTTTTTTTCATAAGATAGTATTCAGATTTATCCCAACTAATATGAACATTGATACAGATTAAAATCCATCACCATGCTATCTCCAAAATAAATCGAAGTCCAAATTATTAAAAATTCAAATGAAATAATCCATCTATAAATATAAGACTGAAACAATAAACAATTGTGGAACCGATTGGCCCACCAAATCTATAATAATAGTCTCATAATAAAAAAGATGAAATGGAATGTAAATTTAAACTAGTAAAGCAGATAAAGTAAATCACCAGGTACACTCCCAAAAATCTCCAATCAATCCTATGCATCTAATCCAATAACTATACTTGAAATGTTAATCAACGCAATGGGTTAGAGCCCACCGCATGAATACTCGATACTCCTCCCAATTAGGTTCTTAAGCCCAGAGTTAAGAATTATACATGATAAACATCACAATAGAGTATTTTTTTTATTCAAAAGAGATAAATTGTAATGAGAGTAAAACCATATACCACTATCTACCCAGATAACTAACTCACCCCACTATCTATGTCCAATTATGTTATTACAATATCTAATTTTGTTAAAGCTGTTAATTTAACTTCCACCATTTAATTAAATTAACTCAACTCATTTTATTTATGTGACACCAGTATAGCCAATTCACCCTATTACGAGTTTTGCACATATTACTGGCACCCTAAAGTTTCACACCACACACAATCCCCTCATTATAGTTAGTTCTCCCAAATTTGTTAGCCATACACATATTGGTGACGCCAATACACACCCACACTGCTATGGCCAGTGCCCCCTAATTGTTAGGCCTACACATATTGGCTACGCAATTTCATTTTAATACATGTTTATCATCTTAGGCATTATTTCCCCAGTTTATCAAGTTCATTATTCTCTATTATCCCCACCCTTTATGCAAGCCTTAAATCCTCAAGCCATTCCTATTCTCATACCTACAAATCTCCAAACCACAACTATACCCTAACCTATCACTTATCAAGAATACCTATTAACAATTACCACCTAGTCTCGCACCTAGGACAACGGAACATTGGAAAAGTGTAGTATTTAGCCCCACCCCAAACATACCCATTCGTAAAATCCAACACTAACTAGTCACATACTTAAAAAGTCTTACCAACCACTAAGGCCTACCTACTAGTCCCAAACCTAACAAGCAACCTAAAAATAAGGAGAAAGCATAATTGCCCAAAAAATTCCCGCCATCCCCGCAGTGTCGAATACTAACACATTTAATGTCACCTAAGGCATTTTATTAACCTATATTAACAAGTCTTACAATAAATCACAAGATTAAAAATTATCCAAATTATGTTTGTTTAATTATAATTATAAGATTATTTATGCAAATTTCTTCTTTGTCAACAACTTATATGATTTCCAATCACACGCATATATCAGGGGAATAAAACAATAACTTTCTATTCTACAAGATACACATAAATAACATGATTTTTCGAGTTAAATCCAAATTATAAAATTGATACGAGTTATTCTAACATGTGAACGTCCATATATTCTAACGGAATCCCAACCTCTAATCTAAGATTGCAAGAGTTTTGATTCTTAATTTGTATTAGAGATTTGAATAAAAATAGTTCCAACTTTAGTTTCACTTTTCCTAATTATTATCTCTAATTTATTTTAAGAAAACAACGATTATTAGTGTTTAGGCAACATCTCAAACACATAATACTAAAGGGGAACATATAATTATTTATGCCTGTAAAGAGTCATTGGAAAAATATGATTGGATGATTGCGTTCCTCTCGAGAAAACAATAAAGAGCCATTCTTGAACGATCTTGAGAAAACTTGGTTTAGCTCTCCAAAACTTGGGTTGAAATTTGATTTAAATGGGGTTTAGGTTTTATAGATGAGAGGACGTATAAACATGGGAGGCTATTTCTTTTAAAGAAGGATAAAATGTATTTTAAAAACCCTAAACATGTGTCTTTTTATTTTAATTAAGATTAGAGTTTGAGTCCTATACCACACAACAAGAAAAAGGCCCCAAATTTCATTTACTGTTGGAGAGAACCGATTCACCCCCAGGGCCAAACCGGTTCAGATGTCCTAACAAACGAAAGTCCCCCATTTTTATATAAAAAGTCATCATTTCTCGAATTAAATCCCAATTTCAATTCTGATTAATATCTCATTTTACTTAAATTAAAACCAACATTTTGAGGTATAAAAAATAATTAATGCCAAACATTTATTTTTCTCGAAATTTTAGTTTCTAAGATATTTTTACAGTTTTAAAACCATCGGGTGTTACATTCTCCCCCACTAGTACCAGGATTTCGTCCCAAAAATTCGGCAAAGACAAAAATTAAACATAAATCGCGCAAAAAAATAAGGCATACGTACGTCTACTCATATAATACCACGATTAGGCACACATACACCCAATCCTACACGCACCTACCCCACGAACAAAATACAATTTATATATTAATTATATATATAAACATATCTATGAAAAAAATGTCGTACCACGCTCTCCCCCAAATCACCACTTGATTTTATCTCCCAAAAGCTATAGCAACAATTTAAGTCCTCAAATCAAATTACAACGACACATTGATGCTAGAGATACCTAATATCGATACTAATGATGTCCAATATAAATCTCATCTCCAAAATCAATTTCAAGTATCCTCACGTCAATATTACTATTTCTAACCTCGACGCCTACAACCGTCCTTGCACCAAACTCCTTATTTCCAAGAAACACAACTAACATGTATGCTGGACCCAATACTATAAGGAGTAAGAATCAATAAAAGGGAATCAAAGATTGGTAATGCGAAAGATAAAAGGACTTAAAACATATGAGACCTAAGAGCATGCACTGATACCATTTGTAACACCCCACGTATTCCGACAAGAGAGGTGTCCAGTCGCTACTGCCAAACTCCACTAAATGTCACTAAATAAGATAACATTCTCAGCATGAGACAAAAATATGAGACATTAAAAAATTATCCACAAGATAATATTAAGATCTATCCCAACTAATATAATCACTCAATTAAATTAAAATCCAACACCATGCTATCTCCAAAATAAATCCCACTCCAAATTATTAAAAATACAAATGAAATAATCCAACCATAAATATATTACTGAAACATTAAACAACTGTGGAACCGATTGGCCCGCCAAATCCATAATGATAGTTTCATATAAAAAATGAAGGAATGGACCAAAAATATAAAATCCATCCTATGCAGATACTCCAGTAACTATATCTGGAATGTTAATTAACCAATGGGACGAGCGCAGTGCATGAATACTAGTTTATCATCCCAATTAGGATCCATAAACCCAGACAAAAGAATTATACATGATAAACATTCAAATAGGGTATTTTAAGTCAAACGAGATAAATTATAATGTGAGTAAAACCAAATACCACTATCTACCCATATAACTAAGCCACCCCACGATCTAAGTCTAATTATGTTATTACAACATCAAATTATGCTAAAGCTCTTAATTCAATTGCCACAATTTAATTAAATTAATACAACTTATTTTATTTAGGTGACACTAGTATAACCAGTTCAACCTATTACAAGTCCTACACATATTGCTGGAACTCCCAAGGTTTTACACCACACAAAATCCTCCCACTATAGCAAGTTCACTCAATTTCGTTAGCCCTGCACATATTGACGAGGTTCCATGCATGACACGTCACTATAGTCAGTTCGACCAATTTAGTTATCCATGCACATATTGGTGACGCCAACACACACCCACGTTGCTATAGCCAGTACACCCATAATTATTAGCCCTGCACATATTGGTGATGGAAATTTATTTTAATACGCGTTTATCATTTTGGGCATTAATTTCCCATTTTATCAAGTTCATTATTCTCTATTAGCTCCACCCTTATGCAAGACTTAAATCCTCAAACCATTAAAAGTCCCATACTTAGATATATCCAAACCGTAAGTATATCATACCCTATCACTTAGGAAGAATACTTATAAACAATTACCACCTAGTTTCGCTCCTAGGCCAATACAACAACGGAAAAGCATACTACTTAGCCCCAACCCAAAAGTATCCATCTATAAAATTCACCACTAACTAGTCCCATACCTAGAAAGTATCACCAATAAAAAAGGCCTACCTACTAGTCCCATACCTAGCAAGAAACCTAAAAATGACGTGAAAGCATAACTAACCAAAAAATTTCCTTCATTCCCGTAGTGTCGAACATTAACATAATTAACGTCACCTAAGGCATTTAATTAACCTATAATAACCATTCAAAAGATTAAAAATTATCCAAATTATGCCCGTTTAATTATAATTATAAAATCAATTAAGAAAATTCCTTATTTTCAATAACTTAGATAATTTCCATTCACATGCATATATTGGGGGAATACAAAAATAACTTTATATTCTAAACGATATTAAAAAATAACATGTTTTTTTAAGTCAAATACAAATTATAAAATTGATACGAGTTATTTAAACATGCAAATGTCCATGTATTCTAACGGAATTCCAACCTCTAATCTAAGCATGAAAGAGTTTTGAGTCTTAATTCATATTAAAGATTCGAATAAAAATAGTCCTAACTTTAGTTTCACTTTCCTTAGAAGTATCCATGCTCTAAACATTCATTTGAAAAATCTAATTGGATGATTGTATTCCTCTCGAGAAAACAATAAAGATGCGTTCTTGAACGATCCTAAGAAAAATTGGTTTAGCTCTTAAAAACTTGGGTTGAAAGTTGATTTAAATGGCATTTTGGTTTTGTTGATGAGAGGAGGTTTAAACATGGGAGGCTATTGCTTTTAGAGAAGGCTAAAATGTGTTTTAAAAAGATTAAATCCATTCCTTTTATTCTAATAAAGAAAAGAGTTTGAGTTCTACACAACACTAAAAGAAAAGACCCAAAATTCCATCTACTGTTGGAGCGAACTGGTTCGCCCCCAAAGCCGAACCGGTTCAGATGGCCTAACAAACCGAAGTCCCCCATTTTTATATAAACGGTCATAATTTCTTGAATTAAATCCCAATTTCAATTCTGAATAAAATATCAATTTACTTAAAACAAAACCAACATTTTTAGGTATTAAAATTAATTAATTATAAAAAATTATTTTTCTTGAAATTTTAATTTCTAAGACATTTGTATAATTTTAAAACCACGTGGTGTTACACCCCATTTCTTTGGACGTCTGAAAAGCATGCACCTCCCAGAATTAGGATGAATGGGGTCAAATGAGGAAATGGACTCATCCTCCTTTGAACTGCTAGACATTTCCCTAGTTCTTGGTTTCTTCCAATGACATGGATGGGAGGAAAGTTATGAACATGGTCGCCGTAAATGTTAGTACTAGGTCTCCTCCCTATGATCGTTCATTAGGCAAAGAAAGATCTTGCTCAGTCAATGAACAAGAAAATTTATGTTTGGGGTTTTGCTAATCCGATGAACATCGATGATTATCCATCCAAGGATAATGGGCCCTTTTCATAGAGAAAAAAGGGGATCACATCCCTCCTCCCCCACTGGATACTGTGAGGAAAAAGGATTCTAATAAGGGCAAGGGTGTTGCCCAATATTTAGTTGAACGACCCCAAATGGACAGATACTTGATTCAATCGGGTGTATTTCCTGATGATAGGGTGACTTCTTCTACCCCAACCCATTATCGACTATTTAACATGCCAACCAAAATATTTCCATTATAAGGTTATTGTTTACTTATGTCCTTCTATTTTCATTTCCCTTTACTTATGTTTTCTTTATCTTTGTTCTCCCATTACCTGGTAGTTTCTAATCGATTACGATCAATTATTGCAGTGGAATGATGCATTGAAGAATTACTTTGCTGACCTCAAGGTGGATTAAAAGGAGTTGGGTAAGTCTTTGATGTCTTCTCAAAAGTTTAATGTTGTCCAAGCAATCGAGAAGTTGAAGCTCAGCGAAAATGTAAAATGCTTAGAGGATGAAATGATCATGCTTTAGAAGAAGATTGAGGATTCTGCTATTCTGGTGGCTACTGATGAACAAGCCAATAAAGAGGCCGAGAAGGCTAAGGTCAACGAGTAGGAGGCCTTAGACTAAGAAAGTGGGTTTGAATGGAATTCTTGTATATTAGGCTCCTTAAGCACAAATTAAAATTTGTATCAATTTTTATCTTGATTAACAATTAAAGTGTTCATGTGATGTAATAGTCCATATTCAATTCTAATGAATCACATAGTTAAAATATGCACGTAAAGTAAATAAGGAAAAATTCTTAAAAGGGAAAAACCTTCATTCAGCACTATAGAGTAAGTGACAGACGGAGTCAACTTACAGACTACTAAGACCGACTAAGTAAAATTCACAAAGTCTTCAATTTTGTCTACATAATACGACCCAATCTAGATTCATCCATAGGAAGCCATCTTACCTTGGTATCCACCGATCAACCTTTTTCATCTTCAGTAGTGAAACCTCGATCCACAAGTCAGCTCTAGAGATTGAACTCCCCAAAATTTATGAAAGGTATTTGAAACTAGGGTTACATAAATTTCACAAATAAAATATGGGGATGAAAGATTTGTGATTTTAAAGGTGTTTTTTATGGAAAAAAGTGAAAAACTTTGGAACATATATATATATATATACAATTCATTTTGCCAAAGTCCTTTTGAGAAACTGCTCAAAATAGGTATTTATATGAAAATTATGAATTTCTAGGCGGTGGCGTCATTTGAACAAAAATGGACTTCGTTTGAACGAAATGATAATTTCGTTCCAACGAGATCGAGGTTCATTCTAATGAAATACAACTCTCATTTGAATGACCTTCTCATGTTCTTCCCATGAAATTCTCTACCAAGAAAACACAATCTCGTTTGAAGGAGGTTAGAAGCTGATTATAATGAGACTCCATTCTCGTTCAAATAAGACACCATCTCGTTTGGACGAGGCTAATTTTTTTTAAAATCATTTTTATAAAAATATTTGATTTTCTAAGAAAAAACCATCCTAGTATATGATACATAGAAATATATGAACACACATGTTTTATACCTCAATAACTTGTCACTATGACTTCGATATTAGAGATGTGAGAGTTTGATTTTATGTGCTAGTTTGTAATAGGATATGCCAAAAACTAAGTAAAGCCTAAGTTATGAGAAATTATAAACATTTTCTCTTTCAATTACGTCCCTTTTCTTTTTGGTACAAAAAAATAAAATAAAATCAAATGAAAATAAAATCCCCCTAAGACAATGATTCCTAATGCCCTCCCAAACCCTAGAAAGAAAATGACATATATGTAAGTCTTCAAACTGAACTTGTTCTTCCCTTGGTCAACTTTGTCTTCATCTTATGTAGTCCATGAATTCATCATCAATGCGGAAGATACCTACACACATGAAACAAAGAGATACCTTGATGGATACGAGTTTTAACTAGAAAATAAAACTTTCCCTCAATATGTTCTCTTCCTTTTTGTCCGTAATAGACAAAGGACTAGAAACTATTCATGAAATATAAATCATCACAATATGAAGCAAGATATCATCACAAGAATAATCAATAGCTCACGAGTAATGATAATCTCAAAAGGAATAAATTGCAACCGAATATTTTTGAAATTTTTACTTTTTCAAATATAAAGTATAAAATGTACAAATACAAAACACCATGGAATGACACTAAAATATCGGAATCGTGAATGCATAATGAAAATGTGTGAACATTTTCCATAGGAAAATCAACATAAACATGCATAAAAAGTGATCATGAAGTCATGATACACTTCTAAAGAAATAACTCAAAATTTATCTTGGTTTTAAATATTGTGAACTCGTATGAAATCGACTCAACTTGGTAAACATGTCTTAAACATAAATGATTCTCATGCCAATAATGCCAAGCTATCAAATGTTTTTCAAGAAAGTTCGCTGAGAAAGCCCATTGATCTTCAAATTTAGCTCGCTTAAAATATCTCTTATATTATGAATTCACTCTCAATTGTTTTGATGAAATCATTGTACTAATATGTAGTGAAGCATTAATGAGTTTAAAGAAAATTGACCTGTCACTTATGTTTTTATGTGCCTCTAAGATTTTTCGAATCTTTTATGCAAATGGTGGCTCTTTACGTAAATAACACTTTGATATTTCGTAGCCCTTTTCCATTCCATGTCTTAACATATAATAATTATTTTTCAGAAAGTAAATGAATTCTGGGCAATAGTTATTACATTCACAACTTACCTCTTTTTACATTTGGTTCATTATTAAGCAAAATTGAGATGAGAACGTTGTATGTGACACATGACAAGTAAGTAAAATTTTCAAACAAGTTCGTGCACATGTGAAAATAAAGGTGACAAGGAGTCAAATATGAAGAAAGTAGTCAACAATGATAAACGTAATGAATCCACACATTATTAAGCACATTAAAGAAACAAAGTTATTTCTCAAAGCACTACGAAAAGTCATGTGAATGGATTGTATAAAGGGATGATCTGAATATCTTAAATGTTCATCCATATACGGTGAAAATGAAAAATACAAAACTCTATATATCTTTTTCAAAAATTTAACAAAGTAAAATATTTTTCACTTTTTCATCTTTTTCTTAAAAATAAAAAATCTTTTTATATTTTTTAAAATTTTCAGAAAAATAAAACTCTTTTTGGAAATTTTCTAAAAATATTAAGAGAAAAATAGATAAATATAATGATAATACAATCTAGAAATAGGGATATATGATATGAACATGATAATCACCCTATTATAGAAACAAGTATCAACCTCAATCATTCGTCCCGGAGGAGTTCTCAAAAGGAGAAGCCATCCTATAAAATTCCTCTATTGAACGTTGTGAAGTTTTGACTAAATACGCTACATGCTCTCAAAACATTCTCAAAATCTCTATAATGATGTACGAGAGCATGTGGAGTAACATGTGTGGGAGTGAATGTGGGAACATGTGTGGGAACTCGAGTGGGAGAATACTAGGGAACACGCATATGAGAAACTCTCCCTAACTTAAAACAAAACTCTTTAAGTTGACATCATCTCTAATGGGAACAAATGTATACATGCTTGGGTCAACCTTGCTCAAAATGTGATGGACGAGATCTCCTAAATGGGTTAGGTAGAGAGTTATACATGTCCATTACAAACTCGATAATTAGCTTGGGTGCCACTTTAGAAGTGGATGCACAACCATAATCTATCCTTGCCTCTTAATGTTACCTAATACGGGATTCAGGAGAATCTTTCCAACCTACTTAGATATGTCCTCAAAAGTGACATTGACCTCTCGGGAACGTTCAAGATCAATCTCAAGTTAGGATACATGAAATTTAAGTTTTTCATAAGTCTCAAATGACGATTTAAGATCTATTGTAAGACTATCCATGGTACTGGTCAAATTGGTCGTTCCCCACTGTTAACAATCAATTGCTCATGCAAAGAAACTTTCACTTTCTTGACTTGACTCTTTAATGCCTCACACCCTCTCAAAACTTTCTAGAGTTGACTTAGTAATAACTCACACTCTCTCAAAACTTTCACCTCCTTTTCTAATTCACACACCCTAAGATATAAATCTTTATTAAGGTTTTTTATTTTTAAAGTCTCAGTGTAAAGATCATTAAATGCTTGTTGGAGTCCACCTTCTCCCTCGCTCAAATTATCATCCTCACTCTCACTTTCTTTCTAGAACGAATCAAAAAATCGTTGAGGCTTCCACGTTTAGAAATGTCCTCATTGGTGTGGGATAAACTAGAGGTACTAACATGACTAGTCATGCATGCACAAAGATTCATTCATGGAATCGACCGACTCGACGTTGCTATCACAAATAGTGGTCGTATATGTAACTTTCTTGTCCTGTCTCCTAAGGCTATCGAGACACTCATGTGCCTTGTGCCTCTTTCCCTCACATTCATAGAATCTTATCTCATATTTCTCATAAACGCTCTCGCACTCATTCTCCTTTTTATTTTTCTCAAACATCTTGTCATTGGAAGAATTTTCTTTATTAAACTTGATTTTTTTTTAATTTTTTGCAACAAGGATTGAATCATCCGACTTAAAATCAAACTTAGACTCAAAATGACACACTTTTTCTTTTTTCTTTTTGCAGTTTGAGTTTTTAAAGCAATCCCTATTTCCCTATGTTTAACTATTTTCGGAAACATATCTATCTCATACGTTTGAAGGCCTCCTATGAGTTCTTCAAAACTAAGAGTATCTAATATACCTTACAAATTGAGCACGGTAACCTTATAAATAAAACGGGCTGGGAGAGATCTCAAGAATTTTCTTAACTACACGTGTCTTAGGAATTTTCTCACTTAAATTGAAACTAGAGTTTACTATATCCGACAGGCGTGAGTAAAACTCATTGAAAGATTCAGACTCAAGAATATTTATTTTTTCAAATTGAGTGGTTAGAATTTAGAGTGTAGAAGATTTCGCAACATTGGCACCCTCCTGTGTGAGCTAGAGTGTATTCCAAGCTTCTTTAGATGTGGTTCACGTCAAAATGTACAGATCTCGTCAGGAATGATGTCTCCAGAGATGGTACTCAAATCGCGCGAGTTAAAAGTTGCTCCATTTAAAATCATCCTCTGTCTATGTAGAGATAGGTTTTGGATCTACGACATTATCAACAGTCATTATGGGTGGTGTCAACCTTCTTTCACATACAAGCCAAACACATTCGTTTATAAAACTCATTAAATATTTCTAATAGGCATAATTTAACCCATAAAAAAAGGAATTCTATTATACAAATTATCCATTAAATCAAAATTTTTATAAATGAACAATTTTTAGAAAAAAATTAACGTAAAAAATTGTAAAAAGATCACACAATAAATTTGTGTAACCATATCTGATATAATTTTGAGAAAACGGGTTCGAATGTACAGTTCGCATATAAATGCCTTACACACAAATTTCAATTTTAAAGAATTTTTATATTGATTAACAATTTAAGTGTTCATATGATGAAACTCTCCAATTTCAATTATAATAAAATAAACAGAGTTAAAATACGCATGCAACGCAAATAAGGAAAAATCCTTAAAAAGGGAAAAACCTTCATTCAACAACAAACACAGTCGACTTAGAAATTACTTAGACTAACTAAGTATAGCAAGAAGAGTATTCAATTTTGTTTATAAAACACGCCCCAATCCAGAGCCATCAACCAGTAGCAATCTTCCCTTGGTATCCACAATTCTACCTTTGTCTTCTTCCGCAGTGGAATATCGACCCACAAATCAGCCATAGGGATTAAACTCCACAGGGTTTATGAAAGGTATTTGAAACTAGGGTTTCATAAATTTTACAAATCAAATATGGGTATGGAAGATTTGTTATTCTAAAAGTGTTTTTGTGAAAACAAAGGTGAATTATTTTGGAATAGATATGCATAAACTGTTTTGCCAAAGTCGTGGTTGAAAAAAAATCTCAAAACAGGTATTTATATGAAAATCAAAAATTTTGAGGTTGCAATGTCGTTTCAACAAAAATAGACTTCATTCGAACGAAAATAATAGTTTCGTTCAAATGAGATGAAGGTTCGTTCTAATGAAATGCGATTCTCATTTGAACATCCTTCTCAAATTCTTCCCATGAGAGTTCTCCGCAAAAAAAACATGGTCTCGTTTGAAGGATATTAGAAGATGGTTCCAACGAGTGTCCATTATCGTCCGAACAAGATTCCATCTCATTCGAACGAGACATAAGAAAAATTTCTTTTCTAAAATCCTTTTTCTAAAAAGCCTTCATTTTTTAAAAATAACATCCTTGTAAATGATTCATAAAAATCTATGAACACATATTTTTATTCCTTCATAACTTGTTGGTGTGCCTTCGATCTTAGTGATATTGGAGTTCAGTTTGATGTGCTAGTTTATAATGGGATACGCCAACAAGTAAGTAAAGACTAAGGTATGCGCAATTATAAACATTTTGTCTTACATACAGGATGTGTCAAAGGCCAAAAATAAGGCTTTTACTCATGGCTGGGACAAGGCCTTTGCCAATGCCAAGAACTTGATTTTATTCCTTAGAAATTTATTTTTTAAGAATGATTGGGATGAGACTTTTTATCAAGTAAATACTATTGAGTATTCTGAACTCTTAAAGGAGCATTAATAAGCTTATTCAAGTTCAAGTTGAATAATTTATCGTGATCGAAGTTGACTAACTAAAGATAATTCTCACTTTCCAAGTGTCCGAGAAGGAGAAGGTCGATAAGATTACTCCTTAAAACTGCTTAGGAAACATTGTATTGTTTTTTCTTTAAATGGACTATATCAGGGATTGAACAAGACCTGGAAAAATGTGACACGATACGATAACACAACACAACATGATCCGAAATTAATTGTTAATGGGTCAAGGCTTATCGGGTACGGGTCACTATCGGGTTAACACGATAGACCCGTTAATTATAACGAATCGAGTTGGTTAAATGTGCTTCACCCAATCACCACCCGTTAAGACCCGAATACTGTTCATGTCATATCGGGTCGTGTGACTCGTTAGTAACCATTATGACCCGTTAAGATATGTAGGAAAAAATAAAAATAATATTTTTAGTTTGAGAGGGCTAAATATGTAATTATACAAATCTAATGAGTATTGTTGGTAGCTAACCGGTCTTATTGGTATCATATCGGGTTAAACAGGTACAACGGGTTAAATGGGTTAGACCCGAAAACAATTCGTTACCTTAACGGGTTAAACGGGTTCGTGTCATGTAACCCGTTAGGAAAATGAATCGTGTACGAATATTGGATTCATGAACCATTAAGCTAACGGGTCGTGTTTGAGTGGAGTAAAATTCCACACAAATTCTTTAAGACCCGACACGAACACGACCCGACCCGACCCATTACCAGGTCTAGATTGACCCACTTGTAATATTTCATTGAAATATATATTTTGTCCCAACAATTTTTTCTTTGTCTGCTTTATTATTCCTCATATGTTTTTCTTTAGTTTGTCGAGCTTATATATATCCAACCATCTGTTCATTCACTTTAACGTAGGACTACAATGATGGTCACTGCTCAGAATGACTTTCTGGAAGGGCGTGTAACACACTTCACTGCTGGTCATGAGGAAGTTGATGAGGATGATGATCTCGACCAGTACTGGTCTTGATATGATTGTCCGAGAAAAAAAGGATTACTTAGATTTTGTCTCCTCTTTTATCAGGATATAATAAACAATGATGTCCAAATCTAATGAGTATTTTTATTACTCAAAGCAGTCATAAGGAGTCATTAGATAATCTAAGGGCCAATTTTGACCAGAAGGTTACTGAGTTAAGTAGACAAGGATTATTTGATAGGAAACTGGATGACATTGAATGATCTTATGCGAGGAAAAATTTTACTCTACATGATGACCTTATGGGCCCATGTAGGTCATCACTCTTATTAAGAAGGATAACAATGACCCAAGGGATTATTATGGAAGACTTTAACAAGTCCAAAGTAAGCAAACACGCTAGAGAGGGAGCTTCCTTTTTAGAATAAGGGAATGCTCATGTATGAGAAGAGCTGTATAAGACTCAAAAGTCCTTGAATGAAAAAGTTGTGATCATTGTTAGAAAATGATGACCCCCTAATTTTAATTTCACAAAACTAATTTCCTTTAAAGATGCGGAATACAGATGGTTCAAATAAAGTTACTAAAGTATGCAAGATTCACAATTAAAATATTACAATTTTAATTCTTCCAAAATTAAAATTAAACAAAACGGGATTTTAATTTTCTCAAAGTTAGAATTGCTCTTGAAAACAAACTTGTGAATATTTAACTTTTTTCCCAAAAGAAATTTAACCCAAGTCCTAGAAATTTGCCTAACAATAAATATTCAATTTGCAATATAAGGCCAAAATAAATTTTATCCAATAATTTTAATGACTTGAACTATTACCCAAATTAATTTTGGCACCAACTTAAGCATGTGTAGTGATTTAAACCAAAATTTATCTTTTTACCTAAGCATGCACCTAAGGTGAATTTTGCAAAAGACAAAATGAACAAATAAATCACTACGCCGCGATGTACGAGGAAAAACCCACAACGGGAAAAAACCTCCGACGACCCTAGCCTCAAATCCATTATGTACGGTTTTACAAATACAATACAGTCAGACTTACAACACTCAACTTGACTCCGTCCAAGCCCCGACTCTCATTCTTGTATACACCTCTGCCTAGGGAATAACCACGGAGCTCCACCGCGGTCTCATAATTCACCGATCGGACTTTAGGAACAACCGTCAACCACACATGGTGCCTTTCACCATGTGATAATGCCGCAGCAAAACAATGAGACTTCTTCTTTGTGGGATGTAGAAGCAAACCCACTCTCTCTTTTACGGTAGAGATAAATCTAGTGCCAAACAAACTTTCCAAGCAAGATTTATATATATAGATAGAAACTTGGATCAAAACAAACAATTAGGTGTAAACTTGGTTTTCTTCTTTGAATAATTCAATTTGAATAACAAACACCAAGGGGAATTTTTATGAAAGGATTAAGTGCTTAAAAAATCTCTAGGAGATGGAAAAAAATTCTCCTGAAAATTCTGGTCCCAAAGTCATTAAATTCTACGAAAGAGTAGTGGGACAAAGCAGTGGAAAAGTGCCAAAAAACTGCCAAAAATTGTTCCCGCCGAAATCTCGTTCGAACAACATTTTCGTTCGAATGAACTATCTAACGAAGTTCCATTGGCAAGTCATTGGCAAACCTCATTCGAACGACAATATCGAACGAAATTCCAGAAAGTTCAAAATTCATTTTTAAGCCCAAAACATTTTATTTAAAAGATCTAAAATAACTTTTTGAAAATAAAATTCCTTTTAAATAAAATTACACCCTTTATAAAATTATTCCAAGTCTCCATATATATATATATATATATATATATATATATATATATATATATATATATATATATATATATATAAATGCATTCATACCTTTTGGAGACAATGGAATATGATGATGAAGACCTAGAAATATAGAACTTGAAACTCGACATTTAATGAAGCTTTAAAATCTTGGCCGCTGTGTTTTCAACTCTTGCATGCCATAGGCTTGGACGATACTCACTCAATACTATCCCATGACACAAATTTTTTTGTCTGGAATTGAGCCAACACTACATTAGGATTGAATTGGAAATTCGTGTCCTTACAAATCTCCCCCTTTGGCTATTCCGGAACAAAAACCAAAACAAAATCCTAGAGGGCCATCAAGCTCACTAGACTCAAAAACATCCCACCCAAAATAAAGAGTACAATGCTTGACTCCAATACCACTTTAGAATTTAACTCTTTTCCACTTTAAATAGATGCCGCTTTACAGTACCTGCACACTTAACCAACACATTAAACACATAGGGAATATTAAAATATTAAATGCAATTTAAATAAAGACTTCCCCTTAAATTAATTCTCCCCCTTTATCAAATGATCTACTTAGAAAGACATCCCTCGCTAAGTTAAATCTCCAGAACTAAGATATGATTACAATAGGATTAGATACCATTTATCCCCCTATCATTCTCCCCCCTTTTTTTTAGGAATAAACAAAGGTAAAAGAATAAAAAATTAACTTATCCCCCCAATTAAAGCATATACACCCCTAAACTAAACAAGGGATAAATATAATGGTATAACAAGCTAAACGTGCAATTGTGCATAAAGTGATGAGAACATTAAAGTACACGGGCAACTAAAATTCTACTAATCCACATAAAGATATGAATATCAACTATGATGCGATAACAAAAGATATCAATTGATTGTAGTAATCTAAGCATGTGATATCGAAACAAAATTTGCAACAAGATAGATACTACAAATGAATTAAAAGCATAAATGAACTAGCTAATCATGGCAAAGACTCAAAAATAAATAAAATATCATATATATGTATACACAATAGATTCAAACTAAGCATAAGTACAAACATATATATATAAACACCAAAATGACACAAAACAAAATAACATAAGTTTTTCCACTCTTATAGCATAAATGTGTCATATGGAAACGAAAGTGAAGGGGTGTGAACTAGATACTAATAAATTTAAAACCCAATCACTTAAACATGTTCACGGAGTTCACATTTGATAGAAAAATGTTATCACATTTAGATATAGCCTCATGTGACAATATAAATTGAACTCATTGAACAAACAAACACAATGCATACAAGCCTAGAATTTTGATGATTCTACACACCAATAGAGTCATGACAATGAAAGCATAACTAGCATAAATGGACATTGTGCAAACCGTTGATATACCATCCAAACTCCCTCAATTTAATCATATTATTATAATCTTTTGAATAACTAAATCAACTAAACAAAATAGGCCTTGGGAAATATTTTCTTGTAATGCCATTATTCTTTTAGGACTTTGGACAACGTATTTCTTTTATGTCCAAGCAATTGGTGGCTTACTCGCAAAGGATGATTATTCCTTTTGGAGCCCTACCTCGTGCACATTTCTATACATCATTTTTATATCTCACACAAATCTCACGTGCAACGTATTTTAACATGAACTAGTCCTCCTAGATCACATAATATGTAGATGACTAGATTGGTAGGAGAACACCTCACAAAGCTCAAATATAACATGTGAAGTTAAGGTTCAAAAAGCTCGTGCATGTGTGTAAAGTCATATAAAAGGGAATCCATTAACAAATCAAACTTAAACTACTCCATGTAAGCATGATAAAGAACATTTTAAGGATTACAATTTTAACGAAAATTTTTAGTCACATGGAAGCGAAATGAGGATTCAAACACAAACATATGCGACAAAATGTGTGTAAGACCAAAATACACACAAAAAATAAAATAATTTTGAGTTTTTTAAAGTTTTTCACCAACCACAAAAATTAACTCAAACGATAAACAAAAATCAATTTGTATTTTTCATTTAATGCAAATAAAAAAGAAGAATAAAATACAAAAGATAAACAAAAATGATAATTATAGCATTTGATTGATTATGAAGCATAGACTAGAAAGCTGATGAACAAAATAGACAACTAGCAAAAAGTATATATTATTAAGCACAAAAGCTAGAGTATGTAAGACGTGAAAGCAATCACTCATAAGATATGGTAAGGGAAGAGTTATGGGCACGCATGAGAGAACCATCAAACGTAGGAAATATTAAAAGAGGCATATATTCCATTTTAAACAAAAATGCCCTAAAAGTTCCTAAACGTAATAACTTAGCGCTCCCGCTCTGATACCACTTGTTGAAAAATGAGGACCCCTCAATTTCAATTTCAAAAAAGCAATTTCCTTTGAAGATGCGGAATACGGATGGTTCAAATAAAGGGACTAAACTATGCAAGATTCACAATTAAAATATTACAATTTTAATTCTTCCAAAATTAAAATTAAACAAAACGGCATTTAATTTACTTAAAATTAAAATTTCTCTTGAAAACAAACTTGGGGAATATTTAACTTTTTTCCCAAAAGAAATTTAACCAAAGTCCTAGAAATTTGCCTAACAATAAATATTCAATTTGCAATATTAGGCCAAAATAAATTTTATCCAATAAAGTTAATGACTTGAACTATTACACAAATTAATTTTAGCACCAACTTAATCATGAGTAGTGATTTAAACCAAATTTTATCTTTTTACCTAAGCATGCATCTAACGTGAATTTTGCAAAAGATAAAATGAACAAATAAATCACTGCGTTGCGATGTATGAGGAATAACCCACAACGGGAAAAAACCTCTAACGGCCCTAGCCTCAAATCCACGAATACGATTTTACAAATACAAGAAAGTAAGACTTACAACACTCGACTTGACTCCGTCCAAGCCCCAACGCTCCTTCTTGTATACACCTCTGGGTAGCGAATAACCACGGAGCTCCACCGCGGTCTCAGAATTCACCGATCGGACTTTAGGAACAACCATCAACCACACATAGTGCCTTTCACCATGTGAGAATGCCGCTGCAAAACAATGAGATTTCTTCTTTATGGGATGTAGAAGCAAACCTAAACTCTCTTTTACGATAGAGATAAATCTGGTGCCAAACAAACTCTCCAAGAAAGATGTATATATATATATATATATATATATATATATATATATATATATATATATAAATAGAAACTTGGATTAAAACAAACAATTGGGTGTAAACTTGCTTTTGTTCTTTGAATAATTCAATTTGAATTAAAAACACCAAGGGAACTTTTTATGAAAGGATTAAGCTCTGAAAAACTCTCTAGGAGATGGAAAAAAGTTCTCCTGAAAATTTTGGTCCCGAAGTCATTAAATTCTATGAAAGAGTAGTGGGAAAGTGCCAAAAAACTGCCAAAAATTGTTCCCGCCAAAATCTCGTTGGAACGACATTTCGTTCGAATAAACTATCTAACGAAGTTCCAGTGGCAAGTCGTTGACAAACCTCGTTCAAACGAAATTCTCGTTTAAACGAAAGACTCGTTCGAACGACAATATCGAACGAAATTCCAGAAAGTTCAAAATTTATTTTTAAGCCCAAAACATTTTATTTAAAAGTTCTAAAATAATTTTTTCCAAGTCTCCCTATATATATATATATAAATGCATTCATACCTTTTGGAGACAATGGAATATGGTGTTAAATACGTAGAAACATGGCACTTAAAACTTGACATTTGATGAAGCTTTATAATCTTAACCGCTATGTTTTTAACTCTTGCATGTCATAGGTTTGGAGGATACTCACTCAATACTATCCTATGACACAAATATTTTTGTCCGGAATTGAGCCAACACTACATTAAGACTCAATTGGAAATTTGTGTTCTTACAACCATTAAGGGTCTATCTTTCTCACAAAATTGTAAAGATGGTCTCCTAACCAAAGAGCTAAAGAATACCAAGAAGTCTTTACTCAATAAAGTGATGACTATAAATAGTCTGTTAGATAAACTTGACCGCCTTACATTCTAATTTCACAATCAACCTCATAAGGATTCATGGATTTCTATGACAAGGACCTTATTAATATGGGATCTACTCCGAATGATGTTAAAAAAATTGGTTATAATAATTGGTCCAATGCCCTGATAGTGGAAAAGGTGCCAAAGGACTCAGAATTATAGTACTGGCATGATCCAGGTTGCCTTGATTACTAAAGGCCCCTTTATAAGCTTGACATTTTATGGGACCCAATGGATCCCATTATAGTTAGATTGAGAAGGATGTACCTCAGTGACTATGGACTTGATTGTATTTACCAACCTCAACACTTAATTGGCAGGGTAACTCTAAGGGGCCCTTAAGGAATCAGAGATATGTCTGAGGCCAGTACTCCTTACGCTTTGGATGTTTTGCTCACTAGAGTTGGGACTTTGGTGAATGAGTCATCCCAGCCACCTAATTGATACAATTGTATTCCTACTTTTTTAAATTAATTACTTTTTCCAATTTCCTTATAATAATTAAAAGTATCAATTGAAATGTTTTCATTTTGCTTTCCTTGTGCTGCGTGATTTTCTGGTCTTACTTTTTATATGATGTTGTCACATTAAACCTTAGTCTTAGAGACAGAAAAGAAAGAATGTACCTATTTGTGGGATCGTTCCTTAAGAAGGATTTTGTGACATATTTAGTCATGGGCGTCTAAGGTTTTTTCAGTAGTCCTTTCATCGACTGTAAGCCATTGCCCGTGATTTTTTAATCATTAAAACACTATGACTTTAGTTGACCATTGGTCAATAAACTAGTTAGTCTATACACAAAATTTTTAATTTAAGGAAGGTTTTTCAGTTAACTAGTTAATCCTTCTTAATAGAATACATTTAAAAGAAGATAACTATCACAGTGATGGGTAATATGCCTAAGGAAAACTCATTTGACTAATTGTTCTTCTTGATTAGATATGCATTTTCCTATCACTTAGAACATTTCATAGAGATAAATTCTAACACATGCAAATACGTACGAGAGATCTAAAGGAAGCTTAATTAAAAGGGGGTTTTGGGAAAAGGTCCTCGTAATGCTCAAAATGTATAAAAATAGGACACTCCATATAATTTTATAAATTTACTCCTTATACTAAAAACACCATGAAAAAGGATAAAAAATAGTGCTGCTGGCGCGGACCAAAAAAATAAAGGCTATTGTACCACAGGGACTAGATTTATAAATGCTATTGTACCACAGGGACTAGATTTATAAACTTGAAAAGCATTGTCCTAAAAATCCAAATATATAAAGGAACATGACCTCTTACCTTAATTCTCTATAATTAAAAATTGAAATAAACTAAATAAACTTGACTTTAAAGGTATAAGTTCTTCAAATTGGTTATATTCCACGCTCAGTGAACCTCTCTACCCTCCATTGTTTCTAAGTTTTAGGCTTCATCAAGTCATCTTGAATGACCATAAATGGGACTTCCCTGTTGGATCCGAGTTTCTTATCTGTGAGGTTTTTAGAACTTCCCATAATCTTGCTCATAACATACACTTTGACCTTAAAGCTCCTCGCCTTGACCCTACTATTGTACTGCTTAGCCAACTCTTACTAGTAGGAGGCAATACTTACAAGAGCTAATTCCTTTTTATCATCGTTTAAGTTAAGTTTATCTCTGATTTCTTCACTATTAAGGTCTTTGTCGACTAAGGAGGACTTCATGGCTAGCAAACCTTCTTCCAGTGGGAGGATGACTACATCTATTCCACAATTTAGAGCAATGGTTTTTTTTCCCTGTTAATCTCTTAGGTGTAGTACGAAACACCCATAGAATGTGGGGGAGTTAATCAACCCATGCGCTTTTTTATTTTTCTAATATCTTCCTTATTCCATCACGCACTGTCTTGTTAAAGGCTTATGCGCCATTTCTCCAAGCATAAGACACCTAACTGTAGAAGTGCCTAATGTTATGCTTGTCTCATAATCTTTGTAAGGCGCTACTCTCAAATTGAGTTCTATTGTGTGTGATGATGATCTGAGGAGTGGTAAACTGAGTTACGATGCTCTTTGTTATAAACTTGGTTATGTCGACATCTTAAATATTTTCCAAGTTCTCTCCTTCAATATATTCAAAGAAGTAGTTTGTCACAACTAATATATAATTCCTACCGCTCGAGTCGAATCAAAATTGACCAATAATGTCAAGACCCCACTAGGATAAAGGCCAAGAACTTGAGTTCACTAGTTGACTGATGCACTAACGGTGAAAAAGTTGACAGTTTTCACACTTTTAGATGCAAACGATCATGTCCTATTTGATATACAGACACCAGTTCCCTTTTTCATAGACTTAAATACCAATAACTTGCCCCGAGCATAGCTTCCACATACCCACTTATGAAACTCATAAAGAGTGTTAACGACATCATGCGAATTTAAGCACTGAAGGGAAGGCCGTGAAAAACAGCTTCGATAAAATTTTTATTATGTCGACAAGTGGAAGTGAGCATCTTTCATCCGAATCTTGGCCACCTCTTTTATAATGCCTGGAAGGACATCCTCTCTCGGGTAACGCATTTTCAAATCCATCCAACTTGGATCCCTATTAATGGACATATCGATCTTAAGTAGTTTTCCTTTGTTGATACTTGGATGATTAAGTTAATATACTTGGATCATTCCCTTCTTATCTCTTTGAAAGCTGAATCCAATATGGAAAGAATATCTTCATGATTATTATTCCCCCGTGGGAACTGTTGTACTTATATATGTCTGAACTAGGTGACCAAGTGTTATGCCTCTCCAAGATATGCATCCATGCATTCATCCATAGCTTTGTAGTCTCTTGATATTTAATTGGATACTATCGTTGAGGCATAAAAGTGGTCAAGGTGACGTGCGCCAAGGTAGAGTGCTTTCTTTATTTCGTCGATTAATGCCTCATATTTTGCCTCATTATTGTAATCATAAAATCTTAAGCGAATTTCCTTCTCAGGAAAATCTTCCTCTGAGGATACCAACACTATCCTAACTCCCACCCCTTGGAATTTTAGGCTACATCAACATAAATAGTGCATCTCTCCCTGTCTTTGATCTATGTTAGGCATAATCTTCATTTTCAATGCTGGTTCCCACTAGTTCTTAGTCGTTGGAAAATTCGACGATGAATTATGCAAGGACATCCCCTTAACCGAGGTCTTATGAAGAAATTATATATCAAACATTCCAAGTTCCACCTATACCTTGGATATCAATTCATACATATCGGTATTACTGAACATCGCCTTCAGACGGGATGAGGTTAGAACAATAATAGTGTGTGCCTTAAAGTATTTTTTCAACTTTTTAGAGGCTATCAGTAGTGCATATACAGGTTTCTCTAAATGGAGGTACCTCTTCTCAGCGTCGAACATGGTTTTTCTTGCAAAGTAATTGGAAACCTCTAATTTTCATCGTAAACTGTAGCCGAGCGAAATGCATTGTTGGACACTACCGGATATATGTGTAAAGGTCCTTTATCATCAAGAATGGTCAGTAGTGGTAGTCGTCTTAAATAATTTTTCACTTCTTCAAGTGAACTGCTATATTGTCATTCCATATTTCATTCCTTTCCTTTATAAGTTCTTAAAAAGAAAATTTGTCACTTTTTTAAAGATCTTGATGTAAAGTGATTGAGTGAGGCGAGCTCCTGTCAAACTTTTGCCTCACTCACTATGCTCAAAGGTTTTAACGTATTGATGGCTTTAATATGGTCGAGGTTTTCCTCAATACCTCTTTGAGTGATTAATTATTTAAGGAATTTTCTCGATTATACCCTAAAGGAGCACTTGGCAGTTTTTAGTTTCATCCTGTAATAACGAAAAACTTTAAGAGTTTTTGCTAAGTCTGCTAGGTGGTGCTCTTTCTTCCTAATTTTCAAAAGCATGTCATCTATGTACACCTCCATTGCATCCCACAACTGTTGCTTGAGCATTTTGTTCATTAATCACTGATAGGTTTCCCCAACATTCTTTTATACAAACGACAACACCTTGTAGCTGTATAGCCCCAGCGTTGTGATTAAGGAAGTCTTTTCCTAGTCAGGGGAGAAAAAAGGATCTGATGATAGTTTGAGGAAGCTCATACGTTCATGGTTGGCAGCGGTGTTAACCAACTGGTCTATCTTGTGTAAAGGTAAACTATCCTTTGGACATGCTTAGTTTAGATCAGTGTATTCTATACAAACCCTCCATTTTCAGTTGCTTTTTTCCATGACCACTAGGTTTAACAACCACTTAGGGAATTGGACTTCCTTTATGGACTGTGCTTCCAAAAGTTTCCACACTTCCTCTTTGACTTCTTTATATTTCTCGAATGCAGTTCATCACTCCTTTTGGGTCACTTATGGATGCAACGGATATACCTTAAACTTGTGACATAGTACTTCTAAATCAATTCTTGGCATGTTATAAGGCTTCCAGGAAAAAATATCCTTATTTATTTTGAGGAAAATTACGAGTTCTTCTCTCTTTCTTCTTTAGTAAGTTATCTTTTGATCAAGAACTTCTTCTTAGAGTGATTGTCATTAATTCCTGCCTCTTAAAGAGGTTCCATAACCCGATTGGCAGGGGAAACTCTGGTTTCCCCAACACTAGGTTACCCATTATTTAGTTGTTACTTTAAGGGTATATATCCATCCGTTAGATTCACTTCATTCTCTTTCTTCTTCTCCTATTTTGGTTCGACGCAAGATATAAAACACTTTCAGGCCAATAATTGGTTCCCCCAAATTTCCATGACCCCCTTATCAGTGACGCACCTTACCTTCTAGTGGTAGGTGGATGGTATAACCCTAATGGCATGAAACCTTCCTCTTCTAAATATGTCATTACATGAGAAATATATTTCTACTATGAAGAACTCTATGAGATTATAGATTCCTCCTACTCAAAAGGTGAGCACAACATTCCCTACGGGCAAATTCATCCTTTTTGAAAAGTCAATTAATGTCACAATGGATTCTTATAGATCTTCGATGCATAATTTTAGTTAGTTAAACATCTTGAGGTACACTACCTTCGAGGATATTTCTTAATCCACCAATAGCTTGTCGACATCTTAGTTAGCAACCCTAGGATTGATTATAAGAGTGCCATGATAGGGAGGCCTTACTCTGACCAAATCATCATCGATAAAAATAATGTGCTTTGAATAATCAATATCTCGAGGTCATCGGAATTTTCCTGGAATGGTCTTAGCTGAGTCAATTTAAAAGGCCTTCATAACTACAACGAGTTTCTTTACTTCCATCGTGAGGGCATTTCCTTTGATTTTGTTTGGGGTTGAGGTCCCATGAATCACTATTAATTCATGACCCAAACATTCAACTGAGAATTTATCTAGTTTTAGTCCCCAAGGATTATCACTAACTCGTGTCCCATATCATTATCTAGAACATTGGATGGTCTTTAGTCGCGAATATGCTATTTTTGACCTTCTTTATTCTTCATGAAATCTGAGATACCCATCTTAGACTAGTTACTGGAGGTGGGACTTGAGTGCATTGAAAATTTTAGTCTTGTGGCCATGATCTTTATGATACACACACTTCAGTGCAACATTCCTCTTCTTTGGTTCTCTAGATTTTTTTCTAGCCACTTAAAGTACGGCTAACCTTTAATCTTGTAGAAGATATTGTAGATCAGTTTTGAGAAAACTTTATTATGGACATGAATGCCTTATCGAGATCCTTATTCTGGATTCCCTTATGCTTTCGATTATACTTTCTCGCTCCTTTCTTTCTCATCCCCTCCTTATATCCATTCTTAGACTATTTTTGTCGATATCCTTCCTAGACAACTGAAATCACTATATCTTTTACCTTGGCATACTTATCTATTGTAGCCATAAGATCATCAACAATAAGGGTCTCTTTCTTAGTGAGAGACTAGTAATAATTGGAGTTGATTGCCTTACGAATCTTAAAGGATGTTATCTCAACTTTCTTGGTGAAATATTCCACCTTGTTGTACACCTCTCAGTACCTTCTGGCATACTTGTAAATTGTTTTCGAAGCCTTTTTGCTCATCGCTAAATTTTAATCCATTTGTTTAGGATGGATGCTAAGAGTAATAAGCCTAGACATGAAAACCTTAACCATATGCTTTAAGGAGGTAATTGATTGGTGTGGAAACTTTTCAAACCTTTTGGGTAATGTCTCCAAAATTGGAAGGAAATATCTGGCACATTAATCCTTTGTTAGTATTCCATAGTGTCATTTTCTGGTGATATTTCCTGACGTGATCGGCGGGGTTAGTTTTTTCGTCAAAGATATTGAATCAAGGGGGAGTAAACTTCTTAGGAGGATCAAACTCCTCTATATCCCTTATAAAGGGATACTTCATCTAATAGGAAAAATCTCTCCTATCAAGCTCCTTAGTTGTGCGAGCCCTTTGGTGGGATGGGTGTATCTCTACATCTCTCCTGATGAAATCATAGAGCTCCCCACGCACTCATCACTCATAAGATCATGGTCTCCTTCTATAAAACCTCTCACGAGGGGGATTCATTTTGTCGCCAGGTTCTCCTCCCTCAGCTAGAGCTCTGCTCACTTGAGGTTCAAGAGTCCTTTACCTGTGCTTGCGCTACTCCCTTTGTGCTTCCATTTATAACCATTCCAGACAAAGTTAGAACGCAAGATTATACCCTTATTGATGCCTCTTGGTGGATCTCTAATCCAGGAGGCACTTCTTGTAATTATCAACAAGCCTTCAGATCTAGTTAGTTTGGTTAAGCTCATCACTATCCACCGTCTTCTCATCTCGAGGAAGATGACTCGCATCAGAGGATTGGTAATACTTATAAATCTAGAATTTGATCCTCTAAGATGGAGCAGTTGACTGACAGACCTCCTGGCCATCATAGCTATCATAGTCTAAGAAGAAACCCTCGTAGTCTCCTAGAATATGTTGCTGATGATCCTCGTTATCATTTAGATTTTAGTGATCTTTGTTGGTTGAGTGAGATATCTCAAAAAATTGGCTAGTGGAAAATAACTCAGAACGTTCCCACAGAGAATGACAATTTTAGGTGGTAATTTTCTACAGATTATAGTATCTAGTGCACACAAGCCAAATAGAGTGAATATGATATAGAGTAATGAAATCACACACAAAATTCATGATGTATGTGGTTCGACAATGTGCCTCATCCACGGGGTTTAGGGTTTGCTTTGTAATACTTTAGAGAACTAGATGGTAGAGTTGAAGTAATGGTCCTCACTGGGAGTGGGTTTACAACATAGGAGAGTCTTAAACTCCGTCAATATCTATCGCTAAGAGTTTGGACCGATCCTTTATTAACTTTATCCACTCTAAGTGATTGATAGGTGGGAGTCTTCTATGAGATGGACTCTCCATTAACTTGAGACGCATGTAGACTTAGTTCTTCTACTGAGAACGTGCCGACTTAGGTATGGTACCCATAGTTCTTATAGTGAATTATGAGTTATGATAGTATGTAGTTGTTAATATCAGTTGATAAGTTGATAGTCATTGTTTCATTTCATAAAAATCATTTTTAACATTTGTTTGTGAGTAAATAGTGGTTGAATATGATAATTGAATAAATAGTAGTTGGGATGTGTTATGGAATGGATAATTGTTTCTAATTCTAACTATTATTGAATCATGTTTATTATTATTGAGATTTAGAGAGTTATTTATTCCCGGTGAATAATTGTGAAGATGCTATGATTAAATGTTTAAAATTAAATAAAAGACTCAATTTTGGTATTTATGTCATTTTAGTACTTTTGGTTGGGTTGGTATCATTTAGCTAGAATTCTTGCAGTGGGCTTGACCCATTGTACTTGTAAACTAATATCTTGTGTTAAGAGTACACTTCTAGGAGCTATAGGATCTTATAGTACAGACTTGGACATTAGCAAACTTATATTATGTAGAACATAGTTTCATTCTGCCATTTATTTTATATGAGACATTTATTGGATTAACGGGTTACTTATGACTCCACAACTGTATTAGAGACTATATTGTTAGTGATGGCATCTATTGTAGAATTTATATTTTTGTATCTTATAATTGGCCTCTGTTCACATTATCTTTACTCGCATTTTATATTATTAATTTTTTTTCATTAAATTTTGAGAACTACGTGTTAGACAATTCAAAAATCAATAACCAAATTGTAGTAAATCAACGATAATGGTCTGTTAGAGTAATAAGTAATATTTGGACTATCGAAGCTCCTGGAACTTCAAAATAAGAAAATCAGAGGTGAAGTGTAATGGAGGAAATAGGTGGAGATGGAATAAATAATTAATATAGTTTGAAAGGTGTAAAATAGCTTAAAACGGATAAGGAGATGCTGTTTCGGCCAGTTTTTGGAGTTTTAAAAACAATTGCATTTCCTTTTTACCCATAGCATGTCAGAATAGGTTGTAAAAATAAAAAATAACCCTCGAAGGGTTGCCTGTAATATCCCTTATTTTTGGAAATATATAAGTAAGCTTAATTCATATCTATTTGGATTTTATATTGAACTTAAGGTATATTACTTGAGTTTTATTATGTGAATTATTTTATGGATTAATATACTTTGTTAAGTGATTTATATATTTGGACATTATTAGATTAAGAGAATTATCAAATTGCATAAGTTGGTTTTATTCCTAAGTTAAGATTTGAATTTCTTTGGGTCTGAGGTTGGATTTGGTAAGTTTTGTTATTTTAGGAATTTCATTGGAAATTTGGGAGTAAATTATGTCTAATTTATGTAGTGATATTTTTATTTTGATTTATTTAGATAATTTTGGTGGCAACTTAATTTAGGGCCTTATTAGTGGAAACACACACACACATAATAATAAAAATAAGTTCCAATGAATTATGAACCCCTTTAGTTTAGTTATTAGTAGTTAAATATATGTATTTGGAGTCCTTATGAATACTGTAATGGATGCCCATATAAGAAAAAATGGATTATCAATTTCTCAAAACCCTAGTTAATCAAATCTTAGTGTAAATTTGTTATATTACAATACAAAGGTTTTATAGAAGGATATAAGAGGATATACCATTAGATAAAAATAAACATAAGGAATATTAAGTAGAAGGAGAATTCTTCAAATTTAAGGGCTATAGAAGAAGATAAAGGTAGTTAAAGAGGTGTTGAAATCTTCTGAATTAAACTCGTTACTTTTAGTTTATTTTCAATGCTGTTTATTTGTGAGTATGACTTCCATGACAATTGTACATCATAAATAATGAATTAGGAAAGTGTGGGTGGTGCTTTTATAATTTTTGAAGCTTTTTTGAATATCTTATGAATATTTTTCCAATAGTGTGCAAGGTAGGAATTTCTTAGATACTTGTTGGATTATTTTGGAAATTGAGGTAATTGTTTGTATTCCCATTGTTTATTTTGTGTGCTACATATATTCACCCTTGATCATATACGTGTTACATTATTTGTGTGCATTTTATATATTATATGCTTGTACCTAATCATTATCTTTTGGTGCACACATGTTATAAGCTCATTGTTTTCTTGCCAAAGAGTTGGGTAAAATCATAATTAACTGAATTCACTCATATGATGGGTTATATAATTTGGGTAGAATAATAATAAATATTTTTTGAAAATAAAATCTATTATTAAAGTTTATAATTTTGGAGAATTATTGTATTATTATTTATTTTGTTGGAAGATGCATATCTGATATACATAAGTGTGGCCTCGTCCTATACTAGACTTCGCTCGATTTAATGACCTCTGTCCTGTGTCAATCAGACTTATCAACATATATGTCCATAGCACAAAGTACCTTGTCTACTAGTATCGTCCTCCTATACCTCACCCACTAACAATTGCAATCACACACGAAGGCTTACTCTATGATCACAGCTGACTACATTTCTCGGTTGTTGCATATGTCATCCTTATACGATGATGACCGATAGATACCTCACTAAAATTCCTAGAAGACCTCCACAGTTTCAGAGTTTTTCACTTGGAAGAACCGATTCCCATGTCTTGGCCTGTCCGAGACTAATATAGTCGACTTTAGTACTTAATACAAAACATATAACTTGTGTGTCAACAAGCAACATGCACCAGACCATTATATAAGATTAACGATTACATGAGGGAATATTTTAACATCATGATGCACATGTAAACAAGGAAACTGGCTTTCTCCTATTGGTGCATTACCTCATGCATGCCCTGTGCATGCTTAGGGGTGGAATTTCACACCCCTTATATTATAAAAGCCAATTTCATCTTCATTCCAAGGCATCTAACAATTCACCATCCTACTGAAACTCTGCTCAATTGTAAACTACAAAGAGAAGGCTTGAGTGTATGTAGCAATGGCCTTCAGTGCCTTATAATAATACAAAAACACTATTACCTTGCACAATGGATTAGTCTAAGGCCGAACCACTTACATGCCTGTGTCTTCTTCTCTCTCTATCCTTCCCCTTCACCATTTATATATATTATTGTGATTTCCTCCATTGTTGATATAGATAGACCTAGAGTTGTGCACATCATTGTGACACCCCGACTAATTAAATACCGGGTAGCTACTCCTTTATTAAATTAATTCAAAATGCCAAGTTGGCTCAGTTTATAGCATCACTGTCGAAAACGTTTTAATATTACTAACCACCTAGTATTTAAAAAGCAAGTTGCCAAATTTTAATTTAAGTCTGATTAACAAGCAACAAATGTAATGAAGAAATAAATAACACCATTCACCATACTGAAGTAAAACGAATAACCATCACATAACAGTAATTAAAGTCTGGAGGAAAAACTCCTCACTACAATCCCATAACTGAAAAGAATAACTAAATACTGAAACCATAAATGCTAAAGTCTAAAAACTGAAATATAAAAGATGTCTCTAAATAGAAATGGGCAACATGCCCTACAACTGATAGATAGTGACTCTGGAATCCAAACGATAGAAGCGTCTACATGCAAATCTCTGTAGCGTCCACAAACAGCTACAGCTCGTCACCCGAATGAGTATCCTATGCTTGGTGTCCCTGTGGCTGGGCACCTAAAAAGGTTTTACAAGAAAAAGATTTGAAAAGCAAACGGGTCAGAGCCCGAATGTGGAGTTATATTTTAAAAACCTGCAAGTTCTTTAAAAACATTTAAAACATTAAATGCAAAGTACATGTTAGGACGTGCACTCACATTATATTCTCACCTCTCGTCTAACTGTGCACTCCTAACGCAAGTACCCATCTATAACTACCCACACTACTAGCTAAGTGACAACATAACTAGCTAGACTGCCAAAGGTCCTGCCCATAATACTTGGTTCCATTTACATAATAATGCTCGTAATTAAATAGGGGTTTAACATAAACTCAGATACTCAATAGGCGAGATATATAACTATCAGTTAACTCGTTATATTTCTCAAAAACAATACCGTAATATATATATACAACATTAACATGAAGGTTCCTATTAATTAGGTGTATATTATTCTCATCATAAATATACAATACAAGCACCCCGCAACTAAGCTGTAGTGCACACATACTCTGCTATCCATCCCGGTACATCACGTACATAAGGATCACATATTCCGAATCTCTCAGGAATAGTTCAGATAACACAAATCACAAATAGTGGAGGCGAACACAGTCACCATCACATTGGTCACGCACATACCTACGCTCCCATGATCATGCAGACTTATTAATATCACAATAAGTCCTTCTATGACCTATGTTCATCGAGGTACCAGTCTATATCCCCCCCGTAGGCACACAAGGAATAGAGGGTCCTAAGGGAACGCAACCTCCCGTGATAGCAAGTATGGTAGGTATGTCATACACACAATACATATACTAATACTAAGTAAACACACGTCTTAGTAATACCGTATTTTAATCGTAGTACATATCGCATACTCGTACTAGTTTATACTTATCATGATTCATACTATTCCGGTTTGTAATTATACGCGTCATAATTATCTCACGTTGTAGTAGACACTCACGTCTCAACCCAAACCGTCCATGTAACACACTCTCGTATATAAATTCCTTCTCATAAATACCCAAATGTCCCAAACCTATCACTACATCATCGTTGGAAGGTTAACTATATCCTCGAACAAGTTTACGGAACTCCAAAAGTCAAAACAGTCCAAAAAGTACCAAACTGCCAGCTCGTTAGAAGTCTCGTTCGAACGAGGCTTCGAATGAGTTTGGACTGTCAGGTCGTTAGAAGTCTCGTTCGAACGAGGTTGTTCGAACGAGATCCCAGTTCGTTCGAACGAATTGTCACTTCTAACGATATCTCGTTCGAACGAGATATCGAACGAAATACCTTCTCGTTAGTAACGACTGTTCAACTCGTTAGAAGCTCGTTCGAACGAGTTCGTTCGAACGACCTGGGGGCTGCTTCTAACGAGCTACCAGTTTCGGCCCAGATTTTTCCCAAAATCATTTTTCACCATTTATACTCCTCAAACCTCTTCTAAAATTCGTTCCTACAATATATTGAGTTCTCTAATCATCCTCAAACATGCCAAGGTGCTATACTAACATCATTAAAGGGTTTAATACCTTCTAAACATCATTAAATCACGAATTTCTACATAAGTTCCCAATTTTCTTCAAGAACATAAACCCTAGGTTCTTCTCATCAAAATTTCCCAGATTTTAATCCGTTTATACATCACATAGATATGAAATCTCTGAATTAAATCTTCAAACAATGTTTCTACATGCAAACCTATCCCAGAATTAAACAACAATCTTCCAATTTCATGGGTTTTCTTTTAACTCTTATAAAAGGTTGATTAACAATGTTTCTAACATGGAAAAAGCATTCACTGCATAAGGAATGTCATTTAAATCACTTGCCTTGGTTTGATTCCGGATTTGGTGTTGATTTGATGAAGAATTTCTGCAAATTTTTTTCCTTTCTCCAAGCTCTCCTCCAATGGTGGCTTAAGGTGGCTAGGGTTTTGATTTGGGGAAACTTGGAAAACCTAAATGATAACCTACGTAGCTTTCTAGGTTAATATTGGTTGGTTATGGGCTTAGTGGGCCAAATTCCACATCAGATTTACATCTCCAATTTTCGTCACTTTTAATTCCTCAAAATGTAAAATTACCGAAATACCCTTTAAGTTGCCGGTATGGCCTAAAAATACCCCGGGACCCAAACTATACCCCCGGCTAGTGTTTTCTGACTATCTCGACCCTTCCGAACGCGTTGGCGCACTCAAAACGACCATACGGATTATATATTTTAAATTCACTTTTATTATCAAAATATTATACCGTGACGCGGCGGTCCCACGCGTCTCAACAAAATTTCTAAAATGCCGTATATAAATCTCACGACAATTTTCATAATACCAAATACATATATAATCATATATGCACATAATCAAATACCAATTCGCATCTCATTAGTATTTATAACCCGGATTAATTATCAATTAATACACAATTAATTAATTAATCCCAAAAATAAATATAGTCAAAAGTACGGGGTATTACAATCATAGATATGGTGATTCCTAGCACCACTATTATATTTTTCATCCTATTCACTTTCTTAGCTTAGAATCTCTCCTTCTGCCTCTTGTGGTGATCCATATCTTTTATCGATGGACCTGAATCACCATTAAATGAGTTTGGGAGAGTGTTCTTCAAACTTTCTCTTACTCACAGCTCATTTCTAATTTTCGTAACTCTCTCTCTCTCTCTCTCTGGGAAGAAATCTCACTGAAGATGGCATCTGATTTGCCTCCCAATGCTGGACTAAGGTCCAGCCAACCACTACCTAAATTATAAATGGCTAATATGGCGACAATGCTGCGATCGTTGGTGGCCAGCTAACAGAAGACACAAGAGAAATTTATGGAATTTAACTGAGATGTACTAGGGAGAGATCCTAGTAACCCTGCAATGGAGATGACAACTCTGGCCGCTAGAGAACATGCATATTAGATGATAGGGGGACCACCCCAGACTCAATCAAGGAGGTGCAACACCGTCACAAGCAAAGAGATGTTGCCGATCCTATGCGACTACGCATAAGAAAGCCTATTTAAGTATGTATAGATGATCAAGACTGCGACGAGGAAGAGTATTGGGAGCCGTATGAAATTTTTAATGATGCCATATTCCCAAGAGGAACACCTGCCCTAATAATTCAAGACACTTTAGAAAGCCGACAAAGAACTTCAGCATTTGAAAGATTGAGTAAGGGTTAGCCTTTCATCATCTCGGCCCTAGAGGAAAAGGTGGACAAGATAGACACTTTTAATCTGGTAGCATCGGTGGATCCAAAGGTAATGGAAGACATTGTGATGAAAGACCAATGAAGAGTCGAGATGATAAGAGGGAGGTTAAAACAGACAGAGGTAGAGAGCCACTACTAGTTATAGTACCGATCGAAGGTGGAGGTGATAACTCAGTGGCAGAAGGTAAGCCCCGGAATAGTTTTATACAAAGTATGGAAGATAAAATGGTCATATTGATCAAGAGGCAGGACCTTATCCATCGAGGTTATATGTAAGGGACTCCGTTTGTGCCAAGGATTATGAGTTATCCTAGACCTGCAAAATTTAAACCTCCAACTGTGATGTCAAGGTTTGATGGTAGTACAAATCCAATCGGCCATATAAATATGTATCAGTCAGACGACGACACATATTCGACTCCCAATGAGATGATATGTTGAGCCTTGTTTAGCACTCTCACGGGTGCGACTGACATGTGGTACACTTTCTTACCGAGAGGTTCCATTGAAAATTTTAAGTAGCTAGTCAAGAGGTTAATTCATAACTTTTTCTTTTTCATGAAGCCTCCGAAGAAGGTAGCCCATATCCTTAATGTAAATCAAGGAGAGAATGACACTCTAAGGGACTACACCTCTCGTTTTAACAAGGAAAAGTTTGATGTAGAGAGTTACGACAAAAGTATAGCGATGATAGCATTAATTAGTGGTCTAAAAAGGACTAAACTCATTTAGAAACTCTCCAAAGATCCTCCAAAAGCCATAACAGAACTTTAGGCCGTGGACGAGAGAATCATGAATGTAGAAGAGGCCATAGAAGCCAAGGAGGGATACATAAAGTAAGCTGGTGGTTGGAAAAATCCAGTCAGACACAAAAAAGGGAAATAAGAGATCCAATGAGGATGAATTTTCCAAGTACACTACGCTAAAAGTAAGCCTATACTTGATTATTAAAGAGATCAAGCATGATAATGAACTCATGTCTCCTCCTCACAAGAGGGTCAAGAGTATGTGGTGTCACTTTCTCCAAGATCATGGGCACACGACGGACAAGTTATTTGCGTTGAAGGAAGAGATTAAGAAGTTTCTTAAATAGGGTAAAATGTGAAAGTATGTAGACTGGAGTAGCAACAAGTATGAATCCAAAAATAAGCATAATGGGAGGAAAGAGGATAAACCAAGATGAGAGTTTTAAACAATAAGAATGACGACGAGTCTGATGATAGTGGGGGAGATGTCCCCCACCTCCTAGTAAATATCCCTAATGCAAAGGGTTATTGTTACATGATCCCCTTTGATGTGGAGGGCTAGCAGGTGGCGGTACAGAGCCATGCAACTGAAAAGCTCACGTGGTAGAAGGAAAAGTAGCCCCAAAGAGGTTATAGGTAAATTTAGCTGAGATTGAGGAGGCAAAATTGGGGAAATTAAAGAAGGTACATATGGCAACTGTAATAGCTCACCCTAGAAAAATAAGTATTTAATGATAATCGAAGTATTTTATTCAAAGTAAATTGAAAGAAATATATATAAGGGAATTAGGACAAATGGCACGAAAAGTGACGCATTACGAAAAGTAATTAAAGAGATAATCCTAATGATGCATGGGTCACATGGATATGTATTTCAGTTCTAATATTTCTAGTAAGTATGTTTGTTAAGTTTGAGGCAAAAATGGCAAGGTACGATTAGGGCACGGTTATGGTTAATATAACATAGTTTTTGGCTAGCATACGTCGCGCATGACGCAAGCTTGGGTAATTTTTATAGGACAATTGGTGAGTAATAAAAATAGTGTTACCAAATATTTGGAACTCTGAATATAAAGAAAAATACTACATAGAGAAAATTAAAGAAAATTAATCTAGCACTTTTTGATGGTACGCGATTCTAGAAAAAAACAAACTTTGTGCGAATTGTTTACGACTATTAGAAGGTTAAAAAAAATAAAATGACCACATACATCAGACCCTAAAAATACATAAAAAAATACCATGCGAAGAAAAAATTATTTCTTTTTCGCTGGTCGTACCCTTACTTGTTGGACGAACATCAATACTAAATGGGTCCGCCTTGATTGGGTCTTGATTGGTTGGCTTGAGTGGTCATTTTTGAAGCTTTGTCATGCCTTGGTAGACGTATTGTTACATATTTAGTGTAAGGTAAGACCTACAACCTTGGATAATGAATTAATATTGGTGTGGAAATGGCTTATAAGAGAGAGAGATGGGTTCCTTTTGTGTACATCTGGAGATACCAGATTTTCCCCGTTGTTCATCTCTCTCTTGAGATCTAGTAAACAGAAACACCTTGTGGAATTCGTATCTCTTCCTCCACCTACATATTTCCACAGTAAAAAACCATTAAAGTATCCTATAACCTCGATTAAAGCTCCACTCAAAGGTGGGACCGCTTGTAGGAGATTTTATGAAGGATTTTTGGGAGCTAGAAGAAGATATTTGGAGAATTTTGGTGTGGGTCTAGGAGCTCATTATATTCATCACCTCCATAATCTTCATCTCTATATTTCATTATCTCACTAACCAAAGTTGGTATTGATGGTTTTTATAAAGGGTTTCAAGTGGGAAGAAGAGCAATTTCGTGAAGGTTGATGGAGCAAACATTGGAGCTTGAAAAGAGGAGATATTGTGACTCCCTTTGAGGCCAGCTTTGGCAGTGGTAGAGTGACCCATCTTCTCCACTTCCTCCACCATTTTGAAGACATTTAGGTGGAATTATCTAGACTTGAATAAGTTTAGAAAAGTTAAAATTTTTAGCATATTATTATACGTATTTTAGACTTAGAATATGGAAAATATAATTGATTATGCATCCATAAGTTAGTCGTTTTTCATCCTATCATTTTGTACAAAAATGGGTATTAAGGGAATGATTTAAAATGGGTTTTGAAAGAAGATAAATTTCATAACACCATTCATAAGCATCTTATGAAATAAAATGTGCTAAAGGTTGGTTTTGAGGAAGAAAATATGATTTCTATTAAAAGTGATGTTTTAAGCTTGTTCATGCCATTTTGTAAAATGAATATATATTTTTCTACATTTAATAAAGAGTTTTATATGTACAAGAATTTTTTCATTTTAAATGGGTATTTAAAAGTGTGTAAACTCATAATATAAAAATACTATTGATGAATGTGTAAATAGTGCTAAAATGGGTGTTAAGATGTAAAAACCCAAAAATAAAGTGTGTTTATAAATTGGTGAAAATCGAGATTTTTATATGTAATGTATTAATTTTTATATTAAAGGTGTGTAAAGTGTAAAATGTGAAATTTGAGTAAAGTATGATAATGAGCATGTGTTTTTTTTGGTTAATTGCGTTAAGTGTTGAATTGGAAACTTAAACTTGTTTTTGGAAAATAACACTTGTTAGAGGACAAAATTGTAAGTTTTGGTAAATTAAGGGTAAATTGGTAATTTGATTAAAGTGGAACATTCTTATGGGATAAAAATGTTATAAAAGGTTTTTAAACTAGTGTGGGTGAAAATGAATTAAGTCATAAAGCGTGAATGATTTTTGGTACAAAATCGAGGTGTGTGTGAATAAAGGACTTAAAGGAGAAATAAATAATTTCCCAAGTGTTAATGGAAAAACGAACGGTTAAGTCTGGCTTTTGGCTTTGGCCCATAAATGTGGATTAATGTGAACATTAGGATAATATTGAACACATTGAAAATATAAAGGAATAGACAGATGATAGTGGAAAAATCATGAAGGGCATGATGTTCCTAGTGGTCGAAGGCCCCAAAATAATTGATCACTAGCATATGGTGCTCCGTACCAGCGATGAGGAGACAAAAAAATTATGGTTATTGGCTGAATATCAGTAATAATGATATAATGGGGAACAATATAAGAAAGAGGCTATAAGATGGAAATAACCTAACTTGTGTAAATGTTTAAGTTAATGTGGACAAGTAAATTGAGAATAATGACTAATGTCCATAAGAGCTGTGAAGCGGTCAAGAAAGCTGACTTAATGGGTAATTAAGCTACCTACTTAGGTTTAAACCCATAATAATACAAGTGTGCATGTGAATAAGGTTTTCAATGTTAATGAATATTTTCTAACACGGTGTGTGCATTAATAAAGTATTAAGTAATGATTAAATAACTCTGGTGTGCATTAATGAACACTGAGTAATAAACGTTTTGAAAGTACCAATAATTGTAAACTGTTTAACTTTGGGAGTTAATGGGAATAATATGCGCGTTTCAATCCTAATGATACAAAATGATTATTTTCTAAAGATAAGGAGAATAAATGACATTAAATAACCTTTTTAGAGTAAAACGACTTCATGCATTAGAGAATCTTTTGGCAAAAGGTATATATGTCGATATATACATATTTTCACATGCATGTAGTTGTAGCGTGTGAGTATTTTTTTTGTCATTCGTTTCTCTACTGCATTTATATAGGTTCCCACTAAGCATTCAGATCACTCCCTCCTTTTTTTTACAATGGATTTTATGTTTTCCCATATTTTAGGAGCATTGTACAGGTAAGTAGTTGATTTGTATTTACCTTACTATCTCTATTTAATTGGAATTAGGGTCACTCCCGTTAGGTCACATCACATAGTTTGATGAAAATTGGAATCACGTCCTTAGAAGTGTAACGTAAAATCATAATAAAACTGGATTAGAAACATTATTTTGGTTGTTCCATTGCACTCCCCAATTAGGACACGAGCTAGATCGGGCTGATCCTGTATTAACCATTAAATTAAGGTTGGGCCATTACAACATGGTATTATAGTTTTAGGTTTATTGTTGTTTTTGGGTGTAACGTGGTGAGGTCGGTTGTGGATATTTCGACATCGCTATTGATTTGGGGCTGTCATGCCGGTTTAGTGACAATTTCGACTCGTATCCTGGACAGCGAAGTCGAGAACCTTAGCATGATGTGAAACTTGATATGAGATGACAGAGCGTCCATGTGTTGGTTATTCATGTTTTGCGAGATTTTTGGTGTATATATGTTGGTAAGTTATGGGTGTCAGTGTACACCAATAGCGGTGACACCGTGTTCTTTGTGTGAGATGTATTGTGTGGCAAATTTGATGATGAGAGTAGCCTTAGTGATATTGTCAATGTCAAATAGTGTTCATTAAAACTTACATGGAATGCTTGTAGATCCATCTGTGGAGATTAGGTGATGGAGTTGTATGTTTAAAAGTGTTGATTCTGTAGTGAGAACACTTTATTTATCTAGATAATTATTGGGACGTAGATGATCATATTGATTCGAGGTAACCTATGAGTGAAACTAGATAATCCATATGATGCACTTTTAAAAGTAATGGTATTAATCTGTAGAATTCGAGATAATAGTGTTGTAATGCCTTAACCCGGATTTATGGGTTACCCGTAGTCAACCCTATCTGAGCCGAGCGTTAGGTGTGAAGAGCAATGGAACAAACTAAATAATGTTTCTAGTCTAGTTTTATTTTAATTAACGCTTCGCTTGTTTAGCATGCGATTCCAGTTTCAAAATGAACTATGAGAGGGACCCATAGGTAACACCCCAATGTCCAAGTATACCGAGCTACTAATGTAAAATAAAGAAAGTAATTACCTGTATAACTCTCTCAAAATACGAAGCCGCTTCCAACCTGCCATAACAAAGCGAGGGGTGTGAGCCTATGGTCAGTGGGAAATATCCAAATGAAGCATACAATCAAGTGGCAGAAAGGCGACTCAACACGTTATACCTACATGCACATGCAATCAAATTATATATATATATATATATATATATATATATGCTCAATGCATGAAACGGTATTTAATTCTGAAAACCTTATTTATCCAGATTAGTTTACATTAATCTTATTGAGACTTCCTCGACTCATTCTTAGCATTTATCACTTTAGTTAACACATCTAGTTCAACATTAGAAACGACTACATTTATTTATTTAAACACATTCCTTTACCGAAATAACCTTTTTTTTCAACACAGTTTAGTATTTTTGCTGAAACCAACCCTTTCAAGACACGCGAACGCCGTGTAAAAAATATTTATTCAATCTTTGAGAACCTCTTACAACACATTCTTGTGTTAATTATGGGTTTAACCACTCAGGTTTATTAATCACCCATTTACCCACATACTTTACCTATTTCTTACTTTATGAAAATTAATCAATTACACATTTACTTGTCCATTTTAACCTTTAATGGAACATTTATTAATTCAATAAAGTTAGCTTGTATTAACACAATTAACCACACAATCCATTTCTTGACAACTTTCATATTTCTTTTATCTTTTCTCAGAATCATCTAATGCTGCATACTTTAATGGGCTCCACACCGCCGACTATGGGCACCATATATTCTGACCACTGATTTTGGGCATTTCATTCAATGGCTCTGGTCCCTTCTTGCTTATCCTGATATCATTTGGGTTCCTTTTAATGTGTTTTAACATTTTACAAATGTCCACATTACTCTACTTTTTCCTTTTACCCGGTCGAAGCCAAAACCCGGGGTTACACCCCAACTTTTGTTACACTTTAAGATTTTACTATTTTATGTCCTCTACACTTTAACCTTGATTTTATTCCTAAAATCATATTCATTTAGTTCCGCATTGAGTAACACCTTTCGAATATTTTTATTTCATAAAAAACATTCCACTTTCAGTAAAATTACCATTTAGCCGTTTGTTTTCAAAATCATCTTTTGCTCAATTTTCACAAGTGCTAATTTTCCAAAAACACTACTAAGTCATTTACACTAACTTGTTAAGTGTTTTAACACATTTACACTATTAAGTAATATTCTTTAAAATCGAAAACATCTTTATTCCATCATTTCCTTTCAAATTTCATGAATGTTGATTATTTACAACATTACTAATTTATACACACTAACTTTCCCATGTGTACTCATTAACACGTATTCAATAATTTTCCAAACTACACATTTCCTTACTTCCTTTATTTAAGAAATAGATTTACACTTAAGACTACTTTTATAAGAAAATACCATTTATTTCATTTTACATGTAGTCTTACACTTTATCCTTATCACATTTCTAACGCTTATTTCACACACATGTAAACTAGAGTTTCCCCCTTTTATCATTCCATGTTCAAAACCACTAATTTTTCTTTAAACTAGTTCATACACTCACTTCAAAATTACTACAAGTTTATACACTTAGTTCCAATATTATTTGACCAATGTTTACCAAAATCAATAATTATTTTCAAATACTTTATTTCATAAAATTTTTAAAATCAATCTTTCTAGAAAATACACTATTTCATAAAAATTCCATCCTTTATTTAATTTTTTTTAAATATAACTTCTTCATTTATTCTCAACCAAATGGAATTTTTCCAACATTTTTATTTCATACAAATATTTATTATTAATTTTTTTCTAGAAAGCCAACTTTCTTACATTTCATAAGGATATCAAGCTCATATCTCATATCTCATATTCATCCTACTCCAAATTTCTTAACTAAGACCCATCCTAAAATAGAGTTATGAATCTACGATTAGAATGATTCACACCTCAAATGGAATTCAATAACAGTATGAATGGTATGTCAAAAAAGATGGCAACCTACCACCTCCTAAGGTTGCCTCAAGGAGGTTGCCCCACCTCTAAAAGTATACTCCACCATGCATCCAAGCTAAAACCACCACCGACCTCCCAATTACATCTTCAAAAACCCCAAAAAATACTCTAAAAATTCATGTCTCTCCTCATCCAAGGTGGAAATGAGTATAAAATGTTCAAATGTGGTGTAATACACCAAGAAATTGATCGAAGAGTGGTGGTTTGGTGGTGGGTGGAGGTGGAAGACAACCCAACTGTCTCTCTCTCTCCCAACTCAAAATAACTCCCAAAAAACCCTTAACAAAACCCTCCTAAAGGCCAAGAACCCCATTTTCCCCCTTCTGGACTGATCTGAGCTCAACATTTCAAATATCCAACCGCCAAATCGTGACAGTGCACAAGGGAAAGTCGGATTAAAAAAATCAATATACATTATTCTAACGAAAACCCTAGGTCGTTCGAACGGCTTCTCCACGTCATTCAATGCTTGGAGCACGACGTGCCACTATAAAGTAGTGGCATATCGTTTGACGACCTACTTCTTCTGACCTTCTTAAAACCTTTGCGCGACTTCCCCATCTCGCTTATAATGACACCCCCTTGTCATTTGAACGACCCCATTTTCTAATTATCATTAAGAGGACTTTAGCATAATTCGTATAAAATTTAATTGAATCATTGGGATAAGGTATTCCAATCCTCCCTCCTTGGGGAATTTTGTCCCTAAAATTCTCGATCCATAAATCCTCAAACTTATGAGGTCGACCAATTTCTCTTCCAATTCCTAGAAATCCTCCAATACAATTAATCAAAGCCCTAAACGTGAAAGTCACTAGATGCTCAATATGCAACATGATCTAATGTTCACAATTTCGCAAGCCATGAACTTTACGTAATCGACTCTGAGTCTCCACTCACTTTATGCTCATGTTTAACAAATTTCAAGCACTACCTATCCTAGTACCTAAATCATATCGGTGCCTCCATGAAAAATCCTTCCTAGCAGTCAACACTCACCCAATGTGGAACGTAATATAACCAACCATTGTATTTATCACTAAAATTGATTCACCTTAGGGAGACACATCATGCATACTATAAATTCTCAGGCTATCCTAACTACACAAATTGCATGAGGTCATAAATACCCTTACTATGATATCCTTTAACTCCTAGGGATAATATTCTTCTCAAATACTTATCATTCCCCCGACTTACACCTTTCGATGCACCACTCGGATGAACCTAATACTACCCTAGGTGTCTCATCATTGAGTACTCTTTAGAGTCTCACTCTAACCCACTTACCGTGGCATGGAATCATTGAGTACTAAATTTCCTCAATTTCTAACACTATACCAGGTTCTCAAATCATTGTACTGCTCTTCAGAATTTGAGCCACTGAATGCCTAGTCAACCAGTCAAAAGTCCACTTGACTAATAAAGATTGATGCTACGAGCAAGCCTAGTGGAAGAAAGCACAGCCGCCTGTATGCAAAACTTTATGCAATAGAAAGAATACCTCAGATAGGGCATACTATGTTATCGAGATGCAGCGATTATACTTATTACACCACGTGCGATTAGGGCTAACCGTATCCTACCATGACATGGAACTAATTTGAGTCACCTCATAAGTGAGAACACTGAATACCTATTATCAAAACTGAAAGGAATACACTTGAGTCAGAAGGAATAAACAACAATCCCAAGAAATTTCGCCCATAGACGCCCGGATATGATTTACAAAAGTGAATCTACATCAAAAAATTAAGGTCATACTATTCATTCATAGAGTTCTCACCGAGTAAAAATCCTAGCCACATATCCTAACTCAGATCACTAGCAGTGGAAACTTTGATCACAACCATTCATCCTCACAATGCGAAAGAAATTTACGAATTGGTGGTCCTTTAGGAAGTCAACACCCAACTTCCATCCTTGGGTGAAAGGACATACCTTTCACATCCTTGGTGTACATGAACCATTCTGATTAGCGAACACCTCACGCTCTAGTCTACACTTACCTTGTCTAACCACTAATGACGATGTCACTAACCTACTACACCTAGGTTATTTTCTTCTTTATCATATAGTGATTGAATTTCCAAGCTCCAATAGGTGTTACTTAGTTCAATAGAGGCACTAATCTAATCATGATATTTGGCCATGAGGTTGCCACCAAACTTACTTTCAATTTATACCCAGAAAGAACTGATGCGACGATGATACCCGACGCCATTCACATTCTAAGGGTAGTAAATTCCACACTAAGTGACATCTTCTAACTCGTAACAGCTTGTCACAATGTGACAAGAACTAATACTTACATTGCTAAGGATACCCTAGCGTATACCGTCGATACGTTGACATAATAATCGTGTTTCGATGCCACCCCACTTCCATTTCTATTTTCAAGTCTCTACATGACGTCATCACTCTAAGTCTCAAATACATTTCCTAGTATATCCCAAAATTGAGTACCAACACACGCATACCATCCATTCCATGATACCCTATCATCATTCCTATAACGACACAAGTATTCCCCTACCTTAGGGATCATACCATCCGTGTGCATCGATTCGAGAAGCCACCCGGAATGTATACTACCTGACCAACAATTTGGGATCATCGTCTAACCCTCAACACGATCGCTACTAGAATGATACTGGCTCTATTTTAAAATACTTAATTAGTTTCCTAAGAACACTAAACACACCTCATATAAAGTCCAAACGCCTGGAAAGATTTCATCGTCTTTATCTTTATCTTTATAGGTGCTCTCTACAAACCTTTTGATACTTTCATTGCAATTACTTGGTTCTCACAAAGACACTAGCCTACGAGCTTCTATTTATAGTGCAACTGAACCATCAAACACTCAAGGCATCACAACATTCGATCTTTATCCTCAATTACGCCGCACATAGTTTTTCCTATCGGTACCTTAATGTGCCTATGACTACCCTCACACTAGGATTACCTCACACCTAGCCATTACCTCGATGGCTAAACGAGTAACTACAACTAGATAATCATCTGATCTTTCTTCCAAGCGTTCGTGACTATAAGTCACATACAAACCACAATTAATGGTACTATGGATTATGACAGGATACATGATGTCGCATATAACCTATAATCCTCAAGGTCTATTATACCTAATCCTCAATGAATGATCAACCGTGACAACTGAATTATCTCACTATGTCAATAGCACACCATGGGTTAACCACAAGTTAACATAACTATACGGATTTTGGCAGGATATGGGATGCCAAGTATTGCCTATAAATACAAAAGTCCATACCGCAGATGCCACGTGAGATCCCATTCCTCAATACCATATTATAATCAAGGTACACCAAACCTAAATCCTAGACTAAAGGAACTAGTATGTTCTCACAACAAAATCAATACTTGTGAAAGCCACTCGACCATCTAACTCCCATAGGTGAGACATACAACCTTTATAGTTAGGTCATAACGAACACTACTAACTGTTTCCATTACCAAGGCTACTCTCATCACTAAGGCCTTCACACAATACATCTCACATAAAATATTACAACACTTTCATTATTAACCTACACAACTTCATTTGTTCATAAAATTACCACCAACTGCGATATCACCTAAGAATCAAGTTTATCTAATTACGTTACCGGTGTGAATTACCTATAAGTGCCACACCTAAGGGCTATACACTTTTCAATCACCAGTCACTAGTGTCTAGTCATGACACTTTAGCCAAAAACATCTACCGTTGACTTTATACATATCGTGCTCCATCTCACTCTAGCGACACCTCAAATGATCCTATGTCATTAAAATTCAACACAAGTACCTCACACTAATAATCATGGTGTGACCTCTATAGGCTAACATGGACAACCATAAATTACTACAATTCTAATCGGAAGCGCAAAAGAAATTAATAACCATCAACTTAATTGCGTTCCACTTGGCACTAACTTTCTTGTCGTGCTAACCTCTAGGACACGAACTAAACTGTCATGAAACTAGCACGACCGACCCAAACCACATTAACGTCAAAGTATACAATACCTAACTTACCACATTACTCCCAAAGGAAACCTTAAACCTAGAGCTACGATACCATTTAAAATGCCTTGACTCAGATTTATGGGTTACCCATAGTCAACTTGGTCCAACCCGAGAGTTAGGTGTTAAGTTTAATGAAATAATTTATATAATGTTGCTAGTCCAGTTTTATTTTAATTAATGTTTCGCTTGTTTAGCATGTGATTCCAATTTCAAAACGAACTACGTGAGGGACGCATTGGAATCACCCCTAAGTTCAAGTTTACAAAGCTAATAACGTAAAATTAAGAAAGTACTTACCTGTATAACACTCTCAACATATGAAGCCGTTATAACCTTCCATAACAACATGAGGGTGTGAGACTATGATTAGTGGGAAATATAGAAATGAAGCATAGAATCGAATGACATAAATTAGACTCAACACGTTATGCCAATGTGCACATGCAACCACATTGTATATGCATGTATATACACACACATACACTTACATATACTTAATGCATGTAACGATTTTTACTTTCAAAAACCTTATTTATGCAGATTAATTTACCTTAGTCTAATAGAGACTTCCTTTACTCATTTTTAGTATTTTTCACTTTATTTAACACATGTGATTCAACACTTGAAACCATTACATTTGATTTATTCGAACACTTTCCTTTATCGAAATCACATTTATTTTATTTTATTCAACACATGTTAGTATTTTTGTTGAAACTAACCCATTCAACACAGATGAACGTCATGTAGAAAATACTTATTTAACTTTTGAGAACCTCTTACAACACATTCTTGTGTTAGTTATGGGTTTAACCAATTAGGTTGGTTAGTCACCCATTTACGCACTTACTTTAACTTTTTCCTTACTTTATGGACATTAATCAATCACACATTTACTTGTCCATTTTAAATTTTATCGGAACAATTATTACTTATTTCAAGTTGGGTTGTATTAACACAATTCACCACACAACCCATTTCTTGACTTGTTCCATATTTCTTTTATCTTTTCTCAAAATCTTCGGATACCACATACTTTAACGATCTCCATATCGCCAGCTATGCACACCATATGCTTTTGCTAGTGGTTTTGGGCTCTTAACATAAAGGACCCGGGCCCTTCTTGCTTATCCCGGTGTCATACGAGTTCCTTTTAATGTGTTTTAACATTTTATAAACGTCCACATTACTCTAATTTTCCTTTTTACCCAGTCAAAGCCAAAACTCGGGGTTATACCCCAACTTGTGTTACACTTTGAGGTTTTACCATTTCATGTCCTTTATACTTTAACCTTGATTTCATTACAAAAATCATATTCAATTAGGACCGCATTGTGTAACATAGTTCCAACATTTTTATTTCATAAAAATGTTCCACTTTAAGTAAAATTACCATTTTAGCCATTTGTTTCCAAAATCGCCTTTTACTCTATTTCCACAAGTGTTAATTTTCCAAAAACACTATTAAGTCATCAGCACTAACTTCTTAAGTGTTTTAACACATTAACACTCTTTTTAACTTGGAGTAATATTGTTCTTAATTGAAAACATCTTTATTTCATCATTTCCTTTCCAGTTTCATAAGTGTTAATTCTTTACTACATTACTAAGTTATACACACTAAATTTCCCATGTTTGCCCATTAACACTTATTCAACAATTTCCAAAACTACACACTTCCTTACTTCCTTTATTTTAGAAATTTATTTACACTTAAGACTAATTTTATAAGAAAATACCATTTCTTTCATTTTACATATAGTCTTACACTTTATCCTTATCACATTTCTAACCCTTATTTCACATACTTGAAAACTAGAATTTTGACTTTTTATCATTCCATTTTTCAAGCCCACTAATTCTTCTTTAAACTTGTTTAAACACTTAGTGCCAAATTACTACAAGTTTATATGCATGAGAGGATGGATTTTAAACCTTAAAATTCTACTAAATGGTTTAAACATGTTTTTTATTCCATGAATTCATCATACTTGTAAAAATATATTTTTTAGGCATGAAGGACATTTAATTTCTTCAAACTCACAAAATGTCAATTTTTCAAGAAACTTAACAAAACCATTATTTCACCAATGTTTACCAAAGTAAATCATTATTTTCAAACATATTATTTAATAAAATGTTTAATGTCAATCTTTCTAGAAAATATACTATTTTCATAAGAATCCCAACATTGATTTCAAGAAACTTTGAAATATAACTTCTTCACTTATTTTCAACCAAAAGGCATTTTTCCATTTTTTTAATTTCAAAGAAGTGTTTATTTATTTTTTTTCTAGAAAACCCTCTTTCTTACATTTCATAAGGATATCAATCTTATATCTCATATTCATCCTACTCTGAATGTCTTCAACAAAACACATACAAAAATAGAGTTATAAATCTAAGAGTACAATGATTCCCACCTCAAATGAACTTCAATAAAGGTAGTAATGGAATGTCAAAGAATATAGAAACCTACCACCTTCTGATGTGGCCTTAAGGTGTTTGCCCCACTTCCAAGAGTATGCTCTACCAAGCGTCCATGCTAGAGACTCCATCAAGATCCCAATTACATCTTCATCCCCCCAAAAAAAATCACTCTAAAAATTTGTGTCTCTCCTCATGCATGGTGGGAATGAGTATAAAATGTACAAATGTGGTGAAATACACCTAGAAAATTGTGGAAGAGTGATGGTGTGATGGTGAGTGGAGGTAGAAGACCACCCACCTCTCTCTCTCTCTCTCTCTCTCTCTCTCTCTCTCTCTCTCCCCTTATTTCATTCGCTCCCAACTCAAAACAACCCAAATAACCCCAAAAAACCCTTAATAAAACCCTCGTAAAGGTTAAAAACCCCATTTTCCCCTTCTGGGATGATCTAAGCTCGACAGCTCAAAGATCTATTGGCAAAAATTATAACAATGCATAAGGACAAGTCATATTAAAATAATTGATTTATGTCATTCGAACGACAAGCCTAGGTCATTCGAATGACTTCACCTTATCATTTGATGCTTGGATCACACGACCCTTCACGTGACCTGCCACTATAAAGCAGTGGCATGTCATTTGAAGACATTCTTCTCGCGATCTTCGCATGACATCCCCATCTCGCTTCTAACGATATCCCCTCGTCATTTGTACGACCCTATTTTATAATTATCATTAACTCCACTTTAGCATAATTCATATTAAATTTAATTAAATCATTAGGAGAGGGTGTTACAATTGTGGTATTGAGGAATAGGATTCCTTATGATGTCCATGTTGTGGGCCTTGGTGTGTATAGGGAGAACTCGATGTCCCATATCTTACCAAAATATATAGTTATTTAGCTTATTGATCAACATATAATATGATTGTTACATACTGAGTCAATTTAATTGTCATGGGTGAACACTTATTGAGGATTAAATGATGTCATCTAGTGAATTTTACTTCGGGTTGGTATTTTAGATAGTCACGTGAATCTGCATAAATTAATATTTGGATACAAGTACTAAGGCTTAGATAATGATATGTTAGTGTGGGTGATATGCATTTTCTAGTGGTAAATTCGAGGTTTTGTAGCATAAATCATGATATGACTTCTGATTTTTTGTGATAGATGTGTAAACTGTTTAGTGAGATGATTGAGTTTGATGTTGTCGCCTATGATGTATTTAGGAATCATTGATGCATTAAATTTTACATAGTTTTGGTAGATCATCGATGATTATATTATGATTAAGTCATATTGACTTGTGATATTTCCTCAGAGCTAGTTCCAATATTTGGCTTGTGAGCATATGCCATGATATGACCTTTGAGTATAATATCAAAAATTGATTGATAAGTTCTAGGTTATGCATCTGGTAGACTTAGAACGTGATGATCTTTATCATGGTTTTAGAGATAAAACTCGAAATGGAGTGTTATGATTAATTATATCACCTACGTGGTTTGGTATGACTCTAGTGAGGGAAATCATTAGGTCGTAGGCATGGGTAATTCTTGAAAGCTTGAGACGCCATTAGGATAGTTATAATTTGTGATCATGTAGGATGTTGATAAGAGTCGTAATAATGGTTCGTGAGTTGAATGTTTAAAACTATGTGAGTGTTGTGTTTCACTTGATGAGAGTGATTTCGAAAACCGAGGTTAGCTATCGCGTATTAAAATTATGGAGGCCTAGGTATAATAGTTTAGTGTTTAATGGTAATATTTGAAAGAATGCCATTCATTCAGTTCACATGGTTGTGCTTGCAAATGATATAAAGGTGGCATTCATCTTAAGGATGGAAGGCTAGCGTTTCAGCTTCCCAAAGAAATCGATTTCGTACTTCGTTCGTTCTGTGATGATAAATAATTCATGGTTATGCCCTATCAGTGTTAATGGGTATAATTAGGGTATGGGGCAAGGTTAAGAGTTTAGCATATGTCAGTGAGAGTTATAGGTTTCAAGTGTACGCTCTGGGTTCGTACTTCTTGTCGCACGATTCGTTGTCAAAATTCAATTATTTTCTTTTGGGCATGGCAGTTGTCCGTTTCATTGCATATTTTATGACTTCTTTGATACCGGTAAGGGAAAGTTATTGTTCCGTTGTTATTTGGGTGTATCACTGCATAAGCTCAGTAGTGATGTAGGTTAGTCTGGTTGTGGCTGATGTGCTACGATATATGAGTGTGCACTTATTCTAAAGCATATTTGCTCTACACCAGTTTGTGTGTATACATGGTCTCTCATTTGTTGCATATAGTTTGCATGTGTTATTTGGTTGAATTAGGTTATCATGTTTCGTTAGTTAATCGGTATAGATAGTTACAATGTGGTTTTGTGTTCCGAGGTTGTGACTTGATCATATTATGAGTATCAAAATTTGATGAAAAATTAGATCTTAGAGTTGTACTTTGCTTCCAATTATGCTGATTGATGATATGATTACTCATGTATATTCGAGTTGTGATACCTAGGATAACTCTATGTTAGTGTAAGGATCTCGTAGGAGATATCAGTCAGTTAGACTAATGGGATTATATGACTCTCTCATGATTGATGGTGTGATGGCTGGTCATGTTGAGGTTGTATTAGCCCATGATTGGCGTGATCCAAGATTGTTTAAGGAAACGTAGTTGTGAATCCTAATGCAGGAATGATCCATGATCATGAGTTCATTGGTAATAGTACGATATTTAGTGAGTATCATTCACCTCAAGGTTTTATATAGATGGCATGTTAGAAATGATTGAGAATTATAAATAAGACCTTAGGGTTCCTCGTGATTGGCTTAGCAATGGTGATTGATGAAAATGAAATATTTGGATTCAAACCATAGTGTTGAGGATGCCCTAGGATTGGAAATTGGTTACCGGATTCTAAGTTGATGATGCATGAATTTCGAGGATGAAATTTCCTAAGAATGAAAGAATGTAATACACCGTCCTAGATAAATAAGTATTTAATGATAATTGAAGTATTTTATTTAAAGGAAAATTTGAGGAATAAATATATAAGGGAATTACGCCGAATGGCACGAAAGGTGATACATTGCGAAAAGTAATTAAAGAGAAAAATCTCAAGTTGAATCATTCTAATAGATGCATATTGAATTTCTAATTGTCAAAGTAATTAAGTTGGTTAAGTTTGATGAAAAAATGCTAAGGAATGATTATGACACAATCACGATTAATATAACGCGATTTTTGGCTTGCACACACTGCGCAGGACGCGAACTTGCATGATTTTTATACGACAATTGGTGAGGGATAAAAATAATGTGAACACATATTTGGAACTCTAAAAATACCATGTAGACAAAAATAAACTAATCTAGCACTTTTTGAAAAAAAAATTAATCTACCACTTTTTGACGATACGCGACACTGCAAAAACCCAACTTTGAGTGATTTTTTTCAGACTATTGGAAGGTAAAAAAAATTAAATGACAACATATATGAGACCCTAAAAATACATATAAAAATACCATGCAATTAAAAAATGAATTTTTTTGAGCTGGGTGCCCCCTATCTATTGGGCGAACAACAACCTAGTGCTTTGATTGGATCTTAATTGGTTGGCTTGAATGGTCATTTTAAAATCTTTTTAATACCTTGGTTGACAAATTGTTACCTCTTTATCGTAAGGGAAGATCTTAAATCTTGGCTAATTAATTAATATTTGCACTGAAATGGCTTATAAGAGAGAGAGAGAGAGAGAGAGAGAGAGAGAGATGGGTTCCTTTTGTGTGCATCACGAGATACCAGATTTTTTCCATTGTTCCTCCCTCTCTTGAGATTTTGCAAACTGAAACACCTTATAAAATTCACATCTCTCCATCTAGCTAAATATTTACCCACCTGAACTTTATTAAAGCAACCTACAACCTCCATGAAAGTTCCACTCCTAGGTGGGACAACTTGTAGGAGCTTTTGAGAAGGGTTTTTAGGAGATAAAAGAAGGTCTTTGGAGAATTTTGGTGTGGATATAGGACCTCATCATCTTCATCATATCCATCCTATTTATCTCTACATTTTATCATCTCACTAACCAAAGTTGGTTTTGACGAAGAAGAGAAATTTCATGGAGCTTGATGGAGCAACCGGTGGAGTTTGAAAAGGGGAGCTGTTGTGACTCCCTTTAAGGACATCTTTAGAGATTGGAGAGTCGCCCATCTTCTATAATTCCTCCACCATTTTGAAGACATTTAGGTGGTTTTGTTTAGCCTTGAATTATTTAAGAAAAGTTATAATTTTCAGCATGTTATACTACTCAGTTTAAATTAGAATGTGTAGAACATAAGGGATTATGCATCCATGAGTTAGTTGGTGTGCATCCTATCATTTTGTGCAAAAATGTTAAAGGTATGATTTCAAATTGGTTTTGAAAAAAGATAAATTCCATAAATTTATTCATAAGAATTTATGAAACAAAATGTGTTAAAGGTGTGTTTTAAGGAAGAAAATGTGATTTCTATGAATGGTGATATTTTAAGTTGGTTCATGCATTTTTGTAAAATGAATATATATGTTTTCCTAAATTTAATAGAGAGTTTTATATGTAAAGGAATGTTTTCACTTTAAATGGGTGTTTTAAAGTGTGTATACTCATAAAAAGAAAATAATATATATTAATGTGTATATACAGCTAAAATGGGTGTTAAGATGTAAAAATCCAAAAATAAAGTGTGTTTATCAAATATGTGGAAATCGAGGTTTTAATATGTAAAATGTATGAATTTATATTATAAAGGTGTGTAAAGTGTAAAATTTGAAAGTTGGGTCAAGTATGATAATGAATCAACGTTTTTTTTGGTTAATTGTGTAAGTGTTGAGGTTCAAACTTAAACTACTTTTTTGAACAATGACATTTGTTAAAGGATCAAATCGCAAGTTTTGTAAATAAAGGGAAAATTGGTAATTTACTTAAAGTGGAACATTTTTATGGGATAAAAATTTTGATGAATGTTTTCAAACTAGTGTGGGTGAAAATTAATTAAGTCCTAAATTGTGAATGATTTTGGGAACAAAATCAACGTGTATGTGAATAAAGGACTTAAAAGAGAAAGAAAAAAAATTCGAAGGGTTAATGTAAAAATGGACGGTAAAGTCCGGGCCTTTGTTTTCAGAATACTATCCTTTCCAAGTGTTAATGTAAAAATGGATGGTAAAGTCGAAGTGTTAATGTAAAGGATAATTTTCTGCATATGGATCAATGCGAACATTGGGATAATGTTGAACACATTGAAAATATAAAGGAATATGCATAAGATGGTGAGAAAATTAAGAAGGGCATGACGTCGCTACTGGTGGAAGGAGCCAAAACAACTGATCAATAACATACGGCGCTCGGTACTAGTGGTGAGGAGACAGAAAAATTATGGTTATTGGCTGAATCCCAATAATAATAATATAATTGGGCACATGATAAGAAATAGACTATAAGATGGAAATAACCTAACTTGTGTGAATGTTTAAGGTCCCTATTCATGTAATTTGGACAAATAAATTGAGAATAATGATTAATGTCCATAAGAACAGTGAAACGGTTAAGCAAGGTGACTTAATGGATAATTAAGCTACCTAATTAGGTTGAAGCCCCTAATAATATAAGTGTGAGTGTGTATAAGGATTTAAACGTTAACGAATAGTTTCTAACATGATGTGTGCATCAACAAAGTCTTAGGTAATGGTTAAGCAACTCTGGTATGCGTTTTGAGTAATAAATGTTTTGAAACTAAATCAGAGGTTTTATCAACAATTGTAAATTGTTTAAGTGTGTTAGTTAGTCGGAAGAATATGCTAGTTGTAACCCTAATGATATGAAATAATTATTTTCTAAAGATAAGGAGAATAAATGGCATTAAACAACTTTTTTGAAATAAAACGGTTTCATGCATTAGAGCATCTTTTGTCAAAAGGTATTTATGTACATATATACGTCTTTCCTCACGCATGTAGTGTAGCGTGTGAGAATGTTTTTTATCGTTCGTTTCTCTACTACATTTATATAAGTTACCACTAGGCAATCAGCTCACTCCCTCCTTTTTTTTACAACTGGTTGTATGCTTTCCCATATTTTAAAAACGTTGTAAAAGTAATTACTTAATTTGCATTTACAGTAATATTTCTCTTTAATTGGCATTGGGGTCACTCCCCTTGGGTCACATCATGTAGTTTGACGATAATTAGAATCACTTTCTTAGAAGTGTAATGTAAAATAATAATAAAATTGTATTAGAAACATAATTTAGGTTGTTCCATTACACTTCGCAATTAACGTGCGAGCCAGATCAGGTTGATCCCTTATTAACCCTTAAATTCGGGTCGAGGCTTTATTCTTCGAGTTGGACTCTTTCCAAAAAGAAGGTTTACTTTAATAAGGATTCTTTTGCACAAAAAGTTGGTCGTCGGATTTTCCAAAATGAACTTTAAAGGAATCCTAACTCCACACGATGACCCCTTGGTCGTTAGTATGAGAGTTCATGGTTACGACGTTTTCTGTATTCTCGTTGATGGGGGAAGTTCAATAGACGTTATGTTCTTGGAATGTTTCAAAGGGTTGAAATTGAGCAAAAGGAGACTGGTACCTTATTATCAATCACTGATCAACTTAAGTGGGGGAGAAAGTCCACCCGTTGAAAGTATTTGAGATGGATGTGTGCATATGCCCCTGATCGAGCTTTCTAACCGAGAACATTAGCTTCATTTTCACGGACACACACGTGTTCTCAACCTATAATATAATTTCGAGTAGGGTATCTCTCAAGGATATTGAGGCCATACCATCCACGGTTCACCAGATAATGAAATTCCCGACTTCCTATTGGGTAGGGTGTATCACCCCGCGCATTCTTGGCGTCGGCCTCCACCAAGAATACGTTGGGCGTTGCTAAATTAAATATCATTCTTAGGATGTGACTGATATAAGACATATAAAAATTGTCATCCATAAGAGAATAATCAGATTAATCCAACAAATAATCATCCAATAATTAATAAAATCCATCGCTATGATAATCCCCAACAACCCAACTCCAAATGAAATAATCGAATAAAGTAACTGACTGAAACCATAGACAACTTTGGAATTGAATGACCCAAAAAATTGATAATGAAGTTTCATAATGTAAAGCGACTGGATAAAAGTAAACCTATAATAATAATGCAAATAGATAAATGAAACTCCAACTTCTCCTCCAAAATGAACTCCAATAAACCCTATCCAACTCCTCCTCCAAAATGATCTCCAATAAACCCTATCTAGCTACTCCAGCACTACACCTGAAATATTAATCAACGTAATGGGTCAGATCCCACCGCATGGATACCAGCTACTCCGCTCAAATAGGGTCCTTAAAATCAGACAATAGCATTATACGCAATAAACATGACAATAGAATATTCTAAATTAAACTATATATGGTAATCAACGAGTAAAAATAAATTACTATCTATCCACTTCTTAGTCACCCCCAAGGTCCAAGTCCAATTATTTACATTAAACAACAACAAATTATTTAATTTAATTCCATTAACCCAATAGTTATTCTTATCCATCATTAATATCCATTAAGGGACTCCCAATTAAAGTCTTACATCATTAGTTGTGGTACTCCCGCTAAAAGTTCTACACCACACCCATTCCCCTCACTATGGCCAGTAAGCCCGATTCACTGTCAGCTCTGCACACACTCGTGAGGTTCCATGCACGACATATCACTATATCCAGTCAACCCGGCTAACTGTCAGCTCAAACATACTCATTACGCCACATACACCCATGTCGGTATAGCCTTTCGACCAGTTTAACTGTCATCCTTGCACATACTCACGCCGCAAATTCATTATAATACCCGTTTATTATTTTAGGCATTAATTCACAATTTCTCAAGCTCTCTCATTTATATCAAATTAGATCCACACTTTTTATCGACATAAATTCCTTAAACACCCTTAGTCCCATACCTAAAGGTCCCCAATCAACAATTATTTTCTAGCCAATCATTTAGGATGAAAACTAACTAGCAAACAACACTTAGCTTCACTCCTAGGCTAACTAAACCACAGAATAACGCAAAAATTTGCCCCACCCAAAATATCTATCCCTAAACCATCACCACTATCTAGTCCCGTACCTAGAAAGCAATAACAACCTAAAGGCCTACTAACTAGTCTCATACCTAGAATGATAACCAAACAAAAGTGAGAGCCATATCTATTCCATAACACCGACGTCCCCGCGGTGTCGAATGTATTAAAATAGATAGTGGCATAAGGGTAAATTTCACTTTATCACAATAATTGCATCAATTTAATCCACACATCACTACTAAATCGATTAATGTTCGTGTAATTATAATATTAATTAAACCATACTTTCTCATCAAATTATTAATTTTTTAATCACATGCATGTTATCGAATTTATACAACAAGACTTTATCTACTATGCAACATCCAAAATTCTAATGTGATTTAACATGATAAAGATTAGTTACATGATATTTCTACGTAACAATCTACACGCGAACGTCCAAAAGTCAACGGATCCCAATCTCTAACCTAACATGCAATGTTTTGAGCCATCATTCTTATTAAAAGTTTTCATAAAAATAGTCCCAATTTGTCTTGCACTTTTCGTAATTAATATATCTAATTTATTATAAGAAAATAGGTGCATGTAGTGTGTAGGAGAAAATTACGACACATAATACTAAGGGAAAACAATAAAGGCAACCATGATTGAGATTGTTTAAAGAAATCTGACTGTGTAGATGTGTTCCTTGCAAAATGATGACAACGTTTTGTTCTTGGATCAACTTGAGAAAACCCAATTTATCTTAATATATCTTGAGTTAATGGTTGGTTATAATGGGGTTATGGTTTGGAGGTGGAAGAAGATGAGAGAGATGAGAAGTTACTGATCTTAGGGTGCAGAATAATGAGGTTAAAAAGTCCTAACCTGGAATATTAATATATAAAAAGATGGGAGAGTTTTGGTTAAAAAAACTCTTTTAAAAGTTGCGAATTTCCGTTATGTTGGAAATCGAATCGATTCAGCTATAGATTTGAATCAATTCGCCCTGGTTTGCTGCCAAGGATGCCCCAAAAAATTATATGTTAATAAAATTCCATTTTCTCCCCCGATTTCAATTCCTATTAAAATTCTACTTTTCAAAAATAAAAACCACCATATTAAATTTCTAAAAATTATTAATTCCAAAAATTTTATTTTTTCGAATTTTGAATTAATTTAATTAAAGTCTGATTTAAATTTATGGGGTGTTACATACTTACCCACTAGAACAAGAATTTTGTCCTCGAAGTTCGACGAAGCATAAATGCAAAACATAAAATAAGACTCACATATGCCTACTCATAAATAATGCGATGAGGCGCCGATACACACAATCCTATCAGCGCTTACCCTACAAACAAAGATACAATATATATATATATATATATATATATATATATATATATATTGTGCTACCCTCCTAGCCATGTATTGGCTCCTACTGAGTCTGATTTGCCTAAGGTTGAAGTAAATAACACCTAGCCACTGCGGTCACCACTAGTGCTCCCTATTCACCCTGTGCTGCTGGTGCAGGAGGGCCTTGACCGTGCAACACTTGTTATCCTTGGCCATCTGTGACTTGGTCCTACTGGCCTTGTGAGCCTTGGCCTTGATGGCCCTGCGGCTTTGGACATCTTGAAGCTCGGTGTCCTACCTCTCCACAATTAAAACACGTGCCTCTAAAATATCCATATTCCCTATTTGATGCTTGCTCCCTATGCTGTCCCAATCATTGTACCTGGGGGCCCTGCTGGGCACCATTGTCGTACAACTCCTGACCAATCCTCTATCTCTTCCACTCCTAGTCGTTTCAAGCCTTGTTCTCTCCTCCTTGTCCATTTGACTATTTCCTCTTCCCTAACTTATTTTGGTAATTTACCTTCTCATGTCAAAATGACATTGCGACGTCCACCACCTGAGTGTATCTAGTGTATGCCGAATTTCCCAACACCATCTGCCTAATAGACTAAGACAACCCTTTTATAAATCACTCCATTTTCTTTACCTCAGTATTGACATCCTCTGATATAAACATTGATAAATTCGTAAACTCTTTCTCATACTCAACCACTGATTTTGAGCCCTGCTCGAAGTGCAAAACTTCCATCTTCTTCGCACTCCTAATCGTATACGAGAAATACATATTATTAAACTTTATCAAAAAATCCCAAGAGATCCATGTCCTCCGATGTGGTGACACTCTGCCACCACTATAAATCATCTCTAGTTAACTTAAATGTAGCTAACATCTGTTTGTGCACATCAGTGCAATCCACCAACCTCAAGTGTCTCTCCATGTCTCTCCTTCATTGGTGATCACCCATTGGCTCAGATCCCCCTGTAAAGGTGGGATGATTTCCCTTGTGGAAATTGACCCTCACCTTATCCCAAGTCAAAGAGGGTTCACCATGCTGTTGTGCCATTAAAGTCACCGACTCTGTCTACCCACTTTACTATCGACCGCCGTGGCCTCATGTATGATAGACACTAACTCCTCATCATCCAACACTATCTACGTTAGCCTTTCTGACTTGCGTAACCATAAACTGGACCCTCTCTCCCATATCCAGCTCTCCTAGTGTTCGCAATCTGAAAAGATAGGCACAAAACAACATTAGCCTCGGAATAACCAAGAGTACAAATCATCAAAAAAGAATCAATGATAAGCAGCGCCGAAGCTAAAATGGACTCATAACCTATGAAATGTAAGACCATGCTCTAATACCACCTGGAACACCCCGCGCATTCCAGGCATCGACTGCCACCAAGACTACGTCGGGAGTTGCTAAATTTAATATCATTCTTAGCATGTGACATATATGAGACACATAAAAAATTTCATCCATATGAGTATAATCCTATTAATCTAATAAATAATCATCCAGGAAATAATAAAATCCATAACCATGTTAATCCCTAGAAAATCCAACTCCAAATGAAATAATCCAATAAAGTAACAGACTAAAAACATAGACAACTTTGGAACCAAATGGCCCAAAAGATCTAAAATGAAGTCTCATAATGTAAATTGAATGTATAAAAGTAAATCTATAATAATAATGCAAATAGATAAATGAAACTCCAGATGCTACTCCAAAATGATTGGCAATAAATCCTATGTATCTACTCTAGCAGCACACCTGAAATATTAGTCAACGCAATGGGTCAGAGCCCACCGCATGGATACTAGATTCCCCTCTCAAATAGGGACCCAGACAATATCATATTACGCAATAAACATGACGGTAGAATATATTAAGCTAAATAAGATATAATAATCACCGAGTAAAAATAAGTTAGTATCTATCCACTTCTAAGTCACCCCAAGGTTCAAGTCCAATTATTTACATTAAACAACAACTAATTATATAATTTAATTCCATTAACACAATAATTATTTTTATCCATCATTAATATCCATTGCGAGACTCCATCTTAAAGTCTTACATCATTAGTTGTGGTAGTCCCACTAAAAGTTCTACACCACACCCACTACCCTCACTATAGCCAGTCAACCAAGTTTGCTGCCTGTTCTACACACACTCATGAGGTTCCACACACGACACATCACTACAGCCCGTCATCCCAGTTAACTGTTAGCTCTCACATACTCGTGATGCCACACACAGCCACGTCTCTATAGCTAGTCGTCCCGTTTAACTATTAGCCTTTCACATACTCGCACCGTAAATTTATTTTAAAACCTGTTTATTATGTTAGGCATTAATTCCTAATTTCTCAAGTTTTCTCATTTATAGCCCCACACTTTTTATCGACATAAAATCCTCAGACACCCTTAGTCCTATTCCTAAAGGTCCCAAATCCACATGCATTTTATAGCCTATCGTTTAGGAAGAAAACTAACTAATAAACACTACTTAGACTCACTCCTAGGCTCAATAAACCACAGAACAACGTAAAATCAGTTCCACCCGAAAATATCTATATGTAAACCATCACCACTATCTACTCCCATACCTAGAAATAAATAACAACCCAAAGGCCTATTAACTAGTCCCATAACTACAAAGAAAACCAAATAAAGGTGAGATCCCTATCTATTCCATAACCCCGATATCCCCGCTGTGTCGAATGTATTAAAATAAATAAGTGGCATAAGGCTAAATTTCCATTTATCACAATAATTATATCAATTTAATCCACACATCACTACTAAATCGATTAATGTTCGTCTAATCATAATATTAATTAAATAGTACTTTCTCATCAAATTATTTAATTTTTAATGACATGCATGTTATCGAATTTATACAATAAGAATTTATCTCCTACGCAACATCAATAAGGTTAATGTGATTTAACATGATATAAATTAGTTACATGATATTTTTACTTAATAATCTACATGAGAATCTCTTAAAGTCTACATAACCCAAATCTCTAACCTAACATGAAAGGTTTTGAGTCTTCATTCATATTAAAAGTTTTCATAAAATTGTCCCAATTTGTCTTCCACTTTCTGTAATTAATATCTCTGTTTTTGTTTTAATTAATATCAAATTTTCGTAATTAATATTTAGTGTGTACACCATAATTTCGACGCATAATACTAAGGGAAAGTAACATAGGTAACCATTCCTATGATTGTTTGAAGAAATTTGATTGTGTTGATGCGTTCCTTGAAAAAAGACTAGAAAGTTTTGTTCTTGGATTAACTTTAGAAAACTCGTTTTATCTTGACAAATCTTGAGTTAAGAATTGTTTATGATGGGGTTAGGTTTTAGAGGTGGAAGAAGATGAGAAAGTTGAGAAGCTACTCTTCTTAGGGTTTAGAATAATGAGTTTTAATAGTCCTAACCCCAAACTATTAATATATAAAAGATAAGCGAGTTTTGGTTAAAAATAATTCTTTTAAAAGTAGCGAACTGCCATTCTGCCATAAATCGAATCGATTCAGCTATAGGGCCAAATCAATTTGCCCCTGGTTTACTGCCAAGGATGACTCGAAAAATTATATTTTAATAAAATCCCTTTTCCTCCCCCTATTTCAATTCCGATTAAAATCTTACTTTGCAAAAATAAAAACCAACATATTTTATTACTTAAAATAAATAATTCCAAAAATTTTATTTTTTCGAATTCCAAATTAATTTTATTAATGTTCGATTTAAATTTATGGGGTCTAAAATACTTTCCCACTAGCACATGAATTATGTCCTTGAAATTCGGCGAAGCGTAAATGCGCAACATAAAATAAGGCTCACATATGCCTACCCATAAATACCACGATGAGCCGCCCATACACCCAATCATACCCGCGCATACCCTGCAAAAAAAGGTACAATATATCTTAAATATATATATATACACACACATATCTAGGAAAATATATGTCCGCGCTACCCTCCTAGCCACGTCTTTGCTCTTAAGAAGTTTTCTTCGCCTGAGGTTCAAGTAAATATCACCTGCCCACTGTGGTCACCATTGGCGCTCCTTGTGCACCCGGTGTTGCTTGTACAAGAGGACATTGACCTTGCTTCCCCTGTGCACCTTGGCCCCATTGGCCCTGATGTCCCTGTGCGCCTTAGCCTTGATGGCCCTACGACTTTGGACATCTTGAAGATTTGTGCCCAACTCTCCGTAACTAAAACACGTGCCAGTAAAATACCCATATTGCCTATCTAGTGCCCACTCCCCCTGTTGTCCCTATCCCTATACTTGGGGACCTTGCGGGGTACCATTGCTCTGCTACTCTTAACCTGCCATCTGTCTCTTCCACGCCTGGTCATTACGACCCTTGTTTTCCCATCCTTGTCAATTCGACTCACACCTCTTCCCCAACTTCTTTTGGTAATTTACCTTCTCCTGTCATAACAACATTACGATGTCCACCACTTGAGTGTATGTACTGTATGATCGATTACCCAACACCATATGCCTAATAGACCGATATAACCCTTTTATAAAGTACTCCATTTTCTTTACCTCAGTATTGACCTTCTCAGGTACAAACATTGATAAATTCTTAAACTCTTTCTCGTATTCAACCACTGATTTTGAGGCCTGCTCTAAGTCCAAAAATTCACCCTTCTTTGCACTCCTAATCGCATACGGGAAATACTTATTATTAAACTTTATCAGAAAATCACCATAATTCAAGAAATACCTGCCCTCCAATATGATGGCCTTCTCCCACCACTGTAAAGCATCTCAAGTCAACTTAAATGTAGCTAAAATTTGTTTCTACACATCTGTGTAGTCCACCAACTTCAAGTGTCTCACCATGTCTCTCCTCCATTTGTGATCAACCATTGGGTCAAATCCCCTTGCGAAGGTGGGAGGATTTCCTTTGTGGAAGATGGCCCTCACCTTATCCCAACTTGAAGAGGGTGTACCCACTGCAAGGCCTCGAAAGTCACCCACCTCTGTCCCCCTACTTCATTACTGGCCGCCATGGCCTCATGACAACCGCTAACTCCTCGTAATCCAACACAATATATGTCATCCTCTCCTAACATGAGGAACCTTAAACTGAAGCCTCTCTCCTATCTTCATCTCTCCTGGCATTTGGCATCTGAAACGATTGAAACAAAACAACATCATTCTCGGAATAACTAATATTACAAATCATAAAAAAGGAATAAAAGATAAGCAACGTGGAAGCTAAAATAGAATCACAAGCTAGGAGACCTAAGACCATCCTATGATACCATCTGTAACTCCTCGCCCATTCCTGGCGTCCACTGCTACTAAGATTACGTCAGGCATTGCTAAATTAAAAATCATTCTGAGCATGTGACAAATATGAGACACATAAAAAATTTCATCCACAGGAAAATAATCAGATTAATCGAATAAATAATCATCCAAGTAATAATAAAATCCATCACCATGCAAATCCCTATAAAATCCAACTCAAAAAAAAAATAATCCAATAAAGTATCTAATTGAAACCATATACAACTTTTGGAACCGAATGGCCCAAAAAATACCTAATAAAGTCTCATGATGTAAAGCGACAGAATGAAAGTAAACCTATACTAATAATCCAAATATATAAATGAAACTCCAGCTGCACCTCCAATACGATTTCCAATAAATCTTATGCAACTATCCTAGCACTACACCTGAAATATTAGTCAACGCAATGGGTCAAATCCCACCACATGGATACAAGCTACTCCTCTCAAATAGGGCCCTTGAACATAGATAATAGCATTATATGCAATGAACACGATAATATAATTTTTTAAATAAAGGAGATATAATAATCAAAGAGTAAAAATAAATTACTAACTATTCACTTCTAAGTCACCCCTCAGGTTCAAGTCCAATTACTTACATTAAGCAACAACTAATTATGTAATTTAATTCCATTAACCCGATAATTATTCTTGTCCATCATTCATATCCATTAAGGGAATCCCACTTAAGGTCTTATATCATTAGTTACGATACTCCCGCTAAAATTTCTACACCGCACCCTCTCCCCTCACTATGGACAGTCAATCGGGTTCACTGTAAGCTCTGCACAAACTCGTGAGGTTCCATTCATGACACGTCACTATCGCCCGTCAGCCCGTTTAACTGTCAGCCCGCACATACTCATGATGCCACACACACCAATATCGCTATAGCCAATCAGCCCGCACATACTCATGATGCCACACACACCAATATCGCTATAGCCAATCAACCCGTTTAACTGCCAGCCTTGCACATACTTGCACCATAAATTCATTTTAATACTTGTTTATTAACTTAGTCATTAATTCACAATTTTTAAAATTTTCTCATTTATCTAAAATTAGCCCCACACTTTTTATCAACATAAAATCCTCCAACCCTCTTAGTAACATACCTAAAGGTCCCCAATCCACAAATATTTTCTAGCTTATCGATTAGGAGGAAAACTAACTAACAAACACCACTTAGCCTTACTCCTAGGCCCACTAAACCACGAAATAATGTGAAAATCAGCCCCACCCCGAATTATCTATTCGTAAACCGTCACCACTATCTAGTCCCATAACTAGAAAGAAATAACAACCTAAAGTCCTACTAACTAGTCCCATATCTAGAAAGAAAACCATATAAAGGTGAGAGCCCTATCTATTCCATAACCCCGACATCCCCGCGGTGTCGAATGTATTAAAATAAATAAGTGGCATAAGGCCAAATTTCCATTTATCACAATAATTCTATCACTTTAATCCACACATCACTACCAAATAGATTAATGTTCGTGTAATCATAATATTAATTAAACCAAACTTTCTCATCAAATTAATCAATTTTTAATCACATGCATGTTATCGAATTTATACAACAAGAATTTATCTACTACGCAATATCCACAATGCTAATGTCATTTAACATGATAAAGATCAGTTACATGATATTTCTACGTAACAATCTACATGCGAATGTCCGAAAGTCAACAGAACCCAATCTCTAACCTAACATGCAATGTTTTGAGTCATCATTCATATTAAAAGTTTTCATAAAAACATTCCCAATTTGTCTTCCACTTTACCTAATTAATATCTCTAGTTTGTTTTATGAAAACATGTGCACTTAGTGCATTGTCCATAATTACGATGCATAATACTAAGGGAAAGCAATTGAGGTAACCAAGACTGTGATTCTTTGAAGAAATCTGATTGTGTAGATGTGTTCCTTGCAAGAAGATTATAAAGTTTCGTTCTTGGATCAACTTGAGAAAACTTGGTTTATCTTGAGAAATCTCGAGTTAAAGGTAGTTTATAATGGGGCTAGGGTTTGGAGGTGGAAGAAGCTGAGAGAGATGAGAAGCTCCCATTTTTAGGGTTAAGAATAATGAGTTTTTAAAGTCCTAACCCCGAAATATTAATATATAAAAAGAAGAGAGAATTTTGGTTAAAACAAGCTCTTTTAAAAGTACGAACTGTCGTTCCGTCGGAAACTGAATCGATTTAGCTATAGGGACAAATTGATTCACCCCTAGTTTGCTTCCAAGGACACCCCAAAAAATTATGTGTAAATAAAATCCAATTTTCTCCCCCGATTTCAATTCCGATTAAAATCCTACTTTATAAAAAACATAATTAATTACTAAAAATAATTAATTCCAAAAATTTTATTTTTCAAAATTCTGAAATAATTTAATTGAAGTTCGATTTAAATTTACGGGGTGTTACATAGGGTAAGTACAAATGACCAAGTAGAGTCTCGCGAATGCAACTTTGCCCCGGTCAAGGAAATGGAGGCCCAGAAGAGAGTGACCACTTCATACAACATTAACACTCTCGACTCGAGAGATGAGAAAAGATAAAAAAGTGTGAACACATTGAGGAGGTAGTATCCATCGTCTTTAATGAGGACAAGTCTAAAAAATCGTTCAAATCGATTCGTCATTAAAATGTGAGATCAAGGAAGAATTAGTGAAGCTACTGAGAACAAGGAAGAGTACTTTTTCCTGGAGCCATGGAGATATGTTGGGGATTAACCCCGATATTATCTACCATAAGCTCAATATTAATGAAAAAGTTAAGCTCGTAAAATAGAGACACAAGAATTTTGTGAGAAATAGATACAAGGTTATTCATGAAGAGGTGAAAAATGTCTAGATGGATGAGTTCATTCGAGAGTTCCAATATTTGGATTGTCTCCCCAAATTCATCACAGTGACTAAGCTAAATGAAAAAAGGAGGATTTGTGTAAGCTTCACCGACTTAAAAAATGATTTCTCTAAATACAACCTCCCACTACCTCGCATTAATCAGATGGTTGATGCTATGGTCGGTAACAAATTGATGAGTTTTATGGATGCGTATTTTGTTTATAATCAGATCTTTATGCATGAGGTCGATGCCGAGAATACTTTCTTTATCATGGATAAAAAACCTACTGCTACAAGGTAGTGCCATTTGGCTTAAAGAACGCAGGGGAAGCCTATCAGAAGTTGGTTAATAAAATATTTAAAGACCAGAACCAGAAGAATTGAAGTATACATAGATGATATGATAACCAAAAGTATGAAGGACAAGGATCAGGTAGCTGATCTTGAGTGCCCTTTTGACACAATGGATAAATACATGATGTAATTAAATACAGGCAAGTGCATGTTCGCTGTCGGTCTAGAAAGTTTATCGTCTTCATTATGAGTCAAAGAGTGATATAGTCTAATCCTAATAAAATGAAATCATTGGTTGACATGAAGGCACTGAATACCATCAATGATGTTGAGAGGCTAACATGGTGGGTCATCGCCCTTAACCGTTTTGTCTCTCGGGCAACAGATAAGTGTCTTCCATTCTTTAAGATGTTGATAAAACCTTCGTTTGTGAGAAAGACTGTGAGAGTGACTGTCAAGTATTGAAAACCTATATGGGGTCTCCTATGATGTTGTCTCAGCTAGTTCAGGGAGAGATGTTTTTTGTATGTAGCAATGTCAGAATCAACAACAGCTGTGCTTATTTTTCAAGATGATAATGGAGTTCAAAAGCCCGTATACTTTAATAAAAAATACTTGTAGGGGTTCGAGCTAAATTATTTGAAGATGGAAAATGTGGACTACATACTAATTCATGCCTTAACGAAAATAAAAGCATATATTCATACACTTAGGGTGGTGGTGCTCACTGACACTCCTATGAGATATGTCATTCATAAACTTGAGAAATTGGGTAGGTTAATAGCCTGGTCAGTTGACCTAGGTGAGTTTGACAACATCTATCAACTCAGGAATGACGTCAAGGGCAAGCCTCATCAAACTTCATGGCCAAATTCACATGGGCCAAAAATGATAATGATAATTTTATAGAAGCAGAAATGCCATACTAAGAGAGGATGTGGTAAACTCTGTTGGGCCTGACAGAGCAAAGGGTGATACTACTAGAAGAGATTTTTTTTAGAAATGGAGTTTTATCTAAAGGACCTTTCTCAAAAAAATAACTAATCTAGAGTTTATTTGTAGCTGGATTGTCTTGTGAGAATGCCAGTGATGCGAGGTTGATATTATCGGCCCCAAATGGAATAGACATTGAGTATGCCCCGAGAATTAGCTTCATGGCATCGATCAATGAGTCATTGTATGAGGCCCTACTGGAAGGTCTATCTTTTTCCAAAGCACTGAATGTTAGCCAACTGACTGCCCATGGAGATTCATAGTTAGTAGCCAATTAGATATTGGGAACTTATGAAGCTAAAGATAAGAAGGTGGCTAAATATTATGCTAGAGTAAAAAATATTATAGTTAATTTTGAAGAAGTCAACATCAAGAGGTTCCCTAGACTTGATAATAGTCGAGATGATGCTCTGGATACATTAGCGTGCGCTACCAAGACGAAGATTAGACGATTAATCCATGTATAAATCCTGCATAACCTAAGTATCGAAGAAGAAGATGAAATTTTAATGTTATTTTTGAACCTACACTCAGGAGAGTCCAGGATGGATCCGCTGATTAAGTACATCCGAGATGGTGAGTTACCAAAAACCAAAATTGAGAGGACAACCATCATTGGTGATGTGTTATACAATAGAGTATTTTTACTCCTGTTTATTAGATGTCTACACCCCACTGAGACAAAATATGTCCTCTGAGACATTTATGAAGGATCTTTTACAAGTCATATAGGTGGCCGATCTCTGGACAAGAGGATCGTCACTCATGGGTATTTTTGGCCGACACATGCCAAGGACACAACTGAGTATGTGAAGAAATGTGATGAGTGTCAAAGGTTTGCAAGCATCCCTCATCAAACATATTAACATATTTCATCCATCCCAATGCCCTGGCCATTCATAGTGTGGGGGATTGACTCGGTCAGTCCTCTCCCAAAGGTAGTGTACAATTATTTATATCTTGTAGTAGTGATTGATTAATTCTCAAAATGGGTAGAATCTGAGGCTATGGTATCTGTTACAGAAGTCAAAACATTCATGTTTATTTGAAGGAACATCATATACAGATATGGATATCCCACACATTGATATCAGACAATGGTAATTAGTTTAAGAACGAGTCGCTGGAAGACTACTCTAAGATGGTCAGTATAAAATAATATTTATTTGCTTTGAGCCGACCCTATGCCAAAAGACAGGAAAAGGTTTCCCATTGGAAAATACTTGATGGGATTAAGAAGAAATTGTAAGATGACAAGGTCATGTGGACTAAAGATGACAAGGTTTTATAGGATGACTGAGAGGACATCGACAGACGAGATACCATTTATGTTGGAATATATGTCTAAAGTTTTTATCCCTACTAAGATTGGACTTCCCATCCATAGACTTCAGACCTACGACCAAGAGACTAATGTGTAACAGAGAAGATTTGATCTAGATATGGATCTGATTGAATAAAGAAAAGATGATGTGGAGGTCATACAGTTAGCTTATCAGCAAAGAATCGCAAGGTGATATAATAAGAGAATGAAGGCTAGGCCAATAGACGTGGGTGATATGGTTTGAAGAAGGTCTAGAAAAAACCTAACAAACTTCATCCCAATCGGCATGGGCCACACAGAGTGACTAAAGCGGTCATGCCGAGAACTTTTAGTCTAGAAAACTTATAAGGAGAGACCTCTTCCAACCCCTAGAATGCCGACCACTTAAAGTGTATTAGTACAAAAGTGTATCTTCTTAAAGTAGTGTATTTCAATTTCAGTTTCATTTTTAGAATAATGTGATCAATAAAAAAATTCAAATGTGGACTCATATTTATTGTAGTTATTATCATCGAGTGCCACATGGTATGAGTTATATCAAACTAGGGAATATTATTTTTATGGTGAATTAGTTCATAACTCTCTCTTAGCGATACGAAAGTGCATGGGCAGTATTTTCTCCTCTATTCCCCCTTAATAATGTCGAGAAGGGGATCAGTATTATAACATCACTCATGTGTTGAAAAATAGAAATTAAAAATCATTTTATATGGTTGCATAAACATCAAATTATGGTGAATTAAAGATCATAATAACTCTCTCGGTGATACGAAGGTGTGTGAGGAGTCTTGAGGAGTCTTGGATCCTTCATACCCTCCCAATAACATCAAGAGAGGGGGATCAATGTGGTGATAACACTCATGTGGTGAAAAAATTATTAAAAATTATATGGTTGCATGAACATCAACTTATAGTGAATTAAAGATAATAATAACTATCTTTGTGATACGAGATATGAGGAGTCTCGACTCCTTCATACCCTCCCAATAACACTGAAAGGGGGGCTCATGTGGTGACAAACAAAAATTAAAAATTAATTTATAAGTTGCTTGAACACCAGCCTATAGTAAATTAAAATCAGTGTAGTCAAAAACATTATATTTAGAACATCATTCAGTGGTAATAAGATAAGAAGATGCATAAACTACACATGAAAAAATTAACACAAGACTATTTATATCATCAAAAGATAAAAAAATATCTAGTGTTATAGCACTTCCAATAATATGTGATATATGAAATAATATTTTTCAACATATGAGTATGTTAAAAGAGTATAAGGCCATATATGGCTAATCGATAAAAGATAAGTTCATGCTTTTTCCTTCTCAGCCTTAGAGGGGATATCTGTATTGGCAAGATCAATAGGAGATTTTATTCGAACCTCCTGTTCCGTGTTACCACCATCAGCGGCCACAGTGTTGTCTTGGTTAACAACTATGGTCTTGACCATAGATGGCTGGGCAACTACCATATTCGCAATCTCATCGAGAGCAACAACAACTTATAGGTCAAAGAGATCGAAGGTCTTCAAGTCATCTGCTATCTAATTACTGGAGGGCATAGCCAGTAAACTCCTCGGATCCATTGAAGGCTTCAATATCCTTCTTGACGGCTTCTTCAATATTGGCCTTATGATTTATTATAGGATCAACAATCTGGACCTAATGCATAGTCTTATTGGTCTCTAAATCTAATTTATGCTTATCCTTTAACTAATTTATGTCCCTCCTCTAATTCAGCTCGACACCCTTCAAATCTTGCTTGAATGACATGTTGTCCTTAAAGGACTCATTCCTCAATTAAAATACATGAATGTTCTCTTGAACCTATTATCTTAAATAATTAAAGGCTAGGAAATAATTCAAAGAAAATAAAGTAAGGTTAGCAATAAGATGAGGCAACACTTTATAAAAATAAAGAATATTTGGATCTACATGAAAATGTTACCTAAGTGGATTTGTGAAGAGTAAATTCACCAAGCCCAAATAGGTCCACATCGTTGAAAGACCTTTTATCGGACTCAGACATAATGGATCAAACAACATCCTTGACACTGTTATTACAATTAAGTTGAGAGTCAGTTAAGACAGTCTGACGGTCTAGTCGAGAAGTAAGTGCAACATCTCTGGAGATAAGGATAGCCTGGTTAGTGGAGGTTTTGGACGGGATGTCCTTCTCGATCCTTTTAGCTGATGGAGGAGGGACATCCTCAATCAAGTCTTTTCTTTTTTACCACCCACGGCCTGACCTGTCCCCCTAATTATCGTCTTTTACTTCGAGGCCGATTGAGAAGTCTTCTTCGTTATCATCTCGGTAAGCATATTAGGTAGATTTAGGGTAGACATTCTCCTAATTTTTTTAGGAGTATTGGATGGATGAGTACTTGTAAGCAAAGACGATGATTAGTATTGACATTTAAATGAAAAATGATAGTATAGTGGTAAAAATTTCTAACTTACACATCTAGGTGAAGGGGTCAACCTCCTGATCAGTCTCGACCCGATGTTCAGGGGTCGTGAGTTGCCCAAACTCAACTAGGCCTCCCTTCTTTCCACAACACCTTAAATGGTCAATATTTTCCCATCCATCCCTGCTTAAGTTGGGATCAAGTCTTACCGACATTGACCCCTTGACCCATTTTTTAGTACCCTTGGTTCTTTTACACTGCAGGAAACATCGTTGCCAAAATCCTAGGCCCCTAACACAAAGAAGTATCGAGGCTTCCAGTCATGATTTGATGTCTGATTTATGACCAAAAACTTTTTATTTGATTTCCTGGCCATGAGATGAAAGTAGCAGGGTTGAAACTTTATCATTTGCACAACATGCTCTAAAAATGCTAATTGGAGGATCGGTTTGAAAGGATAATCTCCACAATTGAATGAAGCCGAGGATAATTCTATAAGGGTTAGGAGAAAAGTGAGTTGGGGAAAGTCTCATGATATCATGGATAACTTTTACATTAGGATGGATCAGCAATCTAAAGTCGATCCTAAACAATTTTTCATAAACTTCTACTTCGACTTCTCGATTATTAAAGGCTCTCTCATCCTCAGATGGGACTATTATATTAATGGAATACTTAATTCCATTGAGATGTCTCCATATAATAAAATCCTTCTCTGGTATAGTACTGGGAAAGGTCAAAGCATACAAAGTGTCAAGAGTTTTATTTTTATTTTTTTTATCATTGATCTTATCCTCAACATAGTATAATTACACCACCAGGGACCGTTGTGGTGTACTCGACACCAGTTATGGCAGATAATGGATTAACTATTAGAGTTTGCTTAAAATCCACCTCAACACTTGTCTCGTAGTCATACGATACCTCCTGGGTCTAGGATGTCGTTGGTTGTCCTTGAGTGATGGACTTGGAAGTATCATGGTTATCTAGAAGGAAACTTGGGACTTACGTAGCCTCTTCGAATGAGTCAGCCTTCTTAGAATACTTTGAGAATGAGTGAATGTAGCCCTAAGATGAGGCTACAGATTGAGACCCCCTAAAAGAGGTGTCTGATATGGTGTCACTATTGATGTTAATGATGCTAGGATCGACTGAGGATTGGTATGTACGAAGTGGGGGCAAACATACTATAGATCAAGGTGTGGGTTGAAGTAAAAGTTTCGATTCATCTTCTTGGATAATATTCATGAATATCCTCTCCCTCAAATGTGGGTGTTTCTCACCTAACTTGTATAGCTTACTATACATTCAAACAGGAACACATTTGACCTAAGTTGACTAAAAGATCACATGGAAATATTAATAATTTTCAAGAATAGAACAAGTCAAGAACAAATAATAATACCACTAGAGAAGATAATCGCAGGACACAAAAAAAATAAATCGATGACAAAAAAGAAACCTTTCACCTAAATTAATTTCTCTCATCCCTCTATAATCTAAAAACCTCCCCCAGATCGCTGAGTAAACCTTATATCAACCACAAATGGTGGCCAAAAAATGCAAACCTCACAAAAAAATCATTAAAAAAAATGCAAAAGAAAGCAGAATCAAACAAAATAAAGTGGGAAAAATTGTTACCCATGCGCTTGAGAAGATTCTGGGACCAAAAAAAAGAGCCAATCGCTGAAAACATAGAGGTTTAGAGAGAGAGCGGAGGTTTTAACTTTTTTTTGGAAAATAGAAGAGTATGAATTTTCGGAGAAGAAAGAGAAAAGGGTGAATTTTTTGTATTTAAAAATGGTAATGATTACGTGAGATTTTCAAGACCCGCATCATTAGGGCATGAGCCCCCAAGAAGGCATGCTGGCACCACTCTTTAGCAAACATGCCATGCTATCTATTGTTTTATATGTGTATAGTAAAGTATAATCTGAATATTATTAATCCCTCGATGCAAAATGGATGATTCCAAACATCTGCACGACTTGTTCATGTCTCCAAATCAGCCTCTGACACTGGGGACCGAATTAATGTACCCCTTAGACTTACATTGACATTAAAGACAATGGTCTAGGTGGATATTGATATACATAAGTGAGGTTTCGTCCTATTCAAAAATATGCTTGGTTTCATGACCCTTTCCCATTGTCAGTCAGACTCCTCAACATATAGGCCCAATACACAAAGGCCCATGTCAACTAGTCTCGGCCTCTACGACCTCACCCTTAAAATAGTTTCAACCACACATTAAGGCTTACTCTACGATCACAACTGACTCCATGTCTTGACTTTGCCATGTGTCATCCGTATACGGTGTTAATTGGCCAAGACCTCCCTGCAGTTCCTGGATGAGTTCCACAATTTTAGAGTTGTTCTCCTAGAAGACCAGTACCACAACCTCAGTCTAACCGAGATCAACACAACTGAATTCAATACTTCACATGGAACATATGACTCGTGTATCACCAAGCGATGTGGAACAAACCAATATAAAAGATTAATGACCCATGTGAGGTGATATTTTGTCATTATGATGGAAATGTGCACAAGACCACTACCTCTGTCCTATTAGTGCATCTACCTTATGTATGCATTGTGCAGGCTTGGGGGAAGAATTGCTCATCCCCTATACTATAAAAGATAACTTTATCTTCATTACAAGGGATCAAAAAATTCACCATCCTACTGAAACTCTGCTCAATTGTATCCTAGAGAGAGAAATCTTAAGTGTATGTAATAATGACTTTCACTTCCTTATAATAATAAAAATTAATACCACCTTGCATAATGGAGTAGGATAAGGCCTAACCACTTACATGCCTGTGTCTTCTTCTTCTTCTCTCTCTCTCTCTCTCTCTCTCACACACACACACACACACACATCCTTTCACCATTTACATATATTACTATGAATACCTCCGTTAATGATACAACTAGACTTAGAGATGTTCACATCATTAAAATGGTGATTCCTAACATCATCAATAGGCATCCTACTACCAAACCACCTATTTGACAATAGTTATTTCAAGCTATAATTTTGTCTTTTATCAAAGGAACTTGGCCATGTATGCCTTGGCACATTGTGACACTTTTATTTCGGTTCTTAAAACATTATGGTAGGACATTGAGGGGAGGACCCTACCATGGATTTTGGATGCCTTATGAGACTAGTTTATAATGGGACATTAGATTGTTCGATTGACAATTGATAATAAAGTGAACGAGAGTCCACACCGTATTAAAGGAAATATGGAGATAGTTTTTCTTTATATAAGATACTTGGGACATCTAGTAAGATCCTAGGATTTAGAGTTTATCTTGGAATGTTATTTGAGTGTTCATATGCATACATTTATATATATGTTCACACACATGTATGTGCAATTCACTTGGAGCATTTTTTGGACCCTACTGAGTTTTTCGCTCACACTCCCATAGTTTGTATAAGCATGATAGTTTTTTATGCTTAGAAGTTCATTCTTTATGCGAAACTTTCAGATTTGGGATACATAGACGAGAAAACGACTCTTTATTTCATTTTTTTAAAATGGTAGCATTTTTTAAAGTAAAAATTGTAAAGAACCTTTTGAGATTATTGATAATAAAGTATTTATTTATTCGTTTTATGCTTCAAAATATGTTTATTTAGTTGTTAGGCATTGTTAAGTGGTTTTATATTGAATGCATTTTACTTTATTTTAGTAACATGATGTGGAATGTTACAACTGACATTAAATCTTAGGTAAATTGATTACTAAAGGCTTTAGTGTTATTAGTTTATTATGTTTACTTTTTAAAATTCTAATATTACATGTTAGATACTATAATGTTTGTAGTAAGTATATAGTAAATTTGAGGACGAAATTCTACTTATTAGAGGGAAGACTGTAATACCCCTTGTTTTTTTAAATTTATATGTGAGATTAATTCATATCTACTTGGAGGGAGATGATATTAATTTAAAACCGAGGGGATACGAAGTTGAAGTAAATTTTCAAAAATTCAAGTGTTATAGAGGTAGATGAAGAGAGTAAAGGATTTGTACAAATAACCTAATCACTTTCAGGCAGTTTTCGGTGTGGTGTATTTGTCTATCTGATTTACATGCCAAATATATATACTATATAATTGAACTACGAATGCTTAGTTTTGTAAATTTTTATGCTTTTAAGAATATCTTATTAATATTTTTCCAATAGGGCACCAAACTAAAATTTCTTTCAAATTTGTTAAATTCTATTATGAATTGAGGTAGGTGTTCATTTTCCCATGGTTTATTTTATGAGCTACTTGTCTTCACCCTAGTATATATTTATGTTACATTATATGTTTTCTTTATATATATTATATGCTTCCATATATCTATTCTCTCTTGTTGCATATTTGTTATATGCTCATTGTTTTCATGCCAAGTAATATAGGAAAATTGTAATTAAATGAATTTATGTATATGTTGGATTATTGAATTTGGGTACAATAATATTACCTAATTTTTTGAAATTAAATCTATTAGTAAATTTAATAATTTCGCATAATGATTCTACTATTCTTTATTTTATTGGAGGATGCATAGGCATCCCTTAGTCAAACAAGACTCTGGGCGTGGTGTGCTTTTGGACTACGATTTTGTCTCATATCGGAGAAATTAGGTCATGGATCCCTTAGATTCTTAAGCCTCTTTGATTTGGTTTTTTCCATTATGGTAGGACGGTGAGGAGTGTACCCTATTGTGAATTGTGGATGTATTATAAGACTATATTTATAAGGGTACATAGGTTACTTTGGATGATAATTGACAAGAGATAGAACAACAATCCACTCCGAACTAATGGAAGTGTAGAGGGGATATTTTTATTTGGGAGACTTGATGTGAAGTGACATTAGGTGAGATCCTATGATTTGATATTTATCTTAGGATGTTAGTTGAGTGCTTATATGTATACACTCTTATATATGTGCATGCATGATTATGCGTATTTAGCTTGGAGCATTTATAACAGCTTATTGAGTTTTTCGCTCATACCCCAATGGCTAATATATGCATAATTTTTTTTACGAGTACTGATTCATTATTAATGCAATTTTTTTTATTTCGGATAAATGTAAGAGTAGACAACAATGTGTTTTATTCTTTTAAAATCATTGTATCTTTTTAATTTTAACAAATTGTAACGGACTATCTGATATTGATGAGAATAATGAGTTTATTTATTTATTTTATGCTTACGCAAATGTTTATTTAACCATGGGTTATTGTTAAATTATATTGAATTCGGCAAATTTAACTTTATGTTAATAGCGTCCATCTAGATGTTGTTGTGAAGATCTCATGTTGCTTTTCTCAAGTAGGAAAAACCCTAAGGGTGTGTCAACCAATAGGCCTATAGGGAGTGCCAATCGGGAGGTGCTTTGAACCCTCAATTTCTGGTGTATCTTGATATTGTCATAAATTTTAATGAAATTGTTGTATACTCTTTGTTTTGGTTTCGAATTTATTCCAGAATAAAATGAATAAAATGTCCAAATGTATTGTTTAAAGTCTTTTAAGTTGTAAATGTCATATCATTAAAGACAAACACAAATCAATCATACAAACATCTATTGAGCTGAACATATTCAGTCATTCTCACAATCGAAGGTTTATTAAGAATTTGATATATTTCGTAATTTTCTTGAGTTTACTTTTAAGAAGGAAGTTGATGGGAGAAAATCATTTTAAATACGAGGAAATATTTTTTTTATATTTTTCAAAAAAAATTGCAAGAGGTTTTTTTTCCCTCTTGTTTGAACGAGATACCCCTGTGCTAAAGGGCATTCACATGAGAACTTTGATTTCTAAGTTGAAGTCCTCATATGATAGAGGTATTATATGAGAGACCCTCAAGCGAGGTGACCTCCTTGGAAGAAGGCACTCATAGTTCAAACGATAATATGACTTTCAAGTAAAATGTGTTTGGCTTGATAACTTATGCTTCCAAGGATAACTAATAACGTAAATACATATTTTTTAATATATACCCAAGATTTATTAAAACCCTAAAAAGTTTTGTGAGAGTTAGATCTTCTCAATATTCTTATATCTTGTTAATATTAATTCTTTCAAGGTAAACTTTCAATTTACAATCATCTCTAGTCTTTAGCATCGGCATAATATATTTGCACAAGGTATCATGTGGGCGATAAGAACATATCATACATGAGGATTGATAGTTGTCAACAAATACCAATAGGTACTTAGGTTTTAGGATTTTGCAATTTGATTCCAGGTGTGGAGAAGTTGATTACTAATACAAGTAAAGGCCTCAAACTAGAACGCACGGGAGAGACTTTGTGGAATGTATCATTTTCTTATTTATATGCCATGTATATTCTCAAAAGACCATAATTTCAAATTACTAGTGGACTTATTAGGTTAGAATGATAGTGGTTTTTCTACATGATGGTTTTCACTCTAAAATCCTTGTGCAATGTGTGATTACTTTTACTGCTTCTGCACATATTTTATGGATCACATGCAAGGAAAATTGAATTAATTAATTCTATGTAATATTAGACCAAATTCCCTGAACTATCTCGGGTTTAAGGTTCACACCCTTAATTTAATTTACCCGACAAACTCACACCCGAAACTATTAACATATTACAAATACACCCATAAACCGTTTTCTCACTTGTTTGGTGAAAATTTACTTAAAATCACTCAAATAGAATAAACCCCCCCAAAAATTCTCTCTATCTCCCCCCCCCCCCCCCCCCCCCCCGCCGCTCTTTCGTTCTCCTAACCCACGTGAATGAACCCAATAATTCAATAACAAAAACCATTTTAAAACCCCACCCCGCTTGGCCCCCACCCCATCCACCATCACCCTTTGTCCCCTCCCTTCCACCACCATAACACCTATACAACCTCCCCCTCCATGCACTGAAACATCTCCACACCACTGTCCTCTCAATCAAAATTTAGATCTCTATTTTTATATGCAGATAAGGACATGGTTATTAAACATTTCAAATTATTGAAACATAAATCCAATAGCAAAAGTAAGATTTTGGAGCAAAACAGTATGGCACGTAATCTTCCAAATGATTTTCACCCCAATTTAAATTGTTTAACTTGGTATTTCTAAGTAAACTCGTGGGTATTTCACCTGAGAGTTAGTTATTGCACAAGTTTGGTGTTTATAGAACTGAAATTTTGTGCTAGTTATTTAATAGATCTACATCTACGAGATGGTAAATTTTAAGTAGCGTGATTGAGATTGGACCAACTATATGGTTTCTGTTGAGTAAAGATTGGCTCATTATCGTGAGTTTCCTTAGATTTTCTAGGTCTGTATCGGTGAGTTACTTAGTCTACCTATGTCTAATGGGATTTTATCGTAGATTTTATTTCCTATGAGGTCGAGAATTAGGACGAATTATAAACTTTCGTAAATTATTTAAAGATTAGTGGAAATATGATGAATCGTTTCAAGTAAAATAATTAATCAATAATAAGCATAAGTAGTTAAGAAATAGGGTTTATAGAAAATTTGAAACCTGAAGTTTTAAATGTGCTTTGGCCATTGCCCACATCCACGCTCGAGATGGTACTCGAGAAACTAGGATATCTCCGGTTCCCTTAAGAATAAAACCAAAATCCTTGCACGAAATTATAACACCGTTCAAATCATAACCAATAAAGTAACTATATTGTCCTTTTCGAATAAGTACACATAAGAACCAAAAATGGCTATGAGAATACAATGAAGTTCATCGTAAGAAACAACAACAACAAGATTTTTAACCAAGGCATAAAGAAAAATTGGTTGACTAAAACAAGTATGAAATGGATATATATTCTCTTTCATGAAATGTAACAATCAAGTAAAGACAAGTATATTGCTCATTTGGGTATTAGATTAATTTTTTAGCACACAAGGGTATTGGGTTTGTCTTTTTTAACTAAAGAAGTCTTCATAAATGATCTTGAATCACAAAGGTGTTTTAGGTGGAACTTATCTTCAATGGAATTTTGGGTTTAAAACTCTTACATGGGAATGGGTTTGGATTTGGTTTCTCTATCTAGAAACTTAAGGGAATTGAAACAAGCTTGGAAATGGAACTTTGATGAATGAGGATGTTGTAGGAATCAGTCCCACTTTGCTGTTATAGTTAACTAAAACTCAAGGTTTAGTCAACTATAAGCATGTGATGAGCAACCTACAACTCCCTATTTGGTTGTTCACGTTGTTAGATCATTTTTCAATATTTTAGGAAGGTTTAGGTGTGTTGGATTGATCACATACATGATTATATAGGTTCCTTTAAATTTTTACAAACATTCCTAAGTTTTTAAAAGGTCTAGGAAGGTTTTATAGGGATTGATAATTTGTCTAGTTTGCATTAAATAAGTGATCTAACTTTTATATAATGATGTGGAGGTTTGCTTGTATATTATTGGTTGCGATAGGCTTGTCTTGATGCTTAATTGATGAACTAGGTTAATCTTTGACATAGGTTGGGTATCATCTTTGAGGTTGAACTTTCGATGCTTGGGAACGTATATGGTCTTACTAGGGATTATTTCATTACTTGGATGATTATAATGATAAAGTATTTGTTTTTTTTTTTGTTCATAATGAATTATTGAGTATATGGTGGAGATGCTAGTTATTGGTTTGTACCTCCATTATAATGCTTGGGTATTTTATGTCATGGTTGCATGAATAATTAAATTCTTGTAATATATCTCATCATGTATTGATTTTTTTTTTATCTTAAGTACATTATAGAGAATATAGTGGAGTACGATCATATATCATTTGTAACAAAATCAATTTTTTGTTGAAATGCTTTTTATTTCACAATGTCCCTTTTTTTGGCGACAATTCAATTGACATGGTTTGAGAAATATTTGAAAATCTCACCCTTTATTTGATATTTGGTTAGAAAAAAATACTTTTCTTCCCCTTTGTTATAACTTCTCTTTTCTTATATTTCTCCTCTGGTTATTAACGAAAATGGTAGGGTTTCTAAAAAGTATATATTTGTTCTTATGACGTGTAAAATCTAGGATGGAATTGTTGTAATGTTTTGAGATGTAGTTATGTCGCATCTCCCCGTTTGATGACATTCTTCATACGGATTGCAATCGAGAGTTAAGATAGAAATACTAATCTTTGTAAGATGTGGGTTCTTTGAATACAGTTAGTATCAAGCGATGCGTAACCCCTTATAAAGACCAGGATTAATGCTCAAGAAAGTATTTGATAATGACAATAAATGAGGGTAAGAGTGACAATAACATTCAACTCTCAAGATATTATTAAATGATATCTTTACACCATAAATGCACTGTCAAATTAATAAAAAAAAATGGGACGAATGAGTAACCCGGTTGGAGGAAGAAAGACCAAGCACTCTTGTCAAAATAAAGGCAAGGTAGGAACCTTAAGTTCAGTTAATTCTCAATAATGATGATATTAATGGGTGTGGAACGAATGTTTGCACATTCAATGTTCTCAAATAAGCTCTCATGTATGAGGGAAATACAACAATAATTATCCATCAAGATTGTTGTCTGTGTAAACTGTTTGGTTGGCCTATTTATATAGAGGCAAGGTTACTCGAGTAACCTTGCTCGTATTAAATGTGATTTATCGACATTAAATGCTGAAGTAGCATAGTATTAATGAGGAATATACTGCATTAAATGCATGGGATATTATATTTTGGCGGGAAACTGCCCAACCAGTTAGAAGCATGGTGACATTAATGAGGATGTGCCATTGAAGCTCAAAGGCTTACCTTAGAACGACTATGAAATTAGATCTTTCAAGACTAGGCCTGCCATCCTAAGGACAAACTCACTTGAGTACGGTAACTTCGAGTTCCTAAATACCAGAGGTTATGACATCATAAAAAAGGTGAACAGTGACCTCACCAGATATGTGGTCACATCAACCGAATTGATGGTATATGGTTTTAAGGTTGCTCAGGTGGAAGGTAGCTCTAGTATTAGATATGTTATTTATTAGCTTGGAGATATCTCTAGACAAAAGATATAATATTGGGGTTCCTTGAGGAGGTTCCTCCGAATAGGTTTAAGTCGTGGTAGCTCAACTGGAAGTTGCTCGACAAACCATTTGAACCGATTGAAGTTTTTCCTAAGTGTGACAAGAGGGTTGGCTATTGATTTCCCATTATTTACTTGCTAACAATCCTCCAAACCATGTCCCTGCTAGGTTCCCAAGAGGGGGTCGTTCGATAGAGCATGTGAGCTCTCCCATGCCCTATCAGACATGGTTCCTTGAGGGTACCGAATAACCTCGCCCATATTACAAAGTAAACTTGTACAATAAATAAAGCTTAAGATCAAATACTTTTTTCTTCTTATTACAAAATAATTTTACTCAAATAACTTTAGTCTTCGAGAAGAGTTCTCCGAGGAATGTTTTTGTACGGTCTTTATGGGAAGTACTTCGAGAGGTCTTTTTCCTCCTTATTTAGTTACTAAATATATAACCAACTTATTTAATCAACCTTTGGTGAGGACTCCCCCTACATTTTCCCCTTCATTGAGATATTTATTTATTAGATAAAGAAATATCTATACGAAATAGCTCGTTGATTTTCAAACCTTTCTGCAAAGAGAGGCAATATCCATAGGCAAATAATCATATCAAGATAAATATCATGTTATTCATTAAAGAGAAGTGTGTACGAGGAGATTATTTAGTCTTTCTTTTGAACTACTTCGTATTTTAAATGCATTATGATATTTCTGACAACACCATTTCTTGATGGGACGTTATGATTGTGTGTGGCAGTTCCCTTCGACAGAGTGAAGAGGTTTTTTCAAATTTCTACTTCATCTCCCCCAAGTTGAAGAAAATCTGGGCATGCCTTATTATTAATGAGGTTGTCGCTTTCTCTTCTTCACTTTACACGTGGAGACTTTGTGGGGTTAGCGCATTTTCCTCACTCAAAGGGTATACGTGCGTCACTTCTTGAAGCATCATCATTTTGATTTTTGCATTCATGACCCCATGCATGTCTGCAGGCTACGAGGGGTAACTCGATCGTCACCACGTTTCCTAAGGTATTATAATTTTACCACCTGTTGGGTTCTGTGCTGCCCCTATAAAAAGGAATACTTGGCATTTTCAAACCTTCACCAATGGGTTCACTTCTAATCGTCTACTTTGAGAGAGAGATTTCAGTATTTGCCTTCTGTCTTTGTCTCAAACCCTAGCCTTTTAATTTTCTTCCCTTTCTCTCTTCTCTTCATCTATGGCACCTGTAGTGAAGAGAATTCCTTCTGCAGGGGGCACTTCCCCCGTACCCAAGCCTGCCAAAACCAGTGGGCACAGTTTCATCATGCGTTATATTTCGATGAGTTCGATCATTTCTGGACACTAGCTGAGCATTTCCTAGGTGACCTTGTGCCGGTGGAGCTGGCGAATCTATTGATGGATGAGAGCGACATTACCAAATATTTTACCTACATTCCCACTGCCACCTTAACTCTCTTTAGAATTGAGCGGGGTAATTATCCTATTTCAAATGTGTAGTTTAAGTCCACCTCAGGTACCTGTGAAGGTCTAGGTTTCTGGATCGACAATATCCATGCCAATTATCCTGTGTAGTTGTCCCTAGTTAGCTTGTCTTCTACTACTTGGTTAGGTGATCTTACCCTTCTAAAGAACAACAATAACCTTCAGTTACTCGTGTGTCAATGGATCTATCGATCCCACATGTTTGTTTCTTCTTGGGGTGAATTTACCATCACTCTCGAGGATGTCTGCGAGCGTCTAGGTTTGGAAGCAGCTGGTTTTGATACCTTCTTCAAGGAGGCCATCTCGAGCATAGAGAAGTCCATTCAGGTAGAACTGGAGGTAGTAGTGAAAGACTGCATGGTGACCTATAACAAATTGCACTTATTCGGAGGTGATCCGATATTTCTACTTCATTGACGACAAAGCTGTGATCAAGGCCCGTGAGGCGACCAAAGAGAATCCAAAGGGGAAGCCAGTGTTTGAGTATCCCCAGGTTAGTAAAGGATTTGATTTCAATATTGAGCTTGCAGGCTATAATTGGGTCATCATGTCAGAGATATTTCTTCCCTGTAAACCACCTTTTTGTGGACGAGGAACGTCCTATTAACCCCATTGAGGAATTGTTAGCCAAGAATTTTCGTACGAAAAATGTTGCTCTGTTATTAATTCCCTCTTGTATACCTTTATATATCGAGTGGCCCTCCTTTTACTCCACCTACTGCCCAAATCCCATGGTTATGCAGTTTGGTTATGATCAAGGTAACCCTATGCTGATCCACTTCACCCCCGAGAAGCCTACCAAGTTTTCTTTCATATGTAATAATTTTTTTACCTCTACCGTCATTAACCTTTGTTCGAAATATGATGCCAACCCTGTTATCCCAAGTAAGAGATCTCGAGGGGGGAGGTCTGCTATGTATTTGATGGTATTTTGTCCAAAGCAGTTGGCTAGCTTCCAAAGTAATCTCCTTCAAGAACCCTAATACCCTGATATTGAAAGGTTAACTACACTACCTCTAGTTCTCTATTCTCTTGCAGTACCACTAACAGTTCCATCCATTTTATTCTACCTCCATTGGCCCATGTGGAGCAAGCTATAGTAAAAAAATAAAAAGGCAGCTTAGTCATCAATTCTGATCAAAGTAGTTGTTATTGGCACTAGTCCCTCAAGACCAGTCGAAGGGGGTAACAATCCTCATACTTCTTTAAATAGGGAATTTATGAGAGATATAAGGAAGGATCCCAAGAAGAAGCTCAAGGTTACCAAAGAAGTCTTGCCAAACTTGACTCCTGATTCTAAGGTTGCTCAACAAGTTAGCCAGATATTTGATCTGCTTAGACAGACTTGGGAGAATTTTTCTGAAGAGAATACGACTTTCATGTCATCCTAGATGGCCCCTAGAGGGTTTTTTTATGCTCTCATAGTTTCCAAAGTTAGCAAGAATAAGAATTTGACTAGTCATATTAAAATTGTTTTGGAAGAGATGGGTGAGACAAGTGATGAGGAGCATTCTGAGGAAGAGGTAGCTATTGATGAAGAAGTGTCAAGTGATGATGATGAAGAGGGCGAGGAAGATGAAGAAGATAAGTAATAGGAGGTGGAAGATAATTCTCCCTTTGTTCGAAGGCATAAATTACAAAGGATCGTTTCTTCCTCCAAGCATGTTTCGCCTCTGCTTGACTATGAAGTTTTGGAAGATGTTCTTGAGGAAGAGGTATGTCTTCTATTTTACCTTCTTTGCTTCTAACATTTTTTTTAATAATATTGACTCCTATTGTCCATCTTCAAGTTGATGTTCGAGGTGACTTTCATGATGATGTTGATGTTAGTGGTCACCCTAAAGGTTCATTGGTGGAAGAAATTGGAGTTTTATTTGTCTCGAAAGAAGCTTTTCCAAAGGAGATAGCTTACCCTATAACCATGCAGGTAATTACAAATTTCCCCCTAAGGGTAGATATGTCTCTTTGTTGTGTTTAGCCCAATAGTGGCTATTCGTCTGCCTTATTATATAACAAGGTTGGCCTCGAGGAAGTTATTCATGATGAAGGTTTTATTGAGTCTGTCATTAGAAAGTCCCCCGTTATTTTATACCATAGGTTATGGTAAACGTGTTCCTCTTCTTTCTAAACTCCTTATGCCATACTCTTATTGTTATAATCTTATTCTCTATTATTCTTCACAGGTTTTACTCCCCAAAAAAATTGACTCGTTTTCCCCTCCTCTATAGAATGACCAGTTCTTGGTTACTCTCTTTGGGCATTCAATCCTCAACCCAGATGGAGAAGAGATTGTTTCTACTAGTCAATTAGGAGATGGGAAACAAGAAGTTACTGAAGTTGGAGGTGCTTTGGTTGTTCCCTTAGAGAATAATCCCATGGTAGCTTTAGGAGGTTTTCATGAGGAGGAACATTTGGTTCAAATGGCCACCCAGTAATTTGCTGATGATCAGAAGCTAGAGGTATGCTCTTCTTTTATGTAACTCCTGCATTTAAATATTATTAGAATTGCCTAGTAAATAGGACTTTGAATCTTCCATGAGCGAGGGACAGCGCCTAGTAATATAGGACTTTAGATCTCCCATAATCAAGGGTCAGGCGTGCCAAATTATATTGGACTTTAAATATCCCATAAATGAGGGTCGGGCGGGCCAAGTCATATTGGTCTTTAAATATCCCATAACCGAGGGTCGGACGGGCCAAGTCATATTGGTCTTTAAATCTCCCATAATCTAGGGTCAGGTGGGCCAAGTCATATTGGTCTTTAAATCTCCCCTAATCGAGGGTCTGATAGGCCAAGTCATATTGGGCTTTAAATATCCCATTATAGAGGGTTAGACGAGACAAGTCATATTGGACTTTAAATCTCCTATAACCGAGTCTTGGACATGCCAAGTTATATTGGACTTTAAATCTTCCATAACCAAGGGTCAACTGGGCCAAGTTATATTGGACTTTAATTTTTCTTGCAATCTAGTTTGTATATTTTTCCGACGTAATAATTTCTTGCATTTTAGTTTGAGGTTGAGGTTGAGCAGTCGGCTGGGCGCGATCCAAAAGTTGAAGGTGTTGCGCATGATATTGCACAAACAAGGATAAGGGTTGGTTTGGAAGCATTGGGTGAACCCCCTAGTTTGCAAGTACACGCAGTGGCTTCAGTTATTAGTGAGGTGCCTGAAGTAGTTTCTTCCAGGTTCTAAGAAAGTGATAGCGCTTTGCATACTCGATGCCCTTTTGTTGGCGATAGTGTTTTCAGTGTGCACCCTCCTAAGGCATCCCTCGAAGTGGTTATGATACATACTTTGCTCGATGTCTCGCATATCTTGACTACTGGCCCTCGTGTATTGATTGAGAAACTCTTAGACCAATTTCCTTTAACTTTTACTCATCGCAGTGTTCAACCCATACCCATGATGATGGCTTGTAGATTGCTTGGACTAGCCCCTTGAAATCCTCAACACTCCTATGGAGTTTTTGAGTTCTGATACGATCAAGGTTTTATTGGATAAACTCGATCTTCTTATCAACGATGGGTTTTTGTTGTCTTTATTGGTGAAGCTGCTACGTGACTTCAAGAAGGCCAACTTGCCTGCTTTTTGCCCAACTGCAGATTTCTCATCATTTGTAGGTGGCAATCTCGGCAGAACTGGTAAGCTTTGAGGTGGAGTTGGTTATGAGATATTTACACCATAACATTCAGTACTCAAGGTAGTATTAAATGAGATATTTACACCATAAATGCACTGCCAATATAATATATAAATGGGACTAATGAGTAACTCGGTCGGAAGGATAAAGAGCAAGCACTCTTTTCACATTAAAGGCAAGGCAAAAACCTCAAATTCAGTTAATGCTCAATAATAAGGATATTAATGGGTGTGAAAAAAATGTTTGAACAATCAATATTCTCACAAAAGCTTTAGTGTATGAGGGAAATCCAATAACAATTCTAGATCAAGTTTGTCATTCATGTAAACTATTTGGTTGGTTTGTTTATATGGAAGAAAGGTTACTCGAGTGACCTTGCTGGCATTAAATGTGATTGATCGGCATTAAATGCAAAAGTACCGTAGTATTAATGTTGAAGATACTTCATTAAAGGCATGGGATATTGTATTTTTGCAGAAAATTGCCCAACCAGTTAGAATTACGGTGTCATTAATGAAGATGTGTTGTGGCAACTCAAAGTCTTACCTCAGAACAACTATGAAATCAGATTTTTCAAGACGAGGGTTGCCATCCTAAGGATAAACTCACTTAAGTGCGATGACTTCGAGTTCCTAAATGTTGGACATTATAACATAATAATGAAGGTGAATAGTTACTCCATTAGATGCGTGGTCACATTAACCAAATAGATGGTGTATAGTTTTAAGGCTGCTCGGCCCGAAGGTAGCTCGGGCATTAGGTATTGTGTTTGTTGTCCAAGAGATATTTTTAGGAAAATGATATAATATTAGGGTACCTTGAGATGGTTCCTCCGAATACGTTGAAGTCATGGTAGCTCGGTTGGAAGTAACTCGAGCAACCATATGAACTGAGTAAAGTTTTGCCCAAGTGTTCTAATAGGGTTGGCTATTACTTTCCCAAGGTTGCCTTTCTCCCAATCCTCCACACCAAGTCACTGTAAGGTTACCAAGAGGAGCTAGTTCAATAGAGCATTTTATCTCTCCCATGCTCTGCTAGGCATGGTCCCTTGAGGGTACTGAACAACCTCGCCCATATTATAAATTAAACTTGCTCAATAAATAAAGCACATCATCAAATACATTCTTCTTCTTATTATAAATTAATGTTGCTGGAATAAATTTGATCTTCGAGAGGAGTTCTTCCAGTAATGTCTGTGGAAGATTTTCGTGGGAAGTACTTCGAGATGTCTTTGTCTTCCTTCTTTAGTTTCTAAGTATATGATTAACTCAACTAATCAACCTTTGGTGAGGACTCCCCCTACATTTTCTCCTTCGTAGATATATTTGTTTATTGGATGAAGAAATATCTATACAAAACACCTGGTTGATCTTCAAACCATTCTACAAAGAGAGGTAATAGCCGTAGGCAAATAATCATATCAGAATAAATGTTAAGTTATTCATTAAAGAGAAGTGTGTGCGAGGATATTATCTACTCTTTCTTTCGAACTACTTCGTCTTTTAAATGCCTCATGATATTTATGATAATGTCATTTCTTAACAAGACATTATGATTACGTGTACAAGTTTCCTTGGTGGAGTGAAAAGGGTTTTTCAAATTTCCCCAATGCGCGTCATCTCCCCTAAATCGAAGAAACTCTAGGCATGCCTCATTATTACTCTAGTCGTATCGTATTTAATGAGGTTATCGCTTGCTCTTCTGCACTTTACACATGGCGGCTTTGGGATTATAGCATTTTCCTCACGCGAAGGGTATTTGTGCGTCACTTCTTGAAGCATCATCATTGTGGATTTTTAATTCATTCCCCTACTCACGCATGTAGGATACACAAGGAAACTCGTTTGTCACCACATTTCCTAAGGTACTATTATTTTGCCACCTGTTGGGTGCTGTGCTACCCCTATAAAAAGGCATACTTGGCATTTTTAAACATGCACTCTTGGGTTCATTTGAAATCGTCTTCTTTGAGAGAGATATTTCAGTGTTTGCCTTCTGTCTTCGTTCCATTCCCTAGCTGTTCAATTTTCTTCCCTTTCTCCCTTTTCTTCATCAATGGCACCCGTAGTGAAGAGAACTCCTTCTTCAAGTGGTGTTTCCCCGTGACAAGCACCCAAAAGTTTTTAAATAAAACCCCAAATAGATAGTTTTTAATTTCTAATTCTCGATAAAATCGGACTTTTGATAGTATTTGTTTGTTTTTTAGCTCAATAAGTGTTTGCGGAGTTTAAAGTGCTAACTCGGGGCAAATGCGCGACAAAAGTGTCTTAATTCTGTCACCTGAACCTTGTCCCATAACCTTAACCAAGCCTAACCGGTCCTAAACCTAGCACAAACGTTCACTCGAGCCTTGTGTGTGTTTAGTTTGTACTTTTTAGACTTTTCATGATTTTTATTTTGTGTCGTTTTATTTTAGATTTACTTACATTTTTTTAGGATTTATTTTGTATTTTTCTATTTCTTTTTAATTAGTGTATGTTTATTTTGTTTTTAGTAGTTTTTATCTTATTTTATTAAGATTGGTTTTTAAGAGTTTTTTTTATTTTTATTATATTTTACTTTTTTTAGGTCTTTAGTTTTATATTTTTATTATATTTTTAGTGTTTATTTCTTTTATTTTATTGTTTGAGTTTTATTTTATAAATTAGGATTTTATTTTTAGTTGATTTTATTTTTTAGTTTGTGTGTTTTTTTTTTATTTAGTTTTAGTTTAATTTTTATGGTGCAACTAACACACACTTATCTTACATCACACGCTCACCCTCACCCACACACTAACAAATCTACACCCTTACACACTCACACCCACCTATCCGACACTCACATAAACCAAATTTAAACCTCCACTCACACCATAACCACCATACACCTTACCACACACAACACCACCCACTTAATCTTCAACCTCCCACCAAACACATCTTCTCTCTCCTCCAGTAAACAAACACCCACCTCTCTCTCTCCTCTCACATATCACCACCTTTACCCATCAACCAAACAACGCATCTCCATTATCATCAACCACCCATACCTTCAACCAGAAATCCCAATCAACTCGCGAACCACCATTAACCCGAACCTCCATACCAGGTGACACCAACCCCATTTCCCTAACCCGCAACCAACCAAAAACTGAACAATGCCGACAGACGACATCACCTAACCGAACTCGAATCCGGAGCTAACCATACCTTCAACCCACCTTCCCTACAACATCTTGAAAAACTCGAAGGAATGCAGTGTGTGATATCGATTTCATATTATTCGCAAGTTTCCAATTAAACCTTATTTAATTAGAGTCTATTTTTAAACAAACTTAAATCAGTCCCAAACTATTCAACTACGTGCGTGCAAGAGTCAATCCATAAATAAATAAAGCATGCGACACAAGTTTAAGGAAAAATCACCGAAGGGAAAAACCTTTTTATTTCTAGAACTCCGACAAGTTTACAAGACCATTGACTTATATACAATCTTGGTTTCGCCCATAAGAGTAACGCACGGTATCTTCGACAAACCTCCAAAGGAACCGCTAGAAACAAAACAACAATGGTTCACACTCAACTATACCACAAGGACCACAATCCTAGACACGCAGTCTTCTCGGTGTAGGTTATTCTCCCCACAAGAGTAAACAACAACAAAGGTGTGTTCTTGAAACACCAAAACATTTCATTAAATCAAATGGGAGTTTTGTGAATTGAAAACAAAAAGGGATTAAACCCTAAAAAGGAAGAAGCCAAAAGAATTCTGCTTTCCTAGTTTTTATGTTCTGTAAAACAGTGGGACTTCATAAACAAAACGAAACCATAGAATGAGTTTTTATAGAAAAACACGCCACCTCGAAAATCGAGCTTGTTCGAAGGAGATAAGGGTCTCGCGCGAACGACTTACAGATGTCGTTCAAACAATATCTCGCGACATCCCTATGTCGCTCGAACGAGATGGCTATCTTGCTTGAACGACCTGGGCGTCAAAATCGAGGTACGCTCCAACACTTAGAAAAAATACTCATTCTCAAATTTTGACGAGAAAGTCCGCTCCAACACTTAAAAAATATTTTATAAAAATATCCCAAAAGCTCTAAGTGGAAAGTTCAGGTATTTAAAACATAACCTTACCAAAGTAAACTTCGCAGAGTCTTTCTGATGAAGAACTTGATTTCTTAGGATCCGTCTTGATGTAGATGGTTCTTGAATGCTCTTCAACGGTGTCACGGTATATGACATAATACATTGATAACGGACTTATAAAAATATGTCCTTGCATAAGTCGATTCCAGCCTCACCTCTAATCTCCGAGCAACCAACGGATAGACCCGAGCTCGATAGCTTCAACCCACGACCCTCTCTTCAAACCATACTCGATTCAAAGCCTTTAAACCCATTTCCCCTCTTCTCCAAGCCACGATATATCATCTTCCAAAAGACCCAAAATGAAATAAAAACCAAGTCAAAAAATTAAACCCACATGCCATATAAGCCTTTTTAACCCTTTTATCACCAATTCCTATTTTACCCCCAACTACATTTTTGTCCACTTTTCCAAATAAAATCCCAACTACCCTTATGTGCACACAAATAATATTTTATTACCTCACACCTTTTCCATGCTCATGTTCTCTCATCCTCACTCAATTTTACCAATACCCAATTTACCCCTTCTCCATATCCACCCTCTAAATACAAGACTTTGTGCCATTGAACAAGGATCTCAATTTTAGTTTTTAAAACTCTTGTGTGATAAATTTATCTACACCCCTCTATAGAGAGTATTTGCATTTTTAGCAAATATTTCAATATAGAGGTGTGTAGTGAAATTTATCTCTAGAATGCATTCCACCCCACCCATTTATAATGACTTTTTTGCATTTTTAGCAATTATTTCAAAATAGATTGATGTAGTTGAATTCATCCCTTATGGGAGGTAAATTCTAATCCATTCCTTTGTGTTGAGATTTCTCATTTTTAGCAGTTATCTCAATATAAAGTAATGATCTATAATTTATTTCTTTGGATGAGTTATAATGTTCAATTTTATAATGTTAGTATTCACATTTTCAGCAAATCTATTTTATTATTTAATTGTCCATTATGAATTCATCCATTATCCTTTTTATTTTATTTTCATTTTGTAGCTTTTATTTTAGATTCAATAAATACATTAGTGAGGGATTGTGATTGAGAGATTTTTGATATGATTGAAGATTCCATTCCAATTAAAGGCTTAAATGGGTTTGATCTATTCATCTCTTATTACTTTTATTTTAATCATGACATGCTTTCATTTTTTTATCTTTTATTTTTGGATGATGATTATTGAGGGCTAATCTCTCATTCATGGGATGTATTTTTAAGCCATCATGAGTCCAATTTAGTTAGTTTACTTTTTAGCACAATTTTGTTTACCTCATTTTTTTGTTAGCTTTCACATCTTAGTTAGTACTTTAAAAATTAATATATAGTTAGTTAATTAATAATCCCTTGAAAATTCCATAAAAAATATAATAAAATGCAAATGAATTTACACTTTTTTCTTCTCATATTTTGTATTTCATCCTTAGAGTTGGATTGATACTTCCTTACTTACCCTCTACACTAGTTTTGCTATATTTTTGTAGGTCCAAGGGAATTTTGATGGAAAAGAAGTTGCAAAAGTGACAAAAATACACTAGAAAAGAAGAAATTTTTTTACTCTATCACCCCACACCCAAGCACACCAAAACGAGTGGGTGAACTACTGTCGTGCGCCATATTTTGGTGAGTCCGATAATTTTTGGACACTAGCTGAGCATTTCCTAGGTGACCTTGTGCCAGTGGAGATGGCGAATATACTGATGGATGAGAGCGATAGTGCCAAAGATTTTGCCTACATCCCCGCCGCCACTGTAACTCATTTCGGTATTGAGCGAGGTGATTATGCTTTTTCAAAGGTGGAGTTTGAGTCCACCTCAGGTACCTGTGAAGGTTTAGGTCCCTCGACTGACTATATCCATAGCAAGTGTCTTGTGAAATTGGCCCAAGTTGTCTTGTCTTCTACCAGCTGGTCGGGTCATCTTACCCTTGCAAATAATAACAATACCCTTCAGTTGCTCGTGTCTCGATGGTGCCCTCAGTCCCACACATTTGTTGCTCATTGGAGTGAATTTACCATCACTCTCAAGGACGTTTGTGCGCTTCTAGGTTTGGAAGCAGCTGGTTTTGATACCTTCTCCGAGGAGGCCATCTCGAGTGCTGAGAAGGCAATTTGGGCAAAACTGGAGGCAGTAGTGAAAGAATGCATGGTGACCTATAACAAGGAAATTATTCGGAAGGTATCGATATTTTTACTTCATTGAGTATAAGGTTGTGATCAAGGCCTACGAGGGGGCCTAAGAAAATCCAAAGGGGAAGTAGGTGTTTTAGTATCCCTCGGTTGGTAAAGGATTTGGTTCGAAGATTGAGCTTGCGGGCTATATTTGGGTCGTCTTGTCAAAGATATTTCTTCTCGGTAAGCCACATGACTACCCCAGGAAGGATCTAATCAACATAGATATTCTCATGACCAGGGGCGTTAAGCTCCCTCTAGCTGCAATCACTCTTGGTTCACTTCACACATGGTTGTATCGTGTCCAATCTGATTCGTCCCGAAGTATCGGTAGGTTTGAGGTCTCAAACTATGCAAATCATGTGCTGCTGACAGCCTTTCTCTACACCCATTTCCCAAAGTATGCCCCAACGGGTAATTTCCGCAGCTCTCATCCTATCATGGTCCCTCTAATTTGTTGCTAGAACCATAAAAGTTCCAAAAGGCCCTTTGTATCTTCAGTCGATAAAGTTGAGAATTTTTTCCCTCGCCCCTTTGTATATTTAGAAGAAGTTTTAAATATCTCTCAAACAGATGTAAAATATTTTAAAATTTTAGAGAGAAGAGTGTGAAGAAATTTTGACAGATTTTTGTTTGGGTTTAGATAAATTACTCATCATACAAAATAAAACCCTAAGACCTCTAGAGACGGATGAATGCCACATGTTGAATGGTAATTTCCCAACAAAAGAGGGAAATTAAGTAACTAACCAGGGGAATCAAAGGGAAAGGATGGCATTGCACAAAATGGGGGTCCGTGAGGGTATATGCTTAAAAGGCCACAACACTACTGTAGAGGACAATGATGTAAAACAACACCAGATAGCCAACAATCGAGCAATCAAACCCCAAAGATCATGAGTGTTACAATCGCATGGGAAACACATAAGAATTTAATTTGTCCAAAACCATTCACATGAATCACAAACCAAATGACCCACCAGATTTCACAATGTTGTCATTTCATATTTACTGAAATTAATTAAGAAACAAAATGGATTTTAATTTTGTTAATTTTTAAATGTTTAAATCAACATTTCAAAAATTTCATAAAATCATATAAAAAATGAAAATTAATTCTAAAAATCTGGAAAATTATAAAACACTTATAATATAAAAATATTTGAGCACATAGTACATATAGTATGTATAAATACAAAAAATAAATAATATATTGAATAAATACAAACTGAGGTTTTAAAAATTGGATAATTGATTTTAAAATTCTTATAAAATAGTTTTAGGATTATTTTTAATGTGTGCAATGAACGGAGCATATTTGGGACCGTTGTTACAAAAATGAGCCAATACAAACCTCGTGGAATTAGAAAGGATTTTTTCAATCGCATCATTTGGTCAATTTTATGACAAACAAAATTGAGACAAAAAAAACTAAGTCCCGCACACACAAATATATAGCTCAACTATAATACAGCATAAAACCATGAGTCTCACAAATTCTCCCCCCTCCCCCCCCCCTCCCCCCCCCCCCCCCAAAAAAAAGTGTCTCACATTCTCCCCCGGTTTATCACAAAGGGACAATGAGTATGGAAGAATCTACAAAGATGTTAGAATAAAAAGATATTATGATAAAAGAGGTACTAACATATAATCCTAATACATTAAATAAGCCAGATACAAACACCAATGGACAATCTAAGACTTTCAAAACGTTGATTGTCAAATGGTTTTGTGAAAAGATCTACCAATTGATCTTTAGGGTTAAGATGTCCGATGTCAATTTCTTTTCTCTCAATCAATTCTCGAATAAAGTTTTCTCTCATTTCAATATGTTTTGTTCAAGAATGGAAACCTAAATTCTTTGAAATACTAATTTCACTTTGATTGTCAAATAGGATTAAGGTCGATATTTCATTTAAACTACAATCACAGGAGATGGATTTCATCCACAGAAGCTGATTACAATAACTACCACCAGCAATGTATTAAGATTTTACTGATGAAAGAGAGATACAATTTTACTTTTTTCAAGACCAAGAGACTAGATTGCGTGCTAAGTAAAATTAGTAACCAGAGGTTCTTTTACTATCATCGGCACAACCAGCCCAATCAACGTCTTTATACCGGATTATATTAGAGTTTTTGTCAAAGGTGTAAATAATACCATATTTTAAAGTTATACTTATGTAGTTAATAATATGTTTTACGACATGTATGTTGAATTCTCTAAGTTCACATTGATATCTATCACATACACACACATACTATGCAATATATCAGATCTACTCGTAGTTAAGTATAGTAAGTTGCCTATCATACTACGATATAATGAGATATCTATCTTTTTTTCTTAATAAGTCTTTTAATAGATTGATATAAGAACTCATAGGTATTCTAACAGTCTCAGTAGTAGTTAAGCTAAAGCATTTTTATAAAATAAGTAGCATATTTAGATTCACAAATAAAGATATGATCAGGTTTTTGAGCTACTAGAAGACCATAGAAAAATTAGAGTTCTCCCATTATAGACATTTGAAATTTAGATTTCATTCTGTTAGCATATTTTTCAGCTTCCAATGGATTAGTGGACACCAAAACTATGTCATCAACGTAAACTTGGGCAAATAGGAAACAATTTTTTATATGTTAAATGAACATTATAAGGTCAAATCCCCCTCGGTTGAAATCATTTTCCATTAAAAAAATTTCTAACCTCCCATACCAGGTACGAGAGGACTGGCTTAAATCATAAAGGGCTTTCTTTAATCAAAGACATAATTTGGAAATAAAGGATTTAGAAAGCCTTTATTTTGTTCAACATAAACTTCCTCATTTAAAATTGCATTTAGAAATGTAGAGCTTATGTCCATTTGAAAAAATTTGACTTTTAAATGTCGTGATAGAATAAGCAAGAGCCCAACATATTCTCATTTAGCTACATGAAAAATGGTTTCATCAACATCTATACCATATATTTGAGAATAGCCTTGTGCTACTAATCTAGCCCTATTTCATAATACATTTCCAGACTCATCACACTTATTCTTAAATATCTATTTTGTTCCAATTATGTTAGTGTGAGTAGGACTTGGGACTAAGTACTAAACATCATAAAGTCTATATTATCGTAATTCTATTTGAATTGCTAATAACCAAGATTCAACTATTAGTGATTCTTTTACATGTTTTAGTTCAATTAAAGATACACAAGAAGATAATAAAGCATTAAAATATAGATATCTAGTTCTTATTGTGTCTTTAATTTTCTACAATATTTTTCTTGGGGTGATTTTCCTTAACCCAGTTAGGAACATCGAGTGCATGTGTAGGGAGTCAACATCACCATCTATTTTAGTAAATTTTATTTTTCCAATTGGTCAATAGGCAAAGGATTCTTATCTTCTTCCAAATGATGGTCAAAACTATCATTAACAACAACATTAATGGATTTTATTATTATTTTTATTTTCAGATTAAACACATGATATGCATGACTGTTTTGTGAATAACCTAAAAGGATACCGTCATCACCTCTAGTATGAAATTTAGAGAAGTGTTTTCTATCGTTACAAACATAACATTCACTGCTAAACACCCTAAAGTATTTCAAATTAGGTTGTTTTCCGTACCAAATTTCATATGGTAGTTGTTTAGAGTTTTTTTCTTAAGTACACTCTATTGATTATGTGACATGTAGTTTGTTTAGCCTCAACCAAAAAATATTTTGGCAACTTTTTGGAGAGAAGCAGGTCACGAGCCATTTCTTGTGCGATTCAGTTATTTCTTTCAGTTCATGGGTGCACTAAACTGATGTTTACACACATATATTAAAACTCTCCACCCCTGTCATTTCGAATCCTATTTATCTTTTTATTCTTAATACTTTAAATGATTATTAAAAAGTTTTGAAAAGTGTCAGATTTTTTTTCGTAAATGCAACCTATGTAAATCTAGAAAGGTCATCTATAATGACAAAAATGTAGGAATTTTCACATATACTAGTAGTCCTAGAGGGGCCCATTAAATCCATATGAAGTAATTATAAATGATGATGTGTTAAAACATCTTTGACTTTCTTACGAGGGGGATTGAGCATCTTTCCTATTTCACATGGTCCACAAACAGAATGTTTGATTTTTGGTATTATAAGTAGACCAAGTTCTAGTTGTTGAATAGTTAGTCTAGAAAGATTGTCATAGTTAATGAGTCCTAGCTCTCATGCCTGAAGTCTAAGTAATTTAGTCTAGAAGATAAATAATTTTAAAATTCTTTTTTTTTTAAATAAAAACTTAGAAATGATCAGGTGTTCTTTCACCAAAAATAATTGTTTTTCAATCTAAAATTACAATTTTGCATTATAGTTTTGAAAAGTTAACAATATGATCAGTGTCACAAAATTGACTTATACTTAATAAATTGGCTTTCAGTCTTTCAAACAATAAACTTCATTCAAATTAGGAATCCCTTCACCTTTAATTATTCCTTTACCTATGATTTGGGATATATTTCGATCTTCAAAAGTGACATTTTCTCCAATAAAGGTTTTTAAAGAGAAATATTTTCATTGCTTCCCACACATATATCTTAAACACATATCATCAAGGTACCACTAAGAGTTTTTATAGGAGGCATTTGATGATAATATAATAACATTACATCTGAGATGGTAACATATTTCATCCTTCTTAATCTAAACTACCTTAGATTTTGGAGAGTAATTTTTATATTTTTAAGGCAGTAGCTTAACAGGTGAAGGTTTCTTAATATGTTAAGGCTTAATAGTTATACTAGGTCTATTAGGTTTCCTAATTTTTTTGTTTTGATTTAATTGTATATAACATAATTGTTCTAAATGAGGAGTTTGCAATAGAAATTGCAGTAATAAACTCCTTAGCAATATATAGAGATTGCATTTGTTTTAATTTTTAAAAATGAAAACTAAACATAAGAACTTTTGAGGACTCTAGACATTCTATAAGAGAAATATACTATAATTTCTCATAGCTTAGACATTTTGGTATTTTATCATATAGAATTACAAATAGGAGTTTTAAACCATACACTATATCTGCATTGCCTCTGCGATCATTCGAAGGTATGTTGATCACCGAGCACCATTTCTAAATTTGTCATCGACACTTTATGGAGGTATATGACTTGTGATTTTAATTTTCCAATTGAATTTTATTTTGGAATGTCTATTTTTTACATCGAGGCTTTTTGATAAAATGCATTTTAATTTTTTTTATCTTGTTCGAACGAGATTAGGATCTTATTAGAATGAAAGTTGGTTCTCGTTTGAACAAGTTTTGAATGCCATCAAAAGAGAATCCTCTGTTTAACAGGTACACTCTCATTGGAAGGTTGTTAGAAGTATATTTGAACGAAAATGACATATGGTTCGAACGAAATCATATCTCATTAGAACAAATCTGGTGTTTTCATTTGAATGAGATGCCATTTTCATTCGAATGATACCACCACCTCAAAATTTGTGTTTTTGTTATAAAAACCTGGTTGTTTAGATTTTTTCAAGAATTTTGGCGAAAATGAATTCCCAATATCTGAACCAAAAGTTCTCACCTTTATGTTTTAGAAAAACACTTTTCTTTTGCAAATCATTCATCTCATTTATGATATGTTGAGTTTGTTCAAACCCAATTTTCCATACAGTAGCATAAAACCCTTATAGAGTTTTATTCTACTGTTGATTTGAGGAGCCGAGGATCTATGGTTAAAGAAGAAACGATCATGCATTGTGAGGTTGATCACTGGATACCAAGGGAAGACTGCTTCCTTTGGACGTTGCTGAACTGTCCCATATACTGTAGAATACTTTAAGGCCTTACGTGTTATACTTAGAGGAGCTAAGTAGTCTGTAAGTCGATTGTGTTTTTCAAACTCTTTATAGCGTTAAATACTAGGTTTAGCCTGAAATGGATTTTTCCTTACTTCTTCTATGTTTTGGTTTTATTATCTACATGGTTCATCATAATTATTTTTGACATAATATTGCATTCACACCTAATTGATAATCAACATAAAATTTGATTAAAATTTGAATTTTTTTGTGCGTAACCTAATATACAAATCATCTATACGAAACCTGCATGTACAAATTGGTATCAGAGCTGGCTATACTAAGTTTTCATATGATCTTTTAAAAATATGGGTTTATAAATAATTTGTATAATAGGCAACCAGTTTTCAATGGATATGATTATGCTTACTAGAAAGCTTGAATGAGATTGAATTTGAAAGCGATTGAGGAGCGCATTTGGCTTGTGTGTGAAAGAGGATGGACATCATCCACTGTGAGCAATGGCAATGTCATATGTCCTAAACCCATGACTTTTTGGATGGAGGATGAACTAAAATGGTGTAATTTTAAGTCTCGTGGTTTAAATGCCATTTTTATAGCCATCATCCTTGACTAGTTATGTCGCATTATTGCGTATACCACGTCTAAGGAAGTATCGAATACCCTCCAGCTCACTCACGAGGGTACCAATGATTTGAAATCTTCTAATCTTCAAAACCTCACCACAAAATTTAAGACTATAACCATGCTCGAGTTTGAGTTTTTTGATGAATTATATGCACAATTGTGTGATATCATTAATTCTAATTTTAATTTGGGTGAAATAATTCTTGAGACGAGAGTTGGGAAAAAGATTTTGAGATATCTGCCAACTCGTTTTATCCTTAAAGTCACTGTCCCGAGTTCATTGGGAATATTTGATACTCTTAGTGTGGCCACCCCGACGGTTTCTACTGGAGATTCGGGGGGAATGCATCTCCTGAGGTGGATCTCTCCTTGCCTTCCTTTATTTCAATGTGCACACGGGATTGCATTTTTTATCGGGGCACTTGATCGTCATCGATGTGGGGTGATATGTAGAGATATAGTCGCCAACCTATTTCGTACAAAATAGGTAAAAGAAATGTTGTCGTATCGAGAGAATGACATCAAGGACAATATTGATGCTTATGAAACCAAGTAGTTAAAGGGTTCAATGACTAATTTATGGAATGGGAAGGTGTTAGGCACCCATCCCACCCTTTTATTTTCTCATGGGCATGTGCTAATCTTCTCTTGTAGAACTCCGTTATATGTGTGTTTATGTGCCCAATATAAATGGATGGTGGAATCTCTCGGATCGCGTCATGGATAAAGGCGGAGAAAGGTCATCCTTAGGATTGTTCCCAAAATAGTAATTCAATGTATGATGTAAGTGTTTACCGATTCACAAGTCATTATAGCAGAACGATTGCGTATATAGGATAAAACACAAGCGGTCAAGCATACAAAAATATATATTATGAATATATGATAAGAACAAATGTAACAAATGTATGTGGGACGACTCGAGTCTAGGGAATTACCCAAGACGCCCACGTAGCTTGAGAGGGAATCAAAGTCCAAATAGTTAGAAGACAATACGAGGTGGGATTTAACCCATAAATCCAACTGAGGACTTTATTAAATGCGGGTGTGTATACAAAGGTGTTTTAGTGTGAGAAAATGGGATGAGAAATCCTCATTTGGGATTTACAAGTGAACCCTGTTTTTCTTATTTTTGGGTTTTTCTATGAAAATAAAGTATGTGGGAATAATAATAATAAAAAGTTTCAAGTTAAGATATGTGATGTAACGAAGTAACTACTAAAGTGAAAATAAAATAACTAATGAAAAAATTAGAGAATTGAAAGACAAAGGGAAAGAATCATACCTTCTTGTGAAGACTTGAAGTAGATCTTAATTGTAGATGCGTTGATCTCAAGATGAGGTGATGGTGGTTTGAGGAGGGAGGTGGGAATTTACTCAAAAGAGTATGAAAACGATAGAAGGAATGTGAGAAATGGGCTTTTAAGGAAAGAAAAACTCTGAATTTGAGGGAATTCTGTCTAAATTACTAAGAGGGATGTTCAGGGGGATCTTTCAAAATGTGGTTGTGAATTCTATTTATAGGGATAAGGTGGTGCTGAGTGACATGGTCCAAGACCTGCCTATCGACATAGAAACCTAGACACACTGCTAATAGGCGTTGGGTTGCCATTCAATAGTCTGAGTGAGGTTTTTAAAAAAAATTGTCGTAAATTATGATTTATAAGTCCGAATTGCACAGGGTATTGAGAGCCCTTTTATATTCCATTGAGCCACTCCCAATTTTAGGAGTTGACCAAATTCAAACGGGGCCCGAAAGTGTCCACTTGTCACTAGACAGGAAATGTAGGGAGGAAAATGGATCATTCGTCCGAACTAAAAGGTTAATTCTCACACACAATGGATCGTTAGGAAGGGTATTCGGTGCCCCTTGAGATTTCATTCAGCTTCGTTCGAGTTGAAGAGTTAAACATGGTAAAACGGGGCCCTAGAATCGCCCGATGGCCCTCCAAAGTAAAATGGGTCGTTCCTATGTACCGTAACGCGGATTCTTACATGGGGCAAACTATTTTAAAGGGTATTCACGGCCCCTCGAAGATTTATTCAACTTCGTTTGAGCTAAAGAGTTAACAAGAGTCAAACAGATCCATTTGGCCTCTTAATGAGTTCTTGTGGTAAAATGGATTGTTCTTCAGAACCATAAGGCCGATTCACAGTCAGGGTGGACCGTTGGAAAGGGGATTTAGAGATATTCAGATATTCACTGATCTGGCACTTAGTCAAGTAAGTTATCGGGAGTTAACCGAGGCTCGAGATCTCTCATTGGACTCCAAATTAGTTTTCGATACTAAAACAGATCGTTCATCCAAACACTAAGGATGATTTATTAATAGGGTAGACCTTTAGAAATAGGATTCAAATACCCTTGAAGATTTATTGAGCTTTAGCTCATGCAAGAAAGTTGAACAGAGTCAAATGGGGCCCAAGAGTGCTTGAGGGCCTCCAGATCGATACTCGAGGTATAACCTAGGGTTTACAGTGAATAAGTGAGTGACAAGGACCTAAGGATGTTCTTAGGAGGGTACTAGGATGGGGTAATTATAGAGAGCCCCTCAATGGGAGATATTAGGACACATAAAGGCTATTAAATGATATACGCCACATCAAAGTTGGGAATTAGGTTTTTAGGTCGATTCTAAGGACTAATAGGATGAGGTTGATCGATTAAGTGGCCTGAGGTTAGTTATGAGGTCCTTAGTGGACATAGATGAGTGATTTACAGGGCCAGGGTCAGGTCTGAGGACCTATAGAGATGAGGATGACCGATTCAGTGTGTCGGGGTCAGTTATGAAGACCTAAGGAGATGAGGATGATCAATTCATCAGGTTAAAGATGTGTAATAATTAGTTCTAAGGGGCTAGGGCGACGAATTCAACAGGTTGAGCTCAAAATAAGGACCCAAGGAGATGAAGATGACCAATTCAGCAGCCCAAGATTAATTTTAAAGTTTTATTGGGATAAATAATTATAGGGTCGAGGTCAATTATGAGGATCTTGAGTTGTGACGACTAATTTTAGGGGTTCGAGGTCAATTATGTGGACCTTATGTTGTGATGACCAATTCTGAGGGCCGAGGTTAATCCGAGGAACCATAAGTTGTGGCGACCAATTCTAAGGGTCGAGGTCAATTCTAAGGACCTTAAGTTATGATGACCAATTCTCTGGGTCGAGGTGAATTCTGAGGACCTAAAGTTTTAACGACCAATTCTGGGGGCCAAGGTCAATTATGAGGACCTTAAGTTGTGACAACCAATTTCGGTGGCTGGGCTAAATTCTTAGGACCTTAAGTTGTGATGACCAATTCCGGGGGCCAAGTTGTAATGACCAATTCTAAGGGTCGAGGTCAATTCTGAGAACCTTAAGTTGTGATGAACAATTCTTAGGCTGAGGTAAATTGTGAGGACCTTAAGTTTTGACGACCAACTCTAATAGTTGAGGTCAATTTTCAGGACCTTAAGTTATGATGACCAATTCGACTGGATGAGTTGTAATGACCAGTTTGGAAGGTCGAGGCCAATTATGAGGACAATAAGTTATATGACGACGAATTCGGTGGGCAGAGGTCAATTTTGAGGACTTTGATTATGATGACCAATTCTGAGGGTCGAGGTTAATTTTAAGGACCTAAAGTTGTGTCGACCAATTCCAAGAGCTGAGGTCAATTATGAGGACCTAAAGTTGTGACGACTAATTCTGAGGGTCGAGGTCAATTCTGAGGGTCGATGTCAATTCTGAGGACCTTAAGTTGTAACGTGAGGAATTATTTTCCTGGGGAATTTAAATTATCTTGGAGGTGCAGATGCATCTGTGGTTTCGATGGGGATTGTGTTGTTTTGAGACTCCACTGGGGATGTTTAGTCTGGGGAATTGTAGTAGACTTGTATATGGGTGCATCATTGGTTCTGCTTGTGGAATATGTTGAGGATAATGTATAAGATGAATCCGACTGTGGATTATGCTATAAATAAGGTCATAAGATTAATTCGGCATGGTCAAGGGGGTTATTGATTTGTAGTCTCCTCGACCTTCTATAAAAAAAGCGTGAATACACTCCATTTCCATACCTTCAAGTGTTTGAATCTTTATCTTTCTCTCTCTAAAAACCATTCTTAAGTCCTTTTTGCTTCGAGACTTCAAATGGATGGTTCAAGCAGGGTGTACAATAATGTGTGACTGTCCGTTGATGACTCGTATGGCCCAGGGTTACAATCTAGGGTTCCTCTTTCTTTGGGAATTGAAAATGCCTTTTACTTGTTCGAGCCTATAGCTGATGAGCGTATTGTAATATGAGAGGTGGCATACCATCGTCCGTCTAGGGTGAGGAACAGGCTACATAAGTGCAATGACTTTTGGTACTGCATTTCATTTTTCTCATTTTTTTGTGTTAATAAAGGGTTTTTTTCTTCTTCTTTTTCTTTTATAGACTGACATTTCTTTTTCAATCATTCAGTCTTGGGGATGACGGGGGTGAAGGAGGTTTGGGAGAAGCTCCCAGCTATGGTGCGGTGGATGGTTTCCTATGTAGGTTTTGGTCTTTTCCTGGAGGCTTTTGGATGAGGCACTGCATTTTACTACATTTTTGTGTGCTCTGGGGGAAAGATGGTGTGACATTACCCACACTTCTCATTATAGCTTTGGGAAGATGATGGTTACTCCCATAGACATTTAGCAATTGACGGGTGTTGATTGTGAGTGATTTCAGATAGTGGTGGATCGAATGCTGAGGGTGATACCAGAGGTAGTGCATGTAGCTTTGGGGGATATAGGTAGGATCGTATCCAGGGATTCAATCCGTATTTTTTTTAAGGAGGCGCTCCTGAAAGGGATGGTGGATGTGACTAATAGGCAGCAGGTGAGATAGGCGACCCGTTTGTTTATTTTACTTCTGTTGGGTGGCTTTCTGGTGGCGACGAGTGGCGTCGTCGTCTATCTTTTTTTTTAGTATCTTAGGACAATTTTTGACGTCCAGCTCTATGCTTAGGGGAGATAAGAGGATTTTACTTGTGGTCGTTGTCTTCAAAAGCCAATCTCAAAATTTCTTTGAATACATATAAAACTTGTACAAAACAACTCTTATTGCGGTAAGTACGGGTATCAATCCAACTTCCAAGGTGAAACAATTAATATGAAAACTTGCATTTAAATTTTTTTTATTAAAATATAATTTTAATTTATTTAAAAAATTATATATTTAAAAAAAAATTCAAGGGAGAGTTAACTAATTAATGCTAAAACTATTAAATGACTAAATAACGAAAAATAATGTGCAACCAAGTGTGATAAATGTGAGAGGGTTAAGAGATGGAATTACACTACATTATTACTTATTTTAATTTCTCAATTTATTAATTTGAAATATTTCGAGAGAATATTAAATCGATAATCTAGCTCTCGTTATAATTATAAATTTAATAAAAACTTTTTCAAAAAATTAATTCAAAAATGTCACACGATGAAAAATTATGGATTATATTATTTTCAAGAAAATTACCCTCTAGGATCAATTTAATAAAAACCATATCAATTCTCTTATTTCAACACCAAATTAATATTTAATTGTAGGAAAAACCTATCTCTAGTTTGATTCCTAAAATAAAAAATTAATTTTTAAATTTAGTTTATTAACTCTCGTTACATAAATTAATTTGTGACTAGTCTAAATTAATGAACCTAGAAATATAGCAATTAATGAAATTAATTAATTAATATAATGTCATATATAGTGCATCCCACCCCTTAAACGGAGTGTTTATCCCAACATTCTCATGTGTGCGTAAACAACAATCAATAATATGTCAAGAAGGATATAAATTGAAAAGAGAAGGAAGAAATACGATAAGCAATTTTTTCCACAAATATGTCTTGAAATGCGCCTTGACATGCGTCCAACTTCTTCACAATTTTCAGCACTTGATTACAAAAATAAAAATAAAATTAAACCTAAAAAGTATTCTAATGCTAAACTAATTTTTTTTTTCATTTTTTTGAAATTTTCAATTTTCCTAAACTATACAAAATATACACAGAACTTTCTTTCTGCATTTTCATAGGTCTGTGTGAGAGTCTTCATTTTTTTGAGCTGCCACTTCTCTTTGATTTATAACCCACGATTCCTTCTTTAGCTGGAGAGATCTTTATGGGATTTCATTTGGCTAAGTCAAGGGTTTACTCACATGGATATTTTGTTTCGAAGTGGCAAGGCTTAAGGAGGGTTTGACACTTAGGGTTGGAATCGTGTTTTGAGTTCGGGGTTTTGTATGGGATTTGGACGATGGGGTTGGCGGCTTGGGGTTCCTTTTTTACAGCGGGTTCGCGGGTTAAGGAGGTATGGATTTAAAAATGGGTTTGGGTTTACACGGGGCAGGTGGTGGGTTTAGATTTGTGTGGAAATCGGGTTAACTTCGGGATTTGATACAGGTTGGGTTCGAGATCGGGTATAAGGGTATTGGCTTCCTGGTTGGAGATAAGAGCTTGGGATTGGTGGGTTTTTATTTGGGTGTTAATGGAGGAGAGAGAGTGAGGTGGTGATGAGGGAAGAAGATGGGTGTGGGTTTGTTTGTATATGATAGGGTGTAGGGAAATACCGTGTATATGTGAGTTGGTTTAGTGTGTAAATAAGACGTGGGATAGTTAATGTGTGTATGTTTGTACCTTTTTTAAAAAAACATAATAAAAATATTTACAAAGAAAAATAAAAAATTAAATTAAAAGCTAAAAATTAAATTCCTGTTCTATTAACAAAAGATTCAAAATAAAATAAAAAGAAATAAAAACAAGAAAAAAAATTTAAAATCTATTAAACTAAAAATTAAAGTCCTAAAACTGCAAAATCTATTAAAAATCAATTCCTAAAAAAAAAACTAATCCTAATAAAAAATAATAAAATAAAGTAAATATTAAAAAATAAAAACTATTAAAATCAAAATCAGATTAAAGAAATATAGAAATAGAAAATATCTTAGAAAATTCTAAATAAATCTAAAATAAATCCTAAAAATAAAACGATTCAAAATAAAAATCTAGAAAAATATAAAAAGCACAAATTAAACACACACAGGGCTCGGGTGATTGTTCTGGTCTCGGTGTAGGCTTAGGTTTGGTTCTGGGATAGGTTTCGGAACATCGAAAATGATCTTAACAAGCTCAAATACGGACTCGAACTTCATGATGCTTTGATTTCTTCGTTCAACTCTTTTAACCGCTTATGTGTCGAAATTGCACTGATTTAGAATTATTTGATGCTGTGACTGACGATTGGCCTACAATATAGATAAATAGCAATATAAAGCCAATATTATTAAAAACGAGCGACTAAAAAACATCTATTTGGGGTGTAAAATATACACTTTTGGGTGCTTATCACACCACATAAACTTCTCATTTGCCTGAACACTTTAACAAGGGTGAAAAATGCAATTTATGAAAGGTACGAGGGGATACTGAAATGAAGAAGACAAATGATAGGTTTTTTTTAAGAGTGTGACACACTTTAAATAACTAATGTCTTCATTTTGTATAATTATGATCGCATGCTTTCTTTTTCTTATTTTCTATTTTATTTTATTTTTTTAATTGCGATGCATTTTTCTTTTCATAACGAAAATAAATGCAATCTACATTGACAATTTCAAACACTCTTTTTAAAAAAATGATGGTAGTGATGGGAAATGATATATGTACGGTATACAGAACGGACAAGGGAAATATGGAAAGATAATGGGTGAATGATATTGTGATAGCGAAAAAGATGAGTGTATGGTAAAAAAGGTTTAGTGCTCAGGACAAACTTTAAGACACGTGTTTCGTACAACTCGAAAGTAATTTCATTCTCAATGATTAAGTCAATTTTGAAAAATAATGAGACCATGTAATGACTAAGTGTGGTATCCAAAGAAAGTTGAGTCAACTTGTGACTCGGCGATACGCAAAAACCAAATCTCACGAGTTTAAGTCGCCACTAGTGATCTTTTAAGGCTTTTGTGAGAATAGAATTACTCTTCAACTTTTGATTATAAACGCGATAGTGTAAAATTGCCGAGTTTAGGAATTCACAACGTAAGTACGCTTTTAATAGGTATTAATTAATTGATTTGTAAAAACAGTAATTTTAGGGTCGAACACGGGCATTATGAGACTGCTAAAAGAGGGAAGATAGACAAATCATGTCATAAAAAATCATTTTTAACGGCATAAAAGTTTAAAATCACTTAGTTTTGAATTTTTTTTAAAAGATATACGATTTTGATAAATTTCCCACCCGAAACGAAAGAGAACATCATCCTTGATGTTTAAATATACATATTAAAAAAAGCACAAGGGAGGAAAGATATGGATTAAAAAAAGCATAAGGGAGGAAAGATATTACCATAATGAACCGATAAAGAAAATGTAATGCATGATGGAGCAGAGATGGAACCTGAAGATTAGATGCGACACAAATACGTACAAGTCTAGAAATCATGTGAAAATCATTAGGTGATGTGAAACATCACCCCCAAATAGGATAAGACACATACTCAGAAACAAGATAAAACATGATGCATCCCATTAGTGCTAAGTTTAACGTCTTCAGCCAGACCAATCACAACTCACCCTAAGGATAGTAAGTAGGAAAGCACGAGGTTGAAAAAACATTGGGTGATGAGAATCACCCCCAAACAAGACTGAAGCATCAGTCTTGTTGGATAAAGGCTAGAAGAAGTCAATGCACTTGTATGGCAAAGTGCATCACACGATGGGAAGCGTCGATGGAACAAAGGTGTGTGGGAATAAGGGTAAGGGTGAGGGTGAATATGTAATGGTCACGGGCCTTATTGAGCCGAAAGGTGAGGGAAACAAGGACCCTATAAGCATGGTGGTCAATTTGGATCGGGAGGAAAAATGGCTTAGTAATAGTGATGGTATGGGCCTCTGAGAAAGTGCAAGACCGTTTTATAAATGCACGATCATAATGGTCATGTTGTAAAACATCAATGAGCTGGAGAAAATAAAAATCACCACGACAGGCAAGTGTCAAGCATGTAGGAACAAGATTGGTGTCACGAAAGTTGAGACTAGCACAAAAACTCTCATAGATGTCGGGGTGGATGAAAAATGCAGGAGTGGGATTGTGGAGCACTATGGTAGATGGTGGGTGTAGGTGAGGACCTAAATGCTTAGATGCGAATAGGGAAGTTATAATAGAAAGGTCCAACTCAAGTGATGGGGTGGTAGGGTAAAATAGTATGGGACTATGATCTAACTCATGAGTAGGAGAGATACACTCCTCACGGGGCTCATAATGATACTCAAGGGCACTCATAGGAGGAGGTGTGAAAGTAAACGACGGAGGGATCAACTTAGCCACTCGAGAGGCACCATCCGAAGTGGTGAAAAAAATCAAAAAAAGAATCCATATTCGAGATAGATGAATCAACATTAATATTTGACTCAATTGGAGCCAAACATGGTAGGACATGATCCATATCCAGAGAGGTATAAACCATCTGAGATTCAATATCAAGATAGTGGGAAGCTCTCATAGCCGGAGCTAACCAATAAAGAAATGGTTCATTGGGAACATACAAGGTTAATTCGATAGGTTTAAACTTGGGCATAATGAAGGATTATGTAGAAGGGGAAATGAGAACCTCAATGGTGGGTTAGAGGGATAGGGCGGTGTAGGATCAGTCTCACAATCGTTTAATATGTTAACACAATTGTCAACATAGGGCGTGGACCACTGGGTGGTCTTAACTATGAGATTCTAAGGATGACAGGGTTAGTCACACTCAAAATCAGTGGCACAAGAAGACACATCATCGTTCCATGCGGGTGTAACAATGGGTTCGGTTGGGGTGAAATTTGGCTCGTCCGCACACTCAAATTCATTTAACCGTTGTTCAAGCCTTTGATGGGATTCATTTTGAGAGTGAAGAGTGTGCGCAAACTTTTGCAAGAGGCTTTCGAGAGCAGATGCACAAGGTGGTGGTGAAGTGGTAGTGGGTGGTGGTGGAGGTGGACACAACTCACTATAGACATAATGATGGGGAGAATACTCATATGAAGTGGGAGGAACAAGGACAAGTGCATCATATACGAGAGGAGTGTCTTCGTGAGAGACAAAAGGTTGATCAGCATGAGGAGCATAGTAAGGAGACTAATAGTGATAAGGGGCACGAGGTTGCGACGATGACTGTTGAAAATTATAAGGGTCCACAACATGGCATTGGGATTCATATTGCATGGAAGGGTGATCAAGCGTCCATAAATATCTTTGGTACTCATACCCCTCGACATTAGATATGTTGTGGCAATACACCGAGGTTGGGTCCAAAACAATTTCAAAGGGATACACATGTTCCATGGTGGGTTCAGGTGGTGAGAAAATAAATGGAAAGTCATGGGACAAGTGATTGATAAGAAAGCAGTGTGTGCACGGTGAAGCATGGGATGTGTTGACACTCGACACATGAGGCGGTGGAGTAGGAGATGTAGGCATGGATGACACACGAGTATCAATGGTGAGCGTGTGAGAGTTAAAGCCATGAGTTAATGAATGGAGGTTAGATTCGGGCTTAACATCAAACAAACTTCGAAAGAATGGGAAATGGCTAAAGTATTCCCGTAAAAGGACGTTCTTCGTCCAAGACGAGAGAAATCTTTTTTGGTTTCTAAATATTTTCCAAAAGAAAAGAAAATCATTTTGTGATTTTTGAAAATAAGAAAAGGAAAATCTTTTTGGCATTTTAAATATAGAAAAAAAAGAAAATCTTTTGGGAATTTTTAAAAATATTTTTTGGATTTTTCAGAAAAGGGGAGAAAATGGACTCGTGATTTTGATGAACAAACTAAAACCAACTACCGAAAGAATTGAATTGGACACATAAGAGTAAAGGAAAAATCTTAACGAGCATGTAGACAATTATTATCTTCAAAATTAGTGAAAGGGGTAGTCAAGTTTTAATTAAGTCCGCGGGTGACAAAAATCACGGAATTTATCTTTGTGATCGTCTGTGTAAAAATGTGGTCCTATTGGGATAGCTAGTTGATTGATTTTAAATTTAATGATAGCTAGGGTAGCACACAATGGATAAGCGAGTGAGTCGGGTGATGAAATCCCTTCTCATTTCAATGACCGGGTCTAGGTTTTAGGTAAATTAATTCATCTAACCATTCAATTTAAGTGCGGTGAAGAAATTAAATTCACACGGGAGCAAGTAATCACAATGTAAACACCCCATTCTATTACCCCCTAAACTCTCCTTAGGTCCCTAGTACCTCCCCTCATCACTACAGATCCAGGTCATACCCCGAGTACTGACCTAGAAGCCATCGGGCATTCCCCAAGCTCCGTTTGACCAAAAGTCAAACTCTTCAGCTCGACCAAGGTTGAATGAATCTTCAAAGTAAACTAAAACCCCTTTCCAACAGTCCACTCCATGCACTATTCTGACTTACGGTATGAACGAACGATCCGTTCGACTTCGAAAGGTCATCGAATGCTTCCAGGGCCCGGTTGACCAAAGTCAACTCCCTGAACATGATCAAACTCTTTGAAATGTCGAAGTGAGTATCCTAACCTTTCCAACGGCCCTCCCCATGCACGATTCAGACTTACCATTGGGACGAACGATTCGTTTGCATCCGACGATCCCTCGTCCAACGGACTTATGATTGCTTCCGAATCATATTTGACCCAGAGTCAACTCCCGAACCCGGGAGCACTCCAAAGGGCTTTCAAAGGTCTCCGAATTAACTTTCCAACGGTCTTCCCCATGCACGATTTTGATCAATGGTTTGCATTTTGCGATCAATTTACCAAAAAGGCCTAAAAAATACTACCAAACGGCAGGTCCCAGACCCTGCCTATCGACAGTGTGCCTAAACTCACCTGCCGAACGGTAGGAATAGGGCTATGCCAATCGGTAATTCCCTGGTCCTATAAAAGGGAGGCCTGACCTCACTTGCAAGAGGAGCCCAGATCTGATAGAACTCACTCTCAGCAAATCCAAAAAACCTCTCTCGAAGTCAGCGGCATTTCTACACCCAAATCCCTTTCCAACCTTCACTTTTCATCATCCTTTTCATCAAACTTGGTGAATACAGTAACCTCCATCATCATCCAAGTCTAAGGGATACTCTCCAACATTCAAGATCAATCTCAAGATCTTTAAGAAGGTCCAATTTTCTCAACTCTCTCCTTAAATTCGCATAAAGTTGCAATAACTTGTTTTATTATTTAGTGCTTTTATTATCTCATTTCACACATCCTAATATACTTTTTATTTAGTATTATTGCACATATCTTATTTTCATATAAATAAAAAACCAAAAAATAAGAAAAGGAGGGTTTACTCATAAATTCCAAACGGGAATTCTCATACTTTTCTTACACTTCTCTCACAACTAAAACATTTTTTCTACACACACACACACAAAAATAAGAGAATCCCCGGTTAGATTTATGGGATAAACCCCACCCCTCGTTTTGTAAGAGAACTACGTGGAGTTTGATGCCTCTATAGGCTACGTAGGCGTCTCTGGGTAAAACCCGAGACTCCAGTCCTATTTTTACTTTTCCTCTCATATTTTATTTTCTCTCAGTGCCATTCTCTTATACTATATATATATATATATATATATATATATATATATATATATATATATATATATATATATATATATATATATATATATATATATATATATATATATATATATATATATATATATATATATATTTGTTATTAAGGGCATATTATTCCGTGTACGTTATCGTTCCCTCATAACGATTAACGTAGTGATGGTCGCCAAAATCCTATTTTCTAGATACTTTTTATACCTTCCTACGAATGGCTCTCTTTACCTCTTCCATGGTGTAAGTCGATGATTCCTATCTCCACTATATATACACATGCACACATATCACGGGGAAAATAAAAGGAAAATAGAAAAAACCCATGAGAGACTAAAAGGGAGGAATGGGTGCCTAACACCTTCCCATTTCGTAACTTAGCCTCTAGTCCCTTTTCGAATCATTTTGGTTTCGTATGCACCAGTATGCCTTTGGATGTTGTCCCTCAGGATGGCTTCCCTTTTTTCTTTTGTCTATTTTGAGTAAAATAGACTGGAGACTCTAATCTCTCTACACTTTTCACCTCACCTCAAATGACACCGGCCGAAGCGCTCCTGAGAGGGACGCGCGGGACCTAAAGGATCCTCACTCTCGCGCGGCCCGCCCACCGCGAGGATCGAGATTCGGAACGGGGATGGCCACAGTGACGACTCCGCTGGGAAGTAATATGTTTATTTGAGGGCTAGACTCTATTTACATGGGTGTTATGTTTGTTTATATTTTCCCCCTATTTCACATGTTCCCCCTTTACTACTCATGTGTGCCCATGCTTATGATTATGTCCACACACTTGTAGAAAATTCTCCATGTACACTTCGCACCATTTGTATCTAGGGTCACATATATCCACATATTGCACGCATCATTCATCCATACTTGGTGTACCATTGGTACTTTCACTTTGCTCCCTATTTGGCATAATCAAGAAAGATACTCTCATCATAAGATACTTATAAGAGGATCATTCATGATTCACATGACATCACCAAAGATCATTTCTATTTACCAAATGTTTACCCAATAATTGGAGGGTCACTTCATGATGGGCACTGGTCCGGTAGGGCGCAGTTAGCCTAAGCGATATGACTGTCACCTTCCATTAGCCAAGTACCTTCGACGTATATCGAAAGGTTCCCCTTCATCGTACCACTTGACCGAAGTCATGACGAGAGGTATATCGCCAGGAACCCGTTCACATATGCCGAGTATATCTAATTCTCTCTCACACGTACCATCCCCACAAGGTATATGGTGAGGCAATTCATGTACACTCAGGTATAGCAAATGGCCTATCCACACATACCGATTGCGCGCAAGAGCAAGACGTATATCGTGGAAGTCATGCCAAAGGGAGAACCCTTTCCGATTCACCCAACAAACTGCATACACGCATATAGATGTCAACCCTAGGACACACATGTTAGATTTTCGGTTTTAACCCGAAACTCTATCAGAATTTCGGGTCGGCCTGCCGCCTGAATTCTCGCCCATTTTCAAAATAGGACCCTGTCCGTGAGCCTGGTCATAAGTCCAGTCATAGCTTTGCATATATTACAAACCCAATTTTTCTAGGCTCAGGTCCTATCCGACATTTTATTTTGCATTTAGGAGAATTAATAAAAGTAAGAACACTATAATCATAATAATCATGCTGAGGTCCGTCTCCCGAAAAACAAAACAAAAAATCCTAAAGCATTTCTCCCTTTTTTTTAATCAAAAATCCAAAAACATTTCTCCTCTCTTTATGAAAAATCCAAAAAATATTTTTCAATCTCGAAAAAAATAATTCATCCATTTTTCTCAAAAATAAATTCCATTTTATGCCTTCTCAAGTTGATCGCAAGCCCTTAGCCTGGCTCCTCATTGGCTTTGGTCTTCAATCAAGTCACCCCAGAGTTCCGTCCATTCCCCTATTACTCCTTCCGAATCCAGAATCCACCCTCTTCCCATGGAGAACATAGATCAAGTACTTGTTGTGCAGCCAGATCTAACGACAGTCCTAGCTCAGCTTGTGTCCAAGATTAACAACCTCCAAACTGAGGTTTGAGAGATGCAACGAAACCAGGTTCCCGTTCCTCAAGAGCCTGAGGCCATATTTCCTTGTGCTATGGATCCACCCGAGCCTATCTGGCTTCCCTAAGAATATCAACACGCTCCATGTGCCCCTTCTGCTAATGGGCCACCGCCTGCCCAGCTTTCGATGTCAAATCTTACCCAGCATGGGGCTAACTTGCCTATCATCATTGATCCTAAGGAAAAAGAGATGAACAGAGTCAAAGAGGACCTCAAGATGCTCACTAAGAAGTTTGACCAAGTTATAATTTTAGGAAATTACATGGACTACACCCACATGTCTCCTTATCCTAAAGCGAGGTTACCTGAGAAGTTCAATATGCCAAATATCGAAAAATTCGGAGTAAGTGGACCCCCAATTGTTCATCTCCGAAGTTATCACCGTTCCATGACTCTATTAGGGGCTTCTGAAGAAGTGATGGCCCAATTATTTTAGCAAACTCTGAAGGATAGCGCCCTCCGATGGTTTTGTCTCTCGAATAGTCGAGAATTCATAGCTGGGAGGATGTATCCCGAGAATTCATGTCGCAGTACAAATACAATGAAGTGCTTGATGTCACCCACCATGATTTAGAGCTGCTCAAGCAGAACCCTGGAGAATTAGTCATTAACTTCATCGCCCGATGGAGGGAAAAAGAAGCACACGTGACCAATCGGCCTTTCGAGGAAGAAAAAGTCAGCATAATAAAGAAGAACTTCTTAGCCCATGTCTGAACAACGATGGGAGGACAATACTATCCCCATTTTTGAGCTCTCAGAGAGGTAGGGGTAGAAATCGAGGAAGGTCTTGCCAAGATAGATGTCAAACCGAAAAAGGTGTCCGGACAGTTGACCCCAAGAAAATATGACAAGCCTATCAGTGCTACAGTCTCAACCATTAACAACATCTCTCATCCAACTACATCATGGGCACCAGAAAGCCTCCCTGTTCCAGTCCAAAAGGAATACACTGAGCTCCATGCTCCCCTCTCCAAAGTCTATCAACCCCTGCTAAGCCGAAACCTCATCAAACCCTTGGATCCCCGTCCGTTACCAAATCCACTGCCAAGAAACTTCAAGGCAAATGCCCATTGCGCCTATAACTAAACAGCTGGACATACCACCGACCAATACTTTCACCTCCAAAACATGATCTAAGGTCTAATTGACCGGGGTACCATCGCCCCTCCAGCCAATCCTATGCCAAACACTACTCACAATCCACTTCCAAATCATACCAATGCCATATTCTTAGAAGAGAATCCGAAATTTGATCCCTAAACTCAAATCACGCCCATATACTCTCCTAAACCTCCCCAAATTTCCCATATTTCCTCCTACACCCTGCTGGCCTCACTGATCAGGCACTGTCACTCTTCACTAGGGCATGCATCGCTATCCGTATCCGTTCTGAAAATAGAGGAATAGAATTATCAGAAGTCTTAAACCAACTTCTAGAGTTCGGGATGAAATTGGCCTCACAGATGATCATTGATTGCCAGAGATTCAGTACCCTATTCTTGGAAGCACGAAAATTGGCTCGAGAGTCAGATCGTTGGGTAGTACCAACCGATGAAGTCAGCCTGGATGATGTTGTCCATATTATAGAAGAATTGTTCAGGCAGACCAACAACATTTACAGTATCACCGAGTTATTAGATGCTTTGAAGCTATAGGGGCGCCTGGTCCCTTCACCCTTACACATCCCCGCAGAAGGGGATGAACTACATGAAGAAGCCATTGAATTTGTGGAATGCATCGACTTTACATGGAAGGATAAAATTGTTGCCACCAGATGGGTGGAAGAATTTAAAGATTTGAATGAAGAGTAAGCTTCAGAGAGAACTGGACTGGCGGTCGACATGTGTGGAATGATATCAATTGAAGAACTCCTCAGAGAAATAGATAAGGTAGGAGAATAACCCGAGATCGATGAGGAGCACGATTCCTATTTTTCCCTTCTTTAGTAAATCACATGACCAGACGAGGGAGGCATTACAAGATTCTAAGCTCACAATCAGCCAATGACAAGGGGAAGGGAGTGGAAAACCTTCCTATGCCATAGATGAACCTCGAGGAAAGTAAGATCCTCGATCAACTAAAGAAAACTCAAGCTAACATCACTCTATGGGGAGCTTTTTATGTCTTCTCAGATCCACAGGACCGTTTTAATCAAGTTTCTCACTGGACCCACAGTTCTTCCATCTACCACACCAGAAGAAGCAATAAATTTGGTCGGATCCTTGACCTCTACCCAAATTCTATCCTTTTCCGAAGAAGAAATCCCCAAGATTGGGCCAAACCAAAATCATGCACTCAACATCTTCGTTGAAGTTATGGGGATGGTCGTGCCACTCTCTCTTGTCGATAATAGATCCGCCCTGAATGTCTGACTACTGAGAACCTTCAAGTGTTTAGGAATGAAAGAAAGCGACCTTGCTCCAACTTTCGTCGTTGTGCATGCCTACGCTAATACCCGTCGGGAGGTTATGGGATCCATAAAGCATGTAATAGGGGATGGCCCTTTAAACCCTATCATTGAATTACAAGTTATTGACATCCCAACTTGTTTCAATCTATTGCTCGGATGGCCTTGGCTACAAAGTATTAGGGGCGTGTCTTGCTCACTCCATCAAAAATTAAAATTCTTCACCGACGGGTGAGTCATTACCATCTTGGGAGACGACGATAATGCCGATGGTGCAAGTACCAGCAGCCCAATCCTTGAGATACAACATGGGTCAAATGATATGATCCTATCAGGATTCCGAATTGAACCACTTCTACTCCTGGCAGGGGAAGATTTCAAAGAAAGGGTTTGTCCAGAATACGACCCTCACGAAAACGTCAATATGATTCAGATGTTCAAAAACATGCACTTCATCCCCGGACTTGGACTAGGATAGAGACAGCAAGGTATACTCGATCCAATTTAACTAAAGAAGGCCTTCACTCCTTGTGGTTTGGGGTATCAACCATCAGAACAAGAGATCAGAATGATCCACCTGTCTTGACCAAAGAGAGGACTAGATTGTGTTCGAACTATCCCAGGTGATTCCTTGAATGGATGATTCATCAAAGAGGGTGAGGACTTCCCCTTTTGTGGCTTTACTGAACCATGGTATGACCATACAGACAAGAAGATGAATCTTGGAAATGAGATCTCTTTCCAAGACAGCTACCCATGGGCTAAAAGTTACCAACACCATGTATAACCGCTTATCAAAGAAATCGAAGAGACTGAGGAAAGTGACTCTAAAGATTCCTTCAACTTATAGACACTAGGTCTGACACTCTACATGGTTCATTCAGGCACTACATTATTGGATCCATCCCAACTAATTAAAGCTGATGATACACCTCTCCTCAACTGGCATGCTACACCTATTCTACCTGTTGAAATCTCCACTGATCCCAATATTTACTCCCTTTTTTCTTCTCTTATTTATCCTTGTTAAAATGTAATCAAGTTCTCTTTTAACGAGGCTCTCAATGCTGTTTTTCCTATTAATGAAATAAATGAAGATTTTAGTATCTTGTTGTGCCTTACATTAACTACTTGGATTCTAATCAAACTTTTGATGATGATGATTTTGCAAATGAACAATTCTTAACTGATCTAAATAAGGTTAATAATAAACAACATAACCATGTTCGGGTTAATGAAGAAGAGACTGTTGTTATAAACCTCGGTTCTAATAGCCAACTGTGCAAGATTATGATAGGGAGCACCCTCGACGAGCATGAGCGTGCACAACTCAAAGAATTTCTAAAGGAATTCGTGGATGTCTTCGCATGGTCCTATGATGATATGCTCGGCATTAATCCTGAAATAGCTCAGCATGAGATTTCCACTCTCCCACATTAGAAGTTGGTCAAGCAAAAGTTGAGAAAGCTCCGCACCGAATGGTTTCTTAAGGTCAAAGAAGAGGTGGTCAAATAGTTGAACGTAGGCTTCATTCGCGTGATCGAATATCCCACGTGGATAGCCAACATAGTGGCCATGCCGAAATCAGGAGGAAAAGTTCAGATGTGTGTAGACTATCGGGATTTGAACAAAGCCTCTCCTAAGGATGATTATCCGCTACCCAATATCGACATGATCGTGGACAACACTGCCAGTCATGCTCTCAAGTCATTCGTCATTGAGTTTGCCGGATATAACCAAATTAAAATGCACCCAGACCACCAAGAAAAAACTGCATTCATCACCCCATGGGGAACCTTTTGCTACACTGTCATACCATTTGGTCTCAAGAACGCTGGGGCTACCTACCAGAGGGCTTCCATAACCATCCTGAATGATTTGATTCACAAAGAAGTTGAGGTCTATGTGGATGATATGATTATTAAATCCAAGACTAGAGAGGGTCATATTCCTTCTCTCCAAATGTTTTTTAAACGAATGCGATAATATCAGATGAGACTGAATTAGCAAAAGTGCATCTTTGGCATTATAAAAGGAAAAATCTTAGGATTCATGATTAGTGAGAAGGGGATAGAAGCAAATCCTAACAAGCTGAAGGCCATACTCGAGATGCCACCTCCTCGAAGAGAGAAAGAAGTCCAAAGTTTCCTTGGGAAATTGTAATACATCAGTTGGTTCATCAGCTAGTTAACCTCCATCTATGAACCTATCTTCAAAATCCTGCGAAAGGATTCAACCAAGGTTTAGAATGAGGCCCGCTAAGAAGCTTTTGACCAAATCAAACAATATCTGACCCAACCCCCGGTGCTCATGCCACCATAGCCAGCTCTCCACTTGCTCCTATACCTAACTATAACCGACACTACAACGGGGCTTTGCTATCCCAATACGTTGAAAATTACGTCAAAGAAAGAGCCATCTATTATACCAGTCACAAATTAGTTGGGTATGAGGTCAGGTACACTGCTTTGGAAAAGGCGTGTGTCATACTTATCTCAATTACCCAAATGTTGTGGCACTACATGCTCGCCTTTTCTATCAAACATGTATCCCGAATGGATCCCATAAAATACATGCTTAAGAAACCCTCTTTATCCAGCCGAATGGCTCGATGGTTGATGCTCCTAGCTGAGTTTGATATCGTGTACGTCATGCATAAGGCCATGAAAGGAAGAGCCATCTCTGAATACCTCGCTGATTACCCCGTAGATGAAGTCCATGACTTAATCTCTGAATTGCCAGATGAAAACATCCATTGCACTACACAATACTACCTTTGATGGAAAATGTTCTTTGACGGCGCTGCCAATAAAAAGGGACATGGCATTGGGATACTTCTGATCGCCCTAGATAACTCTCACACTCCCATCGCCATTAAATTGGATTTCCCTTGCACGAATAACATGACTGAATACTAGGGATGCATAGTAGGCCTCAAGGTTGCTCTTAAGAAAGGTATTCAATGCCTAGATGTTGACAGGGATTCTTCCCTCATCATCGGTCAAGTGCTCAGAAATTGGAAAGTCAAGGATGAGAAACTCTAATCATTCAATGCCTACTTAGAAGAGCTAGCCTCCCAATTCCAAGATATGACCTTCCATTACCTACCTCGAGCAAAGAATAACCTATCCGATGCTCTCGCTAACTTGTCATCCATGGTCGACATGCCCGAAGGAAAAACTATGCCCCCCTTCCTAGTTCAAAAGCAAGACCAACCAACCCACGGTTATCACATTGAGATCGTCAGCACAGAAGATCCTGAGCTAGCCAATAGCTGGAACTATGATATCTGGCGCCTCCTCAAGCATGGTAGGTATCCCGAGAATTCCAACAAGAAAGATTGAGCAACCCTCCGAAAACTGGCTACCCAGTACATCATTTGTCACAAAGCACTCCTCAGAAAGAAAATCGATGGAACTCATCTGCACTGCATCACAGGGGCTGACATTATAAAAATTATGCATAAAATCCAGACCGGGGAATATGGACCCCACATGAATGGTCACATGCTTGCCAGAAAGATCATCCGACAAGGTTACTACTACACCACCATGACCTAGTATTGCACCGCCTATGTTCGGAGATGCCTCAAATGCCAACAATTCTCTAACCTTCAGCATCTGCCTCCACGCGAATTATACAACATAACCTCTCCCTGGCCACTCTCTACCCGGGGCATCGACATTATAGGGAAGGTTACACCGAAGTCTTCCAATAGGCATGAGTTCATCATAGTTTCCATTGATTACTTCACCAAATGGGTCGAAGCTGAGTCATACGCAGTGCTGAATGCTAAGAAATTCGCCGAATTCATCAAGAAAAACACCATCTGCTAATTTGAGGTCCTGCACGAGCTAGTGTCAGATAACGGGTTACATTTCGAGGAAAAAGTCACAGAGGTGGTCACCGAGTATGGGATTAAGAGACACAAATTTTGTCCTTAACGACCTCAGACCAATGGTGCCATTGAAGTTGCTAATAAAAACATCAAAGCCATCATCAACAAAATGACCGAAAGCTGTCGGGATTGGGCTGACCGGATCCCATACGCCTGCTAGGGCTACCGAACCTTAATTCGAACCTATGCTGGAGCTACCCCTTACTCTCTGGTCTACGACATGGAAGTAGTCCTACCTGTGGAGTTGGAAATACCCTCGCTATACGTCATGCTTGAAAACAAGGTCAGTGGGGAAGACTGGTGCCAAAGCCATCTTGAAGAGCTGACCCTCCTAGAAAAAAGGAGATTGAAAGCTCTATACAACATACAAGGCTACCATCGCCGAATAGCGCAATCATTCAATAAGAGAGTCAAGGATCCTGGTTTCCGAGAAGGGTACCTAGATCTCAAAGAAGTCATAGAACCCATCTGGGACCCTAGAGGGAAATTCAAGCCCAATTGGAGCGGCCCCTACATTGTCAAGAAGATCTTGTACGGCGGTGTCGACATGCTCACCGACTTAGATGGGTAAGAGATGGCTCATCGAGTCAACCTGGACCGTCTTAAGAAATTCTACCCCTAGTCCAAAATCTCGGCGCGCTATGACTCTTCTCATCTCCCTTCTATTCTAAAAAAAATCTCTTCATTTCCTTCTACCCAGAACTACGTGGGCTTGATCCTCTGCAAAAATCATTTTCAAATAAAGTATAAACTTTTCATAAACCCCAGAGGTACGTAGGTAGCTCATACACCTTACATGATCATGACCCTTTCTTTTTCATAAAATACTATTCTTTTCTTATCTCCGAGAAACAACTGTCAATTCCAACATATAATTAAACAAAAAGGATTATATATGCCTTAGCGATCTGTATAGATAATTCAAACAATACAAAATTCATCGAAAGACACAGTTGGATGATCAGAAACTTGTTTATTTCACTAATAAGAAATTTCAGTACAGATTACATAAAGGAACGGATAACCCCCTACCTTCCTAAAAAAGCCAAAATAAAATCCCCACATTTATTCCCCGTTATAATAAAAAAAACCATCCTACCCACAACTACCAGAGGAACCCTCTCCATCATCATCATCTACATCTTAGGGTCCTCAAGTTTCCCCTACCTGAACAAAGTGTCATATACACTCCATGGACCAATAAGACCGAACCAACATCGAACAGACTACAACACCTCCCTCCATGGTGTCAAAAGAAACAAACCACCTTTGTCCAGTCTCCACTGCCAACATCTTGCTAACTACTTTCCTACACAACCACTCCATATAATCCTAAGGGATATGCCAAACTCTCCCAATAGACTGAGAGGCACGAGTCGACGGACGTCGACTCTCCCACAAAGAGTCAAGCCGCAGGTGTAGACGCTTGGTCAAATCCTCTACCAGATAGAAATTTGGTGTCCGAGGTGGCACGACCTATGCCCAACCTAATTGGCGCAGAAGAGGCCAAGGGAAATAAAAAGAGGTCTTGCGAAGACCAACCAGCCTCACATATGAGTATTCTCCTAGCTCCAGAACAGGCTGCAACTGTCCCCACCAAAGCACTGACCAGTACAGATTCCAAGCCCCGTGCTCTATAAGCCAATTCGCCCAGCTCGCAATATCCAGGCCAATGTAGAAGAAGTGACGCAAAAAGAAGTTGGGTACAGCTGACAAAGGATATTATAGAAGAGCCACCAGACGGAGTCTTGCAAATAACCACATGAACAGCATCACAGGACTACCCCGCAGGAAGTCAGAACGACCTTCTCGCTAGGCATCCAGACTGTTCAGGGTCTCCACCAGTATCACCCTCGTAGGATTATGACGGTATGACATCCATGATGTAATGGCTGTAAATTGCGAATCCACCCGCAGTTCCCCAGTCACCAGTAGCAATTTTGATACTAAGCCCAGAGCAACGGCTCTAGCATAACCAACATCGCCTATTTCTCACAAATTCATGAACTGTAACATCACCGGGAGGGAAATCATTCCTCCAGCAACTAGTGATCTAGCCACCAAAGGAGAAATGCGAAGAAGCCCAACCAGTAAATCCATGGGAGAACGGGAAAATTCGGGTAAAGCCGCACTAGCACTGGGATTCATCCCCAACATGGCAGAAAAGTCCTCGTAGGTAGGACAAACTTCATCCAACCCAAAACGGAATACGTGGTCTTTGGGGTACCAAAATTGTACCGCCACCATCAGCATGTTCCAGTCAATGGACTGATTGGGCCACAAAGAGACTCGACGCATGTTGAAAGCATCATAGTCGACATTATAAGAGCACATTGCTTCCAAGGCTTCAAGGTAATTAGCAAACTCAATGCTACCAAGGAGATCCATCTTGCAAGACTAAGAAACAGTAGACAAGTAAAGGTGTGATGGAAACACTCCACCCTTCCCCTTTTTATACTTGAGAACCCTCACAAGAGACACAATCCATGCAAAACTCGGAGGGAATCCTACCCCACAAGCTACAAAAGGCTGAAGAAGGTACAAATCAAAAGATTTGAATTAATGGGACTGGACTTGACTATCGATAGGCAGGACAAGGTGCTTGCCGATTAACAACCCCCTATTTTTGGAAATTTTCCTTTTCCTCTTTTATCAAAATCAGAAGACCAATAAAATAAATTGATATTCTCAACAGAATTTCAAAAATCCTTTTCCATCTTTAGAAAATTTCCCATTTTTAACATTCCTTCAAAAATCCCAAAAATATTTCCTTTTTACGGTCTCAGCAACAAAGTAAAAATCGCATGCATTCATTCATCATTAACAAAAGGTAATAAAAAATCTCATTGCATTGCATATATATTTGTTCTCTGTGTTACATCAATTTTACAGGAAATAAAGAAAACAAAAAAAAGCGGTACTCAGCCCAAACCCACATTCTCATTCTCTCTCTCTCTCACCTACCCTTCACCCTTCTCTAAGAGCTTCCACCCTTGTGACGCGCTTTCTTTCCCCTATGGCAAGATAACGCACCCCCGCTACCCGAGCCAGAGTCCTCCCCGGACGAAGAAGAAGGCACCAAATAATAAGGAAACGAAACTGCATCCCGAATGTGGGCAGTCACCGAAGATATCCAATCTCTAATATCCCTTAGCCAAGTGGTTCACACCCGGACTTGCTGCAAATTAAAAGGCAAAATCAATATCAAAGAGGGACCAAAACAGAAAAGTAACCAAGGAAAAGAACATAAAGATATACCTTAGGTCAAAGAACCTCCTCTGTCAAACCCAACTCCTCCAGATCCATCGCATGAGGACGGTGTAACATAGGCACTATCCCACCATCAACTCGCCGAATATTGTACGAAGGAGTTTGCAATATCACAAAAGGAACCTATGAAGCCTCCGCCACCGTCACCGTCGTCGGACCACCACCGCTGTGGTAAGACCCCACCGCCCGACTTGAACCCGTACGAAGGAAAAGAAAAGCATCATATATGTTGGGCGCCATCAACCAGCTCGTCACAAAGTCCATATAGTTATACGGCGCGATCGTATCAATATACAATAGGCAGGACTCATCGATCATCGCTGCGATCCTCGCATCCTCTGACAATATTCGCTCCCGCCTCGTAGACGTAGGAGGCTACGCGAGTGGCACCACCACCTTCTCCTCAATAATTTACTGAACCAATTGCTCCCCCAGATACCAGGATTGGCTAAACTCATATGCTAGCAAATGCCCGATCCGCGCATTCACCCCTGTCACCCCCGTATCCTGAATGGCTGTCCCTCAAGGATAGAAAGTCACCTGAAAATCCCCAACAGGCATAAGTCAATACAGAATTAGAATGTGCAAAAATCAAGACTCATAGGAAAAAGTCTTACCCTACCACTGGTCAGGCCATTCAAGACCTGACGCACCTCCTCCAGAGAGAGAGAGATCCCTTCAACTGCCGATTGGCCTTCGACCATCGATACAATCGGTAAAAGTCCCAACAGTATCATCCTTCAAAGCGATTCGCAAAGTATTACACCCAATCACCTCATAGAACCACGTCTACCAAAGACTGGAATTCACAATAAAAAAGGGACGCATAAGGAAAATGCGAATGCATGAAAACAGAATGCGCAAAATTAAAGGATACCTCGAGGAGATACGTGGCTCCAGTAAAAGTTTATCGACAGCACCGACAGAATGCATCCAAAGAAAAAAATAGGGTTGCCAAAGCCAGGCTCCCCCAATCATAGAGAGGGATCTTAAAAAACATCCTCAAGTACGGAAAAAAACACAAATGGACGACGTCGCCACTTGACGCCACCATGAACCTCCCAGCACGAGAAAAATGAACAACCGGGCCATCTGCCTCACCTGTAGCCCGTCCTCCACATTGATCACCCTAATCAGTAGAATATCCTTCATCAAGGACAAATGGATGGAATCCCCAAAGACTATCCTCCCTATGTCACCAAGTGCCACACGCACTGCCTCCGGCCTCACCCTCAGGGAACGATCCATCTCTATCTACTCTCTATCAAAATCCAGCCCCAACAGCTGTTGCACGTCTATAGGAGTCACCGTCATCTCCCCAAATCCGAAGTGAAAAGTGTGGGTAGTATCCCACCATCTCTCCCCCAAAGAGCATAAGACTGCTGTCGACCGATGCGTCTCATCCAACGCAGACACTAACCTCCCAAAACCTGGTGATGATACCACCCAATGTACCATAGGTGGAAGATGCTCCCAAACATCCTTAAGCCCCGTCATCTCGCGGGCACACATATTCTTCAAAGAGATATCAGACTGTCAAAAGAAAAGGTCTTGTCAGAATTCAAGGAAGAATGACGTGACGTGATGACTCCCGTAGTAAGGCCTTGTCAGAATTCAAGGAAGAATGACGTGATGACTCCCGTACTTACATAACCGCCAGGGTTCACCACCCTCGAGGAACAATGACGTGATGACTCCCGTAGTAAGGTCCTATCATCCGTAACTGGATCAAATGAATCAAAAGATTTCTCACTCCCCAAATCAAGAGGCACCCTGGCCCTCCACTCCACGTTCGCCCAATCATCAATGGTCTACCATTCCCTTTGCGTTGGAGTACTCACGGAGGTGGCCATTGCTTGGAGATTGAAATGCTAGAACGATTCACAGAGGAAAATTGTAGAAAGAGAGAAAGCAAGAAGCTATGAAAAATGAAGGGAATTCGCCCCCCGATCGGTACTGTCCCCTTACCTTCCCGAGGCACTCCAAAAGTCTATGCCACTACCGAATGGCACCTTCTGAACCATGCCGACTGGCACCCCCTTTAAATTTCATACCAAAATTTCCAGACAATACTAGAAAGCCCTGAAAGATCCTCAGAAAATCCCGAAAAGGTATTTAGAACATTTTCACTAAGAAAATTTCACACCTCAAGCGAAACCCCCATTTACCCAGCGAAACTCTAAAAAAACCAAACTCCTCTCGGCAACGTCCCCGGAGGATCACCTCCTATCCCCCAAAGGTCTTGAAATATGTCTAATCCCTAGACCACCTAATCGCTTCCCTAGTGAAGTTTACGGCATCAAACTTGCCTTTCCTCCGTGAAATCCTTAAAATCACAAATGCTTCCCTAGCGAAACTCTAGAAAGTCATTTTCCCTAGCTCATTCCTCAACGGAACCCAAAATCCAATCTTCACCACTTTTAGGTCAGAATTGATCTCGGTCTTGGATCTTCACCTTAGTTAGGTTAGAATTGACCACGATCCTCGATCGTCACCTCTCTTAGGTCAGAATTGAGCTCGGTCTTAGATCATCACCTTAGTTAGGTCAGAATTGACCTTGATCCTCGGTCGTCACCTCTCTTAGGTCAGAATTGACCTCGCTCTTGGATCCTCACCTTAGTTAGGTCAGAATTGACATCGGTTCTCGGTCATCACCTCTTTTAGGTGACTTCGATCTTGGATCGTCACCTTAGTTGGGTCAGAATTGACCTCGATCCTCGGTCATCACCTCTTTTAGGTTAGAATTGACCTCAGTCTTGGATCTTTGCCTTAGTTAGGTCATAATTGACCTCAGTCCTCGGTCATCACCTCTTTTAGGTCAGAGTTGACCTCGGTCTTGGATCATCACCTTAGTTAGGTCAGAATTGACCTCAATCCTCGGTTATCACCTCTTTTTGGTCAGAATTGACCTCAGTTTTGGATCATCACCTTAGTTAGGTCAGAATTGACCTCTGTCTTCGACCGTCACCTCTTTTAGGTAAGAATTGACCTCGATCTTAGATCGTCACCTTAGTTAAGTCAGAATTAACCTCGGTCCTCGGTCGTCACCTCTTTTAGTTTAGAATTGACCTCGGTCCTCGGTCGTCACCTCTTTTAGTTTAGAATTGACCTCGGTCTTGGATCATCACCTTAGTTAGGTCAAAATTGACCTCGATCATCATTTGTCACCTCTATTAAGTTAGAATTGACCTCGGTCTTATATCATCACCTTAGTTAGGTCAATTCTGACCTCGGTCCTCGGTCGTCACCTGTTTCAGGTTATCATTGACCTTGATCTTGGATTGTCACCTTAGTTAGTTCAGAATTGACCTCGGTCCTCGTTCGTCACCTCTTTTAGGTCAGAATTGACCTCTATCTTGGACCGTCACCTTAGTTAGTTCAGAATTGACCTCAGTCCTCGATCGTCACCTCTTTTAGGTCAAAATTGACCTCAATCTTGGATCATCACCTTAGTTAGGTCAGAATTGACCTCGGTCCTCGATCGTCACCTCCTTTAGGTGACCTCAGTCTTGGATCGTCACCTTAGTTGGGTCAGAATTGACCTCGGTCCTTGGTCGTCACCTCTTTTAGGTCAGAATTGACCACGATCTTAGATCGTCACCTTAAGCCCGCAGAGTTAGCTTCAACCCATAGAATCGATCAGTACCTCCTCAGGAATTGGCCTGAACCTTTCCTCCAAACCGTCCGTTAGGTCCTCAAAATTTGCCTCGACCCTTTGAGTTGGTCATCCTCCCTCTAAAGTGTCATACAGTGTCTATTCAATGGTTGTCATTCATTCCAAACTCACCCGTCGAGGGGCTCTGTAGAAACCCCATTCTATTACACCCTAAACTGTCCTGAGGTCCCTAGTACCTCCCCTCATCACTACAGATCCAAGCCATACCCCGAGTACTGACCTAGAAGCCATCGGGCACTCCCCAAGCTCCATTTGACCAAAAGTCAAACTCTTCAGCTCGACCAAGGCTGAAAGAATATTCAAAGGACACTAAAACCCCTTTCCAAAGGTCCACTCCGTGTATGATTCTGACTTACGGTATGGACGAACAATCCGTTTGACTACGAAAGGTCACCCAATGCTTCCAGGGCCCGATTGATCAAAGTTAACACCCTAAATATGATCATACTCTTTGGAATGTCTAATTACATCCCCAAACCTTTCCAACGGTCTGCCTCATGCATAATTCAGACTTACCATGCGGACGAATGATCCGTTTGCGTCTGACGATCCCCCGTCCAATGGACTGACAAATGCTTCTGAGCCAGATTTGACCCAGAGTGAACGCCCTAATCTAGTAGAAGTACGAAGTACTTTAAAAGGTCTCTAAATTACCTTTCCAATGGTCCATCCCGTGCATGATTCTGATCAACGGTTTGCGTTCTGCGACTAATTTACCAAAAAGGCCTGAAAAATACTGCCAAACTGTAGGTCTAGACCCTGTCTATCGGCAGTGTGCCTAAACGCACCTTTCGAATGGTAACAACATGGCTATGATGATCGGCAATGCCCTGGGCCTATAAAAGGGAGGCCTGGCCTCACTTGCAAGAGGAGCCCGAATCTGATAGAAATCACTCTCAGCAAATCCAGAAAACCTCTATCGAAGTCAGCATGATTTATACACCCAAATCCCTTTCCAACCTTCACTTTTCATCATCCTTTTCATCAAACTTGGTGAATTCACTACCCTCCATCATCATCCAAGTCTAAGGGCTGCTCTCCAACATTCAAGATTAAGCTCAAGATCTTCAAGAAGGTCCAATTTTCTCAACTCTCTCCATAAATTCTCATAAAGTTGCAATAACTGGTTTTATTATTTAGCGATTTTATTATCTCATTTCACACATCCTAATATAATTTTTATTTAGTATTATTGCACATCTCTTATTTTCATTTAAATAAAAAACAAAAAAAATAAGAAAAAGAGGGTTTACTCATAAATTCCAAACGGAAATTCTCATACTTTTCTTGCACTTCTCTCACAACTAAAACACTTTTTCTACACACACACACACACACAAAAATAAGAAAATCCCCGGTTAGTCTAATGGGATAAACCCTACCCCTCGTTTTGTATGCGAACTACGTGGACTTTGATGCCTCTATAGGCTACGTAGGCGTCTTGGGCTAAAACCCGAGACTCGACTCCTGTTTTTACATTTCCTTTCATATTTTATTTTCTCTAAACTACATTCTCTTATACTACATACATACATATATTTGTTCTTAAGGGAGTATTATTCCGTATACATTATTGTTCCCTCATAACGATTAACGTAGTGATGGTCGCCTAAATCCTATTTTCTAAATACTTTTTATACCTTCCTATGGATGACTCGCTTTACCTCTTCCATGGTGTAAGTCGATGATTCCTATCTCCACTATATATACACATGCACACATATCACGGGGAAAATAAAAGGAAAATAACAAAAACCCATGAGAGACCGAAAGGGCGGATTCGGTGCCTAACACCTTCCCATTTCGTAACTTAGCCTCCGGACCCTTTTCGAATCATTTTGGTTTTGTATGCACCAGTAGTTCTTTGGATGCTGTCCCTCGGTATGGATCCCCTTTTTTTCTTTTGTCTGCTTTGAGCTAAATAGACCGGCGACTCTAATCTCTCTACACTTTTCACCTCACCTCAAATTACGCCGGCCGAAGCGCTCCCGAGAGGGATGCGCAGGACCTAAAGGATCCTCACTCTCACGCGGCCCGCCCGCTGTGAGGATCGGGATTCGGAACGGGGATGGACACACAAACAAAAATTGAACTCGCTTACAAGAGATTCACGAGGGAAAAAGAAATATACTTCCCACGACTTTTACACACATAGGGTGAAGATCGAGTTGAGTCTACCGAGGGAAGATCTCGCCTATCTCAGTCATCCCCGGGAGTCCTACCGACCCAAAGTAGAGAGGCTTCTAAAATTCTAGATGTTGGATTCCCTCTCTCTACCTTGTCTGGTTTCCCTTTTAGCTTTTTTTATGGAATAATTATTACAAAAATAATATGGTGTCAAAATGCAACCAAATAAATACAAATCTTCAAAAATCCTATACAACTAGTCTAAGGAGGAGGGAGAAGAAATAACTACAACTAAAAAGAAAATATAAAAAAAAATTACAATTCTTCAACTTTGTCTTCACATTAAGAAAGCGGCAACGACGCCATTTGATAAGTAGCTTTTTAGTGTGTTCCCCGGCAACGACGCAATTTGATAAGTAGCTTTTAGCGTGTGGTCGTTGTCTTCAAAATCCAATATCGAAATTTCTATGAATACCTACAAAACTTATTTTAACAACTCGTGTTTCCGTAAGTACGTGTATCAATCCAACTTCCAAGGTGAAACCATTAATGTGAAAACTTGCATTTCAATTTTTTTTATGAAAATATTTTTTATATTTTTTAAAGAAACAATTTCAAGGGAGAGTTAACTAATTAACGCTAAAACTATTAAATGAATAAATAACGAAAAATCATGTGCAACCAAGTGTGATAAATGTAAGAAGGTCAAGAGATGGGATTACACTACATTATCAGTTATTTTAATTTCTCAATTTATTAATTTGAAATATTTTGAGATGATATTAAATCGATAATCTAACTCTCGTTATAATTATAAATTTAATAAAAACTTTTTCAGCAAATAAATTAAAAAATGTCACATGATGAAAAATTAAGAATTACACGGTTTTCAGAAAAATTATCCACTTGGATCAATTTAATAAAAACTGTATCAATTCTCTAATTTCAACACAAAATTAATATTTATTTTAGTAAAAACCTATCTCTAGTTCGATTCCCAAAATCAAAAATTAATTTTTAAAATTAATTTACTAACTCTCGTTACATAAATTGATTTGTGACAAGTGTAAATTAATGAGCCTAGAAATAAAGAAATTAATGAAATTAATTAATTAATATAATGTCCTACACAGTGCATCCCACCCCTTAAACGGGGTGTTTTGCCAAACATTCTCATATGTGCATAAACAACAATGAATATTATGTCAAGAAGGATATAAATTGAAAAGAGAAGGGATAAATACAATACGCAATTTTTTCCACAAATGTCTTGAAATGCGCCTTGTTATGCGTCCAACTTCTTCACAATTTTCAGCACTTGATTACAAAAATAAAAATAAAAACTAAACCTAAATATTATTCTAATGCTAAACTATTTTTTTTTTTTACTTTTCAATTTTTTTTTATTTTCCTAAACTGTACAAAATATTCACATAACTTTCTCTCTGCAGTCTCCTACGTCTGTGTGAGAGTCTTCATTTTTTGAGCTTCCACTTCTCTTTGATTTATAACCCACGACTCCTTCTTTAGTTGGAGAGATTTTTTTGGGATTTCAATTGGCCAAGTCAAGGGAGTACTCACGTGGGTATTTTTTTTTTTAAGTGGCAAGGCTTAAGGAGGGTTTGACAGTTGGAGTTGTAATCGGATAAGATCGGGTTTTGGGTTCGGGGTTTGGTATGTGGATTAGACGACGGGTTTGGCGAGTTGGGGTTCGTTTTTTACAACGGGTTTGTGGGTTAAGGAGGTATGGATTTCGAAATGTGTTTGGGTTTATACGGAGCAGGTGGTGGGTTTAGCTTTGTGTAGAAATCGGGCTAACTTCGGGTTTTGATACGGGTTTGGTTTGAAATCGAGTATAAGGGTTTTGGATTGATGGTTGGAAATAGGAGCATGGGATTGGTGGGTTTGTGTTTGGGTGTTAATGGAGGAGAGAGTGTGAGGTGGTGATGAGGGAATAAGATGGGTGTGGGTTTGCTTGTGTGTGATAGGGTGTAGGGAATTAGTGTGTATGTGTGAGTTAATATAGTGTGTAAATGAGATGTAGGATAGTTAATGTATCCGTGTTTGTACCTTTTTTTAAAAAAACATATTAAAAACATTTACAACTAAAAATAAAAAATTAAATTAAAGGCTAAAAATTAAATTCCGATTCTGTTAACAAAAGATTCCAAATAAAACAAAAAGAAATAAAAACAACAAAAATAATAAAAATAATAAAAATCTATTAAACTTAAAACTAAATCCCTTAAAAATGTAAAATCTAATAAAAATATAATCCTAAAAAAATACTAATCCTAATAAAAATCTAATAAAATAAAATAAAGATTAAAAATTAAAAAACTAATAAAAAACAAAATAAGAAGAAAGAAATATAATAATAGAAAATAAATCCTAGAAAATTCTAAATAAATCTAAAATAGATCCTAAAAATACACGACTCAAAATAAAAATCTAAAAAAATTTGAAAAGCAAAAAATAAACACACACGGGGCTCGGGCGATTATTCTGGGCTCGGTGTAGGCTTAGGTTTGGTTTGTGGACAGGGTTCTGAACCTCGAAAATGATCTCGACAAGCTCATATATAGGCTCGAACTTCATGATGCTCTGATTTCTTTGTTGAACTCTTTTAACCACTTCTATTTCGTAACTGCACTGATTTAGCACTATCTGATGCCATGACTGACGATTGACATGCAATATAGAAAAATACCAACATAAGGCCAATTTCATAAAAAAATGAGAGACTAAAATGCATCTATTTGGGGTGTAAAATATACACTTAGGTGCTTATCACTTAACCTTGGCATCCCTTTATTCTTCTTTGAATGATTTCAACCTGTGTTACTGGCAAAATTTTACGGGAAACACATATATTTTGGAGGTAATATTAAATTCATCTTCCTTTTGATGAATTTCCCTGCACTCTTCTTTCGATCCATTTTTCCAGATCCCTGTCTTTTATAGATGTGTATGAATGATTCTCCTCTTACCTAGATGGTCTGGAAGCCATGTCTTTATAAAATGTGGACTACGATGCTTTCAACCTGCGTCAAGTTTCTCTGTGGGGTAACTTAGCCATGTACTGGAACCTATTGGCAATAGCGGTAGAGTTCTGGTATCCTGAGAACCGTGTCTTTTGTTTTGGCCTACACAAAGTCTATCCCACCTACTAGGAGTTCTCGGTCATGTTGGGGGGTCGGGCCTAGTGTGGAAGCGACTATGCCTGATTTTTCCTATTTTCCTTGGGTATTCTTGTTGGAGTTTCTTTATATTTCTCCCTCGATGGCTTGATCGTTGGTAATCGGAGTGGCCATTTCTCTTCAAGAGGCTATGTATTTAGTGCGCTTGACGGGTTTTGAGGATGCTAGTCTTACCGGAGTTGTCACCTTAGGCCTTACTAGGAGGCTATTATTGGTGACAAAGGACTTGATAGAGGATCCCCATGTTGCTACAATAACTACGTGGATGTCTTATCGCTATAATCCTGAAGCTGTGGTGCTAGCTGAGACCCAGAATGGTGTGGATGCTTGGAATGAGGGTCGTTATGACTTTCTAATGGGGATCCCAGTAATGTTGTTTATGTGTCTTGCGAAGGGTTTCGTCTAATGTCTCCTCCTGAGTACCCCTTGGAGGTTATTCTTAATTTCTTTGCTCGGCCTTTTTTTAGCTTTGTCCCATCTATAGAGAGTTGGGTTAATTAGTTTGTAGAGCATGGCTCTCAGTGTCTTCGTTGGTAAGTTCCATGGTGGGGGGACTTACTGCTTATCTTGCACCTTGGAGAGTATCGATATGTACGATTGGTGGGCCTTCGGTAGACATTATTCTTTGTCCCTGGTGGCTTCTATGCCAAGTCAGTTGGGAAGAAATTATATTCCCTCACATAAAAAACTTCTTCTCGATGGGGGATTTAATTAAACCACTAAGAATGATGTTGGGCTCTTTGTGGCAGCTCTGTCAACCATCTATCCGTCCATCACAATTTATAGGAGGGGCCAGACATGTGTCTGGAGACTACCTGAAGTGGTTATGGAAGCGGGTACTAGAGAAAATTTTGGTGGAAGAAACCGATTAAAGGTGGCTGATTTCCTTCGACACCATGGAAGACGATGTTTTGGTTTTGTCTACGCTTGTCAGGACGTATCGCTCCATGGGGCGCATACGGAATGTCAACCAGGAGTGGTAAACTTTGGAACCTCCAGGGGATAGTAACGATGAGGAAATGGTGCCACCGGGTACTCGAAGGCAACGTTTTGTGAAGCTTCGGTGATTTTTTATAAAGATACGATGATTTCGGTATTTGATGTTTTAGGGTTTGGAATGATTTTTTTTTAATCTTGGTTTAGGGTTAGGTATTTTTAGTAACGGTTTGGCCAGTGGAATGAGGTAGTTGGTTTCACTCATTTCGCTGATACCTTATTAAACAACATTATATTCCTTGCCGGAAATAAGAATTAATTTTTATTATATTTTATTGTGCCACATGATGAGTTTTGCATTTGAATTATCTATACCAATCACTGAGTCATAAATGATCCTTTTGTTCATGTAAATGATAGAAATGAATCGATGTTCTTGTAGGTTAAAAAAGAATAGCATTTAATGAAAAAGAAGGGGATCAGACCCATATATGGCGTATGGGATGCCTATGTAACTCGAGGGTTTTAAAAAATTTCTACGAGCTTTATTTTTAAAAGAAAAGGGTTTTAAGAGGATTAGGTCCCACGTAGATCTGGGTATGAGGAATTGAAGAATTATTTTTAGAATATAAGGGGGTGAGAAGAGTCGTAGCGCCCCGAGATTTTGGACTAAGGAAAAAATTTCTTGAGACAATCCAGGTTGACTAGACTTGCCATATCTTCTCTATGGACGTCTGTGAGCATAGAGGCATCTCATGAGAGAATATTCATCATGATGTAGGGGCTGCTCCAACTCAGTTTCAATTTCCCTCTGGGGTCCCAAACGGGTTCTATGATCTCTTTGAGGGTAAGGTCTCCTTCCTAGACACCTGGTCCTTGACTTTCTTATTAAATGATCATGTTATCCGGTGGTGGTACCCATGTATATGGTACAGAGCCTTCAGTCTATTTTCATCTAAGAGTGATAATTCATCAAAGAGGCTCTAATACCGTTCTTCTTTGACAACTTTGCGTACGAGTAATATGCATAGGGAAGGTATTTCTATCTCAATGGGTAGGACTGCTTCCATTCCATATACAAGAGAACAAGTGGTATCCCCAATAGGTGTTTTGATTGAAATGCGGTATCACCAGAGGGAGTAAGTGATCCGAACAACCCAATCTATACAACTCCCAATCATCTTGCTGATTATGGTTTTGAGGCTTTTGTTCGCAACTTCAACAAAACCATTGGTTTGGGGTCGATAGGGAGAAGATTTGTCTCTCTGAATCCTGTACGCGTCGACTAGTTTTGTGACTTCAGCCTTGAAAATGTAGCCCATTATTTGACACTAACTCATGGGGAATTCTGTATCGACAGATACTGTTCTTTTTTGCAAAATTATCCACTTTCTTGCCATTCAAAACTGCGTATGACTCGACTTCGACCCATTTGGTGAAGTAATCAATGGTGACCAAGATTAATTCCTGACCATTTTAAGCTTTAGGAGTAAGCTTCCCTGTGATGTCAATTTCCTAGGTGGAAAAGGGCCAATGTGAGGTCATATTGTATACTTCTCAGGAAGACAAGTGTTGGAGATTATAAAACTATGGTAATTTCATGCATCTTCGAACATAGGTTGTGCAATCTTGAACCATGGTGATCTAATAGTATCCTACAGAAATTATCTATTTTGTAAGCACATAACTATTCATGTGGATCCCGCATTCCCCACTGTGGATTTTCTGCATCATTTATTCGACATCAACCTCTGCAATGAAGTGCAAATAGGTCCCATCAAAGTTTCTCTTCAACAACCCTTTATTGCAGATGATATACTAGGAAGATAGTTTGCAAAGGGTTGCACGGTCTTTCTCATTTGCATCTTGGGGATGCCTGTCATGTTTGAGGAGGTTCCAAATGTCATCATACCATAAATCGACTGTATCCGAATCTCCCTCGGGAATGAGTTCAATGTGGTAGCAGTGATATGGCTTATCTTTCTTCTAAACCAAGAAATGGTCCATTGTTATTCCCTCAGGCATGTCGATCATGGAGGTCAGGGTAGTGAGAGCATCAACTAGGATATTCTTTACACGATGCATGTAGTGGAAGGTGACATTTGTAAACTGGGAGGTTGATTCTTCTAGGTGGGCATGGAAGGGTGGGAACTTCTCGTCTTTAACTTTCTATTTTCGAAGGATTTGGCCGATGATGAGGGTAGAATATTTTTAGACGTCTATGTGTCGGATTCCTTTCTGAAGAGCGATCTTGAGTCGTACCGTGCATGCCTCATACTCAATTATGTTTTTGGTGTAAGGGAAGTCTAGTTTAATGAAAATGGGGGTGTGAGAGTCATCAAGGTCAATTAGGAGTATTCTAATGCTATATCCTTTCATATCGACAACTTTATCAAAGAACATTTTCCATCTGAGGTCCTTCTGAGAGATGCATAGAATATCTTCATCCAAGAATTTAGAGACCCAAACATTGACTTCTTCCAAAGGATAATTATCAAGGTAGTTAGATATGGCTCTACCTTTCATATCTTCCCACATGATGTACACGATATCAAATTTCGCTAGAAACTTCAACCAACGGGCCATTCGACTGGACATAGCGGGATTTTCTAGAAAGTACTTGATGGGACCATACGGAATACTTGTATAATGGAGAAGTCAAGCATGTAGTTCCATAGCTCCTATATGACCCAGACCAAGACGACACGTTATTTATCCAATGTAGTGTACTTTACTTCCTACTCGACTAATTTCCATCTAGCATAATATTTGGCTTTTTCTTTATGGGATTGTTCAACATATTTGGATAGCAAAGCCCCAATTATAGTGTCTGTGTTAGTTAAGTATAGGAGTAGGGTGAGACCTGGTTGTGTAGGCATAAGCACTAGAGGTTGGGTAAGGTATCACTTGATTCAATCAAAGGCTTCTTAATAATCCTTGTTTTATACTTTAGACAAATTCTTCTGAAGAAGTTTGAAATTGGGTTGATAGATAGAAGTCAGCTCGCTGATGATCCAACTGATGTACTATAGTTTACCCAAGATTCCTCAAACTTCCTTCTTCATCTATGGTGGTGGCATCTCAAGTATGGTCATTAGCTCAGCAGGGTCTGCTTCGATTCCCTTCTCACTGACCATGAACCCCAAGTGTTTTCCTTTTATGATGCTGGAAATGCATTTTTAGAGGTTGAACTGCATCTGGTATTACTGTAGTCTCTTAAAAAAGTTTTGGAGGGAGGGAGTAATACCTTCACGAGTTCTTAATTTGATGCACATATCGTCCACGTAGACCTTGACCTCTTTATTAATAAGGTATTGAAGGGTAGTTATGGCAGGCCTTTAGGAGGTAGACACAACATTCTTAAGTCTGAATTACACGACAATGTAGCAAAAGGTTCCCCATGGTGTGACGATTTGGTTGTATCCAGAAAACACATCAACAAATGACTTGAGGGCATGACTAATTATGTTGTTCATGATTATGTCGATATTGGGCAATGGGTAATCATCCTTTGAGGATGCTTTATTCAAATCCCATTAGTCGATGCACATACGGACTTGCCCTCCTGACTTTGGAAAGGGGACGACACTAGCGAACCATGTAGGATATTCAACTACGCAAATGAAAGACATGTTCAATTGATTGACCATTTCTTCTTTGACTTTGAGCAACTATTAGGTACAGAGCTTCCTTAGCTCCTGTTTGATCGATTTACATTCTAGGAATGTTGGGATCTCGTGATGAGATATTTTTGGGTCAACATTAAGCATGTCATCATAAGATAATGCAAATACATTCACGAATTCTTTAGCAACCTTTCGAATTGCGTATGCTCATGCTAGTTAATACTGGACCCTATCCTAATCTTGGGCTGATGACTACTAGAACCGAGATTAATAATAATAGTCTCATCATCATTAATTTGAACGTGATTATGTTTTTTGTTATTTTCCTTATTAAGATCAGTTTAGGATTATTCATTTGTAAAATAATCATCATCAAGAGTTTGTTAGAGTAAAGAAAATTAATTTAAGGCATAACAAGACCCTCGACATCTTCGTTTATTTCATTTTTGGGAAAAATAGCAATGAGAACCTCGTCAAAAGAGGTCTCAGTTACATTGATATCAGAAAAAGGAATAACAACATCGGGGTAAGAGATTAGGATAAGTTAGACAACAGAGTCAGTTTGAATATGAGCATGTTGGATCAAAACTACATTCCATTTAAGGAGAGCTATGTCAGAATCATTGATTTGAGTCTATGGGTCCAATGGCATGGCATTTGAGTGGATCATGCAGAGACTCAGACCCAGTGTCAATAGGTTAAATGAGTCCTTAAAATCACTTTCAATTGAATCTTCGATAATTATTATAGCTTCTTTAGTGACAGGTTTCACTTTATATTGGCAGTCTTCAGCCCAAGAGTTTCTTTCTTGAACGAAGATTTCTTGTCCCGATTTCATATTCTTATTGACATTGCTATACCATAGTCCAGGGAAGTCTTCACCCTCCTTGATAAACCTTCTATTCAAAGAGTCTCTCGAAATAATCCTTTCTTCTTCTAAGATACTTTTTAGTCATGGTCGTTGGAGTGATTTTCATTCTTCTCGTGAGGGCTGTAACCCAGGACACATGGAGGTAAGGCCTCCTTTAGGAATATGGTCTCAAGGATCCCTTGTTAGTGTCTCCTTATCCCCATTTTGGGCATGAAGAGCATGTTCTTGAAAATCTGGATCATTTTGACGTTCCATGTGGGTTATGTTCTGGAAAAACTCGATCTTTGAAATTGTATCTTACTAGGAGGGGAAGTGGATCATCTTTGAAGCCAGAGTGGAGCATGCCATTTGTTCTATGCCAGATTTTTAATATTGTGGTACTAGTACTGGAAGTGTCTGAACTGACATCATTCCCCAAGACAATGATAACTTGGTTTTTAGTGAAATATTAAGTTTCTGATGAAGAGAATAATACACCCCTAGGATACCGTGGAACTATGGAGGACTAAGGAGAATGTTGAAACATGTAGGTATGTTAATGACTTGGAACTTGGTGATAAGATTGATAGGGATAGCCCCTATTTTATGCTTTATGGATCCTGTTACATCTCGATGAACGTTTTCATAATCATGCACGATAGCATAATTAGGAGTGAGATCATTGACTTTCAATCCCAAGAAATTGAAGGTTCTAAGAGGACACACGTTAAGGGCATATCCACCATCAATAAGTGAGAGTGGTACTATCATTCCCAATACTTTAAAGAAGATGTTGATGTCATAATTATGGCCAGGGACAATTTTTGGTATCTCTGCTTTGAAAAAGGATTAGAGTTTAGAATAGGTCAAGGACCCAAACATGTTTACAGCTTCTTCAGGAGTGGTAGAATGAGGGATTGTAAGCCCGATAAGGAGCTTTATCAAATCATTTAAGTAAATTTATGAGGACATAAAAAACTCCCATAGATTGATATTGCCTTGGGTATTCTTAAGCTGCTTAAGGACTTTGATTTCTTCGATGGTCATTTTTTATATGGGAAGCTCTTCGACAATTCCCTTTCCTTTATATGTCTCGATCTCACAAGGGACTAGATATTTGAAGTGTCTTCATATCATGGTTATGGGATTTGCTGAGGCAGGGAAGAGAATGAACTTCTTGTCTTTATCTTACTCTGGATGAATGGACACCTTATTGATTCTCTCCAACGAATCTCCGAAGAATATCATTTCTCTCATACTGGACGCTAGGATGGTTTCTTCCTAACTGGGTTTGTCATCTAAACTCTCAAAGTCATCCTCCAATCCTGTGGCAACTATGACCTCTTGCCAAGAGAAATCAATAAATTTAATAGCCTTGATCTCTTCATCATACAAATCTCACCACTTAACGAGGAGGTGTAATAGTGAAGGGACCAACCGTCCCTAAAGCTTCAAAGCGGTTTGTATTTCACCAGTAATTCAAATTTTACTTATTTATCAAAATGTTTTGGCCATTATTTATACTATGTCATCTAGACTGACTTCTTCAATAGGTACCGCCCATTCATCTGATTCTCAAGCCCAGTTTTGAGCTTCCATAAACAAGCCACTAAATTTGCGATAATCAATAGTCATCTCGGTAGGAAATTTCATCCCAAAATCCAAGAGTTAGTTTAACATAGTTGGTAACTCCACGTTTTTCCCTTCAAATTAGGTATGAACGGGGATGCATGCCCTTGTTGGTAGTGACAAAGTTTGATCGATGAAGCTCGTAGGGTGTAATAGAAAATATGGGCAAACTTTGAGTAGTTTGGGTGAGATTATGGGTATGATGGGTGCTTTGCTGGGCACAATTTGAGTGCATTAATCTAAATTCGTGACACTATTTAGAAAGATAGTATTTGTATGGATAGGAAATGGGTTATAAGTGACATTGGTTTTAGGATTAGCTGGTGGGGAAATGGTACCCCAGTCAATTAAACTGTGGATCTGATTCCTAAGGTTGAATCAGTGGCTAGTAGTATGTCCAGCAGACTGGTTTGAATCACTACATACATCGTCTTTAAAGTTTTTAGAGAGCGAATTTTTTAGTGGATAGGGGTCTAAGGGTTTGATAAGGTTTCGAATCAGCAGGGCCTAGTGGACTTTGGATAGGGAAGCATGAATCTTAGTATCCTCTTTCTTAGAAGGATTTGGGAGACTTTTGTTGCCCAGGGGGTAGTAAGTTAGGAAATGTTGTTAATGGCTGAGACTGTTGCACTAGCGCCCTTTTCATACTTCTGAGGAGTGAATTGTCTGGTCACTTTATTTCTCTTAGATTTGACTTTGGTAATGCCTTCCTCAATTTCTACACCATCCTCCCAAAGGTCTCATAAGTGTGGGTAGTATTTTCCTCCTAGGAATGCTCTAATACAAGGCAATAAGTCCTTCTTCACGATACTGACTTTTTCTTCCTCGGAGGGTCTGCTGGTCATGGTAGTAGCTTTCCCTCTCCACCTTTTTTATGAAGCTACTAACTATTTTCCGGGGATTCTTCTTAAGAATATCTAAATCTCAGCGTGTAACCTCGAGCTCCTCATTTTACTAGTAATGAGACATGAATTCCCGGGTGACATTTTCCCAACAACAGATTCTGGATTCTTCGAGGGATAGAAACCAATGGAGGGCGATTTATTTCAAGGTCTCCTAGAATATCTGGGTTATTATCTATTCAGAGGAATCGAGGAGGGTCATGGCTCATTGATAGATTTGAAGGTGAACAATTGGGGGTCTTCTTCCCACGAACTTCTTGATGTCTGGAATCTTGAACATATCGGGTAATTTGTCTTTGAGATTGGGAGATATATGAGTGTAGTCCATGTAGTTCCCAAATATCTTGACTTATTCAAACTTTATTGACAATTTTTTGAGGTCTTTCTTTACCTTTTTTAGTTCTTCCTCCTTAGTATCTTTGGGTATTGGCAAGTTAGCCCCTTATTGGGCAAGGTTCGGGATAAGGGGTTGAGCTGGGGATGACCCAATGTAAGGTGGGGCATACGAAGCATGATAATACTCTTATGGGACCCAAACAGTCTTAGGAATGGGTGGACCCATGGCACAAGGAAATATAATCTTAGGTTTTTTTTTAGGAATTTGAGCCTAGTTATGATGTATCTCATAGACCTTGGTTTAAAGGTTATCAATCTTGACACTCAGATGGGCTAAGACAGTCATCAGATTGGGATGCACATTTGATACTCGATTAGTGTTCTCCATGAAGAGCTCATGAAGCTAAATACCAAACTTGAATGATGTAGCAGAAGAACCGACAGAGCTTCGAGGCGATTTGACACAAGACAAAAGCCAATAGGGAGCTAGGACAAAATCGTGTATGCAATTTACCTACGATGAAAAATGGATCGAATTTATTTTTGGAAGAAGGAGGGATAAAACTTTGGGTATTTTCAGAGGACGCAAAAAATATTTTTGTTATTTTTTGGATTTTTGAAAAAGGAGGGAAAAAGGGAGAGGAATCTCATCAAAATGTTTATTAATGTTATTATTAAGTTCTCATTTGCATTAGATTTTCCTAAATGTAGAAAAAATTATGGACAATATCCGAGCCTAGGAAAATCGGGTTAGAAAATATGTAAGAAAGGCTTGGACTTGTTTCCAGGCTTACAGACGGGATCCTGTTTTGAAAAAAAAGGCAAAATCGCGCAAAAAATTGGGTGGTATGCCAACCCGAAATTTGGACACCTATATGAGGTTTATGAAATTGTTGGATTAGTGGAAGGGTTCCCCCCTTTAGCAGTACTTCCACGATATACCTCTTGCCTATAAGGACAATAATTCATCGGTACGTGTGGGAAGGCCATTTGATATACCTAAGTGTACATGAATTGCTTCATTACATAACTCATGGGAACAATACGTCTGAGAGTGAATTTGATATGCTCGATGTACATGAACGAGTTTCTTTCTATATACCACCATTGTGAGTTAAGCGATAGGATTCGGGGGGAACTGTTTGATATACGTCGAAAGTGCGAGTCCAACAGAAGGTGAGAGTAATTTCTCTTAATAGAATTGCAATCCGCAGGACCAGTGCTCGTCACAAAATGACCCCCCATTGTGATAAAATTTTGGTCAATATGATCGTTCTCTTGGTGATGTAGTGTGCAAAAATGCATAAGTCTTAGTTAATATATTATGGAGAGACAATATTTTTATCATTTTTATTAGCATGACGATTAAAGGGAATACTACACTACTGGGGAGCATATATAAGTATTATGAAAATTAAATATAGAATGGAGACTATACTATGCATGGATATTTAGTGACTGAGTAAGTGCTATGGTAATATACAATTGAGTGTGTGTTAGTGATCCTATACATAGATCAACTACAAGTGATGTGTGATATGTGTAAGTGAGCATCTATACAAATGTAGTAAGTGTGGTTGTGTCCTAGGGAAGCCTAAGCATGGATATTCTAAGTGGTGTGTGAAGCATGTGTGTTTAAAGTTAATCTAAGTGTAAGTGTGTGAAGTGTGAATGGAGAGTATATATAAGTGTGTGAAGTGTATAAGTGAGTGGAAAGTGATATATACATGAAAGAGATATAAAAAAAATTGTAAATAGAGAAGAAAATGGAACATACAGGTAGGTGCATATGCACACATGCAGAAAAGAATAACATCTGAGAAAAAATAGAGTTTACTCCTCATATAATGTCCCCAGCAGAGTAGCCATTCTGAGGGTTTCTCTAGAGGGTCTGGCGAAAATTCATCTCCCGAGGTGGATCCTTCTTTCCTTCCCCATTCTCCGACATGCGTACGGGATTGCATCCATTATCAGGGCACTCAACCATTATCGATGTGGGGTGATATATAGAGATAGAGTCGCCAACCTATTTTTCACAAAATAGGAAAAAGATTTTTTTTTTGCCTTGAGAGAACGACATTAAGGACATTATTTATTCTTGTGAAACCAAGTAGTTCAAGGGTCCATGGACTAAGTTACAGAAAGAGAAGCATTAGGCACCCATCCCGCCCTTTCGGTCTCTAATGGCCATGTGTTAATCTTCTCTTATACAACTACGTGATGAGTGTGATTATGTGCATAATATAAATGGAGGGTGGAATCTCTCAGATCACCTCATGGATAAAGGAGGAGCAAGGTCATCCTTAGCAGTGTTCCCAAAATCATAATTCAAAGTATGATGTAAGTGTTTGCTGATTAACAAGTCGTTATAGAAGAAAGATTGCATATATAAGATAAGACACAAGAGGACAAACATATAAAATATATATTATGAATATATGATAAGAACAAAGGTAACAAATATATGTCAGAGGACTCGAGTCTAGGGATTTATCCAAGGCACCTACATAGACTGAGGGGTCATGAAAGTCCAAGTAGTTCGAAGACAATACGAGGTGGGGTTTAACCCATAAATTCAAACGGGGACTTTATTGTATCTGTGTGTGTAGAAAAGATTTTTAAGTGTGAGAAAATGTGTCTATTTCTTATTTTTGTATTTTTCTATGAAAATAAAGTATGCGCGAATACTAATAATAAACAAGTTTGAGGTTAAGATATGTGATGCAGTTAAGTAAACTACTAATGTAAAAATGAAGTAACTAATGAAAAAATAAGATAATTTAAAGACAAAGGGGAAGAATTAGACATCCTTGTGAAGACTTGAAGTACATCTTGATTTTAGATGCGCTAATCTCAAAATAAGGTGATGGTGCTTTGAGGAGGTGGTGGGAATTTACTCAAAAGAGTATGAAAAGGATGGAAGTAATGTGGAGAATGGGCTTTTATGGAAAGAACAACTCTGAATTCGAGGAAATTCTCTTTGAATTGATAAGAGGGGTGTTCAGGAGGTACTTTTCAAAGTGAGATCATATCCTCTATTTATAGGGTCAAGGGGGTTCCAATATGAATGGTCCTAGACCTGCCTATCAGCATAGACCCCAAGACACACTATCGATAGGAAGGGTACTAGGTTGCCATTCGACAGTCTGATGCATGAGTTTTAGAAAAAATATGTAAACATGAGTTGTAAGTTGGAATCATACACGTGGTGGACCATTACAAAGGGTATTCAGAGACCTTTTGGAATCCATTGAGCCACTCCCAATTCCGAGAGTTTATCGAAGTTAAACGGGGCCCGAAAGCACCCATTAGTCACTAGAGCGGAAATTCTCGAAGGAAAAAGGATAGTTCAGCCAAACCATAAGACCGATTCATGTATGGGATGGATCGTTAGAAAGGGTATTCTATGACCTTCAATATTTCATTTAGTTTTGTTTGAGATGAAGAGTTGACCATGGTCAAACGGGGCCTAGAAGCACCCAGTGGCCATTCAAAGTAAATTGGGTCGTTCATCCGTACCGTAAGGTTTATTCATGCACAGGTAGGCCTTTGGAATGGTAATTTGGATCCCTTTTAAGGTTCATTCAGCTTCGTTCGAGTTGAAAAGTTTACAAGGGTCAAACGGAGCTTGAGAGCGCTCGTTAGCCTCCAAATCAATTTTTAGGGTAAAACGAATTGTTCATCCGATTCGTAAGGTCGCTTTATGCATCAGGAGGATCATTGGAAAGGGGATTCAGATCCCTTCGAAGATTCATTGAGATTTCTATCAAGTGAGGAAGTTGACCATAGTAAAATGGGGCCTGTGAGAGCCCGGTGGCCTACAAATAAGTTTTTGATAGTAAAATAAAGAGTTTTTTTTAACAGTAAGGTCGATTCATGCAAGAGGAAGACCATTGGAAAGGGGATTCAGAGAAACTCAAATATTCATTGAGCTTTCGCTCTGGAGAGAAAGTTGACCATAGTTAAGTGGGACCTAGGAGCGCTTAGTGGCCTCTAGATCGGTACTCGGAGTATGACCAACGGTTTGTGATGAATGAGTTAGTGATAGGGACCGAAGGAGGTTCTTAGGAGGGTCCTAGGATAGGATGTCTACACTTAGGGTTAGAAGAACTCGTAGGAAACCTTCAAATTTATGAAATCGATATGTTTCGCAAAACTACTAAGAAAACAAAAATAGATACTATTTTGAAGGCCCAATCCAAAAGAGGAAAAAAAGGTTTGCGATTCTGAGTGTGTATTTGATTTTTATATGGATTATTTATCCTTTTTTTACAAAATAATTCTCATATTTAATAAAGAAATTTCTTCCAAAGAAAATATTTTTGAGCAAAATAAAAATGAGAATGCGGGCAAGAATGTTTGTGAGAAAGATGATGTGAGATTTTGTAAGTGTGATGGCCAAGGACACAAATCCCACGAGTGTGCCACTAGGCTAAAGATATAGGGCAAGGGGAAAGTTTTACACAAAGCCACTCTTAGCGATAATGACATCGAGTCAGTGGATTCCATGGATTAATCCCCGCATGAACCAATTTTGGTGCGTTCATGGTATATTACGTTAATAATTCTAGTTTTTCCCATGACAATGAGGACGTGTATAAATACGACAGGCTTGACGATGTTTCAAATCATTCTAGAGAGAGTGAGGGTGAGGAAGAGACTTTGAGCGTGGTAAAAGGAGAACTCCAAATTTTGTGAACTTTACACTGAGACTTTAAAAATGAAAAAGATTAATAAAGATTTGTCTCTTCAGGTGTTTAATTTAAGGAAGGAGGTAAAAAATTTTTAGAGTGTGTGAGGAATCGGTGAGTCAACTCGAGAAGGTGAAAGTTTCTTTTTGTGAGCAATTGATTATTATTGGTAGGTAGAAGATCGATTTGACCAAAACTGTGGCTAGTCTTACGATAGATCTTCAGGATTCATTGGAGACTCGTCAGAAACTTAAAGCCCATGTATCCTAACTTAAGATTGATCTCAAGCGTGCCCGGAAGGTCAAGGTCACTTTAGAGGATACATTTAAGAAGTTTGGAAAGATAATCCTCGGTCCCGCATTAGGGAACGTTGAGAGGCAAGGAATAAGTTATGATGGTGCATTAACTTTCAAAGTCGCACCCGTGTCAGTACCCAAATTTGCGATGAATCCTTATGGGCCTCGACCTTACCCGCTAAGGAGAGATTACCCTAGGCATTTTGAGCATTGTAGACCCAAGACCTTTTATGTTTGTTCCCATTGAAAAAAAATACACCTCAGGGAGTTTTGTTTTAAGCTATGGAGAGTTTCTCACACTCGTGTTCTCGGTATGCTCCCACATAAGTTCCCACACGCACTCCCACACACGTTGTTCCACATTCTCCCTCACATCACCATAGAGTTTTTGAGAGTTTTCGAGAGCAAGTAGAGTATTTAGTCAAGACTTCACAATGTTTGATGGAGGAATTTTGATACGATGTCTTCTCTTTTTGAGAACTCATTCGGGCCTAATGATTAAGGTCGAGACTTATTTCTAGAATAGGATGATAATCATGTTCATATCATTGTCCATATTACTAGATCGTATTTCTTTTTTTTTTCTTAGGTTTTTCTTTTTGATATATTTTAAAAAATCCAAAAAGATTTTCTATTTTTAAGAAAAAGTTTGAAAATTTTAAACAAATTTATTTTTGATAAATTTTTGAAAAAGACATAAATATTTTTTTTTTCATTTTTTAACCAAATATGGATGAAAATTTAAGATATTCATATCATCTCTACATTCCATACATTCATATGACTTTTTCATAGTGTTTTAAGACATGGCTTTATTTCGTTAGTTTTCTTAATTATGTGAGGGTAGTATTACGGTGTTCATTGATGATTACTTTCTTCATGCTAGACTCTTTATCACCTTTATTGCACACGTGCATGAAATTTTTGAACATTGTACTTACTTATCACGTGTAAAATATGGTGTTCTCATCACAATCCTTCTTAGTAACGAACCAAATGTAAAACAATAAGTTGTACTTGTAAGAACCATTGCTCAAATTTCGTATAAAAAAATATTGTTATGTTAAGAAATGGGAAGGGGTTACGAGAGGGAAAAATTATCTTTGCATTGAAGCAACCATTTGTAAAAAGAGCCTAAAATATTAACGACACACAAAAATAGAAAATCCAAGGCCATTTATTTTATGTTCATTGACGCTTCTCTACATATAAGAATTATGATATCCTCGAAAGATTTGGGAGTGAATTTATATATATATGTGAGATTTTAAGGGTGTTATAAAGTAGAAGATCAATGGGTTTGCACAACACACTATCTTGAAAAACAAAAATAGTGTGGCATTATTGATTTGAGAGTTATTAAAATTCATTGCATGTTTCAGAAGTCGAGTCAGCTTCATTTGAGTTCAACATTTTACACCTATGGTTGAAATTGATTTCTTTAAGTAGAGGTATCTCACGACCTATGTTGTGAAGGTTTTTGTTGATTTACTTATGGAAAGTGGTCGCACAATTACATTCCATTTTCACCATACGGGTGTTTTAGTGTTATTCCATGACGACTACGTGTGTTTGTACCTATATGTACTTTTAAACATACACCTTAGTTAAAATTTTTGACAAGGGGGAACACATAATTATTTTTCAAAAATTCATCGCATGTGCTTTATCAATTATTTTTGTGATCATATATTTGCTTCTTCATGCGATGCTTATTATTCATGTTTAGATTCTAACCCTTTGTCTATTACGGATAAAAAAGGGAGAACAAATTGTCTTCACAGTATTTGTTTTTCATGTGTGCATGTCTCTTCCGCTTTTATAATGATTCCATCGACTACACAAAATAAAGACGAAGTTAGCTAAGGGGATCTGTTAAAGATAGTTTCAAATGTTGTTCCGTTTTTGGGTTTGGGAAGACATTAGGATACATTGTCTTAGGGGTTTTACTATAATTTTCCTTTAAGTTTTTGTTCTATACTAGAATAGCTAAATGGGGAGTTTCATAAGAGAAAGATTTTATAATTGCTCATAGCTTAGGCATTTTGGTATTTTGGCGTATGCTATTACAAATAAAGTTTAAACCGAACACTACATCTGCATTGCCTTCGCGATCATTTGAAGATATGTTAGTGATGGAGCACTGTTTCCAGATTTGTCATCGACACTTTTGGAGGAATATGACTTGTGGTTTTAATTGCTCAATTAAATTATATTCTGGACTGTCTATTTTTTACATCGAGGCTTTTTTTATAAAACGTATTTTAATTTTTCATCTTGCTTGAAAGAATTTAAGATCTCATTATAATGAAAGTTGGTTCTCATTCGAACGAACTTCGAACGCCATCAAACGAGAATCCCATATTAACTGGTAGACTATCATTGAAAGGTCATTAGAAGCCTGTTCGAATGAAAATGAGGTATCGTTCGAATGAGGTCATATTTTATTAGAATAAAACTAGTGTTTTCGTTCGAACGAGACGCCATTTACCTCCAACTCGAAATTTGTGTTTTTTTTCTATAAAAACCTGTTTTGTTCATATTTTTTCAAGCATTTTGGTGAAAATGAATTCCAAATATTTGAACCAAAACTTCACACCTTTATGTTTTATAAAAACACTTTTCTTTCCTAAATCATCCATCCTATATATGATTTGTCGAGTTCATTTTAATCTAGGTTTCCATAAACTTGAATCAAAACCTTGTAGAGTTTTACTCTACTTCTGATTTGTGCAGCCAAGGATCTACGGATGAAGAAGAAATGATCATGCATCCTGAGGCTAATAAGTGGATACCGAGGGAAGATCATATCCTATGGACGGTGTTGGAATATGTCGTATTTTGTAGAAGATTTGAAGACCCTATACGTTATACTTAGTGAAGATAAGTAGTCTTTAAGTCGATTGTGCCTTTAAAACTCTTTATAATGTTAAATATTAGGTTTTGCCTTTTTCCTTACTTGTTTTGTGTTTTTGGTGTGATTATCTGCGTAGTTTGGCATAATTAATTTGGAAATAATATTACATGAACACCTAATTGATAATCAAGAAAAAATGTTGTTAAAATTTGAATTTGTGTGGACGAACCTAATATACGGACTATTCATACAAATCGCGTGTTTACATATTCTACATTGAAAGATAGAAAATTTATTTTTCTCTTAAAACAATTTATTCTTTGTCATGAGGAGAAGACTTTTTATAATTCAAAAATTATTTTAAAACGATGCTAGATTTATTGAAATCATATAGTTTGTTTAAAAATTCTTTCAGTTTAGTTTGTAATTCATCAAAATCAGTTAAAGAAGCTTTGCATTTTTTTTCTAAAGTAGAATAATTTTCATTTATTTTAAAAATAATTTTCTTTAACATCAATTTTTCAGCCTCAGGATATTCTAATTACATATAATTTTCATTAGAAATTAAGAAATTTTTATTATTGAGAACATTAATTATAGATAACAACCTAGCATTAACTTTGCCTAATTGAATACACTTTTTTCAAAGCCGACTTGTACAGTTTCTTAAAATGCAGGTTATCATCATCACAATTACTACCAAAATGTTTTGTTATAAAGGAGGATTAATTATAATCATAATTTTCATCATCCTAGTTAAAGGTAAAATCATAAAGGGGATCTATATACAATAACGGGAGTACGATTATGCAAAGGGGTCTTATTAGGTAATAAAACATCTTCAAGAGGTAAATTATAATTGTATATGAATAATATAAAATTATGAGACATTACAAACAAATTATCAATACCATCATTAGACTCATTTTTACAAATAGAAGCAGAAGCCATTAGGTTATTACAACTATCACTACACTCACTGCTAATGTCAAAACTACCTTCCCAAGTTTTAGATAAATTGGATTTTTGAAAAGATTGCCATTTAATTTTTCAGAAACATTTATTAACATATTGATCAAATTCAATATACTTTATGCGTTGAATATGACTTATCTTTGTTTTGTTCATATTTTTTAAACGATTTCTTTCCAAACTGTTTTCATGTTACGTATTAGTATAACTAGGTTGTCCTTCTTTAGAAGCAATTTTGTTTCTAAACTTAACAAATCTCTTGAAATGTTTAGACACCAAAGAAATTTCATTATCTAATGGCTCAAGAGAAAAAGAAGAATCATTATTATTAGACAAAGAAAATACAAAAGCAATACTATTACCAGTAGATTTAAACACTGAAGACGACGGTGTAATGTGTGCTTTTTCTTTTCCTCTTTGATTTTCACTTATGGTAGTTTTAATTTCAAAAGTTTTCATTTTACTACATAACATTTTAGGTGTCATGTTAGGATCACCCATTTCATCTATGTCATGTTTCTTCATAGAAAAAGATTGAGGTAAATATCTAAGTATTTTAGCATAAATTTTAGAATCAACATATACAATATCATTAACACGTGGTTGATTAATAATATCTTGAAACCTAAGATAAAATTTATCCATTTTTTCATCATCTTTTATAAACATGGTATCATATTTATGAACGAACAATTGTCATTTAGACTTTTTAACTCTAGCATCAACCTCATGTGCTGACATTAAAATATCCCAAGCTACCTTAGAAGTGGATCAAGATGAGATCCTTTTAAACTTAGACTTACCCACTTCTTGGAAAATAACAGTTATGCCTTTATTATTCAAAAAGAGGGTTTCCTTTAGTTCTTTGAACATCACTTTAACCAATTACACTCAGGTACATAAAAACCATTTTGAACCATATCCCATACATCATGCCCTAACTATTGGATATGTGAAATATTTTTACTTTTAGTAAGAAACGTTTGCACCATCAAACTGAGGAGGACATACATAATTATGATTTCAATTTTCCATTTAAAATAGGTTTAAAATAAATATTTGTGGATCTTAAAGAGAAAAAAAATTAAATCAATGTAATCCTCATGCTCTTATGCTACTTGAAAGTAGTTTATTACGTAAAAGTGTTCAGATAAAAAATTATATTTTAAATATTTCTTAAAAACATTTTAAACTTCAATGGTTGAATACACGCAAAAAAAAATAGTTCTAGCTGGTTTGATGTTCAATGTCTAATGGACAAAAAATAGAAACGAAATGAGATGAGGGTAAAGGGATTTGAACACAATAATTTCGATAACGAGAAATAAAATGTACTGAAAAACTCCCAGTCTTTTAGTTCCAAGACCACACACACTACAAGTCCACTATAAAAACAGTTTAGGTACAAATTATAGTTTACAATGTGTAAATAAATCGGTGCTACCCATATATCTTATTATATCAAGGCTAGCACTAAAAAACCCATAACTACTGAAATATACGAAACACAAAATAGTAGACTAGTAGTAGACACACAACCTTACACTCAAGACAAGAGTATCTAGTGAAGATGTAACACAAAGAAAATCAAGTTTTAACAATTTATTTTCAAAGATTGTTGGAAGATCAAATCTAAAGACAAAGTTAAAAAGGGTCTCATTTTATGATTTGATGTTTCAACCATAGAAAAACAGAAAAATAATTTGTGTATAAAACGTTTAGATAGTGAGTTTTAAAAAACCACAAGAGGATCTACACAAATTAGAACAGAAGAGAACACAATTAAATCCTGCATCAAAGTGTATACGAGTTTGGAATCACATATTTATTTCTAAAATTAGATCTACTAGTATAGAAGATATATATTTTAAAAGATGTTAAGTACATGACTACGAGTAAATGATGTTTTTAACCCAGCGTTTGTTAAAACATTTTGAATAGTCTAAATCATTCATTAACCTAAAACCACATACAATCCAAATGTATGACTTTTCATGTACGTAAAAGAAAAAGAAGTTTTACGCTAAAAAGGTCTTAGAGGAAAAGTAACAACTTCACGCAATGAACTCCAATAGCCTCAAATGATCAACCCAGAAAACTCTCAAACTCAAAACCAACATCTAAACACTCATCGTCACATGCAAATATATATTGTAAAATCTATAGGATAAAACGTATTTCCAAAAGGTATGAAAGATCTCTCAAACAAATGTGAAATACTTGAAAAGTTTAGAAAGACAAGTCTAAAGAAAGTTTAGCAAAGTTTTGTTTGGGTTTTGAAAAATTCACTTCTTAAAAACTAAAATTCCAAGACCTCTATCTATAAAGGCGGAGGAATGCCATAGGTTGAATGGTAACTCCCAAGAAATAAGTTTAATTAATAAACAAACGAAGGCATCTAAGGTCAGATACTGCATCACCCAAAATAGGGGTCGGTGAAGGTACATTTGTAAAAGACCAAAACCCTGTGGAGGAAAGTAATGTAAAACATTCCTAGACACATGCCTTTGATTGGTCGAAAAGCAATCATGCGATTCAAAAACAAAATGAACCACCGGATTATAAAATGATGTCGTTTCATATTTACTAAAATTAATTAAGAAACAAAAATGGATTGTAATTTTATTTCTTTTTAAATGTTTAAATCAATATTTTAAAATTTTTAGAAAATCGTATAAAATATGAAAATTAATTTAAAACCTGAAAAACTATAAAACCAAGAAACTTATAATATAAAAAATATTCGAGTTTAAAATGTATATAGGACGTATAAATACAAAAAGTATAAAATATATTAAATAAATTCAAATTAGGGGTTTTAAAATAGAAAAATTAATTTAAAAATATTTAAAAATCTTTTTCGGATTATGGTTACTGTGTGCAATGAACGGACTGCATTTGGAACTCTTGTTATAAAATTAAGACAATAAAAACCTCTCGGATTAGAAAGGGAAATTTTAGAGTCTAGGGGAGAAGTTTCGAGTTCATTCATTAATCGATTGGCAGGGACATTATGCTCTCTTCCACCCTCGATCAAGCTCCTTTTGTTTTCTATTTACGTCGGTCTTCCTTTGAATTATCATCGGGCTGAATTTTCATAGGTTTAACTTATTTTTCTTTTAGGGTAGCGATGAAATAGTTGCTTGTCACATCCTGATCACCCCTAACTTTGTTGATCCTCTAATTGGTCAAAAAATTCATTTTCTAATGAAGCGAAGATTGTACAACTCTCATATTATGGAGACATCATCTACTTAGGATGGCGTTGTAGTGTGAATCTGACTAGATCACTTGAGATTCAATCCCTCGGTTGTAAGGCCAACATTTATCGATAGCTTAATTTTCCCTAGTGGAGTCTCTATGTCTTCATTCAAACTGATCATAGTAATAACCTGTGTCAAAATCTTGTATATTGTATCCACGTTGGTATAACATATTGATCTTTAAATAATTTCCTTTATTAAGTAGTATTCATTTTACGTCAATGTTTTCCACCAAGGGAGTAACGGCCAAGCAATCAATATGATGACAATTAAAATTTTCTCGATTATCATCGGTGAATATGATTACTGGATCAAGATATATGTCCTTACTCTCTCACTTAGTAAGGATAGGTTTTGATGCTTCCACCTGAAAATATTCCTAGATACTGGTTGCAAACCTCACTCTTTCCATTATTTTTTCCTTATACACTGGGAAGGATCAATATAGTCATTTATGTCTACGATCATCCCTGATTATAGGTCGTTGTTATTGTGATGCTTATTTTGTAATATATTGAACCGTGCTACGGATTTTTGTCTTCCCAATGTTAATATACTTGTGGGAATCCATTTATCTTAGCAGAAGAAAGTAGCCGACCAACCCAGCTTGCAAGGTGGACTGCTCGGTTAAAATTAGTTATTCAATAAAGAATCGTGAATTTTACATACACTGAAATACTTACTGATATACTCAAATTTGGTACCAAAGATCTCGGAGGAGATACTTAGGGATACCACTAGTTATTCAGGATCATATTATGTTACTTGTAAAACTAAATCTCTTATTTTACATATCTATAAATTATAAACCATGGCCTGGGGCAATTGGGTGGAACCTCGACATTGAGAGACATTAATAAGAACGTAGTAACCTATCCATGGACCTAGGAAACTTGTCGAACCACATATATCATTGTTGTGTGTGTGATCATCTTTTTCTGCATTTATAATTTTTTTGTGGATCTTCATTGTGATATTTACTGCACTCACAATTGGCATTATTTATATGAACCGATATCTATTTTTATGAAAACATTCATCAACAGAAAGACGATAATGTCTCACTGTAGTAATAACATTCCTCAGGTTGGCGACGTGCAATATGACTTAGTCCCACCCAGGGCCAGGCCTAAGATTCGCTAGTAACCAAATACCAAGTTTCCCTAAGAAAGGCAACCTTCTGAAGAAAGTCAGGGACCACCTAGGTATACACAGATCTCCAAGTTGGTCGACACTTATGAAGGTAGGCCTTAAGAACAAGAGGAGGCCACACACCTCCATGTAAAAGAACATGCTTGACTGCAAAGGCGACTTGAAAGAGTGGAGAGATATCTACATAGAGATACCAAGAAGCATCGTGATAGGACTCTCGATTCTCAGGTGAGAAGTAAACACATTCAAAGGACGAGCTCCAAGCATGACCAAGATAGTTTTGAATGTGGCAGCTCAGAGTGTCATTGAGAAGAATGTGGCCTCTTAGAGAGGTGCCACAGAAGCAACGATTGTCAAAATAAGACCATCAAAATTTTTGTTCATAAAGAGATGGACCAATATCCACCCAATCAAGGATCCTGGTCTATTAGGGATTTAGCTAAGAGAGATATTAACACCCAGATAAAATCCACTTTTTTAAAGGTGATTGAAGAAGAAGAACCCCCCAAAGAAGTTTTCTATTCCTGGGTTCAAGATCTATGATGGGAAGATAGATCTCATAGACCACGTTCGATGTAGAGACGGGAAATGACCCTGTGAAGCCATAGCGATGCCGTGATGTGTAAAATTTTCCCTTCAACCTACACTACTGTGGGTACCCAAATTTAAAACCATGGGCCTGGATGAGTAGCCCAATTCTGGTGGCCCAAAGTCCAGGTCCCCTACCTCTTATTCTGAATATGATCCGGTCTCTTCCCACGTTCCCATTAAGAAGGTTATAGGGAGAGATGGAAGACGTGGGGGAATCCATCACCCCCACTTACATAAATGTACATGTATATATATAAAACCCTAGGTTCGGGGCAAAGGGACAAGTAGTATTCTCTGTAACCACTCTCCGAAGTATATAGAAATAATATCGACTACACCACCGTGGACGTAAGCACATCTTTACTGAACCACGTACATCCTTTGTTGTGTGATTGTCATTTTACATTCCTTGTCCTTATTTCGTGCTTGCCTTTCTCTTATTCATTTCTGTTGCACAATAATTGTCACCACAATTGGCGCCGTCTGTGGGAAGCGTTTATCTTCCCTGAGAAAAGCCCACACCAAAAGAGGAATTTAAAATGTCCGGTCATAGCAGCAATGCCCCCCAGGCAGGGGATATTCAAGAACCACCTGCTCCTCGTAGGATTAGGTCTGAAGTTCGACGTTCAGTTCAGAGGGCTCGCTTGGAAAAGCCATCCTCAGAAGAAAGCCAAGGACAAGGAAGGTCCACACAGATATCCATATTGATTGATGCATACGAGGCAAGGCTCCACGAGCAGAGGGAGTCTTCTCGCAGGTACGAGGCTGAGAATGCTCGCCTGAAAAAAGACTAGAAATACTAGAGAGGGAGCTTTATCCTGATAATAGGAGACGTCCATACTGCACTCCTAACCCTCAGGAGAGCAAGTCTCATAGCCGAGGAAGGAGCCCTAGGCAGGGATCTCAAAAGGTCGAAGTAGGCGAATCAGAAGACGACCTCCGCGAGTAGATGCGAAGAGCTCGTCGTTACCAGAGCCCTGCTCACAGTGACGAGAACATACGAAATCTGGTCCGTAGGGAGATAGACCAACATCCTGCACACCACGGCACCAGATCGACCCGAGAACTCATTAGGTGAGCTCTCAAAACCCATATGAAATCACCTTTCACGAGAGAAATTGAGGAAGAAGAATCCCCTAAGAAATTTTCCATTCCAAGATTGAAGATTTATGACGGTAAGACTGATCCCATTGATCACGGCAGGCAATACCGACAGGCCATGACCCTCTGGAACCACCGGGATGCGCTAATGTGTCAAAATTTTCCTTCGAGCCTGTATAACGTAGCACAGAAGTGGTTCGAAAGGCTCCCCCACCGGTCAATCAGGAGTTTCAAATCCTTGGCCAAAATTTTTACGGCCCGATTCATTACCAATAGTTCCCATCCCAAAAGGATAGATGCTTTGATGATAATGAAGAAAATGCCTCAAGAGACCCTCCGAGACTGCGCAAAGAGGTACTGGGAGTTATTCAATGAGATCGAGGATTGCGCAGATGAAGTGGCAGTGGCCTCTTTAAAAATTGGACTCCCTAGTTCTTCCCTTCTATACCAATCCCTGAGAAAGAAGGAGGCTATGATTATTGATGACCTAATGGCTCGCATCGAGAAGTACATTAAGGTAGAAGATGTCACCCGCCTCAGTTCAGGAGAAAACGGTCGAGCCAAACTCACTACCAAGGGAAGTGACAAAGCTGAGAACCAGAAGAAAGGAGGAAAGAACGGGGAAAAATGGCTCCAAGAACGGAGGAAACAATGACTTGTCGAAAGCATTTCAGGCGGTCAACACCGTCTTTAAAGAACCAATTTACAAAATTCTCGCGAAGATCAAAGATGAGCCATTCATCAAGTGGCCCAGGAAGATGGGAGGAGATCCCTCGAAGAGGAATAATGCGCTAAGATGCGCTTTTAAAAAAGAAGGAGGACATAAGACCAAGCACTGCAAGGCTCTTAAGTCTCACCTCGAGGAACTAGCCCAGTCTGGGCATTTGAACTAGTTTATGGAGAAAAAGGCAGAAAAAGTGGCTGCCAATAGAGAAGTGAGGCCTGACAACGTGCTCGAAGATGACGCTGGACATGAGTTCGCGGTAATTCACGGGGCATCTGATGCCAAGCAGATACAGGGAAATTCAGCTCGAATGGAGATGAAGAAACTTCCAACTGTAATGCAGGCTTTTCAGATTGGTCCAGCAAAATGACAGTCAGGAAAGCGCCGACGAGCAGATGACATCAATTATAACAAGCACATTGTTTTCACAGATGAAGATCTGGTGGGAGTAAGGACCCCTCATCACGATGCTCTGATCATTACCCTCAGGATAACTAACTTTGACGTCGACAAGTTGCTCGTCGACCAAGGGAGCTCGTCCAAAGTAATGTATCTTGACCTATTCAAAAAATTAAAGTTAAGCGTCGCCGACCTAAAGGAGGCTACTGTACCTTTAGTTGGCTTCACTGGAAAAGTAACTATGCCTTTGGGAAAGATCGTACTACCGGTGTGGGCTAGAAACGTCTCCAAGATGATCGAGTTTTTAGTAGTTGAGATCGACTCGCCATACCAGGCCATCCTCGATAGGGGTTCCATGCGGTGAAGGTAGTCTCCTCGGCCTACCATCGGAAACTCAAATATGTAACCGAGCGAGGAGTAATGGAGATCCACGGTGATCAGGCAATGGCGAGAAGGTGCTTCATAGCAGCCATCCGACCAAAGCCAGAGAAGAGGGCCGAGCAACCCAGCGAGAAGGTTGAAGAAGGTCTAACACCTTTTAAATAGTAATTAAAGTATGGAAGACCTGGAGTAGAGGAGACCAGGCTCCTCCCCTTCGAACGGGTCGTCGAAGACCTGGTAAAAGTTACGACCGAAGAAGGCGACAGTAACAGAGTCTTTTTTATTGGAGCATCTCTCACCGACCAAGAACAGAAGGAATTGATAACCTTGCTGAGGCACAACGTAGATGTTTTTGCATGGGAACCATACGAGATGCCTGGAATCGATCCTAGTATGGTCTGTTATTAGCTGCACGCCGACCAAACCTTCAAGCCAATCACGCAGAAGGCACGACGAACTACACCCGAGAAGGCTAAAACGGTTGAAAAAGAAGTGAAAAAATTACTGGATGTAGGATCCATACGGGAGGTACAATTCCCCAAGTGGTTATCTAACCCAGTAGTAGTTTCGAAGAGCAATGGGAAGTGGAGAGTTTGCATCGACTTCACTTACCTCAACAAAGCATGCCCTAAAGATAGTTTCCCCCTCCAAAAAATAGACCAACTAGTAGACGCCACCGCAACTCACGAGCGAATGAGTTTCCTGGACGCATACTCAGGGTATCACCAGATCCCTTTATATGCCCCAGACAAGGACAAAACGGTATTCATCATGATAGTTGGGTTACTTTGCTACAATGTCATACCCTTCGGGGGCAACCTATTAGCGGATGGTTACCAAAATGTTCAAGGGCCATATGGGAGACACCATGTAGGTCTACATCGATGACATGCTCGTTAAAAGTAAGAAGAAGTAAAATCACCTCTCCGACCTCTCAAACACCTTCGAAATCCTCAGGAAATACCGAATGAAACTTAACGCGAGCAAGTGTTCCTTCGGTGTCCAGTCAGGTAAATTTCTTGGGTACTTGGTCAATAACAGAGGCATTGAGACTAACCCAGACCAGATCGATGCAATCAACAGGGTGCAACCCCCTCTCACAATCTGGGACGTACAGAAGCTCACTGGTATGCTCGCTGCCCTAAATCGCTTCATCTCTAAATCCTCCGAGAAGTGCCAGCCTTTTTTCCAGCTTCTAAAGGGAAGCAAAACGATAGAATGGAGCCCAGATTGCTCGCAAGCGTTGATCGAACTCCAGGATTACTTAAGCTCTCCACCACTGCTCATCATACCACAGCTGACAGATTCTTTGTACCTGTACCTCTCCGTTTCCAACCACACTGTCAGCTCTGCATTAATATGCGAAGTTGCAGGAATCCAACACCGCGTTTATTACGCAAGAAAGACCTTACTGGATGCCGAGCAAAGGTACCTACCATTGGAAAAGCTCACCTTTGCACTAGTAGTAGCCTCGAGGAAGCTGAAGCATTATTTTGAAGCTCACACTATCATCGTCATTACATCACATCCCCTTAAGGAAATCTTAAGGAAAGCGAATTTATTGGGTAGACTGTCTAAGTGGTCAGTTAAGTTCGATCGATTTGACATCCAATTTCAACCAAGGACAGCTATCAAGGGTCAAATCCTTACAGATTTCATAGCCGAATTCACGGGCGGAGAGCCCTCCAACCAGCCTCAACCAGCAAGACAAAAGGAGAAACAAGCCACCGAGGAAACCTGGAAACTGTTTGTTGATGGAGCCTCCAACTCAAAGAGGGCAAGGGTAGGCATTGTTCTCATTACTCCAGAAAATACAATCCTTGAACAAGGAATTAGGCTTGGATTTGCAGCCTCCAACAACGAAGCGGAGTACGAAGCCTTAATAGCCAGCCTCCAAAAGGCGCACACTTTAGGAGCAAAACATTTACAGGTGTTCGGCGATTCCCAACTAGTTTCCAATCAGATAAGTGGAGATTACAATGCAAAAGATGAAAGGATGGCAGATTACCTCGCCTTAGTGAGAAAACTAATGTCGATCTTTGAAGACAACAACGTCCAGCAGTTTCCCAGGGGGCAAAATAGTCATGCTAATGCCCTGAAAGCCCTGAGTTCGGCAGTTGATTCTGACCTAAAAAGAACCATCCCCATCGATTTCCTCACTCTTCTGAGCATTAGCCGCAATAGCAATCCACCAAACACGGAATAGGTACTCCAGGTGGGATCAGCCCCCAGCTGGATGGACCCCTTAAGGGACTATTTAAAAGATGGCACACTACCAGATGACAAGAAGACTGCCCACCAGATAAGAGTCAAAGCAGCTCACTTTCACTTATCCCCAGAAGGCAACTTGTATAAGAAATCCTTCTCTGATCCCTACCTCCAATGCGTCCAACCAGGAGATGTCGAGCAAGTGCTACACGAGCTTCACGAAGGAGTCTATGGGAGCCACATCGGGGGAAGGTCTCTAGTCTTTCGAGAAATGAAGGAAGGATATTGGTGGCCATATATGCAAAGGGACTCTGCAGTGTATGTCCGCAAATGCCAGAAATGCCAACTTCACGCTCCTATGGTTCACCAACCCGCCAGTGATCTAAAATCCCTATCCAACCCATGGCCATTCGCCCAATGGGGAATGGACATCGTGGGACCACTACCTACTGCCACCGGTAATCATAAATATCTATTGGTTGCAACTGACTACTTCACCAAATGGATCGAGGCGAAACACATAGCGAACATCCGAGATGCTGATATGATAAGGTTCATATGGAGGAATATAATCACTCATTTTGGCATCCCCAGGACCATCATCAACGACAATGGAACACATTTTGAAAGTGGCTCCTTTCAGAATTTCTGTAACGAACACGACATCAGACACCACTTCAGTTATGTGGCCTACCCACAGAGCAATGGCCAGGCTGAGGATTCCAATAAAACTGTGATCGATGGATTGAAGAAGCGGTTGGATAGATCCAAAGGCGCATGGGTAAATGAACTACCCCACAACCTATGGGCATACCGAACCACTCCTCGGTGAGCAACAGGAGAAACCCCATTTTTGCTGACATATGGCATGGAAGCAGTCATCCGCCTATAAGAAGGTTTGCCAACAATGAGGTCCAACCTTGTCGACCAGGGCCATAATGATGCAGCATTGCTCGCTGAGCTCAACCTAGTCGACGAGCTGCCGTAGTGAAACTAGCGAGCTATCAGCAAAAGCTCACGAGGCATTACAACAAGAGGGTTAACCCGAGGACATTCCGAGTTGGAGACTACGTTCTAAGGAAAGTCCTGGGAAGCGCAGCGAAACCATCAGATGGCAAGCTAGGCCCAAACTGGTAAGGACCCTTGAAGATAACCAGGGATGATCTACAGGGAGCCTATCACTTGGAAACGATGGAAGGTAGGGAAATACCACAAGCATGGAACGCAACCAATCTCAAGAGATTCTATTTTTAGATTTTTCATTTATTCTTTTGTTATGAGACTAGAAGATCATTTCCCTTATCATTAATGAAAGTTATTTAATTGGTTACATTCTGATAAGTAACAACTGCATTTATTGCACACCTTTTCCAAATAACATGCACATTGATCACCACACTATAGCAGGGGAATATCCCTCCTCAGGTCATCATTATGAAACACGAAGGACCTCTTAGCATTGCCCTTGGCAATATATGAAGCCCTACAGGGGATCCTTAGGCAATATGACCAAATTTTAATTTTGGTCATCAAACCTTCTTTGGTTGAATAAAATCCTGATCGGATAAAGCATCCAACACCAGGTGTGTCCTCGCCAATTGCCCCACTTTGGCCTAAGGGAGTGTGACGACACAACCTAAACGGTAAAGCGGTGCACAATGGTATCTCGGTATTATACTGGACTGGGAGGACACTCGCATGACAACACAAACTTAGAAGATCATAAAGCATAAAGAATATGAAGAGTATGGTCCACTTGTTTAGTCCGCAAAATTGCCCAAAACATAAAGTTTTCATTAGTTTATCATATTTACAGCAATGGTGATACATGTTTTGTCGGCGATCTCGCCCAAAGCATTTACATTACCAAAAATACAAAAAAACAACAACTGGCAAAATCTCAATGGGGGTGAGGCCTCTGAGCGAGATAATCACCACTCGAGCTCTTCGTTCGTCATCTGGAGCAGGAGCTAACTCTTCCTCAACCTCATTCTCATCCGACTCCAATAATTACCGAGGGATGGCATCGATGGGGATCCATCGATCATCCCTCCTGAAAGGGTTAGGCATCAGTATAGAGGGAGAAATCTCATGGTGATACCAAAGCATTGAGTTCCTCGGGACTTGCATGTCCTTCAAAACACTCAGCCATCCCCTGACGAAGGAAAGCTCTTCGAACTCTGTAAACCTTGTTGGAGCATCTCACCAGCCCTGGTCGTAGCCATCAGACCACACTTGCCGAAGAACTTTTTTGAACAAGTGCCGCAATCGAGTGACATCCCTCTAAAGCCCAACACCGATCACATATGCTCGACGGACCTCACCACAAAGCTCATCTATCTCCCTCTCACAAAGCTCTTATATTTCCCTATCTCGGCCCCTGGTTCTCCTGCCAGCTCGCACCGATGAAGAACCCCACAACACAGGAGGAATATCACTCCGACAAGCTCTGGCTCACGATGACGAGGAACCCTATAATACTGCTGGAGCAGTGCTCGGTGCATGCTCCTTAAGTCATGAGACCTATCTCCTCAGAACCTCATTCTCTTGCTGAAGCATATCTATAACCTGGTTGATCTCGAAAGCATCGAGAAGCTTTGCCCTCAACGCATTCACTTCATCTTGTACTGAAGCACCAACCTCTTCCATCTCCTGGAGCCTGTCCTTCATCTTGGCCACAAGTTACGATTGCTCCTTATACTTCTGATTCCTAGATCTAAGGGATTTGCAAAGCTTAACGAAGGCCTGGCGAACTTCAGGACTCACATTAGGACCAAGGGTCCTGCCCAATTGAGAAGTAGCAGGAATGTAATCATCAACATCAATCGACTACAAGCAATAGAAATATAAGGAGAGAATAAGACAAATCAGTGCGAGGAGAAAAGGAGCCTTTTCATTAATAATGGATGAAGTTACATTAAACAGTAAAAAGAAAGTTTACAGATAGAAAAAAGAGAAAATACAAAAGCAATCCTAGCAGATAACTGGTTAATAACCTTGGGCTGCCCAGAGGTCGATGGCCCTTTCCCCTTGTCAGCATCAGCAGAGGCACTGCCCTCAGCAGGAGCAATCTCTGTTGCCACAACGAGGGAAGCATTAACAGGAGTCATCTGGGGGACAGAGTCAGCACCTTCAACGGTTGGGGCAGGGATTTTATCCACGGTTAGCTTCGGACCCGAGTCATGCTCGTCGAATAAGGGAGAATCGATGTCGATGCCAGCAGACAAAAGGGCCTTGTTCCAGCCCTTCTTAAAGTTCAGACGACTAATATAGCCTATCTGAACTTCAGTGTCCTCATACGCTGCAGCCCAAACAGAATTATATGAGTCCTCCTTAGCAGTGACAGCCTCAGACTCCTTCTTCTTCAGCTCTTCAGACAACACCCTATTGTCCTCAACAACCGCTAATTTGCTCCAGCAAACCCGATCATTGGCCTGTCGTAGCTCTTTCAAATCCTTGACTGCTGCGTCCTTCTCATTGTTGGCAGTAGCAAGAGCCAAGTCAGATGAAATCCGAGTAGCGTCAATGGCTTTAAAGCTAGCCTCGAGCTCTTTACCCTTCAGCTTCAGGGCATTTTTTTCCTTCTCCAGCTCGCTGTTCTTCTTCACTAGCTCATCGCGTGAATGATATAGCACGACGAAGTCAGTAACAAATTGCAGAAATAAGAAGATGTTAAAAGAGGGAAATGATGAAATTCATAAAAATATAGGAGAGAAGGGAAAAATCTTACCAAAGTTAGCCTTTGACTGGCCTGAAGGGCCAATTGCTCTGACCCTATCGCCCTTTGGCGATCAGCTGGGAGGACAACTATCTCGAGCAGAGCGGGGTCCAACTAAGGGGATATTGCAAAAGAAGCCCCCTCGGGCAGCGCGGACATCGGGACTAAGGCTTGCCCGACCTTCGTCCTTGCTTTCTCCCTCCTCTTCTCCTCCTCTCTCTCATTGTCTTTCTTTTTCCTCTCTTCTACCCTCCTCTTCTCCTCCATCTTCTTCTTTTCTTATTCCTTTTTTCTCTTTCTCTCCCTTACGTTCTCCTCTTCCTTCCTCTTTCTCTCGTGCTCCTGAACAGAGGACCGAGAACCAGTAGCCACAGCCCCAGAGTTACATTTTTGCTTCTTTGACCTCTGTGCAAGGAGCATGTGGTCCTCATCATCATCATCCCAGATTAAATTCTTACTTGGAGGAGCCATTTCCTCGCTCAAACTTCTAGATGTGCTCGACGACTCTCGAGCTTTAAATACACCCCCACGATCAGAGGAGCTGCTACTATCAGAGCTACCTCCACCTAAATTACTTACTGCTCCTGCGAGGTCACTTTCAGAGCTACTCTCCTCCTCGTCCAACTGAATAAGGTCTGTAGCAGTCTCTTCGAGAAAATTAAACTCTGGGATACTGTCCACAGGCCTTGCTATGAATCTGGAGCCAACGTTCTTATACTCGGGCAGAAAGGCAGCAGACCTGGGATGCTCTCCGTCACCCAAAGGTCTTTGATATTCCAAGCCTTAATCAATTCCGAGAGACAAACCTCGCTGAGAGCAGGCTCCAAGTTCTTTGACCTCGCTGTGGAAGAAAAAGCAAAGAAGAGTTAGAAAGATCACAAATCAACAAAAGTCGAAACAACAGTTTAATGTCTACCTATGTATTCTTCCCCATAAAAGGGAACAGAGAACCTCTCAGACCTCAACACCTCAAATTGGGGAGAAAATTGGCAATTTCTAATAAGGAAACCTTCTTGCCAATAGTACTTATGGGAATCAGGTAGATTTACTACCAATACCCTGTCAGGACTCCTAGCTTTGAGGTAGAGGACACCAGAGCTAGTTCGAGAAAAGGAGTAGCAAAAACAGACCTCGGCGAGCCCTAACCCAGTATCGTACAACTGATTTATCCTATGTACACCATTAAATATTTTCCACACATTGGGCGAGCATTGTGCAGGAACAATATTAAAATAGCCAAAGAAATGCAAAAATAAATCATTGGGAGGAAAAGTGAGTCCTCCCTAGGAAAGCAACAAGACGTGGATCTAGTGGGCATCATCTATATCTCTAACGTTTCTAGGAGGGAAGGCACATCACTCAATATCTACCCACTCAGGGATATTGTAGTAACTTCCTAAACTCAGAGACCGACCTATTCCCAATCTTATCAATTAGTAAACCCTAAAAAACTACAAACTCAAAGAGAAAGTACAAAGAAAAGGTACATGAAACTTACAAGATAGAAGATCGACTCGAACGATGAAGAAGCACAGGCCCAAACGACAAGGACGCAATGAGAATGGAGATTGAGAGAAGAAGGTACAAAGTGCTAGAACTCACAGAAAATGGAAAAGTTCTAGAAAGATTGAAGCGACGGTAGAAAAGTAACTATCCCAAGAAACCTTCAAATTTTGCTAATCATAGTGCACAAGGTACGAAGCGAGTGCCGCCAAAATCAACTTCACAGCTTTCGAAGAATTACAAAAGAGCCATTATGGCTAATTATTTAAATTTATTGAGCCCATAAATATGGTCCAACAAACATAGGGGCAATTGTGGGTACCCAAAATTAAGAACATGGGCTTGGACGAGTAGCCCAATTCTGGTGGCCCAAAGTCCAGGTCCCCCACCTCTTATTCTGAATATGATCCGGTCTCTTCCCACGTTCCCATTTAGAAGGTTATAGGGAGAGATGGATGACGTGGGGGAATCCATCACCTACACTTACCTAAATGTACATGTATATATATAAAACCCTAGGTCCGGGGCAAAGGGACAAGTTGTATTCTCTGTAACCACTCTCCGGAGTATATAGAAATAATACCGACTGCACCACCGTGGACTTAGGCACATCTTCGCTGAACCACGTACATCCTTTGTTGTGTGATTGTCATTTTACATTCCTTGTCCTTATTTGGTGCTTGCCTTTCTCTTATTCGTTTGTGTTGCACAATAATTGTCACCACAACTACATAACACAAAATTGGTTTGAAAAGCTATCTCACAGGCCGATCAATAACTTCAAGTCCATAGTATAGGCTTTTATTACTCGCTTCATAACCAATAATTCCTAAATAAAGCGAATAGATGCACTGCTTGGTAAGCACCCAAAAGTGTCTAATTAAAGCCCGAATAGATGCATTTTAGTCATTTCTTTTAATTAAAATTGGCCTTATGTTCGTATTTATTTATTTCTCAGGTCAATCAGCAGCCACAGTAACAAATAATGCTAAATTAGTACAATTACGACACAGAAGCGGTTAAAGCAGTGCAATAAGAAATCAAAACAGACCGCGAAGTCTGGAGTCCAATTTGAGTAATTCGAGAAGAGTTTCGATGTCCCAAACCTTGTCCCGAACCAAATCTAAGCCTAGGCCGAGCCCAGTACATCACCCCAGCCGTGTGTGTTGAGTTTGTACCTTTTTAGATTTTCTTAGATTTTTATTTTGAGTCATTTTAGGTTTATTTAAGATTTTTAGAATTTATTTGCATATTTTATTTTCATTAATATATTTTTATTTTGATTTTTATTAGTCTTTAGTTTTTATTTTATTTTATTTTATTAGGATTAGTTTTTAGGATTTCATTTATTTTTTTTAGATTTTAGATTTTTAGGATTTTAGTTTTTAGTTTAATAGATTTTTATTTTTATTTTTATTTCTTTTTAGTTTCATTTTTTTATTGAGTCTTGATTTTATTTTTAGAGTAGTATTTTATTTTTAGATTTTTAGTTCTGTTAGTTTTATATATTTTTTTTAGTTGTGTTATTTTTAGGATCACAACTTAAACACACACAAATCCACTACACACTATCCTACACCCTAACCTATACCTAAAACTAACCTCACCCGAACCATACTATCCTATACCCTCATACACACAATTCTTCTACCCTTCATCTTCTTCCCAACAAATCCTCCCACTTCTTCTTTCCTCTCTCTTCCATTAACACCAAAATAACCTTACACATCCACCACCATAACTCCATCTTCCTAACTCCTACCCTTCATTTAACTCCCAAATTCCCCCATACATAATACCCAACACAAATCCGGCGTCGGAACTTGCTGCCACACCTCCATCTCCGGCCACAAACTGGGCATCCCCCAAAACTGCCAGTGAAACCGCACCAACCTCACCTCTATCCAGCCCTAACCCTTCACCAACCACCGGCAGCGACCCACCTCCACCGCCTGAGTGCGGAACCAACACCTGCCCGGCTATGTTCCCCACAGCCACCAGTGGACAGACCCCCATACCCGAGCCCACTCCACCTTAAATCGGGATATGCCCATTAAGGCCAACTCCGATCCAACAAAAAGCCATTGTCGGACATACCCAATCCATTGCACCATATCTGACCCATTTCGGCCCTGCTCCAAAACATTACCTCAACCCATTCAAATACCAACAAAATCAGGATCTTATCCCATGCCATCTTCAACACAAATATCCAAATCCCTTAAATCTCTCATCTAACAATCCAAACAAAGAATCGTGGGCTACACAAAAATGAAGATGAACACTCCTTTAAAAAGAGTACTCTCTCAGCATAAAAAAAAACAAGAAGCAAAAAGGGAAACTAGACAAGGTAGAGAGAGGGCTTCCAAAGGAGAGGATTTATAAGCCTCTCTACTTTGGGTCGGTAGGACTCCTGGGGGCGACTGAAGTAGGCGTACTTCCCCCCAGTCGACTCAACTTGGTCTTCACCCCACGCGTGTAAAAACCGTGGGAGGTAAACTCTTTATCACCCGTGAATCTCCTACAAGCGAGTCAATTTTTGTGTGCTACTTGGTCCTATATGTTTTTTATTTCTGTATCTCACTTAAATTGGATGGTTTGATGAGTAAATTTACCTAAGACCTATACCCGGTCATTACAACGAGTTGGGATTTCGTCACCCACTCAATCACATCTCAATTTGCTTATTACCCGTGCTCACTTAAATTAAAATCAATCAACTAGCAAGCCAAGTAGGATCGGTGTTCATTAGGACTCTTTCGGAACGAGACCCTCGTAGGATACTCTAGTGAGTCCTTTCCACCCCTGGAAATCTTCATTCTTCTATCTTAAGAATTTTGTCTATGGAAACTGGATTTTAAGTGAGGACGCCCAGTAAAATGGGTTTGTGCTTTCCCCAGCATGGTACCGGATAGTTGTGTGTTGTAGTAGCTAGTGTGGTGATCCTTAACTAGTAAGCCTATTGTCTCTCAGAAAGAAAGTAGAAGCACACTTTTACCGACGAGTCCTAAGATTTCGTGATTTTCTCACCCGCGGACTAATTAAAATTGACTACCCAATCACTTAACTTGACGATAATAATTTGGATATGTGCTCGTTCGGACTTGTTTCCTTTGTGTACGTGTCCAAATTGTTCCCTTAGGTAGTCCGATTTTTTCTCCAACTGTCAATTTTTCCACCGTTAGTCAATCGCCCTTTTTCCCGTTTTTCTGCCTTTTTTCACAAAAACCAAAACTACTAAAATATTTTCCTTTTTTTCCGCCTCATTTTTTTTCTCACAAAAAAACTCCAAAAATATTTTTCATTTTTCCTTCCTTATTTCCCAAAAATCCAAAAAGGTTTTCTTCTTTTTCAAACAACCAAAAATCCAAAAAAAAAAATTTCCTTGCTTTTATGCCACATTGGCAACGCATTGATCATCGATTAACACGTTCCCCTAGTGCTCCATCTCTAAATTCCCTCTTAGGTTATCATGTTCCTATCGTTACTCCTCATTTTTCTGATCCGTGTTCTTCTCCTACGGAGCAGTCTAGTTCTCCCACTTCCCCTGTTTCTGTTACCCCACCCATAATGGCCGACGAACGCGCTTTAAGGGACTACTTTGCCCTGATTACGACCACTCCTCCTTCATGTATAGTCCTTCTGCCCACTCCGGCTGTGCGATTTAAAATTCACCCCGCGACTATTTCTATGTTGCCCAGTTTTCATGGCCTTGAACACGAGTCTCCTTATACTCACTTGTGGGAATTTCTCACTGTGTGCGCTACTTTTAAAAATCAAAACTTAGACGAAGAGAATGTTCGTCTTCAGTTGTTTCTCTTTTCTCTTCACAATAATGCATCCATGTGGCTCCATTCTTTGTCCCCGGATTCTATCCAAACTTGGGAACAAGTTGTCAAGAAGTTTATGTCTAAATTCTATCCCATAAGCAAAAGAAATGAAATGTGCCAAGCAATTGAGGATTTTAGACAAAAGTCTACTGAACAGTTTTGTGAAGCATGGGTCCATTTTCAAGACTATATTAATAGTTTCCCACATCATGGTCTCGAGAAAAGTCGTTTAGTCCATAGTTTTTACGATGGTCTTATCCCTTCGTCTCGAAACCAAGATTTGATCCATGCATAAAGGGAAGTTCTTGCATTTGACTCCCACTGTCGCCTATAATTTTCTCCTTGAATTAAGTGATGACTCCCAAGATTGGGAGGGCACCAATGCATTTTTGGGATCCGATCCTCCACGTGTAGGGAACACTTATGAGGTAAAAAATGATCCTGATTTTAAAACTTTGCTACATAACTTACACTCTTTGACTAAAATCGTTGAAGCTCTTAGTTGTACTTATGCCACAAAATGCTACACTTTCTAAACAAGCAATGACTGTCAACGATTCTAGTCCTTCATCTCGTGGTGTCTGCTTAAGTCAACATCATTTAGCTCATTTGTGCCCCCAATTACAAGATGATCCCGAACTCACCATGGCCCAAGCATGTGCCTTTGATACCACTAGGAAACCCGTTCCCCCATCGTTTACTTACAATCCTAACAATAGGAATCACCCCTATTTCTCTTATAAGTACGACAACAACTCCGCTCCTTCCCAATCACAACAATATATTGGTGGTCCACCTGGGTTTCCACATAGCCCACAAAGGTAACCTCTCCCTCATGTCCCACATCAGTCTGCTCCTTACCATCAATCACACTTTCCATCTTCCTTTGTCCCCCATGACGGACATTCAAACACCAATAATTAGCTTGTTCCTGTTCCCCCTCCTTCCTTTGAGTATTCACAACCACTTAATTCTCAGCGCGAGTTGGTTCCCCAACCATCTTATGCCCTCCGCCCAATTCTTCCACCTCTTCTCTCCAGAATATCCTCACTCAGTTTATGACCACTCAGACTCAAGCCCTCCAACGGCTTGAGTAGCGTTTCAACCAATTTGAGTCTGAGCGAGACAAAGGTCGTTTTCCTAGTCAACCCATTTCTCACCCTAAAGGGAATGGAAAAGACTCGGCCTATGAGGTTGGTTCCACTTCCAATCCACCCAATTACCAAGTGGATATGAAAGCGGTGTCTACTCTTCGCTCGGGAAAACAAGTTGATAATGGTGTTCATGCTCCCACTGACGTACCATATCCAATCCTCCCACCTTTAGCGCCTATCCCTAAGGTTACCCCACCTTATTAATCGCCATCTCACACTGAGTCCAATCCTCCTGAGCCCCACTCGGTTTATGTTCCCAAAGAACCCTTCCCTCATCGGTTGGCTCCCACTAAGAAAGCCCAGTAATTTGATGGCATCAAGAAAGTCTTTCAAAATGTTCACATTAATATTCCCTTCCTCACCACGATTCAATAAGTCCCCTCGTATGCCAAATTTTTGAAGTATAAAGACCCTACTCTATAATAACGGTGTTGTGAAGTATAAAGACCCTGGTCGTCCAACTGTCTCTTACAGGTTAGGCGACAAGTTCACTACTAGTGCTTTACTTGATCTTGGGGCTAGTGTTAGTTTGTTACCTTACTCCCTCTACCTTGAGTTAGGTTTACAAAACATGAAAAGTGATTCGAGTTACTCTTCAACTTGCTCATTGTTCCGTGAAAGTACCTAAAGGTATCATTGAAAACATTTTGGTGAAAGTTTTAGACTTTTACTATCCTGTGGATTTCATCATTTTAGACACTCCTACGCCCGACCCAAACAATACTCCTATTATATTGGGTCTCCCCTTCTTGGCCACTACCAATGACATCATCAATTGTCGTGATGGGTCCATGAATCTCTCTTTTGTCAACATGACTGTAGAAGTCAATATATTCCACCTTATGCAAAAACTGTCTGATGTCGATTCTGTTAATGAGGTGTGTGTGATTGACTCCTTAGTGAATGAAATGTTTGACCAAAATTACCCTACCAATCCTCTCCAACAATGTTTGGCTCATTTTGGATCCGACTTTGACATTGATTCCTCCATCTCTGAACTCAATGCCCTATTACATTCCACTCCACTGATGGATACTTCCTCTTGGGATCCTCCCTTAGAGCCCCTCTATGTTGACACTATTAACTCTATGGATCACCTTGTTCCACCTTCTTAACTCCCTGCCACATCAGATTCCTCCACTTTATGCACCGAGAATTCTCCGGACTCTGTTTATGTGTCTGAGTCTGATGTCACTCCTGCGCCACCTACTAAATTGGAGCTTAAGCCCTAACCTCTCGAGTTGAAATATAATTTCTTAGGTCCTAACAACCATCACCCTGTTATCATTGCTTTCGATTTGACCCCTACACAAGAAGAGCAATTAGTCCACACACTTACTCAGCATAGCACTGCTATTGGTTGGACCATTTTCTGACATTCACGGTGTGAACCCCAATGTTTGTAGTCATCACATTCATTTAGAGGAACACGCCAAGACTTCTTGTGAACCCCAACGTCGACTCAACCCTACTATGAAAGAATTCGTGCGCGCTGAGATTTTAAAATTGCTGGGTCAGTCCCATTCATGTGGTACCGAAAAAGTTTGGTGTCACCGTCATAAAAAATAGTGACAATGATCTTGTTCCCACCCGTATGCAAACGGGTTGGCGTATTTGCATTGACTTTTGAAAGCTAAATGATGTCACTCGTAAGGACCATTTTCCTCTTCCTTATATCGACCAAATGCTCGAACGTTTTGCTGGTCATGCGTATTACTGCTTCCTTGACGGCTATTCAGGATACAACCAAATTCCAATTTCCCCTAAAGACCAAGAGAAAACTACCTTCACCTGTCCCTTTGGCACTTTTTCCTACTCTCGCATGCCCTTTGGCCTTTGCAATGCACCTGTGACTTTTCAACGGTGTATGATTAGCATTTTTAGCGACATGGTAGAACGTTTTCTCGAAATCTTTATGGATGATTTTTCGATATTTTGTTCTTCCTTCGAGCAATGCCTTTCTCACCTCACTATGGTCCTCAAACGTTTTCAAGAAAATTAATTGGTCCTCAATTGGGAAAACTGTCATTTCATGGTCAAAAAGGGGATTGTTGTAGGTCGCGTAGTCTCTCGCGACGGTTTTGAAGTAGATAAAGAAAAAGTTGACATAATTTCCTCGCTTACCATTCCTAAGTCTGTTAAGGACATTCGCTCCTTCTTAGGATATACAAGTTTCTTCCATGGTTTCATCAAGGAATTTTCTAAAATTTCTCTTCCTTTAACAACTCTTTTATCCAAAGATGTTCCCTTTTTCGTTGATGACGCATGTGTTTCTTCTTTTGAGTTCCTTAAAGTCGAGCTCACTTCTGCTCGTATCATCCAGCCTCCTAATTGGTCTTTACCATTTGAGATCATGTGTGATGCATCTGATTTTTCTCTAGGTGTTGTATTTGGTTAGCGGGTTGAGAAGCGCCAACATGTCATTTATTATGCTAGCATAACCCTCCATGATGCTCAACTTCATTACACGACCACCGAAAAGGAGTTGCTAGCTATCGTATTCACACTCGATAAGTTTTGATATTATTTCATCGGTTCACCTATCACCGTTTACACTGACCACGCCGCCTTAAGGCACCTTCTTCTGAAGAAGGATTCTAAGCCACGTTTGATATGGTGGATTCTTTTGCTTCAAGAGTTTGACCTCAAAATTTGCGATAAGAAAGGGTGAAAAAATTTGGTTGCAGACCATCTATTCCACCTCACTGTTATGTCTACATCTGATCATGTCCCTATTTCTGAAACATTTCCTGATGGGCAACTTTTTGCTATCGCCAATTCGCCTTGGTATGCTGATATTGTTAATTTCCTTGTTATAGAAAAACTGCCTAATCATTAGTTGAAACAAGAGCGTTAAAAGTTCACGACCTGGGTAAAATTTTACTCTTGGGATGATCCCTTCCTTTTTAAGTATTGCTCTGATCAAGTCATTTGTTGTCGTGTTCCTGACCATGAACAGTCAACTATACTCTCCTTTAGTCACGATGGTGCCTGTGGTGGCCATTTTAGCTCTAAGAAGACCGCCACCAAAAATTTTCAAAGTGGTTTCTACTGGCCCACGCTTTTTCGAGATGCCCACCACTACTGCCAGGCTTGTGCCAAATGCCAATAATCTGGGTGTATCTCTCTCCGTCACATGATGCCCTTCACACCCATTCTTATTGTCGAAATCTTCAATGTCTGGGTCATTGATTTCATGGGTCCTTTTCCCTCCTCTCACGGCATCCAATATATACTCGTTGCAGTTGATTATGTTTCCAAATGGATTGAAGACATATCTTCCCGCACCAATGACCATCGCATTGTGGTCCAGTTTCTTAAGGAGTATGTCTTCACACGTTTTGAAACTCCCAAAGCTGTCACTAGTGATGGGGGTAAACATTTCTGTAATCGAGTCTTTGAATATCTCGTCAAAAAGTATGGTGTTACCCACAAAGTTGGTCTCTCTTACCACCCTCAGGCTAGTGGTCAAGTTGAAGTTTCCAACCGATAAATCAAGCAAATCTTAGAAAAAATAGTTAATCCTAATAGGAAAGACTGGTCCTTACGCTTGAATAATGCTTTGTGGGCATACTGTACTACTTTTAAGACTCCGATTGGCATGTCTCCTTATCGCTTGGTCTTTGGTAAACCATGCAACTTACCGGTCGATCTTGAACATCATGTTTATTGGGCTATCAAAACCCTCAATTTTGATATCGACGATGCTGGCATTCACCGAAAGCTCCAACTTAATGAATTAGAGGAGATACGGAATGATGCCTATGATTTGTCTAAGAAATACAAGGACGAAATGAAGTGAATCCATGACCAAAGCATCATTCGCAAATAATTCTACCCTGGTCAGAAAGTGTTGTTATATAACTCCCGTCTTTATCTCTTTCCCGGAAAGTTAAAAACCCGTTGGTTTGGACCCTTTATTGTTGAATATGTTACTCCTTATGGTGCCATCACAGTTCAAAATCCTAAGGATTGTAGCCTCTTTCAAGTCAACGGTCAATGATTGAAGCCTTTCTTAGAGCTAGGCCCCTCTCACATTGAAGAAATCGACCTTGTTGACCCCATTTATGAAGACTGACTGTTCAGTCTTGTTTAGGGGTGATCATCATCACCCATTTTTCTGTCCCCTCGCACTTTCATAGATCTTATATTTAGGGTGAGTTTGATTTGGTCTGGCTGAAGACATTAAACGTAGCTCTACTGGGAGGCATCCCGTCGTTTCTTATTTCTGCGTATGAGTCTTATTTCGTTTAGGGGTGGTGTTTCACACCACCCAATGATTTTCACATTCTTTATAGACTTGTACGTATTTTTATACCACATATGCTCTTCAGGTTTCATCTATACTACAGAGTGCGGTACATTTCACTAGTGGTTCATTATGGTACTATCTTTCCTCCCTTGTGCTTTTCAATTTGATATGCGGTTTTCAACATCGAGGACGATGTTCTCTTTTGTTTGGGTTTGGGAAATTTATCAAAATTGTACCTCTTTTAAAAAATTTCAGAAACAAGTGATTTTAAACTTTTTGTGCAGTTAAAAAAATAAATTTTTATGACAAGATTTGTCTATCATCCTGCGTTTAGAAGTCTCAGAATATCCTTGTTCGACCTAAAATTGAGCTTTTTATAATAAATTAATTATGACCTATTTAAGCGTACTTGCACCATGAATTCCTAAACTCGATAATTTTTCACTATCACGTTTACAATCAAAAGTTGAAGAGTAATAATATTCTCAAGAGAGCCTTAAAAGTAGTGATGACTTAAACCCGTGAGATTTGAGCTTTTCACCTTTTTGAGGGTTTTTACGTATCTCTGAGTCACAAGTTGACTCAACTTTCTTTGGGTACCACATTTAGTCATTGCCTGGTCTCATTATTTTTCACTTTTGGCTTAATCACTGAGAATGGCATTACTTTCGAGTTGTAAGAAACATGTATCTTGTAGTTTGTACCAAGCACTAAACCGATTTTCTATACACTTTCCATTTTTACCCTTCACTCCACCCATTATCATTTTCCATATTACCCTTATCCATATGTCCCAAATAACATGCATCACTACTATAATTTTTGAGAAAAAGTGTGTTTGAAATTGTCAGTATAAATTGTCTTCATTTTTGTTATAAAAAAATTGCATCGCAATAAAAAAATAGAAAAAAAAGCAAAGAAAAGAAAAAGGAAGATGCGAGCATAAGTTCAAATGATGAAGACAATAGTCAGTCAAAGTGTGTTTCACTCTTGTCAAAAACCCTATCATTCATCTTCTTCATTTTATCATCCCTTCATACCGTACATAAACCCCATTTTCACCCTTGGTAAAGTGTTCGGGCAAACAAAAAGATTCTATGGTGAATAACTCGACATTCTCGACATAGTGGTTAGCATTCCTTCATGAGATCATAATTTTTTTCAAGTATCCGTCATTTTCTATAAAGTATGTGAGACGTTTGAACTTGCTTACATTTACTCACATCCTCATAGACTAGAGAGATACACTTACCCAATTCTCAGAGAGTTCGATTCAGAGAGATATATCCAGTGAGAATTGAAGTCAAAGCTTTGATTCTATAAAGGCGATCTAAGAATTACTTTAATGATACTTAAAATTATTTCACACTACAAACACTGAGTTTTAGGAAGGATTACGCTTTTGGTGTTAAATAATTTCATATCTTATAGTTGAATGCGATGTTCCTTGACGTCCTTTAAGTTGGATTGTATAGCATTTCATAATCAAATCAAAAATTGCATTTAAATAAGTTTTCGAATTTTGTGGGTATATTCATTGCAAACCCTCACGAGACACCACTCGTCCTATAGGGCAACCTACAGGTTTAACGGCTTATAGCACATGCTAAGTACATTCGACTGTGCCTGCAAAAGTGGCACACTTTTTGTTACTTATCTCTAATTTCTCTCTAATTTTTGCTCGAGGACTAGCAATGTTCTGTTTGGCGGTGGTGTGATAAGCACCCAAAAGTGTCTAATTTAAGCCCGAATAGATGCATTTTAGTCACTCATTTTAATTAAAACTGGCCTTATGTTCGTATTTATTTATTTCTCATGTCAATCAGCAGTCGCAGTAACAAATAATGCTAAATCAGTACAATTACAACACGGAAGCGGTTAAAGCAGTGCAACGAAGAAATAAAAAGAGATTGCGAAGTCTGGAGTCCAATTTGAGCAATTCGAGAAGAGTTTCGATGTCCCAATCCTTGTCGGGAACCAAATCTAAGCCTAGACTGAGCCCAGTCCATCACCCGAGCCATGTGTGTTGAGTTTGTACCTTTTTAGATTTTCTTAGATTTTTATTTTGAGTCATTCTATTTTTAGGATTTATTTTAGATTTATTTAAGATTTTTAGAAGTTATTTGCATATTTTATTTTTATTAATATATTTTTATTTTGATTTTATTAGTCTTTAGTTTTTATTTTATTTTATTTTATTAGGATTAGTTTTTAGGATTTCATTTATTTTTTTTAGATCTTACATTTTTAGGATTTTAGTTTTTAGTTTAATAGATTTTTATTTCTTTTTAGTTTCATTTTTTTTATTAATTCTTGATTTTATTTTTAGAGTAGTATTTTATTTTTAGATTTTTAGTTCTGTTAGTTTAATATATTTTTTTTAGTTGTGTTATTTTTAGGATCACAACTTAAACACACACAAATCCACTGCACACTATCTTACACCCTAACCTACACCTAAAACTAACCTCACCCACACCATACTATCATATACCCTCAGGCACACAATTCTTCTACCCTTACACATCCACCACCATAACTCCATCTTCTTAACTCCTACCCTCCATTGAACACCCAAATTCCCCCATACATAATACCCAACTCAACTCCGGCGTCGAAACTCGCTGCCACACCTCCATCTCCGGCCACAAAGAAATTTTTGCGTATCGTATTTCTTTCTCTTTCTCTTTAGTTTCTTGTTTGTTAATTGTACTTGTGCTAAAATTTTAATCATGTCTGGATAAACACCCCATTCAAGGGGTGGGATGAAACGCGTATATTGAATTTTTTTTATTTGAATAATGATTCGTTGATGTGTTCTAGGATAATTAATTTGGAAAAATCACACATTAATTTATGTAACGAGAGTTAGTAAATTAATGGTAAAAATTAATATTTGATTTTTGAATTTCACTCAGAGATAAGTATTATTCTTAAATTTAAATATTAATTTTGTGTATGCAATTCAAAGATTCGTACAAATTTTAATAAACAATTCTTAGCTGATATTTTATTGAAACGAGTGTGAATCTTATTTTTTTATGTTGTGACTATTCCTGATTTAATTGTTGAAGAAGATAAAATTGAAATTAGATTTTAACGAGAGTTAAATTTTAAATTCAATATTATTTTGAACTATTCAATTGAATAATTAGGATTTTAAATTAATTTGACTACGCTGTGTAATCCCAACTCTTGTTTCTTCTCATAAATTCCTAACTAGAGAACTTTCTAATTTTTCATCGTCATTTTAGTTTCATAAATTATCGTTTGCACCATTGAAAATTATTTTTAAAATATAAAAAAAAAACATTAAAGAAAAATTTTAAAAACACAAAAAGATTTTTAATAAAAATTTGAATTGCAAGTTTTCACGATTACAATTTCAACGCTAGAAATTGGATTGATACCCGAATTTTCCATGATACTGAATTTTTAACAAGTTTTGTTGGTAATTCCAGGAATTTTGATATGCGAAGTTTGACCGCAACGACATTCCAAATCCATATCCGAAAGACACAAATTAATGAGTATCATTGCTCACGATGAATAAAAAGTTGCAAGAGATCTTTTGAGATTACGCTAAGAAGTACTAGTAAGTCTTAAATGAAGTGGAGGACTGCACAGAGCAGGTTGTAATTACATCCTTAAAGATTGGTCTGTCGACAACATCTCTGTTGACAAAGAAGGAAGTCCGCACCGTCAATGACCGCATGCCCCATATTGAGAAATATGCCAAGGTTGAGGATGAGGTTCACTCTATTACAGGGGACAATGATCGAGCAAAGGTAACCAAAGGAGGAGATAATAGTGACACTCAAAAGAAAGGTAACAATAATGGTGGCAAGAATGGATCTAAGAATGGGAGTAAGACTAATCCATGAAAAGTGTTCGAGGATGTTAGCACAGTGTTCAAGGAAATAATTTATAAGATCCTGAGCAAGATTAAGGATAAATTTTTCATCAAGTGGCCCAAGAATATGGGCGGTGACCCAAAAAAAAGGAACAACGCGTTGAGATACACATTACACAAGGAGAGCGATTATAGAACCAAGAATTATAAGGCCCTGAAGTCACACTTAGAAGAATTGGCCTAGGCAAGGCTTTTTAGTGAGTATATAGAAAAGAAAGCTAACAAGTTCGTAACCAATGATGACTAGAAACTAGATAATATCCTTCATGATGACATGGGACAGGAGTTTGCAATGATTCATGGGGCATCAGACCTAAAACATATCTAAGGTAAAGTTGTTCTGATGCAGCTAAATTAAGTTACTACTGTCATAGAAGCATTCTAGATCGACCCTACAAAGAGCAAATCTAGCAAGCACTGACGAAAATAGGATGTCGACTATACAAAACCTATTGTCTTCACTGAAAAAGATTTGGTCAAAGTGAGGACCCCATATCACGCTCCACTCCTGATAACCCTCAATATTATAACTTTGGACAACAACAAGTTATTGGTGGATTAGGGAAGCTCAATAGAGGTGATGTACCCAAAGTTGTTCCACAATATAAGGCTCAACATCACCAACCTCAAGAAGGATACAATTCCATTGGTTAGCTTTGCATGACGAATTATAATGTCATTGGTAAATATAGTCCTACCAGTTAGAATAGGAAGCATCTCGAAGCTAATCGAGTTCTTGGTAGTAGACATAGAGTCCCCATATCATGGAATTTTAGAAAGAGGTTGGTTGTACACCATGAGGTCCATACCGTCTACATACTATCAAAAGATGAAGTGTATCATTGATCGGGGTATGGTTGAGATTTGTGGTGACTAGGCCATTGCACGAAAGTGCTTCATCGCAGCCATCCGCCATAGAAAGGAAGAGAAAAAGGAATCGAAAGATGCTCCATAGGAAGCCACCATCTAAATAGAAATTACAGTAGGGCTGACCAGGGGTGGAGAAGACTAGGGTCCACCTTACTAATAGGGGTTGTTGAAAGCTTGGAGGAAGCTTGAGCTGATGAAAACTTGTTAGAGATTTTTTTTTAATCGGAACTCCACTTGTCGATCACAAAAAAATAATTGATTGCCTCTATGAGAAGCAATCTAGATGTTTTTTCTTGGGAGCCATATGATCTGCCTAGGATTGATCCCAACATATACTTCCATCATTTGCACATTAGACTGGCCTTCAAGCCGATCACTCAGAAGGCTTACCGAATAGCCCCCGAGAAGGCTAAAGCAGTGGAAAACAGAGTATAGAAACTTCTGGATACAAGATCCATTAGGGAAGTTCTCCTCACTAAATGGTTATCCAACCCAGTGGTGGTACGGAGAGCAATGGAAATTGGAGGGTCTGTATTGACTTCATAGATTTCAGCAAGGCATGTCACAAAGACATCTTCCCACTAACTACGAATGATTAACTGGTTGACGCTATAATAACACATGAAAGGATGAGTTTTTTGGACGCCTATTCAAGGTACCATTAAATTCCATTATATGTCCCCGGATAGGATAAATCATCCGTCATAACCCCTATTGGGTTATATTGCTACAAGGTCATGCCATTTGGCCTAAAGAATGCAGGGACAACTTATCAGAGGTTGGTCACAAAGATGTTAAACATGTCGATGGAAGACACAATAGCGGTCCACATTGACGACATGTTAGTAAAGAGAAAAAACATAGATAACCACATCACGAACTTAGCTAGAACCCTTGAAATCCTCGAGAATTATCGGATGAAACTTGATGCAAGTAAGTGTTCATTTGGTGTCAACTCAGGAACATTTCTGGTATATTTGGTCCACAAAAGAGGAATTAAGGCCAATCCAGATCAGATTGATGAGTTCACTAATATCTATCCCCCATAGACATTACGAGATCTTCAAAAGCTCACTAGTATGCTCATAATACTCAACCTATTCATCTCCAAGTCTTCGGAGCTCTGCCTACCATTCTTTTAATATTTAAAGAAGGACAAATGCCTCATTTGTAATGATGATTGTTCAATAGCTTTGGTGGAAATAAATTCTAACCTCAATAAACTGCCCCTATTGGTGATTCCTAATGATGGAGACCCACTATATCTCTATCTCACAGTATCAGACCATGTCGTGAGCTCGACTCTAGTATATTATAAGGACGGACAATAATATCTCATGTATTATGCTAGTAAACACTTTTGGATATAGAACAATGCTATATGTACCTGGAAAATATCTCCTATGTACTGGTGGTTGCCTCAAGGAAGTTGAAGAACTACTTTGAATCTCACTTAATAGCAGTGATCACTTTATATCCACTTAAAGTTATTCTTTGGAAAGCCGACCTCTCTCGATGAATCTCAAAGTGGTCGACCAAGATCAGGAGGTTTGATATCTAATTTCAACTAAGAAAAATAACTAAGGGACAAGTCCTGACTAATTTTATTATTGAATTTACGGGGGCTAACCTATCGACCAATCGGAAATAGAGCTGTCAACTGATGAGGAATCACAGTCTAAGGACTGGACCCTATACCTTAATGGATTCTCCAATTCCAAGGGGGAAGGAGTAGGAATTGTCCTCTTCACATAAAAAGACTCTGTCATCTAACAAAGAATCAGGCTGGGATTTTAAGCCTCTAATAGCGAAGTTGAATACGAAGCATTGATCACTGGCTTGCGCAAGGCCCAAATGCTGGGGGTAAGGCACCTTAATATATTTGGCAATTCCAAATTGGTATCCAATCAAGTCTGTGGATATTTTAATGTAAAATGTGATAGGATGGTAGACTACCTCATCGTGGTAAGATAATTTATGGAAGAATTTGAGAATGTTGACATTCAACAATTCCCCTGAGGGAAAAATAGTCACGTTGATGCCTTAATAGCCCTAATCTCAGTGGTGGACTCCTATATCAAAGGAAATATCCAGATAGATTTACAGCCCTTCCAAGTATGGACCAGACGATGGTCATTGAACAAGTACTCCTCAAAGAGAAGTCCCCTAGTTGGATGGATCCCATAATTTCTTATATACGAAGTGACATACTACTCGATGATAAGAAATTGGCTCATAAAATGAGGGTGAAATCAACCCATTTATACCTTACCAGAGGAGAAAATCTTTACAAAAGATCATTCAGAGGCCCTTACCTCCAATGCATCCACCCATATGACATCGAGCAAGTGTTTAGTGAACTTCATGATGGTATTTGTGGGATTCACGTATGAGGGAGGTCTTTAACCTTTTAAGCAATTAAGGAATGTTATTGGTGGCCTAACATGCTAAGGACACAAGTACCTATGTTTGTAGATGCGAAAAGTGCCAAAAATTCACTCTTATGGTCCTTCCCCATTCGCGCAATGGGGACTAGATATGGTGATACCACTACCTTCTGCATAAAAAATCATAAGTATCTGATGGTCGTTATATGTTACTTCACTAAATGGGTAGAAGAAGAACCACTGGCAAACATTCGTGATGTCAACATGACCAGGTTCATCTAGGAAAGCATTATAACAAGTTTTGTGAGACCAAGGACTATCATCACCAATAACGACATGAAATTTGAAAGTAGCTCCTTTCAAGGTTTCTCTGATGAACATGACATCAAGCACCACTTCAGTTTCATGGCGTATCCTCAAAGCAACAGTCAGATAGAAGATTCCAATAAAACTATGTTCGACGACCTAAAGAAGAGGGTGGAAATAGGAAAGGGTGCCTGGGTGGATGAGCTCCCCCATTTTCTATGGGACTACTGCACTACTAAGAAACCAACTGGAGAAACACCCTTCTAGCTCGCCTATAGAACAAAAGCTATTATCCCACTGGAAGCAGGTCTCCCTACCATGAGAACCACCTTGGTTGACCAAGTCCTTAACAATGATTCACTTCACACTGAACTTGACTTAGTAGACAAGAAAAAAGAACAAGCCATGATCACGTTGGCTTACTACCAATAGCAGCTGGCCAAGAAGTATAACAAAAAAGTCAATCTAAGGAAATTCCTAGTATGAGGCTATATCCTAAGGAAAGTCCTTGGTAGTTTGATAAAACCATCAAGTGCCAAGCTAGGACCAAACTAGGAAGGTCCTTTTAAGGTGATAAGGGATGACCTTAAGGAGCATATCACTTAGAAATGCTAGAGGGAATGGAGATACCAAGTGAGTGGAACATAGCCAATCTCAATAACTTCTTCTTTTAGTCTCTTTTATCTTTTATTAGCACATTTATTGTACAAATTTTTTTATTTCAAACTTATGTTGCTTTCATGTTATTATTCAATGAATAAAGGCCAGTCGGCTCTCGCAATTTTATCTCATATACTGGTTACTTCGAATTTCTTGATTTCATCTCAGTATTGTGCATCCTTTCCAGTGATAAATCCACCGACCATAAAAAAAATTATCTTTAGTTAACAGAAGGATGCTTAGCTTGTATTAGCCAAAGAGCTTCCTCGTGCATAACGAACCAATTGACAAGCCATACATAGAGACAATTATTTACTCATATTTAGTCAGTAGATGCTCAAAATATGAAACGAGTTGATAAATTAAGCTTTATATATTAACAAAAATTAGGAAGTAAAATCACATCATGAAAAAATGTACAAAGACTTAATGAATACCTAGACTAACTAAGGATGGCGAGTAAGATAACCCGCTATGAGTGCTCTTCGATCGTCATCTGGGTTTAGTGAGAATGCCTCATCATCATCTTTGAGGTAATGGTTCTGGGGCTGGGTAGGAATAGCATCAATGGTGATCCACTTGTCATCTTTTCAAAAGGGGTTATGATGAAAATAGGGTAATCAACCTAGTACTTGTACCATAGGTCTGATTGCTTAGGAGTCTAGACTTCCCTAAGGGTAGTTAACCACCTATGCTTGAACACCACATCTTTAACCTTCTTTAGCCTTATTTGGGTATCAGTCCATCCCTCATCGTAGCCAACCCCCCAAGCCTCTCGAAGTCCCATTCTGAAAAAGTGCCTGAGCCTCTTCTTGTCTCTTTAAAGCCCGACTGCAATCCTATATGACCTTTGGACATCCTTCTTCAGTTCTATAACCTCTTTCCCCAGAGAGTCATTCTTGATTTTAAGAACTTCACCCAATTGGCTCACTTCATTGTTCTCCATGAGCTTGGCCTTCAAGCCATTCATCTCATCTTGAACTGAAGAACTGATATCCTCCATGACTTGAAGATTGTCCTTCATCTTGGCGACCAACTCAGACGTACTCTTGTATTGCTCAATACTTTCCCTCAGAGATTTATAAATTCATTAAAATGTCTGGCGTGCTTGGCAGCTAACGTTAGGTCCCAAGATCATCCCAGACTATGAGGTAGAGGGAATATAGTCCTTGTCGGGCTACAAATAACACAACAAATAAAATAATAAACAAACATCAGTATTTGTGAAAAGACATAACACATTAATATAAGTAAAAAGTTCTTTTTTATTGATTGATGAAGGGGGCTAAAGGGCACTTGCGACAGCCAATGCTTACTCGGTCCATTGCTCGATCGCTCAAATGCGCGAAACTAGCGTTCCTTATTCATTGGATCAGGTACTGGCATATCTGACTACCTGATCAGACGGCAAGGGCTCTTCCGAAGGTAGGCCAAGTAATATCCCTGCGGGATGACCACTACAGTCAGAGGAAAAAATAACATTACATGGCACAAAAAATATATACAGAAAAAATAAAAAGTCCTAAACTAAAGGCCATATTCCTTCACATCCTTAGAGTCATCTACTCCATTACTCTTATCGATAATCCTATTTTCTAGGTCGATAGTCCCCCCGAACTAAGTACAGTCATTCTTATCGTGGTTGGTAGGCTGACCAATATTTGGCTCTTCTTCTGCAAGAGGGTTGGGTCTAGGAACGCGAAGGCTGAAAAGATCAGAGTTAGAAGGAACTACTACTACTCCTAGTGCTTAGTCCCATCCTTTCTTAAAGGACACATTTTCATATCATTTGATGTCCCGAAGGCGATAGAAGAGAAAAGTTGCGTCTCGTCCGACATAGAGCCCGACCCATGCATTCCAAAAATTGAAAAAAAATTAGGAGTTTCCTCCGAGTCAGTGCACGCAAGCTATGGTTTGAGTAAGCATCCCAGGGATCCCTTTCTGAGCAGTCACGATGAGTCTCCTGGTATTTCCTTTATTTATGGGAATGGGCCTAACTTATTTCGGTTGTTGGTATATGACAGGAAGACGGGAGTGACAAGGAGAGCATCGAACCCCGTGAATGGGGTCCGGTGAGTTTGTGGAGAGATGAGAGGTCATCGCACCCCCGACACATATGGGGTGATTATTGTTGTATTTTTGAGTCATGCATGAGTGTTATATAGTCTCTTGTTTCATTTTAATATTTATTTGTTTTATTTTTCCGCACTTCTCATTCACCTTGAGTTAGATTTTAGTCCTTTTTGCTTGAGGACAATGCAAAAGTCTAAGTTAGGGGGTTCACAAGTGCGTATTTCTAAAACGTCACAAATTTTCAAAAATGCCAAGAAAATTTCCAAAAAAAAATCATTAAATTTAGAAAAACCCAAAAATATTTTTGTTCAAAATAAATAAAAATTGGAATTCAAAGTTTTCAAAAATATCATTAAAAGTCGGATTAAAGTCTCAAGTTGTAAAAATTCAACATACACAAAGCCAAAATTGACCAAAGAAGGAAATTGAGTGAAAATTGACGACTTAACGAATAAGTGTGGAGATTAACAAACCTGGTGAGATTCGAGCCTAACATTTTTTGTGAGTTTTTAAATCAATCCGAGTTAATTGTTAACTCAAAGTTCTTTTCAGCGCCTAAAAAGTCATAGTGGATCTCAATCCTTTCATTTTGTTCGGTTATGAAAATCGTGTGTGATATTGCTTTAAAAAATGTGCCAAAATTGTTCTCTAAACTTAATTCATCTCGGAACGCATATGGAAACGCAATTGGTATTTTGGACAATGAAGTAGCCCCTCGTTTGTCACCCAAAAATATTGGCCCGAAAAAGATTTTCCTTTTCGTTTGACAACCCAAAAAACCCAAATTGACCGAAATTGTGAAAATGGAAAAATTCAGAATTTAAGTCCGATAAGTGCATATAAAGGGGCAAGAAAAAAATAGATAAGCTCAACAAAAATAGCAAGAAAAGAAAAGAAGTGAAAAATTGAAAAAAATAGAGAAAAAGAAGAAAAAAATGAGCAATAGCTCGGAAAAAGAACAAATGGACATCATAAGAAAAAATTTCCAATTCTGAATTTCGTAACCACTTCCATGTTACCTAATACACCTATAACCTGAAAAGTCCTACCGAGTCCAGAATGCTAAATTAATTACCGCGTGGAGAGCTAAGACACCAAAAGATAATAAAATAGATTGAATGCACAAAAAAGAGGCAATGTTCCCGTTTTTAAAACCGTAATCCGTTGATGAGATCCTATTACTATAAAATTTTCATCTTTCTTCTTGTATGCGTGACTTTGCGTCCATTATATTTACTCTTTATATCATGCATACCAAGAGAATAGCCACATTCCGGGTGATTTGTTTGAGAGAGCATTCCGTGAGAATTTGAAATCAAAATGAATTTTCGGATAAGTAACGTAATGGTCAATCGGTGGGAATCCGCGGTTAAATTTTTGGCTTCGCGCACACACACTACGATTTGAGACTTGTATATATGACTTGATGATGACTATTTTCTGGAAAAGTTTGAATTGTATAATTGTTAAGTATTTTGAATTTTTCCTTGAGTCGAATTTTGTGGGTATATTCTCTGCAAACCCTCACGAGACACAACTCGTCCTACTAGGGTGACCTAGGGGTTTAAAGGCTTGTTGCATACGCTAAATGCAATCGTCTGCCCGCGAAAAAGGTATTCTATACCAATAAAATGATTTTCAAGAGTAAAACCTTTCTAGGATTCTTTTATATTTCTCAGGACGCGCAACGTTCTAAGTTAGGGGGATTTGATTAGGCATAAATTCTTCACATTTATCTCCTTAATTTCGGTATTTTTATGATCCCGTGCAGTGTAAATAGCTTGGATTTGTCTTATACTTATGCGACTAACCTTTTTTGGAAAGTATTTCGTATTTTGTGTATCTCTTATGTTTTTTACAGGTATTTCATGCAAGTTAGTTCCAAAGAGAATTCAAAACAATGAAAGAAAACCAAGAAATAGGGAGTAAAAGGCATTTTCATAATTTTTCAGCCTTATTCCGCAGGCGGGGCCAACAGGAAAGTTGAAGAGATTTCAACTATAAGAACACTGGAAAAAATGGCACCTCAATCAGAGTCCCAGTGTGAAAGTTATGAGCAGTGAAAGATAGAAGAAAAAGTCAAATAAAGAGAGGACCGATCCACCCAAAAATTAAAAGAACCGGTCCGCACAGGACCGGTCCACCCAGAAATAAAAAGAACCGGTCCGCACTACCACATTCTAGAGAACCCTGGACCGAAGATGGATCAAAAATGAAGAAAAATAAAAGAACCATTCCGCCACGGACTGGTCCGCCCAAGAAATAAAAGAACCGGTTCGAATCCAAGGGAAATCGGTCCGGAAGAGGACAGGACCGGTCCGGATCAAGGCAAACTGGTCCGAAGGAGGACAGGACCGGTCCGACTGTTGCAATTTTAATTTTCTAATCTTCCTCTAATGGAGAGTCCTAGTTAAGATAAAACTCTTGGAGTCTTGTAGGTTATATAAACCCGTTTTATTATCATTCTTAGCACGGATAATTAGGATAATTTTCCATTCTTTTCATAAAACCCTAGTTTAGAGATAGTTTATTCTTTTAATTTCAAGATTGAAGGTTATTCAGAATTCTGTGATTAAAAGTGTTCTTGATTGTTTCTTTTACTGCTTTGGTAAGATTTGTGAGCTATTTTCTTCAGGCAAATTCCTTCTACATCATACCACAAATTTTCCTTTGTTTAATCATGGTTTTCTGCAATTCAAGAGTTATTTTCATTAATTTCAGCATGCTAGGCTAGACATTTCAAGGTCGGCATACATGAACCCAGCCTGATGTGATTGTTTCATGTGTATAAAATTAATTCTCTAAATTTAATGGTTTATTACGACCTTATTGGGTAGGAACACAATAATTGTCAATCTTTGGATCTCGTTTGCTTCTGGGTAATCGGGATGCTTTAGAATGCAATTCGAGTGTAACTATCACGATACTGATTTACTCGTCCTCAGATTACGTATGATGCGGGCTTGAACCTCATATACGTAATGCATGGGAGTACTAAATTCTGGGTCTAATTAATCAGTTAAATTGATGATTAGTATTGTACCTGCAATACACTAGGGTTGGGGGATTGTATTCCCGTACGGTTCTTTTTCATCATATAGTTTAAAGTTTTAAATTAGTATTCCTCAGTATTTTAGGTTATTTAGTATAATTGCACTTTTTCGTAATTTCATAATTGCATCTAGTGTAGTCATTCCCAAAGCCAAATCAATTTCCCTTTTTCTTTTAGAGTCAGAGTTAGGATTTCCTTATCTATCCAACGTCGTCACAACTATGTTGTCCTATTTCCCTGTGGATATGATCCCGACTTACCGGGTTTATTACTAACGCGACAGGCTTCCACTTGAGCCTAGAGTGAACGCACATTAGAGACACTTTCTGAGTCGCATCAGAAAGACTATTGGATAATTAATAGTTTGATTGTTCGATAATTATTGGTTATCATAGCAGGTTGATTTTCTAATTTCTCCTTCCATCTCTCTCCACCTAATGTCCCATTTATAAAAATCTTGGGCTCTAAAAAGTTTCACACGAGGTGTTTGTGCCATTAGCGGTGTCGTTTGATTACCGTTGGGGGTGCATCCCCCTCCCCCCGTTCGATATGTTTTCAAGCCTAAGTGTGCCTGTGGCTATGCGACCAGTTGCTACGTGATTCACTAGGTGCACACGAGGTGTTCGTGCCACTCACGGTCCCATTTGGGTGCTTCTGGGGGTGCTCAACCCCCCGACACATTTTGAAGATTAAGTGTACATATTTTTGATTTTTTTTGTATTTCACACACACACCTTGCTACTCTAAAGAGACACTACCCTAGATTTGATAGTTTCCAAGGTCCCGATGCCATACATAGCTTAAGATGGTGAATCATGTATACGAGGTGGAGTATAAATCCATCGTTGACCCCGCCTGGTACACCTATCAACTGATTGCCTATAATCAATATTTGATCGTGAAGATCTTAAACTTCCCCAACTCTTGTGATAAGAAATTCAGTGCCCATCATTTAAAAACCTCGTAGTCCATTGACGACTTTTTTCTGAGGTTCAGGCTTGTATTCGGACAATTATAAGACAACCACTGCTCTAAAATAATTAAAGGCATCACTAATAATAAACAATTCATCCATACGAGTATCAATTAATGTTGAATTCTTTAACTGATAGTAGTATGGACATATTGATGAATTATTTCCTATGAGTGATGGTGGGCATTGTATGGAGGGATTGTTTCCTAGACAAACATGGTGGGAATTATAGGGAAACAATTCTTCCATACGTACATATGAGTATCAGTCAAATAATTCAACATACATTGATACTCTCATGGACGAATTATTCCATACCGGTGATGCCTTTGGTTATTTTGGAGTAGTGGTTGTCCTATACTTGATCGCATACAAGCCTAAACCTCTGGCAAAAGTCATCAATTGCCTGCGGAATTTTTAAGATGGTGGGAACTGAATTTCTTATCACAAGAGTTGGGTAAGTTTAAGAGGTTCATGGTCAGATATTTATCATGGACGATAAATATAGAGGTACACCAATCATCATCGGCTGTGGATTTTTATTCCACCTAATATTCGGTATTCGCCATCGTAACCTCTCTGTATGACATTGGGAAGTTGGGAAAGTGTCAAATATAGTGGAGTTACTGTCTAGAGTAGCATGGTGTGTGTGTGAAATACAATAAAATGCGAAAACAGACACACTTTGTCTTGAAAATGTCCCACGGTGGGTGGGCACCCATAGCGAAAACAGAATAGGATGGCCAGTGGCACGAACACCTTGTGCTCATTCAATGTAACACGTAGCAATTGCTCGTGTAGCCGTGGGACTTCCAAACTGAGGATAGGACCCGAATTCAAAAACATACACACTTAGGCTTGAAAATGTGCTGTTGGGGGTGGGCACCCCTAGCGAGTCCAAAACAGCATTATGGGTGCCACAAACACATCATGTGTGTCCAATGTAACACGTAGCAACCACATGTGCATCCGATGGACTCCCAGTTTGAGGATAGAACCCGAATTAAAAAATAGGCACACTTAGGATTGAAAACGTGTTGCGGAGGGCGAGCACCCCCAATGGCACTCAAACAGAACTGCGTGTGGCACAAACACCTCGTGCTTATTCAACATAACAAACATCAACTGCCAGTGCAGTCATTTGACTTTTGATTCGAGGATAAGACATGAATTCAAAAATAGACACACCTAGGCTTGAAAACGTGCTACGGGCACCTCTAGAGGGGCCTAAACAGCACCGTTAGTGGAACGAGAATATCATGCACATCTAACATAACACGTAGTAACCACCTGCTCATCCTCGTGACTCCCGATTTGAGGATAGGAACCAAATTCAAAAAAAGACATACTTAGGCTTAAAAATGTTCCACGGTGGGTGGGCACTGCCAACGACACCAAAATGGCACTGGGGGTGGAACGAACACTTCGTACGCATCCAACATAGCACGTAGCAACCCCTCGAGCATCCGTGGGACTCCCAGTTTGAGGATAGGATCCGAATTCAAAAACAGACACACTTAGGCTAAAAATTGTGCTGCGGGGGATGTGAACCTCTAGTGAGGCCCAAACAGCGCCGTGGGTGTCCAACATAACACGTAGCAACCACTTGCACATCCATTGGACTCTCGATTTGAGGATAGGATCCGAATTCAAGAACTGACACACTTAGGGTTAATAATGTGTCGTGGGGGTGGGAAGCACCAGCGGCACACAAACGGGTTCAGGGGTGGCACAAACACTTCGTGCGTGTTCAACATAACACGTAGAAATCTCCCATGCATTTGTGGGACTCGTAGTTTGAGGATAGGACCCGAATTCACACTTAGGCTTGAAAACATGCCACGGGATGGGCACTACCAGGGGCAACCAAATGACATCGCAGCTGGCATAAACACCTCGTGCGTGACAAACATAACACATAGAAACTTCCCTCACAGTCGCAGGACTACCGATTTGAGAATATGACCAAAATTTGATAACAGGCACACTTGGGCTTGAATACGTGCAGTGGGGGTGGGGACGTGCTCCCCAAGTTGAACACAAATGGCAGGGCGGGTGGCACAAACACCTCATCTATATCCAACATCACATGTAGTAACAGTCTGGGTAGCCGCTGAACTCCCGATTTTAGGATAGCACCAAAATTCAAAAATAGGCAAACTTAGGCTCAAAAAAGTGATGCGGGGGAATGCACCCCCAACGGCACCCAAATAGTGAAATATTTGGCATGAACACCTTGTAAGAATGCAACATAACATGATGTAACCGCTTGGGCTTCTGCGGGACTCCCAGTTTGAGGATAAGACAGGAATTAATAAAGAGGCAAACTTAGGTGTTGATACCAAATTTATTCTGCTGACTTGGACCAATTATGTGGAGACACGTGTCAATCTACATGGCACTCGTAAACATTTTTTGAACAACACCTTGACTCGGAGGAACGCAACCTCCCTGACCAACTCAGGCGCTCCGAGCAACAAGTGTTCTCCGAGGAACTCTATTGTATCGAGCAACTCATGTATACCGAGCTACTTAGGCGGTCCGAGCTGCATCTCGTACAGAGCATTCATATCCGGAAAATTAAGAGAATGACTACGCATTAAATGGTCATTATTATCACACAGACGCACACGCCTATTGGATAGCTGTGTATTATTCTTTTATTTGTACCGCCTCAAGGCTATAAATACATTGTAACCTCCTCATTAGCAGGGGACTCAGAATTTCTTGGTAAACCCATTATCGAGAATTCTGCAAGCAGTCAGCAATAACACAAACAGTGGACGTAGGCCATTGTTTCAAGGCTGAACCACTTTAAAAATCTTTTGTCTTGTTTATTTTTATCTGTGATTAAAGAATTAGGTCAAATCTATTTTTTTACATCAAAAGATTGGCGCCGTCTGTGGGAAACGACTGTAATTATCATTTTTCACTAAAAGAATTCATCACCAATGGCTGATAATCCTGAATCCAGTATTCGAAACATTGGAAACCCCCCAATCCATCCACTCCTCCATGTGTCCAAGATCTGGCTGGAATAATGGCTAATTTGGCTCAGTGCCAGACCACCATGCAAGAAACCATGCGGCAACTCATGCAAACTATCCAGGGTGGAACACCCGCCCAGTCAGGACAACAAAGCATTCAGAGAAATACCCGATTGCCTTCTTCGCGAACTAGACGAACGTCATTACCGGAAGAAACTCATTCTATATGAACCGATTCATATCGTACTGAGAGATCCAATGACCCTTCTTCTTATCCTAGAAGGACTTCCTCGGTACGAGCTCCCGACACTCATCAAAACGTCACTCTATCTATAGAAAGGACCAGTTCTCTTGAAAGATTGAGTAGAGTCTCTCCCTTTGATCGTTTGGGTCCTAGGAGGAATAAAAGTCCCCCTAGGATGGTGTCGAGGAACTCTCAATGATCCTCTGACTTAAAGGAAGGTTCTGCCCAATCTCGACAAGCTGCTCGTCGTGAAAGATCCCAAGAGGCAAATTCAACACGATCAGTGGCTCAAACCAATAGGCCCGAGGGGGGAAATGATGCATGGAAAGGCTCTATTCAGAGGTTGGAGAAAAGACTAGGGGAAATGGCTAAGGCCAATAATCCTCTACAAAGAACTTTGGTCCAAGGGACACCTTTTATCCAGGCAATTGTGGATTTTCCCACACCATCAAAGTTCAAAGGACCTGTTGTGACTCCTAAATATGATGGAAAAACTGACCCTGTCCTTCATATAGAACAATACCAAGCTATTACCGATATCTATGCTGTGACAGACAAGATGAGATGCAGGGCATTCTCGGGAACTCTTACCGGATCTGGTCAAATATGGTACAATAATCTTCCTCGGGGGAAGATTTCAACTTTCTTTTAACTGGCCGAGCTCTTTATTGGAAATTTCTATTTTGGAGAAAAACCAGTTAAACGAGTAGCACATTTGTTAAGTGTTAGACAAAAAGCAGGTGAGAGCACCAGGGATTACATAACTCGTTTCAATAACGAGAAGCTCAAAGTTATTGATTACGAGGAAAAGACAGCAATTACTGCTTTAGTGAGTGGACTATTGCCAAATAAATTATACTACACTTTGGCCAAAGATCCGCCTAGGACCATGTCAGAATTAATGGCAAAAGAAGCCAAAATTATGAATACCGAGGAACCTATGGCTGCAAACAAGAACATGGACATTAAGGGGACCAAAGTTGAGGCCGAGAAGATTGAGAAGAAGGATCAGAAGAATAATGGTGTTAACAAGCAATCAAAAGCAAAGCAAGCATTGGAACAGTTGAAGAAATTTGGAAACTATACTCCTTCGAAGGTAGATATAAACCACGTTCTGGAAGAGATCAAGAACAGCGAGGAGTTAAACTAGCCTGAAAAAATGAAAACAAATCTAGACAAAAGGGATAAGGCCAAATATTACGAGTTCCATAAAGACCGTGGTCATACGACCAAAAATTGCATAGCTCTTCATAATGAAATTGAAGTGCTCATCAGACGAGGAAAGCTATCCAAGTATGTTGATCACAAAAATGAAGGAAAGAACAATGACCGAGCGAGACAGAGATCTAGATCTCCTCATCGACCAAAAGATGACAAGAAAAGAGATCATGAAGATGATCCAAAAGATGACCCCGATCTCCCCAAAAGACCAAGACAACCAGAACGTGAGGTATTTTCAATTCGTTTTGGATCATTTGATTGTAATGTTATTATATGTGGAGATGAAGGTGGTGGAGACCTTACAACAGAGATGAAAGCTTACCTCAATGAGTCTCAAGCTTGTTCATATATTTAGCGAATAAATCTAGCTAAAGATGACCGCCCGAGGAAGGTAAACAAAGAAAAACTGGTCATCGGTTTCTCCAAGAACGACCTCGCAGGTGTGCTATATCCTCATGATGATCCATTAGTGATCAAAATGAGGATGAAGGAAGTGATGATCTCAAGAGTACTGGTGGATATTGGTAGCTTGGCAGATATCATGTTCTACTCATGCTTTGACAACTTAAATTTAAAGTTGTCTCAGTTGGAGCCTTATCACAGGCCCCTCCTCAATTTTACTGGCGAGAAAGTTTTTCCACTTGGGACGATCAAGTTGGATATGTTCATCGGTACATGGCCTGCTTGTCGAACATAAAGAGTGAGCTTTTTCGTGATGGATAAAAATATCCAATCAGCTTACAATATCATCATGGGAAGGGTAGGTTTGAAAAAGTTCGAGGCAGTACCATCTACTGTACATCAATGCCTAAAATTTCCAACCAACTTTGGAGTAGGAGTGGTGAAGGGCGACCAAAAAGTAGCTCGGGAATGCTACTATTCATCTACCGAGCAAGAAGAGCATGAAGAATCCAGAAAGAAGACTAGTACTTATCAGGTTGATGAGATAGAAGATGCTGAGATTAAGACTTTAGACCCAAGAGATGAGTCTCAGCTCGTTAAGGGTTAGGTCATGGAGGCTACTGAAAATATTATTCTAGAAGACGAGCATCCGGAATGAACAACACAAATTGGTTCTTCACTAGATGTGTCAATAAAATAAGAGCTGGTAGCATTTCTAAAAAGCAAAAAATAAACTTTTGCATGGAGCCACAAGGACATGCCAGGGATAGATCCAAATTTCCTATGTCACGAGCTTAATGTGAATAAGGAGATCAAGCCAGTAAAATAACGAAGAAGAGTGTTCATCCCCGAAAAGAACCAAGATATACAAGAAGAAGTCGAGAAGATCCAAGGATCCAAAGATCCTATTTTATTGAGGATGTCAAATATCCTAATTGGCTAGCTAATGTGGTGATGGTGAAGAAGAAAAATAACAAATGGAGGATGTGTGTAAACTTCACCGATCTCAATAAGGCATGCCCAAAGGATCATTTTTCTCTTCCCCGAATCGATCAGCTGGTGGATGCTACCTCGGGTCACGAATTTCTGAGTTTTATGGATGCTTACTCTGGTTACAATTAGATTAAGATGAAGCCTGAGGAAAGGGAGAGTACCTCTTTTATTACCCCTAGGGGAACTTATTGTTATAGTGTTATGCCTTTTGGATTGAAAAATGCAGGTGCAACGTATCAGTGGCTGATGAATAAGGTGTTTGCAGAGCAAATCAGTTACAACATGGAAGTTTATGTTGACGATATGCTGACGAAGAGCAAGAAAGCTGCTGATCATATAATTGACTTAGGCCAGACCTTTGATCAACTAGATAAATATCAAATGAAGTTGAACCCTACCAAATGCATATTCGGAGTAAGAGAAGGCATGTTCCTCTAATATATTATCAACCAATGAGGAATTGAGGCGAATCCTGACAAGATCAAAGCTCTATTGGGGCTGCGATATCCGACGACGAAGAAGGAAGTGCAGAGTCTCACAGGGCGAGTTGCAGCACTTAATAGATTTGTATCACGAGAAACTGACAGATGTCTACCATTCTTCAAAACACTCCGAAAGACTTTAGAGTGGAATGATGAATGCGAGAAGGCCTTTCAAGAGTTGAAGAAATACCTGGGAGCACCTCCATTGTTGTCCAGACCAGTGATGGGAGAAAGATTATACTTGTATCTGGCAGTCTCAGAAAATGAAGTAAGCTCGGTGTTGATAAGGGTGGAGGATGGAGTGCAAAAACCAATTTATTACACTAACAATGCCTTCCTAGGAGCAGAGATTAGATATCCAAGACTGGAAAAGTTAGCATTAGCGTTGATCGAAGCGAGTAGAAAAATGAGGCCATACTTCCAAGCTAATACCATAGTTGTGTATACCGATATGCCATTGAGGCAAGCTCTTCATAAACCAGAGAAATAAGGAAGATTGATGTACTGGGCAGTAGAACTTGATGAATATGACATAGTTTATGAGCCTATACCATCACTTAAAGGGCAAGCAGTAGCAGATTTCATCGCAGAATTCACTTATCTTGACACCTCTGAGGAGCAAAAGCTGAATACCGACCAATCTGTGGATGTTACAGGATCATCAAATTTAAACTCCGACCAACTTAAGTCGGCTGACGATCAAGAGGAGATGGTCGAAGAGTAGCAAGAAGTGTTAGGGGAGGATATAAAGAAGCAACAAATATTCCACCGAGGAACTCTGTCTGACCAAGAGTTTGATAATGAGATACCAGTGTGGAATTTATATGTAGATGGTTTTTCATGCACTACATGCAGTAGAGCAGGTATTATTTTAAACAGACCGGATGAAATCGATGTGGAGTATGCTCTGCGCTTTCAATTCAAAGCCTCTAATAATGAGGCTGAAGATGAAGCTATGATTGCAGGTCTTAGTTTAGCAAAAACTATGGGGATAGAGCAGGTCGTTGTATTTGGCGACTCACAGTTAATCGTAAATCTAATGCTGGGAGTGTACGTAACAAAGGGAGAATTGATGATCAAGTATTATGCAAAAGCAATTGTATCGAGCTTTAGCGCTGTGCAATTAATTAGAACACCAAGACTGGAGAATGCAAGAGCAGATGCTTTAGCTCGGTTAGCCTCAGCCACACGCACCGAGCTACGAAGAACAATCCCAATAGAAATTTTGGCTAGCAGGAGCATCGACGAAGATCTCATGATGAACTTTATTACCATTAATTTAGGACCATCTTGGATGGATCCCATCAGGGCATATATTGAAGAAGGGGTTTTACCAACTGATAAGCTCGTAGCTAAGAAACTGAAGTTTAAAGCTGCTCGTTATGTAATAACTAATGGTATTCTATATAAACGAGGAATTATAGCAGGTCTGTAAAGATGTGTGCATCCCTCCGAGTTGAAATATTTTATTGAAGAGGTCTATGAAGGGTCCTGTGGAGATCATGTAGCTGGTCGGACGCTTTTGCAAAGAATAATGACGCATGGATATTATTAGCCAACGATGAGGGTTGAATGTATAACCTATGCCAAAAAATGTGACAAATGTCCCCTTGGCCATTTGCCATGTGGGGGATAGACATGGTCCGGCCACTCCCAATGACAAGAGGAAGGTTCAAATTCCTCGTCGTCGCTGTGGATTATTTTACTAAATGGGTAAAAGCTGAACCTCTTATTGATATGACTTATGATAGGGTATATCAATTTATTTGGAAGAATATAATTTGTAGATATGGTCTTCCCCATGCATTCATTACTGATCATGGAACCCAATTTGACAACGAGGAGTTTGCTGCATATTGTCATCAGTCAAACATATTAAAAACCCACTCTGATCCAGGCCATCCCCAGAGCAATGGACAAACTGAGGTGACAAACAAAACGCCGCTGAATGGTTTGAAGAAAAGACTGGATGATACGAAGGAAAATTGGATCAACGAGCTGCATTCTGTGATTTGGGCTTATCGTACTACACCACGAGCACCAACAGGAGAATCTCTATACATACTGGAATTTGGAAGTGAAGTTGTTATACCTGCCGAGTTGGGCCTCCCCACACATAGAGTGCTGAATTTCAATTCTCGTATCAGTGACTTGATGAGAATATTAGACTTGGATATGCTCGAGGAAGTTAGAGAAGAAATAGCAATCAGGAATGCTGCATACCAACAACGAACATCTTTGTTTTACAACAAGAGGGTAAAAAAGTGTGATTTGAAGGAAGGAGACTACGTGCTAAAGAAAATAATTCAAAATAATAATAAATTGGAAGCTAACTGGCATGGACCCTACCGAGTAACAAAAGTTGTTCGTCCAGGAACCTACAGGATTGAAACCTTGGAGGGGGAAGAATTTAAGAATGCATGGAATACAGAACATCTACGCAAGTATTATCAGTAGTTGGGATTCCTATGTAAATGAATTTTTCTTCAATATGAATAAAGTGTTGAAATTTTGATCCAATTCTCTCCTTTTGATGAAAATTTTCAGACTATTAGTACTACACACTAGGAATCAAGTTCAGAACAAAAATCCACCAACTATGGTTGGTCGGTAAAATAAACCCCCCAACTACGATTGGTCGGTAAAATAAACCCCCCAACTACGGTTGGTCGGTCCACTAACTACGGTTGGTCGGTAAAATAAAACCCCCCAACTACGGCTGGTCGGTCCACCAACTACGGTTGGTCGGTAAAATAAAACCTTCCAACTACGGTTGGTCGGTCCACTAACTACGGTTGGTCGGTAAAATAACCCCCCCCCCCCCAACTACAGTTGGTCGGTCCACCAACTACGGTTGGTCGGTAAAATAAAACCCCCCAACTACGGTTGGTCGATCCACCAACTAAGGTTGGTTGGTAAAATAAACCCCCCCAACTACGGTTGGTCGGTCCACCAACTATGGTTGGTGGGTAAAATAAAACCCACCAACTACGGTTGGTCGGTAAAATGAAACCCCCCAACTACGGTTGGTCAGTCCACTAACTACGGTTGGTCGATAAAATAAACCCCCCTTGGTCGGTCCACCAACTACGGTTGGTCGGTAAAGTAAAACCCCCTAACTACGGTTGGTCGGTAAAATAAAACCCCCTAACTACGGTTGGTCGGTAAAATAAAATCCATCAACTACGGTTGGTAGGGAATAAAACTCCACCAACTCCGGTTGGTCGGAAATAATTGTTTAAGCAATATCATGGGATGGAAGTCGTTTTGTGGCTTATAATTAAAAAGCGATTAGTCATTATAATAAAAAAAATAAAACATAATTTCTTTACTTATGGCATATCAAATTACCACCAGCTCTAAGTTTGTCGGGAAACAAACTCAGACTGTTCAACAATAAATTTTCACCAACTCCAGTTGGTCGACAATTTAAAATAACACAGTAAATTATTTTTTTCATACGAGATATACATACACATTCATCAGAGAATAAAATAGATATTTTATAAAGTAATGACAAAAGACAAATGATGTGAGAAATGTATTTCATTACAAAAACTTTTCATTTAAATCGAGAAGGATTACATATGCTGTGGAAAGTAGAAATCATTACATCAAAAATCCTATTTTATTGGCTTTTTCCCTTTTTCCTTTGAAACAAACTCTACTCCAGCAGGATGATCATCTAAGGCGTAAGGAGAATTTATGAAGTTCATATCTCTAAGCATCCTGACATTCATTACTGATGGCCGATCAAGTAAGTCCTCCGGGAGAGATATCTCAAAATTAGAATGAAGACTGTATTCACCAAGATACTTTGAGATCAGGCACTGAGGAATTGCCCGAACAGGAATCCAACTCATATCAAGCTTAAATGGAGGCACTGGAAAATTAAGCAAACCAGGATCATAATAGTCCCATAATTAGTGACCCTGTTCCAATTGTAGCACACCTAGGGCATTCATCCATCCTTGCTTGTACCCCTTGTTGTTTGACTAGTGGATTAGATCATCAAGGTGGTAGAGGGCTTCATTGTATCCAGCCATCCAAAAATCTCAGGGATGTTTGTGAAACTAATAGGTTAACCTCTCCAGTTACTCGTGGAGGTTCTTCACTAAAAGTTATTTATTCTCCAAGGAAGAGCTTTGTACAGAGAGTTGCTCGTCGAGGTTCAGAATCTTTTTGGACATCTCAACTAAAGCCTGATTCTTCACAAGCAACTAGAATGCTTGATTCTCCAAACTTGCTTGAGTTCTTGCCTCTTCAACAATAACCTGAGTAGCTCTTTCTCGTCCCCGAGAAGCTCTTGCTCATTCGCAAGCAGATGTAGAGGGTCCAATCCTCTTTAAAGTTTCCAATTCGTCTCTCAAATTGGCATTTTTGACCTCCAAGAAAGAGAAACCTTCGTCATTGACAGGGACCAAGGCTCCCGAGGTAGATGCTACAGATTTCAGTTGGGATATCTCTCCTCGTAAGTTATTGTTTTCCTACTCTAGCAGTTTCGCGACCTGCCTATGCTCTTCAACCTCTGTCTTCAAAGTCCTCTCCTTCTTATCATAAGCAGCGACGAACTTATCATAGCCTTGTCACCATTTAGTTGCTGATACTTTTTCTCGTACAACTGATGCAAAAGGGCAAAAGATTCCTTGTATTATTGTTGAAGTTCCTCGATGATACCCCGGAGATCTTCAATCATCTCATAATATGACACATTTTTGGCAACTGCACGGTCGAGCAAGCACTTCAAATATTGATAGGCTTCGACTGCTCGTTCCGAAGTGTCTGGACCAAAGATGTCGATGATTTGAGCTTCATTCAAGTCAGCATGGCCAGCCTTGAAGTAGTCATTGCATTTTTTCATCAGTTCAATATCGCGGGCTGACAAGAGCTCCATTCTAGCCATAAACTAGTAAAGAAAAGAGACAGAAAGAATCAATAAAGATGCAAACAGATAAAGTAGAAGAAAAAGTCAATATGAATAGCCGAAAGTTCGAATTTCATTATATCACAAAGAGAAGTACATAGCCTAGAATTACATTTAACAAAAAAGCAAAAAGAAAGGTTCGAACAACTCTACACCTTCTCCTTATTTCCTAAGACTTCCCCGGGAGGCTTGGACGAAGAGGTAGGTTGCTCGGGGGGCATAGAAATTTTCTCGAAAGATGTTGGCAGTTGCTCGGCTAAGGTCCTGGTAGATTGAAGCTACTCGACTGAAGTATTGGTGGTCTAGAGTTTCTCATAGAAAGTTTGAACAATTGGAACAGGAAGAATCTGATCTCCAATCACCAAGGAGGATTCCTCACAGGCAGCTTCATCCTCTTCTTCTTCTCTAGGAGAGGGAGGAGGACCATGAACATGTCGCTGGAACAAGTCTGAAGTCTCAACGACCTTTAGCTCCTGCAGAGCTACAACCCATCCATCTCTGAAGTATTTAACACTAGCAAACTCCATCTGGGAATTCATGGCAGCTATACTTTTATTCCATCCCTTGTCCCAGTCAGCGCTGAAGGACTTTTTAACCGCCGTTTTTCTCTTTGCCTATTTCTGAGGAAATCTTCTCAGTATGAAGTTCCTCGGTAATTTTCATTTTTCCTTCTATCTCCTGCCTCTGACGATCAACGTCACGAAGTCTAACAATTTCATCTTCATCTTTCTTAAGCTTTTTTTCAAGCTCTTCATTGTTCTTGAGCTTTTCCTCAAGCTCATTATTTTTCTTCTCAAATTATTTTATTTTCTTCTCCAACTCCTGGGAGGCCTCCACAGCTCGGTCTTTTTGTTGCTCGATGGACTTAAGTCGTGTCTCCCAGGCCTCCTTATCTTCGTCATATTTCTGACGAGAATCCTTTAAGGATTGAGTAAGTCCTACAAAAGCTTCCTCCACACCTCCCAAGGAGCTCGAAGCTTTAATAGCTTCATCCTTTTTCAGAATAGTGTTGAAATAGGTTACCAGCTGGAAAAAGAAAATAATTGTAAGTTAGTGCAGCGACATAACATTGAAAAATGAAAGTTTAGATTAGTAATACTTACTAAGGAAATATGTTGAGTTGCCAAGGTGGTAACCCCATCCCGAGAAATAATGTCCTCAACACCTTGGATCTCGGGAATAATCCAAGACTTCACCGAGCTCATAATAGAGCTCGGAGGAACAAAGGTGGGAATACCACCTTCAACATTTAAAGACTGAGAGACTGCTTCAACTGGTCTCTCAAAAGAGTTTTTCTTTAACCTCCTCGTAGGAGCAGGAACATTCTCAACCAAGGATGTTGTCTTGGTCGGTGATATAACGATAACCTTGCTTAGAGGAGAAATAGCTACAACCTTGATCGGATCCACAGAGGGCTTCTCGGCAACTTCCTTAGCAGCAACTGGTGGGGGTGCATCAATCTTTCTTGTCCCTTCCTCTATGACATCCTATTTTTTTTCTTGGCCTCTATATTGGCAGAGTCCGATTTGTCATAGAAGGCAGGAGCTCGTCTTCTATTCATTATAGTATTGAGGGGAATATGAGATTCAGGGGAAGAACTCTCAGAAGCTGGTAATGGGTCAATGTCACCCACCACTAGACGAGCAGTAAAAGACGAAGTGTAGCTTTTGTATTGCAACAAGTACGAGGCTGATCAGATATGTTCGTCAGCAACGGTTTGGTGCAAACTCCAGATAAGTTTCAAGTGCTTCGAATTGACATCAGTTTCTTTGGGGGATTTTCTTTTGCTATCAACTGCAAATAAACAAAAATTAAAATGTCAATGACGCATTTTATCAAACACAAAGAAAACACAATCTCAAAAATAAAATAAAATAAAATAAAAATAACCTATCCCATTGCCATATGGAGGGTATCTAGGACCCTGATACACATCATTTCCATTTAATGGAGCATGTTGCCAATTTTTCATAACAACCCCATGCTCAAAATAATCCTTGTTGGCATCTGGGAGATTGACAACTAAAGCCCTATTTAAAAACCTAGTTTTTAAATAAAAATTACTATCGCATACAACCCATCTATAACAAAACATAATTTCTTGAATTCCTAAACGGGTTCCATGAATTTGATTTAACCTATGAACTCCATTAACTATTCTCCAAGTTTTTGGCGCTATTTTTGCAGGAACAACATCAAAAAACTAACAGAACTCCAAACATAAAGGATTTGGAGGAAAAGAAAAGCCGCATTCGGCCACAAAGAGACTGGGGAACCAATGTCCCTCAGCCAGACGAAAATAGTCAGAAGGTTCAGAAAGTTCTTCTAACATGACCCATGAAGGAATAGAAAAATCAGAGAGAAATTTATCAAGTGACTCAACAAGGTAAACCATGATGAACAGAGAAAATAAAAAAGAAGGAAGAAGATCTCACAGGAAAGGGGTGGATCAGTTGACAACGAACAATGGAAGAAATGAACGCACAAGATAGAGAGGAAGTAAAGAAGTTCTAAGATGCAGATTTGAAAAAGTAAAAGATGATCAAATTTTCTGAAGCATTTAAATACTTTACCTCGGGAATAGAGAAAAATAATGATTACCAGGATGGACGATTGCGTATCCGAAGGCTAAAAAGAAGAAAAGGGCATAAAAACTGAAGCGGTTATGGAAATTTAAAATATTTATAAAGACTGATACTGTGCATTTATAAAGGAGTTGTTTACAACGAATACTTTCCTAGAAACCATACAAACCGAAAATCTAAGCAGTAGAATGTTCCATACTTTTCTTCAACATCAAACTACGAAACATTGGGGTCTTCTGTTGATACCAAATTTATTCTGCTGACTTGGACCAATTATGTGGAGACACGTGTCAACCTACATGGCACTCGCAAATATTTTTTGAACAACACCTTCACTACGAGGAACTCAACCTCCCCGTCCAACTCAGGCGCTCCGAGAAACAAGTGTTCTTCGAGGAACTCTATTGTACCGAGTAACTCATGTATACCGAGCTACTTAGGCGGTCTGAGTAGCTTAGGCGGTCCGAGCTGCATCTCGCGCAGAGCATTCATGTCCGAAAAATTAAGAGAACAACTGCGCATTAAATGCTCATTATTATCACACAGACGCACACGCCTATTGGTCAGCTATGTATTATTCTTTCATTTGTACCGCCTCAAGGCTATAAATACATTGTAACCTCCTCATTAGCAGGGGACTTGGAATTTCTTGGTAAACCCATTATCGAGAATTCTGCAAACAGTCATCAATAACACAAACAGTGAACATAGGCCATTCTTTCGAGGCTGAACCACTTTAAAAATCTTTTATCTTGTTTATTTTTATCTGTGATTAAAGAATTAGGTCAAATATAGTTTTTTACATCAACATTAGGCTTGAAAACGTATCCAAAGTAACACTTAGTAATCGATCGCGCAGTCGCGGGACTCTCGGTTTGAGGATAGGACTCGAATTCAAAAATAGGCACACATATGCTTGAAACAATGTCACGGGGGTGGGGGGCACACCCAGCAGAACTCAGACACCATTGTGGGTGGCATGAACAGCTCTTGCATGTCAAATGTAGCACGTAACAACTACTCGTGCAGTCGCGGGACTCTCAATTTGAGGATAGGACCTGAATTCAAAGACGTGAACACTTAGGGTTGAGAACGTGCCATGGGGCACAACCAGTAGCACCCAAACGGAACCGCGAGTGGCATGAAAATCTCAGGCCCATAAAACATAACATATAGCAATCACCTGCATATCCGCGAGACTACAAATTTGAGGATAGGACATGAATTCAAAAACATACACACTTAGGCTTGAAAATGTGCCGCGGGGGGTGGGATCACCAACAGCACCCAAAAAGAACCGTGGGTCACATGAACACCTCTTCCGCATCCAACGTAACACGTGGTAACCGCCATTGTAATTGTGGGACTCCCAGTTTGAGGACAGGACCCGAATTCAAAAATAGGCTTACGAAGGTTTGAAGACGTGTCACAGGAGGGGAGACACCACTAGGGGCAACCAAATGGCACTACAGGTGGCACGAACACCTTGTGCGTGTACAACGCAATACATAGAAACTTCCTACATAGCTTTGAGACTCCCGATTTGAGGATATGACACGAATTCAAAAATAGAGACACATAATCTTGAAAACGTGCGCGGGGGGAGGGGGCGAGCCCCCCAGTGGCACCAAAATGGCATCGAGGGTGGCATGGACACCTTGTACGTGTCCAACATAATACGTAGAAACCATTTGCATAGCTTCAAGACTCCCGATTTGAGGATAGGACCCAGATTCAAAAATAGGCACACTAAGGCTTAAATGCTTGCTGCGGGGGTGGGGGGTGGAGGGGGTCACTAGTGAACCTAAATCTCACCATATGGGGAACAAACATCTCTTGCGCATCCAACATAACACGTAGAAAATTCTCACGTAGTTATGGGTTTCCTGGCTTGAGGATAGTAAATGAATTCAAAATAGGAACACTTAGGCTTGAAAACATGTCACGGTGGGCAGGCACCCCTAGCGGCACCACGTGTGGCACGAATACCTCGTGCGTATCCAACGTAACATGTAGAAATAGCCTATATAGTCACGTGACTCCTGGTTTGAGAGCAAGATACAAATTCGTAAAAAAGAACACTAAGACTAGAAAACATGCCGCAGGGGGTCGCCCCCACCCCCCATTGGCACCAAAACGGCACCACGGGTGGCATGAACGCCTCGTATGTATCCAACGTAACACGTAGTAATCACTTGCACAGCCATGGGACTCCCAATTTGAGGATAGGATCGAAATTCAAAAATTGTCACATTTTGTCTTGATAATGTGCCCTTGGGTGGAGCACACCCAACGGCACCCAAACATCACTACGAGTGTCACGAACACCTCGTGTGAATCCGCTGGACTATCGGTTTGATGATAGACATGAATTCAAAAATAGGCACACTTAGGCATGGAAATGTGCCACATGGGGGCACACACAATGACACCAAAATGGTCCTTCAGATTGAACGAATATCTCGTACATTTCCAACATAACACCTAACAACCACCCACACAGCTGTGGCGATTTGAGGACAGGACCTGAATTCAAAAATAGGCACATTGAGGCTTGAAAACATGCCGTGGGAGGTGGGCACCCCAGAAGCACCCAAACATCACCGCGGGTGGCACATATACCTGGTGTGCATCCAATGTAACATAGAGCAATCGTTCGTGAAATTGTGGGACTCCAGATTTGATGATAGGACACAAATTTGAAAATAGGCACACTTAGGCTTGAAAACATGTTGCGGGGGCGGGCACTCCCAACGGTACCCAAATGGCACCGCGGGTGGAACAATCACCTTGTTTGGATCCAACATAACATGTAGAAACCTCATATGAAGCCACAGGACTTCCAATTTTAGGATAGGATCCGAATTCGAAAAGAGGGACACTTAGGCTTAAGAACCTACCGCGGGGAATCGAGCACCCCAGCGGCACCTAAAAGGCATCGCGGGTGGCATTCACACCTCATGCACATCCAACATAACGCATAGTAACCACTTTTTAAGTTGCAGGATTCCATCTTGAGGATAGGACCCTAATTCAAAAACAAGCACACTTAGGCTTGAAAATGTTCCATCAGGGGAAGGAACTCCAAACGGCACCCGAGTGGGATCGCGGGTGGCATGAATAGCACGCTATCGTGGGTGGTACAAACACCTTGTACGTAATCAACGTAACACATAGCAATCGACCGCACAACCGCGGGAAGATTGGACACGAATTCAAGAATAGCCACATTTAGTCTTAAAAATGTGGCGTGGGGGGGGGGGGGGGGGGGGTGGCAGGCACCTCCATAGGTGACCAAAAGGCAGTGTAGCTGGCACGAACACCTCTTACACATCCAATGTAACCCATAGAAACCGTATGCATAGTCACAAGACTCCCAGTTTGAGGATAGGACACGAATTAAAAAATAGGCACACTTAGGCTTGAAACGTGCCGCGAGAGGGCGGGCACCCAAACGGAAACACGGGTGGCATGAACACATTGTGAGCCTCCAACATAATATTAGAAACCACATGCTTACTCGTGGAAATCCCAATTTGAGTATAGGACCCGAATTGAAAAGGAGGCACACTTGGGCTTAAAAATGTGTACCGGGGTGGGGGCGGGCACCCCCAGCGGCATCCAAATGGCATCACGGGTGGCATGAACAACGCCTTCATGTCCAACGTAACATGTAGAAACCTCCCACGCATCTTTGAGACTCCCAATTTGAAGATAGAATCTGAATTAAAAAAAAGGCACACTTTGGCTTGAAAACGTGCCGTGGGGGGCAGGAACTACTAGCAGCTCCCAAACGGCACTGTGTGTGGCATGAAATCCATACCACCGTGGGTGGAAGAAACACCTCATGTGCATCCAATGTAACGTATAGAAACCGCTAGCGCAGTCGCGGGACTCCCAGATTTTGGATTGGACCCAAATTCCTAAATAGGCACACTTGGGCTTGAAAACGTGTCTTAGGGGGCAGGCACCCAAATGACACCATGCGGGGAACGAATATATGTTGTGTGTCTAACGCAACATGTAACAATCGGCCGCATAGCCGTTGGATTCTCGGTTTTAGGATAGGAAACAAATTCAAAAATAGGGATACTTAGACTTGAAAACGTGCCACGGGACGACGGGCACCCAATGTAGCCCCCAAACGGCATTGCAGGTGGTACGAACACATCGTGCACATCCAACAAAACACATAGAAATTGCCTGCATAGCCATGGGAATCCAAATTTTAGGATAGGACTCGAATTCGAAAACATGCACACTTAGGCTTGAAAATTTTCCACGTGGGGAGGGGTCACCTCAGTGGAACCCAAAAGACACCGCGGGTGGTGCAAGCACCTCGTGCTCATCCTACGTAACGCGTAGTAGCTGCCTGTGCATCCGTGAGACTCTCAGTTTGAGGATAGGACACGAATTCAAAAATAGGCACATTGAGGATTAAAAATGTGCCAAACGGAACCCCAGGTGCCACGAAGACCTCGTGTACATCCAACGTAACACCTAGAAACCGTTAACACAACCGCAGAACTCCTGATTTCAGAGTAGGACATGAATTAGAAAATAGGCACACTTAGGCTTGAAACGTGCTATGGGGGGCAGGCACCACCAGCGACACCCAAACGGCACCTCGAGTGGCACAAACACCACATAAGCATCCAACATAACAAGTAGCAACCACTCGCGCATTAGTGGAACACCCGATTTGAGGGTAGGACCCAAATTCAAAAACAGGCACACTTAGGCTTAAAAATGTGATCTGGGGAGGCAATGCATCCCAGCGGCACCTATATGGCCAAATGTGTGGCACGGACACCTCGTGTGCATCCAACGTTACACTAGCAACCGCCCGCGCAGCCGCAGGATCCCGATTTGAGGATTGGATCCAAATTCAAAAACAGGCACACTTAGGGTTGAAAACCTATCGAGGGGCACCTCTAGTGGAACCTAAATGGCACCGCGAGTGGCACTAACACCTCGTGTGCATCCAACGTAATACGCAAAAATTATTCATGAAGTTTCAGGACTCTCGATTTGAGGATAGGATACGAATTTAAAAATAGGCACACTTAGGATTGAAAACATGCGACGGAGGGAAGGCACCCCCAACGGCACCCAAATGGATATTTGGATAGTAAGAACACCTCTTGCCTATCCAATGTTACACATAGAAACTACCTACGTAGCCATAAGACTCCCTATTTGAGAATAGGACACAAATTCGAAAATAAGTACACCTACTCTTGAAAACATGTCTTGAGAGGGAGGGCACCCAATGTAGCACCCAGACGGCATTGCAGGTGGCACGAACAAATTAACACGTCCAATATAACATTTAGAAATTATCAGCATAGCCACAGGAACCCCTTTTAAGGATAGGACCAAAATCCGGAAACATGCGCACTTAGGCTTGAAAACGTCGCGCGGGGGGGGGGGGGGGGGGAGGGGCACCCTCAGAGGCATTGTGGGTGGCAAGAACACCTTGTATGCATCCAAAGTAACACGTAGTACCTATTCACAAATACTTGGGTGTTCCATTTTGAGGATAGGACCCGAATTTAAAAATAGGCACACTTAGGCTTGAAAATGTGCCGCAGGGGGTGGGTACCCCTAGCGGCACCCAAACGGCACCGCGAGTGGCACGAAAACCTCGTGCGCATCCAACATAATACGTAGCAACCGCCTGCGTAATTGTAAGACTCCTGGTTTGATGATAGTACACATATTCTAAAACAACCATACGTAGGCTTCAAAATGTTATGCGCTGGCAGGGGGGGCGATCCCAGCGGCACCCAAACGACACTGTAGGTGGCACGAACACCTCGTACGCATCCAACGTAACATGTAGAAATTGTTCACACAATTGTAGGCTTCCTTGTTTGAGGATAGGACCCTAACAATCCCTATTTTTTTAATACAATTAAATAGGGTCATGGCCAAAGGCCATGACCATTTTTTTCAACATGGTTAAAAATTGGTTCACGGTCTAGAGCCGTGACCATATTTGACATTGGCCTCCCTTACTCACGGCCTATAAGACTAATTATTTACAAATCAAGTGTGGGTCCCGGCCTGGAGCCGTGACTAACATTTCTCTCTCACTTTTCGTCAAGGTTTATAACTGTGACTAATATTTTGTTATGCCTCACATCTAAGAGACATGCCCAAATTGGACTGGAACTTTTCATCACGGCTTGGAACCATGACTAATGTTTTCTAATGGGGGTGTGGGTCATGGTCAGGAGCCATGACCAAATTGGTCTCCCATATTTAGTCACGACTTAGAATTGTGATTAATGTTTTCATATGCTAGTGTGGGTCACGGCCTAAAGCCGTGACAAATTTTATCTCGCCCCCCATCCATTTCAGTCCACATCCATGACTCCATTTCCCCCATCTCGGTGTGGGTTACATCCAAGAGCAGTAACTAGGTGTATGGCTCGATCACATACATTTTCTACGACCATCCTCTATGACGACAAAGGTCCGTGACCCCTTATTTGGTCACGTCTGTAGGACACAACCCATGAAAAATGCTCCCGCCCAATTTTTCCACGACTCTGGTTAACCCTAGTCATGGCCAAAGTCCATGACCATTCGTAGGATTTGGTTTAGTGAGAGGGGGTTGCAGACCCTCATACTCCAGCATCTAAGGTTAACCGTCCCCCCCTAAGAGTTGCTTTATGCACCAAATAATATTGGGACATCAAGGACAAGACTCAGAAATGTATAAGGCGCACCTCAACATAAAATAGGAAGTGGAGAAGGGGATCCGAACAAATGTGTCATAGAATGTAAGGAAGAGGCTAAGACAGAGGTTGAATCCTAGTCAAGAAGTCAAGACTATTCCTATCATCCCAAGAATAATTTTTACAACTTGGACGAAGTATCCATCATAACAAAGGGATAATGATTTCACTAGGGTCACGAATAAACCATCCTTTGATAGACTAGTACCTAAAAATAATGCCCCACACGTCGCTCAAATCCAATGTGACATGAGGTAATTCTCTAAGGGGCATAGAGGAACGTCGACCTTGAGGGAGGCAGACTATTCTAGGCATCCTAAGGTGGCCTCGAGGAGGTTGCCTAGCTCCACAAAGCTTGACTCCATGAAAGCTCTAAGAAAACCCCCTTCAAAACTCTACAAATTTATACCATTACTCTCCTCCAAAACTCCCTCATATGTTGACTAATAGGAGGTTGGGTGGTTCGAGGAGAGAAGAGTCTTGAGAGAATGACCCTAAAATTGAAAATCCTTGTAAACGTTTCCATCATAGGCTTGAAAATAAGTTAGGTGAATTGATAAAGAGTAAAAATCCCTTTGATATGGGATCTATTGAAGGGTCTCCCTTCGTCTTAGAAATTATAAGCTATCCTACTCCTTCTATGTTAAAACCTCCATAGGTAACACCAAGATATGATGGGAGTGCAAGACCCATTTATCAAATAAAATTATGTACCAGTTCTTTACAGATATTTACTTAGTGCCAGATGAAATGAGATAAGATGTCGATCATGCTCTGTATCATCATAGACTCATCACATGTGTGGCACACAAATTTGTCTAAGCATCATATCACAAGCCTTAAAGAGTTTTTTGATAAGATCATTCACTATTTGGGCTTTCGCCTAAAATGAGTTAAGAGGGTGATCCACCTTTTAAATGTTCGACAAAAGAAAGAGATCACTCTCAGAGACTTCATTTCTAGGTTTAACAAATAAAAACTATAAGATTCATACTATGATGAAAAAATTGCAATGACCCTCTTGAATGTAATGCTCATCCATGGGCTACAACCTAGAAAATTATACTGGGAACTTTTGAAAGACCCTCTTGCCATAATCAATGAAATTCTAGCGGAGTTTTGGAAGGTCATGGTTGTAAAAGAAGCTATGGCAACCAAAAATGGATAGTTTAAAGAAGAAAAATAAGGAAATAAGTCTCAGGAAAAGTTCAGTAGCTATGCGCCCCTCACTAATGATATTAAGGATGCGGAAGATATTAAGTGTCCAGGAAAGATGAATTCCCCACCAACTAAGAGAAATAAGAACAAACACTTTGTTTTTCACAAAGACCATGTCCATGATACTATTGAATGTTATGCTCTTAAGGATGAAATTAAAAAAATTCATCAAGAAGGGTAGACTTAACATGTTCATGGACCAAAACTCTCATCCTTAATAGAAAAGTAAACGTCAAGGCTATCCAACAAAGGATAATTCTAATAACTAGGATGTTAAAAAGACAAAGCATGGATAATCAGATGACCACTACGATAATGATGAAAAGTTAGATGACTATTAGGAAAAAGGGATTATGTAAATAAAACTTCCTATACTATTTAAATTTTCCCCAAGCGGATGAATATAAACATAAGTTTCCCTCCTACTCTGTTGTTTTGATTTTATACATATTCTTATGATCAAAACTTACTCTATGATGTAAAAAGGAAAATGATTTGGGATCGAAACTCATAAGCATTTCTCAAACACTGACATAACTAGGGGTCGGTTACTGAAAAAGATAAACCTAGCTAAGGTTTGACTCATCTTTGGGAAAAACTATGAGTTTATAAGCCTTGTCTAAAAAGATCAGGCAGAAACCCACATGAATATATAAGAACTGATAACTCTTAGTCAACCTCATTAATGATAAAAAAAACTTTTACAATATAAAGGTTGATAGAAATGCCCCTTGTACAAGATAGAAAGCAAACATAAAAAGTGATGAGCAAAGGCTCAAGAAAAATTCTTTTTCAAATAAAGGCACACTCATCTTATATTTAGAACTTTGAGACGATCTAAGAAAAACATAAGATGAAACGTTAACTAGTTCAACCACTTTTATACAAATCAATTAAACGAAAAGTCTTGATTATTGTAATTTACTTGCTCAACTGATTTAGGAGAGATTGGTTTGAGGACTAAATTTATATCAATATTACCCTCATCCTAATGTAAAACTTGGATAAGATCTTGGATAAACATAAGATGGAAATAATAACTAGTTCAACCAATCTTATACAAATTAGTTCAAGATAAAGTCTTGATTATTACTATCTACTTTCTTGGATGATAAGATCCATGATAAACATAATAGGGAAACATTAACAATCTATGTGTTCCCTTGACAGGTGACATAAAAACTAACATTGATGACATTTGCTTAAAGAAACCCTGACAAAGGTAGGTTTTGGAGAATTGCAAATGATGACCATGGAACATAGATTGTGTTTTTTTTATGGAAGAATCAGTGACCTATAATCATGTTTGGAAGAGGAGATAAGTGACATCTTTTATGGGTGAAATTTTCTAAGGATAATGGTTGGACAAGTGGCACCATTAACATGGACTCTATAACAGTAACCTCACTACTCATGATAGAGGAAGTTGACATTCACCCTTTAAGAGAGGTCATTGAAGACTATTTGGTGCTGAAATGGAAAGTCAAAGGCTAAAATTGTCCACACATTAAGAAAGGGTGCATCGATGTGTTGGCTGGGATTGGAACTCCATAAGAGGAGAGTTATGTGGAGTTGAGTGAGCCTATGAAGGTATTGAAACAATTTATTTTTGCAAAAAATAAGGGGATGAAATTCACACATTATGGGAAATAGTTGTTGTATTATTGTTTATTTCTTTTCCTTCTTGATAAAAATAATCAACCAAGCAAACCAATGCTTGGATTATTTGGATATTTTAAAGTTTATAACAATCTAAGATGTACTCAATCTCATGATATTTCATTAATGATACATTAATATCTATAGAAACTGAAAAACCAAATCTTATGTGGTCCAATTACAATTAATTAATCTTAATTGATTAACACATACTTAAAGTAGATATTGGTGATGTCGAACAAAAATTTAATTTTACTGAATAAAATTATTAACATTCAATTTACATGTGGGTGATGGAAAGTAAATCATTTCGGAAATAAAGCATGCAACCACATACAAACACCATATATTAGAGAGTAATCACTCTAAAAAAAACCATCATCGCGCCTAGCATAACTAAGTCCACTAGTACCAATATTGTCTTTATATGATTAATAAAGAACAAACACAACTTACATAAGTCTTATATCATGCCACAAAGTCTTCCACTTGTGTAATGATTCGATTCCTATGCCTTTTACTTGCAATAATATTCCCTCATTAGAATTAACTTTCACACCTCTCATGTCTTGATATCCGTCAATCTCGATAGAGAATCTTGTCTTCTCACAAAAAATTTCATGCTAATCAACCCACATGATAACTAAAGATGACATCTTTAGATCAAGAATGAAAAGGATTTTGTAAACCAAAGGCTTCTTTTAGAGTATAAGTTTTATAGGAACTAAATTTTTTCTCAAAACCTAAAGTAGGCTATGTAAAACTAAGAGGCTAGGAATTACATTTCATGAAGTTGTTTATACATTGCTACTGTTGTGAATTTTATAAGTACGACAAGTTAATGTGATATTAATAGAATAAAGTCCAAGTATGAGTTGATAAAGTGAGGAAATGATCAATTTGATAAAGTGGATTTTAAAACTAGACAACTTTGATTTTTTTAAAATAATGATTAGGATGAAACAATTCTAGCAATTAACACAAGTATACATAAAATTATGTAGACAATGATGAAAGAGAATTACAAGGATTTTAGATCCATTTACCAAATTTAATTAGATATAATGTCATTATAAATTTTGATTCCCGATTTTGATAACTCCAAATTCATCAGATCAATTTGCATTGGATCAATTTTTTTCTTATTCTTAAATACAAAATCCGTATTCCCTTCAAAGTATCAATTTTATGCATTTTAAGATGTAAACTAGGCGTGGACTATCAAAAAATTGATCTGAAGCATAATCCATCAAAATTAATCATACTTAAAATCCTGGAATTAAATATAGTTTAGAAGGATAAAGTGTTACCCATAATATTTTATATGAATAACAAAAATTGAATTAAACATTAAATACTAAGTAAGAAAGGTAAAGATACCTAATCTAATTGATTAAATTTAACGAAACATAATGAATAACAAAATATTGTGAGGTGAAGATATAATTATCATTATAACATTTCATGATTTTGGTTGAAAAGGTTATTACAGTCATGAAAAATCCCTCTCCACAAAGTTTGATGTAGTTATATCTCACAAACACTCATATTATATATTTTTTTATATAAATTTCATGCTAAAATTTCTCTCCCAGAATTGTTTTTTTAACCTTCTTCCTATCAATTTATAGTGGTGGAGTGGTACAAGATGAGTAAAATTGGGTCATTATTTGAATGGCCAATAAGTCTTCAGGGTTTACCTAAAAACTTGCTTTGAAAACAAACACTCCACCTTCTTAATTTCTTGAATTACAATGAGATACATGTTTCCCCATATCGATATTGACTCTCTATTTGGGTGGAACACTCACATCTAATTTCATGGCATTCGAAGAAAAAAACATGTAAGGGTTGTGAGGAAAATCAGTTTTTATTATTTATTTTCTGGAACTGGTGTTCAATTTGATCTAAATTTAATGAGTATCCACAAAACACGGAAACACATATTCATGATTGCTTTGAATCTTATCAAACATACGAAATTATGAAAATACCCCTTTATACTAATTTTTTAAAATTATACCCTCATTTACTCTAAAACTTGCAAAATGACTCCAACTAATGAAAGTAGCGGTAATAACATATTAAATAAAATAAAATGGGTTTTAGAAAGTATAAATTTTGGTATAAAATATATAAGAAATGATGAATTTATCAAATACCTAAACCTAAACTTTGCTTTTCCTTGATCAAAACTATTTTTTTAATTAAAATGTAACTTACTTCGTAGAAATAATGGTTGCACTTAGCATGTGTAACAAGCCATTAAACTCCTATGTTTTCCTAGTGGGAAAGCTTTATCTTGTGATGGTTTCAGTGAACATACCCAAAAAATCCAAAACTTTGACTCAATTTGTAAAATACACAAAGTAATTTAAGTACACATTTTTTCGTTAAGTTCATTACCATTTTCTTCAATTTCCATTTTTGATCATATTATGTTGCCAACATGTGAAATTTTCATAAGTCCAAAGATTTTTTAGTTATTCTATATTAACAAGCACTTTCAAAACTTAATTATAATAACAATCTTTTTGGATTTTCAAAAAAAAATTGATTTTTCCATATTTTATATATATAAAGCGAAGAAAAATGACCCCAATATCCCCAAACCTGTTTCTACGTTATCCTCAATGTAAAAGACATAAGTGATAATGAAGGGAAAATATGAGTAATATTTCCATGGTGGGAGAATTTCTCTGAGGAAAGGTCATTTCCCTAATAAATCTGAAAATATTAAGAATACAATACTCTAATCAAACATAAACCCAAATTTCATTATCTCTCTTGATCCATGGGGTCTTGGACGAGAATCTTCTCCACTTTTCGATCTCATAATTCCAGGTAAGGTTTAACCTCTGACAATTCACTTTAAAGATCTCAATGTTTTTCGGATTCTCAATATCATTCACCCCATGTGGATAAATTTTCCTAACAACATATACATCGGACCACCTACAACCTACTTGTCGAGTAAATGCAACTTAGAATTATATAAGAGAATTATTTCTCTATCCTTGAATGAATTCCTTTGGATGGAATTGTCATGGAATATTTACATTTTCTCTTTATATAATTTTGCATACTCATATGCATCATTCATAATTTTTTCTAACTTATTGAGTTGATGTTTCGGACCTCAACCGCAGTAGGTAAGTGAAAATTGAATGACTTAATGTCCTAATACGCTATAAGCTCCAATCCAATAGGAAAGTATAATAAATTTTCATAGATAAGCATGTACAAGGATATCCTACGTGGTGTTTTATAGGCAGTGCGATAAGATCACAATGCATCTAACAACCTTTAGGAACAATCATTTCGGTTCAGGTTCATAGTTTTTTTCTAGAATTTGCTTAATTTTCCTATTCAAAGTGTAATAACTTGTATTTTTATAGGATTTAGTAAATAACTTAAACAAATAATTTGGAGACAATTTAGAAATAGTTTGGATTTTAAAATAATTTGCAAACGGTAATTGGTAATTTAGTAAAATAATGAGAAATAATACTTAAACCTATTAATTTGGAATTCATGGTACATAATTATACATTGTTAAATAAATTAGAATTTAGAAAAGTAATATTTGATCTTCGGCTTTGCCTTAGTTTATTAGAAAAATCTACAAAGGTTAGGGGTGGTATTTTGGTGAAACCCCTAGGGCATTTAGGTCTTTTGGCCTTACCAGAGGGAAATATTAGAGTTTAAGAAAATTAAAAAAGTGGGAAATCTTATACTTTAAGGCATTCGACAAAGAAACCCTGAGACACTTTTTTAGCCATGACCGCGGCCCAAAAGTGGTGCGACCATAGAGTTCTAACTGCAATTGCGAGAAAAATCATCCTAACCATGGGGGTGTACAACCGTGACCTGGTCGTGGGGGTTACTATTTGAGAGGTATTTTTTTTTTTTGTCTTGCATGAAAATGCACATTATTCACATCAGCTCCCTCATTATAGACCTTCCTTGTCCAATAAACCTTATTTTTCTCTATAGACCTTTCCCCAAGTAACCCAAATACATTATGAAATAACAATTTTTCTCACTACAGCTTCAAGAAAGGTTTCAAGAGAAAGAATAAATAATTTTAATCAAGTTCTATAAGGTTTCAAGGATGTTTTTCAAGAGTGACTCTATTCAAATTTGAACTGAAATTCTAGCCATTTTTAGGCAAGGTATTGATCCACTTTACTCCTTTTATATGTATAAATTCTAATTCACCTAAATCTAATTCTAAGGCTTAAAATTGAGTAGAAACCCTTAGAGTTTATAATCCCTCATTCCATTATCCCTTGTATGATAAATTGTGACAACCCGCTCCAAATAATAACGGGTGGCCAGCCCTATACTACATAAATCAGCTATCTCAGATGGTACAGTCTCAACATCAACAACTAAACACTATAATAAGGCTAACTACCCACAATCATTTAGTGCGAATTGCCAAAAATTTAAAACTTTTAATTTAAAACAACAACAACAAAACCAATAATGCACATAACCAACAATATACATCTAACTATGATGAGTGAACTGTGCATGCTCCAAATATGAAAGAGTACAATACATTGTACAATAAAATCTCAACAATTAAATACCCGAATATGCTGTCGGGTAACAGACAATACAATAATCTGATAAATAAAATATGAAAGTGTTAATCTACAACACTTGAATAATAACTCAATACAACTGAATCCTAATCTAGATGTACAATAGATATAAATCGACTAAAGCAAAGTGCCGCAACAGTCCGCTACTGCCACAGCTCCACAAATCCTGAATGGAGGAATATCAAGGGCGTCCTTGCGGAGGGACACCTGAAGTAGTACAATATATGTACATGGAGGAGGAAAATATAAACGGGTCAGAACCCGAGTTTAAAAAACAGTTTATAGCAAGTGTATTAAAATGCATAATAATTATAAATGCATTATTACATGATTTAGTTTGAATCGAACTCTCCATAAAAATTTAACTCACCTCTCATCTAAAGCGCGCACTAAGCGTATGCACGTGTCTCCAAATGGATGTCCGATTCTAATTAGGTAAGAGGATTCTAACTTAAACCCAAATAAAGTATTTAAGTGAAACCATCTAACCTATCTCCCAATTCTACATTATCCCTATATTCTTTAAGTTATATACATTATCTTTAATGTAATTGTTATAGTTATCTTTATAATGTTCATATGTTGAACATATAAAGTTACATGATCCAATCATGTCCACATCATCAACATACACTATCAATCTCAATTACTAGAATTTATATTCAAGTGATGCCCGTATAAGGCATGAAACCATATATATAATTATTATAGATGAGTTATTAGCATCAAGATTTAAGGACTAAACTCCTCCCGATTCTCAACACGGCACTGCGTTTCGTGCATGGGACATCTCGCCGAAGCGAAATTCAGATAAGGAACCCCCCCGTTACACTACTCCTGACCGTATCGATCCTCGGGGCTCATTATGCCCTCAATGCAAGATGCATGTAACCCAAATGATTATTGTCGAATTTTAATTAATTAATATTCCCAATTCTCAACAGTACACGGTGTTTCATGCGTGGGACGTCTCGCCGAAGCGAAATCCAAACAAGGAACCCCCCGTTACACTACTCCTGGCACTGTCGATTGTCGGGATAGGTGATATATATATATAATTATGAGCATTAAGGACTAAACTTATCCCCAAGTTCCAACATTACACTGCGGTTCGTGCGTGGGACGTCCCGCCGAGGCGAAATCCAAACAAGGAACCCCCCCGATACACTAATCCTGGCAATGTAGGTCGTTGAGGTCCATTATGCCCTTGACACCAAAAGTACAAGCACAAGTAATAATAACCATCCAACCGAGCTATAACTCGAAGGGCGCAGGCTCACATGCTATTATCTTACAGCAGCCCATATACGTAGCAAACTGGGGCCAGCTGGTGGGGTTCAACGACACCCACCTCGTGATCAACTCACGCACACGACGTCCGAGAAGCGGTCATAGTTTCTAACCGGCAAGTGAGAGCGACACATACCCCCGCCCTCTCACCCACAAAATAAATAAATATATATATAAATGTCATTTTCTGACCACAAGGGACGACTATGACCTGGGGAATATCCACATTCTTCTTTTCTAGTCAGAATGCTCACCCTCTACGCACGAAACTTCCCAATGATAGCAAGGAGGGGGTATGCTTAACAAGTATATACACCATAATATAAGGTATGCATACATCCCACATAATAAAGATATACCATTATATAAGGTATACCTAAAACATCATATACATTTTCATTATACGCTCTTAGGCGTAATTTGATTAACATCATTTGTTTAGTATATTTCTCTCAAGATATACTAACGCTCCTCCTCACGCATTAATCCCGCTTAGTATGTGCTATACTAATTCTCGCTTGAAGCTCTCATGTCGCTTCTAATATGAATTGTCTTTCAATTCTATTAAGTTAAGGATCTTCTATATCCTATTGCACCTCAATTAACATTTCTCATTGTGTGAGATATCCCCCAAATCAATCATCAATAAGGATATTTCTATATCGTATGCACATCAAATAGAATCTATAATTCTCCATCCATTATAGGGTTCAATTTTATTTTACGAACCATTAAAGTTATCCAAAATGGGATTGGATCCTGAGATCCGGCACCTCTAAGTCAACCTCATCTACAAGTCATGAAGTTGTTATCATCACCAAACAAACCTCAAATAAAAGTGGCTTTCCCCACTTAGGAAAATACCAAAGTCTCTAATCGGTATTCCTCAAATTAGTCAATATGACTCCAAAATTTCTTTTAGGGGAAACTCGCTAAAAGTCTCCAAAACATGCTCCAAATATCTCCTATAAAGATCCCCAATCGATAACCTCGAACAAAAAGGGATGAAATTCTTCACAGAAAAACAATCCCTCAAAAGCCCTATTTCCGAATCGATTCGGGCCTATTCCGAATCAATTCGGCCCAGCGAATCAATTTGGCCAGGAAGCCGAATCGATTCGAGTCATCAGACCTGGGACTCTGTCTCAGGACGAATCGATTCGGTTGGAGTCCGAATCGATTCGGTCACTCAGACCTGGGCATCTGCATATTTCTGAATCGATTCGTCTAGGGGGCCGAATCGATTCGGCCCTGCTGAACCTCGAAAATGGCTACTTTTTAAGTAAGCCAAAATACCCAAAAATAATTTTATGGTTTTCTCTCCATTTCTCTTCAACCCAATCACAAATATAACCTCAATAATCATAGTAGAATACATATAAACTAGTTTCTATCCTCAAATCAAAGATCTACCTATTAAATCTAAGATTATACCCAAAAGTTAGGTTTTGACAAATTTAACCTAAAACCCAAAATATCAATCCACAAATCATGAAATAAATGTACACAACAATTATTTAGCAAGTTTAATCACTTGCCTCGGGTTTGTAGGGTCTGAATCCGCCGGAAAATCCTCTTTCTCCCTCTTTTCTCCTTCCTTTTCTTCTCCTTTCTCTTCTTCTTTCTTTCTCTCTTTCTTTCTTTCTATTTCTCTTTCTCTCTTTGGAGAATAAATCTCCCGTAGGATTTTTAAGCCTTTTCTCCCAATGTACACATCTTTAAATGATAATACACACTTTAAATGACTCGGTGACTTTAATTCGAGTCAACGGTCCTAATTTATTTCGGAACCCAAATAGACCCCAAGTACAATCATTTCGACTTTCTCGACCCTTTCGGAAACGATGGTACCCTCAGAATTTCCATTCGACACACTTTCTAACAACTCTAAATTTTGATCTCAATTTCCAATTTTAATTATTCTCCAATAAAATATTATTTATTTCTCCCAAAATAAAATAATTACTGTTCCGAAAGTCTTGGGTTGTTACTTCCCCACTTAGAAGAATTTCTTCCTCGAAATTTAGATAAGCCTAATTCTCCCAAAGCTCAACTATTTCTAATCTACCCATCAACTAATCTTATCTCCAAACTTCTAACCTCCCACGACGAATTAATTTAATTTAATTTATTTTTAATTCAATTATGCATTAAATAAAACCAATTTCCACAACAAGGGCGCCCATACACCCTTTAGAATTGAGCTTTGTGCTCATAAAAATCATAATGAGGCTTTATTTTCCTCGAAAGTTCCACAATTCCAACAATAAGTAATACTAAAATTTTGATAGAACAAAAATTCGAATGGTCCAAAGAAATAACTCCTCTCAATTCCTGACAATCGCCACTTTCGTGCGGGGGACGTCTCGCAAAAGAGAAATCCAAACAAGGAACCCTACCAATACACTACTGTGCGGCGACGTCGGGGATTGAGAGTTTGTTAAATCCGGACTAGAGTTTAAAAATAATTTAGTGAAAAATTTTAGTTTGAAAGGGCCCGAAGGCCAATAAAAGTTTTATTTTGAAAATAGTTCATTTTGAAAATGGTTTATAATCTATAATATAATATAAAATGCCTTATGTGCAACACAAGGTCTTTATAGATCATCATCTATATAACATGTAGCTCAGAAATATTATCATACTCATGAGCTAAAATTTTACTTGCGTCCCATCAATCCACAACATAACTTTCAAACATAAACAACATCTCATATCATTTTAATATATAGCCTTTTTATAAGGCAAATCCATACCTGGAATACAACAATTATAATAGTCTATCATGACTATATAAAAAGAAGTAGCTTTTATCATTACTACTCACCACCATAACCATTCTTACATTTACCACAAGGTTTAAAGAACTTTATGAGCACCTTGCAAAATTACCAATCCTTTTACAAAATAATAGAATAAGAGCTTTTCTTGCTCAAAATTCCTCTTTAGGGTCATTACATACCATACATAAACAAAAAAAAGGCTATAGCACTACCCAATCCATATATATCTCCCATACGATGTTCTAAAACTTCATATAGTAATAATCCTATTAACAAAGGAAAAATTTCTTACAACATCCATCTCTAGTCCGATTGCCCATCCTCATCAATGGGATCCCAAACATAGTCCCCCGGTCTAAAGCGACCTCGAATCTGCTGTAGGGGTTGAACTTCCAAAATTTCATCAAATTGTGGTCCTTTACCTCTTTTAGCACAATCTCTCTTTTTATGACCTATTTCTTTACAAAAGAAACACTTACCCACAAATCCTTTCTGCCCACTCACATTATTGGCACTCTCTTTGCCAAATTTACTTGATGAACTCGAATCTCCAAAATTCTTACTCTTCTGAGAACGAAAATGATATTCATGACACTTTAATAGTGCCGCATTCACAACCTCAACAAAAATCATTATCTTAGGACGTTCTAACAAATGTATTTGGATTTTCCAATCTAAACCTCGAACAAACTTCGATATACGTTTCTCTTCCGTATTTACCTCATTAGGTACTAATCTCGCCTATAGAGAAAAATCTTCTTCATATTCCCCCACCGTCCTATTTCCTTGAAAAATAATCCCCATATCCTGAGTAGGGGAAAGCAAATACCTTCGATCAAAAAGTTCCCAAAATTCTTTTATAGGTAGAGTATCTCTATGTTCAGATGTGGTGACAGACTCCCACCATCGAAGAGCTGCACCCGATAACCTAAAGGTGACTAAAAATTGTTTCTGCACCTCACTACACTCAACCATACGAAGATGCCTCTGCATACTAGTTTTCCATTGACTTACAGCCATTGCATCAACTCCCCCTGCAAACTCAGGAGGATGCCCCTTACTAAAATCTTCTTTCACTCTCTCCCATAAAGATAATCCTAAATGGGGTGGGGCTGCTCGAGCGGCAGATTGTTGAGCCATCGTAGAAATGGCAGCAGTTACTGCTTGTGCCACTATATTGGCGACATCATCCGTAGTCATGTTCCTTTGAGGCATTTGGGGTTGCCCTTTGTTTGCCCTGACTGAACGACCTCCCTTTGGTGGCATCTGAAACAAGAACAATTATATCAGAACACCTTTCAAATATTTTCGAATCACAGAAAGATATGGATGTATGAATATAATCGTCCTAACAATAAGGCTCTAAATCAAGAACGCTTACGGAAGACCCGAGTAACGTACACAGATCCTAAAGACACTAGAACCTGATGCTCTGATACCACCCGTGACAACCCGCTCCAAATAATAACGGGTGGCCAGCCCTATACTACATAAATCAGGTATCTCAGATGGTACAGTCTCAACATCAACAACTAAACACTATAATAAGGCTAACTACCCACAATCATTTAGTGCGAATTGACAAAAATTTAAAACTTTTATTTTAAAACAACAACAACAAAGCCAATAATGCACATAACCAACAATATATATCTAACTATGATGAGTGAACTGTGCATGCTCCAAATATGAAAGAGTACAATACATTATACAATAAAATCTCAATAATGAAATACCCGAATATGCTATCGGGTAACAGACAATACAATAATCTGATAAATAAAATATGAAAGTGTTAATCTACAACACTTGAATACTAACTCAATACAACTGAATCCTAATCTAGATGTACAATAGATAGAAATCGACTAAAGCAAAGTGCCGCAACAGTCCGCTACTACCACAGCTCCACAAATCCTGAATGGAGGAATATCAAGGGCGTCCTTGCGGAGGGACACCTGAAGTAGTACAATTTATATACATGGAGGAGGAAAATATAAACGGGTCAGAACCTGAGTTTGAAAAACAGTTTATAGCAAGTGTATTAAAATGCATAATAATTATAAATGCATTATTACATGATTTAGTTGGAATCGAACTCTCCATAACAATTTAACTCACCTCTCATCTAAAGCGCGCACTAAGTGTATGTACGTGTCTCCAAATGGATGTCCGATTCTAATTAGGTAAGAGGATTCTAACTTAAACCCAAATAAAGTATTTAAGTGAAGCCATCTAACCTATCTCCCAATTCTACATTATCCCTATATTCTTTAAGTTATATACATTATCTTTAATGTAATTGTTATAGTTATCTTTATAATGTTCATATGTTGAACATATAAAGTTACATGATCCAATCATGTCCACATCATCAACATACACTATCAATCTCAATTACTAGAATTTATATTCTAGTGATGCCCGTATAAGGCATGAAACCATATATATAATTATTATAGATGAGTTATTAGCATCAAGAGTTAAGGACTAAACTCCTCCCGATTCTCAACACGGCACTGCGTTTCGTGCATGGGACGTCTCGCCGAAGCGAAATTCAAACAAGGAACCCCCCCGTTACACTACTCCTGACCGTATCGATCATCGGGGCTCATTATGACCTCAATGCAAGATGCATGTAACCCAAATGATTATTGTCCAATTTTAATTAATTAATATTCCCAATTCTCAACAGTACATGGCGTTTCATGCGTGGGACGTCTCGTCGAAGCGAAATCCAAACAAGGAACCCCCCGTTACACTACTCCTGGCACTGTCGATTGTCGGGATAGGTGATATATATATATGAGCATTAAGGACTAAAATTATCCCCAAGTTCCAACATTACACTGCGGTTCGTGCGTGGGACGTCTCACCGAGGCGAAATCCAAATAAGGAACCCCCCCGATACACTAATCCTGGCAATGTAGGTCGTTGAGGTCCATTATGCCCTTGACACCCAAAGTACAAGCACAAGTAATAATAACCATCCAACCGAGCTATAACTAGAAGGATGCAGGCTCACATGCTATCATCTTCCAGCAGCCCATATACGTAGCAAATAGGGGCCAGCTGGTGGGGTTCAACGACACCCACCTCGTGATCAACTCACGCACACGACGTCCGAGAAGCGGTCATAGTTCCTAAACGGCAAGTGAGAGCGACACATACCCCCTCCCTCTCACCCCCAAAATAAATAAATATATATATAAATGTCATTTGCTGACCACAAGGGACGACTATGACCTGGGGAATATCCACATTCTGCTTTTCTAGTCAGAATACTCACCCTCTACGCACGAAACTTCCCAATGATAGCAAGGAGGGGGTATGCTTAACATGTATATACACCATAATATAAGGTATACATACATCCCACATAATAAAGATATATTATTATATAAGGTATACCTGAAACATCATATACATTTTCATTATACGCTCTTATGCGTAATTTGATTAACATCATTTGTTTAGTATCTTTCTCTCAAGATATACTAACGCTCCTCCTCACACATTAATCCCGCTTAGTATGTGCTATACTAATTCTCTCTTGAAGCTCTCATGTCGCTTCTAATATGAATTGTCTTTCAATTCTATTAAGTTAAGGATCTTCTATATCCTATTGCACCTCAATTAACATTTCTCATTGTGTGAGATATCCCCCAAATCAATCATCAATAAGGATATTTCTATATCGTATGCACATCAAATAGAATCTATAATTCTCCATCCATTATAGGGTTCAATTTTTTTTTACGAACCATTAAAGTTATCCAAAATGGGATTGGATCCTAAGATCCGACACCTCTAAGTCAACCTCATCTACAAGTCGTGAAGTTCTTATCATCACCAAACAAACCTCAAATAAAAGTGGCTTTCCCCACTTAGGAAAATACCAAAGTCTCTAATCGGTATTCCTCAAATTAGTCAATATGACTCCAAAATTTATTTTAGGGTAAACTCGCTAAAAGTCTCCAAAACATGCTCCAAATATCTCCTATAAAGATCCCCAATCGATAACCTCGAACAAAAAGGGATGAAATTCTTTACAGAAAAACAATCCCTCAAAAGCCCTGTTTTCGAATCGATTCGGGCCTATTCCGAATCGATTCGGCCCAGCGAATCAATTTGGCCAGGAAGGCGAATCGATTCGGGTCATCATACCTGGGACTCTGTCTCAGGCCGAATCGATTCGACAGAGTTCGAATCGATTCGGTCACTCAGACCTGGGAATCTGCATATTTCCGAATCGATTCGGCCCTGCTGAACCTCGAAAATGGCTACTTTTTAAGTAAGCTAAAATACCCAAGAATCATTTTTATGGTTTGCTCTCCATTTCTCTTCAACCCAATCACAAATATAACCTCAATTATCATCCTAGAATACATATAAAATAGTTTCTATCCTCAAATCAAAGATCTACCTATTAAATCTAAGATTATACCTAAAAGTTAGGTTTTGACAAATTTAACCTAAAACCCAAAATATCAATCCACAAATCATGAAATAAATGTACACAACTATTATTTAGCAAGTTTAATCACTTGCCTCGGGTTCGTAGGGTCTGTATCCGCTGGAAAATCCTCTTTCTCCCTCTTTTCTCCTTCCTTTTCTTCTTCTTTCTCTTCTTCTTTCTTTCTCTATTTCTTTCTTTCTATTTCTCTTTCTCTCTTTGGAGAATAAATCTCCCGTAGGCTTTTTAAGCCTTTTCTCCCAATGTACACATCTTTAAATGATAATACACACTTTAAATGACTCGGTGACTTTAATTCGAGTCAACGGTCCTAATTAATTTCGGAACCCAAATAGACCCCAAGTACAGTCATTTCGACTTTTTCGACCCTTTCGGAAACGATGGTACCCTCAGAATTTCTATTCGACACACTTTCAAACAACTCTAAATTTTGATCTCAATTTCCAATTTTAATTATTCTCCAATAAAATATTATTTATTTCTCCCAAAATAAAATAATTACTGTTCCGAAAGCCTTGGGTTGTTACATAAATTTGAATAGTAATTTTGTGATTTGAATTGGAATTAAGGTTTAATTATCATGGGAATTTAATGAGTTTGGGTTAATTATAATTAGAATTGCATATTAGGGTTTTGGACATTGATTAGTGGATTTATGATAAATGGAATTCATGACTAATAATTAATATTTTATTAGAATTACACTATTTTTGAAATTTTGTAAGGCTCTCTATGATTGTGCTTTTTTGCTATGTAGGGTGTAATTCAAGGTAGAAAAACCTAATTTAGATAATTTAATTCAAGATGATTATTTATTGATTCTCAATTAGTATATATTTCTATCTTTCTATTCTAAACTTATAATTGATAATTACCCAATGAATATATATTTCTATTCCATTTATAATATCTTGTCATAATTAATTGGTTGGAAATTGGTAACTGGACTTCAATGTGTTATAAATGGAATTTAGATCTTAATTATTTATCTCCAATTGTTGGGATTATAATAGTAAGTAAGTGACTAATAAGGAGTACGATTATATAATATTGATGTATGTGGTAGGTTGTTATGGTTATTGGTTTTGAAGTTAATATTCAATTTTCTAAACTTTAGTAAATCACCATAATTGTTTATAATTAATTTTAGTGTCTCAATAAATACCTTATCTAGACAAAAGTATATCGAGGAGGTTCCTTTTTTGGAATTCATTTATGAATCATTCGATGCATAAAGTCTAGACAATGGTAGGGGTGGGGGATTTCGAAATCCTTTAAATAACTAGTCTATTTTTAATGGAACTTTTAGTCATTAAGAAACCCCCATGATAGTTGTAATCTTATGTGAAGATTGAAAAATCCCTTATAAGGTAATTATATAATGTAATTCATAAATTAAGGGATAGTTTCATAAGGTATCATGGGTAGGGTAAAAGAATACAATGACATTATAACTTATTTAATACGTTAAATGAGGAAGGTGGAAAGATATTTTAATCACGATGTTAATGATGAATTAAAATGAATTAATAAAGGTGATTATATGGGCATGTTACAAGATAAGAAATCTTTATTTATTGCATGACCATTATATTGGTCAGTTTGAACAAAATGAAGAACGGTTTTACATGTGCACCCTGCGTGAGCAGTGGACCCATGAAAAATAATGGTGGGTCTAGAGTCAATGATGATTTTATTTGTGATTCACATGTGTTTTATTTTGGACATGCTAAAGAATTTTGGTACTTGGTTTGTGTGACGGGATTTATTGATGCATACCACATGTTGTTGAGTTGTTAGGAGAAATGGGCGCATGGTGGCTACGGGCTGATTAATTAAGATGTTAATTAATTATTGAAACTGTTGAGTTAATTAAAATGGATTGTGAGGTTATATTTTTAACACATTGTTATTATAAGAGATTAGATAACATGTGAACTTAACATTTATATATATAACTCATTTTAAGTTGTGTATCTTTGGTAACTTGAAGGATATAACCCATTTATAATCGTAAAAATATTTCACGTGTTAGGGTTGGACCCCGCGAGTAGATTCCATTCCATCTAGCATGGAATATCCTTTCACTTTGTTCTAGTTTATCTTTCAGGATATCATATGTAGGTTTATATCCTCGATGGACTAATTTATTTTTAGTTATCTAAGTTAAGATACTTTGGGATTGCAGTCGGCTTGTATAACAGAGACATTTTTTTGCATGTAGCATTATTTTTAGTTTTATATTGAGTTAAGACTTAGAATTTTTTATTCGAGTTCATTGGATGGGTTTTCACATTACTGGTCCTTAAGACATGTTGATATCATTGATTTGTGGTGACATTATGATTTGAGAATTGAAGTTTATCAGATTCTACATATTTATATTGTTTATCATTTCATTATTCTCTATAAATTCTGGTGATGATATTTTTTTTTTGGAGAAGTTGTATATTTTAATATGAGGAGGTTATCAACCTTAGTGTTAAAGTATATGGATTGTTATATGAAACTTCTACTTTTTCACTAGTTTGGGTGGATGATAGGAACATCCTAACTTATGGGCGATCGAGTAATTTTTCATTAGTCTCTCAAAATACCAATTATAGAAGTGGGTACCATGATCGCTTAATTTGGCTCTAGGGGTACCGAAATGGGAAAAAATGTTCTCTCGGATGAATTTGATAACAACATGGCTACCATTTATTTTATATTAAATAGCCTTAATCCACTTAGACTTGTAGACTTTGGCAAAAAGAATGTAAATATTATCATTAGAATTTGGTATTGGAACCATAAAATCAATTCTGTAATAGTCGAAGACATTAATAACTACAATGGAATTAAGGTGAATCATATTCCTATGAGTGATCTTTTCTAATAACTAAAATTTTTCACAACTCTTACTATAGTCATTCGAAACATGAAATATGTTTAGTCAATAGAATCTGCACTACAAATATTTGTAGTGGCATTCCTGGCACTAAAATGTCTACAAGCCTAGTCGTGGAAGAAAGATATCACACTCTAAATCTTGTCTACTATATAGATCTTAATGATATAATTGGGACGATACTGGAAGAGGTAAGAGTAATCTTAAAATAAATTATTGGCATCTGACATAAATTTGGACCGATCTTTCTTAGGCCTATGTGAAGGCATTTCACTATTAACAAGATAGTACATAATATCAGGGTACCATAGAAATTAGGATACAAGCATCAGTTGATCATCTGGGAAAAATTCATGTAGTGGAAACATATTTTTGGTGGATTCTAAGGTTAATATAGAAAAATGATTTTCCACTACGTTCTCATGTCCTTTCTTGTCCCAGATCTCAAGGTCAAACTTTTGTAGCAATAGGATCCATCGAATTATATGATCCTTGCCATCCATCTTAGATCATAGGTATCATAAGGTCTAGTGGTAGGTCAATATAATGACTTTGGATCCTATTAAGTAACACATAAACTTCTCTAATACGAAGACAAAAATTAGAAAAACTTTCTCAGACGTGGAATAATTTAATTAGGAATCGTTGAGAGTCCAAGTGGTATGATGCATGACATGGGGAACTTTATAATTATATTAACCTAGAACTACACATATAGCATATTCAGATGTGTTACACGTGATATCGATGGTCTGACTTCAGTGTGGGATTTGCATAATGGATTTGGAGATCAATTCCTTATCGATTCGTTCAAAGGATTAAAGGCATTTAAGGGTAAGGTCAAAGGGTACATCCTTGGGAATAAAATTGCATAAGGGCTCAAGAGATCTTTCTAAATTCCTTAAAGAAGCCCCTACAGAAACCCTCATATCCTAGGAATGAATTGATTTCAAACACGATGTATGGGGTTTTGAAAATTATCATTGGGGTTGATTATTTCTTTATCGACCTCAATACCCCTTTAAAAAAATAATATGACCTAGCACTATGCACTAGTTAACTAAAGAACTACATTTTCCCAATTAAGCACGACATTATTTTCCTTATATCTCTTCAGAATAAGGGTGAGGTGGTGAAGGAATTTATCGGAGCTAGACCTAGAGACTAAAATGTCATCCATTAAGACTTTGAGAAACTGGTCTGCTATATATGAGAAAATACTCATCATGCGACACTAAAAGGTGGGAGCTTCATTTCATAGGTCGAAAGGCATGCATAGGTAAGCAAAATTATTGTACAAATTGACAAAGTTGTTTTTATATTAATCCTCGGGATTTATAAGAATCTAGTTATAGCCATAATAATCGTTAAGGAAATAGTAGTAACGATGTCCGACTAAGCTCTCTAGCATTTAGTTTATAAACGGGAGGGTGAAATAATCCTTCCTTGTAACAACATTCAAATATTATATTTTATGCACACTCTCCAACAACTTTAAATGATATCAGTTACTAGCTCATCCTCATCATTCTTCACCACTATGACAATAAATTTCTTTAAGACAACCTTTGATGTGTTAATCTAGTGACTATAAAAAATGGAGCATATGATACCCCCATCGAAAAAATTAAGCACTTCAGCTTGGATGACCTCTTTGATATTGGGATTAAGCCTCTATTGTGCTTCACATGATACTTTAGAATGATCATATAAGTTAATCTTATGCATGTACACTGAAGGACGTATTCCCTTAATTCTAGTGATGGTACATCCTAAGGCTTTCTTGTCTTCATTAAGAACACTTATCAACTTTTCTTTATGTTCTTTGTCTAAATCAGACGTGATAATAACAGTTAAGTAATCTCTAGGTCCAATGAACCTATATATGGGAGTGTTTGGCAATGAATTCAGTTCAAGCTCAAAATTTTTGTCAATTAATAGCACAATGGGTGATGTGAAGAGTGGGAGTGGATCAGTCTTAAATTTCCATTTTCTGGAATCTATGAGAGGAGCGAAATCGAGGAGGACATTGACTTCATAGACTTTTTGATATCAAAATCATAACCAAAAAAAGTAAAGACACACCTCGAAATATCTCCACTATAAGTCTAATCGAAGGTCTCTAGGATGATATTGACAATCATGTCCACGTCAAATGACTCATAGTCATCGACTGGTTATTTGGCCTAATTCAACAAATTAAGGTCCACAATAAATTTTCCAAAGGACATAATCAATTGTTCAATGTGATACCTAATGATGGAATCAGATGTAGTGAGTAAAGGACTGTAATTCCCCGTGATTTTAATGACTTTTAAAATGGGTTATATTTTAAATTAATGGATTAATTGGATTTTATTATAAATTAATTCATTTGGGTTTTATCCGAATTGTGGATAATAAAATGGATGATTCTGAGTATTACTTAAAGATATTTAGGTAATATATGAATATGATGTCATTATTATGACGGTGTGATATAATTTCGGTAATTTGGATTTTTTAGTCAGACGTAGTATGGGACGTGTCGGGACTAATTTATTAAATTAAAAAGGAAATTTATTTTCTATCGACCTTATAGTCATTTCGACTGCGTCGTTGTGTCCGGAAGGGTTGAAATAGTCAGAAAAGTCTATTTGGATGTTGGATTTGGGTCTCGGGTCATTTGGAAATGAAAAGACCACCCAAAAGGGCATTTTGGTTATTTTTACAAGGGGGATGAATAGTGATTTCGGGTTTTGTCTTATTATAAGTATTTGGAGATTAGTTGAATGTGGGTTCATTCATCTCTTCTACACAAAATTGAAAGGTCATCTTTTTAGAGAGAGTGAAAGGTTGCTTGGGAAGAGAAAAGCTTGCTTGGAAAGGAGGAGAACCAATGGTCAAAGGTCACCACCACCATCACCACCTGTGTTATTCAACTCCAAAGGGTCAGATCTTCATTAGAGGCAAGTGTTTGATATTTGCAATTTAAGTTCGTATATTTTCCATGTTAGGATAGTTATAAAAAGAGATGATTTTCATGCTTGGAAGATGAAAGGATATAGTTGTTAATGGATTTTTGGAATCTAAAAATATATAGGAATTAAACTCGTGTTGTAGGTAGTTAGTAATCCAATAAATATTCATCAATCTGTGGAAGAAATTCTGAAAATAATTTGGTGTTCTTGAAGATAATATGTTGATAATTTTCTCGAAAAAGAGGCAAAAACGAGTGGAATGAGAAAAGCCAATTTGGAATGTTTAGATCTTCTTTTTGAGTGCATTTGGATGAGATTTAAGAAAAACTCAAAACACATACCTGACTCAATTTTTCGTGTAGAATCCAAATTTGAAGTGGTATTGATGATTTGAATAATTTTTGGATCTAATTTTTTTGAGTATTTAAAATATGAGAATTCATGATGTTGTTTCTTTTTAATGTTGGTTCTTATCGCAAAACTTTTGTAGATCTTCGGTGGTTATTAATTTGATATTATGGGACTTAGAGAAGATCAGTAAGCCCTAGTAAAGATTTGAATTAATTTGATTGGGATTTAATTGATTAGAATTATGATAATTAAAGTTAAAGAGATTTCGGTTGCTAGATTCATGTGTTGGATTCTAATCTGTTTGTATGAGGATTAAGGATAGTTCAAGTAAGGGAGATTTAATATAACACCTGGGTAGCCTTAGGGTTACAATTTAAACATCAAGGATTGAGTTTAAGCTCATTATTGATTTCGCAAGGGCTGAGTGTAGTACAAGAGTGTAGTGGTATGGCTCCTGGATAGAGATGGGAGTTTAGAACACATTTGGTTGAAAGAGGGGATGAGGCTATTTCGATAGCATATTTGAAGTTGACTAACCTCCTCGATCGACAAAGTTAAGTAGTAGTGTATTGGAGGGGTTCCTTATTTGGATTTCTCTTTGCGAGACGCTCCGCACATGAACCTTAACGACGTCGGGAGTGGACAGATGTTATAGGATGCGAGGATAATTAAATTATGAAATAAAGATATGATATTTTAATACGTGGAATTTAAAAGAGATATAATGCTACGTATCGGAAATATCTTAGGGTAGTGATATTACCTTATTGATATTATATTATAGGTATGATAATACCTATTTGATTGATTGATGATTTATGTGTATGACATACCTAGCTTACTTGCTATCGGTGGGAGGTTTGCGCGTGAGGGCAGTCATATCCTGATGAATCCATGGGATCTTTGCTTTGTCGCTCGAGAACATAGGTCTATGAAAGACTTATCGGGGAGTTGATAAGTCCGCTGACTGTGGGTATGTAGGTATGTGCGTGACCCATGGATACGAGAACTATGTTCGCCTCCAATGTTTGTGTTATTATTTGTGGTTCGAGGAATCCTTACCGAATCTTTTGTCCACTATTCGGCGACCAGCAATGATGGGACATGATAGCAGAGTAATGCATTGCACTGCAGCTGTGACTCGGGGTTCTGTATTATATATGAATATATATATATATATATATATATATATAATGAATTAAATGATTGAATGGTTATATTGTGGTTAAGTCATCTACTGTGTGATAATTGTAGATAAACGGTGAATAGAGAAAGATAATTGAATTAAGTTAATGAATGTTTATTGAAAAACTTAATTCATATTAATGAGAAATGATTCATGTTAATGAGAAATGATGAGAAATGTAAAAGAATGATTATATAACGTATGGTATCCTGTAACACCCCGCCTAATTAAATACCGGGTGGCCAGTCCCATACCAAATTAAAACAGAATATACAGTTGGCTCATTCTTAGCATCACTGTCGAAAACATTTACAACTCACCCAATACTCAATTAAGCTGGTGTTAAAAACTTTTCAAATTTTAATTTAACTAACTCCATTTCCAGTTTAAGAATAACACAACACATTTTATTCTACAACACTGATAACCAATTAGATAACACAAAATAATTTGAATGCAATTGGAATAAACATTCCCAAATAATATTAATCCACTATAGTAATCCCAACAATATCAAATGTATTAAAATGACACGAATACCATAGTATTTGACCCCGATAGAAGAAGATAACTGAATCCTTTGGGCGACATGCCCTACTAAGAGAATACTGTGAATCAAATGATGATAGGCGTCTAAGAAAAACTCCATAAATCCATAGCCTGTCATAATCCGCTAAGGTTGGCGTCCCTGTTGCTGGACACCTGATATAGAAGATACAATAGAAAAGAAAATATGCAAGGAAATGGGTCAGAGCCCGATTGTGAAAATGATTTTTAAAACAACAAGTATTTAACATGTGCAATAAATCTTTTATTATGTACATATTAGACCCAACTCTCACTTGCCATTCTCACCTCTCAACTAGAGTTCACACTTAACGTTTCCTATTAACCTCCTAGTTAATGGTTCCTCTTTTCTAGTCTCCATATTATAATTCCATCCCAATATCATAATCCCCATATGTCCCATACCATACGTCACATTATTATTCATTTACATTTCTCATCGTTTCTCATTAACATGAATCATTTCTCATTAATATGAATTAAGTTTTTCAATAAACATTCATTAACTTAATTCAATTATCTTTCTATATTCACCGTTTATCTACAATTATCACACAGTAGATGACTTAACCATAATACAACCATTCAATCATTTAATTCATTATATATATATTCATATATAGTACGGCACCCCGAGTCACAGCTGCAGTGCAATGCATTACTCTGCTATCATGTCCCATCATCGTTGGTCGCCGAATATTGGACAAAAGGTTCGGTAAGGATTCCTCGAACCATAAACAATAACACAAACATTGGAGGCGAACATAGTTCTCTTATCCATGGGTCACGCCCATACCTACGTACCCACAGTCAGTAGACTTATCAACTCCCGGATAAGTCTTTCATAGACCTATGTTCTCGAGCAACAAATCAAAGATCCCATGGATTCATCAGGATATGACTGCCCTCACGCGCAAGCCTCCCAACGATAGCAAGTAAGCTAGGTATGTCATACACATAAATCATCAATCAATCAAATAGGTATTATCATACCTATAATATAATATCAATAAGGTAATATCACTACCCTAAGATATTTCCCATACGTAGCATTATATCTCTTTTAAATTCCACGTATTAAAATATCATATCTTTACTTCATAATTTAATTATCCTCGCATCCTATAACATCTGTCCACTCCCTACGTCGTTAAGGTTCATGCGCGGAGCGTCTCGCAAAGCGAAATCCAAACAAGGAACCCCTCCAATACACTACTACTTAACTTTGTCGATCGAGGAGGTTCGTCAACTTCAAATATGCAATCGGAATAACCTCATCCCCTCTTTCAACCAAATGTGTTCTAAACTCCCATCTCTATCCAGGAGCCATACCACTATGCTCTTGTACTACACTCAGCCCTTGCGAAATCAATAATGAGCTTAAACTCAGTCCTTGTTGTTTAAATTGTAACCCTAAGGCTACCCAGGTGTTAAATTAAATCTCCCCTACTTGAACTATCCCTAATCCTCATACAAACATATTAGAATCCAACACATGAATCTAGCAACCGAAATCTCTTTAACTTTAATTATCATAATTCTAATCAATTAAATCCCAATGAAATTAATTCAAATCTTAACTAGGGCTTACTAATCTTCTCTAAGTCCCATAATATCTAATTAATAATCACCGAAGATCTACAAAAGTTTTGGGATAAGAACCAACATTAAAAAGAAACAACATCATGAATTCTCATATTTTAAATACTCAGAAAAATCAGATCCAAAAATTATTCAAATCATCAATCCCACTTTAAATTTGGATTCTACACGAAAAATTGAGTCAGGTATGTGTTTTGAGTTTTTCTTAAATCTCATCCAAATGCACTCAAAAAGAAGATCTAAACATTCCAAATTGGCTCTTCTCATTCCACTCGTTTTTGCCTCTTTTTCGAGAAAATTATGAACATATTATCTTCAAGAACACTAAATTATTTTTAGAATTTCTTCCACAGATTGATGAATATTTATTGGATTACTAACTACCTACAACATGATTTTAATTCCTATATATTTTTAGATTCCAAAAATCCATTAACAACTATATCCTTTCATCTTCCAAGCATGAAAATCATCTCTTTTTATAACTATCCTAACATGGACAATATACGCACTTAAATTGAAAATATCAAACACTTGCCTCTAATGAAGATCTGACCCTTTGGAGTTGAATAACACAGGTTGTGATGGTGGTGGTGACCTTTGACCTTTGGTTCTCCTCCTTTCCAAGCAAGCTTTTCTCTTCCCAAGCAACCTTTCACTCTCTCTAAGAAGATAACCTTTCATTTTAAAAGTCATTAAAATCACGGGGTATTACAAGGACGATCTAAAATAACAGGAATGTATGCAATAAGATTGTGCAGTTGTTTGGTGTAAAAAATTACTAAGTTGACAAGGAAGACATAATTGGCCACTTTAATTAGAACATCCTTAATGAATCATCTCAAAAATTTTATTAAATTATCGATTAGGGACAGGTTAATCCGAATCGAGTTTAACTCCCCAAAATTTAATTCTTATACACAGTGTACGACAAAACATTCATGTTGGATCCTAACTCTAAGATAGCTTTATTAATAGTGTGCTTCCCTCTCTCGATATAGATCATCAAAGTCTCAAGGTCATTATACTTGACAGGGTATCTATATGAGATAATTGAGGTAGCTTGCTCGGTGATAAAGACTTTATTTATATCATTGATGATCCTTTTGAACACATAAAAGTACTTCAAAAATTTGTCATGGGTAGGTGATTTTCTTATAGAATAAAGTACTAGGATGTCACTACAATAAATTGGCGGATGGTCACATATTTGATCCGTGACCAGACTTCCAGGTTGCAGATCCCATCCATGACCAAAAGATATGTGGCCAAAACCGTCGATCATGAACCTTGTTCCTAACCAAAAGGAGTAGTCACAAATCAGAGCGTGTGGCAGTATAAGGTAAGCTAGTTGTAGACAAGGGATGTCATTAGGTAGTTAAAGACAAAATTCGTGACTAGCTTTAAAAATGTAGTCACGAACTCAAACCGTGACCCATAGTCCTCACATGCTTCAATATGCTCACGGATAAAAGCCATGACCCACTTTTACACATGCTTCAATTTGGTTATGAACCAAATCCGCGACTAAATACGTATCACGAAAATAATATAAATCATCGTCACACTTCAAGTCAGTGAACAATTTAAATGAAAAATATGGACTATTTTTGGTTCAATTATAAAATCGGGAGTCTTGCAACTATGCGGTCAATTGATACAAGTTACGTTAGTCACGTGCAAGGTGCTCATGCCCATTGCGGGGCCGTTTGGGGGTTGTTTGCGATTTTGTCCCACTAGCGGCACATTATCAAGTTTAAACGTGTCTATTTTCAAATTTCGATAATATTCTCAAACCGGGAGTCTTAAGACCACGCGATCTATTTTTATTATATACGTTGGTAATGCGAGGTGTTTGTGCCCATTGAGGGGATATTTGGGGGTTGTTCATGGTTTTGTCCCACTAGTGGCACATTTTCAAGCCTACGTGTGCTATTTTCAATTTTTAGACCTATTTTCAAAACGGGAGTCTCCCAACTACGTGATCAATTTCTACAAGTTACTTTGGTCACATGAGAGGGGTTCATGCCCCCTGCGGGGCCGTTTGGAGGTTGTTAGAGATTTTGGTCACTAGCGGCACTTTTTTAAGCCTAAGTGTGTCTATTTTGAATTTTCAGAACTATTTTCAAAATGGGAGTCTCTCGACTATGCAATCAATTTCTATGAGTTACTTTGGTCACATGAGGGGTGTCCATGCCCCTTGCGGTGCCGTTTGGGGTTTTGGCCAACTAGTTGCACGTTTTCAAAACTAATTGTGACTATTTTAAAATTTCAGTCCTATCCTCAAAGTGGGAATCCCATGACTATACGATCAGTTACTACGAGTTGCATTGGTCATGTGTGAGGTGTTCGTGTCTCTTGTGGGGTTGTTTGGGGGTTGTTCATGATTTTGGCCCACTAACATCACGTTTTCATGCCTAAGTGTGTATATTTTCAATATTCGGTCCCATTATCAAATCGAAAGTCTCGCGACTACATAGTCAGTTGCTACGAGTTACATTGGTCATGTGCGAGGTAATTGTGCACCTTGAGGTGCTATTTGTGGCATGTTTGTGATTTTGTCTCACTAGTGGCACATTTTTAAGCTTAGGTGTGCCTATTTTAAAATTTTTCTCTTATTCTTAAACTTGAAGTCTTGTTACTACACGATCGATGAGTACAAGTTACATTGACCACTGCGAGGTGTTCGTACTGCTTGAGGGGATACCGGGGGTTGTTCATGGTTTCAGCCCATTAACGACACATTTTTAATATAAAGTTTGCTAATTTTCAATTTTTAGTGCTATTCTCAAGTTGAGAATCCTGCTAGTACACAGTCGGTTGCTACGAGTTATGTTGAATATGTATGAGGTGTTCGTGCCCCTTGGAGGGCCGTTTGGGGACTATTCATTATTTTGTTCCACTAGCGGCACGTTTTCAAGACTAGGTGTATCGGTTTTCAACTTTTGGTCCTATTATCAAACCAAGAGTGCCACAATTAGGCGATCGGTTGCTATTCTTAAGCCTATGGTAGTTTCTCACTATATTATGGTTACTAAACAGGGTTTAGGTTATTTTCGCACAAAATTAGTTTTAAATTAGGATTTAGGGTTTAAGAATTGAAAATTTTCTACTAATTAGCATTTAAGAATTGAAAATATTAAATTGAGTTTAAGAATTGAAATTTAGGGTTCACATGCATATAGACACACATTGCTTATATACACTCACACACACACACACACACACACACACACACACATATATATATATATATACACACGTGTGTATACACATAGTATACACACACACACAAATACACACATATACACATACACATATAAATACATACACACAAAAACACACATAGACATATAAAGAGAAAATATTACCTAAGAGAGTGAGAGAGAGGAAACCACATAGAGAGTGACATAGCCAGAGAAAAAGGGTTGTGGATTTGAGAGACAGAGAGAGAAAGGGAGAGAGATAAAGAGAGAGAGAGAGAGTCTGTATACAATGGCTGAAAAGGTTTGCGGGTTTATATATAAAGAGGCTCGTCATAGCTTTGGGTCATGAGCCTTTTTGAAGTTCATCATTCATGACCATCCCATTATAATAGGAAAGTATACGACCCTAAACCATGACCAAGTTTTATCACCAATTCAAAATGGCCACATCCTAAAATTATGACCCTTTTGGAGGGGATTTTGACTGTGGCCATGGACGTGGTCACGTCCATAATCTTTGACCATAGTTGGAGTGAAATTCAGAATAATTTTGCCTCTGTGATGGTCGCGCATTGCTCACGATTATGGTCGTGACCTACAATGATCACGGCTCATGGCTGTGAATACCTCACATTAAGGTCATGGTAGTCTACGGTCATGGAACTAGTCAAGTTTTTTATTACCGTGGTCACGACTTTAGGTCGAGACCAGTTGTTCAAGGACCAAGACCGTGACTAGGCTATCGTGACTATCTGCCTATTTTGGTATAGTGGTGTTAATCTGAACTTTCTTAAACACTTCCAACATCTTATCCAATTTTGCCTTTTTCTTTTAACGCACCAAGCGTTAGGAAAATGGATATTTAGAGACGTAGGTCTCTACACTTGTCTGGAAAGAGTAAGGTATGTACAGGGTTTAATTCAAGGGTAGATTTTACCTCTTTTAAAAATTTTAGACTCACTCTCATTTGGATGTGAAACTTTATTCCTAAATTCCTTCCTGGACCTAAGCATAATTTTGACCTTTCCATGCCCTTCGTTTTGGGACATGATGGCATTGCTCGGAATGAAATACTGACCCTTTGGAATATTAACTTTAGGATTAATTATGGGTTGGCTTGGATACATTGCTTTATTTCTCTCACTCGAAACGTGGGCTAACTAGGTCACTTGATCCTAGATCTTGGCTATAAACTAGGTATTCCCATGTAACCTTTGTTTGATAGACAGGGGGAAGTTTTGGGTAAATTTTTGGAACTGAAAGATGTTTTGAAAAATTAAATTAAACATATCTTCTAAAGATTGGATCTTTTGGGAGAACTCAAGACTCAATTGATTCCATGTAATGACGAATTTTAGTGAAATCTACAAAAGCCAACTTTCCACCTTATCTTTTGAGGAAAGCTTGAATAATTGTAGTTCAAAAATATCGTCAACGATTTATTATAACTTAATTTTTTCACAAATTTCTTCACATTATTACTCGTGAAGATAGGGGTCCTCCTTTTTTATACCACTGAAAAATTATAATAATTCCATTGTTCCTCACTAGAAGTAAAAAAAATTCAATGTGTAGGGGAAGATAAATACACAATGGTTGGAACGACCTATTGGTATGTAGGTAGTACTTAAGGTTTTAGGTGGTAATTCGTCTCCCATTTTAGAAAATAATGAGAATATGCCTACAAAAGTGTCAGCAATACTAAAAGGCTCTACACTAGAAAAACGACCGATAGTATCTCAGAACCAACGCTACGTAAATTGTATGCTCGTTCCCTTGGATATATTTCTCTTTTTCATTTATATTTTATAAAAAAATCAAGGATCGACTCAAACCAAGTATTTCCTAGTCTCACATGAGTTGAATAAACTTGTTTTAATTTATGTCCAGGGAAATAAAATTCAATGTCTAGTTCTCCCGAAATTAATCTAAAGACAACACAAGTCTCCAAATTAATCTCCTTAATTAAAATGATATCCTACTTTTTCCTAGGGAATATAGAAAGATGACTAACCACCAGCTTAAACAAAGCATCCTCAGGGACGATGACAAGTTCTCATTGGAGTTAATTTAAATCTTAGCATTTTTAAAAGTTTCATATGTCATATGTGATACCACAGGGCAAATGGCTACTTGATTTTAATTAAAGAGTGATGACTCAGGGTTATGAAAATGCTCGGGTTATTTAAGTGATTTGTGGGACAAGGAAGAGTGATTAAATCTCCACCTAGTCTTCTAATTGAGTTTTTTCTATTAAGATTGATTTATGCAACGTGCTAATTGAAATATGAATGCAAATTACATATATTATAGGTAACATACGACGGTATACACGAGTAAACAAGTATAGTGTAAAAATGATGACATTATCAAATTCCTACAATTAAAGAGAATAAAATAATTTTGTGCTTTTCATGATTTTTGTGATTTTTTCTAGTTTGTATTTAATAATTATAAAAAATGAAGAATAGTGAAAACTATAATCAAAATGAAAGTATTTTTAATTTTTTGACTTTTTCAATAGAATTTTTTTTCAAGATACAAAAACTTTCTAAAATACAAAAAACATCTTTTGGATTTTTTCCCAATTTGTTATTGTATTTTTAATAAGAAAACTTGTACTTACTACTATTTAGTAATAAAAAAAATTAAATATGATTTTTTATATGTATAAGTAGAAAACTAATGAAAGGAAAGAAAGAACATACTAAATAAAAAAATTCTAAAAATTCCACACAAAAATATTTTATTTCAAAATTTTGAATTTGTATGCATTGTTTACGCTTTTAATAATAAAAAAAAATATAGAAAATTGGTTAAAAAATCTTGACTTTTAAATAGAAAAATAATTCCCTCGCAATGACGCGAAAAATTTATTCTGAATTTAACAAATAGTACAAGTTCACAGGCTATTAATAAAAAATTTGTAGATGTTGTTGGGAAAAAATGAATAGGATTTCAAAGTTATTTACATATTTTAATTATCTATAATTTCAATATAAATTTTAATTGATGATTTTTATTACTCAAAATTTTCTAGATCTCTTTACGGAATTTCAAAAGATAAATCAATAAAGTTCAATTCTCTAATTCACTTTTTATCTTATTTATAAAGCTAAAATTCATATTCTCTTTAAAAGTATCAATTTTCTTCATTTTAAGTTGTAAATTGAGCGTTGACTATTAACAAAAGAATAATCCACCAGAATTAGGCTTACATAAAATTTTCGAATTGAAAATATTTCCGTTTAGTAGGATAAAATATTACTTTAGTAATTGTGGGTACCCGAAAATTAGAACTATGGGCCTGGACGAGTAGCCCAGTCCTGGCGGCCCAAAATTCGTGCCCCTCATCTTTTATAATTGACTCGGTCTCCCCCCGCGATCCCATGAAGGGAAGTTATAGGGGAAATGGAAAACATGGAGGAACCCATCACCTCCACTCATCTACATGTACATGTATATATTACACCCTAGGTCCGGGGCAAAATGACATGTTGTATTCTCTGTAATCACTCTCCGGAGTATATATAAATAATATCGACTGCACCACCGTGGACGTAGGCACATATTGGCTGAACCACGTACATCATTTGTTGTGTGATTGGAATCTTGTATTCCTTGTTCTTTTCTTGATAATTGTTTCTCTCATATTTATTTGTGTTGCATAACAATTGCATCTACAAATGGCCCGTCTGTGGGAAACGTTCATCTTTCCCTGAGAAGAGCCCACGTCAAGAAAGGAGTTTAAGATGTCTGGCCATAGCAGCAATGATCCCCAAGCAGGAGATATTCAAGAGCCACCTGCTCCTCGCAGGATTAGGTTTGAAGTCCAACGTTCAGATCAGAGACCTCGCCTGGAAAGACGAGTCTCAGAAAAAAGTCAGGGACTAGCGAGGTCCACGTAGATATCTAGGTTGATTGATGCGTATGAGGTAAGTATCCACAAGCAGAGGGAGTCTTCTCGCAGACATGAGGCTGAGAATGCTCACTTGAAAAGAAGACTGGAAAGACTGGAGAGGGAGCTTCGTCCTGATAACAGGAGACGCCCATATCGCACTCCTAGCCCTCAGGCGAGCAAATCTCATAGCCGAGGAAGGAGCCCTAGGCGAGAATCTCAAAGGGATAAAAGAGGCGAGTCAGACGATGACCTCCGCGAACATCTGCGAAGAGCTCGTCGCTACCAGAGCCCTACTCGCAGCGATGAAAACTTACGAAACATGGTCCGCAGGGAAATGGACCAGCATCCCGCTCACCACGGAACAAGATCAACTAGAGAGCTCGCGAGGTGAGCTGTCAAAACCCAGATGAAGTCGCCTTTCACAAGAGAAATCGAAGAGGAGGAAGCTCCCAAGAAATTTTCCATTCCAAGGTTCAAGATTTACGACGGAAAGACTGATCCCATCGATCACGTCAGGCAATACCAACAGGCCATGACCCTATGGAGTCACCGAGATGCCTTGATGTGCCGTATTTTCTCCTCGAGCCTTCATGATGTAGCACATAAGTGGTTCAAAAGGCTCCCCCACAGGTCGATCAAGAATTTTAAATCACTAGCCGAACTTTTTATGGCCTCATTCTTCACCAGTAGCTCCCATCCCAAAAGGATGGATGCTCTACTAAAAATGAAGAAAAAGCCTCAGGAGACCCTCCGAGAATATGCGAAGAGGTCCCGGGAGTTATTCAATGAGATCGAGGATTGCGCAGAGGAAGTGGCAGTGGCCTCCTTCAAAATTGGGCTCCCTAGTTCTTCCCTCCTCTACCAATCCCTGACGAATAAGGAAGCTATGACTATTGACGACCTAATGGCCCGAATCGAGAAATACGCAAAGGTGGAAGATGTCACTGGCCCTAATACAGGAGAAAACGGTCGAGCTAAGCTCACTACCAAGGTAGGTGAGAAAACTGAGAACTAGAGGAAAGGAGGAAAGAACGAGGGCAAAAATGGCTCCAAGAACGGAGGGAACCAGGACGCGTTGAAAGCATTCTAGGTGGTCAACACCGTCTTCAAAGAACCAATTTACAAGGTTCTTGCGAAGATCAAGGATGATCCATTCATCAAGTGGCCCATGAAGATGGGGGGAGATCCCTCGAAGAGGAACAATGCGTTAAGATGCGCTTTTCACAAAGAGGGAGGACATAAGACCGAGCACTGCAAAGCTCTTAAGTCTCACCTCAAAGAGTTGGCCCAGTCCGGGCATTTGAATGACTTTATGGAAAAAAGGGCAGATAAAGTGACTGCCAACAGAGAGGTGAGACCCGACAACGTTCTGGAGGATGATGCTGGACACGAGTTCGCAGGAATTCATGGAGTATCTGACGTCAAGTAGATACAAGGGAACTTAGCTCGAATAGAGATGAAAAAACTTACAGCGGTAATGCAGGCTTTTCAAATCGATCTAGCAAAGTCACAGTCAGGAAAGCATCGACGAGCAGAGGACGTCAACTATAACAAACATATTGTCTTTACGGATGAAGATTTGATGGGATTAAGGACCCCACATCATGATGCCTTGGTCATTACACTCAGGATAGCCAACTTTGACATCGACAAGCTACTCGTCGATCAAGGAACCTCATCCGAGGTAATGTACCTCGACCTATTCACGAAATTGAAGTTGAGTGTTGCCGACCTAAAGGAGGCTACTGTTCCTTTGGTCTTCTTCGCTGGAAAAATGACCATGACCCTAGGAAAGATAGTGCTGCCAGTTCATACCGGGAACGTCTCCAAGATGATTTAGTTTTTGGTAGCTGACATCGAATCACCATACCAGGCCATCCTCGGCAGAGGGTGGCTTCATGCAATGAAGGCGGTCTCCTCGACCTACCATAAAAAACTCAAGTATGTAACCGAGCGAGGAGTAATGGATATCCGCGGCAACCAAACGATGGCGACGAAGTGCTTCATAGCAGCCATCCGACCAAAGCCAGAGAAGAAGGCCGGTCAACCTAGCGAGAAAGTTGAAGAGGGTGTGATACCTTCTAAATGACAACTAAAGTATGGAAGAACGGGAGTAGAGGAGACCAGGCTCCTCCCCTCCGAGCGTGTCATCGATGACCTGGTAGAAGTTATAACCGAAGTTGGTGACAGTAGGAGAGTATTCTTGATTGGAGCATCTCTCACTGACCAAGAACATAAGGAGTTGATGACCTTACTGAGACACAACGTAGATGTTTTCTCATGGGAACCATACGAGTTGCCTGGAATTAATCCTGATATGGTCTGTCATCAGCTGCACGTCGAACCCACATTCAAGCCAGTCACGCAGAAGGCACGAAGAGCTGCACCCGAGAAGGCTAAAGCGGTCAAAAAGGAAGTCAAAAAAATGTTGGATACAGGATCCATACGGGAAGTGCATTTCCCCAAGTGGTTGTCCAACCCAGTAGTAGATCCGAAGAATAATGGGAAGTAGAGATTTTGCATCGACTTCACTGACCTCAACAAAGCATGCCCTAAGGATAGTTTCCCCCTCCCAAAGATAGACCAACTAGTAGATGCCACTACAGCTCACAAGCGAATGAGTTTCCTGGATGCATTTTGTCCTGGTCTGGGGCTAACAAGGGGATCTGGTGATATCCTGAGTATGCGTCCCCTTGTATGCCCCAGGATGAGCTCAAGTCGTACTTAAGCTCTCCACCGCTGGTTGTCATACCAAAGCAAACGGATTCTTTGTACCTGTACCTCTCGATATCCAATCACACTGTCAGCTTGGCGTTAATATGCGAGGTCACGGGAATCCAACACCCCGCTTACTACGCGAGCAAAACCTTATTAGATGCCGACCAAAGGTACCTGCCATTGGAGAAGCTCGCCTTTGCACTGGTAATAGCCTCGAGGAAACTGAAGCATTATTTCGAATCTCATACTATCATCGTCCTTACATCGCACCCCCTTAAGGCGGTCCTAAGGAAAGCGGATTTGTCGGGCAGATTGTCTAAGTGGTCAGTCGAGCTCGGTCGGTTTGACATCCAATTTCAACCAAGGACCTCTATCAAGGGTCAGATCCTCGCTGATTTCATAGCTGAATTCACTGGCGAAGAACTCCCCAACCAACCTCAACCAACAAAGCAAAAGGAGAACCCAGCAACAGTGGAAACCTGGAAACAATTCGTTGATGGAGCCTCCAACTCAAAGGGGGCAAGCGTAGGCATTGTTCTCATCACCCCAGAAAACACCATCCTTGATCAAGGAATTAGGCTTAGATTTTCAGCCTCCAACAACGAAGCAGAGTACAAATCCCTAATAGCCGGTCTCTAAAAGGCGCAAACTCTAGCAGCAAAACATTTACAGGTGTTCAGTGATTCTCACTAGTCTCCAATCAGATAAGTGGAGATTATAGCGCGAAGGATGAAATAATGGCAGCCTACCTCGCCCTGGTGAGAAAACTAATGACGAGCTTTGAGGAGATCAACATCCAGCAGTTTCCCAAAGGGCAAAACAATCATGCCAACGCCTTAGCAGCCCTAAGCTCGGCAGTTGATTCTAGCCTTAAAAGGGTCATTCCCATCGATTTCCTCATTTGTCCAAGCATTAACCACAACAGCAATCTGCCAAACGTGGAACAAATACTCCAGGTGGGATCAGCTCCCAGCTGGATGGACCCCTTAAAAGACTATTTAAAGGAGGGAACGCTCCCAGAGGACAAGAAAACCGCCAACCAGATAAGAGTCAAAGCTGCTCGCTTTCACTCATCCACAGGAGGTAACTTGTATAAAAAGTCCTTCTCCGGTCCCTACCTTAGATGCATTTTCCCAGGCGATGTTGAGCAAGTGCTGCACGAGCTTCACGAGGGAATCTGTGGAGGTCATGTCGGAGGAAGGTATCTAGCCTTTTGAGCAATAAAGGAAGGCTATTAATGGCCATATATGCAAAAGGACTCCGCAGTATATGTCCGTAAATGCCTGAAATGCCAACTTCATGCTCCAATGGTCCACCAACCCGCCAGCGACCTAAAATCCCTGACCAGCCCATGGCCCTTCGCCCAATGGGGAATGGACATCGGGGGACCACTACCCACTGCTGCCGGCAATCGCAAATACCTGTTGGTTGCAACTGACTACTTTACCAAATAGATCAAGGAAGAACCATTGGCAAACATCCGAGACGATGCTATGATAAGGTTTATATGGAGGAATATAATCACCCGAGTCGGAATCCCCAGAACCATCATAACTGATAATGGGACATAATTCGATTGTGTCCCCTTTCAGGACTTCTGTAACGAACACGGGATCAGGCACAACTTTAGTTCGGTGGCCTACCCTCAGAGCAATGGGCAAGCAGAAGCTTCCAATAAAATTGTGATCGATGGATTGAAGAAGCGATTAGAGCGAGCCAAAGGCGCATGGGCAACCGAGCTACCCCATGTCCTATGGGCATATCGAACAACTCCTCGGTGAGCAACAGGAGAAACCTAACATATGGCATGGAAGCAGTCGTCCTACTAGAAGAGGGTTTGCCAATAATGAGATCTGACCTTGTCGACCAAGGCCAGAATCATGAGGCGTTGCTCGCTGAACTCGACCTCACCGACGAGCGTAGAGAACTTGCCCTAGTGAAGCTTGCAAGCTATCAGTAATAGCTCGTAAAGCATTACCACAAAAGGGTTAACCCGAGAAGATTCCAAGTTGGGGACTATGTTCTAAGGAAAGTCCTGGGCAACACAGTAAAGTCATCAGACGGCAAGCTAGGCCCAAACTGGGAAGGACCCTTTAAAGTAACTAAAGACGACCTGCAAGGTGCCTATCATTTGCAAACGATGGAGGGCAGAGAGATACCACGAGCATGGAACGCAGCTAATCTCAAGAAATTCTATTTTTAGATTCTCAAGGAATTCTATTGTTGAATCTTTTTCTTGTATTTGTTATGTGAAAGGACAGTTCATTCCCCTTATTACTAATAAAATCAGTAACAGTTGCATTTTATCACACATGTTTTCCAAATCACAGGCACGATGGTCGATATAGCAGGGGAATACCCCTCCTCAGGTCATCGTCATGAAACACGAGAGACCTCTTAGCATTGCCCCTGGTAATATATAAAGCCCTACAGAGGATTCTTAGGCAATGTGACCAGATTTTATATTGGCCATCAAACCTACTTCGGTTGAGTAAAATCCTGATCAGATGAAGACATCCAATACCAGGTGTGTCCTCGCCAATTGCCCTACTTAGGCCTAAGGGAGTGTGACGACACAACCTAAAAGGTAAAATGGGACATAATGGTATTTTGGTATTATATTGGACTGGGGGGACACTTGCATGACAAAACAAAAAGGATTATGAAGCAGCAAGAATATAAAAAGATTGGATGAACACGTTTAGTCGGCAAAATTGCCCAAAACACAAACTTTTCATTAATCTCTTATATTTACAACAATGATAATACATGTTTAGTCAGCGAAGCTCGCCCAAAGCATTTACATTATCAAAAAAGACAAAAGAATAACAACTTGTTATATTTACAACAATGATAATACATGTTTAGTCGGCGAAGCTCGCCCAAAGCATTTACATTATCAAAAAAGACAAAAGAATAACAACTTGTTATATTTACAACAATGATAATACATGTTTAGTCGGCGAAGCTCACCCAAAGCGTTTACATTATCAAAAGAATAACAACTTGCAAAAATTCAAGAAGGTGGAAGCCTCCGAACAAGATAATCTGCCACTCTAGCTCTTCGTCCGTCATCAGGAGCGGGGACCAGCTCTTCCACAACCTCATATGCGTCCAACTCTAATAGTTTCCGAGGAATAGCATAAATGGGGATCCATCGATCATCCCTCCTGAATGGGTTGGGCATCATAGTGGAGGAGGACATCTCGTGACGATACCATAACACCGAGTTCCTCGGGACCTCAAGCTCTTTCAAGGCACTCAACCACCCTCTGATGAAAGAAAGTTCCTCGAACTCAGATAGTCTTGTTGGAGCATCTAGCCAGCCTTGATCATAACCGTCAGTCCACGCTTATCGAGGAACCTTCTTGAATGAGTGTCGCAATTGGGTGACGTCCCTTTGAAGCCCAGCAGCAATTACATATGCTCGCCGGACATCATCACGGAGCTCTCCCATCTCCTTATCACGCTGTTCTTATGCTTCCCTATTCCTGCCCTTGGTGCTCCTACCATCTCGCGGGAGGGGAGGACGAGTGGAACCTCGCGGTATAGGAGGAGTGTGTCTAGCTCGCGAAGACGAGGAGCCCTGCAGAACCGCTGAAATAGTGCTCGGCGCATGCTCTCTAAGTTGTAATACTTCCCTCCTCAGTTTTTCATTCTCCTGCTGCAGGAACTCCCCAACTTGGTTTATCTCAGTGGCCTCTAGTAACCTTGCTCTCAATACATTAACTTACTCTTGTACAGAGGCACCAATGTCGTCCATCTCCTGGAGCCTGTCCTTTAGCTTAGCCACTAGCTTAGACCGCTCCTTATGCTTTTGATTCCTTGACCTGAGAGATTTGCAAAGCCTAACAAAGGCCTGACGAACCTGAGGACTGGCATTGGGACCAAGAGTCCTGCCCAATTGAGATGTGGCGGGAATATACTCTTCTACATCAGTTAACTACAAGACATAAAATGGCAATGGAAAGAAAAATTAATTAATGCACTGGAAAAAGAAGCGTTTTCATTTCATTGATAAAAGTCAAGTACATCGAGCATAAATTGGAAAAATTACAAGCAGAAGTACAAAAATAGTCCTAAAAGAAGATTAACTAGCAACCTCAGGCTGCCCAGAGGTGGCCGGATGCTTCCCCTTGTCAGCAGCAACAGAGGCATCCCCCTCTACAGGGATGCCTTCATTCGCCTAGGTAGGACCAGCATCGGCAAGAATTGTCTGAGAGGTAAGATCAACACCCTCGATGGCTGGGGCAGGGGCTTCTTCGTCCACAGTTGGCCTCGGACCTGGGTCATGCTCGTCGAACAGAGGAGATTCAGCATCAACACCAGCAGCTAAGAGAGCCTTATTCCAGCCCTTCTTGAAGTTTAAACGGTTGATGTAGCCTATCTGAACTTCGGTATCTTCATAAGCAGCAGTCCACCCGGAGTTATATGAATCCTCCTTGATGGTGGATACCTGGGACTCTTTATCTTTTAACTACTCGGTCAGAGCCTTGTTCTCCTCCACGACACCCAGCTTGCTCGAGCAGACTAGGTCATAGGCCTGCCTCAGCTCGCTCAACTCCTTAATCGCCGCATCCCTCTCTCGTTTAGAATTGATGAGGGCCAGATCAGAGGAAGCTCGGGAGGAATCAGCAGCCTTCAAATCATCCTCCAACTGAGAACCCCTGACTTCCAGAGCGGACTTCTGCTACTCCAGCTCGCCATTCCTTATCACCAACTTGTCACGAGAACGGTAGAGCACGGCGAAGTCAGTCACAAACTGCCAAAAATAAAGAAGAGATCAAGAAGGAGAAATAACTAAAACTTGTTAGGGAATTGAAAAATGGAGAGGATCTTACCAAGGCTAGCCTCTGTCTAGATTGTAGGGCCAATTCATCAGACCACAGCGCCCTCTGGCGATCTGGAGGAAGAACTACCCTCTCGAGCAGCGCAGGTGCCAGCTGAGGAGAAATGGCAACTGAGGCCCCATCGGGCAAAGCAGACACCGGGACCAAGGCTTGCCCAGCCTTCGTCCTCGACTCCATATTTCTCCTCTCTTCCTCTTTCTACCTCTCCATCCTCTTCCTCTCCTCCATCCTCTTCTTTTCCTCCACCTTCTTTTTTTCCTCCTCCTTTTTCCTTTCCCTCTCTCTCACCTGTTCTTCCTCTCTCCTCTTCCTCTCTTTCTCCTGAGTAGAAGATCGATAACGAGTAGCCACGGCCCCTGAAGTGGACTTTTGTTTCTTTAACCTTTGTGCAAGGAGCACGTGGTCCTCATCATCATCGTCTCTAATTAGGTTCTTCCTTGGAGGCATCTCTTCACCTGAACTGCTGGAAGTTCTCGACGATCCTCGAGCTTCAGAATCCTCTTCACAGTCAGAAGAACTGCTACTATCAGAGCTCCCTTCACCTAAATTACACGCAGCTCCTACAGACTCACTCTCAGAGCTGCTCTCCTCTTCCTCCAACTGGATAGGCTCAGCAGTAGTCTCTATGAAAGAATCAAACTCTGGAACACTATCCACAGGCCGTGCTATGAAGCTGGAGCCTACATTCTTATACTCGAGCAAAAAGGCAGCAGACCTGGGATGCTCGTCATCACCCAGAGGCTTCCTGATATTCCAAGCTTTAACCAACTCCGAGATACGAACCTCGTTGAGAGCAGGCTCCAAATTCTTTGTCCTCGCTGTGGAAGAAAAAGAAAAGAGGGGTTAGAAAAGTCACAAATCAACAAAAGTTGAAACAACAGTACAATGTCTACCTATATATTCCTCTCCGTAGAAAGGAACGAAGAACCTCTCAGACCTCGACCCTTCAAAATGGGGAGGGAACTTCCAGTTCCTAACGAGGAAACCCTCTTTCCAGTAGTCCTTATGGGAATCAGGTAGGTTTACTACCAATACCCTATCAGGACTCCTAGCTTTGAGGTATAAGACACCTGAACTAGTTCGAGAAAAGGAATAATAGAAACAGATCTCGGCAAGTCCTAACCTAGTACCATACAACTGGTTTATTCTGTGGACATTTACTTTCTTCCACACATTGGGCGAGCACTGTGCGGGAACAATATTGAAATAGCCAAAGAAATGAAAAAATAGATCATTAGGGGGAAAAGTAAGTCCCCCCTGGAAAAGCAACAAAACATGGATCTAGTGGGTATCCTCTATATCCCTAACGTTCCTAGGAGGGGAGGCACAACATTCAATATCTACCCACTCAGGAATGTTGTAGAACTTCCTGAATTCAGAGATTGACCTATTTCCAATCTTCGCCATTAAAAAACTCAAGAAAATCTACAAACCAAAGAGAAAGTGCAAAGAAAGGGCACGAGAAACTTACAAAATATAAGATCGGTTCAAGTGATGAAGAAGCACGAGCTCAAGACGACTAAGAAGCAATGGGAATAGGGATTAAGAGAAGAAGGTACGAGGCGCTAGAGTTCTCAGAAGAAGGAAGAGTACTAGAAAGCTGAAGCGACTGAAGAAAAAGTGGCTATCCCAACAAGCCTTCAATTATAATCATAACGCACAAATAGCGAAGCGGGTGCCGCCAAAGCAACTTCACAGTTTTCGATGAATCGCAAATCAGCCATAATGGTTGATCATTTAAATCCATTGGACCCATAAACATGGCCCAACAAATTTAGGGGCAATTGTGGGTACCCAAAAATTAGAACTATGGGCCTGGACGAGTAGCCCAGTCCCGGAGGCCCAAAGTCCAGGCCCCTCATCTTTTATAATTGATCCGGTCTCCCCCCACGATCCCATGAAGGGAAGTTATAGGGGAAATGGAAAACATGGAGGAACCCATCACCTCTACTCATCTAAATGTACATGTATATATTACACCCTAGGTCTGGGGCAAAAGGACAGGTTGTATTCTCTGTAATCACTCTCCGGAGTATATAGAAATAATATTGACTGCAACACCGTGGACGTAGGCACATCTTGGTTGAACCACGTACATCCTTTGTTGTGTGATTGGCATCTTGTATTCCTTGTTCTTTTCTTGATAATTGTTTCTCTCATATTTATTTGTGTTGCATAACAATTGCATCTACAGTAATATTTTATACAATTATATATGAATAACGAATCTTAAAACACTTCAAATAATTTTTGGGAATATGAAATTTAATTTGACATTAAATACTAACTAAACATGACAAATGTTCCTAATACTAGCAATTAAATCCAATGTAGAATAATGAATAACAAAATATTTCAAAATGAAGATAAAACCATCGTAGTAATATTACAAGATTTTGGTTAAAATAGTATTACAATCACGTACTGGCCCTCTACACAAAGTCTAGCCCAATAATATCTCATAAACATTCGCACTATTTTCCCTAAAAATTTGATTCTAAAAATTAGTCTCCCAAAATTGTTCTTCAAAACTTCTAGATAGCCTGTAATTTATAGTTGTGGAGTGGTACAAGTTTAGTTGAATTAAGTCTCTATTTGATTGACTAATAGATATTTTTTGAGTTACCTAAATAGTTGTCTTGAAATTAAACACTCCACCTCATTAATTTTTGGATTATAATAAGATATATATTCCCCGAGTATCTAGATTGAATTGCCATTTGGGTGAAACACGCACGTATGGTTTCATGGCATTCGGTGAAAAAAGTGTAAGGACTGTGAGAAAAATATATAGATTTTTATTTTCTTCAGTTGTCTTCAATTTGCACTTAATTTCTTGAGTAACTACAAAACATGAAAACAAATATTCATAAGTAATTTTAGGCCAATTAAATATACGGAATTGCCAAAATACCCCACTATAGTCTAAAATTTGTAATTTGACACCCATTTATAGTAAAACTTTCAAAATGACTATAATTAAGGAAAATGACACTAATGACTTGTGATAATATAATAGAATGGTTCTAACAAAGTATAAATTTAGGTAACAAATTTATTTCCAAATTGAAGACCAATTGGAAATTTAGGTATGTGGGTTCTAAAAAAGGCTTTCATCCTCAATGGAAAGGAAGAAAGGGGTTATCCTACCATTAATGATGAGTGACGTGTGTCATAATTTGAAACTCGAAGTCACCAACATATCATACCAAATGGAAGAAAGAAAGAGAATAGTCCCAAAAGAGGAGCTATACGGAAAATATTCAAAATGAAACTATATTGAAAATAGTACTAGGGACTATGTTATGAAGAGAGAAGGTGTTAGGGACTAGCTTTGACTTCTTGGTCTCTTTTGGTTTAAAGCATCATGTTCTTTGCCACTCTTATAAGTGCTAGTGATAGTGGAAGTGTATGGAATATAAGTGCACAAATAGGTTAAAAATATAATTTTCTATTATATATTAGTTGGCTACATTTCCATGAAAAATTGTTTGAGTCATTGAGTCTTTCAAGTCATATAAACTTGATTTCTTATGAGTGAGGCCCGATAATTTGTCTTGGATAGACTTAGAAGAAGATTGAAAGTTAAAAATAACACAGGTCGCTCATTGACTTTCACTGCTATAAATTCACATGATTTTATCATTTTATGTTGTTGTGAATTATACAAGGCTAAACTCACATGTGCACTTTGTTTTCCAAAATGTTTCACTATGCATTCAAAATGTGTGAGGATTGTTTGAAAAATGTTGAACATGTGAATTAAAATAGTATTAGGGTTTCTTAAATTCTTTTCAAATTATTTGGGGAGTTAGTCATGAGGTGGCTTTTTGAGTCCATGTGCACGCCCCATTTGCCTGATAATAAAAGGACCCCGTTCACACGGCTATGTCCACAATTCCATACTGCTAGTAATCATATGCATGACAATATTTACCCATGCACATGGAGGCCCCATATTTTGAAATATTCCTATTTAAAGTCCAATTTTACTCCCATATGTAAAGATCTGAAAACCTTGTAACTTAAATACATATCTGAGAGTATATTTGAGCTCGAGAGAATTTTTACTTTGCTTCTTCTTCTAATTTTACTAATTCCCTCCAAAATGATTAAAAATTAGATCTGTACTTGATCATTTCATTTGAGAGTGTTTTTGGTTCAGATTCACATAACCAATTTAGTTCAAACAAATTTACTTTGAATTTTATGATCACATACTCCCAAATCTAAAAGTGAGGGAACTATTGCAGAATTTAGAGAATCGCACAAATTGGAGGAAGAGAATGGACTTCTTCGTTCAAGATACGGATCTTACGGTGGATTCTCATTAGCTATAGGTGTAAGTTAAAACGTTCATAGGTAACTACACGATATAGATTGTATGAGAGGTGCATTCTTGTCTTTTATAAAATTATTTTTGAACTAGAAATGAGAATTGGAGCATATCGAGTTTTTTTTACCCCCAGTGGGAGATTTTTCCTCATAAACCTTGTCTTGTGGTTGGTTTTTTTAACTTCTAATCACATGCACACATTTGATCATACACTTCACTTAGATCAAATTTAAATCTAGCGAATTGGCCTAAAATTGACTTAGGTGTATTTAATCTACTTTTTTTCATCAAGGTTAACCTAATCATTATTGTGTGAGTTAATAAAGTTATTGAATAATAAATTTCATAAAACTTGTGTTAAGTTTCTTGAATGTAGAAGTAAAATTGTTTGGAATAAAAAATTAGTCATGAGATGCTTTCAAACCTATTAACCCGATCTCGTTTGGATATTGTTGTTTACTTTAGTATAACACACATGCTTTCTTAATTGGTATTAGAGCCAAGTGCTCATTTAAATAGAATTACCGTACTTGAGTTGATCATCTTCTTGTTATTTATTTGTTTTATTTGGTCATTGACTAATTTCCTTGTGCTCATGTTATGACCATGGGTATTATGATACTAGATTTGTATTTACCCTCTAGTATTAATTTATGTGATGTTATGTATTTGATTTTGAATCAAGGTGAAAATTTAGATCAATTGAAAGCTCAATTTGACAATAATGTGGTGAAATCATTTTATTATCTAAATAAATCAAAATCTATTAATGTTGATTTTTATGAACGCGGTGAAAATAAAAATGTCAAATTCTTGAGTCAGAACAAAGATGTGTTGAATGTTCAATTTCTCAAAATGAAAAATATGAATGTTAAATTGGCTAATCAAGTCAAACTTTATGAAGAAGAAAAATAATTTTTAAATATTTTGAAATGATTAGTCTACTTCCAAGTGAAAAAATGAGATTGATAAAAAAGGGCGAGTTGATTGAACTAACTTGTGGATTGAAAGAAGATAACCAAGCTATGAGATTATAAAATTTTTATTTGAGAAATTTGAAAAATTCAACAAATGTAAATTTTCAAAAACTTAAAGTTCTAGAACAAGAGAAAAATTATTTGACTCTTGAACTTGAAAAAGTGAAGGAAACACTTATTGTTTGCGAATGTTCAAAAAGTGAAATTGAAAAGAGATTTGTGTCTACAAGTTATTTCTTCTCAAGTTGACTCATTGAGTGAATTTTCATCACAAAATTCAAAGGAGATCAATTTCCTTGATTTTCTGGACAATGGAAGCAAGTTTTCTTTCGTGGTTAATAAAGATGATATGTGTCTTTGAAGAGTGTGGAGAAAAAGAATAAGATCAATGGTTCTAGAAATTGGTTGCTTAATGATTCTTCATCACGCAGTAGATAGGACACACCTTTATCCTTCGATCACATGATGATGTGAATGACTTTCAAAACGATTTTAATTATCTTTATCAAGAATATCTAAATTTAAATAATCAAACCCTCAAATTTTTTAACAAAATGATTTAAAAAAACATGAAGAAAAAGATAAAAAGATTGACTTTGTTCATTTTAAATGTTTAAAAATCAAACAGGAGGTTCATATGTTTAAAAATGAATATGATTCTTTGAAATCAGAAAATGAAATCATTTCAAAACAAAAAGAAGAATTTGAGCTTGAGAATTCAATTTTGAAAATTGTCTTTATAAAATATAATATTGAACTTGGGCATGGTAAATATTTAAAAATTAAAATATATAACATAACAAATATTCTTGATAGCATTTTATTGAATAATGATTAATTGAAGCCTGATAATCATGGAATTTGTTTCAATGATTCAATGTTTGAGAAAAAATGGAAAAAAAAAATTGAATGTTGAAAGTTCAAATGATCACAAGGAGGATAAGGAACAAACTCCTTTGGTTCAAAAGAAGGAGGTTGAACCTAGATCCATGTTTGTGAAAAATGGCATTGGATGCTCATTTTGTGGTAGGATTTATGTGTGTATTTTTATATTCAAAAGTAAAAGACTTGAAAGAGTTAGTCAAAAGTCATAATTTGAGAAGAAATTGTTGAGAAGGAATGGGAGAATGTTTGAAAGGAAGAATGTTGTGATAAAAAAATATGACCTTTTATAATTTTTTAAGGTACCAGGACATAAAAATCAGGCTTGTAGGTGTTTAAGAGAGAGAAATAAAAGGTTCATGGAAAATAAGAGGCAATTTATCCATGTGGATCATATTTGCTAACTTTATGGTAAATTTGATAGATTGATGGACTTCCTAGTACATGATAGATGTGAGGCTAGAAGAGAGTTTCCTAGACCTACAACATATGATCAAATTCCAAGGACTGGGCATACGGATACTATGAGGAATGAAAGTTAGATTTCAAAAGATAATAGGGAATTTCCTAGGAATTCACCAAAGAAGAAAGTATAAGTTGTTGTTGCACAAATGACGTATGTCAAGGAAGAGCTTACCTTTGTTATTCCCATTAATCTTGAAGATGGAACGCGAATTTTTATCTAGGTAGATAGTTTTCTAGGATGATAAGGTTTTGTAGGTTTTAATTTCTAGTTCATTCTTGATTTGTGGGGGAAACAAATATTTGTGGGTGAATGATTGCAATTGATATAATTTTTCATGTGTTGGTCATGATTTCATGTATGTTTGCCTTGTTCATGCATTTTCTTTCTATGTTATATTTTCCTACTAAATATGGTTTTATAAATATTCATGCATAATTTTTATTCAAAAATTCAAAAGATTTGTGTTTATTCTTTTGTGAAATGTGGTTAAGGCTTTACTTCATATTAATTTTATGGTCCATTTCACTTGAATGATGATTTAAAAGTGAATTCAAAACCATTTGATGAAAATTTCTGTTTGATTTAATTGTTTGGTTTAAATTCATTTGATAAATCATGATTGAAAAATTTGTTAAGATCTATGGTTTGGAAATTCAAATAGATGGGAAAAGCCTAGATATGTTGAAAAAGAGACATAAGACAAGAGCTTGAATTGACATAAAAAAGAAGTTATCGCTAAGGATTTCAAAAATGAAATTTTCTATGTAGTCAGCATTAAAAAAATTGTACATCAAGGTATGCTTGAGGGAGTTAATGGCATGAAACAATCATTTTGAGATCAAAAGGACATTAATGTATTAATTATCTTTCAATAACCACTTATAATGACTTACATGAATTTATTATGTGTATTGTTGATTTGGTATACTATTTATCACATGAATCATACCTTGATTGATATTACAAAGTTACAAAATATTGATTTGATGAAAATTTTATACATTTGATGCTGAATTTATTGAAACTGAGTTAAATGTGTTTTTAATGAAGATTTAAATTGATTCGTTATGTAATATCAATTGATCTTGAGTTTCCTAATTACAATCACACTTTACATTCTTTATGATTTTATTTGTATATATGTGTGTGTGAGTTGTTGATTTTTTCAATTATAGCATTTTGTCTCAAATTTGTGCTATTAAAGTCAAATTGTATGATTGTTCTTGCATTTTCATTCATTCATATGATCGAGATTTAGAGTACTGGGTTTCAAGAGGCTATGTTGAGAATTTTTGGAGTTTTGGGGGCCTATTTTGAGTTATGATCTATTTTGTTCGAACGAATTCAAAGTGTGCCCTTCCGCACAGTAACTGTTCATAGGGTTATGATTATCTACCCTAAGCATATTTTTCAATCCTTGGTACAATATTTTTATTCCATGAAGCTTTTGTGTTAATTGTGAACTTGGTTGTGCACTTTTCTTAGTATGTTTCATTGTACTTTCCGTCTTAGAGCTTGTACCTTGATTGCATTATTTTCATAGAGCTCATTTGATTTTAGTGATTGGAATGTGGTTGTTCTAAGAGTTTTGTATATTCTTTAGGATTATTATCAGATATCATTTTCTGAGCTTTGTATGACCTAAGTAGTTCGAGTGAGTGATGAGACAATGATTACTGTTTGGATTAGTTCTATGCGAGATTCGGATTGAGTGTGAGTTGAGATTGTGATTATCACGTTAGTATCTTACTAGTTTGATCTTAGAAATTTTGTTCCTTGTATCTTTTTATGTCTATTGTGATTATTTGGTTTTTGTGTTGATGAGTATTCGATACTAAATCTTGTTGGTTATCACTTGTAAGTTTATATGATTTGAGATATCTCTTTTCCATACTAGAATGTTTGTGACTGATTTGATATATTTGATTATTTACATTGTCCCGCGTGTCACTTCACTTGATCCATGTTCACATGTCTCTATTACATGCCTTCAAGATATCTTATTGGGATTCCCTTTCTTCTATCGTGTTTCATATGCTTCTTATTCTTTGCTTTTTCATTAATAACTTTATGGGGAGTATGAGTAGACCTTAGGGAGTTTTCATGTACTTTATTGAGATAACATTTGAATATGGATTCTTTGTCATGATACTTATTGATTGTTGCTAGTATGTTTCTCTTGTGTGATTTTATACTTGACATCATTTGTGACATTCATTTGATGAGGATTATAGATTTTCTATTAATCTCTATATCCGATGATTATCACTTGTTGAGATTTTATTGTACCCTTTCCTTAACTACTAAGGCTATTCAATATTCGTACCTTATTCTTTGGTACTTGATGTTTGTATATATGGACGCCTGTGTGGATGGGTGATTACCTTTTCTCTTTGTCTATCATTGAGTTATCTTGGTTCGTATGGTACACTACGTTATGGGTTTCCACCCTTAATTGGTCCATTAAATATTGGTTTCATATTCCCGTGCTTACATTATTATATCCATGTTTGAGATATGATCTCATTCTAGTTAGATTATTTGTATATCATATACCATTCTTCTATGCTTACTGATTCATATCCTTATGTATTAGTTCATGTTTTGATATTCATATTGTGATACACATGTATATGCTCATTTTGTTGATCCCAGTGATATAACTATGTGTAACACCCCGTATTTTTGATGATTTAAATAATTATGTGATTAATTATTATTATGGGAATAAATATGCGATTAATTATTGTTGTTCGATTAATTAAATTAAAATGTCAGAAATTGATTTGTTATTAATTAGGATTAAAATAATTATTAACTAGCGTGCCAAGGGTTAATACTTATTGTTGTGAACTATTAAATATTACTGTGTGATATGTAATATGGAATTATGATATTTTATAAATTGTCGGAAGTGAGAAATACGGTAGTTTGGTAATTTTAGTCTGACACGCGTGTGAGTCGTGTCAGGACTAATTGAATAGAATAAAAAGAGAATTTATTTTTATTAACTCATATGTCCATTTTGAGTGTGCCATTGGGTCTAGAAGGGTCGAAATAGTCAAAATAGTATACCCGGGTGTTTAGTTTGGATCCCGGGGCGATTTTAGGCCTAATCGGCGTCCCGAGAGGGCATTATGGTAAATTGCATTTTTTGCTTTAATTAATGGACGAAAATTGGGATTTATTTTATCAGCAAAGAAAAGTCCTTTAGGTTTGAGAGACACAGAATGAAAAGAACGGCCATGAAGGGTGTGAGGGAGAACAAAATTCCAAGAGAGAAGACTCATTTGGCATCACTTTGCATAACCGTGACCACCAACGCGTAGATCACAAAGAGAGGAACGCGTATATACCAACATCACCAATGGATCAGACCATCATATTCGAGGCAAGTGTTTATTACTCGATTTCTTTTAGCAATAATCATGCTCATGTTAGTATAGGTGGATTTAATAACTATTTATATGTTAATTGGGTGAAACTTGGAGATTTAAATTATGATTAAGGATGGGTTTAATTAGTGGTTGGAATTCCTTCATGTATGTAGAGGATTAATCACGGAAGTTGATTATATATTGATGAACGAATCTGGGATGATTAGGTTCTTTAATGGAAAATTTGGAAACTAGGGTTCATATGAATTGATTTGGGGATTTTATGTAATTATGATGATTAATGACGAATTAAGAATCCTAGGATGATAGAAATGATCTATAACCTGTTTGGGGTTGATGGGTATTGATGATGAGATGTTGGGTGTTGAATCTGAGAGGTTTTTAGGTTCAAAAGTGGAGGGAAAATGCTGAGATTTAGTGAAGAAGACGAACAGTGCAATCTCGTGCGAAGTCGCGCAAAGTGGTTCAAACAAGAGGGGGATCTCGCGCAAAGTGGTTCGAATGACATGTGGGAGTCGTTTGAATGATATTGGAAGTGGTTTGAATGACATGTCATTCTGGTTCAAACCACATGTCATTCTGGTTCAAACCCCAGGGTGAATTTCTAGGAATTTGCTTATAGCCCAGTTTGGAGTTTATTGGTTTATTGGAGTGAGAGAAACTACCAAATAGTAAATTCAAATAAGAAGGAGTTTTGGGAAAAGTATGTGGGAATTAATACTTTAATTATTTCGGTATAGAGAGAGTATACCTTGGAGATTACGAGAGATATAGTAATCTAAATATTTAAACTATACGTAGAGATGAGATTAAAATATGTATGAAGAGTATATATGTAGGTTGGTGAAATACCTATAAATTATAATAGGATGTGTGTATGCTTATTATGTGATATTATTATTAAGAGCACTAATGGGTGATAACTCGGGGGTGCAAG